>OX451739.1:418776029-421176029 GCA_948472305.1 Vicia faba | reverse complement strand
CTTATAAATTATTTTAGTATTTATGTGATTGATTTTAAAGTAATTTAAAAAATTGCGATGCTTAATTTTCCATATCAAAATTTTTAAATTGGGATATGTTTAAAAAGTGATGTATTATTGATGTCCCTGTTGATATCATCTTTCATTTTCATTTTTGTTGATATATTTCCTTTATAAAGTTCTTCTTTTATTTTTGAATTTTATTTTATATTTTTGTTATATTTTTGTTGTTGTTTTTTTATGGTATAATTATACCATGAATGAAAAATTGTACACACACTATTTTAAATTTTGTATAATAAATTCTCCGGCAGGATCTCCAAAACTTAACAATAAAATATATGATTTAAAGTTTTAAAATATTCTTAGAAAATAATTTTTTTTACTTTAAAAAAGAAAAAATGTAAATTAATTTCTATATATAAGACAACATAAAAAGAAAAAAGATAAGTTCAATTGAATCGATATTAATGATAATAGTTATGTTGATAAGTCTTTAAAATAATAATTTCTCCAAAAGGATTTCTAAAACTTAACAACTAAGTATTTGAATTAAAGTTTTAAATTTTTTTAAAAATAGTGCAGGTTTAAATTAAAACATATTCTATAAAATTTATATATTATGATAAAATTTTGCTCCATTATTATATAAATAATATTTTATTTCTATTATATGACCATTTTTATTTTATTTGTTCTTTTATATCTATTTCTCTTAGATTCAATTCATTAGCATCAAAATTATCTTTCAATCAATCAATTATTGGATTTTAATTATGTTATTATTGTTAATTTTATACAATTATTGGATTTTAATTATGTTATTATTGTTAATTTTATAGTGTCAATGATATATTTTTTTAATTCTCTATAAATTTTCTTACTAACTTCCAATATAAATTCTATATATATTCATACTCTATTTTTTAAATATATTGTTAAATTTTTCTCTTTTATTTTTACTTTTTAATTAATAAATATATTATATTAAGTTTTGTTTAAACATTTAATTAATTAGTATAAATATTATTACAATTTTATAATGAGATTATTAATTTTCCGTGGCACGGATCAAAATACTAGTAATAGTGAAAGGTGTGACATTTGATTTAATTTTGATAAACAATAAAATCAGCTATTAATAAACAATTAAAGTTTAAATTTTAAGTTTTTTACACAAAACTAGTAATCTGATCATTTAGGTGATTAAATATCGTTAAGATTACAGAAAATTCTTTTAAAAAGCATGCTGTATAAATTATTAATTTTTGTAACTTAATTAAAAATAAGTAAATAATTTTTTTTTCAAATAATTTTACATGTATGTCACATTTGCGACATTTAAGTTATATTAAATATTTTTTAGTCAAAGAATATAAAAAATATCAAAACTAATAATTTGTAAAAATATGAAAATTGAAATTGTAGAAAATATAAAAAATTTAATATAAAATATTTTAAATACATTTTTAAAATTAATAAAATATATTTTAAAAACTGATCTATCTAATCTTAATTTTAAACTAGATAAATCAACTCCTCATATATCATAAGTATATAAATATTCTAATATAGTTTCATCATCTTCTATTCTTGTAATGTCATTTTAGATTTGATACATGAATTAAGAAATAAAATATATATTTTTTAAATTTTACCAAAACAATTCTTTATTTTTTAAATATATCTTAAAATTGAAATAAAATTAGGTTGATAATCACATTAAGAAATATAGCTAAGGATATATTTAAAAATTAATTTGAAATTTCAATTAAAAGTTGATAATCACATTAAGAAATATAGCTAAGGATATATTTAAAAATTAATTTGAAATTTCAATAAAAAATAACTAACACAATTAAAAGTAACTCTAAATACTGTTAAATTTTTTGAATAAAAAATAGTCTTATAAAATAAAACGGAAAAATTCAAAATGATTTTATATTTAAAATAGAGGCAAGTAGTTCTGTATTTGTTAACATAGAATGCAATGATCATTAAAAACACTTTTACCATTATTAGGCAATTACTTCTTGTTCAAATCATACTTGCATATCTTTTTTTAAACTAAACTATTTAGTAGTAATAATGTTTATATTTCACTCTATTTCATTAAACATTGTCATTTACAATTATACTCTTTTTTTTTTGTGCCAAATGTTAGTGGATATTTATTTTAACTAAGATATTGAAAAAATCAACATAGATCGAGTATATATAGTATTATTGATATAATTATAGATTGTTGGGATAATTATGGATTGATGAGAGTATAGTTTATATAATTGAGAGAATTATGAGTTATTGAGAGATTTATGAGTTATCGAGAGTATAACTCATATTGTTGAGATAATTATGGGTAGAGATAATTGTTTGTTGAGGGAAATTGAATATTCTGATTTTAGATAAATTGAATTCTATTAATATATATATATATATATATATATATATGTGTGTGTGTGTGTGTGTGTGTGTGTGTGTGTGTGTGTGTGTGTGTGTGTGTGTGTGTGTGTGTGTGTGTGTGTGTGTGTGTGTGTGTGTGTGTGTGTGTGTGTGTGTGTGTGTGTGTGTGTGTGTGTGTGTGTGTGTGTGTGTGTGTGTGTGTGTGTGTGTGTGTGTGTGTGTGTGTGTGTGTGTGTGTGTGTGTGTGTGTGTGTGTGTGTGTGTGTGTGTGTGTGTGTGTGTGTGTGTGTGTGTGTGTGTGTGTGTGTGTGTGTGTGTGTGTGTGTGTGTGTGTGTGTGTGTGTGTGTGTGTGTGTGTGTGTGTGTGTGTGTGTGTGTGTGTGTGTGTGTGTGTGTGTGTGTGTGTGTGTGTGTGTGTGTGTGTGTGTGTGTGTGTGTGTGTGTGTGTGTGTGTGTGTGTGTGTGTGTGTGTGTGTGTGTGTGTGTGTGTGTGTGTGTGTGTGTGTGTGTGTGTGTGTGTGTGTGTGTGTGTGTGTGTGTGTGTGTGTGTGTGTGTGTGTGTGTGTGTGTGTGTGTGTGTGTGTGTGTGTGTGTGTGTGTGTGTGTGTGTGTGTGTGTGTGTGTGTGTGTGTGTGTGTGTGTGTGTGTGTGTGTGTGTGTGTGTGTGTGTGTGTGTGTGTGTGTGTGTGTGTGTGTGTGTGTGTGTGTGTGTGTGTGTGTGTGTGTGTGTGTGTGTGTGTGTGTGTGTGTGTGTGTGTGTGTGTGTGTGTGTGTGTGTGTGTGTGTGTGTGTGTGTGTGTGTGTGTGTGTGTGTGTGTGTGTGTGTGTGTGTGTGTGTGTGTGTGTGTGTGTGTGTGTGTGTGTGTGTGTGTGTGTGTGTGTGTGTGTGTGTGTGTGTGTGTGTGTGTGTGTGTGTGTGTGTGTGTGTGTGTGTGTGTGTGTGTGTGTGTGTGTGTGTGTGTGTGTGTGTGTGTGTGTGTGTGTGTGTGTGTGTGTGTGTGTGTGTGTGTGTGTGTGTGTGTGTGTGTGTGTGTGTGTGTGTGTGTGTGTGTGTGTGTGTGTGTGTGTGTGTGTGTGTGTGTGTGTGTGTGTGTGTGTGTGTGTGTGTGTGTGTGTGTGTGTGTGTGTGTGTGTGTGTGTGTGTGTGTGTGTGTATGTAACACTATAATTCAATCAATTCATAAGACATGAAAAAGAAACTATATCTACTATATAGTCGTAGAGGTAGGCACCATTGGCCGAACTACGTTAACAAAGATCGATCGTGTCTATTGTCTTTTTCTTTCGTTCATCTTTAACCTTCTATACTAGTTGTTGTTCTAATAATTGGTATCAGATGGCGTTTAAGTCATGTGTGAAATTCAAAGTAAAAAGGTTCGACTGGACGTGTAATTTTGGATTATGGCAAAGGAGAGTTAGGGATATGTTGGTTCAGTAATGTTTTTAGAAGGCGCTGTGTAAGATGAAACCAAACGACGTAGAGGATACTGATTGGATAGAGATGAAGGAGAAGGCTAAGGGATTGATTCATCTATGTGTTTTAGACGAGGCGATGTATCATATTCTGGACCTGACGACTCCAGAGGAGGTTTGGGACAAATTGGAGAATCAATATACGTCAAAGATGTTGATGAATAAATATTCTGTGAAGTAGCGACTATACATTCTAAAGATGTAGAAAGGATCGGATTTGAAATAACATGTCAATTTCTTCAATAACATATTCACTTATCTAGCGAGACTTTCAGTGAAGATTGATGACGAAGATAAGAATATTATCTTGCTCTGCTCGTTACCAGGTTCTTATGACCACTTAGTGGCTAATCTTACCTATGGGAAAGACACTATCAATCTTGATGTAATTACTAGTACGCTCTTGTCTCAATATAAAAGGAGACAGAGTATAGAGGAAAGAACTCAAGGTGACGGTTTGTATGTGAAAAGGGGTCAAGATCTTGGGCGTAACAACGGTAATGGAAGTTCTGGAAAGAAGAGGTCAAAATCTAGGAATTGAAAAATGGTTGATTATTATAGTTGCAAAAAAATTGGACATTGGAAGAGGGATTGTCCAAACATAAAGCATGACTCATCCACTTCTACAAATGTGGTTCAAATTGGTGATTCTGGTTGTGAAGAAAATATAATGTGTTTTTCTTATAGCAAGTGCATAGATGTGTGGATGCTTGACTCTGGTTGTTCTTACCACATGACGCCACACCGAGAATGATTCATTACATACAAGTCAAGTAATTTTGTATTTGTTTATCTAGGTGATGATAAATCTTGTACTATCAATGCAATGGGACAAATTAAAATTGTCATGGACAATGGTGGCGTGGGAACATTGAACGAAGTTAGATATATTCCAAAATTGAAGAACTTGATTTCCGTAGATACACTACAGGTAAACGGTTTCTCCTACATGTTAGATGGAGATATGTATATTATGAAGGTTAGCAAGGGTGCATTGACTGTGATGAAAGAAAGGAGGAATGCATGTAACATCTACAAGTTGTTGGGGAACAATGTTGTAGATGATGTTGCATCAGTTGAGTCTGATAATGATGCAACTAAACTATGGCATATGTGTCTAGATCATCTCAATGAGCGTGGGATGATGAAACTTCATAAGAGAAATCTATTGAAGGGTGTTCGTAGTTGCAAGTTGGAACTGCGCAAGTATTGTATGATTGGGAAATCATGTTGTATTTGTTTCAAGATCGGGAAGCACAAAACAAGTGGCATTTAGACTATGTACATTTTGACGTGTGGGGAACTACCAAAGAGGTTTCCATGGGTGGTTCCGGGTATTTTGTGACTTTCACATATGATTCTTCTTGTAAGGTGTGGCTGTATTTCTAGAAACAAAAGTCTGGAGTCTTTATTAAATTCAAGTTGTAGAAAGGAGAGGTAGAGAATCAAACATGTAGAAAAATCAAGTATTTAAGGTCAAATAATGGGAAAGAGTACATTGATTCAAAATTCAAGAGGTTTTGTGAAGAACACGACATTCAAATACATTTCTTAGTTTACAAGACACCACAACAAAATGGTATGGCAAAGACAATGAATATGTCATTAATTGAAAGGGCAAGATCTCTTTTATGAAATGCTGGACTATCAACATGTTTATGGGAAGAAGTAGTTAACACGGTGTGTTATCTTATCAACATGTCACCACATGCTTCATTGGATGGGAATGTTGCAGAGGAGGTATGAATATGTAATCCTATTGATCTTGACAATTTAAGAATTTTTGGGTGTCTGGCTTATGTGTATATATCCACTGAAGATCAATCCAAACTTAATCCAAAGTCAAAGAAGTGCGTCTTCATCGGTTATGCAAAAGGTGTGAAAGGGTTCGAGTTATAGGATCTGATTAAAAGGAATATGGTAATCACAAAATATGTTGTTTTTGATTAGCAGTTAATTTTGAAACATACATTTGAAACATATGCATCAACATCTAAAGAAGAATCTTCTAGCAAACAAGTGATTTAGGTGGATGTTGATCTGCCACCAAGTGAATAATTTGCAGGTAGTTTCTGAACAACAAAAGGAACCTAACTTTGATACTAAATTTTACCATGAACCTGAAGTTTCAAGTGGAGTACATAATTATATTCTTGTACGTGATAGAGAGCATCGTTGAACCAAGCCACCAGAAAAATATGGATATGAATACTCAGTAGTCTATGCACTTCTTTCTAGTTCTGGAGACCCTTCTACTTTTTGAGAGGCTATAGCTAGCCAGGAGAAATATAAGTGGATGATATGGAGTTCTTGAAGAAAAATAATACATGGGAGCTTGTACAGCTTCCTGAGTAGAAAATGGTCATCGCTATAAGTGCGTGTTCAAGAGAAAACCAACAGTAACAAAAAAAGAAAGGGAAAAATTCAAGGTTTGCCTTGTAGAAAAGGGGTACTCACAACAGAAGGGATCAATTATGATGATATTTTTTATCTTTTCATTAGACATATTCCTTTCAAGGAAATATTAGACTTGGTATCCAACCATTATATACACTTAGAGCGGATGGATGTGAAGATAATATTTCTTCACGGTAATCTAAATAAGCAAATTTATATGGAGCATCCAAAGGGGTTCAATGTCACTGGACATGGCATACTAGTTTGTAAAATTAAGAGATCTTTGGATGGTTTAAAGAATTCTCAAACTCAACGATACAAGTGGTTTGATTCATACATGCTTTATATTGGCTACACAAAGTATGAGTATGATTGTTGTATCTATGTTATGAGCCTTAATGATGGCTATTTTATTTTTCTGTTATTATATGTTGATGATATGTTGATTGCTGCTAATCATTTACATGATGTAAATGAACTAAAGATTATGTTAGGAAAGGAGTTTAACATGAAAGAGTCAGGTGCTGCTAAGAAGATTCTTGGTATGGAAATTTACAGGGAGATAAATGATATAAAGTTATGGCTCTCTCATAAAAGCTATGTCAGAAATGTGCTACACAAGTTTGGCATGAGTAGTTTGAAAGATGTGAGTACTCCATTGGCGAATCACTTTAAAATCTCATTGGATCAGTGTCCAAAGACAGATGGAGAAGTTGAGTATATGTCAAAGGTACCTTTTGACAGTATTGTTGGTTGTTTAATGTATGTTATGGTTTGCACTAGACCAAATTTGGCACATTTTTTAAGTCAAGTTTGTAAGTTTATGTTCAAACCAAGAAAACATCATTAGGAAGCAGTCAAATGAATTTTTAGGTGCTTGAAGGGTACTTGAATTATCATATAATTTTTAGCAGTGAACAGGGTAATTCTTCAGTTGTAGGATATGTTGATTCAGACTATGCTGGTGATATGGATGGTATGAAGTTTAAAATAGGGTATGTCTTTACTTTATCATAAGGATCTATTTTTTTGAAATCATCGATTTAATCCATAGTGGACATGCTGACAACTGAAGTAGAGTTCATGGTGGCAGGATAAGATTTTAAAGAAGCCTTATGGCATACAAGATTGGTTAGAGAATTGGGGGTTAAGCAATGTGGAGTTCAGTTGCATTATGATAGTCAGAGTGCCATTTATTTGGCAAACAATCATGTGTATCATTCCAGGACTAAGCATATTGATTTGAGGTTTCATAATATTAGAGAGATACTTGTATCTGGACATATATTACTTGAAAAGGTTCTTACTTTAGATAATGCGACTGATATGTTGACCAAGTCGGGAATCAGTGGCAAGTTTAGGCATTATTTGGACTTGTTACATGTTTCTCAATGTTAAGCGGGAGGTGTACCTCCCTAATTTCCAGGATGAATCGTTATACAGGAAGTCTTCGTAGGGGTTTTATATTCGCCAAGGTGAAGATTGTTGAGTCTGAATCATATTGTTGAGATAATATGGATTTTTGAGATAACTATGAGTTGTAGAGAGTATAAATCATATTGTTGATATAATTATGGATTGTTGAGATAATTATGGGTAGTTGAAAGTATAATTCATATTTTGAGATAATTATGGGTAGAGATTATTTTTTATTGAGGGAAATTGGAAATTAGGGTTTTAGATAAACTGAACCCTAGTATTATAATCGTAGAGGTAACATTGTAATCCAATCAATGTTTTGTAACATTGTAATCCAATCAATTCATACGTCAGAAATAAAGGAAACTATAGCTACTATATAGTCGTAGAGGTAAACATCATTCTTTGAATTGCGTTAACAAAGATCGATCATGTCCATTGTATTTTTATTTTGTTTATCATTAATCTTATATACTAGGTGTTGTTCTAACAACATCACAATAACAATTTTCCTATTGTTCATATTACACTTATGTATGCCGTTATAGTCCCATTTTGATTATATTTTACACTAAAACAACATACATAATGCATGGAGAAAGTAAGTAGCAATTAAAATATATATAAAATAACAAGACACCATGGTTTTTTCCCAAATACCCTAATCTTAAATTACAACACATCCTCGTTTTCCTTCTTTTCCTGTCATTTTGCCCTCAATAGTGTTTTTTATTAATAAAATATTACAAATCATTTTCTTCTTATTTCAAAACTGATTCATTTTCAAATCATCTTTCTCTCTCTCTCTCTCTCTCTCTCTCTCTCTCTCTCTCTCTCTCTCTCTCTCTCTCTCTCTCTCTCTCTCTCTCTCTCTCTCTATCTATCTCTCTCTCTCTCTCTCTCTCTCTCTTCCATTTTATCATCTCCAATGGCCATTCCTCTCCCCTCTCCATTTCTCCATTTTCTCTCTCGCTGCTTATTTCACCCCTTTCTCTCTCACGTCGCTCCAACTTCCATCATGAACCTTAAACCTGAAAACGACCACATCATAAGTCGTGAAAACACCATGCTTCTTCTCTTTAATTCGTGTTTCTTTCTATCTCATTGGTTTAATACTTCTTCTTCTATGAATTCATGTTAAAATTAGGGTTTATGAAAATGCTTTCCCTTATTCATTATTTTACTAACTTTGCATGATTTTGTTTTTTAGGTTATTATACTCTGATATTTAGATTCCTAACTTTGTTCTTCTTCAAACACATTAAAAAACTTTGTTCAAGGTGACTTTCTTATTAAAAATATGCGTTCAAGCTTCGTTATTATACTCTGTTTTGTTAGGGTTTACTTAAAGGTTTTATTTTCTTCATCCTTTCACTAAATTTCAATGGTTTTGTTTTTCAGGAAACAATGCTCTGATCTTTCTGGGTTTACTTTAAATGCAACCTTGAAGCTTTCAAGTTTTGAACGATAAATGAGTTTTAACTTGACTTCTTTTTACATGTCACATTTTTCTTATGTTTTTGTTTAAAAACCATGTAAAATGCAACTTTCAAAATCTTTGTTATTTTACCTTTATTTCATTTTGCATGTCTGTTCTTATTTTGATGAATATTTTTGATATTTTACACCATTTCATCACATTCGATTGAAAAAGTTTCTTTTTTACAATTTTTGTTTTATTTGGGTTTACTTAAAATTAATCTGTGTTGCGTTCAACAAAGAAAGTTTTATTTTTTATTATGAGTTTATTATAAAGAAACCTTGAAGTTTTAAACGATAAATATCTTCTTTTACACCTTTCCATCTGAGTTTTAATTTTACTTCTTTTTGCATGTCCATTAGAGTTTGTACTTTATTTCTTTTTGCATGTCCGTTCATATTTTGAGGAATATTATGTTATTTTACACCTTTCTATCTCATTCAATTACAATGGTTGCATTATTACAATTGATAGAGTACCCTAGGAATATCCCTTTATCACTCTTTGGATCCATCTTTCTTTTTTGCTCACGATCTGCCAAGATGTAGCACTTGCTTCCAAAGACATGTAAGTATCTAACATTTGGTTTTCTACCTTTCCAAAGTTCATACAAAGTAGATTTAGTTCCAGATTTGATGGTCACATGATTGTGAATATAACAAGCATTGTTCATAGCTTTAGCCCAAAAATGTTAAGGAAGATTCTTGGCATGCAACATGACTCTAGCAGCTTTTTGTTGGTGTTACCTTGAAAAATCTTAAGGCAAACAAGCACGCATAGTAAATGAGAATATCCTCATAAGCTAAGGGTTATCCTCTCAAATAAGGTTTTTTTTGGGAAATTGGGGACAAAATGTTTGGAAATTTGGTTTTATTAAACTAGATTTATTGTCTAAAGGGAATGTCACGCCAAGCTGTCAAAAATGATCCAGGACGACCAAAAGCAAATAAAAGAATATATGTCAAGGAAATGATCGAAATTGGTTTAGTCGACCGGAGGGAGAAAGGCAAAGAAAATGGTCGAAATTAGTTTTTGTCAACTAAAAGGGTTTCTGGACTTAGAAGAATTGTTGATTTTTAAATCTTGCCAAAGGGAAAGTGTCGAAGCGAGTCAGAAGCGGTTTATTTTCGGAAGCTGGGAGCAGGGAAGATTCAAATTTCAAATTCATCAGCAGTTACCAGCAGTTTACAAATTCTTTAAGTGCCAAATAGGTGGCAACATCCAGTGAAGCGGTTATCTCAAGTTTTTAATATGCTCCATAGATTTCATCTAGGAAGTTATATTGTAAATACTATAAATAAGCAGATTTTTTGTAGTTTTTGGGTGTTCACTTGTATGCTCAAATCAATTGTAAAAACTCAGTCATTCTGAGCGTTAGGAAACAAAGAGTTAAGAAGTTCTTGATGTATGTGAATTACCACTTTTATTTCAATGCAAATCCTTTATTTTTCAATTATCTCTTTTGAATACTTTATTTGCTTTCTATATACTGTCGAACACAGTCTTTACATTATTTTCTACTTCACGTAAACAATTCAATGCTCTCTGTCGGTCAACAGTCACCAGTCAGTTAGTTTATTGAATCTTATTTTCATATAAATACCTTTTGTTGGTCACGAGTCACCAGTCAGTAGGTCGATTCATAATGTGGAAAGTCGTTATATTTGTTCCCTTAGTCACAGAAAGTTGTTTTCCATGACAAGGATTTCGACAGAATAAGTATAATAACAAAACTCTTAGCACATGTCTTAAGATCAAATGGCCGATCTTGCAAGTTACCCTTAGTTTTAGGTTTTTGGGAGGACCAGCGGTTGTTTACCATTTTCCACAGTAAACAAATTGGCACACCTGGTGGGACCTTAGTGCTAAGAATTTTTCTTAGGCGTATGCATCTTAGAAATGGAAAGTTAACCAAAGAGTATAGTCAACCATCATCTAAGAAGCATATATCAAGAATGACAATTCCTGATAATCCAAACGTAGACGAAATACCGTCACGAATTTTAACTACTACTGATCCAGTAGTTTCTCAAGTTGCACCTTTTCCTCCAGTCAGGTCAAGTGCAGCACGTCCCACACAAATTTCTCAGGCTCCACCGGGAAGCCCAAGGCCTGTAATGACTACGACCACCATACCTAATGTGCCTCGTTTTGGTAATGTGGATCATGTTTATGGAATGTCGTATTCCATGATGCCAGGATACTAGTCAACGTCGAGTGCAGCAGTGGTGTCGGATAATGTTCAAAATTTGAACTCCCCTTTACAAGGATCTACACCAGAAGGAAATAATAGAGGCAACCAAATTAGAGGAATGCCTTCTCAACAAATAGTACCGTCTCTCACTAATACTTCAGTAGCAGTGTTAAGGCAACAAATGGATGATAGTAACCATGAGTTGGTTAATATGTTAACCAACCAAATGGGTAACGTATTTAATCCTATAATACAAGATTCGGTTGAGACTAATAGGCAGTCCGCTGAAATAAATAGGCAGGCAATTGCCCAATTAACACGTTTATGTAATTTTTTAGGTGCTCCCCCAACACCTATTCGACATGCGCCACTTGTTCGACTAGATGCCCCTGGTCAAATGGACATAGGGGCAATATAAGATGAAACTGTCCATCAGGGACAAGCTTCAGTACCTCCAAGGAATTTGATTGTCGATCCACCTAGGGCATTAGTACATCGACATCAAGAGGCTGATCAAATTGTTGAACAAATTCGAAAAGAGGATTTAGCCATAGAAAAATAGTCTAACCACCATTGTCGAAAGAATTATAGCCAGGAATGGTATGAATACCACACTTCAGAGGCCAACATATTCTTCCCCTTTGTATAAATATATCTTACAGACTGAAAACCCTAGAGGATGGAAAATTCCTAAGTAAACAAAATTTGGGGGAGAATCTGGAGAGTCGACAGTAGAATATATTGCTAGGTATTTGACTGAATCTGGGGATATGGCAAACAATGAGAACTTAAAGGTAAAACATTTTCCTTCTTCCCTTACTAAGGCAGCCTTCATGTGGTTTACCAGTTTGCCTCCAATTTCGATTGACTCATGGACTAGGTTGGAAAAACTTTTCCATGAACAGTTTTATGAGGGTCATTCGAAAATTAGTTTGGTTGAATTGTCAAACATTAAAAGAAGGTTTTCTAAAAACATTGATGATTATCTAAATAGATTTTGGTCATTGAAAGCAAGATGCTTTACTCAAGTGCCAGAACATGAGCTTGTTCAAATGGCTGCTGGAGGTTTAGATTATTCCATTAGGAAGAAAATAGAGCCAACCTTCGTAAAGAGTATGTCATAGTTAGCTGATAGAGTTCGACATCTAGAGCGTCTGCGACTAGAAAAGTCAGACATACTAAAGCTAGGACTAAATAAGAAAAAGTAGCTTTCATAGATTATGATGACACATATCCCATTTGTGAAGCCGACTATACCTCACCAACAGAGGCAGATGTCGACATGGCTGAAATGAAGCCAGGGCCAGCATATGAATGTAAATCACTATTTCCCGCTAAAGGAAAAAATATGGTCGAAAATAATCCAAAATTTCCAGCGAAAATTTATACGTTTGATGTCACTAAATGTGAAGAAATTTTTTATTTGTTAGTTAAAGATGGTCAAATTTTAGTACCCCCAGGTGCTAAGTTACCACCATTAGAACAACGACAAAAAAGAGGTTTTTGTAAATTTCATAATTATCTTGATCACACAACCTCTCAATGTTATCTTTTCAGGGATCTCGTACAAAAATTGCTGCAGGAAGGTAGATTAGAATTTGCTGCACGGAAGATGAAGATTGATACTGATCCTCTTAGGCAAGAGGAGGCTTTGTTTCTTGACCCTGTTAGCATCAACATGGTAGAAATTACTGAATTCCCTGATGATGATATGGTCGAAGAGGGTACTGGAGAAAGTTCTGATGTCGACTTAGCTGATGTGTACCCAAGGCCTGAGGAGGACTTGCTATACTTCCTTTGCCTCTGTAAGAATAAAGGTTCACAAGCTTTCTT
Organism: Vicia faba; assembly: GCA_948472305.1. Taxonomy (NCBI): domain Eukaryota; kingdom Viridiplantae; phylum Streptophyta; class Magnoliopsida; order Fabales; family Fabaceae; genus Vicia; species Vicia faba. The sequence continues at coordinate 421,162,830 of OX451739.1, read as the reverse complement.
GTGTCCCAGGTGTGGCGCCTTGACTAACAAAATAGCTGCTGAAAATTTCCAGAAGCTGTAGTTAGAAAAGAACAAGGGCAAACTATACAATCAGAGGTTCCCTACACCAAGGGACCCGAGAATAACTATGGGAGACTCCCATGCCAAACCGAGGAGTTATACTCCTTTAGCAAAATCTCCTAACGGTACTTGGATTAAGCCTCAACGAAGAATGGGAGCACCAATTGGTGGTGCTATTACTAGAGATCCAAACAGAGGAAAGTCGGCTATTAACTATTGACATGAGTTTAAATCTGAGAGGAAAATTCATGTTTCTGAAAATTACATGGAGAAGAATTCCATGATTATAACTCAATGGAGACGCTTCTAGCATCGAAAGCAGGATGAGAGGGAAGCATCTGCTGGCCAGATTGCTGCAAACAAAGCTGGCAATCAGAAGCAGTATAAAGTGAAGGTCGATTCCTCTACAAAAGAACGAATCAAAGAATTCGTGAGTCGACCAACTGCTAAGTGTTCTGAAGAAGCTACTGATGATTTTGAGTCAGAGTCTGAAGAAAGTTTGAATATCTTAGTTAATATGGTATCAATTCTCCCAACAGAATATGATTGCTTAACTAAAGTGGAAGATTCAGCAGACGTTGATGTTGAGGAGGTGGCTTTACACAAGCCAACATGTTACTTTATGATGAATAATGGTTCGATTGAGAACCAAGATGCATTCTTCGAAAAAACAGATATGGCCATGAGGAGCCATTTAAAGCCTCTTTTAATAAGGGCTAAGCTTGAAGGGGTGGCCATCAACAAGGTATTGGTAGATTGTGGTGCTACGGTAAACATTATGCCACACCACCTATTGCATAAAATTGGTAAATATGACACCGATGTTAGATCTCATAACGTGATCTTATCAGACTACGAAGGAAGGACTAGGAACACTATGGGTGTGATCCAAGTTGATATTATTGTCGGCTCTATTACTAGGCTGACTATATTCATGGTGATTCAAGGCAAGACAAGTTACAACCTCTTAGTGGGGAGGGAATGGCTGCACGATGTAGGGGTTGTACCATCTTCTATGCACCAGCATTTGGTGATATGGAGGGAAGATGGTATTGTCGAGAACATTGAAACTGATTAAGGATATTTTAGGGCATACGTGAACAATGTCGGCAAGAAGCAATTTGACAGGAAATTAGCTAACATTTCCCCATGTCAACCTGCTGAAGATATGTATGCCGACCTTGATGAGGCCTTTGTTTCGTTAAAGTTACATGAGACCCATGGTTTTATATGAGATGTGGAACGTCTTGAGGATCCATACTGTAATAACTGGCCGACAAGCTGGGAAAACACTAGTGATGATGTCTGAGCTAGATGCTCTGAAAAGGATTTCGGTGTATATTGCCAAAAGCAAAATAAATTCGGCACTAGAGGCTGAAGAAAATATGGCTGTCAAAGCCAATAAGACACAAATTCTGAATGAAGGAGCTACTTTGGCTATTAGGCCAAAACCACAAGATAAAAAAGAAGTGGTCAAAGAAAACGTCGATAAGCAGCGTCTGGACTGCATATATGACGAAGAACCCTTAGGCTTCGAAAAGGATCTGATGGCACTAGAGAGAATTCATCCACAAGACCCTTTAGAAGAAATAGATCTTGGTGAAAAGGGAGATAAAAGACCAACTTATATCACCGCCAACATCGGCCAAAAGTTAAAGTCTGAGGTAATATCTTTATTAAAAGAATTTAAAGATTGTTTTGCTTGGGACTATAACGAAATGCCAGGTTTAAGCAGGGATTTGGTCGAACTAAAGTTACAAATAAAAGCTGGAAAGAAACCAGTGAAGCAGACTCCCAGACGCTTTTCTCCAGCAATAATGTCAAAAATCAAAGAGGAGATAGAAAGACTCCTCAAAAGCAGATTCATAAGAACTGCAAGGTATGTCGACTGGTTGGCAAACATAATGCCAGTAATTAAGAAAAATGGAAAATTAAGAGTGTGCGTTGATTTTAGAGATTTAAACGCTGCCACTCTTAAAGATGAATATGCTATGCATGTGGCAGAAATGTTGGTCGACTTTGCTGCTGGTTTTGAATATTTAAGTATGCTTGATGGTTATTCTGGTAATAAACAAAATTTTATTGCAGATGAAGATGTGCCGAAGACGGCGTTTCGCTTCCCAGGGGAATTGGGAACCTATGAATGGGTTGTCATGCCATTCGGTTTGAAAAATTTCGAAGCGACATATCAAAGGGTAATGAATTATGTGTTCCATGATTTTATCAAAGATTTCATGCAAGTTTATATTGATGATATTGTAATAAAGTCAAACAGTAAATCGACTCATCTGCAACACCTTCGAGAGTCTTTTTAAAGAATGAGGAAATCTGGATTAAAAATGAACCCAGTAAAATGTGCTTTTTGTGTGCAGGCAGGTGATTTTCTTGGCTTTGTGGTGCATTAAAAAGGCATAGAAGTGAATCAAAGCAAGACCAAAGCCATTATGGACGTCAAACCTCCGTCGACCAAAAAGGAACTTCAGTCTTTATTGGGCAAGATAAATTTCCTAAGGAGGTTCATATCCAACTTAAGTGGAAAAACCAAAATATTTTCACCACTACTTCGACTGAAGAATGAGGACTTCGTTTGGCAAGAGGAGTATCAAGAGGCTTTCGAAAAAATCAAAGACTACTTGGTGAAGCCTCCAATATTGGCACCTCTTGTTAGACATAGCCCTATGAGGTTATATATTACAACCTCAGATTCGGCTATAGGGAGTGTGTTAGCCCAACAGGACGAAAAAGGTGTTGAGAGACCTGTATATCATCTTAGTCGAATGCTTAATGATCATGAAACTAGGTATAGCGATATAGAAAAACTATGTCGTTGCTTGTATTTCTCTTGTATTAAATTAAAGTAATATATAAAGCTTGTTGATGTGTATGTATATTCTCATTTCGATACTATTAAGCACATGTTGTCAAAACCGATTTTACATAGTTGAATCAGTAAATGGGCTTTAGCATTAACAGAGTATTCTCTGACTTATGTGCCCTTAAAAGCAATGAAAGGACAAGTGGTGGCGAATTTCTTGGTTGACCATTCAATGGTTGGTATGCTTCAAAATTATGTAGATCTAGCACCATGGAAATTATACTTTGATGGTTCTAGCCATAAAAATGGAGTTGGAATAAGAGGAATTATAATTTCCCCTAGTGGAATTCTAGAAGAGTTCAAGTATAGAATCAACGACATATGTACGAATAATGAAGCAGAATATGAGTCTTTAATAACAAGACTTGAACTACTGCTAGAATTGGGGGCAAGGAACGTCGAAATTATGGGAGACTCTGAATTAGTAATTAAACAAGTATCAAAGGAATACAGATATGTTAAAGAAAATTTAATCATGTATTTTGTGATTACTATTAGATTGCTAAAGCAATTTGAACAAGTGAGTATTCGACACATACCTCGACGAGAGAATGAAGAGGCTAATGACCTAGCACAAGAAGCTTCAGGATACAAGAAAGACCAAAATGAAGAACTTATTCAGGTAAAAGATAAAGTTCAAGCAACTTGGTTATCTCCTTCAGATTTGTCAATAATAAGGTTAGGGGTTGTAGATGCCGAAAATTTTCAAATTTTAACTATTGACATTGGGCAAGAGAATGATTGGAGAGAACCATTGGCCGGCTATCTGTGCATCCCTACGGAGTCAACGGGTCGTAAGATCAAGTACCGCGCCCTCAGTTATGTTTTGATAGAGAACAAATTATTTAAGAAAACTACTGAAGGAATATTGCTTAAATGCCTTGGAGAAAGTGAGGCATATGTAGCCGTTTCAAATGTGCATAGTGGAGCATGTGGCGCACATCAAGCAGGACACAAAATGAAATGGCTTTTGGTGCGTTCATGTGTCTATTGGCCTTCAATGCAAAAAGATTGCATCGAATTTTCTAAGGGTTATCAAGAATGCCAAGTGCATAGGGGCATACAACATGTTCCTGCTAGTGAATTACATGTGTTGTACCCAAAAATTTGCCCTCCCATATTTCCCAAGACATGTCAAGAATTATCTCCAAGTTGCTCAAGTTGGCTCAAGGGTTGGACAGTCAAATCACCTCCTAAGGCAGTCAATTCAAAATTAGGGTTTTGTGTTGCATCAAGGTACTTACATACAAATGACCTCAAGTGCTCCCCAATGTCCTAACATGTTCTCAAGTTCATCCATGTCAAATTTCAAGCCTTGCAGAGAAAGTTTGGTCAGCCAATTGCTCAAGAGACCCAAAAATTGGCTGTGCTAGGGCAAAAGTCAACTGTGTCCCAAATATAGTCAAACCTCAAGATTTTTTGTCAACATTCTCATTTTGAAGGTTAATTTATCATTGGGTTAATACCTATTTTCACCCCTGACATATGGGGTGTATTTGAAAAACCCCCCTGCCAAAAAAAAAGTTCCAATAGTTACCTTGACAAATTTTAAAAGTTTCAATTTTTACCTTGAGGCTCCCACATCACCTAAAAGGCTGATGTGGCTTATTTTTTTGTTACAGGTGTAAGTTTTTTTTTTTGCCATGTCACACAAGACCAAGTAAAATGTCTAGAATGCCCTTTCTACATTTTTCTTAAAATCCCAAATAATTTGGCAAATGCTATGTTTCAATTCAGACCCTCCACCTCCAAATTAGGGCGCAACATCTTCATCTCAGCAACCCACCTTTTGCTTTCCTCTTTCCTCTTCATCTTTAAGTTTTCTTTGATTTCATAAACATGAGTCAACCAAATTGTTCTACTTCATGCTTATCTTCAAATGGTAGACTAACTCCCAAATGCGGCCACAATGTCTCCATGAAGTTATTTGTTTCAAAATCGGTTGCAAATCCTGGGAGAAAATACTGGAAGTGTAAGTTCTGGGGTAAAGGAGATGACTGCAACACATTTGTTTGGGATGATGAATTTTCTGATGATTTCGGTGATAACGGCCATTCAGATGTAGTTTCAGTAGAACTGATGAGCAAACTGGAGAGAGACATCGCACTGAAGATGGAAGCCATGGAGAAAAAAATGGATGAGTTACAAAAGAAGCTGAATTATGTTTTAGTTGGGTTTATTTGTCTTTTGGTTCATTTCTTACTTAGTTCATGTAAAAATTCATGAAGCTGTGGCTTATGTTCTAGGAAGTTGTAACCTAAGTAAAATTTAGTTCATGAATTATATTTCTTTGTTATGGAATATGGAATATATTACTCTCATGAGTTTTGGTTATCTGTTCTGATATTTTGGAAATTTGTTCTTAAGCAATTCTGTTTTGGAATATTTTGGAAATCTGTTCTGATATTTTGGAAATCAGTTCTTAAGCAATTCTGTTGAGTAATTCTGTTTTACAAAATCTGTTGTTAAGCAAATCTGTTGTTAAGTAATTCTGTTCTTAAGCAAATTTGTTGTACAAAATGACAATAAAATAGTTAAGCCAAAATCTGTTGTACAAAATGACTTAAACATTGTCAAGCAAATCTTTTGTGATACATAGTCAAGTACATATGTGATACAAAATGACAATAACATGATACATAACTTAAGCCAAGCATGTTCTGATAATAAGTCAAAGCAACAAAATGACACAGGAAACTTTCAAATTGAATTTTACAAAATAGCACACTATGTGCACAACTACTGATCAATGCCCTTCCTCTTCTTCCTTGATATCTTCTTTGAGGTACTACCACCAGTTTCTTCACCTATGGTCAAAGGTGCATCAGGTGTTGATCCAGGCCCACCATGTCTTTTGGCATTCCTCACTCCCTTCAATCTTTCACTGACTCTCTTTCTTGATCGCTTCCAAGGCACGGCCACGGGCTTTTTCCTAGCTGAAGGCTTTTTGACATTAGTAGCAGCAGGGTCAGGTTGCATTGCAGCAGGTTGTGAATCATGTGTTAGGGGAGGTTGCATTGCAGCAGGTTGTGATTCATGTGTTGGGGGAGGTTGCATAGCAGTAGGTTGTGTGGGATTGTCAACTTGTGATTGTTGTTCTTCATAAAGATCCATCATATTATTCAGCAATGCATCCATCTTTGGGTCTTCATCCACAGTTCCACCTCCAGTTGCAGTTGTATCAACATTTGCATCAGATTTTTTTGACACTTTGGTCCTAGGTGTCTTTCTCTGCATTATTCAGAAACAGATATAAATAAAGACATTTCAATATGCTGAACACAATATTATTCAGTAACAGATTCATGAACACAATACCTTTCTCTTTAGTGCATTAGGATCTTGCTCCTTAGCTTGACACTTCCTAGAATTATGGCCAAATTTGTCACAATGCGTGCATCTGTATGCTACACCTACCCTCCTCATCCTTGAACCATTCTCATCCAACTCTCTAAACCTCAGTTTCTTAGGCCTTCCAGGTCCCTTCTTGTATTGTGGTGGCAACAATTCTTCAGCATCCACAGTTGGCCACATGTCCATGCCATTTATTGGACTAACATTGTTTTCATAACATGCCCTGTAAGCTTCTCTCATGTAACAAGGGTCAACATATTTCTCAGGATCTAAGTTTTGATACTGTAATGCAGAAACAACATGCCTACATGGTATGCCCACAAGATCCCAAAAACAACAAGTACAGGTTTTTTTCCCAATATCAACAACAAACTAGGATTAGGCATGACATTGTGCTTCCACTTATCAAGCTTAACAACACTATTAGCAATCCTATTCATCACGTAGTTCCTAATCCATTCTACCATAGTGAGTATTGGCTTATCCCTAGCTTGTAATATTGTACTATTGAAAGATTCACTCAAGTTATTCATCAAAACATCACACTTAGGGTAAAATGAAAATGAATGCTTACACCATAGTTTTGTTGGCACTCCCATCTGCCATTCCCATGCCTTCTTATCAATTTGTTTAAGCTGATTCATCTTCTTTTCCCAAGCCTGGAAGTAAGTAGCCTTTGCAGCCCCCAATAACAGGTCTCTAATGGCAGCTCCCCCTCCAAATTTCTTCTTGAAATTTGCATACAGGTGTCTGAGGCAGACCCTGTGTTCAACTTGCTGATGCATTTCCTCAAAGACACTAACAAGTCCCTAAAAACAGCAAGACCACAGAAAAAAGCATGTACATTAGCAACTTATATATTCCTCATAAATGTTGAACATTAGCAACAGAACAAGGCATGTAACATTAGCAGCAGGTTCTCATAAATGTTGAACATTAGCACCAGAAATACTTCAGTACCAGAAATTAGTGCATATTTGTGCATGTTTCATAAATGTGAATAACTAAGGTAATTAGTGCATATTTGTACCTTTTGTTGGTCTGAAATAAAAACATACTTTCTCTCTTCTCCAATGTCTTCCATTAGCAATTGCATAAACCATCTCCAGCTTTCTTTTGTCTCAGTCTCCACCACACCAAATGCCAAAGGATAATATTGGTCATTCGGGTCCCTTGCTACAGCAATTAACAATTGATCTCCATATTGTGTCTTAAGATGACACCCATCTACCCCTATAAATGGTCTACAACCCTTGGTAAACCCTTTCTTGCATCCATCAAAACAGAAGTAAAATCTACCAAATCTTAGTGGTAGTGTTGGATGTGGTCTCTCAGTATTTAGTTTGACAGTGTTCCCAGCACAATGTTTTCTCAACTCAGCTGCATATCTCCATAACATGTTATACTGCTCCTCTGCATCACCTTCAATTATTTCTTCAGCCATAGCTTTGGCTCTCCAAGCTTTCCCTTTGGTAATGCCCACTGAATATTTCTGTCTAAGCTCAGACATAATTTCAGACAGTTTAACTTTCCCTTGTGACTTCCTCTTTTCAACCACTAACTTAGAGACCCACTTGGAATTGACAGACTTGTTATTTAATACCCTTGCACATGTGTGGGTCCCCACCCAAGTCTTTAGCTGGTAAGTGAGGCTACCTCCCACTTTGCTACACAATGCCAAAAACCCACATTTACTCTTACACTCAACCCTAACCCTATAGCTCTCATTCTTAACAAACATTATTTCTCTACCATTTAATACTGACCAATCCCTGATAGCATCTTTAAATTCAGAAAGAGAAATGAACTCCATACCTAATTTGAATTGAAAGTCTTTGTTAAGCAGCTCTGATTTGAACTTCTCATACTTTGGCTTGGAAGGTTTGTCATCCATGTCACTTTCATCAGCATCTGAACTTTCAAGTTCCTCACTAGCATAATCCACATCTTCACATATCCTTGTAGCCCTCTTTGAACAAGATCCTAAGACACTTTTGGGCACCAAAACACTGACCTTGTCCCTTTTTCTCTTTTCTTTCATCTTTTTGGGATCCTTGGATGCACAACGCTTGAATCTAAATGATTTCCCTTCGATCTCCACCCTATTCCCACTAACTGGAACAGCTACCTCCACTCGTTCAAATTGCTCTTCTTCTACTTCAATTACTCTTTCCTCTTCACTGTCATTGAAACATTGGCTTGCATCAACATAGTCACCAGAACTATCATTTCCACTAGAGGTACTGAAGTCATCAACATTAGGTACCAGAACCTTGGTCATCATGTCTTCTACACCGTGCCCTACCCAAAGATCGCCGTGAACCCTACAAGACATACAATGCTTAGCAACTTCTACAGCTCCTGCATCATCAACAACATTTGTAAACCCTTCATCCGTTTGCGGAATCTTTCTCCATAGCCTAAAACCTTCATAACCCCAATCTTTAACCAGACTAACAGCTTCAAAAAAGCTCCATTTATCTTCGTCCTGACATTCAACAGTAGTCTCACTACCTCCTCTATAATACGTATGGCCGTCTTGCACGAAACTTCCCCCATGATGAAACACTAAATTAAACACACCCATTTGCAAGGATGAAGAACCCTAATCGCAGGGTCTGAATTGAAACTGGCTTTTTTTGTAAGATGAAGATGAAGATGCTGCGCCCTAATTTTGCCAAATAATTTGGGATTTTAAGAAAAGGGCATTCTAGACATTTTACTTGGTCTTGTGTGACATGGCAAAAAAAAAACTTACACCTGTAACAAAAAAATAAGCCACATCAGCCTTTTAGGTGATGTGGGAGCCTCAAGGTAAAAATTGAAACTTTTAAAATTTGTCAAGGTAACTATTGGAACTTTTTTTTTGGCAGGGGGGTTTTTCAAATACACCCCATATGTCAGGGGTGAAAATAGGTATTAACCCTTTATCATTTTATCAAGGGTTGATCATGATTCATCAAGGATTGCTCAAGATTCATCAAGATTCAAAAGTTGCTAAATTAGGGTTTTGTAGGAAAAGTCAACTCAACTTTGACCAAGCATAACTTTCTCATACTTTATGAGAAATGACCCATCCAAAGCTCATTTTTAATAGGATGCAATTTCCTACAATCCATATTCACACCCCAATATCAAGAAAATGCTCTCACAAAAAGTTACAAATTTGGACATTATAGGTCATTTTTGAAAGTCAACAAAAACACCTTTTTTTCCAAAGCTTATAACTTGAGCATGGAACATCAAAATGAGATGAGACCAAACGTGTTTATTAGAGGACATCTCAAGGTTTCTAAAAAGTCCAAGAAAACCTCCAAAAGTTCAAAATTGAGGAAGTTATGCATTGTTGAAGTTGGGCATTTTTCCAAAATTGCCAAGAGTCAACTATCCTCAAAACTCCAATTTTTGACAAAAGGGCCCACTTTTTTCCACTTGATATGGTCTTGTCATGCCACACACGTGTCCCATATTTGATTTCATGGCCATTCATTTATTTTTCTATTTTATTGAATTTTTATTGATTTAATTCATTTTAAATCAATATTAAATCAAATAAAATCTAAAAATTGATGTAAGGGGATTCTTGTGATCATTACAGCTTGCAAATATCATGTGACACTCAATCCAACTCGTGCCAAGTCAAAACAAGCACAAAATCTCAGATTTGATGCAAATATGGCAACTTGGTTATGGTGATCAAATCAAATCTTAATTCTTCAATGCATAAGGATTATGGCCCAACTGTTGACCTAATTCACTTCTAATATACATGTGCAAGCAAGCCAGACCAAGATATACGCACAAATCTCTGTAAAAACGGCCAGAAGAATTGGAGAAAAAAGCTTGAAAACCTTGGATCTGAAATCGTGCTTAGGGGCCTTTTCAGGATCAAATAAAGGTCCTAATCGCTTCCTTGCACCTCACTGAAGCAATACCAATCATTATCGCGCATTCTCCTGCCTCCAAAAGCCCTGTAAGTGTCGCCCAAAACCTCCATACTCATGGAATCGTAAAGCTTCAGTCTTGCATCCATTCTTTGAGATAATTGCATATTTGAATTCCTTGCATCATTTGCGAAATTTCTGCATTAGTCAATTTCATTATCATGCCATATATCACAAAATGCCATTGCAGCTGGTTTTAGGGTTCTTTCAGGGATTTTCGTTACAGGGGAAATTGGTCAATAAAAGGACCATGGTTGGAACCGGGGCGGAGAGGCGAGCAGAACCACGCCTTTAGTTTGCATTTTAGTGGCTCGTGGTGGATTTTGAGACAGCATGACGTATAGCTACGGACAGTCGTCCGTTGGTATAGGTAAAAGGACTTTTAGCCACAGTCCCCATGACAGGGATGATAATGTGGCGTGGCCAGATTGGTGCGTTTGAATAGCGCGCCATATTTTCTTATTTTCCAGCATATTAATTGATTTGCCCATATATTATTTATTTCTTATTCTAATAACAACTAAACAAGCTAGTTGGAGTGGTTGAGCGCGCAGGCATATGAGCAATGGGACCTGGGTTCGAATCCCAGGTCCCCCAAAACTTTATTTGATTTTGTTCTTCAGGTATTCATGTGCAACTCTTAGAGGGTGGTGCATCATATGCCTCTAGATCTCAATTTCCAAGTGGCTCACCAGGCAGATCCAATGATCAAGGTTGAAGGAGCACCATGGACTCAGGTCAACAAGCGCCTATTGGAGTGGGAAAGTCAGTGAAGGCCAACGCTTTTGGGCCTTGGAATTTGCCAGAATCACCTCTTTTTTGGGCCCAACACCCCCCTGAGTATTTCTTTTAATTTCCATATCTTTTATTTACTTATTTTGTTTAATTAATTACTAACTCATTAATTTTTTTTTCTCATAAAAAATCAGAAATAACAAAAATAACATTTTTATTAATTCCATTAATTTTATTATTTATTTTTGTAAATAACAATTAATTAATTTATTTAGCTTAATTAGGTACAATTTTAATATCTTTTGCATTAAATTAAAATTAATATAGAATTAGGGTTTTAATATTTTTAATCATTCTTATTTTATTTCCTTAATTAAAATAAAACCCAAAAATATTTTTTCATTTAATTAATTAATTCAATTATTAATTTAGACTAATTTTTAGTTAAAAAAATAAAAAAATATGCTTTATTTAATAAAAAGGGTCAAAACCCTAAGACACTCTGATTTAATTTTCTCGCGCGCGAATTATTTTTGATCCATATTTCAATATTGTAACTGCTCCGGGAATGTAATAGTTTTTAACTTAGGATTTTATTTATTTTTTTATCGCTTTATTTATTTTTCGCAATTTAATTTTAAAAGGGTTTGTCTTTGGCGATGTAAATACCCGACGCCTTGTAATAGCTTAGATTTATTTTCTATAATTTAATTCCCGCAATCATTAACTGTTAGATGTTTGAAAAATAGGCAATGCATGACAAGATAAATCTTTAATTTAAAATCGACAGTAGCTCACCATTAACATGTACAAAGATAAATAACTGAAAAACAATACACTCACACATGCACACTCTTAGGGTACACCTCACTTGGTTGCCTCAAGCGTGGTCATTGAGTATAGGAAGTTTTAGAGGTCGCCCTCTTGTCCAAAGATCATAAGTTGCCTCTAAACGGTTGCCTCAGATAAAATGATCTAAGACATTAGGGTTACCGCTAAGGCGTCCTAACATTGCTTTAGTGACCACACGTCCCTTAATCGAATTGACCCGAAAACTCTAACGACGATGCTACCTACTCCTCAATAGTGGGATAGCATTGTCTAAAGGACGTTTGCACAGTCTAATTCCTTTTTGAGTAGGTAGATGTTCTTAAGTACTTGCTCCTTTTAAAACAAAAAACAAAACTTTTCGCACTTACACCCCTTTTAAAACAAAAACTCTTCTCAAATCCACAAACACAAAGAAAAGCAAAAATTTTAAAACATAATGAGCAAGTACCTAAGAGCCTGTGGATAACCACAGATAGAAAGGGTGCTAACACCTTCCCTTTCTATAATCTACCTCCCGAACCCGAGAAATATCTCAAAAAGGAATTTTTCTGTGCTTTTGTCCTTTCCTTGTTGGATAAAATAAAAGACGGTGGCGACTCTTGCTTACCGCGACATTTTGCGCAAACAAACGCAAACGCGAACCAGCACACCAAAATAGTCAGTTCTATTTCCACCGATCACAACATGCAATTATAAAACCCTGGCCATTCAGAGGATGGGCCTTAGATGTGATTGGAGAAATAAAACCAGCATCATCAAAACAACAAAGGTATATTTAAGTTGGTATTGATTATTTTACAAAATGGGTCGAGGCAGTAGCCTTAACAAATGTCGACCAAGAAGCTGTTATTGATTTTATACAAAATCACATCATATGTAGGTTTGGGATTCCAGAAACAATTACAACCGAACAAGGATCAATGTTTACTAGACGAAAAATGCAAGAATTTACGCATGAAGTTGGAATTAAATTGTTAACTTCTACTCCTTACTATGCTCAGGCAAATGGCCATGTCGAAGCTACCAATAAAGTAATAATTAGCCTAATTAAGAAGCATGTAGAGAAGAAGCCAAGGAATTGGAATAAAACACTAGATCAAGCCTTATGGGCATGTAGAACTTCCCCTAAGGAAGCAACGAGAACTACTCCATTTCGACTTGCATATGGACATGATGCAATATTACCAGTGGAGATACATGTTTAGTCAATAAGGATCTAAAGACAACATGAAATACCATCTAAAGATTACTGGAATATGATGGCGGACGAACTTGTCGACTTAGATGAAGAGAGGGTGTTGGCCCCTGATTCGTTAATAAGACAGAAAGAAAGAGTTGCTAGAGCTTATAATAAAAAAGTGAAAGATAAAGTATTTGCTGTCGACGATTTGGTATGGAAAGTAATATTACCTATGGACAAGAATGAAAGAGTCTTAGGGAAATGGTCTCCGAATTGGGAAGGGCCTTTTAAGGGGATGAAAGTTTTTTCAAATAATGCCTATGAACTTGAGGAGTTAGCCCAAGATCGATGGATCTTAAGGGTAAATGGTAAATATTTAAAAAAAATATAAGCCCATTCTTCAAGAAGTCTGAATTTCGACGGAATGAATATTCGTCAAATCAACAAGCTAGTAAAATTATGTTCGAAACCAGCAAATTCAAAACATACATAAAATGTTTGCAATAGAGGAAGATGTATATAAGACAGATAAAGAAAGGTTCTGTTAAAATTTGGCTTAAAGCCTTAAAGAAATCACAAGATTATTGATACAATGATTAAAAGTGTCTGAATCTATTTTGGAATGACCGTAGTCCACCATGGAGGCTTGCAGCCTGATATTCAAAATCTTCTGCTTGAGTCCTAAGTGTTTCAAGCTCCACTTCGATAGAAGAAATTGTTTCACTTACGACCAAAACATCCATGGCCATTTGGTCAGCCTTTGCTTGAGATGGATTAATAATGTTATTGATCTATTCCTCTTCCCTGGCAATCGATTCTAATTCCTTATTAAAATCAGAAATCTGGTCACGTATTTCAGCAGCTCTTTTTTATTTGGAACTCAGTTCCTGTTTTTTATTTTCAATCATTTCTAATAAATCAGTGATTTCTCCAGTAGCTTGCACTACCATATCCAAATTCTCTTTCATAAAAGCTTTCTTTGACTCGACCACTTCCTCATTTTCCCGAATACTTTCGACATTTTGGAGTAGATGAATAAATAATTTCTCAATTTCCATTATCATAAACATGGCTAATTCAGAAATATTAAGCCCTTTCAATTGAGTAAGAGCGTCTGAAAGTTCTAGGCCAAGAGTTGGATCAGAATGAAGCAGATGGGGCAAATCAGGATTCAAAGCATGAGCCCGAATTTTAGTTATTAGATTTTTAGCTTTGATTGCTTCAGGACTCATCTTGTCATTATGTGCTTGAGACTGGTCAAAGTCAGAAGAAAGAGTGCGAAAACTCACGAAGCGATGCAACCTAGAAATTGCTTCTATAGCAAAAGGCTTGACTCCCATGTGTTTTGTAGTAGGTGAGTCGACCTTTGCTTTCCCAGAAGAAGTGAGAAGCGCGCCTTGTGTGCCTTTAGGAGGGGTAGGATTTGGGAGGTGGTAACATTCTTATTTGCTTCTGAACCCGGTAGGGAATCTGAAAGGCTAGAGTCAGAGCTAGTCGAACTATAACCCTTATGTTTGGCAGGACTAGTGAGTGAGTTAGATTCATTAAGAGTAGCCAAAATAATCAGGTAAATAAACTCACCATCAGCAATGTCATGCCCATGATGATGAGGGGAAGAAGCTTCTGACAAAGAAGTATAGTCAGGCACACTTTGTTGTTGGCCAGAGACATTAACCTAAAGAAAGAAAGAAAAGATATCAGCCAAACAAATCCAAAAAACAAAAAGGAAAAAGAAACTAAAAAAATAGTCAGCTAGTACCTGTGTTGACAGATCAAGATCGACAGACTCATCCTTAGCTGAAGCATCAACACCATCTCCTATTGGGTTTGGAGTTTTATCGATTCCAGGAGCACGAGTCGGAGTGATAATGGCTGTGTCGACCACTATAGTGTCAACACCTAAATCTAAGGCAGCTTCAGGATTTTCAGCCAAGACCATATTACGTCTCCTCCTTGTAACAAGGGGAACTTCGACATCATCTGGTTCTCTTATTTCATCAACAAGATTTAGGCCAATTTTTGCTTCAGCATCCTGTGACACATGTACCTTGGTCTTCTTCTTCTTTTTCGCCACCTTGGTTTCAGTAAAAGAGTATTTTTTCCTCTTGTGGCTTTTGGATTTGTGGGAGCATTGAGGGGACTGAACATTAGGTGATGGCTTAGTATAAGAAAAAGATATAAGTCGAAATAGTTGGGTTAGTAGAGAATGAAGAGTTAAATCGACAAAATATACCTCAGTCCTATCAGAAGTATGTTGTATGTCTTTCTTGGATCATTTGGATTTGTCAGAGGGAGCAGTCAAATCCGCTGAGCGTTTGTGACTCTAATAAACAAGGAAACAAGGAAAATATTAGTACACTTCAAGGCATAAAAGACGTGGAAACAAGAAGCATAAAAGTACACTTATAGAAGAAGCCTTCTTGAGTGAAGAAGAAATGGGTTCAAAGGAAAAAATGGTCCGACGAAGATTATTAGGACAATACACAACTCGGAAGTAATTCTGGAAAGCTCGAATTTGTTTAACATGAGTAATCTTACACTTGGTCGATTTCGCCTGCAAATTGGAAAAAGTTGTAGTTAGTTCAGCCAACTTTGCATCAGGATCACCAATGAATGTAACAAAATATGACTGCCACCAAGTCTCAAATTCTTTGGTGTGATAGAGAGATGGTTGCAAAGAAGTGAGAGTAAGTTTAGGCCTTTGTGCCCATATGTTTCCAATATCGTCTTTGATCATTTCGAAAGGTTGGTCGAATATGATGTCTATCAGCAGCTCGTGAGAATTGAACAAAGACTTGGGGACAAGTTGACAGAGTCCAAATTGCTGAGCCACCAGGTTAGGCTGATAGGTGACCAAGCCTGGATTCATACCGACAATCACAGAAGACAGAAATTGGGGAGTTAAGTAATGCCTCTAGAGGATTAGGGAATTTTTCCAGTCTTCTTCTCTTGCAGGTGGGAAAGCCCTAGTGAACCACTATGGACCATCTTGTCTATCATGAAATGGGGCCATAGAGGGTGTGAAATTGACTCTTGTCAACATGATGTTGAACAACAGTTTAAAAACTTCAGGATTTGGCGAACCCTTATCGAAAGGAGTCAAAGGAAAAAGGCATTGCCAAACGATATGGTTTTGAGATGGAAGGCACACTACTTTTCTATTCTTGGAGGGCTTGATCTCCTAAGAAAAAGTGGCGTTCAACCATAATTGTAAAATCCAAAAAGGACCATGGACCAAGACATTCTTTTTCTTTGGATTAGTAGGGTCAAAACGCTTGATTTGATTAGCAGCGTCATTCAAGGATGCATAAAGGGAGGCCAAAATCAGTTGGCCTAAAGCAACATTCTCACCCATATGTAATTGGGTAGCCAGATAAGAAAATTGTTTGGCCACCTGCATCGACCTGGAGCAAAAAATAAAGCGAGACATCCATAAGGTTAAAATGCTACATGCTCTTTGTTAGTTATAGGGCCAGAAGTTTGAGCATGATGGTTGATAAAGTTGTTGTATGTCGATTTACCAGCTTCACCAATGTCGAACCTTAGCGGCACAAGTTCAGCATCTATATGGTTAAATACTGTGCCAAATGGTTTTAACCCTGTAATGGAAGCAACGTCGAACAGGGTAGGAGTAATAATACCACACTTAGTATGAAAAGTGTTAGTCGACCCTTCCCAAAAATGTATGGCAGCTAGGAGCATGCCACTGGAGTAAGGCTGGCCACATCAAGATAGTTCTAACAATGTGTAAATGCCAATTATTTTCCATTGATCTCCTTTTCCAGTTTCTAAACATGCCATCCAAGCACGAAACTTAGGGAAATGCAGATGTAGAGCAGTTCTAAAATTCCTGTCAATGTACTTGAGCAAAATAGGGTTTGAAGAATAAATTATGGGTTTGGTAACAGTGCTAGTAGAAAAAAAGGCTTCTTTATCATCTACATATATTTCAGAGGGTGCATCTGCAGGAAGTGGCCCTAAAAAATCTAAGGGTTTTTCTTCAAGATAAAAAGGGATAAATACTTGAGATTGCCAGATTTTGGCTTTCTCCTCAGCAAATGGGGGTTCCGGCACATAAGCTTTATCGTCGACAAGGCGCAGTTGAAGAGCGATTACTCGAGAAGAAGTTTGATTATCAATGTTCACCATTGTAAGAAGTTTGAAGTAGGATGAAGATGGAGAACAGTGAAGAAATTTGTAAGTTTTGTGTTTTTCTAAAACAAGGGTATAAAGAAGCGGAGAAAAGTAAAAAAGAAGAAGGAGAAATAAGGGTATTTATAGACTCTGAAAGAAAGGAAGAAATAATGGGGAAAATCTTTTGTGATTTCCTAAGTTTAATCGTGCCATTTGAGGGGACACTTGCCGCGAGATCAACGTGAGTTAGTGGGCTACGTTTCCCACTAAAAGCGCAATGATGGCAAAAAATTAAATGATACACGTCTCGAGGCTGAAAAGCGTGATACGTTACCATGATTACATGACGTCACGAAAAATACCGAACAGTAACGTTCACTTTTGGAAGAATGGAGACGGCTTGGACAACTAGTAAAACCTACACTTCAAAGATGCCATTATCTCATGAGTCTAAATTAGAAAATGGCATCTCTGGGGGGCATTATGTTACCTTGAAAAATCTTAAGGCAAACAAGCACGCATAGTAAATGAGAATATCCTCATAAGCTAAGGGTTATCCTCTGAAATAAGAGTTTTTTGGGAAATTGGGAACAAAGTGTTTGGAAATTTGGTTTTATTAAACTAGATTTATTATCTAAAGGGAATGTCATGCCAAGCTGTCGAAAATGAGCCAGGTCGACCATGAGCAAATAAAAAAATATATGTCAAGGAAATGATCGAAATTGCTTTAGTCGACCGGAGGGCGAAAGGCAAAGAAAATGGTCGAAATTAGTTTTTGTCAACTAAAAGGGTTTCTGGACTTAGAAGAATTGTTGATTTTTAAATCTTACCAAAGGGAAAGTGTCGAAGCGAGTCAGAAGTGGTTTATTTTCGGAAGCTGGGAGCGGGAATGTTGTACCCCAAAATTTGCCCTCTCATTTCTCAAGGGATCACCCTGGATCCCCAGGTTTTCTTCCATCCATTTCCCAGCCTTGAACTACAAATTTTTCAAGAAAGTTATTCACAAGGGTAAAATGGTCATTTACACACTGAAAAGTCAAACTTTGACTTTTGGATCAAAATCAAGCTTCAAGAATCATATTTCATCAAGACATGTTGGAATATGATATTTGTTTCGTCAAGAAATTCAAAAGTCAAATTTCTAAATACTTAGAATTTTTCTAAGTGTTTAAGAAACATGACAAACTCAGAACTTCTGATCAGATTATCACCATAATGCAAGCTGATTCTGGAAGAACTTCTGATACAATAGTTACAGATTTCAGTGAGATCTAAAACATTGCAGAATAGAACTTCTCCTAGAAATGTTGGGATTTCAAGTTATAACTCCTCAGAGACACGTCCTTGAAACTAAAGCACTCAGCAAATTCTGGATATTCTCAAGACAGAGTTTGGTCAGAACTTCTGGGCTAGTTTTCACAAAGGTTCGGTCAGAGTTTGTAAGGGTAATTCAAAAAGGTTACAAGATGTGCTACAAGCTTCTTGGAAAGTCTGATAGCTCCTTCAGAACATGCTGGAGCAAGGAAATGCAAAGATCAGAAGTTGGGTGTTTGTTCTAAATTATGCTGAAGCTGAACCTCTGATCCAGATTTAAGCAATGATGCAGAATCTCACATTGCAGGATTTCTGATTTGATAAATCTCATCATCATTTAATGCTCATTTAATGCTCATAGCTACTTTTGAGTTTTTATCCAAAGGATTTCCCCACGTGTGGCATAGAAGTACCATTGATGTCCTTGAAAAGCAGATTTTGTACAAAGTATATCCTGGGCCCATGCTTCGCTTTTGCTTCGGAGGGTACTTTTCCTTGATTCATGTTTACAAATCCAGCTTAGGCACGACTAAAAGCTGCTAACCACCTTACTTTGTGCCTTAAACCATACTTGTTTGAACTTGCTTCAAGAACAAGTCAGCGCCTAGCATATGATGGCTGTACCTTTGATTTCTCCAAGCTACTAAATCCTTGTCTATAAACTGAAATACATTTGCAACTGTGAAATTGTCGGAAATTTGAGAAAGAAAAGCCCTGAACCCCTACTAAAATTCCAAGATTCCAAACACTGCAAACACAACATACAAAACCTGTTAACTTCTGATCTCTTGTATTCAAACTCCATTTATTCTCAAGTGTTTCTTGACTAAAATTATCCACACAGTTTCTGATTCACATATTAGAAGTTGTCCTAACTTTTGTATTCATACTGCAATACACTCTCCATCCACCTCCACCTCAAAGAAGTCAGAACATCACCCCTTAGTTGTTCCATAAGTTGAAACTTCTAACCTGCTGAGTACATGAAGAAGTTGCTCAGAACATCACCAAAGTTCAGGACCAACCTCCATTTCACAGAATCTTTTCCAGCTGCAAGGTAAGCTTCTTCTAACTATCATCACATTACTTAAGCATTACCATATTTGCATGTTCAAAAATATAATGTAGACATCATGTTTCTGATGTTGTACATATTCTGAGGTTTCACGTATTTGTCTGCCTAAGTATGGAGTAAATCAGTTCAGAACTTCTTGAAGAAATTAGAACTTAGAATTAGGATTAACAAATTCATGCTTTCCTCTGATTTATAGTTCTAATATCTCTTGTTTCTGAAAGACTATGAAACCTGCCATAACTTTCATATGCGCATTTTCTGTCTTGTTGAGAAATGACCAAGTTGCAGATGTTCTGACTAGCATGGAGAGGGGGACCAAGTTCTGCCAAGTGGTATCAGAACTTCTAAAATCTTCTTTGTTCCCAGCGGACCCAGAACTTCAGACTTTACCTATTTTTACTAATATGATCTATGTTTTGCAGCACGCCAGAGTCAGAACTTCTGACCTCCTTTAGTCAGCAATACGCTGATTCCTTTTTTTTATTTTTCTCACTATTTTTGCTATCACTTCTTATTTCATTAATCAAAAACACCAAAGACATTTTTAATTTTTACATGTTTTACTTTATTTCTTAAAACAAAAAGATCAAAGAATGTTTTCTCAAACCAAACTTATTTCTTTTTTTTTTTACAAAACAAGTCCATTTTACATTTCTTGTACATTCTTATCCACTTCAATATGGTTGTAATAGTAACTTAGGATTTAATTTTATTTGCAACCCCCATTCATAAATATGTACCCCCACCCCTAAAATATTGTAATAAGCGTAGGACTTTGCATTTCTGCAATTTATCGCTTTTGAATGTAAATGATAGTAATTAGGGTGTGTATGGCAAGACATGAAATCAACAAATAGATCACCCTAATCAAGACTAAAATTCATGCAATCAAACACACTTGCACACTAGCACCCTTAAGGTTAACTCCACTTGTTGCCTAAAAAATGGTCATGTTATGCATGTGGGGTGTCTTAGCAAAAGCAATCGAAATACAAGATCATAGTCCCTCGATGACGATATAAATGTTGCCTTTCAAAATGATCTTAGTACCTCAAAATGAAATTCTAATATACCTCACAACATTTCTAATCATGGCTATACGATGACCCGCGTCCGTCCTATTTACATCCAAAGATAGGGTTGCTTACCAAATCAATGGTAAGATAACAATATCAAAGGAAAGAGTAAATAAACATGAAAGAATTTTGAGTAGGTAGATTGCTTCTAGTTACTTGCTCAAATTCAAAACCAAAAACATCCCTTCTATTTTCAAAACAAACACTAAACAACTTTCAAAACTTGAAAAAATTTTCAAAAGATCAACACTTTGTATACATTCTTACGAACGAGAATCATTACAAAGTTTGCCTAAACGTTGGCACCTTTTCAAAACACTTTAAAAAAACCACACAAAGCATAATTTCAAACAAAAGCAAGTGATCTAACAAGTAACTAATAGCCCATGGAAAACCATGGATGAAAAGGGTGCTAATACCTTCCCTTTTCATAATCTACTCCCTGAACCCAAGAAATAATCTCAAAGGTCTTTCCTGTGCTTTTTCACATTTCCTTTTGGATAAAAGAAAAGTCGGTGGCGACTCTTGCTAACCGCAACATTTGCGATAAAACGCAAAATAACCAAGTCAGTTCTCCCACCGTATCACAGAACTGGCGACTCTGCTGAGGAACTTTGTAAAAGTGGGGTTACCTTAGGGATATATCACATTTATTTGCTTACATTGTTTGACTTGTGTGCTTTACATTTTGGTTCTTTGTTTGGGTTTGAGTCCTCTACCCGGATTTGGGATACCTTATAGAGGGTGTGAAATCGACTCTTGTCAACATGATGTTGAACAACAGTTTAAAAACTTCAGGATTTGGCGAACCCTTATCGAAAGGAGTCAAAGGAAAAAGGCATTGCCAAACGATATGGTTTTGAGATGGAAGGCACACTACTTTTCTATTCTTGGAGGGCTTGATCTCCTAAGAAAAAGTGGCGTTCAACCATAATTGTAAAATCCAAAAAGGACCATGGACCAATACATTCTTTTTCTTTGGATTAGTAGGGTCAAAATGCTTGATTTGATTAGCAGCGTCATTCAAGGATGCATAAAGGGAGGCCAAAATCAGTTGGCCTAAAGCAACATTCTCACCCATATGTAATTGGGTAGCCAGATAAGAAAATTGTTTGGCCACCTGCATCGACCTGGAGCAAAAAATAAAGCGAGACATCCATAAGGTTAAAATGCTACATGCTCTTTGTTAGTTATAGGGCCAGAAGTTTGAGCATGATGGTTGATAAAGTTGTTGTATGTCGATTTACCAGCTTCACCAATGTCGAACCTTAGCGGCACAAGTTCAGCATCTATATGGTTAAATACTGTGCCAAATGGTTTTAACCCTGTAATGGAAGCAACGTCGAACAGGGTAGGAGTAATAATACCACACTTAGTATGAAAAGTGTTAGTCGACCCTTCCCAAAAATGTATGGCAGCTAGGAGCATGCCACTGGAGTAAGGCTGGCCATATCAAGATAGTTCTAACAATGTGTAAATGCCAATTATTTTCCATTGATCTCCTTTTCCAGTTTCTAAACATGCCATCCAAGCACGAAACTTAGGGAAATGCAGATGTAGAGCAGTTCTAAAATTCATGTCAATGTACTTGAGCAAAATAGGGTTTGAAGAAGAAATTATGGGTTTGGTAACAGTGCTAGTAGAAAAAAAAGGCTTCTTTATCATCTACATATATTTCAGAGGGTGCATCTGCAGGAAGTGGCCCTAAAAAATCTAAGGGTTTTTCTTCAAGATAAAAAGGGATAAATACTTGAGATTGCCAGATTTTGGCTTTCTCCTCAGCAAATGGGGGTTCCGGCACATAAGCTTTATCGTCGACAAGGCGCAGTTGAAGAGCGATTACTCGAGAAGAAGTTTGATTATCAATGTTCACCATTGTAAGAAGTTTGAAGTAGGATGAAGATGGAGAACAGTGAAGAAATTTGTAAGTTTTGTGTTTTTCTAAAACAAGGGTATAAAGAAGCGGAGAAAAGTAAAAAAGAAGAAGGAGAAATAAGGGTATTTATAGACTCTGAAAGAAAGGAAGAAATAATGGGGAAAATCTTTTGTGATTTCCTAAGTTTAATCGTGCCATTTGAGGGGACACTTGCCGCGAGATCAACGTGAGTTAGTGGGCTACGTTTCCCACTAAAAGCGCAATGATGGCAAAAAATTAAATGATACACGTCTCGAGGCTGAAAAGCGTGATACGTTACCATGATTACATGACGTCACGAAAAATACCGAACAGTAACGTTCACTTTTGGAAGAATGGAGACGGCTTGGACAACTAGTAAAACCTACACTTCAAAGATGCCATTATCTCATGAGTCTAAATTAGAAAATGGCATCTCTGGGGGGCATTATGTTACCTTGAAAAATCTTAAGGCAAACAAGCACGCATAGTAAATGAGAATATCCTCATAAGCTAAGGGTTATCCTCTGAAATAAGAGTTTTTTGGGAAATTGGGAACAAAGTGTTTGGAAATTTGGTTTTATTAAACTAGATTTATTATCTAAAGGGAATGTCATGCCAAGCTGTCGAAAATGAGCCAGGTCGACCATGAGCAAATAAAAAAATATATGTCAAGGAAATGATCGAAATTGCTTTAGTCGACCGGAGGGCGAAAGGCAAAGAAAATGGTCGAAATTAGTTTTTGTCAACTAAAAGGGTTTCTGGACTTAGAAGAATTGTTGATTTTTAAATCTTGCCAAAGGGAAAGTGTCGAAGCGAGTCAGAAGTGGTTTATTTTCGGAAGCTGGGAGCGGGAATGTTGTACCCCAAAATTTGCCCTCTCATTTCTCAAGGGATCACCCTGGATCCCCAGGTTTTCTTCCATCCATTTCCCAGCCTTGAACTACAAATTTTTCAAGAAAGTTATTCACAAGGGTAAAATGGTCATTTACACACTGAAAAGTCAAACTTTGACTTTTGGATCAAAATCAAGCTTCAAGAATCATATTTCATCAAGACATGTTGGAATATGATATTTGTTTCGTCAAGAAATTCAAAAGTCAAATTTCTAAATACTTAGAATTTTTCTAAGTGTTTAAGAAACATGACAAACTCAGAACTTCTGATCAGATTATCACCATAATGCAAGCTGATTCTGGAAGAACTTCTGATACAATAGTTACAGATTTCAGTGAGATCTAAAACATTGCAGAATAGAACTTCTCCTAGAAATGTTGGGATTTCAAGTTATAACTCCTCAGAGACACGTCCTTGAAACTAAAGCACTCAGCAAATTCTGGATATTCTCAAGACAGAGTTTGGTCAGAACTTCTGGGCTAGTTTTCACAAAGGTTCGGTCAGAGTTTGTAAGGGTAATTCAAAAAGGTTACAAGATGTGCTACAAGCTTCTTGGAAAGTCTGATAGCTCCTTCAGAACATGCTGGAGCAAGGAAATGCAAAGATCAGAAGTTGGGTGTTTGTTCTAAATTATGCTGAAGCTGAACCTCTGATCCAGATTTAAGCAATGATGCAGAATCTCACATTGCAGGATTTCTGATTTGATAAATCTCATCATCATTTAATGCTCATTTAATGCTCATAGCTACTTTTGAGTTTTTATCCAAAGGATTTCCCCACGTGTGGCATAGAAGTACCATTGATGTCCTTGAAAAGCAGATTTTGTACAAAGTATATCCTGGGCCCATGCTTCGCTTTTGCTTCGGAGGGTACTTTTCCTTGATTCATGTTTACAAATCCAGCTTAGGCACGACTAAAAGCTGCTAACCACCTTACTTTGTGCCTTAAACCATACTTGTTTGAACTTGCTTCAAGAACAAGTCAGCGCCTAGCATATGATGGCTGTACCTTTGATTTCTCCAAGCTACTAAATCCTTGTCTATAAACTGAAATACATTTGCAACTGTGAAATTGTCGGAAATTTGAGAAAGAAAAGCCCTGAACCCCTACTAAAATTCCAAGATTCCAAACACTGCAAACACAACATACAAAACCTGTTAACTTCTGATCTCTTGTATTCAAACTCCATTTATTCTCAAGTGTTTCTTGACTAAAATTATCCACACAGTTTCTGATTCACATATTAGAAGTTGTCCTAACTTTTGTATTCATACTGCAATACACTCTCCATCCACCTCCACCTCAAAGAAGTCAGAACATCACCCCTTAGTTGTTCCATAAGTTGAAACTTCTAACCTGCTGAGTACATGAAGAAGTTGCTCAGAACATCACCAAAGTTCAGGACCAACCTCCATTTCACAGAATCTTTTCCAGCTGCAAGGTAAGCTTCTTCTAACTATCATCACATTACTTAAGCATTACCATATTTGCATGTTCAAAAATATAATGTAGACATCATGTTTCTGATGTTGTACATATTCTGAGGTTTCACGTATTTGTCTGCCTAAGTATGGAGTAAATCAGTTCAGAACTTCTTGAAGAAATTAGAACTTAGAATTAGGATTAACAAATTCATGCTTTCCTCTGATTTATAGTTCTAATATCTCTTGTTTCTGAAAGACTATGAAACCTGCCATAACTTTCATATGCGCATTTTCTGTCTTGTTGAGAAATGACCAAGTTGCAGATGTTCTGACTAGCATGGAGAGGGGGACCAAGTTCTGCCAAGTGGTATCAGAACTTCTAAAATCTTCTTTGTTCCCAGCGGACCCAGAACTTCAGACTTTACCTATTTTTACTAATATGATCTATGTTTTGCAGCACGCCAGAGTCAGAACTTCTGACCTCCTTTAGTCAGCAATACGCTGATTCCTTTTTTTATTTTTCTCACTATTTTTGCTATCACTTCTTATTTCATTAATCAAAAACACCAAAGACATTTTTAATTTTTACATGTTTTACTTTATTTCTTAAAACAAAAAGATCAAAGAATGTTTTCTCAAACCAAACTTATTTCTTTTTTTTTTACAAAACAAGTCCATTTTACATTTCTTGTACATTCTTATCCACTTCAATATGGTTGTAATAGTAACTTAGGATTTAATTTTATTTGCAACCCCCATTCATAAATATGTACCCCCACCCCTAAAATATTGTAATAAGCGTAGGACTTTGCATTTCTGCAATTTATCGCTTTTGAATGTAAATGCTAGTAATTAGGGTGTGTATGGCAAGACATGAAATCAACAAATAGATCACCCTAATCAAGACTAAAATTCATGCAATCAAACACACTTGCACACTAGCACCCTTAAGGTTAACTCCACTTGTTGCCTAAAAAATGGTCATGTTATGCATGTGGGGTGTCTTAGCAAAAGCAATCGAAATACAAGATCATAGTCCCTCGATGACGATATAAATGTTGCCTTTCAAAATGATCTTAGTACCTCAAAATGAAATTCTAAGATACCTCACAACATTTCTAATCATGGCTATACGATGACCCGCGTCCGTCCTGTTTACATCCAAAGATAGGGTTGCTTACCAAATCAATGGTAAGATAACAATATCAAAGGAAAGAGTAAATAAACATGAAAGAATTTTGAGTAGGTAGATTGCTTCTAGTTACTTGCTCAAATTCAAAACCAAAAACATCCCTTCTATTTTCAAAACAAACACTAAACAACTTTCAAAACTTGAAAAAAATTTCAAAAGATCAACACTTTGTATACATTCTTACGAACGAGAATCATTACAAAGTTTGCCTAAACGTTGGCACCTTTTCAAAACACTTTAAAAAAACCACACAAAGCACAATTTCAAACAAAAGCAAGTGATCTAACAAGTAACTAAGAGCCCATGGAAAACCATGGATGAAAAGGGTGCTAATACCTTCCCTTTTCATAATCTACTCCCCGAACCCAAGAAATAATCTCAAAGGTCTTTCCTGTGCTTTTTCACATTTCCTTTTGGATAAAAGAAAAGTCGGTGGCGACTCTTGCTAACCGCAACATTTGCGATAAAACGCAAAATAACCAAGTCAGTTCTCCCACCGTATCACAGAACTGGCGACTCTGCTGAGGAACTTTGTAAAAGTGGGGTTACCTTAGGGATATATCACATTTATTTGCTTACATTGTTTGACTTGTGTGCTTTACATTTTGGTTCTTTGTTTGGGTTTGAGTCCTCTACCTGGATTTGGGATACCTTATAGGTAAGTAGCAAAACGTTATGAAAACTGTGCGGGGTATACCGACATGGTCTAAGAAATAGCTACGTTAGTGCAACATATTTGTGGGTACCGGTAACCCTTGAGTAGTCAAGGAGAATACAGGGCCGCTGAGTGATGTCATGAAGCACTAACTGACTTTTAGAACCTTTACTTGACTAACTTGGCCATTAGGACGTAGTGAGATGACCGGCTTTGGTGCAGTCCGAAGTTGGTAGATACTCGATACTACACTCTTTGAGGTTTGGTTTTTCGGGATATTTCGGTCGCCATTAAAGAGGCTTACGCTGAAATAATGCCCGAGAAAATAAACCAGTGATATTGAGCTCCTTAGAACCCAATTACTATTACTAGGACAGGTTTGAGCCAACTAAACTTCAAGAGGGTACTTACCTATGAGACTCCATGCAAGCCTAAACATAAGGATTTGTTTGTTTTGTTTGTATATATTTACTTATACATAACATCATAAACATCATTACATCATACTCATATTCACTAACCATTTCAAGGATCTTGGAATTTATCTTTGTTCTGTTTTGTAGGACATGGATTCTCTTCGCAAGAAAACCATTCAAGTCAATCTCGTAAGGATCCCTCCTCAACTCAAAGAGCTAGCATCAAGGATTCCCGATGATTCTCCATTTACCGAGAGACATGGTCGCCTACTAAACTTGGTCACCTCCAACACGGATGAGGACATGATGAAGATGCTTTTTCAGTTCTTTAATCCTTTACACCATTGCTTCACGTTTCCCGACTATCAACTTGTGCCTACTTTGGAAGAATTCTCCCAACTATTGAGGATTCCCATTCTCAATCAACTACCTTTCAACGGTACGGAAAGAGACCCAAAGCCAGAAGAGATTGCTCAAGCTCTACGCTTGCAACCATCTGATATCACAACTAATTGGGAAACAAGGAGTGGTGTCAAAGGCTTCCTAGAAAGGTTCTTGTTTGAGAAAGCCCAAAACTGTTGGAACTCTTTGGATTTGCAAACCTTTGAGGAAATTGTGGCTCTCCTCATCTATGGGATGGTTTTGTTTCCAAATCCTGACCGACTCATAGATGTGAACACCGTCAAAATCTTCATGTCTCGTAACCCAGTGCCTACTTTGCTAGGGGATATCCTACACTCTTTTCACACTCACACAATGAGGAAAAGAGGTATCCTTATGTGTTGTACTCCTCTCTTGGCAAGATGGTTTATTTCGCATCTTTCCCAATCTGTATTGAAGAACGAGCAAGGATTAAGGTGGTCCCATAGGTTAATGACACTCAGACATTCAGATATTCATTGGTGTTCTCGCTCTTTGGAGAATGTTACTATCGTCGACCATTGTGGAGAGTTCCCTAATGTCCCTTTGCTTGGCATTAGAGGAGGTATCACTTACAACCCTTGCTTATCCTTAAGACAGTTTGGTTAGGCCCTAAGGGATGGTCCATATGAGATGCTTATCCAAGGATTGGTATTCGACTACGAGAATGATAATCAAGGTTACCATCAGAGGTTTATCCGAGCATGGAGGATGGTAAACAAAGTGGATAGCAAGACGCTAGGACACAAGAATTCCATTCCTCTCGAGCCTTACCTTAAATGGGTACGAGCTCATGCTCAGAAACTTCTGATGCCTTATCCCTCGATCTTACCAGTCATTGTGGAGCCTGTGGTCGAAGGAGATGTTCCCTACACTATCCTCCATCCTGATATGCCTACCTCTCTCGAAGACTTACAAAAGGGTTGGATCCATCTGAAGGAAGAACGAGATACTTTCGAGGCTCAATTCTATGCTAGTGAAAAGAGGGTCTTGGAGCTTACGAAGAATCTACAAGAAGAACAAAGTGTGAACGCTTATCTCGCCCCAAAGAGGATGCATTCGGTCTTTTTATCTTAGAAAG
This sequence comes from Vicia faba, assembly GCA_948472305.1. Taxonomy (NCBI): domain Eukaryota; kingdom Viridiplantae; phylum Streptophyta; class Magnoliopsida; order Fabales; family Fabaceae; genus Vicia; species Vicia faba. Next base: position 421,134,273 of record OX451739.1, on the reverse strand, counting down.
TTATTTTGTAAGCCCAAGAGACATGATTTAATCTTTCTTGTTTTGTCTAATGAGAATTAACGTTTGTCCATTCTTTTGTCTATACAAATTTAAATTTCATTAATCCTTGAAATCATTTGCATATACATATTCCATGCATCATAACATGACAGGTTCTCGCATAACAAGTTTCCTTATCTTTCTGCTATTTATTTCAGCAAGATGGATCTAGAGAAAACTGTGACGGAACTCCAAGCCTAGAATTCTCAGTTTCAGGAAGCTCTACTCGCGCTATCCAAGGGGCAGCAAGATATGATGGCTTTGCTGGCCGTTAAGAAAAAGCCAAAGAAGAAAGCTCTACTCAACATGGGTAGAAGATTCAAGGAGACAATCCGTCAAATCCAAGTAGGAGGAGACTCATCTTAAGAGGACGAGAACCAGGCCGGTGAGGTCAAGAGTACTCAGGCTGAATATGCTAATAATCAAGAATCTGATAATGATTATTTCAACGAGCAATATCCACCCGCTGACATCAAATACAAGCAGTTAGAAGAAAGATTGAAAGCTGTTGAAATTCAAGCCGTCCCCGGTTTAGATTTTGATGATTTGGGTTTGTTCTCTGGGTAATCATTCCCCACAAATTCAAAGTACCAATCTTTGCAAAGTACGATGGGGTTTCTTGTCCCAAACTCCATTTGAAATCTTATGTACGCAAGATACAACTGCACACTGCTGATAAGAAGCTCTGGGTTCACTTTTTCCCAGAGAGCTTGGCTGGAACACAACTTGATTGGTTTTATCAGTTAGATGGTTCTCGTATCAACACTTGGGAGGATCTAGCTATTGCATTCTACCATCAGTATCAATACAATGTCGACTTGGCGCCAACAAGGGTTCAGTTACAGGATATGACCATGGGAAAGAATGAAGGATTTAAGGAATATGCGCAAAAGTGGAGAGACCTTGCTAGTAGTCCAACCTCCCTTGACTGATAGGGAGAACATCGACATGTTCATGGACACTTTATCTGGTCCTTTCTTTAATCTGTTGGTTGGCTGCTCTTCTTCTGGTTTCACCGAATTAATCTTAACCGGTGAAAGAGTTGAAAGTGGCATCAAAAGTGGGAAAATCTTGGTGGCATCTACCTCCACTCCTAATCCTATCAAAAAACCTTTTGCTACAAAGAAAGAAGTTAATGTTGTGTATGGGGCAAGGGCCCATACCAAGAAGAATGATCTTCCGTCTGTCAATGTTGTCCGAATCTCCAACCCGACTCCTACTCCAAGACCATCTGCAAATCATCAACATTTTGAAGCTCCAAGAAGACAGTTTACAAGGTTAGGAATGTCACTATCTCAAGCCCTTCAACATTTTCTCAAGGATAATTTAGTGACATTGCGCGATCCTCCCGCCAACCCTAACACCTTGTCACCAAAATATAATCCGAATGCAAAGTGTGCTTGACAGTACTAGAGAATTCTACGGGGTCTGTTTTGGGCCAACATGACGAGTCTGGCCGAAAAGAGCATGCTATTTATTACCTGAGCAAAAAGTTTACCGACTGTGAAACCATATATTCACTGCTCAAGAAAACTTGCGGCGCTCTAGCATGGGCTGCTATCTGGTTAAGACAATATATGTTGACTCATACCACTCTGTTGATTTCTAAGATGGACCCAATCAAGTACATCTTCGAGAAACCTGCCCTTTTCGGACGGATATCCAGATGGAAAATGATCTTGACTTAGTATGACATTCAATACACAACTCAAAAAGCCATCAAAGGAAGTGTATTAGCGGATCATTTGGATCATCAAGCTGTGGATGATTATCAGTCCATGAACTTTGACTTCCCTGATGAGAACATCATGCTGGTAACCGACTATGCGAAACCTGGACCGTATGACGGACCTAAACAAGGATCCCGATGGACTATGGTATTCTATGGGGCTTCCAACGCCTTAGGTAACGGAATTGGTGTTGTGATCATCTCTCCTGAAGGTTGCCACACTCCTTTCACTTCCAGACTATGCTTCGATTGCACAAATAATATGGCCGAGTATGAAGCATGCATCTTAGGTCTGAAAGCTGCTATTGACTTAAGGATCAAGCATTTAGATGTGTTCGGGGATTCCGCCTTATTGATCAGCCAATTAAAAGGAGATTGGGACACTAAACACCCTAATCTTATCCCTTACAAGGAACTTGTGCTATCCCTAATTCCTTACTTCGAAGAGATCACTTTTGAGCACTTCCATAGGGAAGAAAACCAGTTGGCTGACGCCTTGGCAACCATGTCTTCAATGTTCAAGGTCAGATGGGACAATGAAGCCCCTATGATTACAATTGAAAGATTCGATGAACCTGCACATTGCTATGAGCTCGACACCGATGTGGAAAAGCCCTGGTACCATGAGGTGATGAGATACCTTTAAGCTCAAGAGTATCCAGAGGGGCATCTATCAATGACAGAAAGTTCTTGCGAAGATTTGCAGCCAAATTCTTCCTCAGTAACAGGATATTGTACAAGCGCAACCATGATTAAACTTTACTCTGATGTGTGGACAAGAAGGAAGCAGAGGAAATTATGGAAGACATGCATGATGGTCTCTTCGGTACTCACTCAAGTGGATATACGATGGCTAAGAAAATCTTAAGAGCAGGTTACTATTGGTCAACGATGGAGACTGATTGCCATCAACATTCAAGGACTTGTCACAAATGCAAAATCCATGCTGACAAAGTCCATGTGCCTCATATCCCTCTGAATGTCATGACCGCTCCGTGGCCATTTGCAATGTGGGGCATTGACATGATCGGAGAGATCAAGCCCCCAACTTCCAACTAATATCGCTTCATTCTTGTTGCTATTGACTATTTTACCAAATGGGTCGAAGCCGCCTCATTTGCCTCAGTCACCAAGAACGTGGTAGCCAGATTCATCAGACACAACCTCATCTGCCGCTATGGTATCCCCAAAAGGATCATCATCGACAATGGGACTAACCTCAACAATACTATGATCACTGAGATTTACACTCAGTTTAAGATCAAGCATCACAATTCTTCTCCATATAGACCAAAAATGAATGGCGCAGTCGAAGTAGCCAACAAAAATATCAAGAAGATTGTGCAAAAGATGGTAGTAACCTATAAGGATTGGCATGAGATGTTGTCGTTTGATCTACATGGTTACCGTACTTCAGCTAGAACGTCAACTAGGGCAACTCCCTTTTCTCTAGTCTATGGCATGGAAGCTATTCTGCCAGTGGAAGTTCAGATTCCCTCGTTGAGGATTATGATTGAGGCAGGCTTAGGAGAATACGAGTGGATTCAAACGAGATTGGATCAGTTGAACTTGATTAACAAAAAACGATTAGCTGCTATTTTCCATGGTCAGACGTATCAAAAATGGATGATTAAGGCTTTCAACAAAAAGGTAAAAACTCGAGTATATCAAGTTGGTGACCTGGTGATAAAACACATCATTCTACCACAAGGCGACCCCAGAGTCAAATGGACTCCCACCTATGAAGGGCCATTTGTTGTCAAGAGAGTTTTCTCTGGCGTTGCCATGATGCTGATACCATGGATGGTGAAGATTTCCCACATCCTATCAATGCAGACATAGTTAAAAATACTATGCATAAAGGACCCGTTAGGTTGACACACCTAAGCAAAATAAGGGCATCCCGACAAACCAAAAGGTTTGGGCAAAAATTAGGGATATATGCAAAAGATTGTACACCTGGAAAGTTGAAAACCCGAAAGGGCGACTTGGGAAAAAAAGGGTATCCTGGTGGGCTGAAAACCCGAAAAGGTGGTCCAGGCAAAAGTTAAGGATTAAAAGCGTATGACTATGTCCTGCGGGATCACCACCGTCAACTTTATCACCAAGGTCCAAGTTCAAATGGTCCAAGATCGATCCAATCAACTTCGATCAACGACAAGGGACGTTTGAAAACATTGGGGCAATAGTAGAGTTGGAAGGCAATGAGATCATTTCACATGGCTATTTGTTTTCATTCTCAATGTTTGCTTTCCTTTCGATGATTTCCTCTTACTAGGATCTCCGTCTCTCTGTATAAAAAACGCCTATTCATGGGCAAAGTATCAATACAAATAGACTTTGAAGTGCAAAATTTTTGTCTTTGTTTTGAATGCAAATTTGTCCAATGACTAAAATTGAATGAACATATGCATACGAACATAATTTAAAACTATTTGGCACATGTGTCCTGCTAAGCATCAGTAAGCATCTCTTAAATGTATATGAAATAGCCCCACAAAGTCATTTCATCATTATCCCCATAAAGACGGCGACAATAAACCTTTCCCCGACGGAGTTACCCACAAAGTCTCTTTGCATAGGATAATCCCTGACCAAAGTCTCGACCTCTTGGTCGCTTTCTCCCCCAGCCAAGTCAATTTTTACAAGTTGAAGCCTCGGGGATCCCTCCTAAAGGAAATTCACTTCCTCAACAGGGTTTATTTCCCCAACAGGGTTATTTCCCCAACCGAATTCAAATTTCTCAACATACAACAATCAAGACACCACGAAGTTCCCTAGCTGAGCCTATCACTCCCAACTGAGTGTATTTTCCCAGCTGAGTATATCTTCCCCAAGCTGACTATGCCTTACCCGACTGAGTCTACACTCTCCAGTTTGAATTTCCTTTTTAGATTATTGCGAATCACAGGGCCACAACCCCTGATCCCCAGTAAAGTCGTCAACAAATCCTTTACTATCTTCAAAAGATGTTATAAAGCCTGGATCCGACCATATATTAGCACACTTTTCAAGTTATTACTGAAGCCTGGACCCGACCGAATAATAGTTTGACTTCTTCAATTACTGAAACCTGGACCCGACCAAATAACATTTTGAATATTTGAAACCTGGATTTGACCAGATAATAATTGATCTCAATTTCAAAATGCTATGAAACCTGGACCCGACCAGATAATAGCCTAACTCTTCAAATATATAGAAGAACCTGAACTCAACTCGATCAAGGTTTAACTTCTTTTCCCTAGTAGAGTTGCCTCCATATCCCCAACAGATTGCCGAGAAACCTGGGCCCGACCAGATATCAGTTCTCAACTTCATCTTTACAACTAATTAATTGTGAAGCCTGGATCCGACCAGATAGCAATTGCCCTTGGAGATTCGTTGTGAAACTTAGGAACCGACCAATTAACAACTAAATCCCCAAAAAGTTTATTGTAAAACCTGGACCCGACCAGATAGCAATTGACCTCATTAACCTCAGAAATCTGCAAAGCCTGGACCCGACCAGATAACAGTTTTTCAAAAAAAAGTTTATTGCAAAGCCTGGAGCCCGACAAGATAACAATTAATTGTGATCCTCAGAGAGACACTGTGAAGCCTGGACTCGACCAGGTAATAGTACAACTTTCCAAAAATCATGAAACCTGGACCCGACCAAATAGTTGTTACCATTTCAAGTTATTGTGGAGCCTGGATCCAGCCAGATGACAGTTAACCTCTGTATCCCCAGCAAGTTATGGTGAAGCCTGGATCTGACCAGATAACTATTCAATTTCAAGAAAATTTTCTGCAAGGCCTGGAATCCGACCAGATAATAGTTAATTCGTCTCATCCTCAGCAAGTTATGAAGCCTGGATCTAACCAGATAACAACTTATGTTCAAGAAATATTCCCCAGCGGAAGCATCCTTTCAACAAAGTTTGGAGATATGTATATTCTTCATCCCCAACGACAATCAGGGATTCAACCTCCCAGAATTTCCATAGCAGCAGTCAGGGATTTATTTTCTTGGACAGAAACACACATCTCACATTCATACGTACCCTATGGATTTAACATGATACCATATATGGTGAACATCATGCATGCATCTGCATTTTACTAACTCTTTTTCTCACAGGTAAAATATCAAGTTTTAGTATAAATCAACAAGAGATTTGTGCTGATATTTCTTCTAATGTTTATCAACTTTCCTCCAAATGGCATCTATAAGCCTATTCACCATCCATCTTCGAGTGCAAATTTCTGGGCACTCTAGTGTTCAATCATCTTTCACCTTCAAGTCACGAATGATGGCCTCACCAATCTAACTCTTCAGGTTTAAGAAGATTAAACAGGGGCAGCTGTTGTACCCCAAAATTTACCCTCTCATTTCTCAAGGGATCACCCTGGATCCCCAGGTTTTCTTCCATCCATTTCCCAGCCTTGAACTACAAATTTTTCAAGAAAGTTATTCACAAGGGTAAAATGGTCATTTGCATACTGAAAAGTCAAACTTTGACTTTTAGATCAAAATCAAACTTCAAGAATCATATTTCATCAAGACATGTTGGAATATGAGATTTGTTTCGTCAAGAAATTCAAAAGTCAAATTTCTAAATACTTGGAATTTTTCTAAGTGTTTAAGAAACATGAAAAACTCAGAACTTCTGATCAGATTATCACCATAATGCAAGCTGATTCTGGAAGAACTTCTGATACAATAGTTACAGATTTCAGTGAGATCTAAAACATTTCAGAACATAACTTCTCCTAGAAATGCTGGGATTTCAAGTTATAACTCCTCAGAGACACGTCCTTGAAACTAAAGCACTCAACAAATTTTGGATATTCTCAAGACAGAGTTTGGTCAGAACTTCTGGGCTAGTTTTCACAAAGGTTCGGTCAGAGTTTGTAAAGGTAATTCAAAAAGGTTACAAGAAGTGCTACAAGCTTCCTGGAAAGTCTGAGAGCTCCTTCAGAACATACTGGAGAAAGGAAATGCAAAGATCAGAAGTTGGGTGTTTGTTCTAAATTATGCTGAAGCTGAAGCTCTGATCCAGATTTAAGCAATGATGCAGAATCTCACATTGCAGGATTTCTGATTTGATAAATCTCATCATCATTTAATGCTCATTTGATGCTCACGGCTACTTTTGAGTTTTTATCCAAAGAATTTCCCCACGTGTGGCATAGAAGTACCATTGTTGTCTTGAAAAGCAGATTTTGTACAAAGTATATGCTGGGCCCATGCTTTGCTTTTGCTTCTGAGGGTACTTTTCCTTGATTCATGCTTACAAATCCAGCTTAGGCATGGCTAAAAGCTGCTAACCACCTTACTTTGTGCCTTGAACCATACTCGTTTGAACTTGCTTCAAGAACAAGTCAGCGCCTAGCATATGATGGATGTACCTTTGATTTCTCCAAGCTACTAAATCTTTGCCTATAAATTGAACTACATTTGCAACTTTGAAAGGGTCAGAAATTTGAGAAAGAAAAGCCCTGAACCCCTGCTAAAATTCCAAGAGTCCAAAAACTGCAAACACAACATACAAAACCTATTAACTTCTGATCTCTTGTATTCAAACTCCATTTGTTCTCAAGTGTTTCTTGACTAAAATCATCCACACAGTTTCTAATTCACATATTAGAAGTTGTCCTAACTTCTGTATTCATACTGCAATACACTCACCATCCACCTCCACCTCAAAGAAGTCAGAACATCACACCTTGGTTGTTCCAGAAGTTGAAAACTTCCAACCTGCTGAGTACGTGAAGAAGTTGCTCAGAACATCACCAGAGTTCAGGACCAACCTCCAGGTCACAGAATCTTTTCCAGCTGCAAGGTAAGCTTCTGCTGACTCTTATCACATTACTTAAGCATTACCATATTTGCATGTTCAAAAATATAATGTAGGCATCATGTTTATGATGTTGTACATATTCTGAGGTTTCACGTATTTGTCTGCCTAAGTATGGAGTAAATCAGTTCATAACTTCTAGAAGAAATTAGAACTTAGAATTAGGATTAGCAAATTCATGCTTGCCTCTGATTTATAATTCTAATATCTCTTGTTTCTGAAAGACTATGAAACCTGCCATAACTGTCATATGCGCATTTTATGTCTTGTTAAGAAATGACCAAGTTGCAGATATTCTGACTAGCATGGAGAGGGGGACCAAGTTCTGCCAAGTGGTATCAGAACTTCTGAAATCTTCTTTGTTCCCAGTGGACCCATAACTTTTGACTTTACCTATTTTTACTAATATGATCTCTGTTTTGCAGCACGCCAGAGTCAGAACTTCTGACCTCCTTTAGTCAGCAATACGCTGATTCCTTTTTTTTCTTTCTTTTTCTCACTATTTTTGCTATCACTTCTTATTTCATTAATCAAAAACACCAAAGACATTTTTTCATTTTTACATGTTTTACTTTATTTCTTAAAACAAAAAGATCAAAGAATGTTTTCTCAAACCAAACTTATTTCTTTTTTTTTTACAAAACAAGTCCATTTTACATTTCTTGTACATTTTTATCCACTTCAATATGGTTGTAATAGTAACTTAGGATTTAATTTTATTTGCAACCCCAATTCATAAATATGTACCCCCATCCCTAAAATATTGTAATAAGCGTAGGACTTTACATTTATGCAATTTATCGCTTTTGAATGTAAATGCTAGTAATTAGGGTGTGTATGGCAAGACATGAAATCAACAAATAGATCACCCTAATCAAGACTGAAATTCATGAAATCAAACACACTTCCACACTAGCACCCTTAAGGTTAACTCCACTTGTTTCCTAAAAAATGGTCATGTTATGCATGTGGGGTGTCTTAGCAAAAACAATCGAAATACAAGATCATAGTCCCTCGATGACGCTATAAATGTTTCCTTTCAAAATGATCTTTGTCCCTTAAAAGGAAATGCTAAGATACCTCACAATATTGCTAATTATGGCTATACGATGACCCGCGTCCATCCCATTTACATCCAAAGATAGGGTTACTTACCAAATCAATGGTAATATAACAATATCAAATGAAAGAGGAAATAAACATGAAAGACTTTTGAGTAGGTGGATTGCTTCTAGTTACTTGCTGAAATTCAAAACCAAAAACATCCTTGAAATTTCAAAACAAACACTAAACAACTTTCAAAACTTGAAATTTATTTTCAAAAGATCAACACTTTGTATACATTCTTACGAACGAGAATTATTACAAAGTTTGCCTAAACGATGGCACCTTTTCAAAACACTTTCGAAAAAACACACAAAGCACAATTTCAAACAAAAGCAAGTGATCTAGAAAGTAACTAAGAGCCCATGGAAAACCATGGATGAAAAGGGTGCTAATACCTCCCCTTTTCATAATCTACTCCCCGAACCCAAGAAACAATCTCAAAGGTCTTTCCTGTGCTTTTTCACCTTTCCTTTTGGATAAAAGAAAAGTCGGTGGCGACTCTTGCTAACCGCAACATTTGCGATAAAACGCAAAACAACCAAGTCAGTTCTCCCACCACATCACAGGGAAGATTCAAATTTCAAAGTCATCAGCATTTACCAGCGGTTTACAAATTATTTAAGCGCCAAATAGGTGACAACATCCAGTGAAGCGGGTATCTCAAGTTTTTAATATGCTACCTAGATTTCATCTAGGCGGTTACATTGTAAATACTATAAATAAGTAGATTTATTGTAGTTTTTGGGAGTTCACTTGTATGCTCAAATCACTTATAAAAACTCTGTCATTCCGAGCGTTAGGAAACAAAGAGTGAAGAAGTGCTTGATGGACGTGAATTACCACATTATTAACATGTAAGACAAACCAATATTGCATTTTATTAATTAGAAAGAAAATCAAGACAAAATATTCATGATCACAAAAGAAAACAAGTCAAGATTCTTGGGGATTCCTCAAAGAGAAAAGCTAAAGATAAGGAGAAGAACCAAAAGCCCTAATGTGATCTTGTTGTGATTGAATCAACATGGTATGATGAAGGGATCTTAGGGGGAAAAATTGGGGTATAACAGCTTCCCTTATTTAAGTTTCTTCTATCCGGAGATACGAAGGTTAAAAATCTTCGTGTCGACGCGATCGAAGATACTTAAATATAAAACAAACCCTATTTTTGGCCCTAAGATGCCATGCAATTCTTATGAATGCATATGAACAGAATCAAAGAGACGCAAAACACCACTGGGGATGTAACAAAGGAAATAAAGAAACAAAAGGAAAAATCGACCAAGAAAATAAATCAATGGTGGATCAAAAGACCCGACTCATAGAGGATGGTAAAAGGTCAAAGGATACACCAACTTCTATTGAAGGCGAAATTACCAATGTTCACTGAAGGTAGAAAGAGGAAAGAAATAACAACACCGACGTTTACTGATGGTGAGCTACCAACGTTTACTGAAGGTAGAAGGAAAAGAAATATCATAGCACCACCGTTCACTGATGATGAACTACCAACATTCACTGAGGGTAGCAAAAATATAACAATCATCGATGTTCATTGCTGACGACCTACCAACTTTCACTGAAGGTAGAAAGAGAATATATCATAGCATCTCCGTTCACTAATGATGAACTACCAACATTCACTGAGGGTAGCAAAAAGATAACAATCATCAACGTTCACTGCTGATGACCTACCAACTTTCACTGAAGGTAGAAAGATAATATATCATAGCATCGTCGTTCACTGAGGGTATCAAAAAGCTAACAATCATCGACGTTCACCGCTGATGACCTACCAACTTTCATTGAGGTAGAAAGAGAATATACCATAGCACCGTCGTTCACTGACGATGAACTACCAACGTTCACTGAGGGTAGAAAAAAGATAATAATCATCGACGTTCACTGCCGATGACCTACCAACTTTCACTGAAGGTAGAAAGAGAATATATCATAGCATCTCCATTCACTGATGATGAACTACCAACGTTCACTGAGGGTAGCAAAAATATAACAATCATCAACGTTCACTTCCGATGACCTACTAACTTTCACTGAAGGTAGAAAGAGAATATATCATAGCACCGCCGTTCACTGACAATGAACTACCAACATTCACTGAAGGTAGCAAAAATAATAACAAGTTTCTCCAAAATTCTTGTGTTTCACCTAGAACGGGTCTCAACTTCTTCTTTAACCAAGGCATTCTGCCTAAAAAGGGTAATGTATAAGCTGTCTCAAATAAAGAGACTACCACTTACAAAGATTTCTTAACGAACTGTCTCTACGATATTGAACGACTGGCCATCCACTAGAGTAATTTGACAACAAACTGCAAACTATCCACTCATAGAGAAGATAGCAAAAAAAGTAACATCGACATTTACGGGGAAGTATAAGTTGCTTAAATAAAGAGACCTGCTACTTGCTGTTATAGGAAAAATTGTAAAATAACTCCCCGAGGAAAACAATATGGCTTCCTGGAGGAAGAGATATGACTTCCTGGGGAAATACCACTATATTCCTACTGAGGAGATAAAATCTTCTCGTGCAAAATAAATGCATATTCTCAAACAAAAACTCGAAGCTTGCAGAAATCCAAAGTAATAATATTGATGGGAAACAAAGATTCAAACCAGAAATAAACTGGAGTAAAATAGTCTACCAAAATACATTCTTTGAGAAATAAACTCAAGAGGGAAACCCAAATCATCTAGATAAAGAGCTGTGTAGGAAGGCTAAAGCAAAAATCTTCCACGAGGGATAGCTCAGTTGGGAAATTGAAAGAATATACACTTTTTGCTTATGTCTGATACTCTATTGGGGAGAGGATAATACAACTCTGCAAAATAGGGTAATATGTCAACAAAATATTGACGAATGTGAATGAGCAATGATTTACTAAAGTTAACTATGTATGATGTACGTATGAATGTATGAGGGTTATCGTGCATATGCTAACCAAACAAACATATAATACTGGGGATAAACAAACAAAACCAACTCGGGCGCACACAATACTCAACTAAATCACATCCCAGACGATCATTCTAAAAGAGAATAAGCATCAACTGATGAAACAAGGTCCTACTGCATGGCTTAACTTTACTGGGGAGAAACAAACATAGCGACAAAACAGTACAGATATAAGGATATACATCCTTCTCCAGGCTTTTCCAGGGAATAACACTTAGACTTCAACGTGGAAATAAATGTTTTCAAGTGTAGCACTTCTACTGGAGATTGAAAAACTGATTTCGAATAAGGCTGATGGAAACCAAATCGTCAAAACATTTATTGGGGAATTCAGGCCAACTTTAAAGGAGAAAAAACGTACAGACTTCACTAAGGGAGATAATGCTTCATCATTGAGACATCTACTGGGGACTTCGTGCTAACTTCATTGGGGAGGTCAACACCACATCATCGAGGGGAAACCAATATACGCTCTTCACTGGGGAAACCAGAGATACGTGCTCTTCGAGAGTAATTATTGTACCAACTTCTCTGGGGAGAAAGGACTTCTATCAAATGAGCGAAGCCTTCACTGGAGAATCTTGAATTGAGTCTTCATATCATGCAAACTCAAAAATGGAAAATGAACCAAGACTTGACTTGGGACACTGGAGTCACAAACCCAATACAACGAAAATGTCCTGAGAAAACCTTCCCGAGGGAAACCAAACTTCCCAAAACTACTGGAGTTCATCCATTTTTGGGATCACCACTTTTGTTTTCCTCTTTAATCACAAAATCTAAAGTAAAAGTAAATTGTAAATTCTTTTTGAAAAACAATTTTGTTATTTAATCTTTTCGCTTTGAAAATTATTATCAATAATAAATGGAGTCTTTGCAAGCTAAATAAAATAAGAAATACAAAGAATTGGGTAAAAGCTCAAATTTTATTGATAGAATGGTAGTTTGCGAATGGTGAGACTCCATGGATTATTACAAAGTTTGGAAAATGGTAATATATAATGGAAAAGATACATTGAAATATAATGACCATTATCCCCTCTAACAACTTTTGAAATCCTGAGCAGCAGCTTCCGTTGAAGTATGGTGAGGATCCAAGAAGATTTTTACTTCAATGATCAAGTATTGTCTGATGTAGTTACTTGCCAAGAAAGTCCCTAACTTTTGCCTAAGCTGCCCTTGCGAGTTTTCAACTTAGCGGGAAATTTTATTCTGTTTATGTCTCTAATTTTTGCCTAGACCTCCCTTTCGGGTTTTCAGCCTACCGAGACGCTCCTTTTTGCCTAAGACGCCCTTTCGGGTTTTCAACTTAGCGAGTTGTTCTTTTATTTCTTTAGGCGAAGTATTTCTTGACTGCATCGGCATTCATGGAACGTGGGAGCTCCTCGCCATCCATAGTTTCAAGAATTAATACGCCACCATAGAAGGCTTTCTTGACAACATACGGGCCTTCAAAATTGGGAGTCCACTTGCCCCTAGAATCAGCGTTAAAAGACAAGATCTTCCTGAGCATGATGTCGCCTTCTCTGAATTCACTAGGTTTGACCTTCTTATCAAAAACTTTCTTCATCCTCTTCTGATATAACTGCCCATGACACAAAGCTGTCATTCTCTTCTCCTCGATCAAATTTAATTGGTCAAACCTGTTCTGGACCCATTCAGCCTCTAACAACTTAGTTTCCATTATCACACGCAAAAAGGGAATCTCAGCCTCGATTGGGAGTACCGCTTACATTCCATACACAAGGGAAAATGGGGTTTCTCCTGTTGAAGTGCGGACATATGTCTGATATCCATGTAAAGCAAAAGGGAGAATTTCATGCCAATCTTTATAGGTAACAACCATCTTCTGGATGATCTTCTTGATATTCTTATTAGCAGCTTCAACATCTCCATTCATCTTCAGCATGTACAAAGATGAGTTGTGATGGACAATCTTGAATTCTTCACAAAGTTCTGTCATCATTTTGTTGTTCAAATTTGAGCCATTGTCGGTGATATTTCTGCTTGGCACACCATACCGACATGTAATATTATTATTAATGAAGCGCACAACCACCTGCTTGGTAACGTTAGCATATGAAGCAGCTTCCACCCATTTGGTGAAGTAATCAATTGCTACCAAGATAAAATGGTGTCCATTCTAAGATTTGAGTTCTATCATCCCAATCATGTCAATACCCTACATAGAGAAGGGCCACGGGGAAGAAATAACATTGAGAAGTGTCGGAGGTACATGAACCTTGTCCGCATAAATATGGCATTTATGACACTTCTTTGCAAATTTGTAACAGTCAGATTCCATTGTCAGCCAATAGTAACCTGCCCTTAGAATCTTTTTAGCCATCGAATATCCATTGGCATGAGTTCCAAATGAACCTTCACGAACCTCATGCATCAACAGGTCTGCTTCGTGTCTATCCACGCATCTGAGCAAGACCATGTCATAATTTCTCTTGTACAACACATTTTCAAGAGGAAGAAGTTGCCAGCCAATCTTCTCAATGTCTTTCTATCTTTATTCGATGCACCAATTGGGTATTCCTGAGTCTGAAGAAAATGCTTGATATCATAATACCAAGGTTTATCATCCGCTACCCCCTTCCGTTGTAAACACATGAGCGGGCCTATCCAATCTCCGAACTATAATTCGAGGTATATCATACCAAATATTCACTTGATACATAAAAGCCAGAGTTGCCAGAGCATCCGCCATTTGATTTTCGTCTCTAGGGATGTGATGGAATTCAACTTTATTAAATAAAGGTAACAATATTCTAGCATAATCCTTGTAAGGGATCAAGTCGGGGTGACGAGTATCCCACTCTCCTTTAATCTGATTTATTACCAAAGCTGAGTCGCCATACACATCTAGAATTTTAATTCTGAGATCAATAGCTTCCTCGAGACCCATGATGCAAGCCTCATATTCTTTCATATTATTAGTACAATCAAATGTCAACGTTGCAGTGAAAGGAATGTGTGATCCATGTGGAGTGACAATCACAACACCAATTCCTTTACCATAAGCATTCACAGCTCCATCAAATATCATACTCCATCGAGATTCAGGATCAGGACCTTCTTCAGGAAACGGTTCATCACAATCTTTCACTTTCAGAAACATCACATCCTCATCAGGGAAATCATACTTCACAGACTGATAATCATCAACTGGCTGGTGAGCAAGGTAATCTGCTAACACGCTGCTTTTAATAGCTTTTTGAGTGCGGTATTCGATATCATATTCAGATAAAAGCATCTGCCAGCGGACAATTCTCCCAGTAAGAGCAGTCTTTTCAAAAATGTACTTGATTGAATCCATTTTGGAGATCAACCAAGTAGTGTGATTCAACATATACTACCGCAAACGTTTTTCCGCCCAGGCCAGAGCATAACATGTCTTTTCCAGCATGGAATACCGAGATTCACAATCAGTAAACTTTTTATTGATATAATAAATGGCATACTCTTTCTTCCCTATTTCATCTTGTTTTCCCAGAATACAACCCATGGAATTATCTAGCACTGTCAGATACATAATCAATGGTCTTCCTTCAACAGGAGGGAGCAAGATAGGAGATTCAAGAAAATATTCTTTAATACTTTCAAATGCCCTTTGGCAGCCATCTGTCCACACACAACCTTGATCTTTCTTTAACAACTTAAAGATCGGTTCACACGTTGCAGTCATATGGGAAATGAATCTGGAAATATAATTCAAACGCCCGAGGAACCCTCTGACTTGCTTTTCAGTTCTCGATGCTGGCATTTCTTGAATTGCTTTGACTTTATCAGGGTCAACTTCAATTCCTTTCTGGCTAACAATGAAACCCAATAATTTCCCTGATCGAACACTGAAGGTACATTTATTTGGATTCAAGCGGAGACGATACTTCCTCAAACGCTGAAACAACTTCAACAAATCTTCTACATGCCCTTCTTCAGTATGGGATTTAGCAATAATATCATCAACATATAACTCAATTTACTTGTGCATCAGATCATGGAATAGGGTTGTCATAGCCCTCTGGTACGTTGCACCAGCGTTCTTCAACCCGAAGGGCATCATTCGGTAACAGAATGTTCCCCAGGGTGTGAAAAACGTTGTTTTTTCCATGTCCTCAAGCGCCATCCTTATTTGATTATACCCGGAAAATCCGTCCATGAACAAGAAAACTTTGAATTTTGTTGTGCTATCCACTAACATATCAATGTGTGGCAATGGAAAATCATCTTTTGGACTAGCTTTATTGAGATCTTTGTAATCTACGCACATGCGAACTTTTCTGTCTTTCTTCGGTACTGGGAAAATATTTGCAATCCATTGAGGGTACACTGATGTCACAAGAAAATCGACATTAATCTGCTTTAGAACTTCCTCTTTGATCTTCACTGCCATATCTGGGTGAGTCCTTCATAACTTCTATTTGATTGGCGGACACTATGGCTTTAGCGGCAAACGGTGCTCTACAATATCTGTGTCTAGACCAGGCATATCTTGGTAAGACCAAGCAAAAATATCCACATACTCTTTCAACATCTCAATCAACCTGCTCTTCACATCAGGATGTAACAATGCTCCGATCTTGACTTCCTTCGGATCTTCTTCTGAACCCAAATTGATTACTTCCAATGGCTCTTTATATGGCTGAATGGCATTTTCCTCGCGCTCAAGCAACCGTGAGACCTCTTCTGGAATCTCATCATAGTTTTCTTCTTCGGCCCCATACATAGGACATTCAAAGTTGGGAGAGAGTGCCGGGTCATTGTATTCAAAGGGTTTTTTAATTAATCTACACATATGATTTATGATTGTTTTTAGAAACTGACAAACATAACAAGTGATCATGCATATTGAATTTCTGTTATTATTTGTTTTGAAAGGATTTTTCTGATTACCATTTTCCAAGAAAAAGAAAAAAATAAAAACACAATTTGGGAAACAAAGACAACTTTTATTATTGATTTTAAAAGTCACAGCAAACAGATAAGCCCATACAATATTAATACTTTCACCTTGGGCAGAGTGAAAGTTTTTTTCAAAAAGATTAACAAAACAAATTACTTCGAAACATGTATGCAAGAGGGAACATTAATGGTAATTCAGTTCTGAACCCTAACTCCGTGCGTCACATAATTTGGAATTTCTGGCTCTGCTTCATCTTCCACAATGGTATTGATCCCAGAAACAATTGGATGAAGATAACCCCCGCTACAGAAGATGTCTTGATACTTGCCTGCAACAGACTTCAGCTTCATGCCCTTTCCTTTATCATTCTTCACAGAGAACCCCAAGATAGCTCTATTCTTGTTTACAGGTGGATCCACAATCTGTCCCCAGACTTCACTATGGCCATTACGCACAACCTGTTGCGCATCCTTAAGCAACACTATAGAATTCTCATTTCCACTTATGTTATCAATGGATAAAGCTTGGAACTGAGTTCCAACAGCAGCTTCATCCGCCTCCACAATGCTGAAAGAGGACAAATGAGATATCAATAATTCATGTTCTCCATTTATGATTACCACATTTCCTTCACGTACAAACTTCAGCTTCTGGTGTAAAGTCGAAGTGACAGCTCCTGCCTCATGTATCCACGACCGACCCAGCAAGCAACTATAAGCGGGTACAATATCCATGACCTGGAAAGTAATCTGAAACAAATGTGGTCATATATGAATAGGCAAGTCCACTTCACCAATAACATATTTTCTTGATCCATCAAACGCTTTCACAATAATTCCACTTAGGCGCATGGGCGCCCCATGATATTTCAACTTCATAAGCGTGCTCCTTGGTATAACATTCAATGCAGATCCATTATCAATCAGCACATTGGATAATGAGTCATTCTTGCAGTTCATAGAGATGTGGAGAGCCAGGTTATGATTCCTCCCTTCTTCGGGCAGTTCATCATCGCATAAACTCAAGTTATTGCATGACGTAATGTTCCCCACTACACTGCTGAATTGGTCTACAGGCATGTCACTATCCACAAAAGCTTGGTCCAATACTCTCATCAAAGATTCTCTGTGGGCAGAGGAGTTCATCAATAAAGACAAGATAGATATTTTTGAAGGAGTCTACAGTAGCTAATCTACAATTCTGTAGTCGCTCATCTTGATTATCTTCAAAATATTATCCACCTCTTTCTCTAGCGTAGCTCCACTAGATTCACACACTGCCTTCTTGGGTTAAACATCTTCAACAATTTTCTTTCCAGTACTAATATCTCCATGAACAACTGGTGCAAATACACGACCGCTGCGGGTCACTCTGCTAGTCTCAGCAATATTTCCAACACGAGACATTGGCTGGATGGGAACTTCCACACCATCCTCTAAGATTGTAGCATTATATTTGTAGGGTACATCTTTGTCTGACTTGTAGGGGATAGGACCCGACAAACTAATCACCAATGGAGTAATAACTGGCTTGCTATGATACTCAACTTCAAAATGGGAAGATGCACCAAAATAAGGCACAATCACGTTTACCCCTTCTTCAACATAATCAGTCATTATGGGGTCATCTCTGGAAAAGAAATCCTCATCTGAGGAGAAATACTCATCTGCAGAGGCATCCTCATTATCCGACTCTTCTTCAGCCAAACAGACCTCAATCACATCAACTTCATGGTAATTATTCCTTTGACCTGTAACCTTCATGGTTCCATTATCTAATAACAACTGAACACCTTTCCTCACAATTGAACATCCTCGGGAGTCTCGGCAGCAAATTCGGCAAGATCCATACTAATGTTCCACCTGAGTAGCCATGTGGCAGAAAGTAGCATGCAATTGTACAAGATCCTCATTCATATACTCCACATCAAAAATTTTGAACTCTCCAGGACATCCAGAAACCATGTTCACTTCCTCTTCATACTCTTCCCTAGGCCTGATTATGTGGATGATGCCCTCATCCATCATCTCCTACAAATCAGCCTTTATCTTGTCGCAACCCTGTATGTCTATACTGCAAATAGCACAACCGGCATGGTCATGTGTATAGTAGATAAATTAATAGAGGTATGCATGAATTTTCACCAAATATCCCCTAACCAGATTAACATCAAAAATCCGGAAGTCGCCTGGACAACCGACCACCATATTCACAGCATTTCCTCCTCCATGCTTGGGCAGAGGATTATTTTTCCCATTAGGGCCCACATCTTTGAAAGATAGAATACCGGACTTCACCAATTTCTGTACTTTAGTCTTCAAAGGATAGAAGTTCTCAACATTATGCCCTAGTGCTCCCTGATGAAAAGCACATGTTTGGTCTGCTTTGTAATACCAAGGCAACGGTGATGGTACAGCGGGAGGTGGTCGTGTCTGAACCAACTTCTTCTGAATTAACGCCGGTAGTAACTCTGTATAACTCATAGGGATAGAGTCATAACTATCCCTTCTCTGATTATACCCTTGATTCCTGTGATGGGATGGTCTCTGATAAGCAACAGTGGTTGGAGCTACACCAACAACTGGAGTAACTGAGGCAACTTGCTGATGACGCTGGTAATTTCTTCTAGGAGGATTAACCCTCCTCTCTGGCATAACAATATTTATATCTCCTTCCTTCTTTTTTGCAAACCCATAGGATGGCTTCTTCGTATTTCCAGAACTTTCACCCTTCGTTAGACGACCTTCTCTTACAGCATCTTTTAAGCGGATACCCATGCCTACGATTTCAATAAAGTCACTTGACACACTTGCTACCATCCTCTCATAGTAGAAAGCACCCAGAGTCTTCAAGAAAATCTTAGTCATCTCCTTCTCTTCCATGGGAGGAATCACTTAGGCGGCTACCTCATGCTATCTCTGTGCATATTCTTTGAATGATTCCTTGTCTTTATGGACCATGTCCCTGAGTTGATCACGGTTAGGCGCCATGTCCATGTTGTATTTGTATTGTCTGATAAATGCTTCTCCCAAGTAATTGAAAGTATGGATATTGACACTGACCAAACTCATATACCACTTCAGTGCATCACCAGTCAAACTATCCTGAAAAAAGTGAATCAGCAGCCACTGATCGTCAGTATGGGTAGACATTCTCCTTACATACATCACAAGATGAGCACGAGGGAAAGTGTTTCCCTTGTACTTCTCGAATTCCGGGACCTTAAACTTTGTAGGTATCTTAACATTCGGGACTAAGCATAAATCATTCACATTCTGCCCGAACAATTCCTTTCCCTTGAGGGCCTTCATCTCCCTCTGCATCTTGTCAAAATGCTCTTGAAAATCATTCATTCTGTCATAAAGACCCAAGTCTTCACTTGGTGGAAGAAAAGGACGAAACATATCATCATTAAAAAATGGAACCATATTCTCCGAAGGAGGTACAACATGAGCTACATGCACCACAAGAGGTGCAGGAGTAACAATAGTCTGAACAACTGGAGCTTCTTGAGGACCAAGATTGAAACTTTTAGGCGCAAAGTTCTCTGGCATTCCCCATGGATAACCTTGAGGCATGCGGTTCTGAACAACAACTGGAGTAGCAGACACAGGAATAGTCGAAGCTTCAGTAGTAACCCTTGTTGGTTGGGGTTGAACACTCGGTGGCTGATTCTGAGCAGCCACCAGAGATTCCATCAGAGTAGTGAGATTGGCCATGCTGGCCTTCAAAGCAGAAACCTCCTCGCGTAGCTCGCGCAACTCGCGATTCTCTTGTTCTAAGTTGTCCATCTTCCTTCTGAAATTGGATCGAGTGTTGTAGTGGTGAGACATCTTGTTAAACGAAGTAAAGAAGCTTGGTAAGACACCTGGATATGCATAGCAAAGGCAAGAAATATGTGCAATATGATGCATGATGTGCAATGCATATGATTTATTTTTAATATTTCAAGGGACTTAGAGATTTATAGACACATTGCAAATACCAAAATAATAACACATTTGAGATACTGAAATTTTTTATTATAATAACTTCAAAATGGATTACAAGTTTCAATGATACCAAGTACAAGATGAAAGTAAAGTCTAAAACCCTAAGAAGAAAAGCCGATGGAGATCACTCTATACGTTGGCGCTTCCCTGTAAGTCTGACAATCTGAGCCTTCAACCTCTGGTTTTCATCCGTATATCTGGTGGCAACCTCCTTCCAATCACCTGAATCAGGAAGTGATCAACTAGAATCTGAGTGAGGCTTAGGAGAAAATAAATCCCTTTTCCTCTCTATCATCTCTACAGCCCGACTCTCAAGAATCTCAATCAAGTCGTCTTTCTCCTTCAAATCTGCTCTATAAGAAATCTCTAAAGTCTGGCACTTATTCTTCCAAGCATCCTTTTCCTGATGCATCCTGACCAAAGCAAGTTGTAGCTCTTCCACATCATCCAATAGGGAAGGAGTGGTCTTCACAAACAAATCAGGCATAGGTGTTTCCTGGGAATATGACATCTTCAACTGAATAGCTCTCGTTTGGACCCACTGAAGATATGTCTCCAAAGAAATAGCCCCCCTAGGACCCAAGTCTTTCCTACTCTTCTTATCAACGTGACGCCAGGCCTTCTCAATCTACTCCCTAGCTTCCCTATGGTGTTCTCCCTCTTTCAGAAAGAAACTACTCAAATGAATACTATTTGGTTTATCCCTCATCGGATAACCAAGCTGTCGTCGTGCAAGAACAGGGTTATAGTTAATTCCTCCCTTTGTACAAAGAAGAGGTACATTGGGAAACTACCACAACTGTCGATAATCTCTATATCCTGGTAAGCTCAATGATACCAGTCAATATCCGAGTGAGTAAGTGCCATGATCTTAGGAGCCCAACGGGGTTCCTTCCTGACATCCCAGAAAGCATCAGACTGAGGCATATGAGAAATAAACCAT
The DNA here is from genome assembly GCA_948472305.1 of Vicia faba. Taxonomy (NCBI): domain Eukaryota; kingdom Viridiplantae; phylum Streptophyta; class Magnoliopsida; order Fabales; family Fabaceae; genus Vicia; species Vicia faba. Next base: position 421,112,732 of record OX451739.1, on the reverse strand, counting down.
CGATACAATAGAGGCGTGCAACAGATAATCATCCCCCCACGATAAGAATTCCGAAGATGAATAGAGTAACAAGTATCTCCCAACAATGTAGAAACTGGGTTTCCAATCATGAAGATCCTGATAGCATTAACGTCAACAAACTTGTCCATATTAGGAAATAAGAATAACCCATAAGCAAGTAGAGCAAAGATGGCCTCAAAAGAGATTGTACTCTACATCCTAGCAAAGTAACGAGCTTTCTCCAATAAGAACTGAGCTGGTAATCCTCTAACCCCTCCTTTAGTATTCATATGGGCTTTAACCTCAGACTTCCCAGATGAATCAAAGCAACAATCTCATGTGATTTTGGCTCACCCTCCAAACCAGTGAAAGGAACACGGTCGGTAATAGGTAAATCCAACAGATAAGAATACTCCTCTAGTGTAGGCGTCAACTGATAATCAGGGAAAGTAAAGCAATGATACATCAAATCATAGAACTCAACCAAGGTCAAGAGAATACCCTCCTTCATCCTAAGCTTCATGAGAGGAATGGTGGATCCATACTTCTTCCGAAAATATGCAGAACACTCAATCTCAGGAATTAGACTGACCAACTCATTTGTTTTGGGATCTTTGAAACTGTATTTTCCGGTATTTCTTTTTCCAGAATAAATGGCCAAAGGGTACCTGAGATATTCACAAATTGTCAACTTTTTAAGTCCCTTGAAATGAAATTCCTTCAAAAGATGCTTATGGGTGCATGGATGCATCATGCAACAATCACACACAAGATCACAAATATAGGGTTCATAGGTTCAACGTCACGAGTATGAGGTCGAAGGTACTACCCATAAGGTATGGTCTAAAATTTATCACCTTCCGAACAAGGTTCTAGAGGTTCCCAGAGTCTACATCCTTCCTTCAGATATTACCAACTTTCCGATTAACTCAGAAATTAGTAATATTCTTAAGAAAAACTCGTCCGAGCGTAGTATCGCGTGACAACTGTTTTCGGATTACTCCATTATAACTTACGCGCTACACCTAAAAGGCCAATATAGGTTAGGTATTCTATGGTCCTCAACTTCAGCAGGCTCCCAGGTCGAAAGCAGTACGTTTTCCCGATTACTCGGTAAACGACACTACAGTCAAAGGGGCCTCCACTGAGTGGGGGATTTTATGCCTCCTTTTTTGGGATTACTCCCTCAAAGTTAACATGACTATACCGCCCGTCCTATCTTAAAGTTTTCCCAAGTCCGGGTATAAGACTTATAAGTAATCACCAAGCACCCTGAAAACCAGGAAAATCTGGACAAACATATATACAACATATAACACATAAACAACAATAGCACATATACATATATAAACAAAGATATGCTCAACCCACTTAGGGATGGACCAGCAAGAGGTCAATCTTTCCCCAGTGAAGTCGCCATTTTTCTGTAGCGGTAGAAATGTGTAAGACTAAGCCATTGGATTGACTAGACTTACACATATCAAAATAAAAATCGCCATCACGCTTTATTATTTCCAAAGGAATAGGAAAAGAGCGAATAACCCAAAAGAGGGGGGAAAAGATTCAAGGTAAGGGGTTGGTTATGCAAAGGGAAGGTATTAACACCCTAAACATCTATGGTACTCCACATGAACCTCTTTGTAAAAATCTGTATATTTTGGCTATAAAACGTTGTATGAAAAATAGATGGTGGAGGTGAGAAAAGAAGTATATTTTTTATGATTTTTGCACCCGCTGCGGTTGTGAACCTTTAGTGCCTACATACCACCTTTCATGAAATAGGGGATCAGGGTACACGTAGTTCACCTTTTAAAAGTTTTAAAATACAAGTGTGTTGGTTAATTTTATGAGATAAGATATCATCGTCCGTGTGGAAAACATACTTACTACCCATAATTATGAGAAAGGAGAATTTGCATCATCTCAAAGTGGAGGATATGGCTTGGATTTTTAAAATCAACAATGCCTCACTCAACACCCAAGTGGAAAATATCTCTCTTCACTACATATTGTAGAAGTATAGTTGTTTGCATCACTATAAGGGTTTACAAGAGCCTAATCTTTTGAGAAAAGTTTAAAGTGAAAGCCAAAGAGGCAAAATGGTTTGAAATGAGATTGATTGACTTTTAGTCTTCTCACAAAAAATGTCAAGGTATTATTTAAGTTGATTGAAATTTATTTATGAAAAGGGTTTGAAAATGCATGGACCTAGGTCCAATTTTATTATGAAAGTGGTTCAAGTTTAAAAAAACAAGAAGAGTTTTCAAAAGGAGGGAGGAGATTTTTGAAATTAAAGAAGATGAGAGGATAAGAAGAGACTATCCTAAAGCATAAGGTAAAAGCTAGGGATAAGGACCATCTAACTAACAAGAAGCCAATACTTGACATTATGAGTAAATATAGAATTCCCATTCCTTGGATTGGAACCAAGCAAGTAAAGATACTAGAACTCTTGAGAAAAACCAAACTTCAAGTGTATTAAGTCTTCACAAAAATTGGGCGGAGTAACGATTGTATACGGGTGAATTCCATATTACAAACAAAGAGTGTAATCATGATAACCTGCACACAAAACAAACAAACAACCTAATGTCTTGAGGTAAACCTCAAGAGCTCCAGACAAAATATCACTTAAGGTCACAAGGTCTCCAACATAGGCCAAGGTTTCTAACCCTAAGTCCAAGAAGTCCAATACTCCATAATGCCAAGGATAGTGACCAAATAGTCCAAGTATCATTAAAGCCTTTTTAGGGTTCATGTTGATTATTAGGTGTCTTGAAAAAAGAAAAGAAAGGCTCAAGTGAGCAAAATAAAGATAACAAGGATACGAATGCTCAACTGAGCAAAATACAAATAACATGAAATGTAATGCTTAAAGTAAATAATACATAAAGCATAAAAAATAAAAGCATAAAGTGAAAAAAATTAATAATTAGTGGTTAGTTGGATGACCATCTTGAAACTTGCATTTGGAACTCATTAGAGGATTGGTAGAACCAAAGCCTCCACACAACAAGTTGCATTTTATTTTTGTCAAGTATATCATTCATTTGGAATCATCACAAGTACCATTTAATGATCAACGATGTTTAAGTGATCTGCGTTGACCAAAAGTATTGTAGATCCATTAGAGGATTGGTAGAACCAAATCCTCCACACAATGAATCTCAAAGTTATTGGATTAAAGGGATCAAATTAACATACTTGGGCTTGCAAACATAGGTTTGGGCCACGAATGATCATTTATTTAAATTGAGACAAAATTTAGCGCTATGTTAAGCAATCGTAAGTGGACTTATATAGAAGTCACACCTATTTTGAGGTCGGTCAATAGAAATTTATGCACCATTTTTTTTGAGACATGATATAGAAATCATGCTCCAATAACACTTAGTGCAATAAGAAAGGGATAAGATGAAGAGGGGTGGGGAAGAATATACGAACCACATTTAAATTAAATTTTAATCATACTATTATTAAAATCATTCATCCATTTTTATGGAGTTAAACTCAACATCATGGATCCAATAATGTTAACAAAGTTCATAATAAAAAATTCAACCCTAGGTTATCCAGAAAATAATCACAAAATAATATTGCATTTAATATATACATTAAAAAGGTTTTAAAATAGAAATAAAAGAGAAAAATATCAACTATGTTCAAATTAATCAAGAAATAAAAATTAAGACCATAGAAAAATTAGAAAAGGACTCAAATATTTTTACAAAATTTTTGGTAATTTTTTAAAGTCAGAAACTATTTTTTAAAATTAAAAGAAATGAGTAAAATAAACCAAAAATGATAAAAAAATAACATTTAAAACAATTCAATTAAAGTGAAAATTTATAAAAAAGTATCAAAACACAAAATAAAATTGTGAAAAAATAAAAAATCAGAAAGAGAAAAATCAAAAATATTTTTCATAATTTTTTCAGATTTTTTGGACTAAAAATGAATTTTCTATGATTTTTTTGAAATTTAAAACAATTAAAATAAAAATCAGAAAATAAAATATCAAACCAAAAAAATATGGGCCATCTGATCAATGTCAAAACGCGTTAGTAAACAGATCAAGCGGATCTGGCGTGTTGTGCATCTTATGGACTTTAGTGAATAAAGCACTAAATCATTAATTAAATCAGATTTAAAAAAAAACAAGTGGTGCACCCTCATTGGTTAGAAGATGACACGTTGGTTATCTTCAACCTCCAGCCAACGTGAATTGTAGGTCTCTCAAACTGTAAAATAAGAAGCTCAGACCTATGTCATTCGCTTCGTCTCTTCAAGACGAAGACAACCACACCTTCGCGACAAATTTATATAAACTGTAGCTCAAGCAATTTAGAAGGAAAGTTTTGAAAAGAGATTTAAAATTTCATAGTCAAAACGTGTTTCTAGATAAAAGTAAGTGTTGCGACTAGAACTAGGGCAATGAGAGCTTCACAATGATATCAAAGTTTTGAAGAATTGATGGAGAAATCTACCTATTGAAATTAAGTTGTAGAGCTCTGAAACTTGACTTCTATGGAGCAATATAAGGCATGATTCTTGAAGTTAATTGTATGGTTAGCTTCAGGGAAGATCAAGGAAGGTGAATTGATAGAAAATTGGATTGAAAAAGGCTTGAACACTGATTACGAAGTTACAGAAAATTGAGTTATGGAGCAAGTTTGACAGGGTGATTCTGGCTATTCAAGCTTGAGAAAATGAATGGGATAGCTCATGTATTTATAGGAGAAGCAAATGGGATCAAAAGGAAGAGTGAATGATGCATTTTGGAGGGAATTCGTGTGAACCTAATGAACGAGTGAAGTGTGATCTCATTTTCACCAAAACGCATCCAATCTTTGCGTTTTGAGGTGCTAAACACTTCTGGAAAGTTTGTTAATCAAGTTTAAATCAAAAGCACGCGTAAATCTTGTAATTAGAGGCCACATTATGGATTTCAAAATTCTGATTTGGTGAGAAATTCAGTCCCAAGTTACCAATTTCAAAACAATGGCATTTTCAACTCAAGGGGTCTTTGGGCTTGATTCTTGATGCTTTAGAAATATGAGGTTACAAGCTTTGAAATGGAAAAAGAATGGAATCAAATGGATTCTTGAGCTGAAAGTTGCATTGAGTCAAAGTTGGAGAAAAAAGGTTGACTTTCCATACTTAGAAATATTTCAATTTTTTCTTCAAAAGTGACCTATAATGTTTTGCATCCAAACATGGCCTTCCACTTGGAATTTTCTCTTTACCAAAACATATGGCATGAAATAGACCTCTTGAATGACATTTTGAAACTTGAACCATTCAAAATCTCCAAAAATTGAGAGAGTTATGAATTGTTGAAGTTGGAAAAAAATCATGAAATGACCTATAATCTTTTGTATCTTTAGGGTATTTTACATCAATTTTCTTACTTTGCATATAAAAGAAGGGATAAATTTCAAATCCTCAAGATCATTATGGAAAAAAGTGGGCTCAAGGTGATAAAAATTGACCAAGTTATAATCATTTGAAGTCACACATGGGAAATTGGGGGTTTATCTGGAGGACTTGTAATATTTCTTCAACATTAAGTTTATTCCATATGAAAACTCCTTGAAACTTTTGAAGTGATTTGTTAATAAACCTTTTAAGAGAAGGATGTTTTTGGAATCACTCAAAAATACCAAAAGATGAGCTAGATATGCTTCTTTGAAGTTCAAAACCCTAGCTCCTAGATCAAGAAAATGCTTTGAGGAACTTTGACAATTTTGAACAAACTTCTTGTACCAAAACTCTTGCTTGGTAAATAGAAGTTGTTGAGGATGATAATGATAACTCATAGAAACTAAAACCACTTCCATATCTTGAGAATTGAGAGAAATATGCACTTGTGACCAATGGGAACAAGACATTGTCCAATCATGACAACCTCTTCCATCAATCCCTTGTACTTTTGAATCAATTTTGATAACTTTGAAATGTGGTGAACCAAAATAAACCTTGCCATGCCATTTCTTCCAAAACAACTTTAATGATGAGGTTTGAATTTCTCAAGCAAATGACTAGGGCATGGAAATAAACTCATGAACCCATGAAGCAACTTGCTAAACCTCATTGCCTTTACCTAAATTATTAATAAGTAAGACAAACCAACGTTGCATTTTATTAATTAGAAAGACAATCAAGACAAAATATTCATGATCACAAAAGAAAACTTGTCAAGATGCTTGGGGATTCCTCAAAGAGCAAAGCTAAATATAGGGAGAAGAACCAAAAGCCCTAATGTGATCTTGTTGTGATTGAATCAACATGGTATGATGAAGGAATCTTAGGGGCAAAAATTGGGGTACAACAGAATGTGCTAGTTGAAAGGCAAGGATTTTGTTTCTTTATAGAATTGAGCTGTGAAAACATGTATTACTTTTGCAATTATTGCAGGATGATTTGTCATAATATTGAAATTTGAAAAAGATTACATGTAAATGAATAAGGGACTGAAGCAAAAAAAAGGACAAAGGAATTCTAAAAGGTGGTGTAATAAAGACATTTGTGCATGTCAGAGATGGTAGAAAGAATGTGACATCATAGGAAGTAACTAGATGCAATGCGAAGCCAAAAAAAATCTTGCAAACTTGAGCAAAGGAAAACAAGTGGTGGTGGTGGACTCTACCTCAGAGCAACATATGTAGGAAAAAGCATGACCAAGTAATAAGGTGGTGGAACATCAACATAGGTTTTGATGCCCGTGCCGATAAGGAAGTTGATATTGAGGATGATCAGAATGGAAGAATGGAGGTGAATGATTATTCTAGTTCTTAGGGTTCATATTTTTTGAGTTCCATACAATTTTATACTTTATATGATAAAGATGGAGTAGATGTTAAATATTGACAAAACCCAACAGGACATGCAGTTTGTTAAACAAACATGGGAAAATATGCTTGAAGGGAAGAAGGAGAACATGTAATTTAAGAGGCTGTGAATAAAGAACAAGTACCATCGGGATTCAAGGTGGTTTCTTCCTAGTCAAGTAAGAATGAACCAAAATATACATTAACTCAATGTAGCTATGGAACTAGGTCTAAGGCTGGTCTTTTAAGGAAGACTAGATCAAGTGATTTTATTGGAATAATAGGGGAATGGACAATACCCCTTCCAAATTTGCCCTTATAAGATTCTTAATTTTAATAATGCCTGATGTGGTTATCCTTGCTGAGCCAGGGATAGCTTATGAGGCATTTCCTACAATATGGCTTCAGAGGTTAGGCCTGAAGTTATTTTCTCTGAATGGTAGAGACATTATCTTGCCTAACATATGGTTTATTTATAAAATGGATCTAAAGCATATGGCTATTACTTGTGACAATCAACATATTACCTTCACTATTTCAATGATGAACATAATTTTTGGAATTGTTGTGGTATGTGCCTCCACCTGTCATTTGCTTAGAATGAGACTTTGGTGTAACCTTAATTTTCTCTCCTAATCTTGCATCCCTTGGTGCTTCATTGGGGACTTAAATATGATTATTGGTGCACATGAACACAAGGGATCTCATTCCTCAACCAAACTCCCAATGGTTGAATTTCAGGACTAGACACGCCTTAATTACCTTTTTTTCAAATCCCAACTAAGGGGGATTGGCTCACTTGGACTAATGGGAAGAAGGGTATGGATCATACACAGAAAATGATATATATGACTATCTGCAACGTGTAATGTCTTGGTAAGTGCTCTTAATTCTCAGTTTCTACTCTTTTGAGAATAAGTTATAACCATAACCTTATCTTCTTATACTTCCAAACCTCAAATATCAAGTCCACTTTCCAATTTAATTTCCTAAAAATGTGGTTCCTCCATGACTTCTGCAATCATAAGATCATTGATACTTGGAAAACAAATTTGGTGGGTTGTCCCATGTTTGTCTTGTCTAATAAGCTAAAATTGTTGAAAACTAAGCTCAAGGATTGAAATAAGGAGGTTTTTGTAATGTTCATGACTATATAATTACAGTCGAGAAAGATTTATTGGCCATACAAGAGAAAATTCAAAACTAATGGTTATATTGATTCTCTTAGTTATTTAGAGAAAAAGGACCAGGTCAAGCTAGAGGATGCCTTGCTAAAATAAAACTAGTTTTGGCAAAAGGCAAAGGTGAATTGGCATGTAAATGGAGATAGAAATACTGGTTTCTTACACATAGTGGCTAGAATCAAGCACACCATTAGAGAAATTACTTCCATCAAAGTTGGAGAGGATAACTTAACAGAGTCAAAGAAAATTGGAGACCATATAGATGATTACTATGAAAACATATTCACTGCTAACAAGGATAATCTACATGGTCAGTTTCTTGTTGAAGAATTATTCCCTTATATGCTCAATAACAAGACCTGTGAAATGCATACTATGTTTCCAATCTCTTATTAAATCATAAATTCTATTTCTGGTCTTAACAAGGAAGAGGCACTTGGCTCTGATGGCTTTGGTGCATTCTTCTTTCAAATCTATTGGGATATAATGCATGAATATACAGAGAAAGCAACATTGGATTTCTTTAAGATTGGTTGGTTGATGCCCAACTTTAATGCCAATACTCTAATCTTAATTCCTAAGATATATGGTGCATACTCAGTTGATTAGTATATGCCCATTGCAATGACCAATTTCAAGTTCAAAATCATCTCTAAATTTTTTGCAGACAAGTTAGCTCAAATATGCCCAACCATATTTCCATGGAGTAGAGAGGTTTCACCCAATGAGAAATACCAAGGATAACATTTTCCTTGCCTCCGAGGTTATTGAAACCATTCATTCTCAATATCATAGAGGGAAATTAGCCTTATATGGAATTTCCTTCTAAATCTTCTCGAGAAGTTTGACTTTAATGACACCTTTTGTAATTGGATTAATTCTATTCATAACTCTACAAATATATATTTATAAATTAATTTATACTTACAAGGATACTTTTCATGCACTAAAAGGGTGAGATATGGGGATCCTTGATAAGTGAAAAGTTTAGTTATTTTGTATATACTTTTTGTTACACTTATTGATTTTTTGTTGTTAATATCAGTTGAATAACCCCAGTTTTTGTTGTAAATACGTTTAGTTGTGTTTTGTGTATATATTGTATTTGTTGATTAGTTTTGTATATGTTTTATAGGTATTTTAGCATGGTTGGAGCAATGAGGAATAAAGCTCAAAGATGCATTTTTAGATCAATAAAGGAATAAGGCAAAAGATTTAAGCCATTAGAGGTTGGACTGTCATGGATCGCCGGGCGAAAATTCCTGTCGTCGGGCGAAATTTGAAGACAAATTTCCATGTTGCTTCTACCATGTGTCGTCGGGCGATGTGTATCTATCGTCGAGAGAGAGAAATATATTTCCCAGTTGCATGTGTGGCACAACCTGGGCCAAGTGTATAGAAGTCGTCGCCGAGCAACGTGAGTTGTGTCGTTGAGCGATGCGTGCGGATCAGAATTTTGTAATATCTTTCATTTTGTTTCATTTGTTAGGGATGGTTTTTGGGTGAGTTTTTTTTCTTCCAACTCCATCAACCTCATTTTTGTATTGGATGAGCTTAGATAACAACACTAGGGCTTTGCTTATGGATGATTGGAGGTGGATTTCTCATTGACTGGTGCTGACAAACCAGAAGATTTATGGTTTATCTCTTCTACTCTCTATGTATTTCTCTTTGGTTGGGTTTTGTATGTAAATTTACTTTGAACTCATGTATATTTGGCGCCCATGGTGTTATATAAAGCTTGCTTTATAAATCTTTATGGATTATTGTCTTAGATTTTTTCTCTATGCTAGGGATTTGAGTTGTTATAGACATATACTGCTTAGATTCTTATCTAAGATGATTATCTATTAGTTTCTGAACTCTAGAGATAGATTTAGAGCTGACATCTACTTGGGTATCCTATCTTAATGCCTCTGTGTAGTTGTGCTATATTGAGAGATCGTCAGTGCGATTACATAGTTGTCTTCTGTGTTGTTGAGGAGGTAGAAAGATTATTTCCTTGGTGATACACTCGGTCTCTCGATTTGGGTTAGAAATGACTTAGGTTGTGAGTGATACGTAGTGACATTAATGAGTATTGTTAGGTTGAATGTAACTGGTCGGTAGATTTAAGTATGTGATGAATAGATTATATACAGGCTTGATAAGTTCTTCCTTAGTTTTTTCTTTTGATTACATTTATTTTCTGTTGATACTTTTCTATACCATTTATCCCAAACTCATTAATGAATGATTTGTCGAATGATAATTCAATAACCAATCTTTATGGACACGATACGATATAACCTAAATATCACTCGGTAAAAATAATACTTTACTTTTTTCTTGCCGCTATATACCGCAATAATAAAATGGAATCGTTGTCAGGGATTGGTTCTATTGTTTTCACATTGCGATAATTCTTTTGTTTTTGAGTTTTGTAATTAATGTATATATTGTATATAAAGTGTACATTAACTTGTATATGATACTTATGCATATATGTGTTTTTCTTTGTTTTCACGTATCGTTGTGAATTGTCTCGTTTTCGTAATGTTTGTTGCGTGATTGTTAGGACATTTTCTTTAGGTTTCCATGATGTGACAATACCATGGCATGGCGAGAGAAGGTTACTAGCTCTCACAGTAAAGACGTTGAGCTTATGATGTAAAACAAGCATGTTTATTTGTATTTGTTTATGTGTGTGGTGATTTGTGTTTTAACAAGTTGAAACAAGGAAATATTCTGAATTTCAAATCTTCACTATTAAACTTGTTAATTCATTTTCACCTAGTTTTCATATCATTATTTGTATTTGTTTTGTTATGTCAATTTGTGTTTTCCGAAATCTTGTTGTGTTTAGCTTGAGGAGTTTTATTCATTGTATATATTGTAAATTTTGTACATTGAAATTTTGTAGGAGTATTATATTTCTAATTCTTTTGATTGTTATTTGGACTCCAAGTTTGGTCCGATATCTTGAAGAATTTAGAGGAGATTTTCCAAGTATGAACGTTTCAACTTGCGGATGTATGGTAATGATAGTGTTTTGAAGTTGGTACACACCAAGTACTCATTTATCGCTTTCTAGAACATAGCATGCTTAGGAAACTTTTCTTTTGTACAATTTTCATGTCATTCATTCTTTTGCAAATTGTGTTCACTTTTGAATCACTTTAGAACTAAACCCTTGTGAGGTTGCATTCCATTGTTTACTATATGCACGGGAGACCGACAATTTTGTTTTAACTCAATCTTATTATGTTTAATCTTGCATTTATGTTGATTCGTAAAGCATGATATTATCAAAGCATTTTGTTTGGTTTTGAGCACAACCACCTAGCTAAATACTTAATTTCATCTTGTGAGTGTGTGATCATTTGTAACCCCTTTGAGCCTTTTGTCACTATCCATGTTGTTTGAACTTGATGTTTGTCTGTGAGTATTGAATTCACTTTTGGAATGGATTTTGATTGTTGTTTTTTCTTGAGCCCTCAACTTTGTGTTGTTGTATGGATTTTTGCATTGCCTTAGAATATAGGGAGTATTCACATAATGATACGGTTGTATTCAAGTTGGGGAGAAAAATGATTGTGCACTTTTGGTTTATTGCTATGAGGTTGAGAAGTAAAAGAAGAAGAAAGTGTGAAAAGGAAGTGATAAGAAAAAGAAAGAAAAAAAAGATTTGAAAAACAAAAACAAAAAGAGTTCGAATAATTGTGTGAATAAGTATGGTGCTTTGTTGGGAAATTTGGGATTCGGAAGAAGTTTAATTGGAATTTTGTGTTTGAATCTTTGGTGAATTGATCACTCCCTTAGATTTAGGCAAGTTTTTGTTTCGATTAGTTTTAGGAATTATCCCTTGTTTATTCACCCGACCATGGTACAACCCTTGAAGCCCTTGTAATTCTGCTTTTGTGCTTCTCAATATGAATTTGCTTTGATGAATGCATAATTTAGTTGTTGCTAGAAAGATTGTTAGGTGAGATTTTAGCACTTCATGTTTGTGTTTTTCATCTACCAATGAAGTGTGTGTTAGGTGTGATTCACTTGTGAACATTGTACTGTTTTAGAATTTTTGACATGAGCTTGTATTTAGGAGTTGTTTCATTTTTATGTTGTCGTTGTAGTTTAGTGGTAAGTTTTTGCCTTGTGTGTACATTTTTATTTTGAACCATACATTTGTTTTCCTTTTTAAAAACCTGTTGATTCGTGATTCTTTGATTATTTTTTCTTTGTTCTTTGAGTTGTTTGGCCTTGTTTGAGGACAAACAATTATTCAAGCTGGGGAGAGTTTGATAAGTGCAAAGTGTAGTTATTTTGAATATACTTTTTGTTGCACTTATTGATTCTTTATTGTTAATATCAGTTGAGCAACCCCGCTTTTTGTTGTAAATACGTTTAGTTGTGTTTTGTATATATATTATATTGGTTGATTAGTTTTGTATATGTTTTGTAGGTATTTGAGCATTGTTGGAGCAATGAGGAATAAAGCTCCAAGATGCATTTTTGGATCAATAAAGAAATAAGGCGAAAGATTGGATCCATTAGAGGTTATGCAGGAAAGCAACAAAAGTTGTTGGACTGTCAAGGATCGCCGGGCAAAAATTCCCATTGTCGAGTAAAATTTGAAGGCAAATTTCCATGTTGCTTCTGCCATGTGTCGTCGGGCGATGGGTATGAGTCGTCGGGAAAGAGAACGATATTTCCTCAGTTGTATGCATGGGCAACCTGGGCCAAGTGTATAGAATTCGTCGCCGGGCGACGTGAGTTGTGTCGCTGAGCAACGCGTGCGGATTATAATTTTTTTATATCTTTCATTTTGTTTCATTTGTTAGGGATGGTTTTGGGGGTGAGTTTTTATTCTCCCAACTCCACCAACCTTATTTTTGTAGTGGATGAGGTTAGATAAAAACACTAGGGCTTTGCTTATGGATGATTGGAGGTGGATTTCTCATTGACTGGCGCTGACAAACCAGAAGATTTATGGTTTATCTCTTCTCCTCTCTATGTATTTCTCTTTTGTTGGGCTTTGTATGTAAATTTACTTTGAACTCATGTATATTTGTCGCCCATGGCGTTATATAAAGCTTGCTTTACAAATCTTTGTGGATTGTTGTCTTAGATTTTTGCTTTGTGCTAGGGATTTGAGTTGTTATAGACAAATACTGCTTAGATTCTTATCTATGATGATTATCTATTAGTTTCTGAACTCTAGATATAGATTTAGAGTTGACATCTACTTGGGTATCAGAGCTTAATGCCTGTATGGTTGTGTTGTGCTGAGAGATTGTTAGTACAATTACATAGTTGTCTTCTGTGTTGTTGAGTAGGTAAAGAGATCATTTCCTTGGTGATACAGTCGGTCTCTCGATTTGGGTTAGAAATGATTTAGGTTGTGAGTGATACGTAGTGACATTGAGGAGTATTGTTAGGTTGAATGTAACTGGTCGTTAGATTTAAGTCTGTGATGACTAGATTATATGCAGGCTTGATAAGTTCTTTCTTAGTTTTTTTTCTTTTGTTTACATTTATTTTCTGTTGATACTTTTCTATGCCATTTATCCCCAAACTCATTAACGAATGATTTGTCGAACGACGATTCAATAACCAATATTTGTGGACACGATACGATATAACCTAAATATCACCCGGTAAAAATAATATTTTACTTTTTGCTTGCCGCTATATACTGCAACAACAATCCTCTCTCCCATCTTCTCTTTTGCTTAACTAAATATGTGCTTAGTAAGAACATTACCAAGCATGTGGAGGATGACGATCTTAGGCTCATTAAAGAAATAAGGCACATTCATGTGCATTCTCACTATATGTAAGTTAATGATATTATGATTTATTGTACATGTATACAAGTTAATCTGGTTGTTGTCAAACATATTTTCTCTAGATAAGCCCTTACATTTGGTCCAGTTGTAAACACCAACAAGTCTACCATCTATTATGGATTAATTTCTTAGGTCGGGGTGGTTCAGATGGTTCAATTTTACTAGTTTCACTCATGCTACATTCCTTTCAATTACTTATAGGCCCCAATATTCAAAGGCATGCCAAAGCAAAATCAATTTCAACCTTTAGCTGACATACTAAAATGCAAGATGTCTGATTAGAAGACTTAATTGTTGTCTATTATTGGTCGAATTCAACTAGTCAAGTCAGTTATTCATAGTATGATGGTCAATTCTATCACTACTAGTTCGTGGTTACTTATCTGATAAAGAAGGTTGAAAGTGGATTAAAAACTTAATATGGTCACGTAGTACTGAGCATAGGAGAGTAAGGATTATGGCTTGGAGGAAGATTTGGAAACCTCTCATGGAAGGAGGGCTTGGAATTAGGCCTCTCTTCATCCTAAATGAGGCTTATAACCTTAAGGTTTGCTAAGACTTGTTGAATTCTAATGACCATTTGCCTTGATTCTTAGAAGTAAGGTGATTAATGGAACTAGTTGCATCAAACACCATATCATTTCTTCACTGTGGATTGGTATAAAACCTAAGTTTACTATGGTTATGGAAAATACCAATAAATGGATTAATAATGGAGATAGAACCAAATTTTGGCTTGATAAATGGTGTGGTAACAAATTCTTGTGGATAAATATTATGATTGCATAGCATTCATTTATCAATGATACAATTAACTTGTTAATTCATAATCATAAATGAAGGACCCATCAAACTCTTACTAACCACTTTCCTACCTTAACCTCTATTATTGACAATATTGTGATTCCCTTTGGAGACAAGCCTAACAACTTAATTTGAACTACCACAAATTTTGGTTGCTTATCCCTCAAGACAACTTTTTCTTTCAAAAACAAGGTGTCATCTCAACCTCATTTGGCCAAAACCATATGGATCAAATACATTCCTCCATCTAGGTTTCTACTGATGATAATTTAAATAGTCCCTCAAGGAATTCAATCAGAGTTACAATACAAAGATTACGCGTTTACAATATTGCTTCTAAATAAGCAGATACACATTGTGAAATTCATACTTTACACTAAAGAAAATATACAATGAAAATTTCTAAATGTAGTGAGTGTTTTTATTATTCTTTTTCTCTTTGTTTATTATGGTTTCTCACAAATATTATTTATGCAATTATGTCTCCATACATTATCTCATTTCTCTGCATCTATAAATTTCCTTGTCCTCTTTAAATAGATGATGAAATAATACCGTGGAGAATGAAATTAAAGATGATGAATAGTGTGATACGGTGGGAGAACTGACTTGGGGTTTGCGTTTGTATTCGCAAATGTTGCGGTTAGCAAGAGTCGCCACCGACTTTTTATTTTATCCTAAGGAAAGGTTAAAAAGCACAGCAAAAACCTTTTGAGATGTTTTCTTGGGTTCGGGGAGTAGATTATAGAAAGGGAAGGTATTAGCACCCTTTCTATCCATGGTTATCCATGGGCTCTTAGTTACTTGCTTAGATCACTTGCCTTTTGTTTTCAATTGTTTTAAATGGTGCTTGAGTGTGTGGGTTTTGAAAAATGCTTTGAAAAGATGCCAATGTGGTGGCAACCTTTGTAATGATCCATGTGGGGATGTATACAAAGATGTATGTCTTTTGAAAAGGGTTTCATTTGTTTTTGAAAGTAGTTTTGAAAGTGTAGTGATGTGTGGTTTTGAAATTAGGCAAGTGTTTTGTTTTGCAAGTTTGATTCAAGTAACTAAGAGGTTATCTACTCCTAAATTTCTCAAAAGATTATTGCTATGTTTTAACCCTTTTAACAAGTTTGTTCCACCATTGTATTTGGTGGACAACCTTATGTTAGGATGTGAAAGGGACAGGCGCGGGTCATCGTTTGGACCATAATTGCAACGGCGTTAAATGTCTTTGGGCAACTTTCTTTAAGGGACTTGATCATTTGTTTTTGTTTGTTTTGAAAAGTTTTGTCGAGGGACTATGATCATTCAAATTGCTTGCTTTGCCCAAAGACATTCAACATACAATATGGCCCATTTATTTGAAGGCAACAAGTGGAATACCCTAGGGGGTGCAAGTGTGATTTGTGTGTTAGTTTTCATGCTTGTTTATCTTGTATTAGGTCAAACTATTTTTTATCGTTTTTTCTCTTCGCATACAAACCCTAATTCTAACATGTTATCATTAGAAAGCAATAAAGTGCGAAATTAAAATTACTAAGCTATTACAAAACCAAATATGGGAAGGGGGGTACAAATGTTCAAATGGGGATATTGACTAGAATTTAAATCTAAATTATTACATCATCTTGAATATTTGCAATTTAAATAATGTACAAAAATTAAATAAAAATGCAAGATGCACAAAAATGTTTTGTATATGTATGAAAAAATATTATTTATGTAAAAGAGAAAAGAAAATAAAAATGTATTATTTTTTTGGAGTATTTTGAATTTAAGGCACAAACCCTAATTTTTTAAAGAAAATGCCTTATTATCTAATTTAATACAAATATTTATTTGTTTATTTATAAAAATAAAATAATAATGAAGTATATTGTGAAAAAAAGTATTTTTGTATCAAATATTAGTAAAAATGAAAAATTCAAGTATTTTTATATTTTGGCTTAAATATATTAATAAACATATATATATATATATATATATATATATATATATATATATATATATATATATATATATATATATATATATATATATATATATATATATATATATATATATATATATATATATATATATATATATATATATATATATATATATATATATATATATATATATATATATATATATATATATATATATATATATATATATATATATATATATATATATATATATATATATATATATATATATATTAAATCTTAAATATGTATTATACACAAAATAAATATTTATTTAATATTTTAGTAAAATGAATAAAAAGAGTATTTTTTATGTGAAATATTTTCAGGAGGTAAATAAAAATAAAAATTGTATTTACATTATTTTTATATTTATTCTAATAATAGTATATATATATATATTTGTACAAACAAAGAAAATAAACAAATAAATGTGCAATAAATGCAAAAAATGATGAAAAAAATATTTTTAATTTTCTAATGTCATGAGAAAAAATAAACAAGTCAAACATGAAAGGAAAAAATCAAAAATGTTAAGAAATGAACAAATGGGCTCAGGGGGTATGAATCAAAAAAAGATGGTGTGAAGAGCAAAATATCAACAGGCCCAGCCCACTGATCATTGTCTTCAACCTCCAGCACAAACATTTGAAAAAACGCGCGCCCCTGTTCTTCAATGTCTAACTCCTGATTCTTAGCTTTTCAGCAAAAACTCATAACACAACAAATGTTCAGCATGAAGAGACGGTTCTAACCATATAAAGAACTTGACCTATCTCTCTAAGATGAGGGAGAATTTCTCCTCCCCCAAATCCTAACCTAATTTTTCTACCATTTTCAAACTCCAAATTCTCTCTACTCAGGCAAAAGAAATGAAATGTAAAGATATGTACATGTTCAGGGCTATGAGTAGGACCTTGTTTCTTCACAAACTTAAGACTAAAGATGCATGATAAGAGAGATACGAGTTCAAAGTTTTACCTGTGCAGTTGAACTTCTATGTGGAGAATGAGGGACTTTCAGTGCAATGTAATGATTGGAGAAGCTTCCTTGAGGTCCAGGGATGCTTTTTCAATGCTTACTTTGTCTTGAACCTTCTTGTATCAAGCTGTAGAACTTCAACTGCAAAAGGAGAAATTAAAAATGGTGGAAACTGTTAGAGTGATTACAGGTCAGGTTTTAGGCCATGGTTAGCTTGCATATGTTGTAAGGAAGGTGTATGAATTGTTTTTGGTGAGAATGCTCGAGGGAAATGGGAGTTTGCACTCAATCTGCAGGGGTTCCCCTGTTTGTACAGTTTCAAGGTGTTTTTGGGATGGAGGATGCTTGAGAGGTTCAGAACTCGTGCCAAAGCTTGAATGTGGTCTATGGAATGTGTTTGATAACTTCTCTCTTGTGTTCCTAGGCTGAGATGAGAGATGGCATAAGTTATGGACCTTTCTTCACACTTAAGCTACAAAATGCAACTTGGCTCCCTAGGTCAGTACAGGCCCTCCCACTATGCTGCTATCCCTTGCCTTGATCAGTGCAATTTGCTCACAAACTTGTGCCAAGAAGATCTTGATTGTACCACTTGGATTGCAAACTTGACATAAAGTTCTTCTTTTCAAGAATGGAAATAATGCTTTTTCTAGTTTAGGCTTAACTCCTTGTGTAATGACCAAAGGCTTAGAATAACAACTTGGTTCAATGGTTTTGCATTAAATTAAGGAGTGTAATTTGGTTTAAAGACCTGTAAAGTAGCACAAACTATGCTGAGTTCAAATTTGCAAAGTTTATGAACATGTTTTGATGAAGAACAAAAGTGAATTTTTGCCAACTTGTGAAATTCGAATCTCTCAAGTTATGAGGTTGTTTGATGAGTTCTTGGACATTTTGGAAAGCTTGGAATGTGTACTACAATCCATCTTTGAAATGCAAATCAAAATTCCAAGTGGAAGGGTATGAAAAGTGGCCTTGAAGTGGGGTAGAAAACCTTGTCAAAATAGGTTAAAATTTCACTAAGTTAAAATGGTTTAGTGCCCTTATTCAAAAATTTATAACTTGAGATACAAGCTTCAAATGAGAAAACTTTGTGAATCAAAGTTGTAGATTATGCCACAAGCTACAACTTTCATGTTTTGACTTTTGTTTGAATCCAAATGGATCTTGGTGAAAAGATGGGGCAAAGTTGGGAAAAAATTAGGGTTTTTCATAACTTAGAAAAATTCTAAGTTATGAAAAATTCCATTTTCAAACCCTAATTTGCATTTTGTGATTTCTTGGTGAACAAGTTTCATGATTTGGCAAGTTTTGATGAAAAATGAATCTTGACTCTTGATTTTGACCAAAAAGTCAAAGTTTGACTTTTCAGTATACAGTCAAAATTGATCAATTGACTGGGAAATTCAACTGTCAATCTTGTGTACTTGGGATCTTTTGAGCTTGATGAATGTGTCAAGACCATTTCATGGGGTCCTTGAGTCCATATGTGAGCTTGATTTGCCATTGGCTAGGTTAAACAGTCAAAAATTGCCTCTGTGCAGTCAAAACCCTAAAAATGACCATTTTGCCCTTTTGGTGATCTGATCAAATTTCTTGTGGAATTGTGATCCAAACTTGATCAAATGGTCCATATGAGTTCATAATGTTGATGTGGATCAAATTTCATGAGGTTTGACTGTCAATTGGCCACAATTGACTTTTTCCCCAATATAGCTGATTTCTAGGTCAACTGTCCAATTGACTGGGCAAAACTTGGAATCAAGACTTGAAACTTGGTATAGGTAAACTTGGGAGTCCAATATGAAGCATGAAAGTCATCTTAGGCATTTTAGATCAAAACATCCTTAGGCAAACACAAACCCTAATTTGAGTCCACAGTGCAGGGAGAAGTCTTGAGCAGAGGGAACCCTAACTGGATCTTGATCTTCAAAGGTCTTGTGATGAGAAAATATTGAGGAAATGGGAGGGAAAATTTTGGGGTACAACAAATAGTACCATTGGAGAATGGGAATGGAAACTTTATCAATTTCACAGTTGTAGTAGTGGTACAAGGTTGAGTCGTAAAACGTGAATATCCGTAAGTAGTGAAGGGTGAGAAAAATACAAGAAAAGGGGGTTTGAATTGGGTTTTCTAAATAAACTTTTTCTTCTAAAAATATTATGCAAACTAACTATAAAGAAATTACTTAGAAAAGAATAAAGTGACTCTTTTGGTTTATACAAGTTCACCTTCAACAAGGCTACTCTTGACTACCCGCCAAGGTGATTTTGACTTCAACAAGGACTTAATCCACTAATCTCAACAGATTATAAATGCACGGGCTACCCGCCGATGATTAACCACAACCGTATCAGAGTCCAAACTAACTCCTTAGCCCTCTCAAGTCTCAAACTAACAACCTAGTCACTTGAGACAACAATCAATTCTAAACAGAATTATAATCAACTGTGTTTACAATGTTTGCTTCTAAAAAGAAGATTAACACAACAATGAAGAACAAAGTCTCTAATACAAATAATGAGCAACAACTCTTTGTATTGAGAACTCTAAGATGAAACATAAATAATGAGAAAAAAATATTTGTGTTTAATTCCTAATATCTTAACACAATAACGAGCAAAAACTCTTGTGTTCTTGATATTTCTCTAGAAGAATATTTATGAATGTATATGAATAGTGATTCTTCTTTTCTCTTGATGTTTCACAACAATTTAATTCAAGCTTGATAGTGTTATGTGGTTCATCAATCTTTAAATTCTAATGAGGTATCTTTATATAGACTTTGAGAATTATATCATTGGTAGTCCAAAGACATCACTTTCACTTGCCAACTACAGTAATGGTAGTATTGCATCGTGGGAGACAATATAGTACAATACGTAAGCCTGTAGTGGAATTTTAAATGTATTGAATGTACTATATTCTTCATGGCTAAGTTTCTTAAGACTTATCATCTGATGATTTACTTCTGGCTTGAAGTAGTAAGCTTAACAGATGTCTCTTGATCTTGTCTTTGTTTTCTTTTCTTCTTGCTGGATTGATTCTGATATGATGATGAAAATGATCCAGAAGATGCTTCATCATTGTAGAATTAGAGTCTTTTAGATAGTTGAATATTATCTTCAGATATATAAGCAATAACTTATCTAATGAACAATGTCTTCTTTGAGTGAAAGCTTTTCTGATATTGACTTCTTAGATTGATCCTTGATTTTTGATAATTAGCTTTTCTGAGCTGCATATCTGATGTCTGATTTCTGAAGCATAAGCTTATATCAATACATCTGATTCTAACGTTGATTTCTTTTCTTTTTGATCTCTTGAATTCTGATCTTTGGATTAAGCTGAAAGCAACAACTTATGTCAGCTATATTTTGGTGTCTGATCATGAATTCTTTCTCTTGATATCTGAGAGTGGCACTTTCTTGAGAACACACTTGATTCCCTTTCTGATGAAAATTCAACATTACTTAGAACTGCTTATGTTTCTTTAGAAACAGTCACAATAGTTCTTTTAGTAAGTGCACTGGTGTTTCTGATGATATTTGTCTTCTGATGAATATTACTTCTTATGAGTAGATTGACTTGAGAAGATATCATCCTTTGATCTTGTCTTCCAATGGAATATATGATGTTGATTTGAAGTGAGTCCACAAGATCTTTCTTTCTTTGATATGTTATTCTAATGAAATACTTCTGATGTTGAATAGGAGTGTGTATTCCATGAACTATCCGAGTCTTCAGAATCTTGACTTTTTCTTCAAAGATATGAGTAGCAACTCTTCTGATGAACAAGTCTTGACTTCTAATCTTTTATGTTGAAGGCTTGTTTTCTTGTACAATCTATTTTCTGATCTCAAAGAAGCAGCTTGTTGAGAAGTACACATGTGATCTTCTTTCGGATAAACATTCAACGTTCTTCCAAACTACTGATGTTTCTTCAGAAGTGGATGTGAACAGTCTTTCTGATGTGCTTGGCGTATTTCAGATTCTTCAAACAGCAGTCCTGAATCAATTAGAATTTCTTATCACACACTCAAGAAACTTATTAGAACTAAAATTGTTTCTCATCAAATATATGTGTTGTTATCATCAAAACATCGAGATTATATTGTAGATACAAATCTTGTTCTAACAATCTCCCCCTTTTTTATGATGACAAAACCATGTATTTTGATAAAACAATTTTACAGGGTTAAATCATAAACAAAGTAATATAAGAGTTTAAAAACTCCACCTGGGATAAACAATCTCCCCCTGAATCATAAACTTATGATCTTTCAGAGCTTACGAGCATTGTTATCCTTTCTCAGAATTCTGATTTAAAGCGAATGGAAGTGGTTTATCAGAGTTTGCTTTATCAGACATTCTTTCTTCATTATAACCTTCTAATAATCAGATAGGTTCATTTTCATAGCTTGATCTATTAGATCCTTGTATATTGAAGTTCGTTATCAACACTCGATCTCTCAGAACATTCTATACCCTATAATTTCTTTTATCATAGTTTGATCAACCGACCCTTCCAAACATTAGAAGTTCTCTTTATCACAAGTTGATTTATTCAACCTTCTTGATATATATATATATATATATATATATATATATATATATATATATATATATATATATATATATATATATATATATATATATATATATATATATATATATATATATATATATATATATATATATATATATATATATATATATATATATATATATATATATATATATATATATATATATATATATATATATATATATATGTAAGAAATGGGATTTATAGATATATATGTATCAAAATCATCACTACTTCCTCCCCCTTTTTGTCATAATCAAAAGAATATTAAACTCTAATAATTTTTAAGCACATACGAGACACTTTTTATTGGATGACAAAGATATGACAGAACATAACAAACAAAGAAGATTACAAAATTTCAAGTTTTCCTGATTGCCAAGAGAGGTAAAAAAATGAATGAAGGATGTGAATGAATATAAGAGAGAAAATGTGATTGAAAAAATAAATAAATGAATTAGCTTGAAAAGGAAAGAGACGGAGATGACTGTCAATTTCAAGAAAGAAAAAAATTGAAACAATGAAATTCTGGCTGCAGATACTCAATGTCACGTCCAATGTTATGACACCGTATCTGACTTACTATATGACAGTAAATACAAAAGCAGTAAATAACACAGTCAATTGTTTACCCAGTTCAGTGCAACAACACCTACTCTGGGGGCTACCAAGCCAGGGAGAGAATCCACTATAAGAGATGTTAATTCAGGAATAAACCAACCAGTTTATCTCCTTCACTTAAGACCTACCCAATGCAATTCTAATCTAAGTACAACTTAAACCTGAGTTCCTACTCACTCCCTCTCAATCACAGCAGTGATACATAAACCAATTTGACTTAAGAATTGATGAAGACACTCTTCAAAAACACACACTTGATTAAGCTTCACAGCTTTTTAATCAAGTAACACAATCACTCGTGCTTCACAGCTTTGAGTGATGTACACAACTAACTTGACTCTGCTTCACAGCTTTAGTCAAGTGACATTCAAACACTCTTGCTTCAAAGCTTTGAGTGCTACACAACCCTTACAATTGAAACCTATTCCAAGGCACTTATCACAATGATAATTGCTTGGAGTACAATAAACAAATCTATACAGATTACAAAATTGATCTTCTAATCAATCAGCAGGGATACCTTGAAAAACCGCAGCTCTGTTGAATATATAGCAGCTGCAACTTCAGTTAGGGTTTCCAAAAACCTAGGGTTGATTCCGTTTGACCTAAAGACCAGGTCACAGTACTTTATTGATCAGGTTAGGATCAAGCTAGGTTGCTCCTCAGAAAACGCAGGATTCTGTTCAGAAAGGACTGAGTTATTTCCTGAAAAAACTCAGACTTATCCAATCCTGTAATCCTGTTAGTTCAGAACCGGATGTCATAACATCTGTTATGACATCTGAGAAAACCTGTCTACTGATTTAGCAAAATGTGATCATTTTGCAAACATGCTCAGATACACACTTATAAACATCAGTATTTGAATTACAATATTTTTCTGCACATGTACCTAATGAGTTAGTACAACCTGAACTAGAATGTTATGACATCAGTCATGACATTCACACATACACTTGGGATTTACCAAAAATGCAAGCCAATACCTAAACACCTACAAACTCCCCCTTTGGCAGATTTTTGGCTAAAGTCCCTAAACAATCAGAGATAGATAGATAGCAGCAGAAATAAGTGACAGCAGAAAAATATAATGCCAAGTACTAATTAAGCAAGTACTAAAATATTCTCCCCCTCTTTAGCCACAAATGGGCCAAAGATACATGTTCATAAAGTTATACAGTTATCCAAACCAAAATAATGAGATCAGCAGCTGACAACAGCAGAACACACTTCCAAACTCCACCAGCAACACCACCAAGCAGCAATCAACCTTCAAGCACTGTCATCAGACTCAGAGGAGCCAGTTTCTTCAATGTTGAGCTGTTCTTCAGCTTCTATACCTTCTTCCCTTCTGCTTTCTTCAGCTTCCTCCTTTTCTAGCCTGGCAATCAGAGCTTCTAGGGTCCTTTTTCTAGCATCCAGATCTTTGCAAGTTTCTTTTAAAACAGCTATGACATCTGATGTCTTGGACTGGATCTTTGCAGACGATGTCTCAGCTGATGTTATGACAATGTCTGGAGCATGGGATCCCTGAAACAGTTTGTAGTGCAGGCCAAGGGCAGGGGCTCTTTTGCAGACTGTATCTCTTGCTACAAGGATGTCAGGGTATTGTGCAAGGATGATTCCACAAAGGAGGGAGGGAAAAGCAATTGGTCCTTTGACAGCATAACTGCCAGCATGCTTCAAGGTTTGTTCAAAGATGTACCTTCCATAGTCAAAGGCAGTCTTGGTTCCTACAGCATAGATAAATCTCCCCAATCCTGTGGAGATGGTTGATTTGTGATTTGTAGGCACCCAGTTGGCTGCACCTATTTTATGCAAGATGGCAAATTTCATGCTGAGTTTACTAGCCTTCAGCTTTCCTTTCAATGGCCAGTACTTTACTTGCCTGGCAGTGATGGTCAAGCACACTTCATTGTCAGTTGCCTCTAGATCAGGACAGTCCTTATTTGTTCTTCCAAGAAACTTGTTGATTTCTGATGGAGAGAACTTGACCCTTCTTCCTCTAACAAACACACTCTCAAAGTCAGCTGACCTCCCATCAGCACAATCATTGGACAGGTTCACTACAAACTCTTTAACCAGATTTTCATAACATTTGTTAAACTTCATCACTGTCTTTATTAGCCCAGCATTCCTGATCAGATCTATGATGTCTTTGCACTCCAAGGCATCATTGTTGAGTTCTCTCTCCAAGGCTATTCTCTTCAAGCACACATACTTCCATCTGTTTGCATTGTCAGGATGATGAAAGGAGATGTTGTCTGTTGGCACTTCAGGAACTCTAGCAATCTTGCTGGAGGGGAGCTTCCTTCTGATGGGAGTATTGTCAATGTCAATCTCAAATTCGGATTCATCATCAGAATCAGAAGTTTCAGGTTCTTTACTTTTCTTGGAGATTGGTTGTCTAGCAGTCTGCACCTGTGCCTTCTTCCTTTTTGTCTGAATTTTCTCAGCCATCCCTTCAGCCTTGGATTTCTTAGCATCAGGTTTAACAGTCTCACTACTCTTTCTTTTCATCAATCTCCTAGCAATGCTAGGGTTCACATTAGCAATCAGTTCATTATCTGAGTAATCTTCATCCACATCAATGATAGGTGGATCAGCAGCCTTTTCAGAGGGATTCTGAATGTTGTCTTTTGGTGTCACAACATCCTCAGTGACATCTATATTTTCAGAACCTTCCACATTTGGACTTCTTGATTGATTCAAAGGGATAGAAATCCCCGGTACAGATTGGTTGCCACTCAGAATGCTAGTAACCAGTCTTGCAATAGCTTGGTGTACTTGAACTGATCCTTCTTTATTAGGTATAGAAGACGAAGGATGAGAAGAATTACCAGAGACTGTAGCTTGAGCTCTTCCTGCATGTCTGGTCCTGAGCTTTTTGACTCTGGCTGGGTCAGTTGCCATCTCCCTGAGAGGAGTGACCTCAAGAACTTCAGATTCTATGCATGTAGTGATTGCCCTAGAATCTTGATCAGATGATGACGATGATGAGTGAGACGAAGTCGCCATGGTGGAAGACGATGTCTGAGACATTGTGTTTAACATTGAGTAATAGTAGCAGTTTGAGAAAACTCTTTGATTGGGAGGAGGAAACAGGTTGCAAGGATGAGAGAGGTAGGGAGTACAAGGGAGTCTCTTCAACTTCTTAAGGCTTTTGAAGGAATTGTGAATGAATATGATTAACCCACTAAATATAGACTTAATAAAATTAATCCCTTCAACCCTTGTTTTCAGCAAAACTAATTGCTATAATTTCTCATGTTGGTGAATACCCAATCTGCCCCTCAAATTTTCAAGTTTATTTCCAACAAGCGCCTTGGTAGAAGAATCAGTCAGCTGAAGCTTAGAGAAACTATGTTTCAGTTCAAATGACTTCTTCTCTTCAAAGTCAATAGGGTTCAAGGAAATGTTGAATGTTTTCAGATTATCACAACACAATGTCACAACATCTTGTGTAACATTGTACTTAGGTAGCATCTGTTTTGACCAGATGTTTTGAGAACAGAATTTATGAGACTTGTTCTTTCCAACATCCTTGTCTAGATGACTTAAGGTTCTGACAACACATTCTTCTTCAACTTTATTTGCCACATCACATACATTATCAGACTGTAGTTTAGGCGTTCTTTTGACAGCTTCCATAGGAATAGCTCTTTTCATTCTTCCAAGCTTATGCTGCCACTGTTTCATCTCTTTTTCTTCTTTGATGATTTGTCTCATAGTGGAGATATCAGTGTTCTCAGGCTGCCACACATAACAGTTATTTTTGGATTTGATTCCTCTCATTACAACATCTAGTTTTTCATTAAACACTAGACATTCAGATCTTGAGAAGTTGACCATGAATCCTAGATCACATAATTGACTGATGCTAATGAGATTAGTAGTCAATCCTTTTACCAGCAGTACCTTATTCAGACTTGGAACTCCAGGGTAGTCCAAATTACCAACTCCTTTGACTTCTCCTTTAGCACCATCTCCAAAGGTCACAAAACTGGTGGTGTGAGGCATAACATTATTGAGGAGATTTTTGAATCCAGTCATGTGTCTGGAACATCCACTGTCAAAGTACCAATCTTCCTTTGCAGAGATCTTCAGGGAAGTGTGAGCTATCAGTGCAGTAGCCTTTTTCTTCCATTGAGGAGTGTGTGGTACCCTTTTCGACTTAGGTTTGACATCTGAGTTCTGATTCGGATATCCATGTAATCTGAAGCAGAAGGGCTTTATGTGACCATATTTCCCACAATGATGACATCTCCATCTTTGGTATCTCTTCTTCATATGTCTATGTCCCTGATGTTGAGAGTAATGTTGAGACATCCGTTTTGACATTTGCTTCCCGGTAACAAATTTCTTTGTTTCCACAAATCCTAGGCCAGATTTATTTCCCATATTTTGTCCAGCCTGAAGGATCTCTTCCAATTTGTCTGTTTCATTGGTCAACATCTTGACAGATTTGGTCATTTGATTCAGTTGTGAGTTCAGCAGTTGAACTTCTCCTTCTAAATGACTTATAGTTTCAAGATTTGCCCTCTTTTCAGCCTCCAGCTTTACAATGAGTTTTGATTGTTTCTCATTTTGCACACAGACTTCACCACTTCTGATACACAATTTCTTGTAGGTATCAGCCAGTTCTTCAAATGTCACTTCTTCATCACTGGTGTCACTTTCAGAAGTACAAACACTAGTTAGGGCAGTAACTAGTTTGGCAGATTCTTCTTCAGAATTGCTTTCTGAATCACAGTCAGACCAGGTAACAGTCATTCCTTTCTTTTGCTTCTTAAGAAAGGTAGGACATTCAGCTCGAATATGTCCATATCCTTCACATCCATGGCATTGAATACCTCTGCCTTGGTTTCCCTTATCTTCTGACCTTGGTCTTCTGCTGTCAATGTCAGAAGGAATGTTATGAACATTAGACTTTGACTTTGGGTCCATTCTTTTGATGAGCCTGTTGAACTGTCTTCCAAGCATGGCAATGGCTTCTGATATGTTTTCTTCTTCATCTTCCTTGTATTCAACATCAGTGTTGGATACAAGTGCTATGCTTTTGTTCTTCTTGTCACCATTATCAGTGATCCCCATCTCAAAAGTCTGAAGAGACCCAATAAGTTCATCCACTTTTAACTTGCTAATGTCCTGGGCTTCCTCTATGGCAGTTACCTTCATTGCAAATCTTTTAGGCAAGGATCTGAGAATCTTCCTCACCAGTTTTTCTTCTGACATTTTTTCTCCCAGTGCTCCTGAGGTGTTGGCAATCTCCAAGATGTTCATGTGAAACTCATGAATGGTTTCATCTTCCATCATTTTTAGATTCTCAAACTTAGTGGTCAACATCTGAAGCCTTGACATTTTTACTTTGGAAGTGCCCTCATGAGTAGTTTTGAGAGTATCCCAAACTTCCTTGGCCAGTTCATATTGATGTACTAGTCTGAAGATGTTTCTATCTATTCCATTGAACAAGGCATTTAAAGCTTTTGAATTTCCCAGAGCTAACTCATCTTCTTCTTTACTCCAATCTTCCTCAGGCTTCAGACTGATTGTCCCATCTCTTTCAGTTATGGTGGGATGAATCCATCCTTTGTCAGCCGCTCTCCAAGCCTTTTTGTCCAGAGATTTTAGGAAGGCAATCATACGAGGTTTCCAGTAGTCATAATTAGTTCCATCCAGAATGGGTGGTCTATTTCCAAAAACTCCTTCTTTGTCCATAGTGCCAGAAAGTGATATCCCTAGATCTCACCCAGTAATACAGGCAGGGTGCCCGCTCTGATGCCAATTGAAATTCTGGCTGCAGATACTCAATGTCACGTCCAATGTTATGACACCGTATCTGACTTACTATATGACAGTAAATACAAAAGCAGTAAATAACACAGTCAATTGTTTACCCAGTTCAGTGCAACAACACCTACTCTGGGGGCTACCAAGCCAGGGAGAGAATCCACTATAAGAGATGTTAATTCAGGAATAAACCAACCAGTTTATCTCCTTCACTTAAGACCTACCCAATGCAATTCTAATCTAAGTACAACTTAAACCTGAGTTCCTACTCACTCCCCCTCAATCACAGCAGTGATACATAAACCAATTTGACTTAAGAATTGATGAAGACACTCTTCAAAAACACACACTTGATTAAGCTTCACAGCTTTTTAATCAAGTAACACAATCACTCGTGCTTCACAGCTTTGAGTGATGTACACAACTAACTTGACTCTGCTTCACAGCTTTAGTCAAGTGACATTCAAACACTCTTGCTTCAAAGCTTTGAGTGCTACACAACCCTTACAATTGAAACCTATTCCAAGGCACTTATCACAATGATAATTGCTTGGAGTACAATAAACAAATCTATACAGATTACAAAATTGATCTTCTAATCAATCAGCAGGGATACCTTGAAAAACCGCAGCTCTGTTGAATATATAGCAGCTGCAACTTCAGTTAGGGTTTCCAAAAACCTAGGGCTGATTCCGTTTGACCTAAAGACCAGGTCACAGTACTTTATTGATCAGGTTAGGATCGAGCTAGGTTGCTCCTCAGAAAACGCAGGATTCTGTTCAGAAAGGACTGAGTTATTTCCTGAAAAAACTCAGACTTATCCAATCCTGTAATCCTGTTAGTTCAGAACCGGATGTCATAACATCTGTTATGACATCTGAGAAAACCTGTCTACTGATTTAGCAAAATGTGATCATTTTGCAAACATGCTCAGATACACACTTATAAACATCAGTATTTGAATTACAATATTTTTCTGCACATGTACCTAATGAGTTAGTACAACCTGAACTAGAATGTTATGACATCAGTCATGACATTCACACATACACTTGGGATTTACCAAAAATGCAAGCCAATACCTAAACACCTACAAACAAGATTACAAATAAGACACGAGAATATGTATGGTGAGTTTAATAATAAAATAGGTTTAGACATATTCAAAAATAGGGGTGAATCGTAAATAATTTTAACATATTCTCAAGAAATCTTTTGTTGCTCAGAGTATTTCCAACAGTTATGGTTAAGACTTGAATTGACAAGTGTCTTTTCAAATTTTAACCAGTTGTTGAAAACCAATCTTAATGATCTCAAAAAGATTTTGGCTAATTTTGAGATATTTCTGACACTGACATCTTCTAACTCGTAGAAGTATTAATGAAAGAATTTTTTTAATCAAGTTAAACAGTAGAAATTATTCATTCTGGACAAAATACCAAGTTTAAATTCTTTAGAGTGAACAAAAATCTATCTTCAACTAAGGGTTTTGTAAAGATATCATCCCATTGATGGTTTGTATCTATGAATTTCAAAACGAGGGTCCCTTTATGAACATAGTCTCTAATAAAATGATGTTTAATTTCTATGTGTTTAGCTCTAGAGTGTAGGATAATATTCTTATTATGACAAATAACAACAGTGTTATCACAGTAGATGAGAATGTCATTCTCATAGATCTGAAAATCCTCCAATTGATTCTTCATCCAGAGCATCTGAGTGCTGTAAAGTGATGCCGAAATATACTTTGCTTCTGATGCGGATAGAGCGATCATTGATTGCCTTTTTCTAGACCATGAGATGAGGTTATTACCCAAAAACTGACAGTTACCAGAAGTGCTTTTATGTTTTATCCTTTCACCAGCATAATCTACATCGCAGAACCCTGATAGCTTGTATTATGATGTTTTCTTATACATCAAGCCAAGGTTAGGAGTTCCATTTAGATATTTTATGATTCTCTTAACAACTGTTAAATGAGTTTCCCTTAGATCTGATTGAAAACGAGCATAGAGACATACACTAAATAGAATATCTGGATGAGAAGCAATGAGATACAGAAGAAAGCCTATCATACCACGATAGAGCTTGTGAAAAACCTTTGTACTTACATCTTCTTTCTGCAGAATACATGTGGGATGCATATGAGTCTTAGCAGATTTACATTCTGACATGTTAAACTTCTTCAAGAATTCTTTTGTATATTTGTTCTGATGAATGTAGGTAGCTTCTGAGGTTTTATGAATTTGAATTCCCAGAAAATACTTCAATTCTTACATTAAGATCATTTTGAATTCTACCTGCATTAGCTCAGAAAATTCTTTGCAAATAGAGAAATTAGCCGAACCAAAAATTGTATCGTCTACATAGATTTGACATATCATAAGATCATTTCCAAAAATTTTAAAAAACAGAGTAGTGTCCATTCACCCTCTTGAGAAACCATTTTCCACCTGAAAAGAGCTAAGTCTTTCATACCAAGCTCTAGGAGCCTGTTTAAAACCGTACAAGAATTTTTTAAGTTTAAAAACATTTTCTGGTAGTTAAGTGTTCTCAAAACCAGGAGGTTGGCATACATATACTTATTTAGAGATATATCCATTTATAAACGCACTTTTGACATTCATTTGATATAGAATTATATTGTTATTAACAACAAAATAGATTAGAAGACGGATAGATTCTAACCTGGCAACTGGGGCAAAGGTTTCGTTATAGTCGATACCTTCTTGTTGATTGTAACCTTGTGCAACCAATTGGGCATTGTTTCTAATGACTTCTCCTTTTTCATTAAACTTGTTTCTGAAAATCCACTTGGTTCCAATCACATGAATTCCTTTGGGCTTTGGTACCAAGTCCCATACATCATTTTTGGAACATTGATCCAATTCTTCTTGCATTGCTAGAATCCATTCATTTTCCTGGAGCGCTTCATCATAGGATATTCGTTCTACTAGAGATACCAACCCTGTAAGTGAATCCTCAGTCTTCTTAAATGTAGATCTTATTCTGACAAGTTCAGTCTTATCTCCCAAAATCAATTCCTCAAAAACTGCTAATCTCTTCTTTTACCTTTTTTGAACATGTGTGATTGCTGGTGCTTGTGTTTCTAATATTTCATCATCTTGATTCTTTTTACTTGTATTTTCATCTTCATAACTCTTTGCATTTTTATCAGAACCTGCAAGGATTATTTCTGGATCTGCAAAACTACAAACAACTTTGACATTTTTGAGTCAAGCTTATCATCAAACCTAACATGAATTGATTCTTCCACAGTTTGTGTTTCTATGTTGTATACTCTATAGCCTTTTTAGTGTTATGAGTATCCTAACATAATACATTTTTGTGCTTTGGAATCAAACTTTTTCAGATTCTCTTTAGTGATTAGAATAAAACAAGTGCATCCAAAAGAATGAAAGTAAGAGATATTTGGTTTTATTCCTTTACACAAATCATACGGAGTCTTTACCAGAATAGGTCTAATCGAGATTCTATTATGAATATAACACCCTGTATTTACAGCTTCTTCCCATAAGTGATTGGTAACATTTTTTTCATTGATCATGGTTCTGGCCATTTCATGTAAAGTCTTATTCTTCCTTTCTACAACTCCATTTTGTTGTGGAGTCCTAGGACAAGAGAAATCATGGGATATGCCATTTGAATCAAATAACTCTTCAAAAATTTGTTTTCAAATTCTCCTCCATGATCACTTATGACTTAACAATTTTAGAATTAAATTCATTTTGCACTTGTGAACAAAAACTAGTGAACACAGAATGAGACTCATCCTTGTGCCTTAGAAATTTTACCCATGTCCAACTACTATAATCGTTTATGATGACAAGTCCATACATCTTACCATTGTCTGATGTTGTCTTAACAGGATCAAACAAGTCAATTTGTAGAAGCTCAAAAGGTCTGGAGGTAGAAACAACATTTTTAATTTTGAAATAAGTTTTAGAAACTTTCCTTTCTGACATGCTTCACAAAGAGCATCTGAATTAAACTTCAGCTTAGGTAGGCCTCTGACTAACTCAAGTTTATTTAGCTGAGATATCCTTCTTAAGCTAATGTGACCCAAGCGTCAATGCCATACCCATTGCTAATCATTAACTGACATTAAGCATTTTATATCTTGGTTTTTAAGATCAGATAGTTTTATTTTGTAAATGTTGTTTTTCCTCTTTCCTGTGAAAAGAACAGTACCATCTTTCTGATTGACCGTTTTACAAGACTTCTGATTAAAAATAATGTCATAACCGTTATCACTTAATTGACTTATTGATAACATATTATACATTAGACCTTCAATGTATGGTACATTAGAAACAGAGGAAAGAGTTCCAATATTGATAGTTCCATAACCTTTTATTTTTCCTTTCTGATCTCCTCCAAACCCTATGTAACTAGCATCTTTAAATTCCAGGATTTGGAACATATGCTTGCTTCCTGTCATGTGTCGCGAGCATCCAGAGTCCAGATACCATGACTGATTTCTTTGTTCCGCTGTGTAACATATCTGTAACATACATTATTTTATCTTTTGGTACCCATAAACTTTTGGGTCCTCTAGAATTAGTTTTTCCAGAGTATTTAACAACTTTGGGTTTCTGTGCATTTATAGATATTTGTATTTGTGCAGGTGGATATAGATAAGAAAATGGAGAGAAAGGTTTTTCGTGAGTTAAATTTTTGTCCTCATAAGGATCATAACCAATTCCTCTTTTGCCATTGTGGCTAATAACATATATCATGGAAGCCATTATGCTTCTGCCAAGGTTATTGCCTACAAATCTTTAAAAAGCTTTATCAGAGGATGGTGGAGCTTTTGAAGGAGTTTCTTCTAGTGCTAAACATTTTTTACTTTGAACATCATTTACTCTTTCTAAGATAAAATGATCCTCTTTCTGTTCAGAAAATTCTTCTTTCAACTTCTCATATTTCTTAATTTCAAATTCATGAACCTTTTCAAGATTCTTGGGTTTTTGTTTAAGCTTCTGATACTTAGTCAAATATCTAGATAAAACTAATTAGAGATTAGCATGAGAGATGTCAGAAAATACCTATTCTGAGTTACACTCAGTTTCTGATGCACTTCCTTCTGACATGATAGCTGTGAATGCTACATTTGCATGCTCTTCGTCAGAGTCAGAATCTGATGCTTCATAATCATCCCATGTTGCCATAAGACCATTCTTTTTACATCTGAATTTTTCTTTCTTGAAACTTTCGTTTTTGAAACTTTCTTCCTTCAGCTTTGGATAATCCTTTTTGTAATGTCCTGGTTCATTACATTCATAGCATGTAACTTCTTTGTTGCCCCTTGAATATGAGTCTGAGGGATCCCTTCTAGGTCTTCTGAATTTGTTTTGTATTCTCCAGACTTGCTTGACTCTTCTAGTAATAAGTGATAATTCTTCTTCATCATCTGATGCATCTTCATCAGAGTCTTCTTCTTCTTCAGATTTGAAAGCTTTGTATTTCTATGATTTACTCTTTTCTGTTCTTGATCTTCGAGCAACGAATTTAACCTTTTTCTGAGGTTCATCTTCCTCTAACTCAATCTCGTAACTCCTTAGAGAACTAACTAACTCTTCAAGACTAATGTTGTTCAAATCTTTGGAGAGCTTTAGTGCAGTTACCATTGGTCTCCATTTCTTTGGAAGACTTTTCATAATCTTCTTGGTATGATATGTTTTTGTATAACTTTTGTCCATATACTTGAGTCCTTCTACTAAGGTTTGAAATCTTGAGAATATATTCTCAATGATTTCATCTTCTTTCATTTTGAAGTCTTCATATTTCTGGACTAAAGCTAACGCTTTAGTTTCTTTTACTTGAGTGTTGCCTTCATGTGTCATTCTTAATGAGTCCAAAACCTCTTTAGTTGATTCTCTGTTGGTGATTTTCTCGCATTCATTATATGAGATAGAACCGATGAGAATGGTTCTAGCTTTATGATGATTTTTGCTTCGACATTTATGATCTTCACTCATTCTGCTTCTGGGAATGGGCATACCAATCGCAGATATAGGTTCCTGATAACCTTCTATAATCAGATCCCGGAGATCTGCATCATAAACTAGAAAGAAACTCTCTAGTCTATCTTCTAGCATTCAAATATTTTTCCATAAAAAATAGGAGGCTTAGAAAAGTATTTATCTCTTTCGTTGTTGTTTGTAAGCGCAACCATAGAAAGTTTTTATCACACTGGATCTCTCTACACGCTTAAGTGTTTGATTTGAAAATCAATGAAGATCCAGAGCTCTAATAACAATTGAAGGGTTAGAAAAACACAAGAAAGGGGAGTTTGAATTCAGTTTTCTAACTAAACTTTTTCTTCTCAAATTTTTTTTCAAACTAACTATAAAGAAATGACTTAAATAACAATAAAGTGACTCTTTTGGTTTATACAAGTTCACCTTCAACAAGGCTACTCTTGTCCACCCGC
The DNA here is from genome assembly GCA_948472305.1 of Vicia faba. Taxonomy (NCBI): domain Eukaryota; kingdom Viridiplantae; phylum Streptophyta; class Magnoliopsida; order Fabales; family Fabaceae; genus Vicia; species Vicia faba. The sequence continues at coordinate 421,077,690 of OX451739.1, read as the reverse complement.
AAAGGTGGTTTTGCCTTCAACAAGGACTTAATCCATTAATTTCAATAGATTACAAATGCACGGGATACCTGCCAGTGACTAACCACAATCGTCTATAAGTCCAAACTGACACCTTAGCCCTCTCAATTCTCAGACTAACAACCTAGTCACTTGAGGAAATAATTAATATAAATAGAATTACAATCAAATGTGTTTACAATGTTTATTTCTAAAAATCGAATTAATACAACAATGAAGTACAAAGTATCTAATATAAATAATGAGCAACAACTCTTTGTATTGATAACTCTAAGATGAAAAACAAATAATGAGCAACAAATATTTGTGTTTAATCCCTAATATTTTAACACAATAACGAGCAACAACTCTTGTGTTCTTGATATTTCTCTAGAATAATATTTATGGATGTATATGAATAGTGATTCATATTTTCTCTTGATGTTTCACAGTAATTTGATTCAAGCTTGATAGTGTTGTGTGGTTTCTCAATCTTCAAATGCTGATGAGGTCTCTTTATATAGACTTTGAGAGTTAAATTGTTGGTAGTATAAAGACGTCGCTTTCACTTACCAGTTACAGTAACAATAGTATTGCATCATGGGGGATGTTGTACTCCAAAATTTTCCCTCTCGTTTATCAAGTATTTTCTCACAAGATCTCCTTTGGTTCAAGACTACACAAGGGTTGATCAGCTCAAGACACCTCCTTAAGCATTGATGACTGAAATTAAGGTTTGAGATTGCACAAGGATAATTGAACTTTTAATGCCTTATATGACTTTCATGGATCATAATGGAACCCCAAGATTTTTCATGTCAAGTTTCAAGTCTTGGATCATATTTTTGCTCAGTCAATTGATCAGTTGACCTAAAAATCGGCTGTATTAGGGAAAAAGTCAACTGTGATCAATTTACAGTCAAACTTCATAATTTTTTATCCATATCAACATTGTGAACTCATATATGTCATTTCATCAAGTTTGGATCACAATTCCTCAAGAAATTTGATCAGATCATCAAAAGGGCAAATGGTCAAAATTAGGGTTTTGACTGAGAAAGGGCAATTTCGGGTTTTTGACCTAGCAAATGGTTAATTGGTTTGAGACATGATCTCAAGGATTAAATTTAACCATTTTGACCTAATGTCATGACTCAAAACTTCCCTCAAGATCAATTGATTGATAGTTGATTTTCAGTCAACTGATCAAAAGTCAACTGCACACTGAAAAGTCAAACTTTGACTTTTTGGTCAAAATCAAGTGTCAAAGATCACAATTCATCAAAACATTTTAAAATATGAAAATTTTCCATTAAGAAATCAAAAAGTCAAGATTTCATTTTGAAAAGTCCAAATTTCCAAACTTAGAAATTTTTCTAAGTGTTGAAAACTTCATATTTTTTCACAACTTTGAGCCAATTTTTCACCATGATGCAAGATGATTCAAAGGAAACTTTCAACATGAAAGTTGTAGATATAAATGAGATATAAAATATTCCTTTACACAACTTCTCCTAGAAATGCATGGATTTCAAGTTATGATTTTTTCAATACATGTTCATGAAACTAAACACTTAGTAAAAATTTTGCCCTAGTTTAGGCACGATTTTGACCTAACTTCATGGCAATTTTTCGTTTAGTTCCAAGGGGAATTTTCAAAATTGATTCAAAGAGGGGTTGTATAGCACATTACAAGCTTCCTAAAATGTCTAAAAACTCCTTGAGATCATGTTTGAGCAAGTAGAATCGAAGGCATGAAGTTGACATTTCATTCTTGAATTATAGGTCATTTTCATGATGAACAAGAATTCAAATCCATGCTAGGCTGCACAATCTTTTCTTTCAGGCCTAAAACTTGCTTGGCACTCCATAATTAATGTTTGGCACAGCTGTTAGAGGCTTCAACTCAAGCATTCAATGCATTGCCCATGCTTATTTCCATTTTGGGAAGAAATTGCACATTGCTATTTTGGAAAAGTAGCTTTATGCACAAAATCAGTTCTTGAGCTTTGCACTTGTTATCTTCTGATCATACACAATCTATAAACCAAAAGAAACTTGTCTAAAGCCTCTAAACAACCCAGCCCATGCTTGTACTATGCGTTGAAACCATATTCCCACTTTTCTTTAAAATCAAGTAACATATCAATCAGTCTATATCTTGTACTTCTGACCCTCTCAAGTACTATAACATTCTCCTTACTTATGCACAAGTGGTTTGCATCAAAACACACGATTTCAAGCACCCTCAAAACCTCCCAAGCACCTTGCTGCACAGAACTACCCAAACTTGATAGTTTTGAGCAAAAACTCACCATCTTCATTTCCACTCATGCGTTTTGAAAACTAATCATCCAAACACCTTCCATACATCATATCAAAGTAATACATGCCCTCATTTCCTAACTGTAACTCCTCCATCACCATCCACTATTTTCAAAACTAAAGCTTGCAACTTGACTTGATTTGGGAGTTTCAGCCATCCTCAAAGCAAAGTAGGAGTTGGAACACATTCAAGGAGGTCCAGGCAAGCTACAGAAATCATCAGGCCATCTCAAAGGTTGCTCAAACTCCATACATGACTCCAGCTGCAAGAGGTAAGTTTTCAAACTTCTATCTCTTCATACAAGCATCATTTGATTTTGATTTATGAAGATAAAATGTAGATACCATTGCCACGAAGTTGTATATATACATAGTTTGCATTTATATGGCCTGAGCTTAGAGAATTTTAGAAGTTAAAGTTTCTGAAATTTTTAGGTTTCAAATTAGGGCCAGAAAAATTCTCACTCATCTTGGATTTATAGCTTTAGTTATTTATATGGTTGGATTCGTGGGAAGAAATGCCACAACTTTCATGTTTGTACTTTCCATTTTTGTTGAGAGATGAAGAAGTTATAGGTACTCTGGCTGGCTGAAGGTTGAAGACAAAGTACAAGCCTTGGAAGCATGTTACGTTATATATTTATCATTTCATTTTAATTAACGAATGTATAGCCACCCCAGTGGTAAGGCAGCATGCTGGTAACCAAGAGGGCATGGGTTCAACACCCAACGCGCTGCCTTTTATTCTTTTTCACACTTTTTCACATTTTTTTGGTTTCTTTCAAGCGCCTGGGCCCAACATTGGGCCTTTAATTCTTTTTGCTAACTTGCTAACCCCTGCCTCATTCAATACCCCCTGGCCCATTTTCATTTTTATTTTCATTTTTCTTATTTTATTTTATTTCTTTTTCCTTTAGTATTATTAATATTATTATTAGTATTATTATTAATATCATTTTTTATTGTTATTAATAAAAACCTAAAAAATATTTTATTTATTATTTTTTACATTTATTTAGTTTATTTTGTTTTATAAAACTAAAAGAACAAAAACATTTTTTAATAAATTAATTTTCTTTCTTAATAATTAGTATTTAGGTTTAGGTTTAACCATTATATTATTTTTATTGTAATTAAAATTAGTTTAGAACTTAGGTTTCTTTTAATTAATTAATATCCATATTATTTTCATTAACTTAAATCTTTTCATAAATAAAACCCTAAAAAAATATTTTTTAGTTATTTTCTTTTCTTATTTAGTTTAAGTTAATTTTATTTAATTTTCCTTAATCATTTTTTTAATTAGGTCAAGATTAAACCCCTTTCATAAATAAAAAATAAACAAAAATCATTTCTTTTTCATTTGCATTTGTACATTGTTATTTATCTAATTCTTTTATATTATTCAATATGGTTATAATAATTATTTAGATTTAATTTTCTTGCAATTTCCCCATTTGTAAATTTGTACACCCCCTCCCCTAATGATGTAATAGCTTAGTATTTTTTTTTCTTCTGCAATTTAATGCTTTATATATACAAATGCTAGTAATTAGGGTTTGTATGGAAAGATAAAATCAATGCTTAGAAAATCCTAATACAAGACAAAACAAAGCATGTAAACCAACACACTTGCACACTTACACCCTTAGGATAAATCCACTTTGTTGCCTTATGAAAAATGGCCATGTTATGCATGTGGAGTATCTTAGCAAAAGCAATCAGAAATACAAGATCATAGTTCCTCGATAACGCTATCAAAGTTGCCTTTCAAAATGATCTTAGTCCCTCAAAGAGAATTGCTAAGATATTTCATAACATTGCTATCATGGCTATACAATGACTCATGCCCGTCCCTTTACATCCAAAGATAGAGTTTCTTACCAAATCAATGGTAAGATAACAATGTCAAAGGAAAGAGGAAATAAACAAGAAAGACTTTTGAGTAGGTAGAATGTTCCTAGTTGCTTGCTCATTTTCAAACCAAAAAATCCTTGCTATTTTCAAAGCAAACACCAACACTTTCAAAAATGTCTTTCAAACTTGAAAACATTTTCAAAGGATCAACACTTTGTATACATTCTTACGAACAAGAATCGTTACAAAGTTTGCCTAAACGATGGCGCCTTTTCAAAATACTTTCAAAAACCACACAAAGCATATTTCCAAACAAAACCAAGTGATCTAGCAAGCAACTAAGAGCCCGTAGATAACTACGGATGAAAAGGGTGATAATACCTTCCCTTTTCATAATCTACCCCCCGAACTCAAGAAAACATCTCAAAGTTCTTTCCTATTCTTTTCAACCTTTCCTTTTGGATAAAAGAAAAGTCGGTGCCGACTCTTGCTAACCGCAACATTTGCGATCCAACGCATAACAACCAAGTCAGTTCTCCCACCGTGTTACAGGGGACAACATAATACAACACATAAACATGTAGTGGAATTTTAAACGTATTGACTGTGCTATATTTTCCATGGCTAAGATTCTTAAGACCTTATCTTCTGATGATTTACGTCTGGCTTGAAGTAGTAAGCTTAGAATATGTCTCTTGATCTTGTCTTTTTCTTCTTTTCTTCTTGCTGGATTTATTCTGATATGATGATGAAAATGATCTAGAAGATGCTTCATTGTTGTAGAATCATAGTCTTTCATATAGTTGAATATTTTCTTCAGATATATAAGCAAAAACTTATCTGATGAACAATGTATTCTTTGAGCGAAAGCTTTCCTGATCTTGACTTCTTGGATTGATCCTTGATTCTTGATACTCATCTTTTCTGAGTTGCATATCTGATGTCTGATTTCTGAAGCAAAAGCTTATATCAGTACATCTGATTTTGACGTTGAGTTCTTTTCTTTCTAATCTCTTGAATTCTGATATTTGGATTGAGCTAAAAGCAATAACTTATGCCAGCTACATTTTGGTGTCTGATCATGAATTATGTATCTTGATATCTGAGAATGGTGCTTTCTTGAGAACACACTTGATTACCATTCTGATGAACATTCAACATTCCTTAGAACTGCTGATGTTTCTTTAAAAACGATCAAAATAGTTCTTCTAGTAAGTGAACTGTTGTTTCTAATGATATTTGTCTTCTGATGAATATTACTTCTTATAAGTAGATTGACTTAAGAAGATATCATCCTTTGATCTTGTCTTCCAATGGACTATATGATGTTGATTTGAAGTGAGTCCACAAGATCTTTCTTTCTTTGATCCTTTCTTCTAATGGAATACTTGTGATGTTGAATAGGAGTGCGTATTCCATGAACAATTCGAGTCATCAGAATCTTGACTTTGTCTTCAGAGATATGAGTAGTAACTCTTCTGAGGAACAAGTCTTGACTTCTGATCTTTTGCATTGAAGGCTTGCTTTCTCGTACAATCTATTTTCTGATCTCAAATCAGCAACTTGTTGAGAAGTAAACACGTGATCTTCTTTATAGTGAACATTCAACATTCTTCCTAACTACTTATGTTTCTTTAGAAGTGGATGTGAACAGTCTTTCTGATGTGCTTGGCGTATTTTAGATTCTTCAGACAGCAATCCTGAATCAATTAGAATTTCATATCTGCAGACTTAAGAAAATTATTAGAACTAAAATTATTTCTCATCAAATATATGTGTTGTTATCATCAAAATATCGAGATTATATTGTAGACACAAATCTAGTTCTAACAAGTAGTACAGTTCTTTCAAATTTTCCAGCATATTTATCCTTTTAAGGAATATTGGTTTTTCCGCTTGAATGTACTATCTCCAAGAATATTCTTTTAATCACTGCTCCTTTAATCATTGGCTTTGTATTTGAGATCATTTGAAGCTTGATTAGAGTTCAGAGCCTTATAGATTTAGACTTCAGTGTCTAGTGAAAATGAGGCTTGAATTATCATAGTGATTTTGGATTGTTTGATTCAGAGGCGTTGTCTTTTTTATCCAGATGATTGACTATTAGAGAAAGACTCCTTCTAACTTCAACTTGCTATAGAATCTGATGAAGTTCAGAGTCCAAAGTTTCTTTGTATAAAGTTCACATTGTTCAGATTTTCCGTTGTCCATACTTCAGAGTTTGTTTTCTTTAGAGTCTGCTTTGTTTAGATTTTCCTTGATTCAAACTTTGCTCTGATCATACTCAGCTTTGATCAAACTTTGTTTTGTTTAGACTTTGCTTCGTTCCACTACTATAAATAATACATTTTGTGACGAAGCTTTCACCTCAGCCAGAAAAAAAAAGGCATTATGCCTAGGCGTGCCATTTTTATTTTTTATAATAATAAAAATAACATATTTCGTTAGTTTTTAAGAAAAGCGATGGGAAAAATAAATTAGGACACACTTCTAGTTTCAGCTTTTGCAATTTATGTTTTTATTTGTTTATAAATGTAAACTAAATCAACTAACCCTTCGATTTTTCAATATAAACGAGGGATTAAATAATCAGATTTCACTATAAAAGCAAACAGACTTTACTCTAATCCTTACTTATATGAAGCCGCCCCAAACTTACATGCATCATTCTTTGGTATGGATTGCAAGTCATAAATTTTTTCCAATGTTCTTATAGAACAAAACATTTTTTTTGCTCTTGCAATCTATCTCACATAATGGTGTTGATGTTATTGTCGTTGTATTTTTTTCTCATTTGATAGATCTCAAGTGCAGAAAATCAATCTTGCTTCAAGTTACGCAAAGAAGGGAGCTCATCAACCTTTGAAATTTTAAACAAAGAAGGGAGATTAACTGATCAAAAGATGGATATCATTAGAGATATTCATTCACAAGAGCAAAGAGTTGTTTTAAACATTTTATTTTAATATTTTGTGTAAGCAATGTAATTGCAAAAAAAAAATAGTTTTTCACCTCGATATTTTGTAATAACCGAGGTGATAGTTAAAATTAGAAGATTATGTACCTCGGTTTTATTATAAATTCGAGGGGTAAAATAATCTAATTTTACTATAAATACTGTTGTTAAACAGATTTTACTCTAATACTAACTTATATCGTTGAACTGACTAAGGCTCTAAGGGATATTGAGTTAGCTCACTCCAATTGAACCTATTGTTGGTTGAAGACTATTCTTCTTTGGTGGTGATGACATTCAAATCATCTTCAATAATTCCTTAGTCTCTAAGAAACAGATGTAACAATTGTCAAATTCTCATTAGACATATAAACTATTTGTTGACTCATGTGTATAAGGAAGACAATAGTTGTGTCGATTCTCTTACCTTTCTTGGCCTTAGTTTGGTTGGATTTACTTTTTAATTGGCATGCCTCCTCTTATCTGTAAAGGTGTTGTTAACAATAAGTTGGGTTTATCTAACTTTAGATTTACTTCATTTTGATCGAGGGTCGGGTCTTGCCCCCTTCCCTTGTATTCCTTTCTCTTCTTTTATGAATGTTTGCCTTAAAAATATATTAATAAAATGTTTAAAATTAAAATTAAATATTAATGTTGAATAAAAAAATTAAAGAGATCATTTAAATTTTTGTGACAAATTTGCTTTTGCAAAGGGTCGCTTATTTTGAATAGAATAAGGGTGTGAAATTTGTCAGATCCTTACACAATATTCATCATATGAAAATAATACTTTAATATTTAAATTTTGGGCAAATATCAATGTGATACGGTGGCAGAACCGACTGTTATACTGGTTTGCATTTTTTGTTTACAAAATGTCGCGGTAAGCAAGAGTCGCCATCAATTTTTATTTTATCCAATCAGGAAAAGGAAAAAGAATAGAAAAAACTTTTTTCGAGAATATTTCGGAGTACGGGGGGTAGATTATAGAAAGGGAAGGTGTTAGCACCCTTTCTATCTATGGTTTTCCATGGCCTCTTAGGTACTTGCTCATTTTAAAATTGCTTGTGTGTGTGCTTCTTTTGAAAAGTTTTGTTTTACTTCGTTTTAACGCTTGTTTCTGTCCTCAAGGGTGTGACAATGTTTTTTTGAAAATTGTTTTGAAAAAGTGTTTGTGTGAAAAGGTTTGTTTGTTTGAGCAAGTACTTAAGAGTTTTCTACCTACTCGAAAAAGACTGTTCGGTTTCCTTTTGACAGCGCTATCCCATTATTAAGGAACAGGTAGCACCGTCGTTGGAGTTTTAAGGGATGTCTGAAGGGACAGATGCGGTCACAAAAGCAATGTTAGGAGGTGTTAGTAATCATCCTAAAGCCTTAAAGATCTTTTCTGAGGCAACATCTGAATGGGTCATTTAAGATCTTTCAGGGGCTAGAGGACGACCACTAACAAACCCTATACTTCATGACCGTTTAACCGAAGGCAACCAAAGTGGAGTAAGCATGTGCGAGTGTAATTTTTCAGTTAATTTGTCTTTGCACATTTATGGTTTTCTACCGTTTTAATTTTCAAGTATTCTTTCCATACAATCCTATTAGCCATGCATCTAGACAATTAAAATTTACAGGAATTTAAAGTGCGAAAATAGAAATCCTAACTATTACAAGGCTTTCGCAGATATAGAATTATTTTTGACTGAAAATAAAATGCGGAATTAAAACCTAATTAAATCTATTACAACCTCGAAGCAGTTACAAAAATAATTAAAAAAAGTAATTAAAATACGCGCGACGAATTAAATGCGAGGACAGTTAGAAAACCTAAAAATCTAATTTGAGAAAAATATTTAAGTTATTTTTGAAGAAAAAAATTAATTATTTACAAAATCAAACCCTAATTTCTAATTGATTTTAATTTACAAAAAATAAGATTTAATTTCCCTAATTTTGAATTAAATTAATTAATTAAAGGAAACAAAATATTTATAAAAAAAAAAGGATTTTTGGTGTTTTTTGTGATTTTGATTAAATAAATAAATAAAAATTGATGTTATTTTAAAAAGAAAAATAATTAGGAAATAATTAAAAAGAAATAAAAATAATAAATAAAAAAGAATAATGGGCCTGTTTAAGCAATTTGAGGGGGGTGTATTATTGAAAATCTCCAGGCCCATGAAGCCAGCCAGCCCAATCAACATTGGATCCCACGTGGTGCTGACCTGAGAGCGCACCATGCTCCTTCAGTGATGAGCGTTGGATCTGGAGAGGCTGTGATCCATTGGTTGGGTGTTGATGGAATATGGTAGGCGTTTGGTTAAGAGAAACACCGAATCTACAAAGGAATTAAAATAAAGAAAAGTTATTGGGACCTGGGATCGAACCCAGGTCCTCTACCCTTTCCAACACACGTCCTTGCCAGTTGCGCTACATGTTTTGTTTGTTAATATAATAACAATAATATATAATATATAAATCAAGGTAACTAAGTCACAAACACGCGCGAAATTCAAAATGGCCAATGGTTATCAGCCACATCCTTATCTTCTTCCTGGAACCGTCGTTTTAGATAACGACCTTTTACCTACGGACAACACCTGTAACTAAAACCCTGCAAATTTCCAAAATTCACAAAACAAATGATAAATGAAATTGAAGACCAGAATTCAACTGGTATAGATGCCACGATCCTCATGGTGGGTTGTTCTTGGTCTAATTTTACCTGTAGACAAAAACCCCAAAAGCAAGGACAAACCCTAATAATGGCAGTCATGGATATACGCATCAAAACGCAAAGTTACATAAACCAAAACGTTCTAAAAGCTCATACAAACACAATGCTATGTTCAATAATGGTTAATCTTGTATAAATTGCAAAATAGGATTTAAGCTAGGGAAGGCAAACCGTGGGTCTGTAGCGTGCGTTTCTGGGCGTGAACATGCGTGCAATTGATCAAGTTACGTTCCTGAGATGTCCAGTAATCTATTGGTAACATTAGAATGGCTTGAATTTTCCCCCAAGCTTGAGACCGATTCACTACTTTTTGCAAAAAAAATGAGTTTGTTCTTATGCTTTCCACGACTGCTAACCCCTATTTTCGTGCATGGCCTTGTTCATTATATATCCCTAAGTGAATTAGGGTTATAAAAACAATCGGTATCTTTGCAATTTTTTTGAAGATTTGATTTGGTTTTCATCTTGTATGATATCTTTCCAAATTAGGCCTAATCATACAATTCTTGCTCCAATCAACCTTGATACGATTTGATTATGATATGCCAGCATAATTAGCTTGTGATCCTGTCCAAAAATCAGATCAAAACAAATATTTGCTATTATTTGTCATTTATTTTATTTTATTCAATGTTTAATTAATAAAAAATCAAAATAAAATTAAAAATGAAGAAAATAATGTGTGGGTGAATATTTGGGTCGTGGGCCTTGTTATGAGTGAGGTGCAAGCATAAAAAGTTAGGCCCATTTGGCAAATAATGTATTTTTGAGCATATTTGACCTTTGGCAATTTTGCAAAAATGGTTAACTTTGACAAGGCATATCTGTTCCAATTTTAACCCTAGAGAGGTGTTCTTTGACTTTTTAGAAATATTAGGATGTCCCCCTAGACAACCCTTTTTGTCTCATCTCAGTTGTGTCTTCCATGTTCATGTAAGAAGCTTTGACCCAAAAAGTGTTTTTGTTGACTTTTCAAAAGGACCTATAATGTGGAAATTCATATATTTTTGTGAGTGCATATTTTGAACTTGAGGGCTGAAGATGAATTGTAGGTAATTGCATCCTCTTCAAAGTGAGCCTTAGATAAAAACATTCTAATAAAGTATGAGGAAGTTATGCTTGGTCAAAGTTTGGTTGACTTTTCCTAAGAAACCCTAATTTAGTAACTTTTGGGTTTTGATGAATTTGGGGCATTCCTTGAGGAATAATGATCAACCCTTGATCAAATGATGGATATAACTTAAAAATGTTGATGTTGACCAAAAATATTGAAGTTTAACTGTATGTGGGTCACAATTGACTTTTGACCTAATACAGTCGATTCTCAAGCATCTAAGCAGTTGACTGAGCAAACTTCTTGTGCAAGGCTTGAAATTTGACATGGAGGGTCTTGAGAACATATTAAGACCATTGAGAGCATATGAGGTCTTTGGATTTCACCCATCTTAATGAAAATGGAAACCCTAGTTTAAGGTACATTGTCTTAGGAAGGAGTTTGTCTGGTCAACTCTTGGGCATCCCTGAGCAAGTTGAGGATCTCAATGGGCATGTGTTGAGTAAAATGAGAGGAAAAATTTTGGGGTACAACAGCTTCCCCTGTTCAATCTTCTTAAACCTGAGGATGTAGATTGGCTTGTCTTCCTTTCGTGATCTGAAGGTGGAAGATGATTGAACACTAGAGTTCCCAGAAATTTGCACTCGTGTGAAGTGATACTTGATTTGGTGATATTAGGAATGGGCTTGCAGATTCCATTTGGAAGTTGACAGAGAATCATCGGGGATGGGCTTAAAGATGCCATCCAGGATGTGACGGAGAATCGTCAGAGATGGGCTTAAAGATGCCATCGAGAGGATGTTGATTTCCTGAGATATTCCTTTGATGAGAATTCATGTTCCTGTCGTTAAGGAGGAATCTGCTGAGGAATGTTGGTATCTGTCTTGGGAGAAATATAATTTTAGGAGCTTCAGTTGTCCGTTACTCTACTGGGGAAATAACTCTTGCTTGAGGAAGCAGAAGCAAACTGCATATCTGGTCAGGGTACAGGCTGCACAGCAGCTTAACGAGGAAAGGTGAAATTGACCGAAAGTGGTCGGGTCTAGGTCTTACAGCGTTGTGAACTGTTGTCTGGAGATAAGAGAGAATAAACCTGGATGGTAAGGTTATGACAAGGAACCTGGGTAATAGGGTTACTTTGAAATAAAAGCCTGGATAATAGGGCTATAAGAAGGAACCTGGATAGTAGGGTTACTTCGAAATGAAAGCCTGGATAATAGGGCTGTGAGAAGGAACCTGGATAGTAGCGTTACTTCGAAATGAAAGCCTGGATAGTAGGGCTATGAGAAGGAACCTAGATAGTAGGGTTACTTCTAAATGAAAGCCTGGATAGTAGGGTTGTGAGAAGGAACTTGGATAGTAGGGTTACCTCGAAATGAAAGCTTGGATAATAGGGCTATGAGAAGGAACCTGGATAGTAGGGTTACTTCGAAATAAAAGCCTGGATAGTAGGGCTGGAAAAGGAACCTGGATAGTAGGGTTACTTCGAAATGAAAGCCTGGATAGTAGGGCTATGAGAAGGAACCTGGATAGTAGGGTTACTTCAAAATGAAAGTCTGGATAGTAGGGCTATGAGAAGGAACCTGGATAGTAGGGTTACTTCGAAATGAAAGCCTGGATAGTAGGGCTATGAGAAGGAACCTGGATATTAGGGTTACTTCGAAATGAAAGCCTGGATAGTAGGGCTATGAGAAGGAACCTAGGTCGTAGGGTTACTTCAAAATGAAAGCCTGGATAATAGGGCTGTGAGAAGGAACCTGGGTAGTAGGGTTACTTCGAAATGAAAGCCTGGATAGTAGGGCTATGAGAAGGAACCCGGATAGTAGGGTTACTTCGAAATGAAAGCCTGGATAGTAGGGCTATGAGAAGGAACCTAGATAGTAGGGTTACTTTGAAATGAAATCCTGAATAGTAGGGCTATGAGAAGGAACCTGGATAGTAGGGTTACTTTGAAATGAAAGCCTGGATAGTAGGGCTGTGAGAAGGAACCTGGATGGTAGGGTTACTTAGAAATGAGAGCCTGGATAGTAGGGTTGCGAGAAGGAACCTGGATAGTAAGGTTACTTCGAAATGAAAACCTGGATAGTAGGGCTATGAGAAGGAACCTGGATAGTAGGGTTACTTCGAAATGAAAGCCTGGATAGTAGGGCTATGAGAAGGAACCTGGGTCGTAGGGTTGCTTCGAAATGAAAGCATGGATAGTAGGGCTATGAGAAGAAACCTAGGTTGTAGGGTTACTTCGAAATGAAATCCTGGATAGTAGGGTTGTGAGAAGGAACCTGGGTCGTAGGGTTACTTGGAAATGAAAGCCTGGATAGTAGGGCTTTGAGAAGGAACCTGGGTCGTAGGGTTACTTCAAGGTGAAAGTCTGGATGGTAGGGCTTGTGGGAAGAAACTTGGATAGTAAGGTTACTTCAAAGCGATAGTGTAGATTAGTTGACCCATTTGGTTTAGGGAACTGAGTTTCCATTAGTCGTCTGTAGATGTGACCTACATAACTGCTGGATTTGTTGAAGCTAATCATCTTTCCTGAAAAGATAACAGGGTTAATTATATGCGATGCATGAAATGCGGGGTGAGATGGTGTTCTCAAAACAAATGAGATTATGCTATATATGATATGTATGCGTATGTCATGATGTATGTTCATGAAATCCTATCGGAGTATGCCCGCGTCTGGGAAAATAAATCCCTGACTGTTGCTAGAGATTTATAAATATTATGTCAGGAAGAGATTCTGCTTGAGAATAAACTTTGCGGGGAACAAACTTAGAAAATGAATTTTTGTAGTGGAAGTGATGAACTCTGTCGGGGATTGAGCCTCTGTATCCATAGAAATAAACTCTGCTTGGGGGATGAAATCTACTGACTCGCCCGTGATTATGAAATTCGGCTGGAGGACATAGCTGTCAGGTTTCAGAATGACCCTGGCTGGGGAGGTTAAGTCCTATCTCGGGAAAGCTGACATCAATGCTTTTGAATACTTTTACTCTATGGGGAGTGTATGTACCAATGATTATGTTCCAAAGTTTGCTCTATCCCGGTACCTGCTGGGCGGAGTAACTGTCGGATTTGGCACTTCTTATTTTTTTCCCCTGTTTCTGGAATTACGAGTAATTGTCCTTGTTTCTTATATAAATATTTATGAGCAGCAATCATTTTCAAATGCATATATCAAAAATAAGTCATTGGATGTTCTTGTAAAACAAAACAAAAAAAGAAAAAACAAACTCGACGTTTCTTGTGAAAATGATTTGTATTGATTTTTTGAAGTTGGCCTGTAATAGGCGTTTTTGTACAAAGAGGCTGACGCTCTAGTAAGAGAACGCCGCCGAAAAAATGGAAGCTATACAAATTTATGTAAAAGAAGAAACAGCTATGTGAAACAACCCCATCGGGTTCCAACTCTGCTATTGCCTTTATATCTTCAAGCGTCTCATCACTTTGCTTCTTGGCTGAAAGTTTATCAGATTGATTGGCGTCGTCCGAGCTTTATAGTCGATACCGAAGTCTGGTCGCAAGATGATCCAATGAGACATAGTGGTACGCTTTATATCCCTAACTTTTTCCTGGACCGCCCTTTCGGGTTTTCAGTCCACCAGGATACCCTTTTTTGCCCAAGCCACCCTTTCGGGTTTTCGACTTGCCGGGTGTATAGAGTTTTCATTTTCATCCCTTATTTTTGCCCGAACCCTTTTGGTTCGCCGGGAAGCCCTTATTTTTGCCTAGGCCAGTCAACCTAGCGGTTCTTTTGATTAGGCGTAGTATCTTTTCACTATGTCTACATTGACAGGGTGAGGAAGGTCGTCACCGTCCATGGTGGTTAGAATCATAGCTCCACCCGAGAAAATGTTCTTAACCACAAATGGTCCTTTATACGTGAGGGTCCATTTGCCCCTGGGATCACCTTGCGGCAGTATGATGCGTTTGATCACTAGATCCCTGACTTGATATTCTTGATGCCTGACTTTCTTGTTAAAAGCCTTGATCATTTGCTTTTGATACGTATGACCATGGCAGATAGCAGTAAGTTTCTTTTCATTGATTAGATTTAACTGATCAAGTCGGGTTCGGATCCAGTCGTCTTCGTTCAAACCCGCATCCTTCATAATCCTGAGAGAAGGTATTTGGACCTTGATGGGTAGGACTGCCTCCATACCATATACCAGAGAGTAGGGTGTTGCCCCTGTCGATGTCCGTGCTGAGGTACGGTACCCATGAAGAGAAAATGGTAACATCTCATGCCAGTCTTTGTATGTCACCGTCATCTTCTGTACAATCTTCTTGATGTTCTTGTTAGCTACTTCAACATCGCCATTCATCTTTGGCCGGTAGGGAGAAGAATTATGATGTTGTATCTTGAACTGCTTACAGAGCTCGGTGATCATTGTGTTGTTGAGATTCGTACCATTATCAGTAATAATTCTCTCTGGCACACCATATCGATAGATCATATTATGTCGGATAAACCGCGCCACGACGTTCTTGGTTACTGTAGCAAAAGAGGCTTCCTCAACCCACTTCGTGAAGTAATCAATGGCTAATAGGATGAAGTGATGTCCATTAGAAGCGGTGGGCCTAATTTCTCCAATCATGTCGATGCCCCACATTGAAAAGGGCCACGGAGCTGTCAAGACGTTTAAGGGGACCGGAGGTACATGCACCTTATCAGCGTAGATTTGGCACTTATGACAAGTTTGAGAGTGATGATAACAATCGGCATCCATAATGGACCAGTAGTATCCTGCCCGTAGGATCTTCTTAGCCATGGTATGTCCACTAGAATGGGTTTCGAAGGTGCCTTCATGTAGATCTGTCATGATCCTCTCTGCTTTTCTCTTGACTACACAGCATAGTAGCGTGGAGTCATGGTTGCATTTATAGAGGATTCCATTAATGAGGAAGAACTTTGCAGCGAACCTTCTCAGAAACTTCTTATCATTGATAGATGCCCCTTCAGGATACTCTTGAGCCTCGAGATACCTTTTCACCTCATGAAACCAAGGTTTGTCTGCCACTTCTTCGGTATCGAATTCACAGCAGTGTGCTGGTTCATCCAGCCTCTCAATGGTGATTTGGGGAGCTTCATTGTCCCACCTAACTTTGAACATATAATACATAGTAGCTAGCGCGTCCGTTAACTGTTTCTCCTCTCGTGGGAAATTTTCAAAAGTTAGCTCCTCAAAGTGTGGGAGCAATGTCAACACGTACTCTTTATATGGGATGAGATTCGGATGCTTCGTATCCCATTCTCCTTTGATCTGACTTATCACCAAAGCGGAATCCCCGAATACACTTAAGAACTTGATCCTTAGGTCAATAGCAGCCCTAAGACCCATGATACATGCTTCATACTCCGCCATGTTGTTGGTACAGTTGAAACATAATCGGGCAGTGAACGGAGTATGATAACCCTCGGGAGATATGATTATGGCGCCAATACCATTACCCAGTGTGTTTGAGGCTACATTAAAATACGTAGACCATCGGGATCCCTCCTCGGGTCCTTCATCCGATCCAGGTTCTTCATAGTTGGTCACCAGCATAATATTCTCATCTGGGAACTCAAAATTCATGGACTGGTAGTCATCCATGGCCTGATGAGCCAAATGATCAGCCAATACACTCCCCTTTATTACTTTATGGGTTGTATATTGTATGTCGTACTCAGTTAAGATCATCTGCCATCTTGCTATTCTTCTGGAGAGTGCATGCTTCTCAAAAATGTACTTGATCAGATCCATCTTCAATATCAACAAGGTAGTGTAAGTCAGCATATACTGTCTCAGTCGGCGAGCAGCCCATGCCAAAGCGCAGCAAGTTTTCTCGAGTAGTGAGTATCTTGTCTCACAGTCGGTAAACTTTTTTCTAAGGTAGTATATTGCGTGCTCTTTTTAACCAGACTCGTCATGCTACCCCAGCACAAACCCCATTGAATTATCTAGCACTGTCAAGTACAATATCAAAGGTGTGATACGATGGGAGAACTGACTTGAGGTTTTGTGTTTGTGTTTGCAAATGTTTCGGTTTAGCAAGAGTCGCCACCGACTTTTTATTTTATCCAAAGGAAAGGTCAAAAAGCACAGGAAAGACCTTTGAGATGTTTTATTGGGTTCGGGGGTAGATTATGAAAAGGGAAGGTGCAAGCACCCTTTTCATCCATGGTTATCCATGGGCTCTTAGTTACTTGTTTAGATCACTTGCTTTTGCTTTTCCAATTGTTTGAAATGGTGCTTTGTGTGTGGTTTTGAAAATGTTTTTGAAAAAGAGGCCATCGTTGTGGCAACCTTTGTAATGATTCTTGTTTGAATATATACAAAGGTGTATTGTCTTTTGAAAAGATGTTTCAATGTTTTGAAAGTTTGATATTTGGGAAATGTTTTGAAATTGTGTTGTGATGTGTGTTTGAAAATAGCAAGGATGGTTTGCAAGTTTTGATCAAGTAACTAAGAGTTGTCTACCCTATTTTACTCAAAGATCTTTCCTACACATTTTTAACCCTTTTGACAGTATTGTTTTACCATTGCATTTGGTAAACAACCTTGTATTAGGATGTTAAACAGGACAGGCGCGGGTCATCGTATTGATCATGAAAGCAATTGTGCTAAGTATCTTTAGCAAATTCTTGAGGGACTAGATCATTTTTGTATAGGCAACCAAGATAGCGTCATTGAGGGACTATGATCTTTTGTTTTGTTTTTGTTTTGCCAAGATACTCAACATGCATAACATGGCCATTTTAAAGGCAACAAGTGGATGAAACCCTAGGGGTACAAGTGTACCTTGTGTTATCATTTTCATGCATTTTGTCTTTGTATTAGTCAAACTATTTGTTTTGATTTTGGATATTGCATACAAACTCTAATCTCTAATCATGGCATATTTGAAAGCATAAAGTGCGCAAAAATAAGCCTAAGTTATTACAACATTGGTATGGGGAGGGAGATACAATTTTGGATGGGAAATATTTGCCAAAAAATAAAATCCTAATATTTACTATTACATCCAAATTGAATAAATGGTACAAATAAATAAATTGGCAATAATTAAATAAGCAATTTAAATATAAATGTGTAAAATATTATAACTATTTAAAAAGATGTTTTTTTGTTTATTTTTATGTATGTAAAAGCATAATATTTAATGTATTAAAAAAAATAAAAAGATTATTTTTTTATTAAGGGCAAAAACCCTAATTTTCTTTTAAGGAAGTAAATATATATTAATTATATTATTCATGTACAATAAAATAAAATAAAATATATACAAAATAAAAATATATTTAGAAAACAAAATATTATTTAAGTATAAATAAAAATAAAAGGTATAATATTTTTATGTATTATTTTCAAGTTTTCATTAAATAAAATAAAAGTATATACTAACTAAATTATTTTTATGTTAGAAAAAATAAAATAAATGTGAAAATTTGTAAAAGAGTTTTTGGTATTTTTTATGTTTAGAAAATAATAAAATAAAATCAGAAATGAAAAATAAATACAAAAATACAAAAATAAAAAGAAATGGGTCAGGGGGTGCAGTCAGCAAGGCAGAGGGTGCAAAAAGTGAGCCAGAACCAAGCCCAGCCCACTGAACTTCATCTTCAACCTTTGTCAAACAAAAACGCGCGCCTTGTACAAATGTCCAGATCCTGCATACGTGCTCTAATGCAAAAAATCATAACATCAAAGTTGTAGCATTTTTCAAGACGAATTCAACCATATAAGAAACTTAATCTAACTCTCAAAGACCAGAGAGAATTTCTCTGGCCCTAATTTCTAACCTAACTTTTTCAAGAAGTTCATGAATCAAATTCTCTTAACACGTTTAACTTAAATGAAAACTGAGCATATGTACAGCTTCAGGGCTATGAGTACTACATTTTTTATTCACAAACCTAAGCCTAATGATTCCTAAATAGAGAGATAGGAAGTTGATAAAAACTTGTTTAAGTTGAAATCGTGTATGGCAATGTGGAGCTTTTTAGTGAGGCCTGAGATGTTTGGGAGCTTGCTTGAACTTCCCCTGACCTTCCCCAATGCCTAGTTTGCCTTGAATGTGCTTGAACAAGCTTGTGGAACTCAACCTGCACAAGCTGAAAACAGAAATGGTGAAGCTTGCAAATGGAGTTACAGTCACTTCCTAATGGTTGGGATAGCTTGGATAGGTTATATGGAAGGTGTTTGAACAGGTTTGCGGCAAAACGCACGAGTGGTTTGTGAGATAGAACTCAAGGTGCAGAAACTGTCCTGTTTTGCAAGAGGAAGGTTATTTTGTGCTTTGGAAGGTTTGAGGGCTCAATGGCTCATGTTTCTGGCTCAAAGGAATGTGTGAAACTTGTTTCAAAAGCTTGCAAGGGTTGGTTCTAACAGATGTGCAAGTTGTGTTGTATTTGACAAGTTTCTTGTAATTTAAGCAAAAGTAAGCAATGATGCAAGACAGGCCTGCACAGGCTATCTATCAGCTTGCACTTTATGATCTTGGCCCCCCTTAGTTTGTGGATATTGTGTGATGTACAAGATCTTGTTCAAGGCTCAAGGATTCAATTTGACATAAAGCAATTTTGACAAAAATGGAAATGTTGCCTTTTTGTTATTTTAGGACTAATCTCTTGTGTAATCCTCCCATGATCAGAACAAAGCCTCAAACCAATGGATTTGCATTTAATTATTGAGTATGGAAGGGTTTTGGGACCTGTAATCAAGTACAAACAAGGCTGATTAGAGTTTGCAACTTGTATCAATATGAAAATGCCATGAATCAAAAGTGAGTTTTTGCCAACTTCAAGCCTTCGATTCTCCCTAACCACAAATGATTTTGGAGAGTTCTTGGACATTTTAGAAATCTTGTAACATGCTCTACAATCCATCTTTGAAATGAACTTTGAGATTCCAAGTGGAACTATGTGAAAAAAAGGTCATGAAGATAGGTCAAAATCCTGCCTAAACTAGGGCAAAATTTCACTAAGTTAAAAGTTTCATGGACCCTTGTTACAAAAATCATAACTTGAGATCCAAGCTTATTTTTGGAAAACTTTGTGAATAAAAGTTGTAGACTTTGTGGGGGACTATAACTTTCATGTTGGAAGTTTTGTTTGAATCCAATTGCATCATGGTGAAAATGTTGGGTAAAGTTGGGAAAAAATTAGAAAAATTCTAAGTTATGAAATTTTTAAATCTTAAACCCTAATTTGCAAAATTAGGTTTCTTGATGAACAAGTTTCATGTTTTGACACATCTTTATGAAAAATGACCCTTGGCACTTGATTTTGACCAAAAAGTCAATGTTTGACTATTCAGTGTACAATCAAATTTTGATCAGTTAACTGAAAAATTCATTTGTCAATCCAATGCATTTGAGATCTTTTGAACCTTGTGAACAGGTAAAGAGGATTCCATTGAGTCCTTGAATCCATTCTTGAACCCAATTTGCCATTAGCTAGGTGAAAAATCAGAAATTGCCCTTCTGCAGTCAAAACCCTAAAAATGACCATTTTGCCTTTTTGATGATCTGATCAAATTTCTTGAGGAGTTGTGGTCCAAGCTTGATCAAATGGTTCATATGGGTCTATAATGTTGATGTGGATCAAAAATTGTTAGGTTTGACTGTAAGTTGGCCATAGTTGACTTTTTCCCCAATACAGCTGATTTCTAGGTCAACTGTCCAATTGACTGGGCAAAAATTTGATTCAAAGCTTGAAACTTGGTAGAGGCAATCTTATAAGTCCAAAATGAAGTATGAAAGTCAATTTGAGCATTGAAAGTCCAAAAATCCCTATGCAAACTCAAACCTTAATTTAGGTCATCAGTCCAAGGAGATTTCTTGAGCAGAGCAAAACCCTAATTTGGTCTTGACTCCAAAGAGTCTTGTGAGGGGAAATCCTGATAAAAATGAGAGGGAAAATTTTAGGGTACAACAGCTGCTCCTGTTCAATCTTCTTGATCCTGAAGAGTAAGATTGGCAAGTTTACCTTTCGTGACTCAAAGGTAAAAGATGATTGGACACTAAAGTGCCCGTAAATTTGCACTCGTCAAAATGCAGCTGAGGGAATGGGCTTAGAGATGCCATTTGGAGATGGTAGAATCTTGCAGGAGATGGGCTTAAATATGCCATCCAAGAATGTTTGTTGAAAATCAGGAGAATGAATATCAGAATGGTATCCGTATCTGGAACGTATCTGAGTTGTATCTAGAGATTGGATTTGTATGAGAAAAGGAGTGGTGTCCGTGTCTGGAGCGTATCCGAGCTGTAACTGTATTTGATTCTTGAATGAATATCAGAATGACTGCCGTGTATGGGGTATATCTGTATTGTATCCGAAATCTGAAATCTGAATAAGCGACAGAAAGACATCCGTGTCTGGAGTATCTCTGGGCTGGGGAATAGGTTTGAATGAGTGACAGAATGGCTACCGTGTTTGGAGCGTATCTGGACTGTATCTGAAGTTGAGATCTGTATGAGTAGCAGAATGACTTCCGTGTCTAGAGTGTATCCGTACTGTAACTGGGATCTGGACAAGTGACATAATGACGTACGTGGCTGGAGTGTATCTGAACCTGAGGTTGATAGTTGAATCTGAATGAGAAATAGAATGGTTCCGTGTCTGGAGCGTATCTAGTCTGTATCTAATTGCTGAAGTCTGAATGAGTAGTAGAATAACCGTCGTGTCTGGGGTGTATCCATATTGTATCTGAAATAAGAGATCTGAATGAGTAGCAGGATGACTTCCATGTCTTGGAGTGTATCCGTATTGTATCTGAAATCTTTGAACATTTGTTAAAGGTAGCTTTTAATTTTATCCTGAAAAGGGTAAAATGTTAGCTAAGACACAAAGTTATGTTGCATGACATGTATGATGCAATAAAATGTGTTCTATCAATGTTTATGATATATGAACGTAATGGATGCGTATGTAATCCGATTAGTTGTCTTGATGAGGAAGATAAATCCTTGATAGCCAGAGATAATGAAATCTTTGACTGCCGCCGGGGATTAACAAGAACTTTGACAGCTTCTGTGGGGATGTGAGAATCCTTCACGACTTTCCTGGGGAATAAGGAAAACTTTGACGATCTCTATTGGGGAATTAAAACCCGGGAGGCTTCAACTGGAGAAATGAGATCGAGAATCTTCGATCTGCTGGGAAATAACTCTGTGGGGAGAATGCTTATTCTGTTGAAGAGTTTTCAAAAGCTGGAGTTGTATGCCAACACTCTGAGGAATTATCTGAAGCTGTTGTCTGGTTTCTAAGATAACTTGTAGGGGAATCTTCTGATTTTAAGACAAATCTCTGGGGAATTGGAGGAAACTGGATGGTCTTCCACCGGGGTTTATGGGTTGAAGTTTTGGACTCCTTGGGGAAGAAAGTTTTATCTTCACAGAGGGTTTATAGTTCAAAGTTTTTCTGGCTCCGCTGGGAATTGGGAGTTTGGAAACTTACATCTGATGGGGATTTTGAAACTTAACTCCGCTGGGGATATGTATTTCAAGGTTTTAGCTCTGTTGAGGGTTTATCCTGGAGTAGGCTAAAGACGTTTTACCATACTTTCAATCTGTCAATAATTATTCTTTTTCATTTCGTTTTATTTGTAAGTAGTGATTATATTCAAATGCATATGCTCATTTAATAAATCATTGGACGTTTTCAAATAAAACACAAGTGTAAAGAAAAATGGCAAATAATTTTTTGCACTTTGGAATATTTTTGTATTAACTTTGTGTAAGTATTTTGTACAAATGAGACAGACATCCTAGTAAGAGAATATTGTCATAAAATTGAGAAAAATTTATACAAAGAAAGATGGCTATGTGTAACAATTCCATGGGGTTCCCATTCTGCTATAGCCTTCGTAACTATGAGTATCTTGTCCATTCGTTGCTTCGTCTGCAGATGACTGGATTGATCAGAAGCTTGGAGCTTGTCTGTGAAGAGATTGTCTTTAAAGTGATCTGACGAGACATAGTCATACGCTTTAATTCCCTAACTTTTGCATGGACCGCCCTTTCGGGTTTTTGATCCACCGGGAAACCCTTTTTGCCCAAGTCGCCCTTTTGGGTTTTCAACTTGCCGGGTGTACAAATTTTTTCTATTTATCCCTAACTTTTGCCTGAACCGCCCTTTCGGGTTTTCGATTCACCGGGATACCCATTTTTACCCAAGTCGCCCTTTCGGGTTTTCAACTTGTCGGGTCGTTTATGTGTAGTATCTTTTGACTATGTCTGCGTTCGCAGGGTGCGGTAGGTCATCGCCGTCCATGGTGGTCAGGATCATTGCCCCACCAGAAAAGATGTTTTTGATCACAAATGGTCCTTCGTAAGTAGGAGTCCATTTGCCCCTGGGATCACTTTGCGGCAGGATGATTCGCTTGATTACAAGGTCCCCGACTCGATATACTTGTCCCTTGACTTTCTTGTTGAAGGCCTTGATCATACGTTTCTGATACGCCTGACCATGGAGAACAGCAGTAAGTCGCTTTTCATCAATCAAGTTAAGTTGATCAAGCCGGGTCTGAATCCAATCGTCTTCACTCAAACCAGCATCTTTCATGATTCTCAAAGAAGGAATCTGAACTTCCATAGGTAAAACAGCTTCCATGCCATATACCAAAGAAAAGGGGGTTGCCCTAGTTGAAGTGCGTGCCATGGTACGGTATCTGTGTAGTGCAAACGGTAACATCTCATGCCAGTCCTTTTAGGTGATTGTCATCTTTTGAATGATATTCTTGATATTTTTGTTCGCAGCTTCGACAGCACCGTTCATCTTAGGCCGATAGGGAGATGAATTGTGATGTTGAATCTTGAACTGCTCGCACAGAGCGGTGATCATAGTATTGTTTAAAATTGTACCGTTGTCAGTGATAATCCTGTCGGGGATACCGTACCAGCAAATGAGGTTCTGCTTGATGAAGCGGGCAACCACATTCTTTGTAACGGATGCAAAGGAAGTTGCTTCGGCCCACTTGGTGAAGTAATCAATGGCCACCAAGATGAAACGATATCCATTGGATGATGTAGGCTTGATCTCTCCAATCATGTCGATTTCCCACATAGCGAATGGCCAAGGAGTTGTTAGAACATTGAGAGGAACTGGAGGAATATGTACCTTGTCAGCATATATTTGGCATTTGTGGCAAGTACGGGAATGTTGATGGCAATCAGGTTCCATGGTATACCAGTAGTAGTCTGCACGTAGAATCTTCTTAGCCATCGTATGTCCGCTTGAGTGGGTGCCAAAGGTACCATTGTGTAGTTCAGCCATGATCTGCCCAGCTTCAATCTTGTCCACACAACGGAGTAGAACATAATCAAGATTGCGCTTGTATAGGATACCATTGCTCAGAAAGAACTTGGCCGCGAACCTCCTTAAGAACTTTTTGTCGTTGACTGAAGCTCCTTCGGGGTACTCTTGTGCTTCGAGATACCTTTTGACGTCATGATACCAAGGTCGGTCCACCACCTCTTCAGTATTAATCTCGTGACAATGTGCAGGTTCGTCCATTCGTTCAATGGTGGTTTGAGGTGCCTCATTATCCCAATTAAGTTTAAACATGGATGACATTGTAGCTAGTGCATCTGCTAGCTGATTCTCTTCTCGCGAGAAGTGCTCGAAGGTAATCTGCTCAAAATATGGTAACAATGTCAGGACATGTTCTTTGTAAGGGATGAGGTTAGGGTGCTTAGTATCCCACTCTCCTTTGATTTGACTGATAACTAAAGCTGAGTCCCCAAATACAATCAGAGATTTGATTCCCAAGTCAATAGAGGCCTTGAGACCAAAGATACAAGCTTCATACTCGGCCATGTTGTTGGTGCAGTTGAAGCAGAGTCTAGCAGTGAAAGGTGTATGGCAACCTTCTGGAGAGATAAGAACCGCGCCGATACCGTTCCCAAGTGCGTTGGAGGCACCATCAAAGTACAGAGTCCATCGGGATCCTTGTTCAGGTCTGTCATACGGTCTGTTTGCTTCAATGTTGCTCAAAGTCATGATATCCTCATCGGGAAAGTCGAGCCTTATAGATTGGTAATCTTCGACAGCTTGATGAGCCAGATGATCGGCTAGCACACTCCCCTTTATAGCTCTTTGGGTCTTGTACTGTATATCATATTCGGTGAGGATCATCTGCCATTTAGCGATTCTTCCGAATAAAGCAGGCTTCTCGAAGATGTACTTGATCGGATCCATCTTAGAGATCAGTAAAGTGGTATGTGTCAACATATACTGCCTTAGCCGGCGAGCAGCCCATACCAAAGCGCAGCAAGTTTTCTTGAGCAGTGAGTATCAGGTTTCACATTCGGTAAACTTTTTGCTAAGGTAATAAATGGCATGCTCTTTTCGGCCAGACTCGTCATGTTGGCCCAGTACGCACCCCATTGAATTATCTAAGACAAACAGATACATGATTAAAGGCCTTCCTTCGACGGGTGGTATCAAGATAGGAGGTTCCAGCAAATACTCCTTGATCTTATCGAAAGCAACTTGACAGTCATCATTCCATTTAACCACCTGATCTTTCTTCAACAGCTTGAAGATTGGTTCACAGGTAGATGTTAGGTGAGAAATGAACCTTGCAATGTAGTTTAGGCGTCCCAAGAAACCTCTGACTTCCTTCTCAGTGCGAGGGGCAGGCATTTCTTGTATTGCTTTGACTTTGGCAGGATCAACCTCGATGCCTTTGTTACTGACGATGAATCCCAAAAGTTTACCGGACCTGACTCTGAAAGTGCACTTGCTAAGGTTCAGTCTGAGCTTGTATTCCTTTAACCTGACAAACAGCTTTTGCAGATGGTCGAGGTGTTCTTCTTCTGTCTGTGAACGAGCTATCATGTCATCTACGTAGACTTCAATCTCATGATGTATCATGTCATGAAACAAAGCTACCATGGCTCGCTGATAGGTTGCCCCGGTATTCTTCAGTCCGAATGGCATCACTTTATAACAGAAGGTACCCCACTGTGTAACAAAAGTAGTCTTCTCCATGTCTTCGGGGGACATTTTGATCTGGTTGTACCCTGAAAATCCGTCCATGAAAGAGAATACCTTGTGTTGAGTTGTGTTGTCAACCAAGATGTCAATGTGTGGCAGTGGAAAGTCATCTTTAGAGCTAGCCCTATTTAAGTCTCTGTAGTCCACGCACATTCTGACTTTGCCGTCCTTCTTAGGCACGGGCACAATGTTAGCAACCCATTGGGGATAGGAAGTAACAGCAAGAAATCCAGCATTGAACTGCTTCATCACTTCAGCTTTGATCTTTTTGGACATGTCGGGCCTCATTCGGCGGACTTTCTGTTTAATTGGTGGACATTCTTCTCTTGTAGGGAGACGGTGAACCACAATATCTGTATCCAGTCCCGACATGTCTTCGTAGGACCAGGCGAAGATCTCAACATATTCATTCAACAGCTGAACTAAGCGCTCTTTGACACTTGGCTCTAGGTTGGCATCCACTTTAACCTCTTTTCTGTCTTCCTTTGTTCCCAAATTGATAGTCTCTAACAACTCTTCATGGGGCAGAATAGCCCTTTCTTCCTGTTGCAAAAGTATGGCCAACTCTCCAGAAACTTCACAGTCTTCATCACCTTCGTATTTGGCATGATTGACCAGATCTTCTGAGTCAATGAAGGCCATAGCAAAATTGTTACCCATGGAATCCGGAGTGGATGGGTACCTGCATTTTATGAGTGTGGGTGTGTGTAAGGGATAGCCACCTTTAAACAAATAAAATGTAAAAAAGAAAGAAAATGAACACAAAAGTTTATATATGAAAACGTCCATGATTCATTAAAAATGGCATATGAGAATGAAGAATCAAAACCCTTACAAATGGACCTATATGCCCCGGGTAAGGCATAAGGCGAAAAGAGTGTACGAATTATTTAATAATTATTACAGACCAAACAGAAAATGTTCAAAAGATAAATTACTGATTGATGAAAGTAATGGGGACGAAGTTTTTCGCCTCCCAATTGTTCAGTCCTCCTTCAATGGTTGGAAAGATCCAGTCTTCAAAATTGCTTCCTTCTTCATCATCCTCTAAAGCATGAACTCCATGATGAGTGATTTTCAATGGCGGTCCTCCAGCCCGGGAGCGACGCACAACCTTCTGACTAGCAGCAGTGAAACCCAAACTGAACTTATCTGTCTTGTAAGGAAAATCTGGCAGTTGGCCCCATACTGTGCTTCCTCCTTCCTTGATCATAGCCTCCGCATCTTTAAGGGATGACATCTGGGACACAGGTTTGGTAATGATGGGCACAACAGTCATTTTCTTGGCTACCGCAACTTCAGGAGAAACCTCTTCAAAGTCTTGGAAAGGTGTTTCTATGAATTCACCATCTAAATCCACATAGCGGAAAGAGTTAAGGTGGTTTATCATATACTCCTCCTCACCATGAACTGTTATGATTTTACCATGGACTGGGTATTTGAGCATCTGGTGTAGAGAAGAAGTGACTTCCCCAACGTAATGAATCCAGGGCCTCCCTAACAAGCATGAGTAGGAGGGACGGATGCCCATGACGTAAAATGTGGAGCTGAAAGTTTCTGAACCCACTTTAATTGGGATGTCCATCTCCCCGTGGACCATCCGCTTAGAACCGTCAAAGGCTCTAACAATGATATTACTGGGCTTTAGGGTCAAACCTTCACAGTCTAATCTGTCCAGCACTTTTTTAGGCAAGACATTTAAAGACGACCCAGTATCAACCAGAATGTGAGCAAGAGTGGTCCCTCTGCACTCTACCGAGACATGCAGCGCATCATTATGCTTTCTTCCCTTAGATGTTAGATCGGCATCAGAGAAGCCAAGACCGTTGTCGGCTGTAAGGCTAGCTACACACTCTTGAAACTGATCCAAAAAAGTTTCTTGAGGCACGTGCACCGTCTTTAGGAATTTGATCAAGGCTTTGGCATGAGCCTCGGAGCAGAGAAATAGAGCCAGCATAGAGATTTTTGAAGGGGTTTGGCCCAGCTGCTCTACAACATCATAGTCACTTTTCTTAATTATTTTTAAATTCTCCTCCATTTCCTTTTGGGTGGTCTCGGGGATGACCAAAGGCTGAGCCCTCGTCCTGACGGGAGCTTCATGGATCCCCTTACCTTTATCAGCAGTAGCAGCAGAGGGTACAACTTCGGGAGTAACAATTTCTTCAATCATCGGACTTCGCACAGATATCTTGACTGGCACAGGAGCACTTGAGGGTCCGAAGATTTCCCTTGGAGGAGCAATCTCCGGAGAGAAGATTCTTCTGCTACGAGTGATCTTACTTGTCCCTGCAATATTTCCTATGTCAGGAGTTTCTTCATCGGAATTCTCTTCCACTGATTCAATCTGCTTAATGCCGTGATAGAAGATCTCTCCTCCATAATTCCAAGATATTGTCTTACTGGACTTGTATGGGATAGGTCCCGACATAGTAATCTTCAGAGGTACACACTTTGGATCGGGTGTAATCTTAACAGGTCTTTTGGAGACCTTGGAAAGATTGTCGAAAATGGTGATTATAGCAACATCATTGATTGGAGTAACAGGAGTAACAGGAGCAACATGAGTTTTCTTGAAGAGGATTTCTTGATTATCCATCAGGCGTTGGATGCCTGACTTTAATAGCGGACATTCGGATTGCAAGGTCGAACACAGGTAACAATCTTTTTCACAGCCCGGGAAAATCCCGGCTTTCAACAGATTCATCTTGATCATTGGCAACGGAGTCATTAAGTCATCAACAGTAGTAACATAAAGATCTTCTACAATAGCATGGACATTATGACCATGTTTTGGCATAGGAGCGGATATCAAATTAGGTTTTTCGGGTGCGTCAAACTCCACCTCCTTGGCATCTATAAATCCTAGATCTTATTTTTAAGGGCCCAACAGTTGTTGGTGTCGTTCCCCACACTATCCAAATGATAGGAACACTTTGCATTGGAATGATAGTAGGGAGAAGAGGTATTTGGGTTCTTCGGCGCCTCTTTCAAATTGGTAAGGTTTAACTTTAACAGATGAGGGAGAACCTGAGCAGGTGTCATATTGATCCGGGTGAATTGCCGTGCAGGCCTTTCCACCCTGGTTTGGTTAGCTCTGGGTTGACTGCTTCGAGGTTGATCGGCTGAGGAGTTATGAATCATCACAGCCCCCACCGCAGGTCGGCGCTCCATTCTTCCTTGATTTCTCTGGGTGTAAACAACAGAATCTTCTTTCTTGGCTGGAAAGGTCTTCTTGATAGCGATGGAAGCAGATGTATCCTTCTGAATTTTACCGCTCTTAATGCTAGCTTCGACCCTTTCACCCATCAGAATTAGCTCGGTGAACCCTGCAGATGAGCTCTCGATCAAGTGATTAAAGAATGGACCTGACAGGGTCCCCAAAAACATATCAACAATCTCTCTTTCAGACAATGGTGGCTGCACCCTTCCAGCCAAATCCCGCCACTTCTGGGCATACTCCTTAAAGCCCTCATTAGAGACCATACCCATACTTTGTAATTGAGTACGAGTAGGTGCTAAATCTGCATTATACTAGTATTGTCGGTAGAAAGCAGCAGCCAAATCCTCCCAGTTATGTACATCAGATCTCTCAAGCTGATAGAACCAATCCAATTGCGTACCCGATAAACTATCTTGAAAAAAGTGGACCCACAGATCCTTATCAGAAGAATGAGGTTGGATCTTTCTAATGTAAGACCGCAGATGAATCTTCGGACAAGACAAACCGTCGTATTTAGAAAATGTAGGCACCTTGAATTTAGGGGGAATCACAATCCCAGCAACCAACCCCAGCTCCTCGAAATCCAGCCCAGACACTCTTTGTACCTCCATGGCTGCCAGTCGATCTTCCAGATTCTTATACTTGTCGTCTGCAGGAGGGTACTGCTGCTCAGAGTAATCTTCCTCCTCCTCTTCTTCTTCTTCTTCAGCTTCAGACTCGGAAGGCATTGTCACTCCCTTTCCTTTACCAACCCCTTCATCAGACGTCGAGGGGAAATCTAGGACCCTTCTAGCCTGGTTCTCAAACCTTCTCCCCAAAGTAGCTACACCCGCTCTTTTCTTTTTCTTCTTTTCTTTTTCCTTTTCTTTCTCTAACAATGCTTTAAGGTCCTCTTAACCCTTTGCCAAGGTCATGAGGAGTTGTTGGAACTGCGAATTATGTGCTTGTAGGTCTTTGACCGTCTGTTCTATATCCATCTTGCTGAAATAAACAGCAGAAAGATAAGGAAATCTGGTGTGAAGACTTGCTTATGTATATGATGAATGATATGTTATTCATGTAATGCATTCAAAGATTCAGAAATTCAAATTTGTTGTAAGCAAAGAAGAACGCACGTCATATTAATAAGAAGAATTT
Source organism: Vicia faba (assembly GCA_948472305.1). Lineage (NCBI taxonomy): Eukaryota > Viridiplantae > Streptophyta > Magnoliopsida > Fabales > Fabaceae > Vicia > Vicia faba. The sequence goes on along the minus strand of OX451739.1, from coordinate 421,047,433 downwards.
GTTAGTACATAAATGCCCCATAGGCAAAATATTACAAAATTCTAATGTAAAAAGACGTTGCGCATCCTCTTCGGTGCGATGTAGGTGTGAGAGTCTGCTCTTCATGGAGTCGACGAGTAAGTTCCAAAACCTTCTTCTCACTGGCATAGAAGCTGGCTTCAAAAGTATTTCGCTCTTCCTTGAGCTGTATCCAACTCTTTTGCAAATCTTCCAATGATGTTGGCATGTCAGGATGTAGGAGGGTGTATGGAACCTCTCCTTCCATAACAGGCTCTTTGATCATAGGTAGAATGTAGGGGTACGACATCATAAGATTCTAGGCGCGGGTTCGTACCCACTTGAGGTAAGGCTCAAGGGGGATGGAATTCTTGTGCCCCAGTGTCTTACTGTCCACTTTATTGGGCATCCTCCAAGCTCGGATAAACCTTTGTCGAAGTCCTTGAGCATCATTGTCGAAGTCAAAAACCAAGTCTGGAATCAGCATGTCATGAGGGCCATCCCTTCGGGCATACCCAAATTGTCTCAGAGCTAAACAAGGGTTGTAGGTAATGCCTCCCCTAATTCCAAGTAGTGGGACATTAGGGAATTCTCCGTAACGATCAATGATGAAGACATTTTCTCTGGACTGAGAACACCAATGAACATCAGAATGTGTAAGAGTCATCAATCGTTGTGACCACCTCAAGCCTTGCTCATTCTTCAAGATTGATTGGGGAAGGTGAGAAATAAACCACCTTGCTAGAAGAGGAGTACAACATATGAGAACACATCTTTTCCTCATTGTTCGTGTGTGAAATGAGTGGAGGATGTCCCCAAGTAATGTAGGCATAGGATTCCGAGATATGAAAATCTTGACAGCATTCACATCTATAAGCTGATCAGGGTTTGGGAGCAAGACCAACCCATAGATGAGAAGTGCTACAATCTCCCCAAAAGCTTGCAAATCTAGATAATTCCAGCAGTCTTGTGCCTTCTCAAACAGAAATTTTTCCAAGAAACCCTTGACACCACTTCTGGTTTCCCAATGACCTTTGATATCAGATGGTTGCAAGTGTAGGGATTGAGCAACATCTTCAAGCTTTGTTTCTTTTTCCATACCGTTGTAGGGTAGTTGATGGAGAATAGGAATCCTCAGGAGTTGAGAAAATTCCTCCAAAGTAGGCACTAGTTGGTAATCAGGAAATGTGAAGCAATGGTGTAGGGGGTCAAATAACTGGAAAAGAACTTTCACCATGTCTTCTTCAATGTGGGAGTTGACCAAGTTGAGAAGTTTACCATGTCTTTCAATGAAGGGAGAATTCTCTGGAATCTTGGAAGTAAGCTCCTTGAGTTGAGGAGGGATTCTCACAAGGTTGACCTGGATTGTTTTCCTGCGAAGAGATTCCATTACCTATAAAACAAGAACAAATATGAAGATCCAAACCCTTGAAATGGTTAGTGGATGCATATGATGCTTTATGATGTTCATGATGTATGCATAAGTATATGTACAAGCAAGTCACACAAGTTCCTAGTTTCAGGCTTGCATGGGGTTTCATAGGTAAGTACCCTCTTGAAGTTAGTTGGCTCAACCTGTCCTATAAATAGTAATTGGGTTCTAAGGAACTCAATATCACTGGATTATTTTCTGTGTTCATTGTTTCAGTTTAGCCACTTAACTGGCGGCCGAAATATTCCAAGAAAATAACCCTCAATGAGTTTAGTATCGAGTATCTACCAACTTCGGACTGCATCAAAGTCGGTCATCTCACTACCCCTAAAAAAGGCCAAGTTGGTGAAGTATAGGTTCTAAAAGTCCATTAGTGCTTCATGACATCACTCAGCAGCCCCGTATTCTCTTTGATTGACTTAAAGGCTACCGGTACCCACAAATATGTCGCACTAATATAGCTATTGCTTCAACCATGTCAGTATACCCCGCACAGTTTCCACAATGTATTACTATTTACCTATGAATGTTTCCCAAATCCGGGTAGAGGATTTCAAACCCAAACAATAGAACCAAATGTAAAGCAATCAAAGCAAACAAGGTAAGCATGTAAAGGTGATCTAAACCCTAAGGTAACCCCACTTTTTTTAGAATTTATTCCCCAACATAGTCGCCAGTTCTGTGATACGGTGGGAGAACTGACTTGAGGTTTTGTGTTTGTGTTCGCAAATGTTTCGGTTTAGCAAGAGTCGCCACCGACTTTTTATTTTATCCAAAGAAAAGGTCAAAAAGCACAGGAAAGACCTTTGAGATGTTTTCTTGGGTTCGGGGGGTAGATTATGAAAAGGGAAGGTGCAAGCACCCTTTTCATCCATGGTTATCCATGGGCTCTTAGTTACTTGTTTAGATCACTTGCTTTTGCTTTTCCAATTGTTTGAAATGGTGCTTTGTGTGTGGTTTTGAAAATGTTTTTGAAAAAGAGGCCATCGTTGTGGCAACCTTTGTAATGATTCTTGTTTGAATATATACAAAGGTGTATTGTCTTTTGAAAAGATGTTTCAATGTTTTGAAAGTTTGATATTTGGGAAATGTTTTGAAATTGTGTTGTGATGTGTGTTTGAAAATAGCAAGGATGGTTTGCAAGTTTTGATCAAGTAACTAAGAGTTGTCTACCCTATTTTACTCAAAGATCTTTCCTACACATTTTTAACCCTTTTGACAGTGTTGTTTTACCATTGCATTTGGTAAACAACCTTGTATTAGGATGTTAAACGGGAAAGGCGCGGGTCATCGTATTGACCATGAAAGCAATTGTGCTAAGTATCTTTAGCAAATTCTTGAGGGACTAGATCATTTTTGTATAGGCAACCAAGATAGGGTCATCGAGGGACTATGATCTTTTGTTTTGTTTTTGTTTTGCCAAGATACTCAACATGCATAACATGGCCATTTTAAAGGCAACAAGTGGATGAAATCCTAGGGGTGCAAGTGTGCCTTGTGTTATCATTTTCATGCATTTTGTCTTTGTATTAGTCAAGCTATTTGTTTTGATTTTGGATATTGCATACAAATCCTAATCTCTAATCATGGCATATTTGAAAGCATAAAGTGCATAAAAATAAACCTAAGTTATTACAACATTGGTATGGGGAGGGGGATACAATTTTGGATGGGGAATATTTGCCAGAAAATAAAATCCTAATATTTACTATTACATCCAAATTGAATAAATGGTACAAATAAATAAATTGGCAATAATTAAATAAGCAATTTAAATATAAATGTGTAAAATATTATAACTATATAAAAAGATGTTTTTTTGTTTATTTTTATGTATGTAAAAGCATAATATTTAATGTATTAAAAAAATAAAAAGATTATTATTTTATTAAGGGCAAAAGCCCTAATTTTCTTTTAAGGAAGTAAATATATATTAATTAAATTATTCATGTACAATAAAATAAAATAAAATATATACAAAATAAAAATATATTTAGAAAAAAAATATTATTTAAGTATAAATAAAAATAAAAGGTATAATATTTTTATGTATTATTTTCAAGTTTTCATTAAATAAAATAAAAGTATATACTAACTAAATTATTTTTATGTTAGAAAAAATAAAATAAAATACAAAAATAAATGTGAAAAATTATAAAAGAGTTTTTGGTATTTTTTATGCTTAGAAAATAATAAAATAAAATCAGAAATGAAAAATAAATACAAAAATACAAAAAAAAAATAGAAATGGGCCAGGGGGGTGCAATCAGCAAGGCAGGGGGTGTAAAAAGTGAGCCAGAACCAAGCCCAGCCCACTGAACTTCATCTTCAACCTTTGTCAAACAAAAACGCGCGCCCTATACAAATGTCCAGATCCTGCATACGTGCTCTAATGCAAAAACTCATAACATCAAAGTTGTAGCATTTTTCAAGACGAATTCAACCATATAAGAAACTTAATCTAACTCTCAAAGACCAGAGAGAATTTATCTGGCCCTAATTTCTAACCTAACTTTTTCAGGAAGTTCATGAATCAAATTCTCTTAACACGTTTAACTTAAATGAAAACTGAGCATATGTACAGCTTCAGGGCTATGAGTACTACATTTTTTATTCACAAACCTAAGCCTAATGATTCCTAAATAGGGAGATAGGAAGTTGATAAAAACCTATTTCAGTTGAAATCGTGTATGGAAATGTGGAGCTTTTCAGTGAGGCCTGAGGTGTTTGGGAGCTTGCTTGAACTTCCCCTGACCTTCCCCAATGCCTAGTTTGCCTTGAATGTGCTTGAACAAGTTTGTAGAACTCAACCTGCACAAGCTGAAAACAAAAATGGTGAAGCTTGCAAATGGAGTTACAGTCACTGCCTAATGGTTGGGATAGCTTGGATAGGTTATATGGAAGGTGTTTGAACAGGTTTGGGGTAAAACGCACGAGTGGTTTGTGAGATAGAACTCAAGGTGCAGAAACTGCCCTATTTTGCAAGAGAAGGGTGATTTTGTGCTTTGGAAGGTTTGAGGGCTCAATGGCTCGTGTTTCTGGCTCAAAGGAATGTGTGAAACTTGTTTCAAAATCTTGTAAGGGTTGGTTCTAACAGATGTGCAAGTTGTGTTGTATTTGACAAGTTTCTTGTAATTTAAGCAAAAGTAAGCAATGGTGCAAGACAGGCCTGTACAGGCTATCTATCAGCTTGCACTTTATGATCTTGGCCTCCCTTAGTTTGTGGATATTGTGTTATGTACAAGATCTTGTTCAAGGCTCAAGGATTCAATTTGACATAAAGCAATTTTGACAAAAATGGCAATGTTGCCTTTTTGCTATTTTATGATTAATCTCTTGTGTAATCCTCCCATGATCAGAACAAAGCCTCAAACCAATGGATTTGCATTTAATTATTGAGTATGGAAGGGTTTTGGGACCTGTAATCAAGTACAAACAAGGCTGATTAGAGTTTGCAACTTGTATCAATATGAAAATGCCATGGATCAAAAGTGAGTTTTTGCCAACTTCAAGCCTTCGATTCTCCCTAACCACAAATGATTTTGGAGAGTTCTTTGACATTCAAGAAAGCTTGTAACATGCTCTACTATCCATCTTTGAAATTCATTTTGAGATTCCAAGTGGAACTATGTGAAAAAATGGTCATGAAGATAGGTTAAAATCCTGCCTAAACTAGGGGAAAATTTCACTAAGTTAAAAGTTTCATGGACCCTTGTTACAAATATCATAACTTGAGATCCAAGCTTCTTTTGGGAAAACTTTGTGAATCAAAGTTGTATACTTTGTGGGGGACTACAACGTTCATGTTGGAAGTTTTGTTTGAATCCAATTGCATCATGGTGAAAATGTTGGGCAAAGTTGGGAAAAAATAAAAAAATTTCTTAACTTTGAAAAATTATAAGTTATGAAATTTTTCAATCTTAAACCCTAATTTGCAAAATTAGGTTTCTTGATGAACAAGTTTCATGTTTTGACACATCTTGATGAAAAATGACCCTTGGAACTTGATTTTGACCAAAAAGTCAAAGTTTGACTTTTCAGTGTACAGTCAAATTTTAATTAGTTGACTGAAAAATTCATATGTCAATCCAATGCATTTGAGATCTTTTGAACCTTGTGAATAGGTCAAGATGATTAAATTGAGTCCTTGAATCCAATTTTCCATTGGCTAGGTGAAAAATCAGAAATTGCCCTTTTGCAGTCAAAACCCTTAAAATAACCATTTTGCCCTTTTGATGATCTGATCAAATTTCTTGAGGAGTTGTGGTCCAAACTTTATCAAATGGTTAATATGGATCTATAATGTTGATATGGATCAAAAATTGTGAGGTTTGACTATAAATTGGCCGTAGTTGACTTTTTCCCCAATACAGCTGATTTCTAGGTCAACTATCTAATTGACTGGGCAAAAATTTGATTCAAAGCTTGAAACTTTGTAGAGGAAATCTTATAAGTCCAAAATGAAGTGTGAAAGTCAATTTGAGCATTGAAAGTCCAAAAATCCCTGTGCAAACTCAAACCCTAATTTAGGTCATCAGTGCAAGGAGATGTCTTGAGTAGAGCAAAATCCTAATTTGGTCTTGAGTCCAAAGAGTCTTGTGAGGGGAAATCGTGATAAAAATGAGAGGGAAAATTTGGGGTACAACATCTGCCCCTGTTCAATCTTCTTGATCCTGAAGAGTAAGATTGGCGAGTTTACCTTTCGTGACTCAAAGGTAAAAGATGATTGGACACTAAAGTGCCCGTAAATTTACACTCGTCAAAATGCAGCTGAGGGAATGGGCTTAGAGATGTCATTTGGAGATGGTAGAATCTTGCAGGAGATGGGCTTAAATATGCCATCTAAGAATGTTTGTTGAAAATCAGGAGAATGAATATCAGAATGGTATCCGTATCTGGGACATATCTGAGTTGTATCTGGAGATTGGATTCGTATGAGCAAAGGAACGCCGTCCGTGTCTGGAGCGTATCCGAGCTGTAACTGTATTTGATTCTTGAATGAATATCAGAATGACTGCCGTGTCTGGGGTGTATCTGTATTGTATCCGAAATCTGAAATCTGAATAAGCGACAGAAAGACATCCGTGTCTGGAGTATCTCTGGGCTGGGGAATAGGTTTGAATGAGTGACAGAATGGCTACCGTGTTTGGAGCATATCTGGACTGTATCTGAAGTTGAGATCTGTATGAGTAGCAGAATGACTTTCGTGTCTGGAGTGTATCCATACTGTAACTGGGATCTGGACAAGTGACAGAATGACGTACGTGGCTGGAGTGTATCTGAACCTGAGGTTGATAGTTGAATCTGAATGAGAAATAGAATGGCTTCTGTGTCTAGAGCGTGTCTAGTCTGTATCTGATTGCTGAAGTCTGAATGAGTAGTAGAATGATCGTCGTGTCTGGGGTGTATCCATACTGTATCTGAAATAAGAGATCTGAATGAGTAGTAGGATGACTTCCATGTCTTAGAGTGTATCCGTACTGTATCTGAAATCTTTGAAAATTTGTTAAAGGTAGCTTTTAATTTTATCCTGAAAAGGGTAAAATGTTAGCTAAGACACAAAGTTATGTTGCATGACATGTATGATGTAATAAAATGTGTTCTATCAATGTTTATGATATACGAACGTAATGGATGTGCATGTAATCCGATTAGTTGTCTTGCTAAGGAAGATAAATCCTTGATAGCCAGAGATAATGAAATCTTTGACTACCTCCGGGGATTAACAAGAACTTTGACAACTTCTGTGGGGATGTGAGAATCCTTCACGACTTTCCTGGGGAATAAAGAAAACTTTGACGATCTCTACTGGGGAATTAAAACCCGGGAGGCTTCAACTGGAGAAATGAGATCGAGAATCTTCGATATGCTGGGAAATAACTCTATGGGGAGAATGCTTATTCTGTTGAAGAGTTTTCAAAAGCTGGAGCTGTATGACAACACTCTGAGGAATTATCTGAAGTTGTTGTCTGGTTTCTAAGATAACTTGTAGGGGAATCTTCTGATTTTAAGACAAATCTCTGGGGAATTGGAGGAAACTGGATGGTCTGCCACCGAGGTTTATGGGTTGAAGTTTTGGACTCCGTTGGGGAAGAAAGTTATATCTTCACTGAGGATTTATAGTTCAAAGTTTTTCTGGCTCCGCTGGGGATTGGGAGTTTGGAAACTTACATCTGATGGGGATTTTGAAACTTAACTCTGCTGGGGATATGTATTTCAAGGTTTTAGCTCTGCTGAGGGTTTCTCCTGGAGTAGCCTAAAGACGTTTTACCATACTTTCAATCTGTCAGTAATTATTCTTTTTCATTTCGTTTCATTTGTAAGCTGTGATTATATTCAAATGCATATGCTCATTTAATAAATCATTGGACGTTTTCAAATAAAACACAAGTGTAAAGAAAAATGGCAAATAATTTTCTGCACTTTGGAATATTTTTGTATTAACTTTGTGTAAGTATTTTGTACAAAGGAGACAGACATCCTAGTAAGAGAATATTGTCATAAAATTGAGAAAAATTTATACAAAGAAAGATGGCTATGTGTAACAATTCCATGGGGTTCCCATTCTGCTATAGCCTTCGTAACTCTGAGTATCTTGTCCATTCGTTGCTTCATCCGCAGATGACTGGATTGATCAGAAGCTTGAAGCTTGTCCGTGAAGAGATTGTCTTTAAAGTGATCCGATGAGACATAGTCATACGCTTTAATTCCCTAACTTTTGCCTAGACCTCCCTTTCGGGTTTTCGATCCACCGGGAAACCATTTTTGCCCAAGTCGCCCTTTCGGGTTTTCAACTTGCTGGGTGTACAGATTTTTTCTATTTATCCCTAAATTTTGCCTGAACCGCCCTTTCGGGTTTTCGATTCACCGGGATACCCATTTTTGCCCAAGTCGCCCTTTCGGGTTTTCAACTTGTCGGGTCGTTTATGCGTAGTATCTTTTGACTATGTCTGCGTTCGCAGGGTGCGGTAGGTCATCGTCGTCCATGGTGGTTAGGATCATTGCCCCACCAGAAAATATGTTTTTGATCACAAATGGTCCTTCGTAAGTAGGAGTCCATTTGCCCCTGGGATCACTTTGCGGCAAGATGATTCGCTTGATTACAAGGTCCCCGACTCGATATACTTGTCCCTTGACTTTCTTGTTGAAGGCCTTGATCATAAGTTTATGATACGCCTGACCATGGCAAACAGCAGTAAGTCGCTTTTCATCAATCAAGTTAAGTTGATCAATCAGGATCATTACCGTCCTTCTTAGGTACCGGAACAATGTTAGCAACCCACTGTGGATAAGAATTGACAACTAAGAATCATGCGTCGAACTGTTTCATGACCTCTGCCTTGATCTCCTCTGACATTCCAGGGCGCATACGACGAACCTTCTGTTTAATCGGAGGACAACCTTCTTTGGTCGGCAGACGATGAACCACAATATCAGTGTCTAAACCTGGCATGTCTTCATATGACCATGCGAAGATCTTAACATAGTCGTGCAACATTTGTATCAACCGCTGTTTGACCTTAACTTCCAAATTTGCACCAATCTTAACCTTTTTTCTGTCTTCCTCTGTACCCAAGTTCACTGTCTCAATCGACTCTTCATGAGGCTGTATAGCTTTTTCTTCCTGCTGTAATAGTCTAGAAAGTTCTCCAGGCGCCTCACAATCATCCTCACCTTCGTCTTCGGCTTGGTTGATCAGATTTTCAAAGTCATAACTGGCAATAGCAGAGTTGTTATCAATGGGATTCAAAGTGGATATGGATCTGCAGTATGATACGTGAGTGTGTGTAAGAGAATAGTTGTTTTGATAAAGTGACAAAGAAAAGAAAAGAAAAAACAGAGAGCGCAAAATTTGTATGCAAGAAACGTCCAATGCTTTATTAATGATATATGAAATGACATATAATAGCCCTCACAAGCAAAGCCAATGTACCTCGGGCAAGGCACAAGGCCATAAAGTTTTAAATTTTTTATTACAAATCTCAAAACAAGTAGGACAATTACTGCGGAATAAAAGAAACTGGTATAAAGTCCCTAGCCGTCCAGTTACTCGGTCCATCATTGGTAGTTGGGTAGATCCAGCTTTCAATGTCTGAGTCTTCCTCGCTGTCTTCAATGGCATTTATTCCCCAATTATTGATGTGTAGGGGAGGTCCTCCAGCCCGAGCGCGTCGAACAACCCTTTGAGCCTCTGTAGTAAAGCCCAAACCAAATTTGTCAGTTTTATGAGTGAAATCAGGGAGCTGACCCCAATTGGTACACCCACCTTCTTCAACCACGGCCCTGGCGTCCTTGAGAGAAGCCATCTTCATAGGAGGTTTGTTGCTGGTAGTAGTTTCATTCGATGCCAATATCTGAGGGACCTCTTCGAAGTTCTGACAAGGATTTTCTATGAATTCCCCGTCCATCTCTACGTATCGGAAAGAATTGAGGTGGCTCACCATATACTCTTATTCACCCCGCACAGTGACAATCTTCCCTTTTACCGGATACTTTAGCATTTGGTGTAGTGTGGAAGTAACTGCCCCAGCCTTGTGGATCCAAGGAAGACCCAACAAACAAGAATATGACGGCCTGATGTCCATCACATAGAAGGTGAACCCAAAGGTCTGAGAACCCACTTTGACAGGGATGTCCACCTCCCCGTGCACCATTCTTTTCGACCCATCAAAATCCCTTACCATAATGTTACTAGGCTTTAAAGTCAAACCCTCACAATCCAACCGGTCCAACACCTTCTTAGGCAAGACATTCAGCGAAGACCCAATATCTACCAGCACATGAGCCATAGTGGTGCCCCTACACTCAATCGAGACATGCAAAGCATCATTATGCTTTCTCCCCTTTGGTGTCAAGTCTGCATCTGAAAAACCCAACCTATTGTCAGCAGTCAGACTGGCCACGTAATCTTTAAATTGATCAGCTGAAGTCTCTTGTGGAACATGCGCAATTTTGAGGAATGCAATCAAAGCCTTCGCATGGGCCTCGGAGAATAACAACAGGGATAACATGGATATCTTTGAGGGGGTCTTCCCCAGCTGCTCGACCACATCGTAGTCCCTCTTTTTAATTATTTTCAATATTTCCTCTATCTCTTGCTTAGAGGCTTCTACAATAATTTTTCTAGGCATCTCCGTCCGGGAAGGATCATCTATAACTTCTTTGCCGCGGGTATCAGACGATTCGCCGATAGGGGTAATAATTGGAGTAAGAACAGGAGTCGTAGTTAATGTACCAACAGGAACAACAGATGGAATGACAATAGGCCTGTTGACATTCTTAGGGGAAATCTCGGGAGAGAAGACTCTTCCACTTCGGGTAACCTCGCTGGTTCTGACAATGTTACCAATATCAGGATCAGCCTCTTCATTTTTCAAATCTTGTTTGATGCCATGATAATACACATCGGCACCATAATGCCAGGGGACAACTTTGTCCGAGACATACGGGATAGGACCAGGAACAATGATTATTAGCGGAGTGATTCTTGGAGCAGATGTAATCCTAACAGGACTTCTCGAGGAGACCTTGGAAGGATTGGAGGAAATGGTTATAATGGCAATGTCTTCAGATGGAACAACAAGAACCAAATTTTTCTCGAACAAAATTTCTTTGTTGTCCATCAGGCGTTGAACACCTGACTTCAGCAAATGGCAACCAGAAGGTAGAAATGAACACATGTGGCAACCTTCACCATAACCCGGAAATAAACCGACCAACAAAAATTTCTTCTTCACAGTCATGAGAGGAGTAGAAACTTCATCCACCAAGGTCACAAACAAGTCAGTATCAACAGCATTAACTCCACGACCGTGCTTAGGCATGGGAGCAGTTATGACATTGGGCTTCTCCGGAGCATCAAACTCAATTTCCTTGGCTTCAATCAGATCTTGTACCTTATTTATTAGAGCCCATCAGTCATTGGTATCGTGGCCAGGACTCTCAGAATGATAGGCACACCGAGCATTTGGATTATATCAGGGAGATGCAGTATTTGGATTCTTGGGAGCCTCTTTAAAGGTTGCCAAGTTGGATCTCAGCATATGAGGTAGTACTTCAGCCAATGTCATATTGATTTGGGTAAACTGCCATTATGGTCTTTCCACCCTTTGTTGATTGTTGCATTGTGGAGCAACTGTAGGCCTAGGTATCATTATAGCACTTACTGTCTGACGATATTCAGCTCTCTTTTGGCCCCTCGGGCTATAGATGGCACTGGCTTACTTCTTACTAGCAAAAGGCTTCTTTACCGAACTCGAAGATCCATCCTTTTGTATCTTGCCGCTTCTAATCCCAGCTTCTACTCTCTCTCCAGTCAGAATCAGCTCGGTGAAACCAGCTGACGAGCTGCCGATCAAATGATTAAAGAATCGACCAGATAGCGTCCCCAGAAACATATCAACCAACTCCCTATCAAACAACGGGGGTTGGACTCTTCCAGCCAAGTCTCTCCACTTATGTGCATAGTCCTTAAAGCCTTCACTTGCACCCATGGACATACTCTAGAGTTGAGTACGAGTAGGAGCAAGGTCAGCATTGTATTGATACTGCTTATAGGAAGCAGCAACCATATCTTCCCAATTTCGGACATTGGCTCTCTCCAGTTGGTAGAACCATTCAAGCTGAGTCCCTGACAGACTATCTTGAAGGAAATGAACCCACAAATTTCTATCAGCGGTGTGGGGATGGATCTTTCTGACATAAAAGCTGAGATGGAGTTTTGGGCAGGACACCCTATCATACTTTGCAAAAATTGGAGCTTTGAACTTCTGTGGGATTACCACTCCCGATACCAATCCCAATTCTTCGAAATCCAGCCCAGGTATCCCCTGGACTTCCATGGCACTCAAGCGATCTTTCAACTGCTTGTATCTATCCTCAGTGGGAGGATACTTCTCATCATTGTAGTCGGTATCATTGTCAGAAACTTCAGGACTGAGATCTTTCTCCCTTGTTTCTTCTTCTTGATTCTACCCTTCTTTGGATGAAGAGGTCAGATCGACTTGTCGCTTCAACGGCCCTCCAAAACTTCTTTCCATATTCAGAATACCGGCAGCCTTCTTCTTTTTCTTTTTCTCTTTCAGGATGAGGGCTTTCAGATCCTCCTGCCCTTTCACCAGATTTATGAACATTTGTTGGAATTAGGCATTTTGTGCTTGAAGATCCTTGATGCTTTGTTCGGAAGACATTTCTGCTAAAATAAACAGCAAAGAAGATGAGAAACCTGTCATGGTACCTGTACATGCAATGCTATGAATGGGATGCGCATGAAATGATTTCAAAGACTTTGGGAAATTTAAATTTGCGAACCAAAATAAAACAAAGATTTTATTAGCTGAATTCAAAGTTCAAATGCCTTTTAGGCGTTACAATTAAAAACAAATCTAAAACTAGAAAAGAAATCAAAATTCCCATGGATGCTTCCTCTTCGTGTCGAGATAGACATTGAGTCCTCTGTAAGTATCCCGCTCTTTCTTCAACTGAATCCAAGACCTTTGTATTTTTCCAAGATCAGTGGGCATATCAGGATAGAGAACCGTGTAAGGAATACCCCCTTCAGTAGTGGGTTCCATAATCACTGGTAAAATGGCCATATAGGGCATCATAAGTTTCTGGGCGCGAGCTCGTACCCATTGAAGGTAAGGTTCCATAAGAATGGAAGCCTTTGGCCCCAAAGCCTTGGCGCCAGACCTGTTTACCATGCCCCAAGCTAGTATGAACCTTCGGCGATACTTTTGAACATCATCCTCATAGTTGAATACAATGCCCTTGATAAGTAACTCATGGGGACCATCTCTTCGAGCGTAACCAAATTGTCGCATAGCTAAACAAGGATTGTAGGTTATACCCCCTCTGATGCCAAGTAACGGGAAATTAGGGTACTCCCCGCAGTGGTCAATAATAGCAGTGTTTTCCATAGCTCGGGAACACCAGAGAATATCCATGTGGGAGAGTGACATTATCCTTTGCGACCAACCCAAAACTTCTTCATTCTTCAGTACGGACTTAGGGAGGTGAGAAATAAACCACCTTGACAGCAATGGCATGCAGCACATAAGGACCCTTCTTCTCTTCATGGTACGAGTATCGAGAGTGTGCAAAATATCTCTGAGCAAGGTAGGCACATGGTTGCGAGAGAGGAAAATATTGATAGCATTCACATCTAAGAATGAGTCTGGATTAGGGATTAGTACCAACCCATAGATTAAAAGAGCCAATACCTCCTCAAGAGCCTGAAAATCCATATCATCCCAAAACAGTTGGGTCTTGTCTATTAGGAACTTGGCTAGAAAACCCTTGACTCCGCTTCTTGTTTCCTAATTGGATACCACGTCGGCCTGTTTCAGATGCAAAGCTGCGGCAATGACTTCTGGCTTAGGAACTTCTTTCAGACCTGTGAAGGGAAACTATTCAAGAATGGGTATATCCAACAGCTGAGAGAATTCTTCCATGGTAGGCACCAACTGATAGTCTAGGAAGGTGAAGCAGTGGTTCTTGGGATCAAAGAACTGAAAGAGTACACTCATCATCTTTTCATCAAAGTTTGAAGCAACCAGGTTGAGAAGTCGACCATGTCTCTTAGTGAACACAGAAGTTTCAGAAACCTTTGATACTAGCTCTTTGAGTTGGGAAGGCATCTTCATAAAGCTGATTCAGATAGTGTTTCTACGAACGAGAGCCATGATATGCAAAATAGAACAAAGATGAATTCCTTTGGTCCTTGAAATGGTTAGTGCAATAAGAATGGATGCTATGTTATGATACATGATGTCATGATAAACCACAGGTATAGCAAACACAGACAAATCACACCAAGTCCTTAGGTTTAAGGCCTGCTTGAGGTTAAAGGTCATACCCTCTTGAAGTTTAGTTGGTTTCAAACCTGTCTTAAAAAGTATCTGGGTTCTAAAGATTCTCAATATCACTGACCATCCTTTATCGAGCATTGTCTCAGCTCAAGCAATCTTTTCTTGCGGCCGAAATATCCCGAAAGTCTGATCTCAATGAGTGTGGCATCGAGTATCAACCAATCCTCAGCTCTATACCGAGTCCGGCTATCCCACTACTTTCTAATGGCCAAGTTTGTTCAACTAAGGTTCTAAGGTCCGTTAGTGCTTCACGACACCACGCGGCGGCCCCGTATTCTCCTCGTTTCCCCATGAAGGATACCGGTACCAACCAAGGTGCCACACTAACACAGCCATCGCTTAAACCATATCGGTCTACGCCGTACAATCTCCATGATCTATTGCTGTTTACCTAAAAAGTGCCCCCAGATCCGGGTGTAGGATCTTTAATAATACTCAAACAAAACCCTTGAATTTAAAGCAGGCAAGGCAAAACAAGAAAGAAATTTTTAAAATGACCTAGATCCAAAGGTAAACCCCACTTTATTTATTTCCCCACCAGAGTCGCCAGTTCTGTGATACGGTGGCAGAACCGACTGTTATACTGGTTTGCGTTTTTTGTTTGCAAAATGTCGCGGTAAGCAAGAGTCTCCACCAACTTTTATTTTATCCAATCAGGAAAAGGAAAAAGAACAGAAAAAACCTTTTTCGAGAATATTTCTGAGTATGGGGGGTAGATTATAGAAAGGGAAGGTGTTATCACCCTTTCTATCCATGGTTTTCCATGGGCTCTTAGGTACTTGCTCATTTTAAAATTACTTGTGTGTGTGCTTGTTTTGAAAAGTTTTGTTTTACTTCATTTTAACCCTTGTTTCTGTCCTCAAGGGTGTGACAAAGTTATTTTGAAAATTGTTTTGAAAAAGTGTTTGTGTGAAAAGGTTAGTTTGTTTGAGCAAGTACTTAAGAGTTTTCTACCTACTCGAAAAAGACTGTTCGTTTTCCTTTTGACATCGATATCCCATTATTAAGGAACATGTAGCACCGTCGTTGGAGTTTTAAGGGACGTTTGAAGGGACAGATGCGATCACAAAAGCAATGTTAGGAGGTGTTAGTAATCATCCTAAAGCCTTAAAGATCTTTTTTGAGGCAACATCCGAATGGGTCATTTGAGATCTTTCGGGGGCTAGAGGACGACCACTAACAAACCCTATACTTCATGACCGTTTAACCGAAGGCAACCGAAGTGGAGTAAACCCTAGGAGTGAGCATGTGCGAGTGTAATTTTTCAGTTAATTTGTCTTTACATATTTATGGTTTTCTACCATTTTAATTTTCAAGTATTCTTTCCATACAATCCTATTAGCCATGCATCTAGGCAGTTAAAATTTACAGGAATTTAAAGTGCGGAAATAGAAATCCTAACTATTACAGGGCTTTCGCAGATACAGAATTATTTTTGACTGAAAATAAAATGCGGAATTAAAATCTAATTAAATCTATTACAACCTCGAAGCAGTTACAAAAATAATTAAAAAAAGTAATTAAATACGCGCGACGAATTAAATGCAAGGACGGTTAGAAAACCTAAAAATCTAATTTGAGAAAAATATTTAAGTTATTTTCGAAGAAAAAATTAATTATTTACAAAATCAAACCCTAATTTCTAATTGATTTTAATTTACAAAAAAAAAGATTTAATTGCCCTAATTTTGAATTTAATTAATTAATTAAAGGAAACAAAATATTTTTTAAAAAAAGGATTTTTGGTGTTTTTTGTGATTTTGATTAAATAAATAAAAAACATTTGATGTTATTTTAAAAAGAAAAATAATTAGGAAATAGTTAAAAATAAATAAAAAAGAAAAATGGGCCTGTTTAAGCAATTGGAGGGGGGTGTATTGTTGAAAATCTCCAGGCCCATGAAGCCAGCCAGCCCAGTCAACGCTGGATCCCACGAGGTGCTGACCTGAGAGCACACCATGCTCCTTTAGTGATGAGCGCTGGATCTGGAGAGGCTGTGATCCATTGGTTGGATGGTGATGGCATATGGTAGGCGTTTGGTCAAGAGAAACACCGGATCTGCAAAGGAATTAAAATAAAGAAAAGTTGTTGGGACTTGGGATCGAACCCATGTCCTCTACCATTTCCAACACACGTCCTTGCCAGCTGCGCTACATGTTTTGTTTGTTAATATAATAACAATAATATATAATATATAAATCAAGGTAACTGAGTCACAAACGCGCGCGAAATTCAAAATGGCCAATGGTTATGAGCCACGTCCTTATCTTCTTCTTGGAACCGGAGTTTTAGATAACGACCTTTTACCTACGGACAACACCTGTAACTAAAACCCTGCAAATTTCCAAAATTCACAAAACAAATGATAAATGAAATTGAAGACCAGAATTCAATTGGTCTTGATGCCACGATCCTCATGGTGGGTTATTCTTGGTCTAATTTTACCTGTGGACAAAAACCCCAAAATGCAAGGACAAACCCTAATAATGGCAGTCATAGATATACACATCAAAATGCAAAATTACATAAACCAAAATGTTCTATAAGCTCATACAAACACAATGCTATGTTCAATAATGGTTAATCATGTATAATTTGCAAAATATGATTCAAGCTAGGGAAGGCAAACCGTGGGTCTGTAGCGTGCATTTCTGGGCGTGAACAGGCGTGCAATTGGTCCAATTACGTTCCTGAGATGTTCAACAATCTATTGGCAACGTTAGAATGGCTTGAATTGGCCCCCAAGCTTGAGATCGATTCACTAATTTTTGCAAAAAAATTAAGTTTGTTCTTGTGCTTTCCACGACTACTAACCCCTATTTTCGTGGCTGGCCTTGTTCATTATATATCCCTAAGTGAATTAGGGTTATAAAAACAGCTGGTATCTTTGCAATTTTTTGAAGATTTGATTTGGTTTTCATCTTGTATGATATCTTTCCAAATTAGGCCTAATCATGCCATTCTTGCTCCAATCAACCTTGATACGATTTGATTTTGATATGCCAACATAATTAGCTTGTGATCTTGTACAAAAATCAGATCAAAACAAATCTTTGCTGTTATTTGTCATTTATTTGATTTAATTCAATTTTTAATTAATAAAAAATCAAAATGAAATGAAAAATGAAGCAAGTAATGTGTGGGTGAATATTTGGGTCGTGGACCATGTTATGAGTGAGGTGCAAGCATAAAAATTTAGGCCCATTTGGCAAAAAATGCATTTTTGAGCATATTTGACTTTTGGCAATTTTGCAAAAATGGTCAACTTTGACAAGGAATATCTCTTCCAATTTTAACCTTAGAGATGTGTTATTTGACTTTTTAGAAAGCTTAGGATATCCCCTAAACAACCTTTTTGGTATCATATCAATTGGGTCTTCCATGTTCATGTAAGAAGCTTTGACCCACAAAGTGTTTTTGTTGACTTTTCAAAAGGACCTATAATGTGGAAATTCATATCTTTTTGTGAGTGAATATTTTGAACTTGAGGGCTGAAGATGAATTGTAGGGAATTTCATCCTCTTCAAAATGAGCCTTGGATGAAAAATTTCTGATAAAGTATGAGGAAGTTATGCTTGGTCAAAGTTTGGTTGACTTTTCCTAAGAAACCCTAATTTAGAAACTTTTGGGTTTTGATGAATTTGGGGCATTCCTTGAGGAATCATGATCAACCCTTGATCAAATGATGGATATAACTTCAAAATTTTTATGTTGACCAAAAATATTGAAGTTTGACTATATGTGGGCCACAGTTGACTTTTGACCTAATATAGTCGATTCTCAAGCATCTGAGCAGTTGACTGAGCAAACTTCTTGTGCAAGGCTTGAAATTTGACATGGATGGTCTTGAGAATATATTAGGACCATGGAGAGCATATTAGGTCTTTGGAGTTCACCCATCTTGATGAAAATGGAAACCCTAGTTTGAGGTACATTGCCTTAGGAGGGAGTTTGTCTGGTCAACTCTTGGGCATCCCTGAGCAAGTTAAGGATCTCAATGGGCATGTGTTGAGTAAAATGAGAGGGAAAATTTTGGGATACAATAATCAATATTTAGTAAATAAAATTAATTTAAAATTAATTTTAAAATATTTAAATATAAAAAACAACATGTCATTAAAGAAAATTGTGTGGTCGGATTTGTTTTTACTATTCATTTTTTTTGTCGATTCTTCTACGATTTAATGGCCTCACACCTCAATTAAGTAATAAGAAGAATAAATTTATTTATTTTATTTTTTTGAAAAAACAAAACTGATATATTAAGCACGAAAAATCCCTTCCAACACAAGAAGTACTAGAAGGATTACAAATGTAAAGTTACATCAACAAATGCACCAAAAGACACTACAATGAAAACAAAACCCAAAACTATAAGTCACTATTTACTATACACAACAAAGGATCCAACCTCCAACTCTAGTAATCAACCGTGAACGATTGAAAATGTGATTTCAACCACCAAAAAGATTGAAATTTTACCTTTTCAAAAATAGTAATCAACGAATGACTAATATTCTGAAAAACCCGTTGATTCTACACTTTCCAAATGATCCATACAACACTCACTCAAATAACGTGAAAGGCGTTATAACCTGCTTTTGACCAACCACTCAAAGTCACAAATTGATCATGTTGATCTTATCACCATGAAAAATCGACGAAAACCCTAATCAATCAACCATCATCGACCAAAATTTACCATAAAAACCATACCAGACAAAAATATGATCCATGTTCTCCACCTGACCACACTTTATTGTATAGGTCTGCTCTTTAACACTACTAATTCAACGCCTACACAAATTTAATTTAATTTTTTATATATTTTTTCATCTAATTTTCATGTTGTTCTTTTAATATTCTTGAAGTGTTAGAGATATTAATATTAATTAAATTAATTGTAAATTTATAATTAATTATGATTAACTCCCTTTAAGGAGTAAATTAAGTCTTGATTTCACATCAAGAAATATAATTGAATTTAACTCACTCCTACAAAATTGGTCGATTTATAGGGTGGTGATTGTCTTAAATTATAAAAAATATATAAATCATATATTGTTTAATGTGAGATTCTTCACACACATTTTCATACTTAAAATTGAATATCTGAAACGTGAAAATAAATATTAAATAATTTGATAGCAAAAATCTGATAACAGATTACCCACAAATCTTAAACTAAATTTTAATACCATATTAAAGTTCTCGATGAAATCCATAAAAACTATAGAAGAGAAAATATTAAAGAATGTAAGAAACTTTGTATGATAAAAAATAAGAAATTGATTTACTAAAGCGATTCAATATACTTATATAGATTAAGAGTATAACAAACTCTAATTAATTTGCAACTAATAATAACTAACTTTCTAACTAATATACAACTACTAATTGTAACTAATGCTAGTATATATAATAATGAATAATAAGATTGCCTAATCATAATCAAAATAAAATATTTTTACATTTTAAACCTAAACGAAAATTAAAGTAAATGAAATAGAACAACACATTTATTAATTCTGTTGTGTAAGATTCTTTACCTTTGAAGAATTTGTTCATTAGAAAAATAATTAACAATGACAAAGTTTTTTGTATGTAAAGTAAAAGATGAAAAAAGAAAAAAAGAAGAAAAATTAGTTGATGCAATGAATAGTGATCATGTGAAGTGAACAGGAATCAAACTATTAATCAGCATCACAATGGTGGGCTGTCACTTAGAAAGAAAACAGCTATGGCCACAGACACACATCACTTTACTATTACAACTTTCCTTAACATTTCAGTAAATTATTAGATAATTAATCCCTTAATTAACCATGATTAAGAATTTAAGATAATAATGTTTCAAAAATTCAACCCTTCACAAAAACAAATCGATCTCTTGCAGGTTTTGTCTTCCAATAGTGTCCAAGTTTACAGCTTGATTCCGCTGCTGCTAATAATAATTATTTACTTTGGGAAATGTGCAAGGTTTAATTTATTTCATTGATTCTGAATTATTAGATTAAATTAGATGAATTAATTGTACTTTTCTACCCTTGTTGCATTATGATGGGTTTTTATTTTATTCCTTTTTTCACGTTTTAGCACGACGCTTACAGCTCAACTTAATGCTTAAATGGCTATGATCTCATCCACGTGGATTCTTAGTACTAGTAAGAATTTTACTTTAATTAATCTCACCTGCTACAGTGATAAAGTAGTGGTGTTTCCATCATTGCTATTTTTTTGTTTTTAACTCTAATGAAGCATTGTTTACAATTTTATATCAAAGTCTTAAGGCAATGGTATTCTTATAGAATATTCTCTTTTTTACTATTTGAAGTGATATTGTCGTTAAATTTTTGGAAAATTTATGTTTAGAGAAGTGAGAAACTCTACTTGCATTTTTGCATTAGATATATGAATTGTCTCTTTTATGTATTTAACATTTTATGTGCTTACGAGCAATATGTGAATTAATCACTCTTCTCACAAATTTGAATTTTCATCTCCTATATCATGATTCAAAATTGAATTTGAGTCTCGTTAGAGAGGATTGACAACAATGAAAACAATGCTAAAAGTGTTAGGAGGAGATACTATGAGCATTAATATATAGTGTAGAATTAAGTATTTTTGTGAGAGACACACCACTTATTCACCTAAAATCTTAAGATGATAGGTGAGTGAATTCTCTCACTTATATATGTTTAAGTCTCCACATTCCTATTCAATGTGAGACTATTTTCTCACTTACTCACACTTGTTATATTATTCCAACACTCCCCCTCAAGTGTGAGTCCACAATGCTCCCCCACTTGTACCGCCATTGACATCTTGCAACAGAACACCACTTCCTGGACGCATTTCGATACAAGTCTCTTCTGGTCCCTTTCTCGAACCAAAGGCTCTGATACCATGTTGGGGGAAGATACTAGGAGCATTGATACATAGTGTAGGAATAAGCACATTTGTGAGAGACATACCACTTATCCACCTAAAACCTTAAGGTGATATATATGCTTAAGTCTCCACATTCCTATTCAATGTGGGACTATTTCCCCACTTACTCACACTTGCTATATTATTCCAACAAAGAG
The DNA here is from genome assembly GCA_948472305.1 of Vicia faba. Taxonomy (NCBI): domain Eukaryota; kingdom Viridiplantae; phylum Streptophyta; class Magnoliopsida; order Fabales; family Fabaceae; genus Vicia; species Vicia faba. Next base: position 421,026,044 of record OX451739.1, on the reverse strand, counting down.
AAGAAAAATTAATAAAAGGTAGGACCGATATAGTTGAGTGTGCGGAATTAAATTTTGTTGGAAGTAATTCATACTCGGAAGTTATTAAAGTCAGAAGCAGTGTTGCTCAAAAGCAGTAGAGCTTCTGAGATTGTTAATCAGAAGTAGAAGTTTCTGAGGTTAGGTCTAGAAGTATGTTTAACTTCTGGGGTTCTAGTTTATTTTGTTAGGGTAGCTGTTAAGTTTAGTCTGTTTGTTAACTTAGTCTTTAAGTTTACCTTTTGTTAGGGTCTACGTGACAATTTACTTTGTGTATAAATAGACTAGTGATAACTGTCATTTGTAATCAATCTTTACACTTTTGTAGCCGTCATTGTAGAGTAATAAATATATTCTCATTATTTTTGTTTTCATCATCTTATGCACTAACAGTTGGTATCTAGAGATCCGGTTCGGATCCATGGGAAAATACGAGTGAAACAGTGAGGCGTCGTGTGATTGATTTTGGTTCTTGAATTTGTATTTGAATCTTGAACAAAAATCAGAACAGAATCACATTTTCTGATTCCGCGAGATTGGAAAACATCGTGTTTAGTGAGATATGAGAGTTTTGTACAAGGTTGAAGATGAACGGAAATAATAATCTGAGCACCAAACTTCTAGTTTTTTATGGCAAGAACTAGAATAGGTGGATGATTAAGATGTGCGTGTTATTCGATGCTCAAGATGTTCTTGAGCTTGTTACCGAAGCTTACGTTTTAGTTGCATCAGATGCTATGGAAGAACAGAGAAAAACGTAGAGAGACAAAAGGAAGAAAGATCAGAAGACGTTGTTCTACATTCATCAGTGTATGGATGTGAACGTGTTTGAGAAAATCACTGATTCGACGACGATGAAGGTTGTATGGGACACATTGGTTAGGTGTTACGGTGTTGACACATCAGTGCAGAAGGTGAAGCTTCAGTCCCTGTGAAAGCAGTATTAGAATCTAAATATGAAGAACAACGAGAAGGTTTTTGAGTACATCTCCAAAGTGATTCTGATCACTAATAAGATGAAAGCTTGTGGAGAAACTCTTTCTGAACAAGTAATCATTGAGAAGATATTAAGGTGTCTTACTTCTAAATTTGATTACATTGTTGTAGCAATTGAACATTTTAAAGATTTGGACACCATGAGAATAAAAGAGTTGCAGAGCAGTCTAGAGGCGCAAGAGTTGCGTCTGACTGAAAGAACTTCTGAGAGGGAGGTTGAGCAGGCTCTGAGAGCTTCTTTTGTCAATGATCAGTGGCTTTTACACAAATATTTAACCTTTATTTTAGTTATCATTTCCTTTACTTATCGATGTTTTATTTCGTTTTATAGCATATTATGCTTTGGTTATGGGTTTTAGTGTTTTTAGGTTCAAAAGAATGAAACAGGACAAATCAGGGCGGAAAAGTGCATAATTCAAAGTTTCAGAGGAAATGCTACAGGAGGCCTGACACGAGCCGTGCACATGACACGGGTTGTGTCACCTGACACGGGTCATGCCAGGGGAAGACTTAGAAAGTAGGGAAAACCGGGGTTGACACGGGCAGCCGTGTTGCCTGACGCGGACCGTGTCAGCATACTTGGGGGTAGAAGACTTGGAAAGCATGGAAGACAGGGACTGACACGGGAAGCCGTGTCGCTTGACACGGGCCGTGTCAGCATGCATGGAGCAGAAAAATTCTTGATGTCCAATAGGAGGTCGTGTCACCTGACACGGGCCGTGATGGCCAATGACACTGATTTTAAGTGTTTTTATGATTTTTCACTATTTGGGACCGAAATGGGCATTTTGGGCATTTCTAACTAAGACAAATGGATTGTTCACTATTTAGTCAAATAGGAAAGAGGAATTAGGGGACCTTTTGCAAGAGCAAAGAATAGTTTACACGACTGAAGATTAGGGAGATCAAGGTTCTTGGAGAGTGGAAGATACTCATGAACGAAAGCAATTAAAGATTCAAAGTTATCCAATTACTTGTAGCGTCTAATCTTTATCTTGTGATTATTTTGAACAATATGAGTAGCTAAACCCCCCATTGCAAGGGGGTGACTCTGATTTGATTCTGTAATAACTTTGAATTTCTGATTTCATCAATTACATGGTTTTTATTATTCGATTTAATTGTACAACACTACGCCAAAAAAGACTTACGAAAGCGCTTTTTTTGACCTTTAAAAGCGCTTAAAAGCGCTTTCTTAGGTGGCGCTGCTATAGGTTTTAGCAGCGCTTTTTGTTTAATGAAAAGCGCTTTCGTAGGTCTACCTAATACAACACTTTTCTAAAAAGCGCTCTCTTAAGTAGGCTTTTGGCAGCGCTTTTTTATGAAGAAGCGCTTTCATAGGTCTACCTAAGGCAGCACTTTTTTCTGGAAAAGCGCTCTCATAAGTTTTCTTTTAGCAGCGCTTTTTTCTGGAAAAGCGCTGTCTTAGGTAGGCTTTTAGCAATGCTTTTTTCTGAAAAAGCGCTTTCATAGGTGGTCTTTTAGCAGCGCTTTTTCCTGGAAAAGCGCTGTCATATGTTTACCTTAGACAGCGCTTTTCCAGAAAAAGCAATTTCATAGGTTACCTAAGACAGCGTTTTTCTTAAAAAAGCGCTTTCATAGGGTGTTTTTTTAGAGGTATAATTTATATAATTCATATACCTGCATTGTTTGCAGCATATTATTTATATAAACCAGTTGCCATAACCTGTAATTCATAAACCGCGGTAATGCATTGTATACCATTATAATCCAAAATATATATACATCATTTTTGTACCTCAAAATATATAAAAACCATTGTTATCAGCGTTGGTCAAAATCAATCATAAAAAGCACACGAAAAAAACAATATATTAATAGAGTTAACAATATGGCTACCTTTATTAAATATTTTGTTACGCTCTCTATTATTTCTCTCTTAACTTGTTTTACCAATGCACAACTTGTTAATGTAAGTCTATATAATTAATTAAGCATTTTTTTCTGGTTCACAATAATATCATAGTATTATTTCAATGCCTCTAAAGAAGTCATATTCTCTGTACATGAAAGAACCAATAAAACACCACAAACCAAACACCCATGACATAATTAAACGTAAACAAAGACACTCTCCATTATGTGTGACACTCTCCATTATTTCTCTCTTAGCATGTTATTCTCCATTATTTCTCTCTTAGCATGTTACTTATATGCACAACTTCTTAGTAACTTCTATGACAGTAGAAACCATGCTTTCTCAAAATCATTAACCAAACAAAAGAACACGAAAACCAGACAAACACATACGATATGAGGAAAAAAATGAAACCTGATACGAATTGCATATAAATTAGAAAATAGACAAAATAGATTGACTTATAAGATTTCATACACGGAACAAGCTTTTAAATAGATTTTCACGCCATATACGACTTTTAAGAAGGTCAAATCAAATAAAATAAATAAAGCCTATAATAGGTCAGAGACCAGGTTCAGGTCTTAAAAATTTATCATAGGTCAAGTTTAGGTCTTCTAAGGTCTGGTCTGACCTATCTGCACCCCTAATGGAGAACATATTACAATCAAACAATGTTATGCCAGTTCGTGGTGAGCTTAAGAAAAAAGGGATCAATTGTCCCATATTATGTCCCATGTACTTCACTCGTGAGGAGATTACTAACCACGTATTCATGAGGGGTAATTGGACAAATAAGGTCTGGTTCAATACTAGGTTTAACATAACCTTTAATAATGATATGATGCCCAATATTCAGATATGGAACTGGGACACTATAGATGAGAAAGACAAGGAGGTTAACATAAGAGTAATGAACACCCTTTATTGTATCTGGTGGACACGAAACAGAGTTATCTTTTATAATCAAGATCAATCTAGCTTGGAGATAACTACCTACTTTGACTACTTCACTGATATATATATATATATATATATATATATATATATATATATATATATATATATATATATATATATATATATATATATATATATATATATATATATATATATATATATATATATATATATATATATATATATATATATATATATATATATATATATATATATATATATATATATATATATATATATAACATGAACACTACTGCTGCTTCTTACACAGACATAAACATAAGTGGATCAAAGATCACTACAACTATTATCCCAACAAATAGGAGTAACTTATATGTCTAGAGAAGTCGACACTAGCAATCCTACTGAAAACAAAAGTTGAGAAATGGATCAAACTAACCTCAAGGAGCAACATCAGGAGTGCATAAATATTCTGTCGGAGCAGAGCAAAGGAAGGAGTGCAATATGAAGAACAAAGGTGATGATCATGTTAAGGAAAACAAGAACACGAATCAATAGAGCACCAACAATTAAAACAACAATATCAAAGGGAAAGGAATCATGAAAGATTACCCGAGCATAAAGAGCAACAGTCAGTCGAGGAGAAAAATGCATAAAAAGCAAGACCAATTGAAGGATACAAAGTCTAGTACAAGATGGTACATTGGTGAAAGTTCAAAGGGGAACCAAGATAAGGAAGCCATAGGAAAATACAAAAAGACTCTTGAACACACATGGAGAGCAAACAAACACAAAAACAATGGCATTATCATTAAGGAAAACAACAAGTATAGTAGGAATGATAAAGTGAAAGAAGGGTACAACAACAACAACAAAAAAAAACCAAAGTGGCAACAACATAAGTAATAATGGAGATTACCTGAGCGAGAATCAGCTAGTTAACGAAGCTATGCCAAGTCAAGCAACCACTCATACTCTTTGTAATCAGAAAACTAGAAGTAGTGGTATATGCAATGAAAAAAATAACGTTAGTCAGAATAAAATGAAGGAAGGTCAAAATAAGGTAAACAATAAACATGAAAAAGCGGATATTAAGGATCTTACAGGGAAGACGGGGAAGAATGGCGAAGCAAAAGCAAAAGCTGAAGAGCACAAGTGGTCTGGAAAATGCACTGATGATTCTGAGGATCAACCAACAGGGAACCAAATAAGGTAATAGATATGAAGATAAGGTGGAAACTCATACTCAAAAGCACAAATATAATAGATCGGAAAAAGAGAACAAAAATCTAAGTAAGAACAAGATGTATGAAGAACATAACAACGAAATAAATAAACATGCAAATGAATCAGGTTTAGGCCGGAGAAGTGGAGCGCCGTTGACTGTCGTAGAAGCTCTGGTTTAGGGTTTTTTCGTGAAGAAAATCTGACTGAGAATAGAAAAGTGATACGAATTGTGTTTTGATATTTATTATAAAACTACCTACGAAAGCGCTTTTAAAAGTGCTTTCTAAAGGTCATCTATAACAACGCTTTTACATCAAAAAGCGCTTTCGTAGCATATCCTATAGCAGCGCTTTTAAAAGCGCTTTCTAAAGGCCAGCTTTAGCAGCGCTTTGGAAAAGCGCTTTCTAAGGCTGACCTTTAGCAGCGCTTTTGAAAAGCGCTTTCTTAAGGTACCCTCTGAAAGGCCAGCTTTAGCAGCGCTTCCCAAAAAGCGCTTTCTAAGGGTGACCTTTAGAAGCGCTTTTTAAAAGCGCTTTCTTAAGGCACCCTTTGAAAGTGCTTTTTTAAGCAAATTTTTTGTAAAACCTACACCAGCGCTTTTTTCCCAAAGCGCTTTCTTTTATGTGCTGCTAAAACTTATTTTTGGCGTAGTGCAAGGTTTTCCATGCTTTCTTTATCGGATAAATAAGGATTGTTCTACGGTTAATAATTAACTGAACTGTAATTGTTAAGGTTTTTGTACAATTATACTATAGTAGACATCTCCTAGGACTAGGGATACCCCTATAGTTACCAGATAACTCTTGATAAAACAAAGGCTTAAATCCATCATATATCTCTAAGGACTTAGGATTTAGGACGAATGTTCAAAGGTTTTCCCATTAAGAACTTGAGGAAAAATAATCTAAAGGGCTGGTAATTGAAGGATATGAACTTGTTGAAGAGATCAGGATTCAAGATAGTTACAGAGAAAATTATACACCTTACCCTAGCATGCTTCTCATATCTTTGAAAAAGCCATTTTATATTTCTGCTACGTGTTAAGTGATAAATCCAAAACCAAAACCCATATCAAGTTTTGTTTAATTGAACTACAAATTTAACTCGATAATTGCATGAAATCCTTGAGATCGACATTTAGGGAATGTCCCTATTATTAAAGAGGAAAAAATAGTATACTTGCTATTTTTTCTATCAAGTTTTTGGCGTCGTTGCTGGGGACTGCCTAGTTATTGAGTATAATTTGAGTTCAATTAGAATTTTGTTGCTCTACAATTAAAATTTCTTTTCAGTATTTTTTATATTTTTGTTATTACTGATTTTTCCTAACCTTTTCATGCAAGGAAAACCCTCAGTTGAATTTCCTTTTGATATACAGACTCGGGTTCAAAATCGCAACCCAAAACTATGGGTGAAAACCCACCACCACCACCAGTGAGACTTCTTAGGGATTATGGAGGAGCAAATGCTCCAGCAGGTTGGTTGACTATTGTGAATCAACCGGTCAATATTGCAAATTTTCAACTACATCCTTCAACAATCCGTCTGCTCGAGAACAGATATTTCACTAGAAAGATCAAAGAAGATGCCAATAAGCATTTGTAGAGATTCCTCACCATGAGTACTACTTTGAAGATTGAGGGGCACTCTGAAGAAGCCAAGAAATTAAGGATGTTCTCATTCACGTTGTCTAAAGATGCTGAAGAGTGGTTTTACTCATTACCTGATGGAAGTATCACCACTTGGGAACAAAGAAGACTTTTCTTGATGAATACTTTCCTGCTTCTGTTTACATTTGCAAAAGATATGAAATTGTGAATTTTAAGCAGAAAGAAGGAGAGTCACTAGGTGATGCTTACAAGAGGTTCAAGAGGTTACTGGTATCATGTCCCATGCACAACATGATTCAAACAGAGCAAATGCAGATGTTTGTGAATGGCCTCAGAATAAAGATAAATCAGCTTATTGATACAGCAGCCGGTGGCTCATCCAACTTTACAATAGCCACTGGTGTAAATAAAATTATTGAAGTCATTACTGCAAATGAGCATCTGGAGCTATATGATAGGTTGTGAGCAAACCATAGGGGTTGATTGATCTGAAGTTAGAAGTTAATAAGCAACTGAAAATTGAAGAAGCAATTGCTGCAGAAGTAGAGAAAAGGATGAAAGCAATGAACATGGGTGTTCAACAGGTACAATAGGTTGTTTGTGAAATTTGTAGTAGACCACACATTACTGTACAATGTCTTGAAACTCCATAACAAATTGAAGAGATAAAATTCTTGAAGCAAAATAACTCATATTCTAACACCTATAATCTTGGGTGGAAGAATCATCCTAACTTCTCCTGGAAATATCAGTAGCAACAAGCTCCTCAGAAGATAGAGTGGTAGGTGGCTATTAAAAAGATATCTGCCCACACCTCTCAATTTCAAGAAGAGACAAGGAGTAATCACAGAAATACCACTGCTGCAATCAAAATTTTAGAAGTTCAAATGGGACAGATTGTATAACAGGTAGCGCTGCGAGTACAAGAAAATCAGAAAATTCATGAGAATGTTAATGTTGTCACAACAAGGAATGAGAAAGCTACTAAAGAAAAGAAATATGAGGTAAAATTTGATGATAATATCATAGAAGTAGAGCTGGAAGTGAGAGAGAACAAGAAAAACAGGAATAAGTGATATCACCTGTGAAGCCAGTTGAAGAGAAAACAAAACCAGAAATTAAGTTGTCGTATCCATCTTGAGTGGAAAATAAGGATACAAAAGATAAAGAGTTTGGTAAATTTGTCCAGTTGTTCAAGAAGTTAGAGATCAATATACCATTCTTTGAAGCACTCGAGAAAATGCCTTTGTATCAAAAATTCATGAAGGAGGTATTATCAAAGAAGAGATCAACAGGAGAGGATCGGTACCCTGTGATGAGAAATTATGTGTAATTTCACCCGAGAGGAAAATACCTATCAAGTAGAAGGATCCAGGGTTAGTTGTAATACCATGCACCATAAAAAACATAACTTTCAAGAGGGTTCTGGTTAATTCTGGATCTAGTGTGAGTTTAATACCATTATCGATTTTCAAGAAGTTCAATATTGAGAAGATAAGCGGGAGTGGGACAAAATTGAAATTTGTTGATTACACTATCAAGCAGTCATATGGGATAGCTGAAGATGTATTAGTAGAAATTGACAATTTTGTTTTTCTAGTAGATTTCCAGATCATGGACATTCCTGAAGATGAAGAGACACCTATCATTCTTTATCGACAATTTCTGCTTACAAGTCGATGCAATTTTGATATCGAGACAGGTAATCTGACACTAAAATCATTTGATGAGGAGATAACCTTGAAGGTGTTGGAAATCAAGAAGCAAGGTGCAGGTGGAAAGAATAAATCTTCAGTTAGAATGATCAAAGTAGAATGAGAAAGCAACAGTTCAAAATCACTCCCAAAAGAAGTCTCGGGAAAAATATCTCAGGTGGCATTAATAAAAATTCCAAAGCGCAATCAAGAAGGAAAGAAGAGAAAGAATAAGAAACACCAACCGAAGAAGATGGTAGTTGGAAGTGGCTGGAAGTACAAATGGGTTGATACTTTTAATCTGAATGAGTTCTGGATTGCGGAAGAGACAAGCAACAAGGTCTGGAAAAGGAAATACCCCCCATAAGGGGATTGACCACCGAGCCCTGCGGCGTTAAATGAAGCACTTTGTGGGAGGCAACCCACGCTTTTAATAACTTAGTTTTTCTTTTTGTGTTTGTTTCATTTTGTCTGCAGGTAATAAAAAGGGAGTCTTACTGGTGAAAGCTAGGAGGCAGAAGCATGTGTTGCATTTTCCTCTGCGAGTCACCTTCCTCGAGCTTGTTTTGAAACATTGGGGTTAATGCTTAGTTCAAGTTTAAGGTTTTTTTTTTTTTTGCTTTTTGTTTCAAATTATTTGTTGGTTCTATGCTAATTGCTGTGTAAATCCACGAGTTAAAGTCCTTCCCAAATTTTGCCGAAAAATTTTGTTTTGTTCAAGAACTTGTTTGTCATAGAGTTCAGGAATAGTATATAGAGACAAAGGGATGGTTGGTCGAGGGTAGGAAGTTCGGAATAATGTGATAGTGATACGAGTATAACATGTAGATTTGTACCATAGTGCTTGAATCCTGAGAAGTACTCCTTGAGTAGTTTATCTTTATAGTCTGGCATAATATAGATTCACATGCAGATATGATTGGTTGAGAAATAAATAAGCTGGAACCAAATGATGAAAAGGAGGTAAAAGGCAACTGACTCATTAAGTTAGATATCCCTCACCAGGTTATTCAGACCAAAGGGAGTTGATTCCCAAACTTCGTCCATAAAGGACAATATATAAACTGAAAAGTTTTGAAAATTTCATCTGCAATTAAAAAGGAGCAAAAGCTCTTATGTGGTGCCTGAACAAAAATTTTCTTGATCATTCTTGTGCATGTGATGATCATAAAAATTCTCATTTCATTAATTTGACTGTCCGAATAAAAAAGGAGGAAAACTAGAAAAATACTTAAGTACAAAGCATAGTTAGAGAGGTATATGAAGAGGAAGCTCGAGATTTAAAAGGTTCTTACACAAACTCTTCGCATCATGTGAACATTAGACGAACTACTTTTTGATCAATTAGAACGAACGTCTCACGTATGAGTACCAGGCTAATGTGATTTTCATGAGTCTTTGTAATGGTTGCTTGAGGTCAAGCAACAGTTTAAGTTTTGAGGAGTTTGATCAGTGATTTTTACACAAATATTTAACATTTTTTTAGTTATCGTTTCCTTTACTTATCGAGGTTTTATATCGTTTTATCGCATATTATGCTTTTCTTTTTTGTTTTAGTGTTTTCAGGTTCAAAAGAATAAAACAAGACAAATCAAAGTGAAAAAAGTGCATAATTCAAAGTTTTGGAGGAAATGCTACAGGAGCCCTGACACGGGTGGCAGTGTCACCTGACACGGGCCATGTTAGGGGGAAGACTTGGAAAGCGTGGAAAACAGAGGCTGACACGGGCGGTCCTGTCGCCTGACACGGGTCGTGTCAGCATGCCTGGAGCAGAAGACATGAAAAGCGTGGAAAATAGGGGTTGACACTGGCGACCGTGTCACCTGACAAATGCCGTGTCAACATGCCTGGAGCCAAAAAATTCCTGATGGCCAATAGGGGCAGTCATGTTGCCTGACACGGGCCGTGTTGGCCAATGACGCTGATTTTAAGTGTTTTTATGATTTTTCACTATTTGGGACCCAAAGGGGCGTTTTGGACATTTCCGACCGAGAAAAATGGATTGTTCACTATTTAGCCAAGTTGGAAAGAGGAATTAGGGGACCTTTTGCTAGAGTGAAGAATAGTTTACACGGTTGAAGATTGGGGAGATCAAGGTTCTTGGAGAGTGGAAGATTCTCATGAGCGGAAGCAATTGAAGATTCGAAGCTATCCAATTACTTGTAATGTATAATATTTATCTTGTGATTATTTTGAACAATATGAGTAGTTAAACCCCTCACTACCAGGGGGATGTCCCTGATTTGATTCTATAATAAATTTGAATTTCTGACTTCATCAATTACATGGTTTTTATTATTCAATTTAATTGTACAATGTTTTACATGCTTTCTTTATCGGACAAATAAGGATTGTTCTTCGGTTAACAATTAGTTGGATTGTAATTGTTAATGTTTTTGTATAATTAAACTATAGTAGATATCACCTAAGACTAGGGATACCCTATAGTTACCAGATAACTCTTTATAAAATAAAGGCTTGAATCCATCATATATCTCTAAGGACTTAGGATTTAGGACTGATGTTCAAAGATTTTCCCACTAAGGACTTAGGGGAAAATAACCTAAAGGGATGGTAATTAAAGGATATGAAATTATTGAAGAGATCAGAATTCAAGATAGTTATAGAGAAAATTATACACCTTACCCTATCATGCTCCTCATATCTTTGAAAAAGCCATTTTATATTTCTGCTACGTGTTAAGTGACAAATCCAAAAACTCATATCAAGTTTTGTTTAATTGAAATATGAATTTAACTCGATAATTTCATGCAGTCCTTTAGATTGACATTTGGGGAATTTCCCTATTATTACAAGAGGCAAAAATAGTACACTTGCTATTTTTCCTATCAGTTAAGAAGGACCAGAAGCAGAAAAAACATGGTAGGTCTTAGAAGTCATAAGTCTTTTACTCTTATGAGAAGAAACATAAGAAGAAAAAGAAGAAGTATGACAAGAGAATGGTTTAGTGTTACTGTTGTAAGCAGTTTGGGAACTTTGCTAAAGATTGTTGGTCAAATAAAGAAGAAGCAAAAATAGCCAGAGGAGATTCTGATGATGTACCTGTGCTATTGATGGCTTATGAATGTGATTAGGAACTAGTGTGATTGTCATTTTCTGATTCTGAAGGGGAAGAAGATGACTCTGAATATTATGACTTTGGAGTGTTTAAGTATGAGTTAGAATCAAAAGATGATTATAAAGATTCTGAAGATGAGTCAAAATATGAGGTTTCTGAAGATGAGTATGAGTTAGAAGATGAATCTGAAGCTGAAGACAAGTCAGAATCCGAAGGTGATTCTGAGTCTGAAGAAGAATCAGAAGATGAGTCAGATCCAAAAGAGATTCTACTTCTGAAGATGAATTAGAATCCAACGATTCTAAAGATGAGTCAGAACTTGAAAGTTGAGTCAGATGGTGAATCTGATTTTGATCCAGATTTTAAATTCGGCGGTGATCATGCTTCTAGAATTGAAAAATCTAAAGACGTAGGTTCTGGAGGACAAGCTTCTGGAGCTGAACATGTTTCTGGTGGTAATCATGACTCTGAAGGTGGACCTTCTGAAGGAGGAGCTTTTGAAAGTGATCCAACTTCTGAAGGTGGTCATGATTCTGAAGGCAGAGCTTCTGAAGGCGGAGCTTCTGAAGGCGATCCAACTTTTGAAGATGGTACTTTTGAAGGTAGTGGTTCTGGACAAAGTCCAAAAGCTAACAAAGGTGGTGCTTCTGGTGGTAGTCGAATTTCTAAAGAAAGTCCAGAAGGGGATTCTATTATAGAATCAGAAGGAGATTCTGAATAAGTCCAGAGGATATAAAGAAATAAGACTTGGGAGTTAATTGAGCTTCCAAAGAAGAAGAAAGTCATCAATGTCATATGGGTTTTCAATAAGAAATATGCATTTCTAAATGGAGTATTAGAAGTTTCACACTGTAGCAACCAGAAGCCACTTGCATATGTTCTGATGAAGAATGTCAAGACTGAACACTTTATCCGCTTGAGAGATGAAATTGGTGTTGTAGTTTTTTGATTAGCTGAACATGAATTAAGGGATGGTGTTGGAAATAATTCATATTCAGAAGTTATTAGATTCAGAAGCAGTGTTGCTCAGAAGCAGTAGAGCTTCTGAGGTTGTTAGTCAGAAGTAGAAGCTTTCAAGGTTACGTCCAGAAGTATGTTTAGCTTATGGAGTTCTAGTTTATTTTGTTAGCGTAGCTGTTAAATTTAGCCTGCTTGTTAACTTAGTTTTTAAGTTTACCTTTTGTTAGGGCCTAGGTGGCAATTTACTTTATGTATAAATAGACTAGTGATAGCTGTAATTTGTAATCAATCTTTATACTTCTGTAGCCGTCTTTGCAGAGTAATAAATATATTCTCTCATTCTTTTTGTTTTCATCATCTTGTGCACTAACAAATTTGTGTTTGTTCCAAAAAAAGAGCGAAATAGGATGGATCCGCAGATATTGCATATTTTAAACTTAATAATTAAAAAAATTTATGTTAATGTTTGCACTAACAAAAGTCAGCAAAAAACAAGATGAACTTATTAAAGAGTGAGGACCTAGAACCTTGATCTGCCTCGCGAAAAATGTAGGCTAAATAGATATTTTTGACGGATCGAACCAATTTTACCACTCCTATCTAAAACTATATAGCTTTAGATATATGAGTCACCTCTTAATCATTTATGCTTGAATTCAGAAATGAATTTGTTTGTCTAAAGAGAATGGTGTGTTGTAAACTATCTCCAAACTATGTTAATTATATGTATATTCACTTATTATTTTTGTTAAGTAGACTCATAGTTTGAACCTTTAAAAATAAATAAATTGAGTGTGTTTTAACTCGTATTCTCTCTTAAGCGATATGTTTTTTACTACCAATTGAATTGTTCTTAGAATATACTATTGCGGAGTTCAGGAAAATTGAAAACACTAATGGACATCTAATGTTCTAAGATCACAAGAGATTGAGACACCACATCTCTATCCAAAACCTTAAGACATTAATATATGAGTCACCTATCATATAAATCAAACATTCAACTTATTTGTAGGGGATGTGTGACTTAACCTCTTACACTAGCATCCATCATCTTATAACATGATCTTGCTCCGACTCTCTCACTAAGCTGAATCATGACTCTAATATTATTTATTGAGGAGTCTTGAGAAGCTAAGAGTACCAACGAGCATCCAATGCTCCATGACCACAAGAGAGTGAGACGCTAGGGGTGTTCAAATCCAAACCAATCCAAATAAAAAACCGAAAACCGATCCAAAAAACCGAAAACCGTAAAAAACCGAAAGTTATTGGATGTGTTTGGATGTTATTTTATGAAAACTAATCGGTTCGGATTGAATTTCGGATGAATTTTTCAAAACCTATCCAAACCAAACCGAACCGCATAAATATATTTTTATACTTATTTACTTTTTATTAGTATGACATGTTATGTGAATTTATTATTAGATGATAATAATTTTTTTAATAATATTTATTAGTTTGGTATAATCTATTTATTTTTATTATTTCAAGCATAATCAATCACTCTCGTTTTGTAATATTAACTTTTAATATACTATATGTTATATATTATATCAAATCTATGATTTATTAGTAGTTTTATAATATTAATAAAAATATAATGTGTAATTTGGATATCCAAAAACCGATCCAAATTAAACCGCATAAAATTGGATCGGATCAGATTGGATTTTTTTTAATATATCATTCAAAAATGAACCGAACCGCAAGTGAATTAATCTTTGGATCAGATGAGTTTTTGCTTTAAAACCGATCCAAACCGAACCGCAAACACCCCTATGAAACGCGATATCTTTACCCAAAATCTTAAAGCATTAGGTATATAGGTTATCTCTCATATAAATTCGACATACCTATTTATAAGCAATATAAGACTTAACAACTCACATTTGCACCTGAGAATCTCACTAACAAGTATGAGTCTCTAGATCCTATAACTAAATCCAATACAAAATTGAACTCACACTTTTCTACAAAATTGAATAATAACTTTAATACTATTTATTAGAGAGGTCAGAGAAGGCGAGAGCACCAATATAATTTATACTTAGAATTATAAGAGAGGAAGGTGTTATATTGCTACTAAAAACCTTAAAACATTAAATAAATAAATTATTTCTCTTATTAATCGCATTCATAAATATAAAAATCGTTGGTTTGACGATATAATATAACTTGTAATGTTGGTAAAAAGAACATAAAGCAAAAATATTATTAAAATTAATAAAAAAGTTGATAACTTAAAAAAACTAATTTAAAATTAAAAAAATTAAAACAAATATTATTAAAACTAAATATAAAGGCCTAAAGAAAGTATTTCAATAAGAAGTATAAATGGAGTATACAAAGGCCTAAAGAAAGTATTTCAATAAGAAATATAATCCTTATGATTAATTTTATCATTTGTACAATTGTACTACTATACTAGTATCATGAATCTGGAAGAATCTTGTATGTAAAATTGCTGAGATATTGCAAAAGTGCTATAGTAATAAGCTTTCATAGTATGATTAAACTAGCCAACGTCCATGTGACTAATGAAGCTTAATTTTAGCAAAGTAAACTAATTGTTGTTTTGCTTTCTTAAGAGTTGTATACATGTTTGTACCTTCTTTCATCAAATTCAAGAACATTTTGATGTAAAATCATGTGAATGCTGGTGATAGAGCAAGCATTTTGCTTCAATTATATAGTATTTTATGTTACATAATACTAATAGAATAAGATAAAACAAGAATTGGGTATGATGGATTGGGCCGGTTCATGCAATTCTGATCCCAAGGTTAATCAGCCACTCAGTAACTAATGGATAAGGTTTCCTTATACCAATTATTACACTCACACTTATATTTAAAAAAATATAGAAATACTCTATTTTTGCAGGAAAAAAACTTTATGGTAGTTTATTTATTTTTACAAAAATAGGAACGTTGGTCACTTGGTTGTTTATTTTTAGTATATAAAATGTATGTGGGGTGGTTCCTCTTTATTATAGTAGCGAGTGATTTTTCAAACAGAAAAAATTTGGAAGTTGCAGAGAGCACGCGAGAAAGGAAGAAGGGTGTCAGCTATCATGTGAGTGTGCGTTATTTGTGTGAGGTTGAGTCTTCTCAATTAAGCTTGTGAAAGTCTTTGGTTTAAAAATAAAGTAAATGAATTATTTGTGAAATATAAATATATTAGATACTAAGAATGAAATTTTCAAAGGATATAAGAATAAACTTATAAAGACTAAAGAGATGTAAATTACAAAGATATCCTCAATTTTGAATTAAATGATTTAACAACTTTAATATATAAAATATATATACACAGTTTGGATTGGTTTCGTCATCAATTATTTAATGAAATTAATTTTTTAAATAAAAACATTTTTTTAATATTAAATTATATTATAAATAATAAAATAGAACAACTTAAAAAATCGTATAAATATTTTAAATAATAAATATAAATCAAAATATTAAAATATTAACCATATATTAATATTTAAATTATTAAACTTAAATAATAAAATAAATAGGACAAATACAATGTGGATATTAGTATTTTTATTATTCGACTCGTTTTGATATTTTATAATTTGAATAAATTAAATTTGAATTTAAATTCGGTTAAAGTAAATTTTTTCCACCAAATTTAAAGCAGTTCAGATGGATCATCAAAGATAAGTGTTATGTTGATCATCAAAGATAAATGTTATATTGTCATATTTATATGTATGTATAGGTTACGTGTATATATAGATAAAAAAGTATTAATGATTTATTTTATCTTTTGTAAATAAATATTGTAAATAAATATATATTTTATTTGTATTTTGTGAGTTGTAAATAATGTATGGACAAGGTGATTACCAAAAAAAAAATTAGAGAAATTTGAATTTGAATTTAAATATTTTAATTAAATATTTTATTTTTATTGACTAATTAAAAAATCTGTTGATTATAAATATCAACAATTGGTTCACATAAATATAAATATAAAATAAATGTTACTGCAAAAGATTGCACTCTTCGACAAGGAATATTACGCGGGAGGAAAACACCCTAGACTCTTAATAATCACAAAGGGAAGCACCATTCAAGACGACTCTGATTAGCAGTCTTGTCTAGCTTAATTCCTAACTTCACCAATTCGCATGATATAGTAGTGTAGAGAAGGAAACCAAACTCGATCCACATTGACCAAAAAGGACTTAAGGAGAAGCCCTAAAAAAGCCTCATCTCTATTCAACAACCTCTTAGAGTAAGCCAAATCCAATCAGATCCTAGGGGACAAAATCCTACATCTCCTACGAGCACATTGTCATATGAACTTCATGGACAGAAAAGATACTACTCGACCAACCGTTAAGAAGGGACAACCCCAAGCGACCACTAAAGACAGTCGAGCTTTTACGCTCATTAACAAAGCGCATCTACGAAGACACTGACCTCTTTGTATCGTCCGTCAGTTAAAGGTATAAGAGAAAATATGTGGCTGACGAGCACCTCAATCAGACGGACGAAAGAAAGACTACATTAGTCGATGACACGAGGAAATGAGGAATAATTGAAGAAGAAGGAGAACATAATACCCTTATGACTTTCTCGAGGAGATAAGTGTTCTGTAAAGCTTTTACACAACTTCAAAAATTAATCTTCTAACTATGAACATTATGACAATAAAGGGTCTTGTAATCCCGTGCAGGAAGGCATAAGCCACTCTTATAAGGAAGATTCCACACTTGGCGAATACACTTCCCAATGTAGTTGACACCCCCCTCTTACGAACTATCTACTCCAAGAGCGTAGGTTATGGAACCTGAAGACGTCCACCCCAAACCAGGTCAATTGTTGGGGCTAGGACATGATACTCACCTTTGGCCAGGGACAGTTTCTAGCGAGGCTAAAGAACCATACGAACTCTTCCTAATTGGAGCTAGTAGCGAAAAAACTTTGTTTGAGACTACAGAGTTCAACGGACAAACCTGACATCAGCAACACCCAATAGGAAAACAAATTTTAAATTGCAGGAAAAATTACTCGCTAACTAATCCTAGGCCAGGAAACTAAACGACCATAAAGAGGAGACAAAATTCTATCATCTTTGTGTGGATAACATATTCAAAGTTGCTCTGAGCGGGGCTTCTGCGGACGACCATGGTGTGGCCCCTAGGAGCGAGGATGCTTGGTTTTCCTCTCCTTTGTTTTTCTTTTTCTTTTCTCTATAATATTTTATAGGATTTCATGCCTCGACAAGATAACAATATATATATATATATAACAATATATATATATATATATATATATATATATATATATATATATATATATATATATATATATATATATATATATATATATATATATATATATATATATATATATATATATATATATATATATATATATATATATATATATATATATATATATATATATATATATATATATATATATATTAAAATTCTGGCCCTTGTAATACAAAGGTCAAGACTGATTTCTTAACACAAACACGATGTCAAGACATATGTTATGACATTTGTTGACAGAAAACATGCTAAAACTGTTGATTGTGCAAAAAAAATAAATTGCAGAAATTTAAAGAACACAACCAATTGTTAACCCAGTTTGGTACAACGTCACCTACTCTGGGGGTTACCAAGCCAGGAAGGAAATCCATCCTAGTTTACAACTTCTCGCCTAATCACTACCTTGTGAAACTTCTACCTAGAAACCACTAGATATGAGATCCCGCACTCACTTCCAATCACCACAGTGATATACCTACATCCACAAATCTTGTGACTAGACTTAAAAACCAAAAGAAGACTACACTTCATATAAAAGATACTCAACTTTTTGCTTAAAATATCATAAGTGAGAAGAATACTTAGTCTATATTAAAAGCTTCAAGCAAGAACAATAACTTGATAAACAATCAAGTAACAATAACTTAATAAACTATTAAGTAACAAACTGTATACCACACGTTATCAAAAGATACATGAGTGTCTTACAAAAACCACAAGAGACTCTTAAAACGTAAGAACTAGACTTCCCCTAATTTTACAATTGTGAAATTTAAATTACATTAGGTCTAGGGTTCCCTTTAAATACACCTCAGTAGTCCATGAGCTTCGAAATCTTCACCCAAATATTTCTTGATCCTCAAACTGAAGGTTGCACAAATTATGCAGAAAAATCTCCTTAAATCTCGGAACAAATCTTCAAGGTTTCTAAATTGTCTCATTATCCAATTTTAAAAACTTTAATGCTGTTGGAGATTTGATTTACTTGTTCCATATTAAATCCTCTTGACCTGCAAAATTTATGTGATATATCCAAAAGAATTATCACAAAAATCAAATCAAATTTGTCAAGATTTAAAATAGCCTGTACTGCTATTCTGGTATAGTGATGAGTGCTAAATTTTTATGAATTTAAGTGTGAATAATTATCACTAATCAATTTATTTCGTTTTCTTTTTGTCAATAAACCTCAACTTTAGTGTGAATAAGTAACTGTTTAGTATTTTAGTATAGTTTTGTCGGATCATGTAAATAGCATTGATTTTGATCGTTTTTTATCTCATTTTATAGGTACTCAAGCAATTATATTTAGTCATTATAATATAGAGCATTGAGTAAACTTTCCAACGCTTCCAACCGTGCATAAATCAGAGTTACGATTCTCAAATTATGGCGAAAATAAGTGCTAAATTTTTTCCGACAAAGCAGGGAGCGTGCTAAGCACTCTCTGTGCGGGCTTAACGCGTCCTGTGAATTTGAAACTCATTAAATATGGAAAATCACACATTTTTAGGTTATGGGTTGCGTATTTTTTAGTCTCAACACCATCGACTTCATTTTTGGTCTAGAGAGCTTAGAAAGTATCAATGGAGGTTGCAACTCGATAATTTGAAGTTGATGATTCTTGGATCGTGATTGACACCACATGAGATTATGATTCCTCTCCTTTCTTCCCTTTGTAGTTTCCATTTGTTGTGAGTTTTTATGTAAGTTTACCTGGATTATATGTATATTTATTTCTCACGGTGTTGTATAAAACCTCTTTTACAAATTATTATTGATGATTTCTTGCTTTGTTTGTGTTTAAGTTGCTATAGACATGCACGGTTCGAATCTGGACTTAGAATGAACATCTATTAGGTTCTAGATTCTAGAAATATATTTAGGCTTAATATTCACGTGGGTATCAGTTCTTAATGCCTCCGTATTGTTTCAGTTGCACGCGACATTGCCTCCGAGAGCAATACAATTGATATCTCACTCTGCATTAGAAATAACCTCTATGTGGGAGATACACAATGATTTTGACGAGTGATTTAGGTTACGTATAACTGAGTAGTAAGTTTAAGTATTTGACGGGTATATGAAATTCAATCTCGAGAGTTCTCTCATTTCTAAAGAATGTATTTATTTTATATTAATAACTTTATTTAACGCACCTCATACCTTAAACCCATTATAACTCAAGCTCAGAAATGCGGAAACTATTGAACGGCATTATTTCCCTTGCACCGATCCCCATGGATACGATAAAGTCTAGAATACTTCCAATCTTTTGCTTTCCGCTTTAATGCGTCAAAAAAGTGGCTCCATTTCCGGGGATTTATGTTTTGATATTGAATTACATCGCATTAGTTTCTATGGTTTTGAGTTTTGCACATAATGTCCATATTGTCTATAATGTGTAAATAGAAACTTGTTTATATTGATACTTTTATATGTTTAAAATATTTGTGAATTTGACATGTTTTGTATACTTTTGAATTGTATATCTGTTTGGTTCCCTTCGCGTTTGCTAATGTGTTAGGTTAGGCATAGCCGTTAGTGGAAACTAATTGTGCAAGGAAGCAACTTTGAGGAGTGTGTATACATAAAGGCGTCGAGCTAACAACGTAAAACAAGCGCTTGTTAGGAGGCACCCCAATAGTAGTAAATGATGTATAGTTGTGTAGTTGAGGTATTATGGCATAGTGGACATTTAGCAAGAAGAATCAGTTGTGATTCTGATTTTTTTGCACAGACCTGCTCGCACTGAGCGCGATCCGTACGCGCTAAGCACATGTTTTCTGGTGTAGCACGCAAAATCCAATCGGTGGGGATAAGTGCTCCCTGCTGCATACCAGTGGAATTTCTGTTTCACTCAGTACTTTTTGCCCACTTTCGCCCAGGCTATTTAGAGAGTACATAATAATAGTATTTACTAATTCTTTTGTTGGGTGTTTGAACTCAAATTTTGGTCTGTTAACTTGAAGAATTTTGAGGTGATTTTCCAAGTTTGACCGTTTCAACTTGCGGATGTATGGTAATGATATTGTTTTGAAGTTGTTTCATCCAAGGTACTCGTTTATCGCTTTCTATAACATAGCATGTTTATGAGACTTTTATTTTGTACAAAATTCCATGTCATTTATTCTTTTGCCACACTTGTTCCTTCTTGAATCACTTTAGGACAAAACCCTTTTTGTGAAGCCACTTCTATTGTTTACCATATGCAGGAGACCAACATTCTTGTTTAACTTGGTTTTATTATGTTTAACCGTTTATTTGTATTGATGTGTATAAAAGCATGAAAAAGATCAAGGTGTTTTGCTTGATTTTGAGCATAACCACCTAACCAAAAGTATTTACCCGGTGAGTGTGCGAGCATTTGTTAGTGCATTTGAGCCTTAATGTTAGAATCCATGTTGGTATAGAAAATGTTGAACTTGTAAATAACTAACTAGTTCTTCATTGATTTTTGTATGGATTCTGAATTTGTTTCTTGAAACACTTGACTGCTCAACCATAACTTGTGTTTGATTTTGTTTTACCTTGCCTTAGAAAGTTGAGAGCATTCACATTACATGTTCAATTGTATTCAAGTTGAGGAGATCATTGTTGGTTGCCTATTTGTTAAGTTACTTTGCGGTTGAAAAGAAATAAGTGGTTGAAAACAATAAAAGAAAAGAAAAAATTGTGAAAAAGGAAAAGAAAAGAAAAAAAAAAAGAAAAAAATGTGTATGAATAAAATCAAGGTTTTAGAAAATGAGCAAAGCGAGAGAGTGAATAAATTTTTTTGAATTCTTGAATGTGCGTGATTTAATTGCTCTTATAGGTTTAGGAAATTTTATTTCATTAGATTTAGACATAACCCTTCTTTGTTACCCTAGCCCAATTACAACCCTGGAAAGTCATTGTGATTCTTGCTTTCATACTGTTCAATATGAGTTTTTTCTTGATGAATGCATAATTTAACTTTTTGTTAGCTTGATTATTGGGTGAGAGTTAATCCCGTCTTGTTTTTGTTATTCATCTACCGATGAATTGAGTGTTAGTTGTGATTCATTTTTAAACAATGTATTGTTTAAAATTTTTTGACATGTATTTTGTATTTAGGAGTTGTTTCATTTTCATGTTGTCGTTGTAGTTAAGTGGGAAGTTTTTCTTTGCTTGTATGTTTTTGTTTTGAACCATACATTTGTTTTTCATATTCCAAACTTATTGATTCGTGATTGTTTGGTTGATACTTTTGTTTCTTTAGGTTTTTGTGAATTTGTTTGAGGATAAAAATTGTTTTAAGTTGGGGAAAGTTTTATAAGTGCTAAATTATTCTGAATTTGAGTGTGAATAATTAGTACTCATCGTCTTATTTCGTTTGCTTTTCTTCAATAAACCTTAACTTTAGTGTGAATAAGTAATTGTTTAGTATTTTAGTATAGTTTTGCCGATTCGTGTAAATAGTATTGAGTTTGATCGTTTTTATCTCATTTTTTAGGTATTCTAGCAATGATATTTAGTAATTGTAATATAGAGCATTGAATAAGCTTTTCAGCGCTTCCGACCGTGCGAAAATCGGAGTTACGGTTCTTAAGTTATGGCGAAAACAAGTGCTGATTTTTTTCGACACAACAGGGGGAGCGTGCTAAGTGCCCTCTGTGCAGGCTTAGCGCGCCATGCGGCTTTGAAACTCATTAAATAAGGCAAAAACATATTTTTAGGTAATGGGTTGGGCATTTTTGAGGTTCTAACACCATCAACTTCATTTTTTGGTCTAGAGAGCTTAGAAAACATCAATGGAGGTTGCAACTCGACGATTTGGGGCGCGCTAAGTGTCCTCTTTTTTCTTTGTAGTTTCCAGTTGTTATTAGTTTGTATGTAAGTTTACCTTGATTATATGTATATTTATTGCTCATGGTGTTGTATAAAACCTCTTTTACAAATCAATATTGATGAATTCTTGCTTTGTTTGGGTTTAAGTTGCTATAGACATGTACGATTCGAATCTGGACTTAGGACGAAGATCGATTAGGTTATAGATTCTAGAAATATATTTAGGCTTAGAATTCACATCGGTATCAGTTCTTAATGCCTCTGTGTTATTTGAGTTGCGCGCGATATCTCCTCAGAGAGAAATACAATGGATATCTCACTCTGCGTTAGAAATAACCTCTGTGTGGGAGATATGTGATAATTTTTAAGAGTGATTTAGGTTGCGTATAACTGAGTAGTAAGTTTAAGTATTTGACAGGTATATGAAATTCAATCCCGAGATTTCTCTCATTTCCAAAGAATGTATTTATTTTCTATTAATAAATTTACTTTCCGCACCTCATACCTTAAACCTATTATAACCCAAGTTCAGAAACATGAAAACTATTTAAGGACATTCTTTCCCTTGCACTGATCCATGTGGATACGATAAAGCTCGAAATACTTATAATATTTTGCTTTCCACTTTACTGTGTTAACATACATTATGTCACAACATCTGGAAGAACATCTGTCTTCATTGTAACCTTCACACTCTGCTGTAGCGGTCTGATCAAGATGTTATGCCATCTTGCTCAGCATCTGTCATGAAACATGTTTTAGTAAAATTATTGTCAATCCTAAAACCATGGATATACCGATTAGAACTCATTATCCTGATCTACCGACTGGCCGAGATCTACATATACATTCTGCATAGTTTGCTTATGAGACTCCCAAAACATCTCTTTCAGAGAAGCCATCTCTTTATCATGAGTTCTTTGATCTTCTACACGAGACTCCTTCTCTTATTGAAGAGCTTTTCAAGCCTCCTCAACATGACTACCGCCTCAGTTACAGTAGTAGATGTTTGTTGATATTGCTTCTTCTATACATTAAGAGAAGACTTTAGCTCAAAAATTTGGGCAACCAGTATGGAAGGAGAGTAGCGGGCATTTTCCTCCTCCTACAAAGCTTCAATAAGTTTCATTTTATACTAAAGATTTCTCATCTCCTTCTGGAATTTAGAGAATTTTTGCTCCATATCTTTACATTTTCCTTCTAGGTATCCCTTTCCTTTGAAATATTACTCACTGCCAAGATGTCGCCTCAGCCAACAGTAGTTATGGAAAACAGAGAGGGTATATGGTAGGAGTGATAGATGAACTTAGAAAGAATCTCCATCTTCTCTGCCTCATGAAGATTCTGGAAGAAGGACAGATCCTTCGGAGACATAACAATAACAACTTCCACAAGACTATGAGGAATCTGAGCAAGAAGGTGAAGGTAGAGAAAACATAAGAAAGGGAGGTGGTGTTTGGATTGTGTTCATAGAAAACATTCTCCTTTAGAACTTCTAAGCACTCAAATGAGAATAGCGATAAGGATAATGAAGAGTAAAAGACACAAGTATTTTATGCAGGTTCTCCATTAAATAGGCTACTCCTGTCCACCCCTCAAGGATGATTTCTCCTTATCCAAGGACTTAATCCACTATAGCCAACACAATTACAAATGCACGGGTAACAGCCGATGACTAACAAACAATGATCCGTTCAGTGATCCAATCTAACGAATATAATGTTCATTGACCTCTATCATGAATATGACCAACAAAGTCATCCAAGAGAATTTTCTCCACAATGATATCCATCAGTGATCTCATAAGAGTCTGACCTTCACTCGGCCCCCTTTGAGATATGGCTATCATTGACCCAAAAAAATATGATCCCTCAAGATCTTCTATTAGGATTTCCTATAATGATCGCAACTATTATCTTTTTGAGATTAGACATTCACTTAGTCTCTCAAGGAACCTTTCAATGATATGTTCAGTGATCCGATTTAATGAATATAACAATCATTGACCCAATAGAATCAGATCCCTTAAGGTCATCTATCAGGGTTTCCCACAATGAATGCAACCACTGTTTTCTTGAGATCATACCTTCACTCAATCTCTCAAGGAAATAATCAACAAAAGTTGATAAGGTTCTTGTGTTTACATGATTGCTTCTTCTAAGCAGATTACACAAGTGTTTGAAGCGCATATTGTTTAACACATATTTGAGCAACAAATCTAGTGTTAAAACAATTTACATGAAGAAATTCAAACTGAAACACAATACGAGCAACAAATCTTGTGTTCAATCCAATGTCCTATCAAGATGTATATGACCAGAGGTTGATTAGCATCTTATAGTGTTATTCTTCTTCATCTTATTTTTGAGCAATTTACGAGCAACAACTCCTTGCTTCTTCTGAGATCTACCAAGATGTATTTCATCAGAAGTTGAATAGCATCTTGTAGTATTCTTCTTTATATTTCTTTCTTTTCTCTCATTTCTGTATATTGGTCTTTAGAATGTTTAGCATTGCAGCTTTTACATCTTCAGCATCTACAATGTTTAAGCTTGATGGCCAACGACACTTGGCTTTGAATCTTTGATCTTCTTTTATAGCCTTCAGAGTGAGACGTTGTGAGGATAGAAAAGTATTTTGCTACACTAACGGTTAGTTCCAACAAATAGAATAAGGTGTAAGAGTTAGACAATATAAAATAATAGTTTCTATATCTTGTCATTTTTCAATGATAGCTTTCCACCTTTTCTCTGCATAATGGTTTTATAATAAGCTTGTAAACAGAGATCCGTTGAGTAAAGAAAGATAATTGGAAATCTAGTTGTTTGTTTCCAACGATCACAATGAGAGTGATTGACAATAGAGTATAAAGGAATGTCCTTACACCACCCTAGAGGGTAGAGGTCACAAACACTTTATGTACCTTTTGTACAACATCACACGTTAACCATTTTAAACTTCTTCTTATCATCACAGACTTCAAATATTTGAATGTTGAAGCTTGTTGTAGAAGATTCACTATAAAGTCTTAGAACCTATGTCTTGGAGTCTTCAGAATGTCCTATCAGAACCTTGTCTTCAGAGTCTTCAGCACTTGGTTGTAAGAACTTGCTTTTCTTCAGATCATCATAAGTTTTTCAGTAGAACCCCGTCTTCATAATCTTCAGAACCTGAAACACATAGAAGCAAAGCTTTAGAAGGCATCCAAAGACTAACCATAAATTCACAATTAGAACCTCTCATACTAACATTCCTTAGACACATTGTAGAAGATGGATTCCAGAATCTTGACTTTAACTGTAACACGTAACCACATGTTTTTATCCAGTAGTGCATGTTTAGAACTTGATGACGTCACACGCCTTGATACCAAAGGCATCATATTACAACAGTAACTACACATTAGAATGAAACCATTACTGTATACAAGTGTTCACTAAGATAAAATGTAAAGTTATCATCAAAATCTTAAGGCCAGATGTAGAAAAACTTCTTGTCCTTACAATATCCCCTTTTTGATGATGATAAAACCATGTATTTTGATAGAATAATTTATACAGGGTAATCACCATAACTGAAAAATTCAGGGTTAAGCCCACAACTCCCCATGAATCTATTAATCCAAAAATTTCATTTAAGCTTGTTAAGAGTCCCCCCCTGAGCTCAAGACTCACAATTTTTTTTGAGTTATCAAAACATATAAATAGAGAAGTAACACTTCCCTACAACAACTCATCAGAGTCCGACTAGAGCACCTAGTCTTAATCTCAGAACCTGGTGACTATCAGCACTTGATGAAGAATCAAAACTTGATTTTGAGCCTGATTAAATAATATCATGCATTATATAGCAACACTTCTATTTCATGATTCTGATATCACAACCAAATACTATACTTCAGGAGAAGTTCACTACTTCTTGAGTATAAGCATTTGACCTGATATATTCTAATGTATCAGAAATTCAGACAGTTCAACATCTGAATAATGTGTACATTGCGGAAGCACACGTATCAGAGCACAACTTCTGAGTGGAATCTCTGTATGGGAGCATGCATTAGAATGTTGACTTTTCTTCCTTTCAGGAGAACACAACTTCTGAAGCTTTAAGTCTGAATTCCATACTTTCAGAAAGTTCACAACTTCTGAATACTATATGTAATACGATGGGAGAACTGACTTAGGTGTTTTGCGTTTGATTACAAATGTTGCGGATAGCAAGAGTCGCCACCGAATTTTCTTTTATCCAATAAAGGAAAGGATGAAAATAACAGGAAAAACATTTTGAGAATTTTCTTGAGTTCGGGGGGTAGGTTATGAAAAGGGAAGGTGTTAGCACCCTTTTCATCCATAGTTATCTACAGGCTCTTAATTGCTTGATCACTTTAAAGTGCTTTGTGTTTGTGTAATTTTGAAAAATATTTTGAAGATGTTTTGAAAGTGATGATTTTTTAATGATTCTGGAATCTTTGAGAATGTATACAAAATATTTTATTTTGGAAATATTTTAAAAATGCCTTAGTACGACAAATTTGCAACAATTATCGTATCGTTGAGAATGTATACAAAATGTTAGTTTTGAAAATATTTGTTTGGAAAAAGAGTGTTTGAAAAGATGTTTGTTTTTTGAAAGTCTGAGGTGTGGAAATGGTTTTAGTTTGTGAGAAAGCAATTACGAGCAATCTACCTACTCAAAAAGTCTTTGTTCTTTTCCTCCTCCTTTAGATAGTTCTTGTCTACCATTAGTTGGTAGAGATCCATATCATTGGATGTGAGGGACAGGTGTGGGTCATCGTACAGTCATAGAAGGAGTCTTGTAAGATGTTTTATCAATTGTCGTAAGGGACTAAGATCGTTTACCGAAGGCAACATTTGAAGGGTTATTGAGGGACTATGATCTTTTAATCGAGGGTCTTTGCTAAAACATTCCATGTTCGAGGGACATGACTATTTATATCCGAGGTAACAAGTGTGGGTTACCCTAGATGTGTATGTGTGTAAAGTGTTTTGTTTTCATGTATATTATCTTTGAATTAGGGTTTTCTATGGTTTCATTTTAGTCTTGTCATGCAAACCCTAATTACTAATAATAATAGGGAAAGCGATAAATTGTAGAATTTAAATGTCCTACGCTATTACAACGCTTTGGGAATGGGGTACAAGTTTGTGAATAGGGGAAGGAAAGCAATAAAGCCCTTATTATCTATTACAAACCATATAGATAAATAATGATAGAATATACAAAATGTAAAGATGAAGATGAAATTGGTTTTTAGGGTTTTTTGATAGAAAAGGTTTGATAATAACCTATTTATACTAATTGATTTTAATTACAAGAGAAGTTGATTAATAATTTAACAAACCCTAAAAGTCTAATTTAATTGAGATTAAGAAGATAATAAACCTTAATCTAATAATTTGTTTTAAAAAATAACTTGAATGTTTAATGTCAATTTAGAAAAATATTTTAAAGTGTAGAAAATCACCAAAACCTAGTTCTAAATATTAACAAAAATAAAGTAAGGGTTTAAATTAAAATGTTTTTAATTTAATTATTTAAGAAAAAATATTATTATATTTTTGGGTTAAATAAAAATAAATAAGTAAATAATATATAGAAAATATAAAGAATATGAAAACAAATTGGGCTTGAGGTGTTAAAAAGTAGAAGGGAGTTAAAAAGGAAAATGGGGTGCTGGGGCCCAAAACTGTTTTTTTTTGTAAAAGTCAGAAATGAAATAAAAAGAAAAGAAATGGGCCTAGCGGTGTCTTATCAAAATGAGTGTATGAAAGAAAATAATTCAGGGCCAAGATGGGGAACCCATGCGTTGTTTGGATTCCATATGGTTGGCTTGTGAGAGCTCATGGTGGACAAGCGCATATGATGTGTTGGATTTGTTGGCATAGTGATCTGATGGTGTTGAAACGAAGGCGCATGATGGACTCAGGGATGCTAGGCACGCTGAATCTGCAAAAAATGTGTGAAAAAATACAAAAAGGGTACCACTGGGGCTCGAACCCAGGTCCTTATAGATCAATGCCTTACGCGCGCTTCTTCTGCCACTGGGGTGGCTGTTTCATCCGTTAATAATACAAGTTGCAATAAATTTTAAATAAACTCGTTCTTGAACACAACTTCATCTTCTTCCTCGCGCCAGCTTCCATTATTATATTTTCAAATTTCTGAACTTGCTCATTTCTCAATCATTTTCAAAAATGTAAACATGAAAGTTGCTCCATTTTTCAACACGAATTCAACCATGTAAATAACTAAAACTATAAATAAAAGATGAACATGAATTTTGTTTGGTACCAAATAAAACCTAATTTTTTCCAGAAAGTTCAACTTCAAAATTCGCATCACTCAGGAAACATAAATGAAAACTAAAGGCATGGTTAGCTTCAGGGATATGATGTCTACATTTTTCATTCACAAAGTAACCGTTAATGATGCTTGTAGAGAGAGTTCAAAGTTGAGAAAACTTACCTCAAAACTGGAAATCGTGTATGGAGTTTGAGCACCCCTAGAAGTGTCGTGATGGTCTGGATAGCTTCACTGGACTCCTAGGAAGCTAATGCAACTCTTACTTTGTGCCGAAAGTGCCTGAGTCGTGCTTGAGAAGTCAAGTTGCAGGTGGCTGTTTTTGGGTTTGGAAGATGATGAAAATGGAGTAACAGTTATGGAACAGGGGTGGGGATGAGTTGTCTATGATGTGTAGATGATGCTTAAATGATTTATAAAGGGAACGCACGAGGGTATTAGGTGTTTGAAGTTTTTGGTCAGAATGTGCAACAATGGAGGCTTGGAATGCAAATTCTGATTTCAAAGTGTTTGAGGGGGTTAGAGAGCTTGTTCATTCGTGTGTTAGGTTGCAAATGGATTCTCTATTTATAGAGGGAAGGTTTTAGAGCTTGAAGTAACCATAAATGTAAGATGACATGTTATGGGTTGGTTGAAGGTGAGAAATTAAGTTGGATGAAAAATGATGGTTTTAAGGATCAAGTACAAGCATGTTCTGATGTTTTTTGGGTGCAGGGGACTTGATTCATGCTTTTGAGTTTGCTTGCAATCAGAGATATAAGTTACAAGGCTCAATGCGTTGACAATTTGCATAAATCTTGCTTTTCCAAAATGGAAGTGTAACCTTTCTTCCTTAAATGGCAAGTCAACTTGGACAATGCTTGAACCACTTGGACAATGGATCAAACAATTGAGTAAACATTAAATTATTGAGTGATTTGCAAGTTTTAAGGCCTGCAAAGCAAGATTATGCAGCATGGTTGGAGATTTGATTAAGTGTTCTTCACTAAAATGACCTAAAATTCAAGTTTTTGATGCCATCTTCATCTCTTCGAAACTTCTAGCTCAAGCATGATCTCTTCAAGTTCTTGGACATTTTATAAAGCTTGAAACATTGCATAAAACATTAATGTTTAACATTTTGGATAAATAAACTTGGAACTTGATGAAAATTGGCCAAGAAGTTAGGACAAAAAATCTGCCTAACTTGATGAAAAATACACTAAGTGTTTTAGTAAAAATGTCATGACTTTATGAGCCTACATCTTAAAATCTAAGCATTTTTTGGACATAAATCCTAAGGTACAAAATTGTAGAATTTATCAAGATCTACAACTTCCATGTTGAAAGTTTTCCTTGAATCATCTTGCAACTTGGTAAAAATTGTCATGAAGTAGTGAAATTATCAAGGTTAAAAACACTTAAAATTTTTCTAAGTATTGAAAACTTTGACTTTTTATGGAATTTCTTGACTTTCTTGATTATTGATGATCAAGTTTTATATTTTTGAACGTCTTGATGAATCTTGATCTTTGAAATTTAATGTTGAGCAAAAAGTCAAAGTTTGACTTTTTGTATATCAATTGACTTTTCATCAGTTGATCAAATTTCAACTATCAATCTATTGATCTTGTGAAATGATTTGAGACATGAAATTAGGTCAATATTTTGTGTTTGAGTCCTTGAGGTCATGCTCCAAGTCATCAGGTCATGTAATAGGTCAAAATTCAATGATCAATTGTCATTCTCAATCAAAACCCTAATTTTGACAATTTTGCCCCTTTGATGATTTGAGTGATTTTCTTGAGGAATTATGGTCAAACCTTGATAAATTAATAAATATGAATTCAAAATGTTGATATTGGCCAAGAATCATGAAGTTTGACTGTATGTTGACCACAATTGACTTTTTTACCCAATACAACTGATTTTCAGTCATCTGAGTAATTGATTGAGCAAATTTGTGAAGCAAGACTTGAAACTTGGGTTGAGTATTCTTGGAGACCTATAATGAACCATGAAAGTCACTTGAGGCATTAAAAGTCCATTTATCCTTGATAAAATCAAAACCCTAATTTTGGACTCAGTGCTTAAGAGGTGAGCTTGTCTGATCAATTCTTGAGAACTCTTTGAGCATTTGAGATCTATTTGTGAGAAATGTCTTGAGAATAAAGAGGGAAAATTTTGGGGTACAACACTATGATATCAAGAAAGATTACCTTACTTTCAGTAATTTTATAACTTCTGAATTATGTTTGGTACATCTGTTTGAATATTCATATATTCATAGTGTACAACTTCTTACATATGAAATCAGAGTTGATTTCATCCATAAGGTTCTCAACCTTAGCATCAGGATCTTCATCTTTATCTTGTCTTAGA
The DNA here is from genome assembly GCA_948472305.1 of Vicia faba. Lineage (NCBI taxonomy): Eukaryota > Viridiplantae > Streptophyta > Magnoliopsida > Fabales > Fabaceae > Vicia > Vicia faba. The sequence continues at coordinate 420,994,867 of OX451739.1, read as the reverse complement.
ATACTCAGTGAACATGTTTAGAGTTCCTGGATTGAAACATCAAACAAACAGTTTTTAGCAACAACATTTTATATGTTTGAGTTTAATATTTTAAGAATAAATATTATTAAAATAATTTTACTTTCTCCTCCTTTGTCAGAAATATAAAGGTGATAAAGAGACAGAAAAATGAATCTTTGAAGATAACATATTCAAACCAGAGAATTTGTTTAGATAAAAATTAATTTAAGTTTTGTCTTTAAACTTGAGGTTTTAAAAGAAATGTTTGGAAGACTTAATGGAGATGAAAATATTGAGCTAGCATCCATATATCCAATAAAATCATGACACAAGCAAACCAAAACAATTTATTGATTGAACTGGAATAACAAGTACCACACAACAATGTTAAAACAAAGAAGATAGACACATGACAAGCAGTAACAACCCATAGTAGAAAACCAAACTTGGAGAATTTCACAACGAACTTCCTCAAGAACATCCTCAGGACCATTTCGATGAATTTCCCCAATAATCCTAGCCCCTGTGAAGAGAATAGAGAGAACTCTAGCAAAAGGTATAAATATATGGAATCTAGATATATAATTAATGATAGAGTCTCTTAGGTAGTTAAAAATGGATTAAGGTAAGTTGATTTTAATATGATGGATGAGAAGGTAGATGAAGACACTGTCATCATAGGTTAGGGTGTTCAACATTGATGCTATAGGTCTAAAGTTTAATATCACAAGCTGCAACCAAACTGAGGCAGCTGGAAGAAGATGAGCAAGATTAATGTGTCCATATTCATCAGAGATATTAAGAATAAAGTGGAGTCTATCAACAAAAGAGTATCTGTTTTGGAAGGCTTCTACAATAACTTCATCTTGAGCACAACCAATAGCAACTGCAATCGATGTTGGGGCAATAATAATGGGGTTTCCAAAACCAGAAGAGTGGATGGAAGTGCCAAATAACCTAACTTCAGTATTCATCCAAAAGTCTTTGACTAGGTCAAGATAGATTGGTTCAGTCAACACGGCAAATTAATTGGACCATCTTTGAGCGACTATATTCTGAGTAAGACCCAAATTATCATGGATTGACCTTGAAATGTTTTGACGACATTCACAAATGATTACAAGAAGATCATCATCATCGAAAATGATTCTTGAGTCCATGAGGAGAAAAAGATGAATGAATAAGGTAAAGTGATTAAAACTTTAAATAGAAGAAAGGAAAATGTAACCAACTGTGTAAGAGATACGATTTAGATAACTAAGAATTTAAAGGATGACAACTTGATAAATGAAAATTTATGGAGAGAGATATGAATGAGCTCCAAGACGCGAGAAATTAGACAAGACAAACACTTATGATAAGTATTGAATAGAGTGCTAACAATTATCATTTCCAGCAACGTAATTTACCAACTATTTTAGATAGATTAAATTGTACACGCTAGTCAGATGGATAAATGTATAAATTTAGTCTAACATTGATTAAAGAAGTGATTTTTCAATATCAGAGTGCAGAGATCTTCATAAGGGATACTGTATCTGACCAAAAATATATTGACCTTTTCCTTGATAGAATGAATTCTAGCCTGTAGAAGTGTTTATAAGTACTTTTGCTAGAGAGATATATAAACACTGACCTGGTGCAGTTGTATACAACACGATCACCTTTATTAACGGGTCGTAGAGCTGATTTGAATCTTCTTGGTCTCTCAGCTTCCATTCATTTTCCTCAAGAGATTCATCAAAATATGTATATTCTTATCATGGACATCAATCCTATGCATACCTGAAGGTGTGAAAACTCAAGAAAGGGGGGGGGGGGGTTGAATTGGGTTTTTAAAACAAAACTATTCTTTTAAAAAAAATTCCCCTTTAAGTTAAAATGCTTTTTCCTTCACTCTTGATAATAACAATAAGTAAGAACAAGAAGTAAAGAACAATGTATGTTTATTCTAGTTCACTTGAAAATTATCAAGCTAGTCTAGTCCACCCGCCAATGTGATTTCACTCACTCAATCGAGGACTTAATCCACTATAACCAAACTGATTACAATTTGCACAAGCTACCCGCAAGTGACTAACAACCTCTAGACTCGCAAGCCCTAAACTTCTTAAGGATTCAGACCTACCCGGTCCCTTAAGTAATATCAACTAATAATCAACCTGATTATTACAATGCACAAGCTACTGCAAGTGACTAAAAACTTCTAAAACTCGTAAGATCTATAATTCTTAAGGATTCAGACCTACCCAGTCCCTTAAGGAATATCATACAAAAGTTTGAATACAAGTTTTATTTACAAGAGTATTGCTTCTAAAAATCTGATTATGTAAACTATTTTATGAACAGTGACTTAGAATGTGATATCAATAAGCAATGTTTACGTGTGAATATTCAGTAGTTAGTCTTTTTTATTTCTTAGTATTCAAGCCTTTATGTAGCCATTAACATAATGTATTCGTTGAGGGATACTCTTGGAATTTCCAAAAACATTGGCAGCTTAAACAATAACGTGGGGGACAAGATCGTACGACGTGTCCGTCCTTTCATGGTAGTGGAATGAAACGTTGATTGTACCATGTATTATTTGTACCATGTTAACATTATCTTCTTTCCTTCTGCACTTCAGAGGCTTCCGCGAGCATGAGTTTAGAAGCGAGAACATAACATCAGGTCATCAAAACTTCAAGTCTTGAGAGTCTTCAGAACCGCGTCTTTAGAGTCTTCAACACTTGGTTATGAGAGCCTTTTCTTCAAACCTTGGATATTTAGAAATTTAAGTCTTTAGAATCTTTAGACCTTCTTTCTTTTAGAGTCTTCAACACTTGGTCTTCAGAACCCTTATCTTTAGAACTTTATAAATAGAAACACAAGCTTTCAGCATCTGAACTTTAGTAGAAACTTTGTCTTCAAATGTTCGAACTTTGTTTCTTTGGAAGATGTTGTCTTTAGAAACGTGAGTCTTCAGCATCTAGACGTAAGTAACAACTTCTTTCTTCAGATCTTCAGACTGACTTCCTTAGAACATGTTGTCTTTAGAAGCTTGAGTCTTCAGCATCTGGACAACTTCTATTTTTCATATCTTTTGACTGGTTTCTTCAAACAAATATCATAGCTTACACTTCAGAGCCTTATGGAGTGTCTTACTACTGTTCAATAGAACTTGTGTAACATAGAAGCGGAATCATTTCTCTCCTAATGTCCTGGCCACGCCATTCATCAGAAGTAGAACCTGTTTGTTAAGTAATCGACAATAAAAAACATTAGTATAACAAAATTGTTCATACAATTATACTTATTTGTTATCATCAAAACTCAGATAATATTGCAGAACCAAATCTTGTTCTTACAATCTCCCCCTTTTTGATGATGACAAAACTATGTATTTTGATGACACAATTTTGTACATATGATCATAATCAGTGAAGTTAGAAGGGTAAGAAATACTTATCCTTTTTCTAATACTCCCCTGAGTCAATGACTTGATGAAGATCGAATATCTTGATTCTGAACCATTTGATTAAAAACTCCCATGGTTCCAGTGAATCAGATATCGAGATCTTGAAAGTCTTGACTTTGGATTCCAATAGACAAATTGAGATCTTGATTTCACACAAATTCTTTATTGAATCTTTGAACTTTAATAGATCTTAGACATTTTCAAGATTCTCAATAGATTCCCAATTTTGGAGTCCGATTCTAGGTTTCACTTCTTGAATTATGAAAGAAGAACATCTTCAGAGTATGAAGCCAATAGATTAGACATAAGCTTTGAATAGTTCTTTCAGATCTTCGTCTTTTAATCAGAGTTCTAATTTCCAGAAACAAAAAAACTATTCTAACAGAAACAAAAGTTTAACTGGGTTAGAATGTAAGCAACTCTTTTCAGAGAATATTTCCGAGAACTTGATTATTGAAATCAAAATTATGTTCATTTAAATTACTCCCCCTTATTGTCATAATCAAAAAGGTAATTATGTGTGAAAAACATAAAATACAGAAGAAATAAAAAAGATAAGAAGTTTCATTGATGTTTCAAAAGAGATCACAACGGAGTGAATAAGGACAAATAAAGCTATCTAAACTTCAAACACATCACAACTCTCATCAAATAGAGCATTGCCTCTGATGAACATACTTTGTTGAACAATTTCAGTTATACCTGCTAACTCAAACGGTTCAGACAACACACGTCCTGGATGCTTGGATTGATAACTTTAGATGATATAATATTATTGCTGAAAGATGAATTGGAATATTATTACCAAGGCAATAAAGAAGACTTATATCCATAGGAAAAACTATATCAATATCTTCTCCTTTGGGATGAAGATTTGTCAACCGAAACTGAAACCAAACATTTAAAAGTGGTTTGCACTAAGGGGCTCAAATCTAAATGAAGAGTTAGGAACATTTGGAAACATGTCAACATTCATGCAATAGTTGGATAAAGGTGGACTATGGATGGCTTCATCAATGGAGAAGCGAGTGGTAGTAATCAGAACACCAAAGATGTGAGAATAAACGGTGTTTCCATCAGGACTAACAAAAGCTTGGAGCCAAAAATTCTTTAAGAGTTTAGGATAAACATGACCTCTCAACATTATTGCATACCCAAACCATCCTTGATTTTCAATGACCTTGTTGATAAAACCATCATCAGACACATAATTGGGTCTTTTCTCTTTGATTACTTCGAGAAGATTTTCATCTCCTTAAAAAGTTCTAATAGCCATGATATGTAGGAAGGTTTGAAGAGAAGAGACGATTGAATATGATGCAAGGATAATGACTTGATGAATGACTAAAAAAATAGGCAGTCAAGCATTTCTCAATTTAAGACAATTGAAACACTCAAGTGACGTCTCAGACTACTAAAAAAAATAAAAAGAGAAGTAGATCAGACATTAAGATGAGAGAGCATGAAAGCTTTTAATCATGACATGGAATGTCAGACATAGACCTAGAGGCATGACATGAAACAACTGTTCCCAAGGAGTAGTTAAATAAATATAATCATGATTAATCAATTTCAAGAAAAAAATAACTGCTCCTGCATGACCTAGGTAGAATGTGATAGACACTAAGTCTATTTAGGTAATGTGTTTGATATTCTCACAGTTTGGAGAACCAAAAAGGTTTCCAATGGATCAGGGACATTTCTAACCGAAACACCTTATCATAATTTGAGATAAATAGATTAGAAGTCTTTTGATTAAGTCAGAATCGTATTCCTTCAGACTAGGACTAGAACACAGTTGATTCTAATGACATCTTACTCTGGACATAAATCCATTTTTAGATTCTTTAGAATAAAAAGAAATATATCTTCAGCCAAGGGTTTTATAAAAATATCAGCCCAGTGATGGTCTGTATCTAAATTTTTTAAAGATAGAATCCTTTTCTAAACATAATCTCTGATATAATGATGTTTGATTTCTACGTGTTTAGCCCTAGAGTGTAGAATAGGATTTTTACTTAACAATTGGAGAAAGTCTTATCATAGAAGATAGATATGTTACTTTCATATATCTGGTAATCTTCAAGCTGATTTTTCATCCATAGCATCTGAGTGCTGCATAATGCTGCTGATATGTACTCTGCTTCTACTGTTGAAAGAGCAATTGTTGATTGCCTCTTGCTTGACCATGAGATTAGATTCTTTCCTAGAAATTGACAATTTCTAGAAGTGTTTTTTCTCTCTAGTCGATCTCCAACGTAGTCTGCATCATAGAATCCAGAAAGAGAACACTCTGATGTTTTCTCATACATCAAGCCAAGGTTAGGAGTTCCTTTTAGATACCTTAGAATCTTTTTAACAACAGTTAAGTGGGATTCCCTAGGATCAGATTGGAATCTAGCGCAAAGATGTACACTGAATAAAATATCAGGTCTAGATGCAGTTAAATACAAAAGAGAGCATATCATACCATGATAGAGCTTCTGACAAACCTTTCCACTTATCTTTTCTTTTTCCAAGATACTCGTAGGATGCATTGGAGTCTTTACTACAGTGCAGTCTGTCATGTTGAATTTCTTCAAAAGTTCTTTGGTGTACTTACTTTGATGTATGTAAGTAGCCTCTTGTTTTTGATCAATATGGATTCCCAGAAAGAAATTCAGTTCCCATCATGCTCATTTCGAACTTAGCCTGCATTAGCTCAGAGAATTCATCGTAGAGAGATGGATTAGCAAAATCAAAAATAATATCGTTGACATAAATTTGAACAATTAGAATATCATTTTTGAATGTTTTGCAGAAGAGTGTAGTGTCAACCTTTCCTCTGATAAACTTATTTTGTAGCAGAAAATTGCCCAATCTGTCATACCAAGCTCTGGGAGCTTGTTTCAAGCCATAAAGAGATTTCTTTAGTTTAAAAACATAGTCTAATTTTTCATATTTTTCAAAGCCAGGAGGTTGTTTAACATACACTTCTGCTGAAATGTAACCATTCAGAAATCCACTCTTAACATCCATCTGGTAAAGAATGATGTTATGATTTACGGAAAATGAAACTAATAACCGAATAGCTTCTGACCTGGCAACTGGTGCAAAGGTTTCAGTATAGTTTATATCTTCTCGTTGACTATAACCTTGTACAACCAGTCAAGCTTTGTTTTTTACCACCTCTCCTTTCTCATTGAGCTTGTTTTTGAATACCCATCTGGTTCCAATGACATGGACACCTTTAGGTTTCTGAACAAGATCCCATATGTTATTCTTTGAGAATTGGTTTAGTTCTTCCTCCATAGCCATAATACAATCCTTATTTATAAGAGCTTCCTCAATTGATGTAGGTTCTATTAAGGAGACTAAACTCAGAAGCACTTCATCAGAAGGTTTGAGAGCTGATCTTGTTCTGACTGGAGCATTTTTACTTCCAAGAATAAGATCTTCAAGATGAGAGGATGTGATTATATTCTTCTTTGGTGGAGTTAGACTAGATGGACTATCAACATTATTAGAAAGAGGAGCTTCTGATTCTTTATCTACTTGAAACTTCTCTTTGGTTTAGTGAATGTTATTGTCACATCTGCAAGATTTTCACACAACTTTGACTTTTCATGGTCAAGCTTATCATCAAATCTGACATGAATTATTTCCTCCATAATTTATGTATCTGTGTGTAGATTCTAAAGCCTTTAGAGCATTCAGAGTATCCTAATAGAAAACACTTTTATGCTTTGGAATCAAACTTATCCAAATTCTCTTTAGTGTTTAACATATAACAAATACATTCGAATAAATAGAAGTAGGAAATGTTGGGCTTTCTATTCTTCCACAATTCATAAGGAGTCTTACACAAAAAAGGTCTTATGGATATTCTATTTTGAATATAGCATGTTGTATTTACTGCTTCTTCCCAGAAATGCTTAGCCATTTGAGTTTCTTGGATCATGGTGCGAGCCATTTCCTGTAAAGTTCTATTTTTCCTTTCTACAACCCAATTTTATTATGGAGTTCTAGGGAAAGAAAAATCATGTACTATGTTATTTGAATCAAAAAGTTTTTCAAAATATTTATTTTCAAATTCTCCTCCATGATCACTTCGAACTCTAACTATTCTGCTCCCTCTTTCATTTTGTACTTGGGAACAGAAGGAATAAAATACAGAGTATGACTCATCCTTGTGTTTCAAGAATTTTACCCATGTCCACCTGTTGTAATCATCAATGATGACAAGTCCATATTTCTTACCATTAACAAAAGCAGTTTTCACTGGTCCAAACAAGTCAATGTGAATAAGTTCTAATGGCCTAGAAGTAGAAACAATCTTTCTAGCTTTGAATGAGGTTTTTTAAAATTTTCCTTTCTGACAAGCTTCACAAAGAGCATCTAAAGTATACTTTTGATTGGGAAAGCCTTTGACTAATCCAAGTTTATTTAGTTGAGACATTTTTCTCAAGCTAACATGACCCAGACATCGATGTCAGACCCACTGCTCTTCTTGAACAGTCAGAAGACATTTTACATTTTGATTTTTCAAATCTGATAATCGTATTTTGTAAATATTTTTCTTCCTCTTGCCATTGAATAGAACCGAGCCATCCTTCTGACTAACAACTTTATATGACGTTTGATTAAAGATGACATCATAACCATTGTCACTAAGTTGACTGATTGACAATAAGTTATGCATCAGACCTTCAACTAAAAGAACATTATTAATAGAAGGAAATTTACCATTACCAAACGTTCCAGAGCCGATGATCTTTTCCTTCTGATTGCCTTTGAAACCAACGACGCCTCCAGACTTAAGTTCCAAATCTTGGAACATATGCCTTTTTGAATTTTTCATGTTATTTTCTGTTTTCTACAGATCCAGTTTAGCGCATCACATGATCCTACATGCATCCAGCCACATAACACCACCAGATCTACATAAGATCTGATCCAACGCCTCCATATCTGCAAGCACATGGTGAATCTCCTTTGGTTGAAGACACCTGATCCTTTGGGTCTCTCCTTATCGGGCCTAACAGATTTCAATCTACACCCCCCAAATTGCTTTAAATCAGGCCCAATTCTTTTTTCTCTTTTATATTTTTCTTCTTTTCTTTTAATTATTTGTTTTTTTTTTAATTTTAGTTAAACTAAAATATTAATTTAGGTTAATTAATTAGGTTTATTTTTAATCACTTTTTTAATTAATTAACTAATTAATTTTATAATTAAATTAATTAGATTTTTTAGGGTTTTTTAATTAAAATTAATTATTACTAAAATTAATTAGTTTTCTTAGTTTTTTTAATAAATGCACCACAAACCATTTTTTCATATTAATACCAAAAAAAAATCTTTTCTTTTCTATTTTTTATATATTTTTAGATCGACTATGTGAACGTAATTTTTTTTTTATTTCTTGCATTTGTTTTCATTATTATTGTAACTGTTTTCTAGGATGTAATAGTAATTAGGGTTTAGTTTCTCGTATTTTTTCTACTTTTGTAACTCTCCCAAAGCGATGAAATAGGTTTAGATTTATTTTCCGCTTTTAATTTCTGCACATTTACTACTTTTCTATTTTTGATATATTATTGTTAGTAATTAAGTCTTGTATGGAAAGACTAAAAACAAACGATAGTAAACCCTAATTTCAAGATAAAAATAACTGAAATACAACACACATCACACACTCACACCTCTAGGTTAACCTCCCTTTTTGCCTGTCGACAAAACAATCATGTCCCTTGAACATGGTGACGCTTTAGCAAAGTCCCTCGAAAACAAAGATTATAGTCCCTCGATGATCCTTTCGACGTTGCCTTTGGTAAATGATCTAGTCCCTTAATGATAATTGTTAAATCGTCATTACCAGTTTCTTAGATGACTGTACGATGACCCACACATGTCCCTTCACATCAACGACAATGCTTCCTACTAACTAATGGTAGGATATCACTATATAAAGGAGAAGGAAAGTACAAGAAAGACCTTGAGTAGGTAGACCGCTGTTAATCTCTTTCTCACAAACATTACAAAAAAAACATTTTTCACACAAACACTTTTTCAGTAAATATTTTCAAAACAAATACTTTGTATGCAATCTCGAGGACAGATACGAGAATCATTACAAAATTTGCCTCACATTGGCATTTTCAAAATATTTTTTAAACACACATTCCCAAAGAAATTTTCAAAAGTGATCTAGCGATTAAGAGCCCGTAGATAACTATAGATGAAAAGGGTGCTAACACCTTCCCTTTTCATAACCTACCCCCCGAACTCAAAAATCTCGAAGGTCTTTCCTATTCTTTTCACCCTTTCCTTGTTGGATAAAAGAAAAGTCAGTGGCAACTCTTTCTATCTGCGACATTTGTGATAAAACGCAAAACCAAGTCAGTTCTCCCACTTTATTACAGAACTAACAACTCTGCTGGGAAACTTAAAAGAGGGGTTTCTTTAGAGTTAGATCATTTTTATTTGCTTTGTTTGCTTTACATTTGGGATTTGCTCGGGTTTTACTTTCTGGAAAAGATCCTATACCCGGATATGGGGACCTTAGGTAAGTAGTTATAGATCATGGAAACTTTACGACGTATCATGCATGTCATACATAACATGTATTTTCCTAGTACATGTTTTCTCATCTTCTTACTGGTTATTTTAGTAAAAGATGGCCCTAGAACAAACTGTGAAAGAACTTCAAGCTCAGAACGCTCAGTTTCAGCAAATGTTCCTGGACTTAGCTAAGGGACAAGACGAGCTGAAGACCCTCATCACAAAATGGAATAAAAAGAAGACTAAGAAGCCATCAGTCTTTCTTAATATGGGCAGAAGATTCAAAGGTCCGATCAAAAGGGTTCTAGATTTTGAGGTCCCATCAAATGAAGACAATAACCAAGAAGAAGATGACAAGAGTGTGAAAGCTGAAGAGAATAAAAACCTTGGTTCTGGCCAAGATTCTGATGAAGACTATTCTGCAATAGTATCCTCCCACTGATGATAAATACAAGTAGCTGGAAGATCGACTTAATTCTATGGAGATCCAGAAAGTGCCTGGGATGGATTTTGAAGAGATGAGGCTTATCTTGGGAGTTGTCATCCCTCACAAGTTCAAGGTCCCCGTATTTTCTAAATATGATGGTGTTTCTTGTCCTAAGCTTCATCTGAGGTCTTACGTCCAGAAGATCCAACCCCATACTGCTGACAGAAAGTTATGGGTTCACTTCTTTCAAGAGAGCTTATCTGGGACACAACTGGAATGGTTTTATCAGCTGAAAGGAACCAATATACGTACTTGGGAAGACCTGGTTGATTCTTTTTACAAGTAATATCAATATAATGCTGCCCCTGTACCAGCTCACGTGCAACTATAAAGTATGACTATGGGTTCAAATGAAGGGTTTAAAGAATATTCCCATAAATGGAGAGATTTGGCTGGAATATTTCAACCTCCTCTGTCTGACAGGGAGCTGGTTGATATGTTTTTGGGCAGTTTGACAGGGCCTTTCATTAATCATTTGATCGGAAGTTCTTCATCTGGTTTTACCGAATTAATACTAACATGTGAACATGTCGAAGGGGGTATTAGAAGTGGAAAGATTCAAGTGGACACGTCTTTAAGTACTATAAAGAAGATGTTCAACAGTAAGAAAGAAACAAATGTTATGTATGGTCAGAAGGGTCGTACTAGAAATGACCGTAATCAATCTGTGGGGGTGGTGCTAACTTATAATCCTGCGCCTGTGCAACAACAACAACAAAACAATCAGCGTAGGTCAGACGCACCGAGAAGACAGTTTACTAAGATCAACATGCCACTGTCTCAGGAATTGCAACATCTTTTGAAATGAGCTGATAATGTTAAGGGATCTTCCTCAGAATCCCAACACCTCCCCTCCCCATTATAATCCAAATGTGAAGTGTTCCTACCATTCCAATAGCTCAGAGAACGACACCAATAGCTTTTGGGCCTTGAGGAACAAAATCCAAGACATGATTGACAATAAAGAGATTGAGTTTGATCCACCCAAGACTCTCAATGTGATCACTGCACTAATTCCTAAGCATGATAAATGCATTAGTGCTATTGATGATGTTTTGTATGTCTCTGCTATAAGTGAATTGGTTACTCTCCTCCCAATTATCAAGAAGAATCTGTTGCAAGCCAGTTTATTTCCAGGTTATATTGAAAGATGTTACTGCTGTACAGCCCAACCCAATGGCTGTAAATTACTGGAAGAAGGTATTCAGCGTCTAATAGACAATCACCTAGTTCTGGTTGAGAAGATTCCATCTATTGAGAAATTGTTTCAAGTCTTATCTGTAATTTCCGGCGCTCCTATCAGGATCACTTCCAAAGATCCTATAAGGATCAGTGCAAAACCCAAGGGTGCTCCCCTAATAATCACTACACCTGAACCAATTCCGTACTCCTCAGACAAAGCTATCCCTGGAACTATGGAGCCGAAGTCTACTACCACAATGTCAAGCAAGAACTATCGACTACTGAATATGAAGGTACTGAAGTTGCTGATCCCACTGTTGACAATATTGCTAGGACCAATAAGGTTACTAGAAGTGGAAGGGTTTTCTCTCTAGAAATATCTCCAAAGACTGCTGCCACACCTGTTCGAGTTACCGCTACCAAGTCAACTACTGAGACTCGGGGCAAAGAATAAATGACTGAGCCTGCCTAGATGAAAGCACCTAAGGAAGCTACAGTTGGAGATACCTCCAGGAAAGAGTTGGAGGAGGTATTGAAAATCACTAGGAAAAGTGATTACAAGATTGTTGAACAGTTGCGGCAGACCCCCTATAAGATCTCCATGTTATCTCTATTACTGTGTTCTAAAGCCCATGCACAAGCTTTAGTAAAGTTCTTAAAGTCTGCTCACGTGCCAAAAGAAATCTTCGCTGATCAATTTGGAAGTTATGTTGCTAGCCTAACTACTTATAATGGGCTAGGATTTTCTGATGCCGACTTGACCCCTTAAGGAAGGAATCATAACAAGGCCCTGTATGTCTCTATTGAATGCAGAGGCACTACTTTAGTGCATGTATTGGTTGATATGGGTTCCTCGCAGAATGTCTTACCAAAGGGTGCTCTCGACAGGCTTGACTGTGAAGGGGTTGTGCTGAAACCCAGTGATATTATAGTCTGAGCCTTTGACGGTTCAAAGAGGATGGTACACAGAGAAGTGGATCTTCTGATTAAGGCAGGTTCGCAGGTCTTTGAATCTAACTTTTATGTGATGGATATCTGACCAGCTTATTCTTGTTTACTCGAACGCCCTTGGATTCATGGGGCGGGTGTTGTTACCTCTATGTTGCATCAAAAGCTAAAGTATCCTGTGAAAGGAAAGGTTGTTATAGCCTGTGGTGAAGAGGAGTATATGGCAAGTCACTTAAACTCATTCAGGTATGTAGAGATGGACGGTGAATTGATCGAGACTCCCTGTTAGACTTTTGAAGTTATCCCTCCTACCACTACTGAAGATGTTTCTGCTATTCCCAAGGTTACCAGGGTTCCTCCTATATTGACTTCTTTGAAAGATTCTAGAGCTATCGTGGAAGAAGGTGGTTGCACTACTTGGGGTCAGCTTCCTGATATTTCGTACAAATTTGAAAAATTTGGTTAGGGTTTTACTGCAGAAGCTCCAAGGACTTTTCATCGCTCTCGTTCCGGAAGACCACCATTCTGCATCAGCAACAACATAGTCAACGCGATAGAAGATGCTGATAGTGACTACGACCTAGACAACTGGATCTTTCCCACCATCGGCAATTGACTCAATAATTGGAAGACTGAAGACCTTATCTCAATCTCCTTTAGTCAGGAGTAATTGCTATTTTCTGTTTATTTCTTGCAAAGTTTTGGTTATGTAATTTTTAAATAATGACTTTAGGCCTTGTTCCTTACCTGGGGCACAATGGTCCCTTTGTTAGGGTTGTCATCTCATAAACATATGTTCATTTAATAAAGCATTGGACGCTTTGCATTCAAATTTTGTGCTCTTTATTTTTATTTTTATTACTTTCAAATAGCTATGTGTTCTTACACACACCCACACAATAAATTGTAGATCAACATCCACTCTAGACCCCTTTGATAACAACTCTGCTATTTCCAATTATGACTTTGAAAATCCAATCAACCAAGCCGTGGAAGAAGGTGAGGAAGATTATTAAATACCTGGAGAGCTTTCCAGACTGTTAGTGCAAGAGGAAAAGGCTATACAACCACATTAAGAGCCAGTCGAGGTTGTAAACTTGGATACTGATGACAACAAGAGAGAAGTCAAGATAGGTTCCAATCTAGAAGATAATGTCAAGAACAGATTAATTCAGATGTTGCACGACTATGTTGAGGTCTTTTCTTGGTCATACGTAGACATGCCAGGGCTCGATACTGATATTATGGTTCACCGTCTGCCGATGAAAGAGGGTTGTTCTCCAATAAAGCACAAAGTTCGTCGTATGCGTCCTAGATGTTTGAGAAGATCAAGGCTGAGGTTATGAAGCAGTTTAATGCAGGATTCTTAGCTGTTACATCCTATCCTCAGTGGGTTGAAAATGTGATTCCAGTACCAAAGAAAGATGGCAAAGTACGTATGTGTGTAGATTACAGGGATCTGAACAGGACGAGCCCTAAAGATGACTTCCCACTTCCACATATCCATGTCCTAGTTGAAAACACCGCTCAACACAAGGTATTCTCCTGCATAAACGATTTCTTGAGTTATAATCAGATCAAAATGGCACCCGAAGACATGTGGAAGACTACTTTCGTTACACAGTGGGGCACTTTCTGCTACAAAGTCATGCCTTTCGGTTTGAAGAATGTAGGCGCAACATATCAGCATGCCATGGTAGCTTTGTTCCATGACATGATTTATCACGAGATAGAGGTTTAAATCGATGACATGATAGCCATATCTCAGACTAAAGAAGAACATCTTAACCACCTATACAAACAGTTTGAGAGATTGAAAAAGTACAAGCTAAGGTTAAATTCGAACAAGTGCACTTTTGGGGTGATATCCGGTAAACTCCTAGGTTTCGTTGTCAATGGTAAAGGCATTGAAGTTGATCCCGCCAATGTCAAATCCATTCAAGAAATGCCAGCTCCCCATACTGAGAAGGAAGTCCGAGGTTTCTTGGGACGACTGAACTATATTGCCAGATTTATTTCTCATTTGACCACTACTTGTGAGCCGATCTTCAAGTTGCTGAAGAAAGACCAGGTAGTGAAGTGGAACGACAAATGCCAGTTAACTTTTGACAAGATCAAAGAGTACCTCTAAGAAACTCCGATTAGTATGCCACCAGTCTAAGAAATACGACTAATCATGTACCTAACGGTGTTAGAGAACTCAATGGGGTGTGTGCTGGGCCAGCATGACGAGTCTGGTCGAAAAGAGCATGCAATATACTACCTTAGAATTTTTTTTACCGATTGTGAGAAAAGATACTCACTACTCGAGAAAACTTGTTGCACTTTGGCATGGACTTCTCGTCGACTAAGACAATATATGTTGACTCATACCACTTTGTTGATCTCTAAGATGGATCCGATAAAATACATATTCGAGAAGCCTGCTCTCTCCAGAAGAATAGCCAGATGGAAAATGGTCTTGACAGAATATGACATTCAGTACACCACCCAGAAGGATATCAAAGGAAGTGTACTGGCAGATCATTTGGCTCATCAAGCGGTAGACGACTATCAGTCTATGAATTTTGAGTTTCCGGACGAGAATATCATGCAAATTACAAATTGTGAAGAACCTGGACCGTATGAAGGACTTGAGCCAGGATCCTGATGGACTATGGTTTTTGATGGAGCTTCTAACGCACTTGGAAACAGAATTGGTGGCGTGATTATCTCTCCAGGGGTTGGCATACGCCCTTCACCACTAGACTATGCTTTGACTGTACCAACAACATGTCTGAATATGAAGCGTGCATTATGGGTACCAAAGCTGCTATTGATATGAGGATCAAGTTCTTAGATGTGTACGTGGACTCAGCCCTAGTAATTAGTCAGATTAAGGTAGAATGGGATATGAAGCATCCGAATCTCATTCCTTATCCGGAGCATGTGTTAACATTAATTCCATACTTCAAAGAAATCACTTTTAAACATATTCCATGAGAATATAATCAATTGGCAGATGCATTAGCTACCATGTCATCTATGTTCAAAGTCAGATGGGATAACGAAGCTCCTTGAATTACTATTGAAAGATTAGACGAACCGCCACATTGCTACAAAGTTGACACTGATGGAGTAGAAGAGAAGCCTTGGTTTCATGACGTGAAGAAGTACCTCGAAGCTCAAGAGTATCCTAAAGAAGCGTCTATCAATGACAAGAAATTCCTACATAGGTTCTCTGCTAAGTTCTTCCTGAGCAACAAAATTTTGTACAAGCGCAACCCTGATTCGACTCTGCTTATATGTGTAGACAAGAAGGAACCAGAGAAGATTATGGAAGATATGCACGAAGGTATCTTTGGTACTCACTCCAGCGGACATACGATGGATAAGAAGATTCTGAGAGCGGGTTACTATTGGTCGACTATGGAAACTAATTACCATCACCATTCAAGAACCTGTCACAAATGTTAGATCTATGCTGACAAAGTACATGTGCCTCCAGTCCCTCTGAATGTCTTGACTTCTCCTTGGCTGTTTGCAATATGGGGAATTGATATGATTGGAGAAATCAAGCCTACTGCTTCTAATGGTCATCGTTTCATCCTTGTCGTCATTAATTACTTTACGAAATGGGTTAAATCCACCTCATTTGCCTCTGTTACTAAGAATGTTATGGTTCAGTTCATTACACATAATCTTATCTGTCGGTATAAAATCCCCGAAAGGATCATCACGGAAAATGGTACTAATCTGAATAATACTATGATTATGGAACTCTACATGCAGTTCAAGATCAAACACCATAACTCTTCTCCGTATCGACCGAAGATGAATGGCGCAGTGGAAGCTGCCAATAAGAACATTAAGAAGATTATACTGAAGATGATGGTGACATATAAAGATTGGCATGAGATGTTACCGTTTGCTCTTCATGGCTATCGCACTTCAGTACAAACATCAATTGGGGCAACCCCGTTCTCTCTAGTCTACAATATGGAAGCTATCCTACCTGTTGAAGTTCAGATTCCATCTTTAAGGATTATGAAAGATGCAGATTTAGACAAAGACGAATGGATTCATACTAGGTTGGACCAGATAAGTTTGATCGACGAGAAAAGGCTCGCGACTGTTTTAATGGATAGATGTACCAGAAGCGCATGATCAAAGCCTTCAACAAGAAGGTCAAGCATCGGGTATATCAAGATGGTGACTTGGTAATAAAGCGAATCATCCTACCGCAAGGTGATCCCAGGGGAAAATGGACTCCCACCTAAGAAGGGACATTTGTAATCAAGAAAATATTTTCTGGCGGTGCTATAATACTTACCACCATGGATGGTGAAGACTTTCTGCACCCTATAAACATGGACATAGTAAAAAATACTACGCATAAATATGACCCGCTAGGTTGACTGACCTAGGCAAAAATAAGGGCATCCCGGTGAATCAAAAGTGTTCGGGCAAAAATTAGGGATATATATATATATATATATATATATATATATATATATATATATATATATATATATATATATATATATATATATATATATATATATATATATATATATATATATATATATATATATATATATATATATATATATATATATATATATATATATATATATATATATATATATATATATATATATATATATATATATATATATATATATATATATATATATATATAAAGATTATACACCCGGCAAGTTGAAAACCTGAAAAGGCGGCTTGGGCAAAAAAAGGGTATCCTAGTGGACTGAAAACTCGAAAGGACGGTCCTGACCAAAGTTACGGATTAAAGCGTACGACTATGTCCCATTGGATCATCTACTTACGACAAGCTTTGTTACCATGTCAAGTTTAAACGGTACATATCAATTCAGTCAACTTCTTCCGACAGTGAGGGATGAGATGCTTGAAGACATAAAGGCAATAGCAGAGTTGAAGCTCAATGAGATTGTTTCCACATAGCTGTTTTCTCTTTGTTTTACTTTGTACTCTTTTTATTTTACGATGACTTCCTTTTACTAGGATTTTTGTCTCTATGTACAAAAACTGCCTGTTTATAGGAAAATTATCAATACAAATACAATTGCAAAATTCAAAATTTGTTTTATCTTTTTTGTTTTGTTTGCAAGAACGTCGAATGACTAAATTGAATGAACATATGCATATGAATATGATTACTGTTAACAAATATATGCATAACAACATGAATCAACATTTACTAAAGGCTCTAGGAATTGGGATAACATTCAAGTCGTCTACAAATCCCCACAGAGCAACCTCCATTAGATTATCCATATAGAGTTACCTTCACAAGTTCATCCCAGACGAAGATACATTCCCCCTGCAAGTCTAATATGCCTCCAGGAAGAAATTGAGGCATCTTACAGCAGTTCACATAATCATACTCCCCAACAAATCCCCCTAGCGGATAAAGGAGTCTGATCATTTCTCCAGCATATAATGGAAATTTCCTTCGCACAGCCTACAGAATTCCAATTCCCATCAGAAATGATTCCCTTAGTATAGTTCACAGAAATTTAATTCCCTAACTGAGTTTATTTCTCCAACATTACAAAATCCCCTACAGGATTCTCTTCTCCAACATGGTTTTTCCACTAGCAGGGTTTATTTCCCCAACAAAATTTAATTTCCCAAGCAGAGTTCATCTCTCTAATTACTGCGAATCCCTGGCAAGATTATCTCTTCCAACAAAGTGTAGTCCAGGTTTCTATCCCCAGAGAGTTGTTACGGAATCTGAAACTGAGCCAGACATCATTTAACTTTGTCCTCCCCCAGAAGAGTTGGCGTACATATCAAAAACTCGATCATACAACACCATTGAAGGTTACTCATCTCTTTTATCCCCAGTCAGGGTATATAAGAACTAAAATCTCCAGTAGAGCGATGAACGACCAAGGTTCCTGAGCTCTTTTATCCCCAAGCAGAAGCTAAACATTCCCAGCGGAGTATCCTCAAACAGAAAACTGGAATCCTCAGCAGAGACATTCTAAACAAGATTAAAGATTCATATTCTTCATCCCCAGTGTAATACGGTAGGAGATATAACTTTACTGTTTTTTCATTTTTTTCGGCAAGTGTTGCGGTTAGCAAGAGTCACCACCGAATTTTCTTTTATCCAACAAAGAAAATGGAGAAAAGAACAGGAATGACATTTTTAAATATTTTGAGTTCGGGGGGTAGGTTATGGAAAGGGAAGGTGTTAGTACCCTTTCCATCCGTAGTTATCTACGGGCTCTTAGTTGCTAGCTCACATTTGAAAAATGCTTTGTGTTTGTGTGTTTTAAAAATATTTTTGAAAATACGCCTTAGTGCGGTGAACTTTGTAATGTTTCTCCTTTAGTTGAGAACGTATACAAAGTGTTTTTGTCTTTAAAAAATCATTTAGAAAAGGGTTTGTGTATGTGTGAAAAATTGTTTTATTTGTTTTTGTGAGCAAGCAACTATAAGCGGTCTACCTACTCGAATGGTCTTTATTCTTTTCCTCTTTTTCTTTAGACAATGTTATCCTACTATTAGTCAGTAGGTAGCCCTATCATTGGATGTTTGGAGGGACAAGCGAGGGTCATCATACAGTCATAAAGGCAACCCGTAAGGCTCTTTAGCAATTTTATCGTAAGGGAGTAGATCGTATACTAAAGGAAGCATCGAAGGGTCATCGAGGGAATATGATTTTTTTAACTGAGGGTCTTTGCTAAAGTGTCCCACGTTTGAGGGACATGATTGTTCTTTCGAAGGCAACTAGTGGAGGTACCTCAAAGGTGCGTGTGTGCGAAGTGTGTTGTGTTTCAGTTATTTATCTTTAAACATTTAGGTTTTCTACCATTTGTTTTCACATCTTATCATGCAATCCTATTAGCATACATCTAACAGTTAATGCAAGTACGGAAAGTAAAATGCGGATGTTTGAATCTACGCTATTACAATGCTTCGGGATGGGGGGAAATTATAAACCAAAAACGGGGAAAAGTAAAAGCTCCTAGTTAAAGTCTATTACATCCCATATACAGTTACATTATATTTGATAATAATGCGAGTAAAGTAAATATATACTCGGAGGAGAGAAACCCTAAAAATTTCTAAATGATAAAAGAAATATTTTTTTGGTTGTTTTTGTTTAGGAAAAATAATGATTAAATTAAAAAAACCCTAATTCCAATTAATTAAGAAAAGAAAGTGATTAAAAATAATTAATTAAAATTAATTTTAATTAATAAAAATCTAAGTCTAATTATTTTTGTGATTTTTGATTTTTATGGTTTTTGAAATTAATTAATTAATTAAAAAAAGTAAATGAAGTAAATTAAACAAAACAAAATACAAAATAATAATAATAATAGGCTATGTTGCAAAGAATAATCCGGGGGTGAGAGTCTAAAATTCGTAGGCCCAAAATAAGAAGGCCCAGGCATGGCAACATGAAACGGGGAGATGTAAGGATTGAAGTTTGCTAGGCCCAAACAGATTTGAGCCCATGAGTTGCGCCCCATCCTGTGTTGCTCTTCTTGAGATGTCTAACATGCGCCTTTGCTTCTGGAAATGTTGGATCTTAGAATTGGAGATCTGATGGATGAAGATTGAATGCACACGGTAGGCATGCTGGAATGCAACACGCTGAATTCTGCAAGAAAATATCAGGAAAATAAAAGTGCAAAACCTGGGATCGAACCCAAGACCTTGAGAGGGAGCGACTTAAATGCATGCATATTACCGATGGTCTAATTAACTCATTCGCTAATACAATATAAAAAATAATAATATAATGTAAAACCAGTCGTATTCTCATTTTTCAAACGCGCGCCAGGTTGGATTTGAATGGACCAATGGGACAAAGACACTTATGCCACCGGATTCAACTCTCAGGTTTTCTTTTCCGGTTGGCACAAAAATGAAACTTGCAAAAACGTGAGATTTGTGACCAACTAAAGAGCCTATCCTACGTAAAACCAAGCCCTGAGTTAAAATCTGGCCTTAGTTTGGCTTGAAAGTCCCTGTATCATTGAAAATAGATCTCAATTGAAGTTTTGCCCTAACAATGGAAAATCTCCATCCTCGCGCCAAACCTAACATTTAATGGTTCTAAACAGTCACAAACATCAGTATGAACACATGTATGTATATATAATTCATTTATATTGCACGAGTAACGAATTTGGATTCACGAAAGCTTTACTAACCGGTGCACTTGGAGGTGAGGGTTCTGGGTACGATCTAGCTTGAGGGATGACTGGAAATGAACCCTGGGAATCTCAGGATGATGACAAGATCCCTGGAATGGATTGAATATGGATAGATCACGCGATATGAACTTGCACTATCTTTTGCAAATTTTGAACACTTTTAGGGTTTGTGTGAGGCAGGATGTGCGTGTCTTTTTGGCTTGTTTGGTATTGTATTCTTAGTGGGAAGGATGAGAGCATACCAACAAGGAAAGAATCAAGTCTTAACCATGGCTTTACAATTAAAATCAAAAATTTGAAAAAATGCCAAAATTATATGATTCTTGCCACTTTTGCTTTCTACATAAATAGTCATGTTCCATGTATCTTGCACGAATCTTGGGCACCATGATGGGTCAAGTCAAGCCCAAATGCCTTTGCCCATTATTTCTTGTATTTTTATTTAATTTATTTGATTTTAAATTAAATAAAATCAAGATAAATATAAATAAGAATCAAGACGATGCAAAAATGGATTTAGAGGTCCTCTAAGATATTATGGACATGTTTGAAGACCAAAAACTAGGCTCATTGGCTTAAAATTACAATTTTGCTCAATTTGTACTTCTTGAATTTCTTCAAAATTCCCCAACTTGTGTAACTCATAACTTGTTCAATTTTCACCTTTTAAAGATGATCTTAGAATTTTTGGAAAGCCCAAGATGTCCTTTACAATCTATATGTTGACCATTTTTGATTTTGAAGACATTATCTTCATGTAAATTATCTTGACAAAAAGTGTCTTGTTGACTTTTGAAAATAACCTATAATGTATGAGATCATATCTTTCAAATGAAGCATCTTTTGGAATTGAGAATAAAAGCAAAGTTGTAGAGAATTGAATTTTCTTCAAAATAGGCTTTGCTTGGGGAAAGGTTGATGAAGCATGTGAAAGTTATTCCTGGTCAAAGTTCAGTTGACTTCTCCTAAGGAAACCCTAATTTGACAAATCCTGACTTTTGATGATTTAAGGACTTTCCGTAAGGAATCATGATAAATCCTTTATCAAATGATGAATAGAACTTCAAAATGTTGATGTTGATCAAAAATCTTAAAGTTTGACTGTATGTTGGCCACAATTAACTTTTTGACCAATATAGTTGATTTTCAAAGAATTGAGCCATTGATTGAGCAAACTTGTAATGAACCTTTTTGAGGACCTATGAAGAACCATGGAAGCCACTTGAGACCTTTTCAAACCAAATTTATTTGAGAAATTACAAACCCTAGTTGTAGGCCTCTGGTTTAGGAGGTGCATCTTGACTAATCAACCCTTGAGTGTCTTGACTATTTGAAGAGCCTTGAAAGAATGCTTTGAGAAAAATGTGAGGGAAAATTTTAGGGTACAACACCTAACAACGGTCAAGGATTTATTTTTCCCAGTAAAGATGTTATCCGAAGCTACCGATACACTTCAACGACATCTTGCATCCATACATCATTTACAAGTATCATATCATATGCATACGAAACACATATAACACACTCTCATTTACTTTAAAAACATCATTACACAATGAATTACATACATCATGACATTTCATACAAAATAATTTTATATTTTTAGGTAAAGTCTACAAACAGACGAATATCATCAACAACTTTCAAACAAGTCAGAGATTAATTCCCGAAATAGGATGGGGCAACTATCTATATGACTAGGTCCAAAATTAATTCCTGAAACAGGACAGGAAAACTATCTATACGACCAGGCGGTATGAATTCCTAAAACAGGACGAGTTCGCCAACAGAAAGCAGGTCCAAGATTAATTCCTGAAACAGGACGGAGCAACTATCTATACGACCAAGCGATATGAATTCCTGAAATAGGATGAGTTCGCAAACAAAAAGCAGGTCCAAGATTAATTCTTGAAACAGGACGAGACAACTATCTATACGACTAGGAAGAGATTAACTCCCGAAATAGGATGGGGAAACTATCTTTATAACCAGGAAAAGATTTAATCCTGAAACAGGACGGGGAAACTATCAACATGGCCAGGTAGTATGAATTACCAAAACAGGACAAGTTTACCAACTGAAACAGATCATGGATCAATTCCCGAAATAAGGCGGGGCGACTATCTACATGACAAACATTTCCCTTAGAGACTAAACATGACAAAAATTTCCCACAGAGACTAAATCTGACAAGCGTTTCTCTCAGAGACTAAATCTGACGAGCAGCTACTTAAGCACCTTCCCCAGAGGTTCATTCCGGAAAGCATTCTTCAGATAGCCAAGCGTAGACTCATTCTGCTACTCCTATCAATAATCATTTTGATTTCATCTATAAGCCCATTTATGACGACATCCCGTCATCTTTCCAAATGACATCTTTAATCCCACTCAAGCAATATTATCGACCAACAACGTTACCTCCTGTACATGCGAGTGCAAATTTTTGGGCACTTAAGTGTTCAATCCTCTTCTACCTTCAGATCACGAATAAAGCACATGCCAATATAACTACTCAGGTTTAAGAATATTGAACAGGGGAAGCTATTGTACCCGAAATTTTGCCCTTCCTTTTATTCAAGACATTCTCCTAGGGTTCTACAATGCTCAAGGTTTGCTCAAGAATTGATCAGACAAATTCTCCTCCTAAGCAATGGACTTACAACCAGGGTTTCATATTTCTCAAGGAAGTTTTGGTTTCTCAGGCCTCAAGTGGCTTCCATGGTTCCTTATATGTCTCTAAGAATGCTCATACTAAGTTTCATGCCCTGCAGCACAAGTTTGCTCAGTCAATGGCTCAATTAATTAAAAATCAACTGTATTGGGTATAAAGTCAACTAAGGTCAACATAGAGTCAAACCTCGATTTTTTTTGTCAAAATCAAGTTTTTGGAGTCATATTCATCATTTGATCAAGGGTTGATCATGATTCAGCAAAAAACTATCAAACCATTAAAGGTCAAAAATTACCAAATTAGGCTTTTCTTAGGAGAAGCCAACTGAACTTTGACCAAACATAACTTCCACACGCTTCATCATATTTTCCTTAACCAAAGCTCATTTTGAAGGAAATTCAATTCTCTACAACTTTGTCTCTCTAAGATCAAGTCCAAAAAATGCTTCATTTAAGAGATATGGGCCAATACATTATAGGTCATTTCAAAAGTCAACAAAAAGACACTTTTTGTCAAGGAAATTTACATCAAGATAAAGTCTTCAAATGCAAAAATGGTCAACATAAATATTGTAGAGGACATATTGGGCTTTCCAAAAAGTCTAATACCACCTTCAAATGATACAAATTGAGAGAGTTATGACTCGTCAAAGTTGGGAAATTTTGAGCAAATGCATGAAACCCAAATTGAGCAAACTTGAAATTTTGGGCTATTGGGCTATTGTTTCAAAGTCCAAACGAATTCTACACTTCATATGAACCTCACATTTTACTCATGCATCCCCTTGGTTTATTATTTATTTATCTTTGATTTTTATTTATTTAAAATTCAAAATAAATTAAATAAAATATCAACTAATTGGATTTAGGCGTATGGCTTTGGTTTTGGACCAAATGTGAAGCCCAAAGAGCTCATGTACAGCTAGCAAAGTCGTATGGGAGCATAAAGATATGATTGGCTTAAAATAGAAACTTTTCATGCAAGATTGAAATAAAATATTTTCACCATAATGCATAAAGATTTATCTTACAAATGTTGACCTAATACATCCCTCTATATGTATTTAACATATTCAGACCAAAAGGACACGCATGCAAGCCTCCTTGAAGAACCCTAAAAATTTAACAAATTCTCCAAAACTAGGGCACGATCAAACCCTCCTCTCCAACAAGCTTCAATCGATTTTGAGTACTCCATCAGCTTCCCGAGACTTCCAGGATTCGTTCCCCATCATCCTTGAAGGTCGACGTACTCCAGATCATCACAGTCAGGCGTCGCCGGTTGATTAAATTTTATTGAACTCAAACTCATATTGCATGCATTGTTAATTGACTTTATACATACCTTCTCGTTTATAATGATGATTAGACTTGTTTAGACTCATCGCTTGCAAGTTTTAACACAGGAATAGAGATGTGCCATTGTTAGGACGCCGAGTTCGTAGATCTTTGAAACCCTAGCTACAGGCTGTTTCAATCGAAACTAACATCACCATCATATTTGTGAGGCCTCAATTAGTGGACAAGGATACCTTTCTTTCTCACTTTGCCTGGGTTTTGTAGGTTTACAAAACACCCTCACCGGAAAAGACAAAGTTGACCACCAGAGGTGGTGGTTTGACTCTGGCGCGTTTTATTATGTATTGTTTTAATGTTGTATAACTAACTCAAAACGAATAATGTCCCAGCGGCAACGCAGTGCGTGATAGAACGTTCATGTGCAAGGGCATGAGTTCGATCCCTGCCCTTTGCATTTTTCATATTATTTTTCATTTTCTGCAGATCTAGTGTAGCACATCACGTGAGCCTACCATGCGTCCAACCACCTAACACCATCAGATCTTCATAAGATCTGATCCAACGCCTCCAGATCTACAAGCACATGGTGAACCTCCTCTGGATGAATGCACCGGATCCTTGGGGCCTCTCCTTATTGGGCCTAACAGATTTTAATCTGCACCCCCAAAATTGCTTCAAATCAGGCCCAATTCCTTTTCTCTTTTCTATTTATCTTCTTTTCTTTTAATTATTTGTTTTTTAATTTTAATTAAACTAAAATATTTATTTAGGTTAATTAATTAGGTTTAGTTTTAATCACTTTTTTAATTAATTAACTACATAATTTTCTTATTAAAATTAATTAGATTTTTTAGGGTTTTTTAATTAAATTAATTATTACTAAAATTAATTAGTTTACTTAGTTTTTTTTTAATAAATTCATCACAAACCATTTTTTCATAAAAATACCAAAAAAATCTTTTCTTTTCTATTTTTTTATATATTTTTAGATCGACTGTGCGAACGTAATTTTTTTTATTATTTCTCGCATTACTTTTCATTATTATTGTAACTGTTTTCTGGGACGTAATAGTAATTAGGGTTTACTTTCTCGTATTTTTTCTACTTTTGTAACTCTCCCAAAGTGATGTAATAGGTTTAGGTTTATTTTCCGCTTTTACTTTCTGCATATTTACTTCTTTTCTATTTTTGATATATTTCCGTTAGTAATTAGGTCTTGTATGGAAAGACTAAAAACAAACGATAGCAAATCCTAATTTCAAGATAAAAATAACTGAAATACAACACACATCACACACTCACACCTTTAGGGTAACCTCCCTTGTTGCCTTAACAAAACAGTCATGTCCCTCGAACATAGGGACGCTTTAGCAAAGTCCCTCGAAAAAAAAGATCATAGTCCCTCGATGACCCTTTCGACGCTTCCTTCGATACATGATCTAGTACCTTAATGATAATTGCTAAAGCATCCCTACTAGTTGCCTTCAATGACTGTACAATGATCCATGCCTATCCCTTCACATCCAACGATAAGGTTTCCTACTAACTAATGGTAGGATAGCACTATTTAAAGGAGAAGGAAAGTACAAGAAAAACCTTGAGTAGGTAGACCGCTGTTAATCGCTTGCTCATAAACATTAAAAATAAATAAAACATTTTTCACACAAACACTTTTCAGTAAATATTTTCAAAACAAACACTTTGTACACATTCTCGAGAACAGATACGAGAATCATTACAAAGTTTGCCTCACTTTGGAATTTTCAAAATATTTTTCAAACACACATTCCCAAAGAAATTTTCAACAGTGAGATAGCGATTAAGAGCTCGTAGATAACTACAAATGGAAAAGGGTGCTAACACCTTCCCTTTTCATAAATCTCGAAGGTCTTTCCTGTTCTTTTTACCCTTTCCTTGTTGGATAAAAGAAAAGTCGGGGGAGACTCTTGCTATCTACTACATTTGCAATAAAACACAAAACTAGGTCAGTTCTCCCACCGTATTACAGATACCTTTTCATTAATTCAGTTAAGAAAATTTCAAGTTCAAAACGAGATAAAGAAGAAAGTACCTCTTTGTTGCATCAAAGTCTGACTCATAATTAATTGTCAGTTCGTCTTCTGATGTTATTTCTTCCCTACTGGTCCTGGCCATGAATGCCATGTTTTCCTATTCTTCATCAGAATCTTCATCTTCTAATTCCAAATTATCCCATGTTTCCATGAGACCATTCTTAGCTTTTAAGCCTTTTTAGTAGACATGGAAATGGGGCGGGGCGGGGACGGTTTTTGTATTCCCCAAACCCGAATTCAAGATAAACCCCTGTTACTCACCCCAATCCCCATCAGGGATGAATAATTGAATCCTAAACCCGCCCCAAATGGGTTCGGGGATCCTCGCCCTGCCCCCAAACCCAAAATATGTCTCAAACCCAAGAGCTTCCCCAAACCCAAAATTCACCCCGAACCTAAAACCTACCCCAATCTTAACATATATTAACTTATATTACAAATATAAAATACAATCTCAAAGTATTTTAAACATATATTTCGAATAATAAAATACTAACAAAAGTATTAATTTATCAACCATACAATTAATAATATTGTTAAATCATATATATTACAATATAATAATAATAATAATAATAATAATAATAATAATAATAATAATAATAATAATAATAATAATAATAATAAACGGGACGGGTTTGGGGACGGGTTCGGGGTGGGTACTACACTCCCCATTACCCGCCCCGTCCCCATATCTTGAAATCGGGGAAAACCCAAACCCGAACCCAAACCAGTCAAAACAGGTTTCCCCCGTCAAATTCGGAGCAGGTTCGGGCGGGTACCCACGCGTATGGGTTATATTGCCATGTCTAGTTTTTAGGCTTTTTGTCTTTGTTAAGTTTTGGACAATCATTTTTGTAATGTCCAGGCTCATTGCATTCAAAACAAGGACTTCTTTTCCAAAAGCATTTTTCTTACAGGAAGTGGATTCACCTCTTCCATACGTTCTTCTTTGACCTCTGAACTTGCTTTGTCAGTGCTTCCAGATTTGACTTATTCTTCTGGATATTAAGGAGAGTTCATCATCATCATCATCATCATCTTCTTCAGATTCTTCCTTAGCATGGTAAGCCTTGGTTTTCCCATAAGTAAACTTTAGAGCAACTGATTTTACCCTCTTCTAAGGTTCATCTTGTTCCAGCTTTATTCATGGCTTCTTAAAGAGCTAATAAGCTCCTCAATAGAGGTTTTGTTTAGATCCTTTGCCAATTTTAAGGCAATTACCATTAGTTCCCATTTAACAGGCATACTTTTGACAATCTTTTTAACGTGATCTACGGTGGAGTATCCTTCGTCCAGAACCTTAAGTCCTACCAAAAGAGTCTAAAGTATTGAAAATATTGTTTCCACATATTCGTCGTCTTCCATCTTGAAGGCTTCATACTTTTGAATTAAGGCTAAAGCCTATGTTTCTTTTATTTGTGCGTTGCCTTCATGTGTCATCTGAAGAGAATAAAAAATAGACTTTGCAGTCTCTCTATCTGTGATTTAACCATACAATTAGGTCAAGATGATGCCATTGAACCCTTGAAATCATGTTTGAACTCAATTGGTCATTGGCTAGGTTAAAAATCAGAAATTGCCCTTTCTCAGTCAAAACCCTAATTTTGACCATTTTGCCCTTTTGATGATTTGATCAAATTTCTTGAGGTGTTGTGATCCAAACTTGATCAAATGGTACATATGAGTCTAAAATGTTGATGTGGATAAAAAATTATGAAGTTTGACTGTAAATTGGCCATAGTTGACTTTTTCCCCAATACTGCTGATTTTTAGGTCAATTGTCCAATTGACTGATCAAAAATGTGGTTCAAGGCTTGAAACTTAACATGAGCAATATTAGGGGTCAAAAATTATGTAAGAAAGTCAAATGAAGTATTGGTGATCCAAAAATCCTTGTGCAAACTCAAACCCTAATTTTGGGTTATCAGTGCAAGATGAGATGTCTTGAGCTGACCAAACCCTAATGTTGTGTTGAGTCAAAGAAGTTTTGTGAGAAAAGTCTTGATAAATGAGAGGGAAAATTTTGGGATACAACAGCTGCCCCTGTTCAATCTTCTTGAACCTGAAGAGTTAGATTGGCGAGTTTTGCCATTCGTGACTCGAAGGTGAGAGAATGATTGGACACTAGAGTGCCCATAAATTTGCACTCAACAAAGTGTAGTTGAGGGAATGGGATTAAAGATTCCATTTGGAGAGGTGATAGAATCTTGGTGGAGATGGGCTTGTAGATGCCATCCAGGAATGTTTGTTGAATTGTACGTTGTAAGTCAGAAGAATAAGTATCAGAATGGTGTCTGTATATGGAACGTATCTGAACTGTATATGGAGACTGAATTTGAATAAGTGACAAAATGACCACCATGTCTGGAGCATATCTGGACTGTATCTTGAAGTTGAGGTCTAAATGAGTATTAGAATGGCATCCTTGTCTGGAGCGTATCTGAACTGTATCTGAAGTTGAGATCTGAATGAGTATCAGAATGGCATCCTTATCTGGAGCGTATCTGAAAGATGAATCTGAATGAATGAAAGAATGGAAACCATGTCTTGGAGCGTATCTGGACTATATCTGAAAGATGAATCTGAATAAGTGACAGAATGGCAACCGTGTCTGGAGCGTATCTGAAATCTGAATCTGAATGAGTATCAGGATGGCATCCGTATCTGGAGCGTATCTGAACTGTATCTGAAATTTGAATCTGAATGAGTATCAGGATGGCATCCGTATCTAGAGCGTATCTGAACTGTATCTAAAATCTGAATCTGAATGAGTATCAGAATGGCATCCTTGTCTGGAGCGTATCTGAACTGTATCTGAAGTTGAGATCTGAATGAGTATCAGAATGGCATCCTTGTCTGGAGCGTATCTGTACCGTATCTGAAATCTTTAAACATTGTTAATGGTAGTTGTTAATCTTATCCTGAAAAGGGTAAAATGTTAGCTGAAACACAAAGTTACGTTGCATGAAATGTGTCATGTAATATATGTGTTTTATCAATGTTTATGATATGTGGATATAATGCATGCGCATGTAAGCTGATTCGCTGTATTGTGGAGGAAAATAAATCCTTAACTACTGCTGAGGATATGTGGATTCTTCATGTCTTGAAGTTGGAGTAATGACAAAAAATTCCATTTGTGAGAGTAATGCCATGTACTGCCTGAGTAATCTGCTTGGGGAATCCAGAGAATTTTGATGACTTCTACTGGGGATCTAACAATGGGACTCCTTGTTCTGTTGGGGAGCAATGAGAACTCTATGGGGAAAAAGCTTATTCCTATTTGGGAAAAAGTTCAGGAGTTTCGGTCATCTGCCACTCTGCCGGGGAATTATCCTAGGTTAGGGAGTAACAGAAGTTAACTGTTATCCGGTTGATTTTCAGGCTTCAAGACAACTTGCTGGGGAACTTGGAGAAACTGGATGGTTTCTACCGAGGATTAATAGTTTGAAGTTTCAGCTCCGCTGGGGATCTTAATGACGTACTGTAGGGATTGCTCATGGAATAGCCTAAAGACGTTTTCCTATTCTTTCAACCTGTCAGTAATTGTTCTTTTCCATTTTGTTTATTTGTAAACAGTAATTATGTTCAAATGCATATGTTCATTAATGAATCATTGGACGATTTTCAAATAAAAACACAAGTGTAAAGAAAAAGGCAAATAGTTTTCTGTACTTTGAAAGAGATATCTTTGTATTCACTTTGAATAAGTATTTTGTACAAAGGAGACATGCATCCTAGTAAAAGTATGGTATCATAAAAATAAGAAAAAATTATACAAAGATAGCTATATGTGATAATCCCATGGGGTTCCCATTCTACTACAGCTTCCGTATCTCTGAATATCTTGTCCACTTGTTGCTTCGTCCGAAGATGATTGAATTGATCAGAAGCTCCGAGTTTGTCAGTGAAGAGATAGTCTTTAAAGTGATTCGACGAGACATAGTCATACGCTTTAATTCCCTAACTTTTGCCTGGACCGCCCTTTCGGGTTTTCGATCCACCGGGAAACACTTTTTTTGCCCAAGTCGCCCCTTTCGAGTTTTCAACTTCCAGGGTGTACATATTTTTTATATTTTATCCCTAATTTTTGCCCGAACCTTTTGGTTCGCCGGGATGCCCTTGTTTTTCCTAGGTGTGTCAACATAGCGGGTCTCTTACGCGTAGTATCTTTTGACTATGTCCGTGTTCGCAGGGTGTGGCAGGTCATCGCCGTCCATGGTGGTTAAGATCATTTCCCCACCGAAAAAGATGTTCTTGATTACAAATGGTCCTTCATAGGTAGGAGTCCATTTTCCCCTGGGATCACTTTGTGGCAAAATGATGCGTTTGATCACTAGATCTCCAACTTGATATTCTTGGCGTCTGACTTTCTTGTTAAAGGCCTTGATCATCCGTTTTTAATATATCTCACCATCGCAAACAATAGTAAGTCTCTTTTCATCAATTAAGTTCAGTTGATCAAGTCGGGTCTGGATCCAATCGTCTTCACTCAAACCTGCATCTTTCATGATTCTCAAAGAGGGGATCTGAACCTCAATAGGTAGAATAGCCTCCATGCCATAAACCAAAGAATAGGGTGTTGCCCTAGTTGATGTGCGAGCCGTGGTACGGTATCCATGGAGAGAAAACGGTAGCATCTCATGCCAGTCTTTGTAGGTGACTTTAATTTTTTGTATGATCTTTTTAATGTTTTTATTTGCAGCTTCGACGACACCATTCATCTTTGGCCGATAGGGGGATGAATTGTGATGTTGAATCTTGAACTCCTCGCACAGGGCGGTGATCATAGTATTGTTAAGGTTTGTACCATTATCAGTGATGATCCTTTCTGGGATACCGTACCGGCAAATGAGATTCTTCTTGATGAAGCAGGCAACAACGTTCTTAGTAACGGATTCGAAGGAAGCTGCTTCGACCCACTTTGTGAAATAGTCAATGGCCACTAGAATGAAGCGGTGTCCATTGGAGGCTGTAGGCTTGATCTCTCCAATCATATCAATTCCCACATAGCGAAGGGCCAAGGAGCTGTTAAGAAATTTAGAGGAACCAGAGGCACGTGCACATTGTCTGCATAGATTTGACACTTATGACAGGTCCGGGAGTGTCGATAGCAGTCTGCTTCCATGGTAGACCAATAATAGCCTGCCCGTAGGATTTTCTTCGCCATCGTATGCCCACTAGAGTGAGTGCCAAAGGTACCTTCATGCAATTCAACCATAATATTTTCAGCTTCAATCTTATCCACACAACGGAGTAGAATAGAATCATGATTACATTTGTACAGGATGCCATTACTTAGGAAGAACTTAGCGGAGAATCTCCTTAGGAACTTTTTATCATTGATTGAAGCTCCTTCTGGATATTCTTGAGCCTCGAGCTACCTTTTGACTTCATGAAACCAAGGCTGGTCTACTACTTCTTCAATATTAATCTCGTGACAGTGTGCTGGTTCGTCCATTTCTTCAATGGTGATCTGGGGAGCCTCGTTATCCCAATTAAGTTTAAACATAGATGACATTGTGGCTAGAGCATCTGCTAGCTGATTTTCTTCTCGCGGGAAATGCTCGAAGGTAATCTGCTCGAAATGTGGTAACAATGTCAAAACATGTTCTTTGTAAGGGATAAAGTTTGGATGCTTAGTGTCCCATTCTCCTTTGATCTGACTGATGACCAAAGCTGAATCCCTAAACACATCTAAAGATTTGATTCCTAAGTCTATGGCAGCCTTGAGACCAAAGATGCATGCTTCGTATTCTGCCATTTTGTTCGTACAGTTAAAGCAAAGTCTAGCAGTAAAAGGAGTATGGCCCCCTTCCAGAGATATGAGTACAGCGCCGATACCATTACCAAGTGCATTGGATGCCCCATCAAAGAACAGGGTCCATCGGGATCCTTGTCCAGGTCCGTCATATGGTCTGATTTCTTCACAGTTGTCTAATGTCACGATGTCTTCGTCAGGGAATTCAAACTTCATAGATTGATAATCTTCTACAGCTTGATGGGCCAGATGATCAGCTAGCACACTGTCTTTTATAGCTTTTTGGGTAGTGTACTGTATATCATATTCTGTTAGGATCATCTTCCATCTAGCTATCCTCCCAGACAGAGCAGGCTTCTCAAAGATGTACTTTATCAGATCCATCTTAGATATCAGCAAAGTGGTATGAGTCAACATATACTGTCTTAGCTGGCGAGCAGCCCATACCAGAGCGTAACAAGTTTTCTCGAGCAATGAATATCTGGTTTCACAGTCGCTAAATTTTTTGCTCAGGTAGTAAATAACATGCTCTTTTCTGCCAGACTCGTCATGTTGCCCCAATACATACCCCATTGAGTTCTCTAAAATGGTCAGATACATGATCAATGGTCTTCCCTCGACTGGTGGCATCAAGACAGGAGGCTCTTGTAAATACTCTTTGATTTTGTCAAAAGAAATCTGACACTCATCATTCCATCTGACTACTTGATCTTTCTTCAATAGTTTGAAGATTGGTTCACAAGTAGATGTTAGGTGAGAAATGAATCTGGCAATATAGTTCAGGCGTCCCAAGAATCCTCTGACTTCCTTCTCAGTGCGAGGAGCAGGCATTTCTTGTATTGCTTTAACCTTGGCAGGATCAACTTCAATGCCTTTGTTGTTGACAATAAAACCTAAGAGTTTACCGGACCGGACTCCGAATGTGCACTTGTTCGGGTTCAACCTTAGTTTGTACTCCTTCAATCTGACAAAAAGATTTTGCAAGTGATCAAGGTGTTCTTCTTCAGTTTATGATCGGGATATCATGTCATCTATGTAGACCTCTATCTCATGATGTATCATATCATGAAACAAAGCTACCATGGCGCGTTGATAGGTTGCCCCAACATTCTTTAGTCCGAATGGCATCACTTTGTAGCAAAACGTGCCCCACTGTGTGAAAAATGTAGTTTTCTCCATGTCCTCAGGTGCCATTTTGATCTGGTTATAGCCTGAGAATCCGTCCATGAAAGAAAATACTTTGTGCTGGGCTGTATTGTCAACCAGGATGTCGATGTGTGGAAGCGGAAAATCATCTTTAGGGCTGGCCCTGTTTAAATCTCTATAATCCACGCACATCCGTACTTTACCGTCCTTTTTAGGCACGGGAACAATGTTGGCAATCCCTTGAGGATAGGAAGTAACAGCCAGAAATCCAACATTGAACTATTTCATAACTTCCGCTTTGATCTTCTCTGACATGTCAGGTCTCATGCGGTGGACTTTTTGCTTCACTGGTGGACAATATTCTCTTGTGGATAGATGGTGTACCATAATGTATGTATTGAGTCTCGGCATATCTTCGTATGACCAGGCAAAGATCTCAACATAATCATGCAACAGATGAATTAGGCGCTCCTTGACACTCGGCTCTAGATTGGCACCCACTTTGATTTCCTTTTTATCTTCCTCGACACCCAAATTGATTGTATCCAACAGCTCCTCATGAGGCTGAATAGCTCTTTCCTCTTGTTGTAGTAGTCTGGCCAATTCTCCTGGCACCTCACAATCTTCCTCACCTTCGTATTCGGCTTGGTAGATCAGATCTTCAGAGTCACTGAAGGCTATAGAAGTATTGTTACCCTGGGATCCGGAAAGGAAGGGTACCTGCATTTGTGAGTGTGGGTGTGTGTAAGGGTATAGCCATCTTAAAACAATAAAATATAAAAGAAAGACAATGAGCACAAAAGGTTTATATATGAAAAAGCGTCCATGATTCATTGAATATCATATGAAGATGAAATAAAAACCCTTACAAATGGACCATTGTGCCTCGGGTAAGACACAAGGTTTTTAAAGTGCGAATTGTTCGTGAATATTACAAGTCCAACAAAAATGTAAAAGATAAATTACTGAGAGATGAAGGTTATTAGGACAAAGTCTCTGGCTTCCCAGTTGCGAAGTCCTCCGCTGACAGTAGGAAATATCCAATCTTCCAAGCTGCCATCCTCTTCATTGTCTTCTACTGCATTGACCCCTTGGTTGTTAATCTTCACAGGTGGCCCCCCAGTACGGGCACGTCACACAGCCTTCTGAGCAGTTGAAGTAAACCTCAAGCCAAACTTGTCTGATTTGTACGGAATGTCTGGAAGCTTCCCCCAGATGGTGCATCCACCCTCTTCCACTACTGCCTTCACATCCTTTAGAGACGACATCCGAAGTGGAGGTCTTGTGATTTTAGGAATTGAGGATACTGCCTTGGTCGCCGCTACTTCTTGAGAGACTTCTTCAAAATGTTGGAAAGGGGTTTCAATGAACTCGCCATCTAACTCCATATATCGGAAAGAATTCAGATGACTAATCATATACTCCTCCTCCCCATGGACAGTTATGATCTTTCCTTGGACCGGATACTTCAGCATCTGATGCAATATGGAGGTGACAGCACCAGCATGTGGATCCAAGGGCTTCCTAATAGACAGGAATAAGAAGGACGGATGTCCATCACATAGAAGGTTGAGTTGAAAATCTGAGTTCCCACCTTTATTGGGATGTCCACTTCCCCGTGGACCATCCTCTTCGAACCATCAAATGCTCTCACCACTATGTTACTGGGTTTTAAAGTCAACCCCTTGCAATCCAATCTGTCAAGGGCTTTTTTCGGTAAGACGTTCAAAGATGATCCCTGTCCACCAAGACATGGGCTAGGGTTGTTCCTCTACACTCCACTGAGACATGTAATGCCTCGTTGTGTTTTCTCCCTCTGGGTGTCAAATCAGTATCGGAGAAGCCCAAGCCATTATCAGCTGTCAAACTGGCCACACAATCCTGGAATTGGTCAGCAAACGTCTCTTGTGGCACATGAGCCATCTTTAGAAATTTTACCAGAGATTTTGCATGTGCTTCAGAGCACAGCAGTAGAGCTAGCATAGAGATCTTGGAAGGAGTTTTCCCCAACTGTTCAACCACATCATAATCACTCTTTTTTATTATCCTCAGGATATCTTTCATTTCCTTCTTGGATGTTTCGAGGATAGCTAGTGATTGAGCCTTTGTCAGGACAGGCTCCTCTTGAACATTTTTTTCCTTTATTATCAGTAGTGGAAGTAGGGATAGGGATTGCATCGTCTTTGTCAGTAAGTACGCTTGCAGGTATAATCACTGGTACAGAGGTAATCTTAGGAATGGCCACGGGTCCAAAGACTGCCTTTGGAGGGGCAATCTCTGGAGAGAAGATTCTACCACTACAGGTAATCTTGCTAGTTCCAGCAATATTGCTAATTTCGGAATTGTCCTCTTCGGAGCTCTCTTCTTCGGCATTCAGTTCATCTTGTTTAATACCGTGGTAGTAGATTTCTCCACCGTAATTCCATGGTACCGTTTTATCTGATTTGTACGAGACCTGCCCGGGCATTGTAATCTTAAGTGGAGTAGTCTTTGGAGCAGGTGTAATCCTAACGGGTCTTTTAGGGGCCCTGGAAGGATTGGCATAAATGGTTATAATTGAAACTTCTTAACTGGAACGGGTGAAACAGGAGCATTCTTGAACATAATTTCTTGGTTATCAA
This sequence comes from Vicia faba, assembly GCA_948472305.1. Classification (NCBI taxonomy): domain Eukaryota; kingdom Viridiplantae; phylum Streptophyta; class Magnoliopsida; order Fabales; family Fabaceae; genus Vicia; species Vicia faba. The sequence goes on along the minus strand of OX451739.1, from coordinate 420,958,474 downwards.
TCAGTCATTGGATACATTTTTTCAACAGAGGGCAGTCAAATGATGAGGATAGGCAAACATGGCAGTCTTTGTCATAACCTGGGTATATACCAGCTTTCAACAAATTCAACTTAATAATCAGGAGTGAAGTCAACAGTTCATCCACGGTGGAAACAAATAAATCTTCCTCGACAGCATTGGCATTGTGACCATGCCTAGGCATCGGAGCGGAAATGACATTCGGTTTCTCAGGCACTTCAAACTTAACTTCCATCGCGTCTATCAGGTCTTGAATTTTGTTCTTCAGAGCCCAAAAGTTGTTAGTGTCGTGCCCTGGACTTTCAGAATGGTATGCGCATCTGGAATTCAGATGGTAATGAGGAGACGCAATATTGGGATTCTTTGGGGCCTCTTTTAAAGTCGCCAGATTCAATTTCAGAAGATGTGGTAGAACCTGGGCGGGAGTCATGTTAATCTTGGTGAATTGCTGGACTGGCCTTTCCACCCTTGGCTGGTTATTTCTTGGCTGGTCAGATGCAGGCTTTGGAATTATAACGGCCCCCACCGTTGGTTGGCGCTCAGTTCTTCCCTGATTCCTCTGTGAATAAACAGCAGATACTTCCTTCCTCCCAGTGAAGGGTTTTTTCACAGCTGTAGAGGTAGACGAATCCTTCTGAATCTTCCCACTTCTTATACTAGCTTCCACCCTCTAGCCGGTTAAAATCAATTCAGTAAACCCTGCAGAGGAGCTCCCAATCAAATGATTGAAGAAAGGGCCCGATAGAGTTCCCAAGAACATGTCCACCAACTCCCTTTCAGACAGAGGGGGTTGCACTCTTCCGGCTAGATCTCTCCACTTTTGAGCGTAATCTTTGAAGCCCTTATTAGAAACCATAGCCATACTCTGAAGTTTAGTACGGGTAGGCGCCAAATCGACATTGTACTGGTATTTTTTATAGAAATTTGTGGCCAGGTCTTCCCAACTGTGGACGTCAGCCCTTTCTAATTGGTAAAACCAATCAAGTTGCATTCCTGATAAGCTGTCTTGGAAAAAGTGGACCCACAAGTCTTTGTCGGCAGAGTGCGGATGAATATTCTTGACATACGATCAGAGGTGCATTTTAGGACAAGACACCCCACCATACATAGCAAATAATGGCAATTTAAACTTTGGCGGGATCACAATTCCTGACACCATCCCCAACTCTTCAAAATTTAGACCTGGTACTCTCTAGATTTTCATAGCGCTTAAACGCTCTTCAAGGTGTTTGTACTTGTCATCAGCCGGAGGGTATTATTGTTCAGAGTAGTCCTCCTCTTCCTCTTCTTCTTGTTCAGAATCTGATGGTACTGCCGTTTCTTTTCCTTTTCTTTCCCCTTCATCCGATGTTGTTGGAAAATCTAAAGTCCTTCTAGCTTGTCCATGAAACCTTTTGCCCATGATTACCACACCAGCTGGCTTCTTCTTCTTTTTCTCTTTCTCTTTTTCTAGCAGAGTCTTCAGCTCCTCTTGCCCCTTGGCTAAGGTCATGAGTAAATGTTGAAATTGCATGTTCTGAGCTTGAAGATCTTTGACCGTTTGTTTGAGATCCATATTACTGAAATAAACTGTAGAGAGATGGGGAAATTGTTGCAAATACCTGTTTATGTTTATGATGAATGGTATGTATTCATGAAATGCTTTAAAGGATTTAGAAATTCAAATTTGTTTCAAACAAAAAGAAACACACGTCATATTAATAAGATAGAATTTGAGTACATCATCTATGGTGCACTGTAGGTATTGAGAGTCTGCTCTTCATGAAGTAGCCGAGTGAGTTCCAAAACCTTTTTCTCACTTGCGTAGAATTGGGCTTCGAAAGTACCGCCCAAGTTCTTAGTTTAGGCTTGCATGGGGTTTCATAGGTAAGTACCCTCTTGAAGTTTAGTTGGCTCAAACCGTCCTAATAATAGTAACCGGGTTCTAAGGAGCTCAATTTAACTAGATTGTTTCCTTGGTCATTGTTTCAGCTTAAGCCTCTTTAATGGAGACCGAAATATCCCAAGAAACTAACCCTTAATGAGTGTAGTATCGAGTATCTACCAACTTCGGACTGCATCAAAGCCGGTCATCTCACTACATCCTAAAAAGGCCAAGTTAGTCAAGTAAAGGGTTCTAGAAGTTCATTAGTGCTTCATGACATCACTCAGCGGCTCCGTATTCTCTTTGATTGACTAAAATGCTACCGGTACCTACAAATATGTCACACGAATATAGCTATTGCTTAGACCATGTTGGTATACCCCACACAGTTTCCACAATGTATTGCTATTTACCTATAATGTTTCCCAAATCTGGGCGGAGGATTTAAACCCAAACAAAGAACCATAATGTAAAGCAAACAAGTCAAACATTGTAAGCAAATAAATGTGATCTAAAACCCTAAGGTAACCCCACTTTTATAATAATCCCCAGTAGAGTCTCCAGTTCTGTGATACGGTGGAAGAACTGACTTGAAGGTTTTGCGTTTTATCGCAAATGTCGCGGTTAGCAAGAGTCGCCACCGAATTTTCTTTTATCCAAAAGGAAAGGTGAAAAAGCACAGGAAAGACCTTTGAGATGTTTTCTTGAGTTCGGGGGGTAGATTATGAAAAGGGAAGGTATTAGCACCCTTTTCATCCATGGTTTTCCACGGGCTCTTAGTTACTTGCTTAGATCACTTGCTTTGTTTTGTTTGAAAAGGTGTTCGGTGTGGTTTTGAAAGTATTTTGTAAAAGAGGCCATTGTTTAGGCAATCTTTGTAATGATTCTCGTTCGTAAGAATGTATACAAAGATGTTTGTCTTTTGAAAATGTTTTCAATGTTTTGCAAGATGTTTTGAAATGTGTGTGTATTTGTTTTTGAAAATAGCAAGGATTTTGTTTGAAATGGAGCAAGTAACTTAGAAGCTATCTACCTACTCAAATGTCTTTCTTATGCATTTTATATTCCTTTGACATTGTTGACTTACCATTGATTTGGTAAGCAACCCTATCTTTGGATATAAACGGGACAGGCGTGGGTCATCGTATAACCATGATAGCAATGTTGCCAAGTATCTTAGCATTCTTTGAGGGACCAAGATCATTTTGTAAGGCAACTTTTGAATAGCGTCATCGAGGGACTATGATCTTATATTTGTTTTGTTTTTCCAAGATACTTCGCATGCTAACATGGCCATTTTATTTTAGGCAACCAAGTGGGAGAAACCCTAAGGGTGCTTGTGTGCAAAATGTATCATTTTCATGCTTTTGATTTTGTCTTGTATTTAGGGTTTTCTATTTTACTTTGTTTTGTTCTTGTCATGCCAACCCTAATTACTAATCATGGCATATAAAGCGATAAATTGCGTAATGTAAATATACTAAGCTATTACAACAATTTTTATGGGAGGGGGGAATACAAGTTTGAATGGGGATTTATACAAATATAAAGCTAAATATATTATTACAACCAAATCGTATTTGCGCGAATTAAATAAATATAATACAAATATTTAAAATGCAATGCAATGTTCATGTTAGAAAAGTGTTTTATGTCTTGTTTTTGTGTAAGAAAAATATTTAATTTAAACCTAAAAAAAGGAAAAAATAATATTTAATTTTGGAAGGAGATTAAACCCTAGTTTTTATTCAAAAGAAAAATAATGTTCTATGTTATTATTTTGTGTATTTTTTTGTATATAAAAATTAAAAAATAATATTGTATATAAATATTAAAATTAAATATGTGCAAAAATAGGTATTTGTAAGTATAAAAATGTAAAATGAGAAATAATAAGTATATTTAATTATTTCTAAGTTTATTAAGAAAATCAATTACATTTATCAAAATAAACTATTTTTTCATGTGAGAAATAATAAAAAAAAATAAAATAAAAGTGTGAAAAAAAATAAATCATTTTTAGGATTTTTTTTATCATTAATAAAAATAAATAAAATTATTGAATATAAAAATAAAAAGAAAAATATAAAATATGAAATAGTTAGCAATGGGGGTGCAAAAGCAGATCAGTGGTGGTGTTTAGCAAAAACAAAAAAAAGCCTGTGATACAGTAGGAGAGAACTAACTATTTTTTGGAATGCTGGTTTGCATTTTACATTTATTTTCGCAAAATGTCGCGGTAAGCAAGAGTCGCCACCGTCTTTTATTTTATCCAACAAGGAAAAGAAAAAAGCACATAAAAATTCCTTTTTCGAGATGTTTCTCGGGTCCGGGGGATAGATTATAGAAAGGGAAGGTGTTAGCACCCTTTCTATCCGTGGTTATCCACGGGCTCTTAGGTACTTGCTCATAATGTTTTCAAAAATTTCTTTTCTTTGTGTTTGTGGGTTTGAAAAGAGTTTTTTGTTTGAAAGCTATAAGTGTGAAAAGTTTTTGTTTTGAAAGAGCAAGTACTTAAGAACCATCTACCTACTCGAAAAAGGAATCGTTCTATGCTATCTTCCTTTAGACAATGCTATCCCACTATTGATAAGTAGGTAGCATCGTCGTTGGAGTTTTAAAGGTCAATTCGATTAAGGGACGTGCGGTCACTAAAGCAATGTTAGGACGCCTTAGCGGTAACCCTAATGTCTTAGATCATTTTTCCGAGGCAACCGTTTCGAGGCAACTATGATCTTTGGACAAGAGGGCGACCTCTAAAACTTCCTATACTCAATGACCGCGTACGAAGGCAACCAAGTGGGGTGTACCCTAAGAGTGCGCATGTGCGAGTGTGTCGTTTTCAGTTAATCTTATCTTTGAATATGTTAATGGTTATCTAAGTTGATTTTAGGTTAAACATTCATTCTTGTCATGCATTCCCTATTACCAAACATCTAACAGTTTATAAGTTGCGGAAATTAAATTGCGGAAATTAAACTAACTATTACAAGGCGTCAGGTATTTACATCGCCAAAAGCAACCCTTGAAATTAAAATGCAGAAAGATAAATAAAGCGATAAAAATATTTAAAGTCCTATTTAGCTATTACATTTCGGAAACAAATACAATATTGAATAAATATGGATCGCATGCGGGAAATTAAATCGGGCTCAAGTTTTTTAGGGTTTTGACCCTTTAACTAAAGAAAAGATTTTTGGTTATTTTTTGAATTAAGAAAGAAATTAAATTAGGTTAAGCATTAAATTAATAAATTAATTAATTAATAAAAATGATATTTTTGGATTTTTGATATTTAAAGAAATAAAAAGAATTTGATCAATGTTAATAAAACCTAATTATCTAAGTTAATTTTAATTATTGCAAAATATATTAAAAGTTATTCCTAATTAAACTAAATTAATTAAATTAATATTATTAACAAAAAATAAAATGCTGAAATTAAATAAAATATTTTTTGTTTTTTTGACTTTATTAAGAAAAAGTTTTGATTGGTTATTTAATAGTAAAAAAAATAATAAACAAGAATTAAAAGAAGTAAATAAAAAAAGAAATAGAAAGACTTAGGGGGTGTGGGCCTGGAAAAGGAGTCTAATTAGCAGTTTTATGGCCCAATAATCCACTGGCCTGGTTGACTTTCTTGATTCCATGCATACGCGCTGACTTTTACCCATGGTAGGCGTTCATTCTGGACCACCAGATCTGGCCTGGGGCCATCTGGAAAATGATTGGGTGATGGTGTATGATGCACTACAACTCCTAAAACACGCTGGAATACCTGAAGAAAAATAATAATATGCATATGGGGGACCTGGGACTCGAACCCATGTCCTATTAGTCACTGAACAACGCCTCTCCCACTCAACCAATGCGCTTCATTTGTTTTTATATTGGACAATGAATATTATAAGGGAAATCACATTAATATGCCAGAAACAAACAAAAACGCGCCAGGTATTTGAATGGGCCAACCAGGGAGAGACGCGTCATCGTCTTCTTCCTTCAACCTTGTATATTTACATGCGGATTTATATCCGCAGCTAAATTCGCATGTCCAACCTAAAATCAATTCTAGGCCATGGAAATTGATTCCAAACGCATGGTTATGCTCGTCTACCTCCCCTGGTTACATCCATGTCCATCAACGGGGCTGATTTTGCCTGAAAAAGAAATGCCCAAAAAAACAATCCATGAACCCTAGATTCGGCTATGGGGTTACAGGCCAGATAAACGCAATTGGCTAATGCAGAAAGTTTGTAAATTGAACAAGGATTATGAATATGCCCATAATTTGTGCCAAAGATGCAAGAAATAGGAGTTACGAATTTGAATACAGGGCGGTAAAAAGTGAGGCTTACAATGCGTTTGAGAGGGCGTGAGAGCTTGCTTTTGATTGCAAGAGGTTCAGTGATTGTCCAGCAATGGATTGGTGTTGAGATTTGCCCTTGAAAACGCCTCCAAAGATGATTTCAGTTTCACACTTTTTCACCTTTTTTCAAGTTTTGCTGTTGATGATTCTGCACCCTCTAGGTCTTGATCTCAGGTGCTTTGGCTTGTATAAGTAATGAGCAATGCATTAGGTTAACATTTGTGGATTGAATCCTTGCACATTGATGTCATGGGATTTGATTTGATCCTCCATTGAAAACTTTCCAATTTTGCCAAAAATCCAATCTTTTTGCACATGGAATGCTTGATACGAATTTGATCATGACATTGATGATGATTAGGTCCTGAAAATAGAAAAGATCTCATGTAATCAAGTTTTGTGATTTTATTTAATTTAAATTGATTTAAAATGAAATAATTCATTAAAAAATCAAATAAAATAATAAAATTGACAAATGGACTCAAGGCTGAGACTAGGACACGTGTGTAGTGTGAAAAGATCAAATCAAGTGGAAAAGAATGGGCCCATTTGACAAAATTTGATGTTTTGAGGATAGTTGACTTTTGGCAATTTTACAAAAATGCCCAACTTCAACAATGCACAACTTCTTCAATTTTGAACTTTTGGAAGTGTTCTTTGAATTTTTAGAAAGCTTGAGATTTCCTCTAACCAACCCTTTTTGTCTCATCTCATTTTGATACTCCATGCTCAAGTTATAAGCTTTGGAAAAAAGGTGTTTTTGTTGACTTTCAAAAATGACCTATAATGTCCAAATTTATAACTTCTTGTGAGTGCATTTTATGATCTTAGGGAATGGATATGGATTGTAGGAAATTGCATCCTCTTAAAAATGAGCTTTGAATGGGTCATTTCTCATAAAGTATGAGAAAGTTATGCTTGGTCAAAGTTGAGTTGACTTTTCCTACAAAACCCTAATTTAGCAACTTTTGAGTCTTGATGAATTTTGAGCAATCCTTGATGAATCATGATCAACCCTTGATCAAATGATGAAGTATCCTTCAAAATGATAATGTTGACAAAAAATCTTGAAGTTTGACTGTATTTGGATCACAGTTGACTTTTGCCCTAGCACAATCGATTTTGGGACCCTTTGAGCAATTGACTGAGCAAACTTCCTTTACATGGCTTGAAATTTGACATGGATGACCTTGAGAGCATATTAGGAAATTGGGGAGAACCTTAGGTCATTTGGATTCAAGGACCTTGATACAACACAAAACCCTAATTTGAGGTTGACTGCCTTAGGAGATAGCTTGACTGTCCAACTCTTGAGCAATCTTGAGCAACTTGGAGATTTCCCTTGCAATGTCTTGGGAAATACGAGAGGGAAAATTTTGGGGTACAACAGCTGCCCCTGTTAAATTTTCTTAAACCTGAGGATATAGATTGGCTTTCGGGCCTTTCGTGATCCGAAGGTGGAAGATGATTGAACACTAGAGTGCCCAGAAATTTGCACTCGCATGAAGTGGTATCAGCCTGATGATGTCGGGAATGGGCTTACAGATGCCATTTGGAGACTGCTGATAGGTGGTCTGAAGTTCGACTGGAATACGAATCAGGGAGATCTTATCATCGATTCGACTGAACTAGGGAAGGTCTTGGATTAACTTTGACTGGATCGGCATCAGAAAAATCTTCGAGTCGATTTAACTGGACCAGACAAAAGTCTTGGAATAACTTCAACTGGAATACAAATCAGGGAGATCTTCGCGTTGATCTGACTGAACCATAGGAGGTCTTGGATTAACTTTGACTAGATCGACATCAGAAAAATCTTCGAATCGATTTAACTGGACCAGACGAAAGTCTTGGAATAATTTCAACTGGAATACAAATCAGGGAGATCTTCGTGTCGATCTGACTGAACCAGAGGAAGTCTTGGATTAACTTTGACTGGATCGGTATCAGAAAAATCTTCGAATCGATTTAATTGGACCAGACGAAAGTCTTGGAATAACTTCAACTGGAATATGAATCAGGGAGATCTCCGTGTCGATCTGACTGAACCAGAGGAGGTATTGGATTAACTTTGACTGGATCGACATCAAAAAAATTTTCGAATCAATTTAACTGGACCAGGCGAAAGTCTTGGAATATCTGCAACTGGAATACGAATCAGGGAGATCTTCGCGTCAATCTGTCTGAACCAGAGGAGGTCTTGGATTAACTTTGACCGGATCGGCATCAGAAAAATCTTCGAATCGATTTAACTAGACCAGACGAAAGTCTTGGAATAATTTCAACTGGAATACGAATCAGGGAGATCTTCGTGTCGATCTGACTGAACCAGAGGAGGTCTTTGACATCGCTGAGAATTTAACTGCATCTTTCCTGAAAGGTAAAGGTCAGTCATATGCAATGCATGATATGGATCAAGCAATGATGCTCTCAACAAATGAGATTGTGTGGTATGATGCGTATATGCATGTATCATGATGTATGGAAATGTAATGTTTCTAGCCGGGGAAAATAAATCCCGGATAGCTGTTGGAGAATAGAACTGAATTCTTCATTACTTCTGGGGATGGTGAACGAAGGTGATTGAACCTGCAGGAGAAGATAAATCCGTTGGGGAATAAACTGATGGGGAGATTACTCTGTGGGGAAGAGATGCTTTGCTGAAGATTCCATCGATAAATTCCGTCGGGATGAATTATCGTTGCTGGTGATATTGAATCCTGTTGGGGGATTGAATTCCTGTTTGTGAAAGGAAAGAACTTCGCTGGAGATGACCTTTCAGTTGCGGCTTCACTGGGGATAACTTGTTAGACTCTTGTGGGGATAATCTTCTGAATTATGCTGGGAATGATCCTTTGAACTCGGCCGGGGAGTTTTATTTTGTACTCCGCTGGGGATAAACTTCCAGAGTCTACTGGGGATTATTCTCCCAACTCCGTTGGGGAAGCTTTTTCAGACTGTGCTGGGAAAATTTTAACTCCACTGAGGGTATCTTGTATTCTGTCGGGGAACATTCTTATACTCTTCCAGAGAATATTAAGACTGTCGGGGATATCAAGCCTTTTTAGTGCTGATGGTAGATCAACTCTGCTTGGGGAGAGCATTGCTGATTCGTTCATAGTTACAAGTATCAGTTGGGAGAGCTATCATTACTGTCTTACTCTGCGGGGAGTGAAAGTATATTAGCCATATTCTTCAGATGAATTTACCCGGTACCTGGTGGACAGAGCAACTGTACAGCTCGGACAATTCTTATTGCCCATGTTTCGGCTATTACCAGTAATTCATCTTTTGTATTGCATGTAAATATTTATGAGCAGCAATTAATGTCAAATGCATATATAAAAATGAACACTGGACGTTCTTTGCAAAACAAAACAGATAAAGGAAAAACAGTTTGAAATTTCTTTAAAAATGAATTGTATTAATTTTGAAGTTTGGCTTGTAAATAGGCGTTTTTTGTACAAGAGGCTGACGTCCTAGTAAGAGAATGTCGCCGAATAATAGAATTTACACAATTTGTGAAAAAAACTAAACAAAACAGCTATGTGAATGATCCCACTGGGTTCCAACTCTGGTATTGCCTTTATGTCCTCGAGCATCTCATCACGTTGCTGTTGGTTGAAGGTAGATCAAATTGATTAGTGCCGTTCGAGCTTAATAGTTGATACCGAAGTCTGGATGCAAGGTGATCCAATGAGACATAGTGTTACGCTTTGATCCCTAATTTTGTCTGGACCACCCTTTCGGGTTTTCAGTCCACCGGGATACCCTTTTTTGCCCAAACCGCCTTTTCAGGTTTTCGACTTGCCGGGTGTACTGATTTTTTCATTTTCATCCCTTATTTTGCCCGAACCCTTTTGGTTCGCCGGGAAGCCCTTATTTTTTCCTAGGCCAGTCAACCTAGCAGGTCTTTGATTATGCGTAGTATCTTTTCACTATGTCTGCATTGACAGGGTGAGGAAGGTCGTCACCATCCATAGAGGTTAGAATCATAACTCCTCCTGAGAAAATGGTCTTCACCACAAATGGCCCTTCGTAAGTAGGGGTCCATTTGCCCCTGGGATCACCTTGAGATAGGATAATGCGCTTGATTACCAGGTACCCAACTTGATACTCTTGTCGTCTGACTTTCTTGTTAAATGCCTTGATCATTCGCTTTTGATACGTTTGGCCATGACAAATAGCAGTAAGTCTCTTTTCATCGATTAGGTTCAGCTGATCAAGTCGGGTCTGAATCCAGTCATCTTCACCCAAACCTGCATCCTTCATGATCCGAAGAGAGGGTATCTGAACTTCAATGGGCAAGACTGCCTCCATGCCATATACCAAGGAGTAGGGTGTTGCCCCTGTTGACGTCCGCGCTGAGGTAAGGTACCCATGAAGAGCAAATGGTAACATCTCGTGCCAATCTTTGTATGTCACTGTCATCTTCTGCACAATCTCCTTAATGTTCTTATTAGCCGCTTCGACAGCCCCATTCATCTTCGGCCGGTAGGGAGAAGAGTTGTGATGCTGTATCTTGAACTGCTCGCAGAGCTCGGTGATCATCTTGTTGTTGAGATTGGTACCATTGTCCGTAATGATCCTCTCTAGTACACCATATCGACAGATCAAATTATGTTGAATGAACCGTGCCACGACGTTCTTGGTTACAGTAGCAAAGAAAGCTGCTTCAACCCACTTTGTAAATTAATCAATCGCTACCAAGATGAAACGATGCCCATTGGATGCCGTAGGTCTGATATCGCCGATCATATCAATGCCCCACATTGCAAAAGGCCAAGGTGCTGTCAAGATGTTCAGAGGTACTGGAGATATGTGCACCTTATCAGCATAGAGTTGGCACTTGTGACATGTCCGAGAATGCTGATAACAGTCGGCTTCCATGGTGGACCAATAATATCCTGCCCAAAGGATTTTCTTTGCCATGGTATGTCCACTGGGGTGAGATCTGAAAGTCCCTTCATGTAACTCCGCCATGATCCTTTCTGCTTCATTCTTATCCACACATCGCAGTAAGGTTGAATCATGGTTACGCTCGTAAAGAATGCCATTGCTGATGAAGAACTTCGCCGTGAACCTCCTCAGAAACTTCTTGTCATTAACAGATGCACCCTCGGGGTATTCCTGAGCCTCAAGGTACCTCTTTACTTCATGAAACCAGGGTTTATCTGCTACCTCTTCAGTCTCAATGTCACAGCAATGTGCGGGTTTGTCCAATCTTTCAATGATAATCCGGAGAGCCTCGTTGTCCCAATTGACTTTGAACATAGAAGACATTGTAGCTAGCGCATCCGCCAACTATTTCTCCTCTCTAGGGAAGTGTTCAAAGGTTATCTCTTCGAAGTGGGGAAGCAAAGTCAACACATACTCCTTGTAAGGAATAAGATTTGGGTGTTTCGTGTACCACTCGCCTTTGATCTGACTGATCACAAGAGCGGAATCTACAAATACACTTAGAAACTTAATCCTTAGGTCAATTGCTGCTCGAAGACCCATGATGCACACTTCATACTCCGCCATGTTGTTGGTGCAGTTGAAACATAGTCGGGCGGTGAACGGAGTATGAGAGCCTTTAGGAGATAGGATCACGGCGCCAATGCCATTACTCAAAGCGTTTGAAGCTCCATCCAAGTACATAGACCATCGGGATCCTTCCTCAGGTCCTTCATCCGGTCCAGGTGTCTCACAATCTGTTACCAACATGATATTCTCATCCGAAAATTCAAAGTTCATAGACTGGTAATCATCCACTTCCTGATGTGCCAAATGGTCTGCCAACACACTTCCCTTGATTGCCTTTTGGGTCGTATATTGGATGTCATACTCAGTCAAGATCATCTTCCATCTTGCTATTCTTCCGGACAAAGCAGGCTTTTCGAAGATATACTTGATTGGATCCATCTTTGATATCAACAGAGTAGTGTGAGTCAACATATACTGTCTCAGCCGGCGAGCAGCCTATGCCAAAGTGCAGCAAGTTTTCTCGAGCAACGAGTATCGGGTCTCGCAGTCGATAAACTTTTTGCTAAGGTAATAGATAGCATGCTCTTTTCGGCCAGACTCGTCATGCTGACCCAACACACACCCCATTGAGTTGTCGAGTACTGTCAAGTATAAGATCAGAGGTCTCCCTTCAACTGGAGGCATCATAATGGGTGGCTCTTGGAGATACTCTTTGATCCTTTCGAAAGCGGTCTGGCATTCATCGTTCCAACGAACTACTTGATCTTTCTTCAGTAGCTTGAAGATTGACTCACAAGTAGCAGTCAGGTGCGAAATGAATCGGGCAATGTAGTTCAGATGTCCCAGAAAGCCTATGACTTCATTCTCTGTTCTGGGAGCTGGCATTTCCTGTATAGCCTTCACCTTTGCAGGATCCACTTGAATACCTTTGTCGCTTACGACGAAACCCAGTAGCTTACCAGATCTCACTCCGAAAGTGCACTTGTTTGGGTTTAACCTCAGCTTGTACAACTTCAACCTGTCAAACAACTTCTGCAGATGGTCAAGGTGTTCCTCCTCAGTCTGGGACCTTGCAATCATATCATCAACGTATACCTCAATCTCATGATGGATCATGTCATGAAACAAAGCAACCATGGCACGCTGATACATTGCCCCAGCATTCTTCAGTCCAAAAGGCATGACCTTGTAGCAAAAAGTACCCCATTGAGTAATAAAGGTTGTCTTCACCATGTCTTCGGGAGCCATTTTAATCTAATTATAACCGGAGAAACCATCCATAAAGGAGAATACCTTGTGCTGAGCGGTGTTGTCAACCAGGACATCGATATGAGGTAGAGGAAAATCATCCTTGGGGCTTGCCCTGTTCAGATCCCTATAGTCAACAGACATTCGAACCTTACCATCCTTCTTTGGTACAGGAACCACATTGGCCACCCACTGAGGGTAAGAAGTAACAGCTAGAAAACCAGTGTCAAACTGTTTCATTACTTCAACCTTGATTTTCTCAGACATCTCTGGGCGCATTCGGCGGACCTTCTGTTTCACTGGAGGGCAGTCTTCCTTGGTAGGTAGGCGATGAACCACAATATCAGTATCCAACCCAGGCATGTCTTCATAAGACTAGGCAAAGATCTCAACGCAGTCACGCAGCATCTAAATCAACCGTTGTTTCACACTAAGCTCCAGATTTGCACCAATCTTGACCTCTTTCTTGTCCTCTTCTGTACCCAGGTTCACTGATTCCACTGGATCTTCATGTGGATGAATGGCCCTCTTTTCTTGAAGTAACAATCTTGCAAGTTCACCAGGCACTTCACAATCATCTTCACCTTCGTCTTCGGCTAAGTTGATCGGATTTTCGAAGTCATAACTGGCAGTAGCAGAGTCGTTACCAGTGAGATCCATAGTGGATGTAGACCTGTATATGTGAGTGTGTGCAAAATAGTTGTTTTGCAAAATATAATAAAAGAAGAACAAGGAGCGCAAAATTTAAAATGCAAGAACGTCCAATGCTTTTATTAATGATATATGAAAATGACACACATAAAGCCCTCACAAATGAAGCCACAGTGCCCCGGGTAAGACACTGGGCCATAAAGTTTAAAACATTGTCTGTTACATATTCAAAACAAAAAGTTTCATTACTGGGTAACAAAAGAAATAGGATGAAGTCCTTTGCTGTCCAGTTGCTTGGTCCACCGTCGGTCGTAGGATAGATCCAATTGTCGAACTCAGACTCTTCAACGTCGTCTTCAATGGCGTTCACTCCCGAGTTGCTGATGAACGCGGGAGGTCTTCCGATCCGTGCATTCCGAACAACCTTTTGAGCTTCTGCAGTGAAACCCAAACCAAACTTGTTAGTCTTCTGTGTAAAATCAGGGAGTCGGCCCCAATTTGCACACCCACCTTTCTCAACAACAGCCCGAGCATCCTTAAAAGAAGCCATCTTCATAGAAGAATCTTCATCAACAGTCTTAGAGTATGCCAGTGTCTGGGGGACCCCTTCAAAATGCTAAAATGGGGTCTCAATGAACTCCCCATCAATTTCTACATATTGGAAAGAGTTGAGGTGGCTAACCATGTACTCCTCTTCTCCTTGTACTGTCACAATCTTCCCCTTGACCGGATACTTCAGCTTCTGGTGGAGCGTTGAGGTTACTGCCCCAGCTTTATGGATCCATGGACGACCCAGCAAACAAGAATAAGATGGCCGAATGTCCATCACATAGAATGTAGAGTTGAAAACCTGAGAACCGACCTTAATCAGAATATCCACTTCTCCATGTACCATTCTTTTAGACCCATCAAAGGCCCTGACGAAAATGTTGCTTGGTTTCAACTCCAACCCTTCATAGTCCAACCGGTCTAGAGCTTTCTTAGGCAAAACGTTCAATGAGGAACCAGTATCCACTAATACATGAGTAAGAGTAGTTCCCCTGCATTCAATGGAGACATACAGGGCATCGTTGTGATTCTTCCCTTTGGCAGTCAAGTCGGCATCAGATAAACCCAACCCATTATCAGCAATCGGACTAGCCACACAATCTTTAAACTGATCAGCCGATGTATCTTGCGGTACGTGTGCAGTCTTCAGGAATGCAATCAGAGCCTTGACATGGGCCTCTGAGCATAGCAACAATGACAACATAGAGATCTTGGACGGGGTTTGCCTAAGCTGTTCAACTATATTGTAATCGCTCTTTTTGATGATTTTCAGAATCTCTTCCATCTCTTGTCTAGAAGCTTCAACAGTAATTATCTTTGGTGCCTCCGTCTGGGCAGGCTCACTGGTGATCCCTTTGCCCCGAGTGTGAGATGACTCGTCGACAGGGGTAAGAATAGGAACTTGGACAAGAATAGTAGCAGGTACACTGGCAAGTGAAATAACAACAGGTCTTCGGGAAGTTGGTGGGGAGATATCAGGTGAGAAAAGTCTTCCACTGCGGGTGACTTTAGCAGGTCCAACAATATTGCTGACGTTAGTATCAGCATCCAACTCTTGTTTAACTCCATGAAAATAAACATCAGCCCCGTAGTGCCAAGGGACAACTTTATCAGAGGTGTAGGGGATAGGCCCAGGAACAGTGATGATCAATGGTGCGATTCTGGGAACAAATGTAATTCTAACAGGCTTTCTCGAGGAAGCCTTAGAAGAATTGTCGAAAATGGTAATAATGGCAACTTCTTCAGTATGAACTAAAGGAACAACAGTCTTCTCAAACAAAATTTCTTTACTATCCATCAGGTGTTGGACACCTGATTTCAAAAGATGGCAACCGGTAGGTAGAACAGAACACATACGGCAACCTTCGTCACAGCCCGGAAATAAACCGGCTAGCAAAAGGTTCTTCTTCACAGTCATCAAGGGAGTAGCAATATCGTTCACAGACACCACAAACGAGTCTTCATCTATAGCATTCACTCCATGCTTGGGCATAGGAGCAGTCACAACATTAGGCCTTTCGGGCGCCTCGAACTAAATCTCCTTAGCATCAATTAAGTCCCGTACCTTATTCTTCAAAGCCCAACAATCATATGTATTATGCCCCGGGCTCTCAGAGTGAAAAACACATCGGGCATTAGGGTTGTACTTTGGTGAGGTAGTGTTGGGATTCTTCGGGGCTTCCCTTGGAATCACTAGGTTGGTTTTTAATAACTGTGGCAGAATATGAGATAAAGTCATGTTGAGAGGGGTGAATTGCCTTCGAGGTCTCTTGGCCTTTTGTTGATTGTTGTGATGAGGAGCACCTGCAGGTCTTGAAATAACAACCGCTTTAACAGCTTGGCGGCGTTCAGGTCTATTCTAGCTTTTCGAACTGTAGACAGCGCTGGACTCTTTCTTAAAAGGCTTCTTCTTGGTGCTTGATGAGGCACCCTTATGTATCTTACAAGCCTTAATACCAACCTCAATCCTCTCACCGATCATAATTAGCTCTGTAAACCCAGACGAAGAACTTCCGATCAGATGGTTGAAAAATGGACCAGACAAGGTCCCCAGAAACATATCCACAAGCTCCCGATCAGCCAAGGGTGGTTGTACTCTTCCGGCGAGGTCCCTCCACTTCTGAGCATAATCTTTGAAACCTTCAACCGTTCCCATTGACATACCCTGGAGTTGGGTACGCATGGGAGCAAGGTCGGAACTGTACTGGTACTGCCTGTAAAAAGCAGTAGCCAAATCCTCCCAACTACGGATACTGGCTCCGTCCAACTGGTAAAACCATTCAAGCTGAGTCCCTGAGAGACTGTCTTGAAAGAAGTGGATCCATAGGTTCTTATGAGTGGTGTATGGCTGAATCTTCCTCACATATGACCGAAGGTGCAGCTTCGGACAAGAAACTCCGTCATACTTAGCAAAGGCAGGTGCCTTGAACTTATGGGGAATTACCACTCCAGATGATAGACCTAGATAACCAAAGTCCAGACCAGGCACTTTCTGAACTTCCATCGCACTCAACCGGTCTTCCAGCTGCTTGTATCTATCCTCAGCAGGAGGATACTGGTCTTCGTCGAAGTCCGTCTCGTTGTCTGAGACCACAGGGCTAGGAGCCATTCTTTCTTCCTGACTATCTTTCCCTCCAGATGAGGTGGTCAAATCAACTTTATCCCGTAGCCTATTTCCAAACCTGTGACATGTGTTAAACAGGACTGTCCTCTTTTTCTTCTTCTTCTTCTTCTTCTCTTTCAGAATCAGGGTCTTCAGATCTTGCTGACCCTTAGCTAGATTCATGAACAACTCTTGGAATTGGGCATTCTGGGCCTGTAGGGCCTTGATTTCTTGCTTAGTTGATGGTTCAACAGACATGATGAGTGAGTGCTGAAATAAACAACGAAGAAGATAAGAGACCTGTAATGGGTACCTGTTATGAAGTGCATGGGATGAAATGTGTATGATATAATTTCAAAGACAATCAGGAGATTCAAATTCGTAAACAAAAAGTGAAACACACTTTTATTAGATAAACTTTGAAATTCAAATTGTTCAACAAATTGCCCTTAAGGCGTTACAAGAAAGGAAATACTGAAAAGTAAATAAAACTGGAAGGGAAATAATCAAAGGACAATCAGTGCTCTCATGGTCTCTTCTTGTCGGTGCGGACATAGTCATTGAGAATCTGCTCGTTCTCCAGCTGCCTAGTCAACTTCTGGATCTTCTGTTCTTGCTCGTTAAACTTTTCTCGGTAAGCATCCCGTTCTTCTCTCAACTGCATCCAAGACCTTTTCAGTGCCCCAATGTCAGTGGGCATGTAAGGGTGGAGGATGGTAGGAAGAACCCCTTCTTCATTAGCAACTTCAACAATGATAGGCTGGACGACTTCATATGGCATACCCAGCTTTTGGGTACGGATACGGACCCATCTGAGATATGGCTCCATTGGAAGAGACGTCTTTGGACCTAACTCATGTGGATCAGATCTGTGAACTTTATCCCAAGCCCTTATAAATCTGCGGCGTTGCTCGTCGCTATCCTCTTGAAAATCAAAGATGATACTAGGCATTAGCAGCTCGTGAGGTCCTTCTCTTCTGGCTCGCCCAAACTGACGTAAGGCCAAGCATGGGTTATAAGAGAATCCTCCATGGGTTCCTATCAGTGGAACATTGGGGTATTCCCCACATCGATCAATAATAGCCACCTCGTCCATACCCTTGATAGTCCAGATGATGTCATTATGAGAGAGAGACATAACCCTATAGGCCCAACCTATTCCTTCTTTGTTCTTCAGCACTGATTTGGGGAGGTGCGAAATAAACCACCTCGCCAATAATGGAGCACAACACATCAAGGTTCCCCGCTTTCGGGCAGTACAAGCATAAAGCTGATGAAGAATGTCACCCAAGAGAGTGGGTACAGGATTACGAGAGATGAATATTTTCACCGCATTCACATCAACAAAGGAGTCAGGATTTGGAAACAATACCAAGCCGTATATCAGAAGAGCCAGAATATCTTTGAATGCCTTGAAGTCTAGACTATCCCAGAAATAATTAGCCTTACTGACCAAGAATTTAGTCAGAAAGCCCTTTGCTCCACTTCTAGTCTCCCAATTAGTCATTACCTCATCCTTTGTCAAATGAAGGGCTGAAGCAATCTCTTCCGGCCTAAGGATCTTCTCCTAACCAGTAAACGGGGTCTGCTCCAGAATAGAGATACCGAGCAGATCAGAGAACTCTTCTAAGGTGGGAACCAACTGGTAGTCCTGGAAAGTAAAGCAATGGTACAGCGGATCATAGAACTGGACCAGGACACTCATCATCTGCTCGTCCAATTTGGAGGTAACCAAATTGAGAAGATACCCATGTCTTCTGATGAAGGAGGTAGTATCAGACATCTTTGAAATAAGTTCTTTAAGCATAGTGGGAACCTGGACAAAGTTGATCCAGATGGTATTCCTACGCATATGCATCATGACCTACAAAACAGAACAAAGATGAATCCCTCCTGTCTTTGAAATAGGTTAGTCCAATGCAAGATGTATGCAATGTTATGATGTCATGATGTCATGATAGATAGCACACCACAAGTATCCACAAATAGCAAACATGGTAAAGGCACACAAGTCACACAGAGAGCCCTTAGATTTCAGGCTGGCAAGGAGCTTAGGTACTACCCTCTTTCAGTTCAGTTGGTTTAAACTTGTCCTAAAAATAGTAACCGGGTTATAGAGGATCTCAATATCACTGACTACCCTCGATCGGTCATAATTCCAGTTTAGCAACCTATTCTTGCGGCTGGAATCATCGCGAGAGTTTAGTCTCAATGAGTGTAGCATACTGCTACTGTTCTATGGCCAAGTTGGTCAATTTAAAGGTTCTAAGGTCAGTTAGTTCTTAATGACGCCTTAGAATACCCATATTCTCCTCGTTCCAACACAAGGGATATCCCTACAGACTAAAGTGCCACACCAACGTAACTACTGCTTCAACCGTATTGGTCTACGCCGTACAGTTCCCTCACAGTTTATTGCTACTTACCTAAAGGGTATCCCCAGATCCGGGTTAGGATCTATAGTAACTCCGATACAAGCCCACAAATATAAATCATACAAAGCAAGCAATTGAAAACACAATGATCTAATCCTAAGGTACACCCCACTTATTAAGCGTCCCCAACAGAGTCGCCAATTCTGTGATACGGTGGGAGAGAACTGACTATTTCTTGGAATGCTGGTTTGCGTTTTGCATTTGTTTTTGCAAAATGCCGCGTTAAGCAAGAGTCGCCACCGTCTTTTATTTTATCCAACAAGGAAAGGAAAAAAGCACATAAAAATTCCTTTTTCGAGATGTTTCTCGGGTCCGGGGGGTAGAATATAGAAAGGGAAGGTGTTAGCACCCTTTCTATATCTACGGGCTCTTAGGTACTTGCTCATAATGTTTTCAAAAATTGGTTTTCTTTGTGTTTGTGGGTTTGAAAAGAGTTTTTTGTTTGAAAGGTGTAAGTGTGAAAAGTTTATATTTTGAAAGAGCAAGTACTTAAGAACCATCTACCTACTCGAAAAAGGAATCGTTCTATGCTATCTTCCTTTAGACAATGCTATCCCACTATTGATGAGTAGGTAGCATCGTCGTTTGAGTTTTAAGGGTCAATTCGATTAAGGGACGTGCGGTCACTAAAGCAATGTTAGGACGCCTTACCGGTAACCCTAATGTCTTAGATCATTTTTCTGAGGCAACCGTTTCGAGGCAACTATGATCTTTGGCCAAGAGGGCGACCTCTAAAACCCTATACTCAATGACCGCGTACAAAGGCAACCAAGTGGGGTGTATCCTAAGAGTGCGTATGTGCGAGTGTGTCGTTTTCAGTTAATTTTATCTTTGTACATGTTAATGGTTATCTAAGTTGGTTTTAGGTTAAACATTCATTCTTGTCATGCATTCCCCATTACCAAACATCTAACAGTTTATAAGTTGCGGAAATTAAATTGCGGAAATTAAACTAACTATTACAAGGCGTCGGGTATTTACATCGCCAAAAGCAACCCTTGAAATTAAAATGCGGAAAGATAAATAAAGCGATAAAAATATATAAAGTCCTATTTAGCTATTACATTCCAGAAACAGATACAATATTGAATAAATATGGATCGCGTGCGGGAAATTAAATCGGGCTCAACTTTTTTAGGGTTTTGACCCTTTAACTAAAGAAAATATTTTTGGTTATTTTTTGAATTAAGAAAGAAATTAAATTACGTTAAGCATTAAATTAATAAATTAATTAATAAAAATGATATTTTTGGATTTTTGATATTTAAAGAAATAAAAAGAATTTGATCAATGTTAATAAAACCTAATTATCTAAGTTAATTTTAATTATTGCAAAATATATTAAAAGTTATTCCTAATTAAAATAAATAAATAAAATTAATATTATTAACAAAAAATAAAATGCTGAAATTAAATAAAATATTTTTTGTTTTTTTGATTTTATTAAGAAAAAGTTTTGATTGGTTATTTAATAGTAAAAAAAATAATAAACAATAATTAAAAGAAGTAAATAAAAAAAGAAATAGAAAGACTTAGGGGGTGTGGGTCTGGAAAAGGAGTCTAATTAGCAGTTTTATGGCCCAATAATCCACTGGCCTGGTTGACTTTCTTGATTCCATGCATACGCGCTGACTTTTACCCATGGTAGGCTTTCATTCTGGACCACCAGATCTGGCCTGGGGCCATCTGGCAAATGATTGGGTGATGGTGTATGATGCACTACAACTCCTGAAATGCGCTGGAATACTTGAAGAAAAATAATAATATGCATATGGGGGACCTGGGACTCAAACCCAGGTCCTATTAGTCATTGAACAACGCCTCTACCACTCAACCAATGCACTTCATTTGTTATTATATTGGACAATGAATATTATAAGGGAAATCACATTAATATTCCAGAAACAAACAAAAACGCGCCAAGTATTTGAATGGGCCAACCAGGGAGAGACGCGTCATCGTTTTCTTCCTTCAACCCTGTATATTTACCTGCGGATTTATATCCGCAGCTAAATTCGCATGTCCAACCTAAAATCAATTCTAGGCCATGGAAATTGATTCCAAACGCATGGTTATGCTCGTCTACCTCCCCTGGTTACACCCATGTCCATCAATGGGGCTGATTTTGCCTGAAAAAGAAACGCCCAAAAAAATAATCCATGAACCTTAGATTCGGCTACGGGGTTACAGGCCAGATAAACGCAATTGGCTAATGCAAAAAGCTTGTAAATTGAACAAGGATTATGAATATGCCCATAATTTGTGCCAAAGATGCAAGAAATAGGAGTTACGAATTTGAATACAGGGCGGTAAAACGTGAGGCTTACAGTGCGTTTCAGAGGGCGTGAGAGCTTGCTTTTGATTGCAGGAGGTTTAGTGATTGTCCAACAATGGATTGGTGTTGAGATTTTCCCTTGAAAACGCCTCCAAAGATGATTTCAGTTTCACACTTTTTCACCTTTTTTCAAGTTTTGCTTTTGATGATTCTGCAGCCTCTAGGTCTTGATCTCGTGTGCTTTGGCTTGTATAAGTAATGAGCAATGCATTAGGTTAACATTTGTGGATTGAATCCTTGCACATTGATGTCATGGGATTTGATTTGATCCTTCATTGAAAACTTTCCAATTTTGCCAAAAATGCAATATTTTTGCACATGGAATGCTTGATACGAATTTGATCATGATATTGATGATGATTAGGTGCTGAAAATAGAAAAAGATCTCATGTAATCAAGTTTTGTGATTTTATTTGATTTAAATTGATTTAAAATGAAATAATTCATTAAAAAATCAAATAAAATAATAAAATTGGAAAATGGACTCAAGACTGAGGCTAGGACACGTGTGTAGTGTGACAAGATCAAATCAAGTGGAAAAGAATGGGCCCATTTGACAAAATTTGAAGTTTTAAGGATAGTTGACTTTTGGCAATATTACAAAAATGCCCAACTTCAACAATGCATAGCTTCTTCAATTTTTAACTTTTGGAAGTGTTCTTGGACTTTTTAGAAAGCTTGAGATGTCATATAACCAACCCTTTTGGTATCTACTCATTTTGATACTCCGTGCTCAAGTTATAAGCTTTGGAAAAAAGGTGTTTTTCTTGACTTTCAAAAATGACCTATAATGTCCAAATTTATAACTTCTTGTGAGTACATTTTCTGATCTTGGGGTATGAATATGGATTGTAGTAAATTACATCCTCTTCAAAATGGGATTTTAATGGGTCATTTCTAATAAAATATGAGAAAGTTATGCTTGGTCAAAGTTGAGTTGACTTTTCCTACAAAACCCTAATTTAGCAACTTTTGAGTCTTGATGAATTTTGAGCAATCCTTGATGAATCATGATCAAACCTTGATCAAATGATGAAGTATCCTTCAAAATGAGAATATTGACAAAAAATATTGAAGTTTGACTGTATTTGGGTCACTGTTGACTTTTGCCCTAACATAGTCGATTTTGGGACCCTTTGAGCAATTGACTGAGCAAACTTCCTTTGCAAGGCTTGAAATTTGACATGGATGACCTTGAGAGCATATTAGGACATTGGGGAGCACTTTAGGTCATTTGGATGCAAGGACCTTGATACAACACAAAACCCTAATTTGAGGTTGACTGCCTTAGGAGATAGCTTGACTGTCCAACTCTTGAGCAATCTTGAGCAACTTGGAGATTTTCCTTGCAATGTCTTGGGAAATATGAGAGGGAAAATTTTGGGGTACAACAAAGCCCAAGCAACAAAAAGCCCAGAAGCCATCGTCCCTGTCCTTCGTTCATCTTCTTCACGCTTTTGCTAGTCAACCTGTAACTTCCTCATGCTTGCATAAAAATGAAAACTCATAACATGAAAAATGTGGCATTTGAGCTCACGATTCCAACCATATAAATTATGTAACCTAACTATCAAAGATAAAAGAGAATTTTGGAACCCCTAAATCGTGACCTAAAAATTTCAGAGATTTCAAGCTTTAAATTCTCTTAGCACAAGTAATATAAATGCAAAGTAATAATATGTACAACTTCGTTAGGATGAGAACTACATTTTTTCTTCATAAATTGTGGCTTGAGGTTGCCTGTATAAAGAGATAGAGTTTAAGAAAATACCTTCTTCAGCTGGAATCGTGTATGGCAATGTAGGGACTTTAATGGAGGCTTTATGATTGTTTGAGCTTCCTTGAGCTCTCCTGAACCTATTCCAATCCTTATCTTGCTCTGAAGATGGCTGGAACTCCCTGACCAAGTCCAACTGCAAGCTTCCAAGTTGAAAATGGCAGATGATGAAACAGAGGTTACAAAACCAGGGTGATGGCTT
This sequence comes from Vicia faba, assembly GCA_948472305.1. Taxonomy (NCBI): domain Eukaryota; kingdom Viridiplantae; phylum Streptophyta; class Magnoliopsida; order Fabales; family Fabaceae; genus Vicia; species Vicia faba. The sequence goes on along the minus strand of OX451739.1, from coordinate 420,934,955 downwards.
GGATTGACTAGGTATCAAGTGTATAAGATGTTTGAATCAGTTAAACACAAAATGCACGAGCCAAATGAGAGTTGGCTGAGCTTTTGCAGAAACTGTATGCTTAGGCAAATTTTTGGTGTTTTTCAGTTTGAGAGAGTTCTAGGTTCAAGCCAAGCGTGTAATGTCTTGTACAATGTTTGCATATTAGTATATAAGTGATCCAAAGTCAGCTTCCTACTAGCTGTGCAAGCCTTAGCCCTTTTGCAACTTTTCTTGTACTTGAAGCAAAGTTGACAAGACCAAACCCACATGCTTGTACCAACTTTCTTTAGGGTTGATATAAGTTTGTACCAATTGCTTGAGACCTGTGTAGTTTGCTTGTATCAAGGGGACAAGTCCAATGCTCCAAGTTGACAAAGTTGCAAAAGTGCATCTTTATGAAAATGGCAATGAAGCCTTTTTACCCAAAATGGAAATACAACTTGTGTAAAGTTTCAAAAGCAAGGATAAAGGCTTTGTCAACTGAGTATGCATTTAATTAAGGAGTGTATAGCAAGCTTAAGACCAACTTCCTCTCTTCGATTCTCCCTACTCAGAAATGATCTTGGAAAGTTATTGGACATTTTGGAAAGCTTGAAATGTGCTCTATAATCCATCTTTGAAATGCATTTTGAGATACCTCTTGGAACTAGGTGAAAAGTTTCCATGAAGTTGGGTCCAAGCATATTTATGGAAAAGTTTGTGAAGAAAAGTTGTATATTCATGGGGATCTACAACTTTCATGTTAGGTACTTTTCTTGAATCAAAATGCATCATGGTGAAAAAGTGGTGCAAAGTTGAGAAAAAATAAGAAAATTTTTATACTTAGAAAAATTCTAAGTTATGAAAATTTTCAAATTAAAACCCTAATTTTCAAATTTAGTTTTCTTGGTGAACAAGTTTCACATTTTGACATATCTTGATGAATCATGACCCTTGGTACTTGATTTTGACCAAAAAGTCAAAGTTTGACTTTTCAGTATATAGTTGACTTTTGATCAGTTGACTGCAAATTTCATCTGTCAATCCAATGAACTTGAGATATTTTGAACCATAAAATTAGGTCAAGATGATGCCATTGAACCCTTGAAATCATGTTTGAACTCAATTGGTCATTGGCTAGGTTAAAAATTAGAAATTGCCCTTTCTTAGTCAAAACCCTTATTTTGACCATTTTGCCCTTTTAATGATTTGATCAAATTTCTTGAGGTGTTGTGATCCAAACTTGATCAAATGGTACATATGAGTCTAAAATGTTGGTGTGGATAAAAAATTATGAAGTTTGACTGTAAATTGACCATAGTTGACTTTTTCCCCAATACAGTTGATTTTTAGGTCAACTGTCCAATTGACTGATAAAAAATGTGGTTAAGGCTTGAAACTTAACATTAGCAATATTAGGGGTCCAAAATGATGTAAGAAAGTCAAATTAAGTATTGGTGATCCAAAAATCCTTGTGAAAACTCAAACCCTAATTTTGGGTTATCAGTGCAAGATGAGATGTCTTGAGCTGACCAAACCCTAATCTTGTCTTGAGTCAAAGAAGTTTTGTGAGAAAAGTCTTGATAAATGAGAGGGAAAATTTTGGGGTATAACACCATCCATCAGAAGAAAAACCTGTTTGTTAAGTTCTCAACAATAACAAACATTAGTATAACAAAATTGTTCACACAATCATACTTATTTGTTATCATCAAAACTCAGAGATAATATTGCAGAACCAAATCTTGTTCTTACAGTATCCTATCACAATAGACTTTGCAGAATCCTCTTCATAGGAGTTTGATCATTAGAAGCTTCTGTATGATCATCTTCAGATTTTCATACTTGTTGAACTTCAACAACAACTTTCATTACTTTCAGATTCTGAAAAGTAATCTTCATACCTACAAACTTATAAACTAGCTTTGAATTTTCATAGTCAAGATTATCACAAAATCTAACATGAATTAACTCTCATTGTATTGAAAGATAGTCATATTCAAAAAGACAAATGTCTTTGAAACATAACTTTTTCACTTTATTAACAACTTAGCTAATGTTCAACGTGGCTGCTATAACTGGGCTTTCTCCACTTAAAGGGATCTTCGACCCCACTGAGTCAACTAAACACATTTCACTTCGATCGTGCAGAGTTTGCACAATACATTACTGATCATAATGTCAAAGGTACATAGACTGTTTCTGATACCGAGCACATCACTTTTCTGACCCTTTGGCTTTCTCAAATTTTGTTCTGCTCAAGGTCCTCATATGTAGCCAAATTATTTATACAATTGGCTATTTAACTCCATGAGGGCCGAAAACATTCCCTTAGCAAACTCTTGCTGGTGTATCTTTAACAAACTTTAGGCAATGCTTCTTGGCAATTAATGTCGCGCCCTGTTCATGATAAGGAGTTATCTCTCCCAAGGCCCATCTAGCTACTGCAGTACTGGTTGACCACCACATTTGAATACCAACTAGGTCATCCTGTTTTTGAAGATGTTTGACGCTGGCTCGAATCCAGAAATATCAAAGGCCTGAGGTTGTCCTTCGCCACTCTCACGCAAAAACTTGACCGGTTTGCATTAATGAAATTTATTAATATGTTTGTTGAAACCACTACCTTTGCCTCAGTTATGGCCCCTTTCAAAGAAAGACAAGTTGGTCCAGATTGGTTTAGGGCCCCTTTCCTTGGTGTTTCTTGAAACATTGATCGGACTAATGCCATTTGGAGGGCCTTTTTATCCCCCACATTACTCTCATGTCGAATCGAACCTAGGCCGTAGGGATATGGCTTCATGAGCTATCAGCGAAACTTAGTAGCTCGACAATTCTGCCTTAGCCAGATGTTAACTTCATCCTTGTTTTTTCATGATGTTTATATCGTATGGGTTGGTTGGTGACTAACTACTGACGATCATCATACATGCCTCAGGTTTCACAGGGCTTCTCAGACTCTCGATCTTCCTATGTTTTCCTTCGACCACTCTTCTTTTACCACTGACCTATTCGAATAATGGTGGTCACAAGTCTAACAAAGATATTTCTCTGTACCCAACTTCCTCCAAAGGCTTATTGATGGCTTTCAGGTTCTAGATACCCAACAACCTACTCCAACATCAACCCCAGTTGTGGTCACTGATAATTTTCTTCGACCTCCTCGTGCTCATACTGATGAAGCTCAAACATCTTCAGCACCGCTTACGATACGTTATCTATAACTTGTTTCCTTTGACCGTGTCTATATTTCCTAATATCATTTTCATCCTTCAGAAGTGGAAAATCCATACGAGGGTCGAACAAAGACAAGAGTCTCCCTCCGACGAGCCAAAGAGAGCAAAGCCTTATTTCCTTCAAAACCCAGTTCCAAAGGGAAGGCATGTTGAGCAACCCTTCTTTGAGGTATTTTCCTTTTCTCTTGTTGTCTCACTTCCTTAAGTTACCACGCTAATCCAGAGGTTTTCTCAGGAGCGTCTTGTACCTCATTAAACACCTATGGAAATCCTTGCTGGAAGTAATACTACAAGGTCGAAGCTTCTAGCTTCAATAGAAGTTGATTCTAAAACCAGACAGGACCCAACCTCTGTCTATTCCTTGGTCCGAACCGAGATTATGACCCTTAAAAAGAAAAAAATCCAATGGAGGCCTTCAGAAAACTCCAGACACTTAGAGATGTCTCCATCCCCCAACAACCCTCTGGTTCGACCTCTCTACCCATTTCTAAGCTGAATGCCAAAGTCATTCAGTCACTTTATCAGCTTAGGACATATTTGTTTGAGAAGGAGTTTCCAGCTGTTGTAGCAGAAGAGGATGCTATGGCGAGAGAAATTTTTAAATTGCTGAACTCCATCTACCACCACAACATTCCTGACCCTCTAACTCAATACTTGGTTGACTTTGAAGCTTTCTTTAGCCAATTTGTAAAAGATCTCGTATCTTGTCGGCATTTTAATTGCCAGCTTAAAACCAAAGCAAATGAGATAAGGGTCAAATGTGACTTAAGTGATTTGTGCGGTCAATGAATAACATGGTTTAAAGCTAAGAGACAAGCATATTAATCAAAATTATGCTCTTGACCAACAAATTTCAAATTACCATGCCCAAATCGATGACTTTAATCAGAAGATTTCAATTCTCAAAGAAAAAAAGCCTCGTTAGACTCGCCTAGCGGCCTTTTGACTTGTGATGAGATCCAAAAACTACTCTTGAGGGAATTTATCATGGTGAATGGGCCCTGGAAATCACGAAGGAGATCAATTTCCTAGAACTTAAAAAGACTCGCCTCATGGTGGCCTATGACCAAACTCTTTTTGACGATCTTAAAGCTTAATTCCCTTGTAATTCTCTCTTACTTCGATTCTGCCAAGCCTGGTTTTGTTAGGCCTCTGTGTTATCCTACTTGGATATTTATGGTAGACATTTTGGCATCTTCTATTTTATGATATGTAACCCGTTTTTGGGAACTTTTGGTAGCCATTTTGGCATTCTCCATTCTGGCCACCAATTCTGACATCCCCAGGGCTTTATTTTTTTCGATCCATGGGAAGAATAACTTTTCACACTTAGTCGCTTATTACAAACATTTTTATTTTGGCCTTTTTACTGTAGGCCCTTCCAATCCGCTCTTTCTATCGAATGATTACATCTAGCACAACCAATCTTTCTTCATCTAAATCAATTGTTTCGTCAAACATCATGTTCCAATATTGCTCTGATGTAATTTCATTTTGATGTTGCACTCTTACTGATTGCAAGTATATTTTGACTGACAACACCACACCATGCCCAAATGCTAGTCAAAAAGGTGTTGACCCAATCGCTTCTTTAGGGGACGTTTGAAAAGCCCATATAACCTGATCCAACGTCTTATGCCAATCTTAGGTTTCCTAGAAACATGTTTCTAAATTAACCCAATTATCACATTGTTGGCAGCTTCAGCCTAACCATTGGCCTGAGCATAATAGGGTGTGGACGTGACCAGCTTGAACCCTGTTTTAGACGCAAATTCTTGCATCTTATGCCCAACAAAAACTGACCCTTGGTCTATAGTGATTGTTTTAGGAATTCCAAACCTATAGATAATGTGATTTTGAATGAATCTAATCATTGTTACTTGGTCGATGCTGACCAATGGTATTGCTTCTATCCATTTGGTGAAGTAATTTATCTCCACCAGGATAAACTTTTTCTATTTCGACGAGGCTGGTCGAATTTCTACTATGATATCCAATGCCCATCCTTGAAATGACCATGTCTTAAAAATTGTATGCATATCACTTGTCGACACATGTTAAACACCTACATGCTTTTGGCATTCTTGGTAACCTTTAGAAAACTCAATTTAGTCTTTTAGCATACTTGGCCAATATACACCTTGTCAAAATAACAGCCACTTCATTTTATGGCCAGCTTGGTGGGTGTCACATGCTCCACTGTGGACTTCGACAACTTCCAAGTATGCCTTAGTATTTCCCAGGCACTTAAGTAAAACACCTTCAGGGGTTTTCTTCAACAACTCATTGCCCATGCACACATAACTTAAAGCTCTATATTTTATTTTCTTTTCAGTTTCTCCAACTGGATTTTCTAAATACTTTACGATTGTCTTTCACCAATCTGTATATGACAAATTGTCAATGGCAAAAACTTCAAAATTTTCAAAATTTCCCGCTAAATCATTTGCCCCCTAGCTTTTAGGATTGAAAAATTGGATGATGGTGTCCTTGTCGAGTCAACATTATCTCGTACTTCGACGAAACTCTCCAACTTGCCAGGTCTTTAGCCACTTGATTCTCTATTCTAGGCATATGCATAATGCTTATAACCTCAAAGTATTCCAACAATTGAGTAACCATTGCAAAATACATAAATATGTGTTCCATAATACACTTATATTCACGAGTAATTTGCTTAATCACCAATTCTGAGTCATCCTTTATTTTGATTCTCTTGGCCCCTAAGTCTTTCAACATTTTAAGCCCCATAATTAAAGCCTCATACTCTGTTTCGTTATTGTAACATTTTCCATCCACTTTATGTTTGAACTTTATCGGTATCCCTTTTGGAGAAATTATCAAGACGCCGACACCAATCCCATTCTCATGGCTTGACCCATTGAAATACAATTTCCAAGGGTCGATGTCTACTAGATTAGTTGATCATTCGACTATCGCGTGGTCGACTATAAAGTCTTCCATAATTTGACCTTTCATGGCCTTCAAAGGCATGTAAGACAAAGAAAACTCAGTTAATGCTAGCGCCCATTTCCCAATTCGACTGTGCACAATTGGTTTAGAAAACATATGTTTAATAACATCACAATGAGACTAAACATAAACATAAACTGGCTTAATATATTGCTTAAGTTTAATACATGAGAAATACAAACATAGGCATAATTTTTCTATCATACTATACCTAGTTTCTGCATCTATCAATACTCGACTAAGGTAATATATGGGTCTTTCGAAACCATTATCATCATCTTGGCCTAACATGCTTCCTACTTTTAAGTCAGATGCATCTATATACAATCCCATGTTCTTATTTCTACTAGGTGGCAATAAAATGGGGGGCCTTGTCAAATATTCTTTGATTGCGTCGAAAGCCTCTTGTTGCTCTCTTCCCCAATGGAAGTCACTTTCCTTCTCGATCTTTAGCAATGGCGAGAAAAACTTTGTCTTGCCACTTAGATTTGAAATAAACATTCTCAAGAAGTTGATTTTCCCAAACAAAGATTGCAACTGTTTCATTGTTGAAGGAGGCTTGAGATATAATATTTCCTTTGTTTTGCTTTGATTGATCTCGATGCCTTTTTTATGTACTATGAAACCTAAAAAATCTCCTGCATGTACACAGAAAGCACACTTTAGTGGATTCATTTTGAATCCATATTTCCTCATTATTCAAAGGATCATTGAAGATGGTCTAAATGACCATTCTCAGATGAATATTTGATTACAATATCTTCAATATATATTTGCATAAAATGTTCTATGAAATCATGGAACATGGCATTCATAGCCCTTTGATAGGTTGCTCAGGCATTTTTCAAACCGAAAGGTATTACAACCCATTCACATGTTCCTAATGCCCCTTGGCATCTAAATGCCATTTTGGACACATCCTTATCTGCTGTAAAAATCTGGTTATAGCCAGAATATCCGTCGAGCATACTGAGGTATTCATATCCTGCAGCTAAATCGACTATCATTTCTACTACATGCATTGAATACTCATCATTAGGGGTAGCATTATTTAAATCCCTAAAGTTTATACAAACTCTAAGAGTTCCCTTCTTTTTAATAACAAGGATAAATTTTGCTAACCATTCGAAGTACCTTGCAGTTCTGATGAACTTGCTTTTGAGCAGCCTTTCGATCTCCTGTTTGATTTTCAAGGTGATTTCTGGAGCGAACCTCCTAGAATGCTGCTTCACTGGCCTCTTTCCTGGTTGAATAGGCAAATGTGCTTCATTACACTTGGAATTAGTCCAGGCATCTCACCATAGTCTCATGCGAAGCAATCTTTGTATTCCTTCAACAACTTGATAACCCTGACTTTCATCATCGACCCAACTCTAGTGCTGATGTAAGTTGGCCTCTTCATCACGCCATCCCCTAGATCAATTTCCTCTAGAGAATCTTGAGCTTGCATCTTCTGCATATGACTTGATGGGTCTTTTTCTAACCCCAAAGGCTCATTGTCATAGATACAATCTAGCCTCCGACTTTCTAAAGCTGTTGTTTGGCCATGTTGACCCGCTTCTTGATTTTTTGTTTTGGCTTTGACAAACATGTTTTGTAGTTTCTCAGCCTTTAAAGCCGATTTTCTTTTTTTTATTTCCAGCCACATAAGCAAAAATTCGAGCCAGACTTTTCGACTCACTGGTCATTATCCTCGACCGCAGACCCCCTATGGATGGTATCGACCCCCTAGGCGCCACTGCCTCATCTGTGTCCCATGTGAACCCATGACAAGGATCCAAATTCAGAAGACTTCTTGGATTTTACTTAGTGGCACTTCCATCTTCGTCACAAGGTGCTACAATCGCCAAGTGTTGGTCGAAGGATTTCTTTCCACCTTTGCTACAATCAACCCTGTAATAGATCTGATCCACCTCTATATTATCCATGACGCCATCCTTCCTCCAGATAGATATTCTTTAGTGAAGAATTGATGGTACTTCTCCTATTCTATAAGTCCACTCGCGACCAAGTCGTAAATTAAAGTTGGCTTTAGATTCTATACCATAAATAGTGTCAATCGGATAGTGGTTCCGGCAACAAGCTCCACCTGGACCACTCCTAATATGTTGTTGGTTTTCCCTTCATAGTTGGATAAAAAAAATATTGTGTGGTCGAACCTATGACCCACATTTTTCTATTTTCTTAAATACCACGTGGGGCATCAAGTTCACAACTGCTCTTCCATCGACGAACACTTTGTTGACTGGTACACCATCTATCTTTTCCCTAATGAATAAAGGTTTGAGATGATACATCATTTCAGGACTTGGTTTCTCAAACACAACTTTATGCTCTTCGACTACACCATTCTTCATTACATAGTAGCACACAGGTTTTTCTTCAGCAGCTTTGCCTGGTATGTAGTCTTCCTCATTCTCCGAAACTTCCGACACTCTATCGAACTCAGTAGGTAAGATTGATACAATTCCACAGTTGATGATGAAATCTTCACCATAATCATCATCCACCATATCAGCCTCTAGTGAAGGTTCATAATCAGGTTCTTCTTCCTCTTCACCTTCACATGTCAGAGTATACTTAGGTTTATGAGTATATCCAACATTTTGTGTTGCCACGAACTCTTTGTTTCCCAAAGAAGCTGCCCTCATAGCTAACCTTTTATTAGCTATAATCTTTTCTTTTTCAATTAACCTTGACTTGGGATAAAGCCTTTTCTGAACTGCGGCTTCACCAGGTTTCACAACCTCTGCTGGTTTCATACCTTCGACTTTTCTCACATCTTCGACAGGTTTCAACTGGGATGTTGAAGCCTCTCTAGAAGCTTTCCTATTCCTCCAATGATGCCTTCACTGAGTCCTTGTCATCGTATTTTTTCCATTATAATTAGGAGAAACATGATATCCCTTTGACTCCACCTTTTTCTCTTTAGCCTCAGCTTCGTGAACGATCACCTTCCACTTTGGCGTCTTTCCCCCTTCTAGTTTACAGGCTCCAACCATCTTTCCTATGGGATGTTCGACGGAGGATGAAAAGTTTTTTTTGAGGGGTTGTTGGAACTACTTTCGATACTCCTCACTACGTCAAGGGGTACCATCTTTGTCGAAAACAAACCTTGGAACTAGAGGCTTCTCTTGCTTGAGAGCCTCTTTCTTGTCAGCTTCATATCTTTTAGCTGCCTCTTCATTCTACACAGCGCTACATCTCAGATATAGATCAACCTTCGATCCTTTCACTCTGTATTTTTCTTGAAAATCAGCCAAGCTCTCCTCAAGTTAAGGATACACTTCCTGCAGCTCATTTTCTCTCCTCTCATTGAAACCTTCAGTAGTTCCTACCATAATGATTTCCATGTCGAAGCCTTCAGTAGCTTCAACCATCATACAATCTGGAGGCTCTGCATATAAAGCCTCTTCAAACTTTAAAGGGTCTTCGTGAACCTACATTTTTGTCTTTTTGCCAAATTAGAGCCTGCCTTCTTTCAAGGCTTTCTCCACCAAATCCCTAAAAAGTACACATTGAGATGTTTTATGACCAAGAAAATTATGAAATTTGCAGAACTCTTTTTCTTCTTTTGTTCATGTGGGGGACTGTTTAGGCCCTGAGGGAACACAATCTGACCATCAGTTACTAACAAATCAAATATTTCATCGCACTTGGTTATATCAAACATGTAAGTTTTGGTGATGGCTTTGCCATTCTTCTCAGTTTCGACATGGTTTTTTCCACTCGAAGTTTTTAATAACTTACACGCATAGAGAGGCCCAGGCTGGAGTTCAACCACATTAACCTCTGTTTCTTCCTCTGACTCCTCTTCGGTAGAAGAACATTCATTAATAGATGCGTAAGAAACCTTTCCTCGATTGTGGTGTTTCTTTGGCTTGGTTTTTCCAACTTTTTCAAACGCTCGATTAGTCGAACTTTAATAGTTAACTAAGCCATATCCTTCAAGGACTGAGTATCTAGAAATTTCTTTCTAATAGAATACTCTAATCCATTTGCAGCCATTCGACCAACTATTTCTCATGGACTTGTGTAAAGCATCACACTTTTAAAAGTCTGAACCTGTTGACATATTGGTCTATTGTCTCTGTAAGTGTTTAGTTATTGGCATGTATTTTTGGTAAAACCAGGTATGTGAATGTCATGACTGATGTCATAACATTCTGGTTTATTAGGTACCTTTGCAGAAAAATAATGGCATACAGTAGCTGCTGCTTATGAGTGTGTATCTGAGCATTTTGCAAAATGATCACATTTATTCCTTCTACCAAAATCAGTAAACAGGAATTCTGATGTCATAACAAATGTTAAGACATCCTGTTCTGATCTAACAGTTATGCAGTTTGGTTAATTCTGAGATTTTTCAGGAAGTTGGTTCACTCCTTCCAGAACAGAATCTCACGTGGACTTTGGTTTAACCTAGCTCAACCCTAATCTGGTTGATAAAGTCTTGTGACCAAGTCTTAAGGTTAAAACCGAATTAACCCTAGCTTTTTGTGGAAACCCTAACTGAAGAAACAACTGCATATATATTCAACAGGATTGCTGTTTGGAATTCATCCCTTTGACAGAAGATCAATTAGGAGTTGTATAGTTTTAACTACTGTAATCCAAGCAAGTATCATTGTGATAAGTGACTTGGAATAGGTTTTGATTGTAAGGGTTTGTATCACTCAAAGCTTTGAAGCAAGAGTGTTTGTGTCTCTTGACTAAAGCTTTGAAGCAAAGTCAAGTTAGGTTTATGTATCACTCAAAGCTGTGAAGCACGAGTGTTTGTGTTACTTAATTAAAGAGCTGTGAAGCATAATCAAGTGTATGTTCTGAAGAGTGTCTTCATTAATTCTTTAGTCAATTGTTTTAAGTATCACTGCTGTGATTGAGGGGGAGTGAGTAGGAACTCAGGTTTAAGTTGAACATAGATTGAAGTTGCATTGGGTAGGTCTTAAGTGAAGGAGATAAACTGGTTGGTTTATTCCTGAATTAATATCTCTTATAGTGGATTTCCTCCCTGGCTTGGTAGCCCCCAGAGTAGGTGTTGTTTCACACTGAACTGGGTAAACAATTGACTGTGTTCTTTACTGTTTTTGTATTTACTATCTTATAGAAAGTCAGATATGGTGTCATAACATTGACTGTGACATTGAGTATCTGCTGCCAGAATTTCAATTGGCATCAGAGCAGGCACCCTGCCTGTATTACTGGGTGAGATCTAGGGATATCACTTTCTGGCACTATGGATAAAGAAGGAGTTTTTGGAAACAGACCACCCATTCTGGATGGATCAAATTATGACTACTGGAAACCTCGTATGATTTCCTTCTTAAAATCACTAGACAAAAAGGCCTGGAGAGCTGCTGACAAAGGATGGAACCATCCCACCATAACTGAGAAAGATGGGACAATCAGTCTGAAGCCTGAGGAAGAATGGAGCAAAGAAGAAGATGAGTTAGCCCTGGGTAACTCCAAAGCTTTAAATGCCTTGTTCAATGGAATTGATAGAAACATATTCAGACTAGTACATCAATATGAACTGGCCAAGGAAGTTTGGGACACTCTCAAAACTACCCATGAGGGCACATCCAAAGTAAAAATGTCAAGGCTTCAGATGCTGACTACCAAGTTTGAGAACCTAAAGATGATGGAAGATGAAACCATTCATGAGTTTCACATGAACATCTTGGAGATTGCCAACACCTCAGGAGCATTGGGAGAAAAGATGTCAGAAGAAAAACTGGTGAGAAAGATTCTCAGATCCTTGCCTAAAAGATTTGCAATGAAGGTAACTGCTATAGAGGAAGCCCAGGATATCAGCAAGTTGAAAGTGGATGAACTCATTGGGTCTCTTCAGACTTTTGAGATGGGGATCACTGAAAATGTTGACAAGAAGAACAAGAGCATATCACTTGTATCCAACACTGAAGATGAAAACAAGGAGGATGAAAAAGAAAATATTTCAGAAGCTATAGCCATGCTTGGAAGACAATTCAACAAACTCATCAAAAGAATAGATCCAAAGTCAAGGTCTAATGTTAATAACATCCCCTCTGACATTAACAGTTCCTATGACTCCAGCAGAAGACCAAGGTCAGAAGAGAAGGGAAATCAAGGCAGAGGAATTCAATGCCATGGTTGTGAAGGATATGGGCATATTCGAGCTGAATGTCCTACCTTTCTTAAGAAACAAAAGAAAGGAATGACTTTTACCTGGTCTGACTGTGATTCAGAAAGTAATTCTGAAGAAGAATCTTCCAAACTAGTTACTGCACTAACTGGTGTTTGTACCTCTGAAAGTGACACTAGTGATGAGGAAGTGACATTTGAAGAACTGGCTGATACTTACAAGAAATTGTGTATCAGAAGTGCTGAAGTCTGTGTGCAAAATGAGAAACAAACAAAACTCATCATAAATTTGGAGGCTAAAAAAAGGGCAGACCTTGAAACTATAAGTCATCTAGAAGGGGAAGTTCAAATGCTGAACTCAAAACTGAACCAGATGACCAAATCTGTCAAGATGCTGACAAATGGAACTGAAAAATTGGAAGAAATCCTTCAGGTTGGAAAAAATGTGGGAAACAAGTCTGGTCTAGGATTTGTGGCAGCAAAGAAATCTGGTGCAGACAAGAAGATCAGGCCTGATAAACAAATGTCAAAGCAGATGTCTCAACATAACTCTCAACATCAGGAACAGAGATATATGAAGAAAAGGTATCAAAGATGGAGATGTCATCATTGTGGGAGGTATGGTCACATAAAGCCTTTCTGCTTCAGATTGTATGGATACCCTAATCAGAACCCAGGTGTCAAACCTAAGTCTAACAGGGTACCACATACTCCTCAATGGAAGAAAAAGGCTACTGCCCTGATAGCCCACACTTCCCTGAGAGTCTCTGCAAAGGAAGACTGGTAATTTGACAGTGGGTGTTCTAAGCACATGACTGGAATCAAGAACCTTCTCAATAATGTTAAACCTCACACCACTAGTTATGTGACCTTTGGAGATGGTGCTAGAGGTGAAATCAAAGGAGTTGGTAATTTGGACTGCCCTGGAGTTCCAAATCTGAATGAAGTACTATTGGTAAAAGGCCTGACTGCTAATCTCATTAGTATCAGTCAATTGTGTGATCTAGGATTCAAGGTGAACTTCTCAAAATCTGAATGTCTTGTAATTAATGAAAAACAAGAAGTTGTAATGAAAGGAGTCAGATCTAAAGACAACTGTTACTTGTGGGAGCCTGAGAACACTGATTACTCCACTGTGTGTTCTATTGCCAAAGAAGAAAAAGAGGTGAAACTGTGGCACCAAAAACTTGGCCATCTTCATCTAAGAGGAATGAAAAGGATTATCTCCATGGAGGCAGTCAGAGGGATTCCAAGACTGCAAATTGATGAAGGGAGAGTTTATGGTGAATGTCAGGTTGGTAAGCAGGCTAGGATGTCACATCCAAAGTCAAGACATTTGACCACCTCTAAGGTTCTAGAACTTCTTCATATGGATCTGATGGGACCAATGCAGGTGGAAAGTCTTGGTGGAAAAAGATATGCATATGGTATTGTGGTTGACTATTCCAGATTCACCTGGATTATCTTCATTAGGGAAAAATATGAGGTGTTTGAAGTTTTTAAAGAACTGTGCAAAAGAATTCAAAGAGAAAAAGAAGGGTGTATTGTCAGAATCAGAAGTAATCATGACAAGGAAGTTGAAAACAACAAGTTTAATGAATTCTGTTCCTCAGAAGGAATTAGTCATGAATTCTCTTCTCCTATAACTCCTCTACAAAATGGAGTTGAAAAGAAGAAAAATAGGACCATACAGGAATCTTCCAGAGCTATGATACATGCCAAAAGACTTCCTTTTCATTTTTGTGCTGAAGCTGAATACATTGCAGCTGGTAGTAGCTGTTCTCAAATTATCTGGATGACACAGATGCTCAATGAGTATAATGTCACACAAGATGTTATGACATTGCACTGTGACAATCTGAGTACAATCAACATTTTCAAGAACCGTAGCAGGACCAAGCACATTGACATTAGTCTTCACTTAATCAGAGATATTGTAGAAGAGAAAACAATTAATCTGGAACATGTTGCCACTGAGCTACAACTAGCTGAAATTTTGACCAAGGCACTTGATGCAAATCAATTTGAGAACTTGAGGGGCAAGTTGGGTATTTACCAACATGAGAAATTGTAGCAATTAATTTTGCTTAAAACAAGGGTTGAAGGAGTTATTTTTGTTAAGTCTATTTTGAGTGGGTTAATCATATGTTCTCCCAATTCTTTCAAAATTATTAAGAAGTTGAATAAACACTCATTTGCCTCCTTCCTCTCTCGACTTTGCAACAAATCCCCTTTTCTCAACCAAAGTTTTTTCTCAAATTGCTACTGGTGTTATAAGTCAATCAAAATGTCTCAAACATCATCCTCATCCAAGAAGACCGTTTCATCTTCATCATCTGATCAAGATTCTCGGGCAATCACCACATGCATGGATTCTGAAGTCCTGGAGATTACTCCTCTTAGAGAAATGGCAACTAACCCCTCCGAGGTCAAAAAGCTGAGAACAAGGCATGCAGGAAGGTCTCAAGCTACTGCATCCGGTAATACCTCTCAACCTTCATCTTCTGTACCAAATAGGGAAGGATCAGCTTATGTACATCAATCAATAGCTAGGCTTGTTACAAGAATACTGAGTGAGAACCACTCTGTACCGGGGATTTCTGTTCCATTAAATCAAGAATCAGCAAGCCCAAATGTTGAAGCAAATCCAGATGTCTCTGAGAATGTTGAGACACCAAGTGACAACATTCAGAAATCATCTGAAAACCTTGATGATATTCAGAACCCTTCAGAGAAGAAGGTTAAACCACCTGTTATTAATGTGGATGAGGAATACTCAGACAATGAACTAATTGCCAATATCAACCCTAGCATAGCTAGGAGAATGATGAACAAAAAGGGTAATCAGAATGCTGCAAAATATCTGACCAAAGAGAAACCTGCTGATAAGAAAACCAGGTCTGAAGGCAAGACTGGTGTAGAAACTGTGAAGACTGGTCTTTCCAAAGGGAAGGTGAAAGCCCAAGTGCATACTGGGAGTCTCTCAAAAACTGCTAGACAACCAATAACAAAGAAGATAAAAGAACCTGAGCCTTCTGATTCTGATGAGGAATCAGAATTTGAAATTGATGCTGAAGACATTCCTCTCAGAAGGAAACTCCCTTCCAGCAAAATGGCTAGAGTTCCTGAAGTCCCAACAGACAACATCTCTTTTCACCACCCTGATAATGCCAACAGATGGAAGTATGTTTGCTTGAAGAGAATAGCTTTGGAAAGAGAACTAAACAATGGTGCCATGGATTGCAAGGAAATCATGGACCTGATCAAAGCTGCTGGACTAATGAAGAATGTGGTAAAATTTACCAAGTGCTATGAAAATCTGGTCAAGGAATTCATAGTGAACTTGTCTGATGAATGTGCTGATGGAAGGTCAGCTGACTTTGAATGTGTCTATGTTAGAGGAAGAAGGGTTAATTTATCTCCATCAGAAATTAACAAATTTCTTGGAAGATCAAATGAGGCTTGCCCTGAACTAGAAGTCACTGACAATGAAGTATGCCAAACCATCACAGCAAGACAAGTCAAGTGCTGGCCCTTAAAAGGCAAGCTGAATGCCAGCAAACTAAGCATGAAATTTGCCATCCTGCACAAGATTGGTGCAGCCAACTGGGTCCCTACCAACCGTAAATCAACCATCTCCACAGGATTGGGGAGATTCATTTATGCTGTGGGAACCAAGACTGAATTTGACTATGGCAGGTATATTTTGACCAAACTTTAAAACATGCTGGTAGCTATGCTGTTAAAGGCCCTATTACCTTTCCCTCCCTCCTTTGTGGAATTATCCTTGCACAGTACCCTGATATCCTGGTGGAAAGAGATACTGCTTGCAAAAGAGCTCCTGCTCTTGGGTTACACTACAAGCTATTTCAGGGATCTCATGTTCCTGACATTGTCATAACATCAGCTGAGACATCATCTGTAAAAACTCAGTCCAAGACATCTGATGTTATAGCTGTATTAAAAGAGACCTGCAAAGAGCTGGAGACTAGGAAAAAGACTCTAGAAAACCTAATTTCCAGATTAGAACAGGAGGAGGCTGAAGGAAACAGAAGGGAAGAGGGTGCTGCTGAAGATCAACTCAATGTTGAAGAAAGTAGCTCCTCTGAAGATGACAGTGCTTAAAGATTGGTGGAGTTGACATGCCTGTTGCTGGTTCCTGGTGGAGTTTGCAAGTGTTTTCAGATTTTATTTTTTGTTTTTATTACTTATTCTGGATGACTGTATAACATATAAGTACATGTATCTTTGGCCCATTTGTGGCTAAAGAGGGGGAGATATTTTGTGTTAATTACTTGGTAGACATTATATTTTTCTGCAGTCATATTCATTCTGCTGCTATCTATTCTCTGATTGCTTAGGGGTTTTAGCCAAAAATCTGCCAAAGGGGGAGTTTGTAAGTGTTTAGTTATTGGCATGTATTTTTGGTAAAACAAGGTATGTGAATGTCATGACTGATGTTATAACATTCTGGTTTATTAGGTACCTTTGCAGAAAAATAATGGCATACAGTAGCTGCTGCTTATGAGTGTGTATCTGAGTATTTTGCAAAATGATCACATTTATTCCTTCTACCAAAATCAGTAAACAGGAATTCTGATGTCATAACAAATGTTAAGACATCCTGTTCTGATCTAACAGTTATGCAATTTGGTTAATTCTGAGATTTTTCAAGAAGTTGGTTCACTCCTTCCAGAACAGAATCTCACGTGGACTTTGGTTTAACCTAGCTCAACCCTAATCTGGTTGATAAAGTCTTGTGACCAAGTCTTAAGGTTAAAACCGAATTAACCCTAGCTTTTTGTGGAAACCCTAACTGAAGAAATAGCTGCATATATATTCAACAGGATTGCTGTTTGGAATTCATCCCTTTGACAGAAGATCAATTAGGAGCTGTATAGTTTTAACTACTGTAATCCAAGCAAGTATCATTGTGATAAGTGACTTGGAATAGGTTTTGATTGTAAGGGTTTGTATCACTCAAAGCTTTGAAGCAAGAGTGTTTGTGTCTCTTGACTAAAGCTTTAAAGCAAAGTCAAGTTAGGTTTATGTATCACTCAAAGCTGTGAAGCACGAGTGTTTGTGTTACTTGATTAAAAAGCTGTGAAGCATAATCAAGTGTATGTTCTGAAGAGTGTCTTCATTAATTCTTTAGTCAATTGTTTTAAGTATCACTGCTGTGATTGAGGGGGAGTGAGTAGGAACTCAGGTTTAAGTTGAACTTAGATTGAAGTTGCATTGGGTAGGTCTTAAGTGAAGGAGATAAATTGGTTGGTTTATTCCTGAATTAATATCTCTTATAGTGGATTTCCTCCCTGGCTTGGTAGCCCCCAGAGTAGGTGTTGTTTCACACTGAACTGGGTAAACAATTGACTGTGTTCTTTACTGTTTTTGTATTTACTGTCTTATAGAAAGTCAGATACGGTGTCATAACATTGACTGTGACATTGAGTATCTGCTGCCAGAATTTCAGTCTCAGTGCTCTTTTGTTTGACACTGAAGAATTCTATCAGGCTTATTTTGGACTGATCATGTGAAACTGCTTATGGAACAATTTCTCCAACTGAATCCCCATTTGGATCGATTGTGGGGGAAGCATTGTAAACTCAGTAAACATATTCTGTGTGATGGAGTTGAGGAAGTATTTCATCCTTAAATCCTTATTAACCACTAAGTCACCCAATTTGGTTTGGTACCTAGCAATGTGTTCGACAGTGGACTTTTCGACGTCCCCCTGAGAATTTGGTGAACTTTGGGAGTTTCCAACCCCTTGGTAGCTCAGTTTTCAAAACAAAATATGGCAGTGGTGAGGAATATGTAGTTCCCTGATAGCCAGTGTTCATTCCATTCATAACCATAATTTGTTCGACAATGGCTTCTAGGTTTTGTTCCCTAACTATTGCTTCATATCGAACTCACCTAACCACTTGGCCAACATTTTGGTTTCAATTCACTATTACCATCGAAGGTTGTTCAATAGCTCTTGGTATCTGTTCGACACCTTGGGGGATTTCCTGTTCATGGCCAATGGCGAGAAAACCATTTTCTCATATTGCACATGCACCTCTAGAGGTGGTGGTGGTGCAGCATGTCGAACTGGCACTCTAGGAGCACCAAGGAATTCATCAATACGAGTCATTTGAGTTGCCAACATTTGGTAACTCTGAGTCGAACTCTGTATTAAGGATCGTAATATGGTCCCCATTTGCTGTGTGAGTAGATGGACTATTTCGTGGTTACTTTCATCCATTTGATGCCTCATAATTGAAATAGAACTTATGGTGAAAGTTGGTATCGTCTGGGATGAAAATCCCAACTCTGTCGGATGACCAAACTGGCCTCCAAAAGGGCTTGTTGCATGATAGGGGGTGGAGAATGCTGACGTCAAATTTTAAGCAAAAATCGAAAAACTATTTTGTAATCCTTCCATCATTGTTGTTGGCATTCCATATTGTCGATCCCCCCATACATAGGCACAATAAAACTAGGCATGTATTGCCCAATAGTATTGGCCATATTTGGCATGGGAGTCACCGGTTGACTCGTTTATATCAGTACACTTTGGGCTTACGAAGGAGCAGCCGCCGACATTATAATAGCGTCAAATGCTTATGAAGCACCAATATTTACTCCTGGGGGTGGTTCCCCATTTGAATTCAGATTTCTAGGATCAACCATTTTTCTCCCACTTCTCAATTTCATGCACGGAAAAAGAAAGACTCAAACACAACGTGTCCCATAGGGTGTGCCAATTTGTTTCTCGCGAACAATCTTTAGCCTCTTATTAATGATTACTTGCAGGACCGGCTACAGGAATCCTAGACTTAGTGTTTTGAGTTTTGTGTGAAAATGGTTGATTGGTTTGGCAAGCATAAAAAAGGCAAAATAATAAGGCAATTGCTAAAATCTTAGTGTTTGCATTAGTTTACCTCTCTTGTGTGTTTTGTGTTCATTTTTGTCCAATTCGGAGTTCTAATCTCTTCATCTTCTTCTGTTTAACATGTTTGACGGTAGCGATTCAAGTATCTCGGAGGTGGAGGCTTGAAGCTCTTAGCGGAGATGATTGAAGAACTTGTGGTGGTGATTGAAGATTTTAGGGTTTCAGATATTAAAACCATAAGCGGCGATAAACAAGGGTTTGCAGCGCTCCAAACTCCTTCTTCCTTTAGGATCTCCTTCTTCGTTCTCTATTTAATTTTTTTTTCTGTAAAAATTGTCCTCCTCAAATTTCTTCCCCCTTTCTATTTTTGAAATTAGGTTTTTATAGTGTTTTGAATTAGATTAGTTTTTGAAGGTTTTGTGAGATTAGGCGTTAGAATTTTGGTTGAATCAATTAGTTGTAAAGATTGAAGATCTTATTAGATTTAGATTTAGAACTTAGGGTTTGTGCAATTGAATCTATATGATTTGTATTGATTTTTTTCTGTTTGCGTTTTGGAAAATTTAATATATGAAGATTTGTTTTGAATAACTTTGTTATGTTAAGATTTGATTTTGTTATACAAATTTTATTAAGTAATAGTTCGTGCATTATTTTTCATTGATCTGTACATTGCATGTTTGTTTGTTTTTGGAACATGCGTTTTTTGGTTTGGATTGGGCTTGAGGTTTTGGGTTTGGACCATGCGATTTGAAGCCCTCAGTTTTGGCTTCAACATCCTTTTCAATTAATAAAACAAAACTCAATCTTAATTCAGTTTATAAAAGTAATGTTAATAATAATAATTGATAATAAATAAATAACACTAACAATAACATCAAATAGTAATAATAATTATAATTATATCAATTTGGTAATATAGTAAAAAATTAATAATAATTATATAACCAAAAAGGTCAGAAGTTGACTTCTGAGGTTAATGGTCCCTCCAAAACAGATTGATACGGGCCTTTCATCCTTATTGGGCCTGTTCTGATAAAAAGATGTAATAAAAAAATATACCCCTCCTATTATCTAAATGGGCCAATAACTCTATATGTGCCTTTCTGATTTAGAAAGGTCCAATATTTCTTAATAGTGTAAACCCCTTCAAAATTTAAACTGGGCTGAAAGTGAGACCTAAAAGCCTTAATTGAAACGCAGTGGGTTTTAAAACTAAAATGAGCTAAGAAGTCCATACACCTCCAAAAAAACCTAATAGACCATCAATTTTTCATGGGCTTTTCTGATTTAGAAAATCCCATTAATTCTCTAATAGGATAAAACCCCCTCTCGTAAATTTATACCCCCTGAATTTGATAATAAAAATGATTTTTAGAAATAAAAAGATTAGGAACTAGTAGGGAAAATTTTGGGGCATGACAACGTCGAACCTATGAATCCCCAAGTTTGTAATCTTATGTGTGATTGTTGCATCATGCATTCATGCACCCATGAGAATTCTTTAAACAGTTTTCCAAGGAACTTAAGGTTGACCTTTGAAAATATCTCAGGTACTCTTTTGACCATGGATTTTGGAAGGAGAAAGAATCGGAAGTATAGTTTCAAGGATCCTAAGATAGAGGAGCTGAAGAGTCTAATTTTTGAGATTGAGAGTCTTGCGGATTTCCAGAAGAAGTATGGAGCTATTGCACCTTTTATGAAGTTCAAGATGAAGGAGGGTATTCTTACTATATTGGTTCAGTTCTATGGTCCGTTATACCGGTGTTTTACTTTTCCTGACTGTCAAATGATGCCTACATTGGAAGAGTATTTTTATTTACTTGGTATACCTATTATTGATCGTTTTCCTTTCATCGGCTTAGAAGGAGAGCCTAAGTCTCATGAGATTTCAGCAGTTACTCACTTGAAGACGTATGCGATAGAGGATAACATGACTACCAAAGGAGGAATCATAGGTTTACTTGCTTAGTTTCTACTGATCACTAGTTTATCTTCAGTCAGTGAATACAACTTGTATGCACCATTCGAAGGATAACCTATGAGCACCATGACTTCACTTTGATCCTCCAACTTCTTTCTCAATTGTTCAGGTACATGCATGAAACATAATGATCCAAAAACTCTAAGAACACTTACACTTGGCTTTGACCCTGTCCAAGCCTCATGCGGTGTCTTTTCGACCATCTTCTTCTTTGGGTAAGTATCCTTCTTGTCGAAGTTGCTTTAGCCTAAAATCTCTTAGGCATATTCTTAGCTCTCAACATACATCTCGTCATGTTCAATACACTTCTTTTATTTCTTTCAGCTATGCCATTATACTGAGGCATATAGGGTGCCATGGAAATCACTTGAAGCCTTTTCATACCAAAATTCTTTGTGAGAAATGAAAACCCCAGTTGGAAATCCATTTCTTAGGAGGATAATTTGTCTTGTCAATTCTTGGCCAACCTTAAGCAATTGAGGACCCTAATGAGCATATCTTGCGTAAAATGGGAGGGAAAATTTTGGGGTACAACAGCTGCCCCTGTTCAATATTCTTAAACCTGAGGATTTAGATTGGCTTATCTGCCTTTCGTAATCTGAAGGTGGAAGATGATTGAACACAAGAGTGCCCATAAATTTGCAGTCACATGAAGTAATGCTGTTGATTGATGATGTCGAGAATGGGATTATGAATGCCATTTGGAGAAGATGATTGAGAGTTGTCGGTGATGGGCTTAAAGATGCCATCCAAAGTAGATGTTGACTTCATAAGAAATCTCTTTGTGGGGATTCTTGTTCCTGTTGTTTGAGAAGGACTCTGTTGGGGAATGTTGGTTCTTGTTTGGGGAATAGAGTCTAGGAACTTTAGTTGTCCATTACTCTACTGGGTAGTTATCTCTTGACTGAGGAGATAAAAGTTAGTTGTTTTTTGGTCTAAATCCAGGCTTCATCGTAACTTTTTGAGAATAATAAAGTTGACTATCATCTTCTCATATTCCAAGCTTCACAACGACTTACTGGGGAAATGAAATTAACTGATATTTGGTCGGTCCAGGCTTTAGTGATTTGAAGAAATTAAGCTGTTATATGGTCGGATCCAAGATTCAACTTGAATTTGAGGTATCCTATCATCTGGTCGGGTCCAGGCTTTATAGTAATTGATAGAATTGAATTGTTATCCGGTCGAGTCCAGGTTTCATAGTAATTGACAGAATTGAGTTGTTATTCGGTCAGATTCCGGGCTTCAGCAATGATGTTAACTATTATCTGGTCGGGTCCATGTTTCAAAATGTTGTAGATTAATATGTCATCTGGTCGGGTCTAGGCTTCATAGTAAGTGACAGAATAAACTTCTATCTGGTCGGACTCTAGGATTTGAAGCAACTTATACTACTATCAGGTCGGGTCCAGGCTTCACATTGTCTTGAATTGTTATCTCAGATAGTTGCCTCGTCTTGTTTCATGAATTAATCTGGAACTTTCTTTTGTTGGTTGTTGAGATAGTTATCCCGTCTGGTTTCAGGAATTAATCTCTAACATGGTCTTATAGATAGTCGTCCTGTCTTGTTTCTGGAATTGATCTATAATCAGTCGTTCATAGATAGTTTCCCTTTCTGGTTTCAAGAATTAATATGGAACTGCTCTTGTTGGTTAATGAGATAGTTGCCCTGTCTGGTTTTAGGAATTAATCTCTAACCTGGTTTTGTAGATAGTCGCCCCGTCTTTTTTTGGGAATTGACCTATAATCAGTCGTTCACAGATAGTTTCCCTGCCTGGTTTCAGGAATTTATTCTGGAACTTTTGAAAATAGTTGATGATATTCGTCTGTTGATCTTTCATGAAAAGGTAAAGAATTAGCTGTATACAATATCATGATGGATGAAGTGCATTGGGTAATTATGTTCTCAAAATAAATGAGATTGTGATATATGCATTTATGCTGCATATGCTATTACTATTGTAAAATGATGTATGAATGCAATGTATGAACGTATCAGTTGTTCTATTGTAGTGTTGTTGAACTGGGGAAAATAAATCCCTGATTGTTGCTGGGGATGAAGAATGTAAGTTTTCATTATTTGTTGAAGTTGAACTGTTGGGAGATGGATTTCCGTTGCTAGAGAAATAAACTCTATTGGGGAAAGGAAACTCTGTAAACCGCTTGGGGATTTTATGAAGTTCTGTTGGGTAACACAAGAAATTTATGAACCATGCTGAGTAATTCTTTCAGACGCTGTGGAGATGATTGGAGATCCTTTCTCTGCAGGGTGTATTGGAACACCTGACATCATTAGGTTGTATGCTAAAAATGTAGCAATGACTTTGTAGGAGGACGTCTCTGTCTCTGTACTAGCTAGAGAAAGTATATGTGGGGGTTTGCAGATGACTTTTTAGACGGTGTCCCATTTCTTAAAGCCGTTAGTAATGGTCTTTCTATTCTTTATGCGTGTATTTGTAAACAGTAATCATATTCAAATGCATATGTTCAAAAAATAATCACTGGATGTTTTTGTAAATAAAATAGCAAAATAAAACAAGTAGTTTTGCACTTTCAAAGAGATAGTTTTTGTATTGATTTGAAGAAGTTTTTCCTATAATAGGAATCTTTGTACAAGGAGACGGACATCCTAATAAGAGAATTCCGTTGTAAGATGGAAAATTGTACAAAATAGTATACAAAGAAAAACAACTATGTGAAATAATCCCATTGGGTTCCCATTCTGCTATCGCCTTTATATCTTTGTGCGTCTCATCACTTTGCTGCTTATTTGAAGCTGACTGGGTTGATTAGTACCATTTGAGCTTGATAGTTGATACTGAAAATTGGCTGTAAGGTGATCCAACGGGACATATTTGTACGCTTTAAATCCCTAACTTTTTCCTGGACTACCCTTTTGGGTTTTCATTCCACCGGGATACCCTTTTTTGCCCAAGCCGCCTTTTCAAGTTTTCGACTTGCCGGGGTACAGATTTTTCATATGTATATCCTTAATTTTTGCCTGAACCCTTTTGGTTCGTCGGGATGCCCTTATTTTTGCCTAGGCCAATCGACCTAGCGGGTCTTTGTTCATGCGTAGTATCTTTTAACTATATCCGTGTTTACATGGTGCGGAAGTTCATCACCGTCCATAGTGGTTAAGATCATGACTCCACCAGAAAATATGTTCTTGATCACAAATGGCCCTTCGTATGTGGGAGTCCATTTGCCCCTGGGGTCACCTTGTGGTAGGATAATGCGCTTGATTTCTAGGTCACCAACCTAATATACCCGACGTCTGATCTTCTTGTAAAAAGATTTGATCATACGATTTTGGTACATCTGACCATGACAGACAGCCGCAAACCTCTTCTCGTCAATCAAGTTTAATTGGTCAAGTCTAGTCTGAACCCATTCGTCTTCGTTCAACCCTGCATCTTTCATGATTCTCAAGGAAGGGATCTAGGCTTCGATGGGTAAGACAACTTCCATACCATATACGAGAGAAAAGGGGGTTGCCAACCCCTGTTGATGTGTGCGCTGAGGTACGGTAACCATGAATAGAAAACGGTAACATCTTGTGCCAGTCTTTATATGTCATTATCATCTTTTGTATGATCCTTTTGATATTCTTATTGGAAGCCTCTACAACGCCATTCATCTTCGGCCAGTAAGGAGAAGAGTTATGATGCTGAATTTTGAATTGTGTACAGAGTTTAGTGATCATAGTATTATTGAGATTGGTACCATTATCCGTAATTATTATTTCTGGAATACCATACCAATAGATAAAGTTATGTCTGATGAATAGGGCCACATCGTTCTTGGTAACAGAAGAAAATGAGGCTGCCTCAACCCACTTTGTAAAGTAATCAATGGAAACCAAGATGAAGTGGTGCCCATTAGAAGAGGTAGGTCTAATATCTCCGATCATATCAATGCCCCACATTGCGAAAGGCCAGGGAGTGGTCAATGACATTTAAGGGTACTGGAGGCAATAACTTTTCTTTTCTTTCAATTAACTAGTCTAATTTTAACATTTTCCAAATAAGAAAAAAAAAAGAGTTTTCTTTTAACCTAGAACTTTCTAGGATTTAAGATGTTATTTTCAATTCGCGCGCGTTTATTGCTTTCGCACCTTTTTTCATATTATTGTAATTGCCCACCAGGATGTAATAGAGAATAACTAGGACTTTTACATTTACTGTTTTATTTCCCCAAGTTTTGGCATTGTAATTAAATCCCCCTCCCCGAAGCCTTGTAATAGTTTAGAATTTATCTTTCCGCATTTTAAATTCCTGCAAACTATTAAAGTGTTTAGATGTATGTTAATTAGGATTGTATGGCAAGAATAAAACAAAATACTACCAAATTTAACACAAGACAAAAATAACTGAATACAACACACTCTCACATATACACCTATAGGGTATCCGACTTTGGTTGCCTTCGGAAAACAGTCACAACTCTCGAAACGTGAGAGATTTTAGTGGCTACCCTCCGGTTTAAAGATCATAAGTCCCTCAATGACCCTCTCAACGTTGCCTCAGTATGATCTTAAAAACCCTAGGGTAGTTACTAAAGTATCTTGCCCAGTTGCCTTTGTGATTGTAATGATGACCCTTCGAATGTCCCTCAAACATCCGACGATAGGGCTACCTACTCACTAATAGTAGGATAGCACTGTTTAAAGGAAAAGAGGAAAAGAACCACCCTTTCGAGTATAGTAGATAATTCTTAGATTCTTGCTCAAAATAAAAAAAACTTTTACACATACACAAAACTTCTTTCAAAAACATTTTTAAAAGACTTTGTATACTTTCTCTACCAATCCGAGAAACATTATAAAGTTCTCCGTACCAAGGAGCTTTATTAAAAATACTTTTCAAACACACAAAGCACAATGTATTTTTCAAATGAGCTAAGCATCTAAAAGCCCGTAGATAACTACGGATGGAAAGGGTGCTAACACCTTGCCTTTCCATAATCTACCCCCTTACTCATAAATAATCTCGAAAGGTCTTTTTATGTTCTATTCACATTTTCCTTTGTTGTATAAAAGAAATTTCGGTGGCAACTCTTGCTTACCGCAAAATTTGTGAATACAAACGCAAAATCAGTATAACAGTCAGTTCTGCCACCGTATCACAGAACTGACAACTCTACTGGGGAATATACTAATAAAGTGGGGTTACCTTAGAGTTATATCATTTTAAATTTGCTTTACATTTTGTGTTTTGGATGCTTTATATTTGACGACATGTTTGGGTTGTTACTAAAAGATCCTACACCTGGATCTGGGGCACCTTTTAGGTAAGTAGTAATATATCGTGGAGACTGTGCGGGGTATACCAACATGGTTGAAATGATAGCTACGTTGGTGTGACACACAATGTAACATTAGAACCTTTAATTGAACAACTTGGACATTAGTAAGTAGTGAGATAGCCAACTTTGGTGCAGTCCGAAGTTGGTTGATACTCGATACTAGGCTCATTGAGATTGGACTTTCAGGATATTTCATTCGCCAATAAAGAGGCTTGCGCTGAAATAATGCCCGATGAAGAATGATCAGTGATATTGAGATTCCCTAGAACCCAGTTACGGAATCCATGCAAGCCTAAACCTAAGGACTTGTTTGTGTGCTTTTATATGTTTGTTTGTACATAACATCATGACATCATAACATGGCATGTCGCACTAACCATTTCAAGGATTTTTAGGACTTATCTTTGTGTTGTTTTGTAGGACATGGCTTCCACTTGCCGAAATACTATCCAAATTAACCTTGTAAAAGTGCTTCCCCAACTCAAAGAGTTGGCGTCAAAGGTTCCTGTGAATTCTCCATTCACCAAGAGACATGGTCGAATCGTCAAATTGGTTACCTCAAGCCTTGATGAAGACATGATAAAAGTGCTCTTTCAATTATTTAACCCTTTACACCATTGTTTTACATTTCCAAATTACCAATTAGTCCCTACCATAGAGGAGTTTTCTAAGTTATTGGGAGTGTCCATTCTTAATCAATTACCCTTCAACGGTATGGAAAGAGACCAAAAACTTGAGGAGATTGCTCGAGCTCTGTATTTACAACGGCCCGATGTTGTGGCAAATTGGGAAACAAGAAGCGGTGTCAAAGGACTTCTAGCCAAGTTTTTGTTTGAGAAGGCTCACTATTTTTGGGATACTCTGGATTTACAAGCCTTTGAAGAAGTGTTGGCCCTTCTCATCTATGGGATGGTACTATTTCCTAATCCAGACCAACTCATAGATGTGAATGCGGTAAAAGTTTTTCTGTCTCGTAACCCAGTGCCTACTATACTTGGAGACATTTTGCACTCTTTTCATACCCGCACCGTGAAGAGAAGAGGGACCCTTATGTGTTGCACTCCTCTGTTGGCTAGGTGGTTTATTTCGCACCTACCTCGATCTGTTTTTAAGAATGTGCAAGGCATGAGATGGTCTAATAGGTTGATGCCCCTCACGCATTCAGATATTCATTGGTGTCCTCGATCTTTGGAAGACGTTACCATCATCGATCGCTGTGGGGAATTCCCTAATTTCCCTCTCCTAGGAATTAGGGGAGGGATCACCTATAACCCTTGTTTGGAGTTGCAACAGTTTGGGTATGCTAGGAGGGATGGTCCTCATGATGCATTTATTCAAGGAATTACATTCGACCATGAGAAAGATGTCCAAGGTTATCGTCAGAGGTCCATACGACCTTGGGGGCATGGTGAACAAAGTTGATAGCAAGAAATTGGGGCATAAGAACTCCACTCCTTTGGAGCCTTATCTTAAGTGGGTGCGAGCACGCGCTCAAGATCTCATGATGCCTTATGAGGCCATCCTACCTATCATCATGGAGCCTATTACCGAGAGAGATATTCCTTACATTATTCTCTATCCTGACATGCCGACTACTCTCGAGGAGTTGCAAAGATCTTTGGTTCAAATTAAAGAGGAACGAGACACCTTTGAAACCCAATTATACACAAGTGAGAAGAAGGTTTTGGAGCTCACAAGACAACTTCATAAAGAGAAGAGTTTGAATGCCTATGTTGCACCAAAGAGGATGCGCTCATGGGAAGCTTGAGTCCTGTTTGTTTTAGGAGTTTTATTTTGTATTATCTTTGTTTCTTCCATTGTAAGCCCAAGAGGCATGGTTGTAACCGTTTAAACTTATGAATGCAATTAATGTTTGTTCTCTCTTTGTCTAAGAAAATTTAAATCTTAAAAATCCTTGAAAACATTGCATAAGCATATCATGCATTTCATTACATAAGGAGGTGTTCCGAAATAGGTTTCTTATCTTTTCTCTATTTATTTCAACAAAAAGAAAGGACTCTCGAACAAAATATCAAGGACCTTCAAGACCAAAATGATCAATTCTAGCAGATATTCCAGGCCCTGGCTAAGGGACAAGAAGATCTGAAGGCTCTGATTCTCAAAGACTAGAAGAAGAAGACAAAGAAACCAATGGGTGTCATGAATATGGGAATAAGATTCAGAGGACCTGCGAAGCGAGCTCTGGAATTCACAACTCCGTCAAATGAGGGAGACAATCAGGAAGAGAAAAAAAAAGAAGAAGACCACAGCCCGAGGTCTGATGAAGAAGAGGCTGACTATACTGAAGAGCAATATCCTCATGCAGATGATAAATTCAAGCAGATGGAGGATCGTATTAATGCTATGGAAATTCAGAGGGTACCTGGTCTGGATTTTGATGAATTAGGGTTGGTTTCTGGAGTGGTCATTCCGCAGAAGTTCAAGGTTCCCGTAGTTTCTAAATACGACGGGGTTTCATGTCCTAAGTTGCATCTAAGATCTTATGTAAGGAAGATCCAACCTCACATCGCAATTAGGAATTTGTGGGTGCATTTCTTCCAGGAGAGTTTATCAGGGACTCAATTGGAATGGTTCTATCAGCTGGAGGGAACCAACATCCACAACTGGGAGGTTCTGGTTGATGCTTTCTACCGGTAGTACCAATACAATGCTGACCTTGCTCCGACCCGTACACAACTTCAAAGTATGTCTATGGGTTCCAGTGAGGGTTTCAAAGATTATGCCCAAAAGTGGAGAGATCTTGCGGGAAGAGTCCAACCTCCTCTGTCTGATAGAGAGATGGTAGATATGTTCTTGGGTACTTTGTCTGGTCCATTTTTCAACCATTTCATTGGAAACTCTTCAGCTGAGTTTACTGAACTGATATTTACTGGTGAGCAAGTAGAAGATGGTATCAAGAGCGGTAAGATTTAGAGAGATGCATCTTCAAGTAAAGTGAAAAAACCATTCTCTGGGAAGAAGGAAGTAAGTGTTGCCTACGGTCATAGGAATCAAAGAAAAATTGAACACCGTCCAACAGTAGGAGCTGTGATAATCTCCAACCCTGCATCAAATCAACAAAAAAACAATCAGCACAAACAAGATGCACCCAGAAGACAGTTCACCCGAATTAACATGTCCTTATCTCAGGATTTGCCACACCTGTTAAAGTCTAATCTGGTTACTCTAAGGGAGGCCCCTCAAAATCCAAATACTAAATCTCCCTAATATAATCCAAATGCTCGATGTGCCTACCATTCTGACAATCCGGGGAATGATACAAGTGATTGTTGGGCTCTGAAAAATAAAGTGCAAGATCTCATTGAGGCGAAGGAGATTGAATTTGACCCTCCGGAAACCCCCAATGTGATAACGGCACCAATGCTCAAGCATGTCCAGGGTGTTAATGTTGTTGACGACGATCTGTTTGTTTCTTCTGTTAATGGACTAGTTACTCCTCTTCCGATTGTTAAGAAGAATCTTTTACGAGCCGGTTTATTTCCAGGCTATGGTGAAGGTTACCACCAGTGTGCGTCTCTACCCAATGGTTGCTTATTGTTAAATATAGGTGTCTAGCCCCTGATGAACCATAAAGAAATTTTGTTTAAGAAGACTCCCTCTACAAGAAGTATTTATGAAGATATATCAATAATTACCATTTTCGACAATCCTCCCAGGGTCTCCTCCAAAAGACCCATTAGGATTACATCCACTCCAAAGGTTGCTCCTTTAATTATCACTTTTCCTGGGCCGATACCATATTCCTCCGATAAGGCTGTTCCTAGGAATTATGGGGCTGACATTTACTACCATGGCGTCAAACAAGATTTACTGGCTAATTAAGAATGAAGATACTGATCCTAAAATCGACAAAATTGTTGGGACCAATAAAATTACAAGAAGTGGAAGGATTTTCTCTCCTGAGATCTCTCCGAAGACTATTGCTACTCCTGTTATTACTCTCGTTGCTACTCCTACTGTAATTCCTGTTGTTATCTCTGCTATTGAGTCAGTAGAGACTCAGGGAAAAGAGGTACTGGTTGAGCCTTCCCGGACGGAGGCACATAAAGAAGTCGTTCCTGAAGCTTCTAAAAAAGAAATGGAAGATTTAATACGGTGCGAGAACTGACTTGGGATTTTTGCATTTGATCGCAATTGTTGCGGATAGCAAGAGTCGCCACCGACTTTTCTTTTATCCAATAAGGAAAGGTTGAAAAAAGTAGGAAATACCTTTCGAGATTATTTCTTGAGTTCGGGGGGTAGGTTATAAAAAGGGAAGGTATTAGCACCCTTTTCATCCGTAGTTATCTACGGGCTCTTATTTTCTTGTTAGATCACTTGCTTTTGTTTGAAAATATGGTTGTGGTGTGGTTTTTGAATGTATTTTGAAAATGTATTTGTAATAGTTATCGTTTCTATAAGAACGCGTACAAAATGTTGTTTTGAAAATAGTTCAAATAAGTGTTTGTGGAATGTGTTTTTGAAAGTGATTTTGAAAAGTGTCTTTGTAATGGTTCTTGTCTCTATAAGAACGCGTATAAAAAGCTTTGTCTTTTAAAAATGTTTCAAAATGGAAGTTTGGGTGTACAAAATGTTTTAGTTGTGAGCAAGCGAGCAACTAGGAGCATCCTACCTACTCAAAAGGTCTTAGTGTTCTTTTCCTCCTCCTTTAGATGTTGCTATCTTACCATTGATTTGGTAAGAAGACCCATCATTGGATGTGAAGGGACGGGCGTGGAACGTTTGTATAGTCATAGAAGGCAACCTATGGGACGTTTTGGCAATGTTGTTTATGGAATAGATCGTTTACCGAAGGCAACATTGAGGGTCATCGAGGGACTACGATCTTTTATCAAGGGTCTTTGCTAAAACACCCATATTCGAAGAACATGACTATTTCTCCGAGGCAACAAGTGAGATTACCCTAAGGGGTGCATGTATGAATAATGTGTTTGATTTGCATGCATTTAGTCTTTGATTAGGGGTTGTCTACTTGTTGTTTTTATCTTTCCATACATGCCCTATTTTACTAGCAACCATACAGAAATAAAAAAATGCAAAAAGATAAAATCCTACACTATTATAAAAATATTGAATAACCTGAAAATATAAAGGCAAAAATAAAATAAAAGCAAGAAAAATGGGTCTTTCGATTTAGGCATAAACACCCTTCAATTATGCACTTTTTGACCACCTTTAATTTGGAGCCTGAATTCAGTGAAGTCATGCCCTTCGATTTTCCTTTCTGCCTCCTTCGACTGGGGTCTGGAATCAGTGTAGGCGTGCCTTTCGTCTGGGCCTGCAGGTTAGTTTAAGATGTAATCTGCCTTTCTTCCTCCTTCAACTGGGGGTTGAAAGTAGTGAGGTTGTGCCTTTCCACTAGGCCTGAAATCAGTGAGGAAGCCTGAGGCTTCGTTTCATACTCCTATCTCCTGTTTCTTTCGTTTGAGATATTAAATAGCAACATGGCCTAAGGCCATGCTAGCATTACCTTAGGGCCAGGTTAGTTCTTAAAGCATTTGTAACAAACCAAAGAACAAAACCAAAATGAGAGGCAATAAAAACAAATTAAAAGGGTGTAAACGAAAGGGAAACAAATACTATGAACATGTTTGAAATGAAAAGAAAATTTATTTACATGTTATGCTGGATATGAAGGATCCAAGGTTAAGAATGACTTACTTTGCTTGAGGCTGGAACGTGTGTTGGGCCTTTAAGTAGTTGCCTTGAGTGTTTCTTGATTAGAAAGGAGGAGACGAAGGTGACGTCCTTAAGGCTGGATTCAAAGGAGAAGAACAAGTGTGATGTTCTTTCTACTGGATTCGAACGGTAACAAGGTGTGGGGATGTTTTAGATTTGAAGGGGACAAGTGTTTGGATTATGGGTTTGTGTTTGATGAGTGTTTAAGTGTTTGAGAGATTTATGGTGTTTGAGAATTTTTTGGAGATTCATTCCTCTAGCCAAAAAGTCCTCCCTTAAATATGTGTTGGAGCCTCTTATTTATAGGTTAAGCTGGCGAAAGCTTTTGGAGGGAAAACAAAAAGTTTGAACAATTTGAGTAACCTGCTTTTGTAGCTTTCGAGGGACAGTGCTTTGAATGCTATTTTGGTGCAAGAATGGGGTAGTGTTTTAGGACTGCCGTGCAGCAGTTTTGGCCAGTGTGCCAAGCCTGAACTTGGCAGCAAGCATATTTGAATATCATCTTTTCATTTTGAACCTCGTTCGACCAGACTCTTCCCCCAACAATGTTATTTGATTTTCCTTCAACAAGTGCCTTCCGAATCGGTCACATTTGTGCATCCTTCGAAGGAGCCAAAAGTGTGACCCTTGGATGGAACACCAAAACATGCCTTAAAGTCGGCTTTGTAAATTCTTTGAGTGAGCCATCAAGCATGTCCTTCGAATGGGATGCCCAGAGTTGGGTTCGAAAGATGCTAATTCGAAGGGAATCAAAGTTAAAAATGAAACCGTGTGAAGGTGGTTCTGTCCATTCGAAGGCTTGCCTGCCAAAGGTCCATGTGGCCAAACGAAGGAGTGTGCGTAAGGGGTCCCTGCTTTGTGACTTCATGCAAATATGCAAAAGATCTTTGTTCAAATAAAGGCTTGCATGAAGGGAACACACATGCCTGAACGAAAGGTGCATGCAGGAGGCCAAAATGTCCAGATTCGAAAGAGGCATACAGGAGGCAAAAAAAGTGCAAATTGAAGGATGCCAAAAGGGAGCCTTTTTCCTTGGAATTGAAGGAAGCTATATGAGGCTTTGTACCTTGTGTATTCTAGAATAGGGGAAGCCTTTTGCGCACAAGAAAGAATTTATGGCTCAAATGAAGGCTTGTATGCAGCTAGTCATCAAATTATAAGTCAAGGCAATCATAGGGGAACATCTGTCCAGCAACATAGGCATGCATGCATCAAACATCCAATCAAAGCAGACACATAGGCATCCATTGCATGGTGAACCCTGTGAGGCCAAAGGTGCAATCGAAGGTGGCGTACAGGAACTCTTGCCTTATGAACCAAAGCCAACGCGCAAGAGGCCTATGCCCAGTCGAAGGATGCAATCCAAGCTTGCATCGAAAGAGGCTAAAAGGCCAATCGAAGGAGCTGAATCAAAGAGGCTTGTTTTTCTCCAACTTTTGTCAAAAATACTATTTTAATCTGTTTTCCCCCTTTTTTGACAGTTTCCTTTTTAACTTGATATTGGAAAATCCAAATGTACTTGTGCAAGCTTGAATCTTGAGAATCCTTGTGAGATATGCCTTAAGGAATAAGAGGGCAAATTTTGGGGTACAACAACTGCCCCTGTTCAATCTTCTTAAACCTTAAGAGTTAGATTGGTGAGTCTGCCATTCGTGACTTGAAGGTGGAAGATGATTGAACACTAGAATGCCTAAAAATTTGCACTTGATTATGTTGTGGTTGATTGTGTAGGGAATGATCTTAAAGATGTCATTTGGAAAAATGATGGATAGTTGTTGTAGATGGACTTATAGATGCCATCCAAAGGTGGTTGTTGACAGGAATTAGACTAAGCCTAAACATGACTTCAACTGGAAAAGAATCAGAATAAATCTTGGAGTGATTTATCTGAACCGGAGAAAATGCCAACCGGAAAGGAATAAGGATAAACTATTGAGAGATTTAAACTGAACTAGCAAAGGTGTTGAATATTCTTTAACTGGAATAAATTAGAATAAATCTTGGAGCGATCTATCTGAACCAGAGAAAATGTCTATCAGAAAGAAATCAAGGTAAACATTGAGAGATTTAAACTGAACCATCAGAGGTCTTGAATATTCTTTAACTGGAACGAATCAGAATAAATCTTGGAGCAATCTATCTAAACCAAAGAAAATGTCTATCGGAAAGCAATCAAGATAAATCATTGAGAGATTTAAACTGAACCAGTAGAGGTCTTGAATATTCTTTAACTGGTACGAATCAGAATAAATCTTGGAGCGATCTATCTGAACCAAAGAAGATGTCTACCAGAAAGGAATCAAGATAAACCATTGAGAGATTTAAACTGAACTAGCAGAGGTCTTGAATATTCTTTAACTGGAATGAATCAGAATAAATATTTGGGCGATCTATCTGAACCAGAGAAAATGTCTACTGGAAAGGAATTAGGATAAAACATTAAGAGATTTAAATTGAACCAGCAGAGAACTTGAATATTCTTTAACTAGAACAAATCAGAATAAATCTTGGAGCGATCTATCTAAACTAGAGAAGATGTCTATCAGAAAGGATTCAAGATAAACCATTGAGAGATTTAAATTGAACCAGCAGAGGTCTTGAATATTCTTTAATTGGAACAAATCAGAATAAATCTTGGGGCGATCTATCTGAACCATAGAAAATGTCTACTGGAAAGGAATCAGGATAAACCATTGAGAGATTTAAACTGAACCAGCAGAGGTCTTGAATATGCTTTAACTGGAATAAATTAGAATAAATCTTGGGGCGATCTATCTGAATAGAGAAAATGTCTACTGGAAAGGAATCTAGATAAACCAATGAGAGATTTAAACTGAACCAACAGAGGCCTTGAATATTCTTTAACTAGAACGAATCAGAATAAATCTTGGGGCGATCTATCTGAACCATAGAAAATGTCTACTGGAAAGGAATCAGGATTACCCATTGAGAGATTTAAACTGAACCAGCAGAGGTCTTGAATATGCTTTAACTAGAATGAATCAGAATAAATCTTAGGGCGATCTATCTAAACTAGAGAAAATGTCTACTGGAAAGGAATCAGGATAAACCATTGAGAGATTTAAACTGAACCAGCAGAGGTCTTGAATATTCTTTAACTGGAATGAATCAGAATAAATCTTGGGGCGATCTATTTTAACTAGAGAAAATGTCTACTGGGAAGGAATCAAGATAAACCATTGTGAGGTTTAAACTGAACCAGTAGAGGTCTTAAGGAAGTGTTTTCCAAGTAGATGGTCACCTTGTCTTGTTTCAGGAATTAATCTACAATCAATATTTTCACAGATAATTGTCCTGTCTGGTAAGCTTGATGGTGATAGATGATGAAGGAATCCTGGATGATTACTACTCCAACAGGTAATCAAGGAACCTTGGATGATTACTATCTCCGTAGATAATGAAGGAATCTGAGATGATTACTACCTCAACGGATGATGAAGGAATCTGGGATGATTACTACCTCAGCAGATAATGAAGGAATCTTAGACGATTACTACCTCAGTAGATAATGAGGGAATCTTGGAAGATTATTACCTCAGTGGATGATGAAGGAATCTTGGACAATTACTCAACGGATGATGAAGGAATCTTGGATGATTGCTACTCCAAAAGGTAATGAAGAAAATCCAAACTTGATTTTGTCTCGGAGAAGTTTACAAATTAATGACACTTATCTGTTGATATTTTTCTGAAAAGGTAAAGAGTTAGTTGTATGCAATGTCATGATGAATGAAATGCATGGCGTAATGATGTTTCTCAAAATAAAAGAGATTATGATGTATGCATTTATCAAGTATGTAAATATGATGCATGAAGTATTGTTGGAATGTAATTTTGTCTTGGAAAGTAAATCCTTGACAAGTGTTAGGGAGTTTTGGGAAGCTGAATCCCGGATGGCCGTTGGGGATGAAGAGTATGCACACCTTTCCAGAACTTGTTTTTAAGAATGTTTCCCCTGGGGATTCCTGTATTTATTGTTTGAGGAGGATTCCGCTGGGGAATGTTTGACTTTGTTTGAGGGAAATAAACCCTGTTGCCAATCTATTGGAGAGGTGTTTTCTTTTGGCAAGACTCCTCGAAGATTCTTGAGATCAACTTAGTTGGGGAGAAGTTTTCAGAGATTGAACCTGTGGCTGGGGATCACCCTATGAAAAGGACTTTGTGGGAATTTGCCACTGCTCCTAGTAGAAAGTGTTTGCAGTATTTCTAGGAAATGTTTGCTTGAATGTATACAACCCTTTGTTGGAGTTCGTATTCAATTCCCCAAGTGACTCGGATGCAAATCTGCCCCTGGTTATTCAGCACTTCTTGAGAGATTTCTTAGAATATGGACTTGACTGCCTTAGATGTGTTGGACAGTGATCACACCGTGCCCCCCCTGTTTATAGGAGATTTTTCGTTGGAAGTGTCATCCCATTTGAAATGATTTTGTCCACCGAGAGAGCTTTCGTTCATTGGATATTCGTTGTGTTAATTTCTCTGTTGTCAAACAAATAGCTATATGAAAACAACGGTATTCAAATAATGAAAAGTTTATGCTTGTCTTGAAGTTTTGAAAATACATTTTAGCAGATAAAAGAATTTTGCAAGTATGTGAATTCAAATCAAGATTTAGAGTAAGCCTTACAGGAGTCAGGACACCTTTTGTAACAGTATGCTTTCGAACTAACCCATGCTTCAATTAGGACTTTTGAAGGGTTG
This sequence comes from Vicia faba, assembly GCA_948472305.1. Classification (NCBI taxonomy): domain Eukaryota; kingdom Viridiplantae; phylum Streptophyta; class Magnoliopsida; order Fabales; family Fabaceae; genus Vicia; species Vicia faba. The sequence goes on along the minus strand of OX451739.1, from coordinate 420,898,030 downwards.
TAACGTGGCTTGGTTCACGGTTTAAGAAACAAAAGATAAGGCTCAAAGTGTATTTTTACCCGCCCGTTCTTCGTGATGTCCTTCAGTCCTAAACTTAGTTAATTGTGCGTTTGAACTCCAATTGAGTCTGGAATGGTATTTTGGTGATGGTTCAGACAAGTTAAGTTTGTTGAAAGCTGTTGCACCCCAAAATTTACCCTCTTGATTTAGGCTTATGTTTCATCATGAACATCATAGTGCATTGCATTCATACATTGTGATAGGATTAAAGTACTTTGGTTATCAAGTTTTCCTCAAGCTTTAAAGGTTGATTACATGGACAAATTGCTCAGGGGAATCACTCTTTGGATTCACCAGTCAAATTAGGGTTTGTTTGAGCAAGGCTATTGGACAATGTACAAGTCTTGATTTAGGGAGCTATAATATCTTTTTGGTATCTAAAAAGTTTTTTCACAAGGAATTGGTCATGATGCCCAAAGGATTTGATGTTTTGAAGATGATTCATCAGTCTCCTGAGGTGTTAACCAAAGCTAGGGTTTTAGTTTTTATCAGGCTTCTTTGAGAATTTCGAAGTGAAACTTTATACATGACCTCTATATATTTAAAAGATCATGTGTTTGAAGTTTTGATCATCAATTTTGAAGGAAAATGGATCAATTGATTCAGAGGGGCAAAATGGTCATTTTGGTCAAAATCAGTCAAAGTCTAGGTTGACCAAGTGAACTCTTGGACAACCATCAATCCAAGGATGCACTTTTCATATTTCAAGTCCATTTTGGTCATTAGATCAAAGAGATTGAGGTTTGGGTTGAAACTTGTTCTTGAAGAAACCCTAGAAGTTACTAGTTTTGGAAAATAAGGACTTAATTTCAAAATTGGCAAGCTAAGAGAATGATCTTTCACCTCCTTTTGGTCTCATTTTCAAATTGGCAAGGAATCAAGAGTTATGGTCTTTTGAAGTCATAAAATTATAGGTCATTTTCTAAAATTAGTGAATTTCAAGCCAAATTTTGAGAACCTTAATGGATTAATTTGCAAAAACTCAAAACTAAGGGATTGTATATCTTTCCAATACCTTTCCAAATTATGCTCATTTGTGCAAAAATTCAAAAGTATGAGCAAGTTATGAGTTTTGGAATTTTGGGGCATTTTATTGAAATTTGGCAAATATGCAAAATGGCCAATTCATGAAAACTCAATTTTTGGCCAAAATTCTCAATCCCGCCCTCCAACGGTTTTAAAGTCAGATTTCCACTTCTAACCTTCTCTATAAACTCTATATAAGAGGAAGCAAGCAAAGAGAGAGAAAGGGAACGCGCCATTTACAAGAATTCTAGATCGGAGATTTTCCTTCTTCCTCTGCAACTTGATTCGATTCTCTCAATTCCTTGGTGTTTTCTTCAAAATTCTTGTGGATTCAGCTTCAGAAAATTGAGTAGATCAAGCTAGCACCATTTGTTTGCATCTGGAGTGAAGGAGACAGTAGAACACTTTTCTCCTTGAGGTAATGATTCCAAACTTCAATTTCTGAGATGCGCTTGTTTATTGAGATGTTTGAGCTTGGATTTGTGTTCAATAATGTTAATGGAATGTTTCTGAAGCTTTATAGCATTTGATTTGGTGAATTATGCATGATTGGACACTCTGAAACTCGCAATTCAGAATGATTTTTCTCATATTCATGATTTGATTGTGAACAATGTGGTTGATGTTTTGATTTGATTCAAATTGCAATGTGATGTATGAAATGCTAGCTTTGATTTGCCTTTGATTTCATGAAAAATGACGCGAAATTGAGTGTGTTATGCTGGTCTGAACATGAGCCCTAAGCCTGGATGTTGCACGCGTTTTTGAACTGTCCAGAAGTTGAAGATGATGTGGTGGCGCTTTCTCCTTGGTCCGTTTGAATTTTTTTGGCTTATTTGAATTTTTGTTTTATTTGACATTTTGTTTGATTTTATTTTTAGATCAAAATACTTTCGAAAATCACAAAACAATTAACATAGGTCAATATTATTTTCTAGTATCTGTCATATTTTTTTGGATTTTTTTAAAAATGATTTGATTGGTTTAAAAAATTCATAGGCTTAATTAATTGTTTATTTGAAGATAATTTTTATTTTAATAATTCTTTGATCAAAAAAATTCCACAAATATTGTCCTAGACTCACAAAATAATGGGAAAATTGATTCTGACTTTGGTTTATCAGTTTCTTTATTTTTGATTTAAAATTTAATTTCAAAGGTTATTTGTAATATTTGTTTGTTTGATTTTTAATTAAATATTTCCCTTAATAAAAAAAATCCAAAAAAAATTATGTAATCTTTTTTTTAGTCATGAAGTCTGAATATATTTTTTATTTTAGCCATTTTGTTTTTTTGGTTAGGGTTTACCTTTTTTCCCTTAAAAAATATTTTAATTGTTAATTGTTTGTTTATTTTTTTTATTTTAATATTTCCTTTAATTCAAAAATTCTACAAAAATTCAGGGATGTGTGTTTTTAGTCCTAATATTTGAATATAATTTTGGTTGGCCATTTTTCTGACTTTGTGATTTAAATATTATTTTGAGATGTGAATATTTGTTAATTGGCTAATTGTTTGAATTGAATTTCATCTTTGACTTTTCTTTAATTCAAAAAATGTGAAAAAATATATTTTCTGACATTTAGGGTTTCTTAATGATTTGTATGATCTTGATTTAATTTGTTTGAATTTTGATCTCACAGAATCAATATTTGAGATTAAAGGTAACAATTTAGGGTTTTGTTGCTTATGGTGCAAGTTTCATTTTTAAAACCACCATGCCTTGGATTTTCTATGGGATTCAAGTCTTGATTAGGGTTCATGAATGTATTGGGGAACTTCAAATCATTTATCTTGATTTTTTTTAAACTTGGTTTGACATTTTTCCATTAATTATTTTGAAAACTTGTCTAGCTTGGTAGTTTTTCCAACTAGTCTTGAACTTTGGACTTCATTTGGCCTCTTCTCCAATCAATCATGAACTTAGGGCTTGCATTCTGACTTATATGCCTTTCAAATATGCTAATATTTTTTTCGTTTGAATTATGGACCTTTATTTCCATTTTTGATGTAATTTTGAAGTGAAGGTACCCAATTATGTTTGCATGTCTTGTTGCAATTTGTTTGATGGCCAATGAACTTGAGTGAGGCCTATAATTGGTAACCTAATGATCACGTTGATTATGATTGTCCATGTTAGCTTAATCCATTTCACTTAGAAGCCTCATATTTGAATATTTTGAACCATCTAATGCATTATGTAGGTTTTATCTCCTATTGTGTTCATGAAGTTGTGATTGAATTAATTGTGCATGACTAAAATGTGTTTGCTACTTACCTTTATGGTCTTTGTTCATATTATTCTCAAGCTCTTATGATCCTTGATTGATATTCAATTGTCAATTCAACATGGTGATAGAAGGGAGCAATATTACTTTGATTCTTTTGACCTAATCTGTGCATATGCTTGTTTCCTCTTGCCTATTATGTTTAAAGTTTGATAATTGCCACCATGATGTTCTCACTTTTTCACCTTATGGAATACTAACTTGGTTGTTGAATATGCGAGGTACTCTGAGAAAGTTGCCACTTTTGGCTTGGGGCTTTTGTGTTTCACTTTATTTGTGGAACACAATTCATTATATTGGCATTATTTTGTGTTTGGCATATTTGATGGTTTATGTAGGATATACATACATATGATTGTGAATGCCACACATTGGCCATGGGATTTGTTCATATCTGATAAATTACTTACATCTGGATGGTGTAAATTCTGATTCAATTTGTCTACTGATGCCAACTTGCTTGAAGTTTCTCTGGGTTTCTTTTATTCTTACTGGATTGCTACAGATAATTATCTGTTTGGTATTGTACTACTTCCTTTCTCCCATTTTCATTTTGCATAATTCTCTGACTGCATGATGGGACCTCTATTGCTGATATATGTCAAGAGGCCCTCTGGTTTTTGTCTAAATTGCATGTGTTGTGTTTGTTTTGATCGATGAGTCACTCAATTTAGAAATTGAGATCACGACTTCACTCTCATTGAATGTTCCCTATAGGATGTTTATTGCTTTCCTTCTTTAATTGTTGATCGATGAGTAACTCAATTTAGAAATTGAGATCACGACTTCGCTCTTATTGCATGTTCCTTATAGGATGTTTATTGCTTTCCTTCTTTAATTGTTGATCGACGAGTCACTCAATTTAGAAATTGAGATCACGACTTCGCTCTCATTGCATGTTCCCTATAGGATAGTTTTGTTAAGTTCCCTTTAACATGTAAAGTAGGGTAGGATTTTTCCTTATCCTTAATCCTAAGATCAACCATTGTATGATAACACTAGGGATAGTGTTAGGCTAGTTTCCCTTAGTTGTTTTTCCTTTCTTTGCATTTTGCATCTTAAGACAAAAATCTGTTTTCTTGGCAAATCATAAGACATTTCTAATAAACTCAAGCCCTTCTTCAAAGTAAAAGATATAAACCAATCTTGCCTTGTCTGTGTTATCTTGAAGCCGATGTTTCGCCATCGCACATGTTTGTTATCCTACTTTGATTCCCAATATCATTATTAGGTGTGATGTTTTACCATCCATTTTATTGATGTTTCGTCATCTTTGCCATGATATCTTATTATCTTTTAGCCGATGTCTCGTCATCACACATTTGTTCGAAACCGATGTTTCGCCATAGCCCATGTTTGTTATCCTACTTTCTTTCCCAATATCATTGTTAGGTGTGATATTTTACCATCCATTTTATTGATGTTTCGTCATCTTTGCCATGATATCTTATTATCTTTTAGCCGATGTCTCGTCATCGCACATTTGTTCGAAGCCCATGTTTTGCCATCACCCATGTTTGTTATCCTACTTTGATTCCAAATATCATTGTTAGGTGTGATGTTTTACCACCCGTTTTCTTGATGTTTCGTCATCTTTGCCATGATATCTTATTATCTTTTAGCCGATGTCTCGCCATCGCACATTTGCTTGAAGCTGGTGTTTCGCCATCGCACATGTTTGTTATCCTACTTTGATTTTCAATATCATTGTTAGGTGTGATGCTTTGTCATCTATTTTATCGATGTTTCGCCATTTTTGCCATGATTCCATGTTATCTCATAGCCGATGTTTCACCATCGCACATTTGTTTAAAGCTGATGTTTCGCCATCGCATATGTTTGTTATCCTGCTTTGATTCTCAATATCATTGCTAGGTGTGTTGTTTTGTCATTCCATTTTATCATTTGATGTTTTGCCATCTTTGACATGTTACTTTGTTATTATTTGGTCGGTGTTTGATCATCTTTTTTTTGTTTATCGTTTCATTCGATGTTTTGCCATCTTGGCTATCTTTGTTTGTCTTAATTAAAAAAATACAAACCAACCAAAACACATAAGCCGAACTACGGCTGCTCTGATTCCTTAAAAGGGATACGTAGGCATTGGGGTAGGGCCCAACCGAGCACAACTTTTATTTTCCCTACATTATTTTCTTTTTCCTTTTGCATGCATTCCCTTTTCAGTGTTAAGCCATAGACATAGGATTTGATCACACCCATTAGATTACACAAGAAGAGTGGATACCATAGAGTACTACGGGCGTGTGGGGTGCTAACACCTTCCCCTCGCGTAACAGACTCCCTTACCCGGTCTCTCGGTCGAAAGACCGTGATTTCTCCCTTTCTAGGTTTTCTCGATGTTTACCTTTCCCTCTCGGCGGGATAAAAGACGTTCGGTGGCGACTTCATTGATGTTCCATTAACATCCAGATGATGGGTTCCGGCCGCGTAGTTTCAGCTGGCGACTTTACTGGGGACAAATTGACCTTTTGCTTGTCCATCCCGAAGTCGATCCTAGCTCTTTTTTGTTTTCTTTTTTGGGTGTTTATTTTACTGCTTTGCATATTTATCTGTTTGCATTGCATCCTATGTGCGCTTTGCTTTCTGCATACTGAATTTGGCTGGACTATTTGGTTTCTGGATTTTCTTGGTGGGTGGGTTGCTCCATGAGGCAAAAGGCCTCATACCCAGGCTATGAGTGAATTCCATATGAACTAGGAATAGAGTGGCCATGGCAGCCATGAGGCGGATGCTTTGTAGACCTGACCATGAGACCCATAACTTCAGAGGCAGTTCAGATAAGTGTTATCGTATGATAATACCGACATTCGAGCTCTCGTACTCTGATTTGGATTTTAACCTTACCTTGAACTAGACTACACCCGTGAGAGGGGCGGGAAAACTTTTCTTACAGGTACAGGTACTGTTGGTGACTTTGTGTTGCGAAGGTCACTCAGGTTCCCATGATAGTTTTGAAGCTTCAGAATTCTCTTTTGACCATAAGTGGTGCTGTTCTGTAACGGTCCAGCCATGATCCAGTGTGACACTTTGATCCTGTCATGTTGCATCATAACATATTTATTTCTAAAAAAATTAATGTAAAAAAAATAACTAGAATGTGCATGTCATTTTCCAGGGACCTTCAAGAGTCTTCTTTCCATCAGAAATGGATGGTATCCCTCCAGTTGAGTTTGATTCAGTTCGTGTTAAAGAGCTCACCAGGCATACATTCGCTTATCAGATTCCTACTATTGATGTGTCCAGGTTAAAGAGGTTGAGTTCTTATCTGAAGGGTGATGTTCTGAGTAATTTCAACAAAAACTATGGCAACTTGCTACTAGTCCTAAACACTCCAGTTGACCCAATGACTTTGATCACTCTCTTCCAATTCTATGACAAGGAATTGCGGTGTTTTACTTTTCAAGATTATCAAATGTTTCCCACACTAGAAGAGTATGCGTACCTGCTTAATATCAAGTTGTCTGATGAAGTTCCTTTTGTCCAAGTGCCAGAGAAGCCGAAGTTCGAAGTTGTTGCTGAAATTCTTCGTTTGAGTTGGAAAGAGGTGAAAGACAATTGGAAGTCGAGTGAAGGTACTAAAGGGTTTTATTTGGATTTCTTAGTGAAGAAAGCTGAAGACTGGGCAGAGAAAGGCGATTGGAGTGACTTCAGTTCTCTGTTTTCTCTTATGATATACGAGATCGTCCTCTTCCCTCACAAGAGAAATTTTGTGGATTTGGCGGCTATCTGTGTTTTTATAAACAAGAACCCGATACCGACACTCTTGGCAGATACTCTTTATACCATCCATTCCAGGCATGGAAAAGGTGGTAATGTAGGTTTATGTCATTCGATGTTGTATCAATGGCTTAAGTTGCATCTACCAGTAAGTGGCCCTTTCGTGGATACCAAGCATTCTCTCCGATGGTCATCAAGGCTTGTCAACCTTACTTCATTTGATATCCGGTGGAATTATGACATGGGGGAAGTGTGAAGTGTCATTACTAGCTACAGAGATTTCCCTAATGTTCCCCTCATAGGAACTAAGGGGTGTATCAACTATAATCATGTACTTGCTTATCGTCAATTGGGATATGCAATGGATGGACCGCCAAAGGTTGAGGAGGTGTCTGAATCAGTGTATTTTGCTAGAGGAAGTGATCCTGTGATGTTGAAAAGAGTGACAAGTGCTTGGAAAGGAATTCACAAAAAGGATAGAACCACGTTGGGCAAGAAGGTTCCTATTGCTAGGGTTCCTTACCTGGAGTGGGTTAAAGCCAGAGTCAGAATCTTACGGTTACCATTTGCAAGGTCGGCTCCTCTATACGAGCAACCTCCTGCTGTTCCGAGTAACACGGTGCCTATCGAGATGTTCACCCAGGTTCATGTTGAGAACATTCAGCTTCGTGCAAAAGAACGTGAGGCGGGGATGAAACTTTAGTGGGTAGATCAAGAAAGGGCCGACTTAGCTCGCAAACTCAAGGAAGCTCAAGGGGAAACTTCTGATACAACTAATTTTAGGAAGAGATCTCATACTGAAATGGAAGAAGAGTTGAGTAAGACTTAACAAGAATTTCGGAAGCTTCAGATATCTGAAAATAACAACAGGAAGAAAATTCAAAACTTAGAGAAACAACTCAAAGACAAAGATGCTCAGCTTGAGAAGGAAGTAGCCCAGAAGCGTGTCGCAGAAGATCGGTTTCAAGAAAGTAAAATGGTCGCATCTCAACTTTTGAAGGAGAAAGCCAGACTTGAAGAGTACTGTCAACACCTTGAAGCATGTTTAGTTCCGGAGATTTAGTTCTGTTATTTACTTTTGGTGTATTTGGACACCCCAGAATTGTTGGAAGGGACCAATTGATTGTTGTTATTATTCAGTTCTTTTTTCTTTATTGTTAAGACATGTATTTAGTTGTTTATCATTTTACTCTTAATTGTCCGAAGTCACTTGGACATCGTTCTTTTTGTTTATAAATATTTGAAGTGTTCATCTTATTATCCTTTCTCTTTTGATTGTATGGTCGCACGCCGTGACTAGTGAATAAAAAGACTCTTGGATACTTGGAAATGACAAACATATCATGCACATCATGCATTTCATAACCTTACAGGTTATATCAAGACAGTTTTCTTATTCTGTTGCTTTTCTTATTCAGAATTCAAGACGGCTACTCATCGGTATTCCACCAGAAACAACTTGCCAAGACAGATGTAACAGGTTCAAGCTGAACGCGCCAAAATGAGGGCCCAAATGGCTACTTAGATGACTCAGTTCATGGAGGTCATCACCAATGTGAATTACCGACAGGAAGAACTCAGTTCAGATTGAGGATATGAAGTATCATTTATTGGAAGAGCGCCTGAAGGCTGTGGAAGGGCAAGGAGTCCTCGGTATGGATGCTAATAATCTCGGGTTGGTGTCTGGGGTGAAAGTTCCTCCAAAATTCAAACCTCCAACATTTGAAAAGTATAACGGAGCATCATGTCCTATTACTCATGCTACTGCTTATTTCCGGAAAATGTCAGTACATACTGAGGATCAAGGGCTTTTGATTCACTTTTTCCAGGATAGCCTATCTGGAGCATCCCTGGAGTGGTACATGAAGTTGGAGAAAACTCATATTCGTTGCTGGAATGATCTTGCTCGGGCTTTTGTCAAACATTATCAGTACAATGTGGATATGTCACCTAATCACACTCAGTTACAGAATATGTCACAAGGACCAAAAGAATCTTTCAAGGAGTACGCTCAGAAGTGGCGCGAGTTGGCTGCGAGGGTTCAACCTCCACTCATGGAGAGAGAACTCATTGATATGTTTATGAGTACCCTGCAAGGGCCATTCTATGAGCACATGATAGGAAGTACTTCAGCAGGATTTACAGACTTGGTTATGGCTGGTGAAAGAATTGAAGTAGGTTTGAAATTGGGGAAGATCCAAATTGGAGGTTCTAGCGGCTCATCAGGGGGCAGTAAGAAACCATTCAACACTTACCCTAAGAAAAGGGAAGGCGACGCAAGTACGGTTTACTATCATAGAGGAAGAAGAGAGGATCATCAGCACCAACAAATCAATGATGTTTCTATTCCTGTTAACGCTCCTCTGCAGCAGAGACCGAATATAGTGCCTCAACAACAAAGGCAGCAAGATGCTCCCCGTCAGTATAATAACCAATAGCCGAGACAACCAAGTAAATTTGATCCCTTTCCAGTAACTCTTACTGAAGCTCTCCACCACCTGCTTGATTTGAAGTTGATCAGTTTGAGAAATATGCCACCCCACCCGCAAGGCTCCCTGTAAACTATGATGCTAATGCAAGATGTGAATTCCATTCAGGCGGGGTTGGTCATTCTACTGACAATTGCTTTGCGTTGAAGTGTAAAGTACAAGACTTGTTGAATGCTAAGGCGATTGAGTTTACTCCAGTGACTGGTCCGAATGTTACTCCGAACCCAATGCCGAGGCATGGAGGGGGTGTTGTCAATATGATTGACGATAATGGTGAAGTGTTGAATTTGGCCATGGATGTGGAACAAGTAACTACTCCGTTGAGCTATGTTAAGAGGTATTTGCTTGAAAATTCTATTTTCCCGGGTTGTGCTTCAGAGTGTGCCAAGTGTAGAGAGCAACCGAAGGGCTGTGATGATTTAAAAGCCGGTATCCAGTTGTTGATGAAGGAGCATTTCCTACAGTTTGATAGAAAACCGAGCTACCGCAAGGTCACCTAAGAAGATGTTGCTGTGGTATCTATTCCTTACACCCCTGCGCGCATTCCTGCCCCATCTAGGGCACCTCCGCTGATGATTACGGTACCTGGTCCCATGCCGTACACCAGTGAGAAGGCCATCCCGTGGCATTATGGTGCCGATGTTTATTACCATGGGGTAAAACAGGAGGTTAATGCTCATTTTTCTGAGGAAGAACATGCTAAAGGTGATGAAGAGGAAGTCCATAACTTTTCTGGTGTGGGTCGAATGACTAGAAGTGGGAGAGTATTTGGTCCTTCCAATGTGTAAGATGCGGCAGATGCCTCTGCAAGAGAAAAAGGAAAACAACAGGTAATGATTGGCAATCCCAGGGTTACGCTAGCCAATGTGACTCAACCAATTCCAATAACAGTGGCTTGTTCGGTTCCCGATGAGGTTGAAGAGCTGATGCGAATTATCAGAAAGAGTGATTATAGCATAATTGATCATCTGAGCCACACTCCTTCCAAGATGTCTATCTTGTCTCTGTTGATTTATTCAGAACCTCACAGGAATGTTTTGATGAATTTGTTGAAGAATGCGTTTGTGCCACATGAGATAACAGTCAATCAGTTTGAGAATGTTTGTGCCAACATATCTGCTGGGAACGATATGGGTTTCACATATTTTGATCTTCATCCAGAGGGACCAGACCATAATAAAGCGTTGCATATTTTGATGGAGTGCAGGGGCACTACTTTATCCCGGGTCTTGTTGGACACATGATCGTATTTAAATGTATTGCCCAAGTCATCATTGATGAAGATTGATTATTCTGGACTGGAGCTGCACCCTAGTGATTTGATGGTGAAGGCGTTTGATGGGTCTCAAAGGTCAGTATTTGGGGAGGTGGAGTTACCAATCAAGGTCGGTCCTCGCACCTTCACGGATAAATTTTTTATGATGGATATACAACCAGCATACTATTGCTTGTTGGGGAGGCCGTGGATCCATAGAGCAAGAGCAGTCACTATACTCTTCATCAGAAACTCAAGTATCCTACAGAGGGAAAGGTGATAACTGTATGCGGCGAGGAAGAGTACGTTGTGAGTCATTTAACATCATTCCGCTATGTTGAAGTTGAAGGAGAGATACATGAAACTCCATTTCAAGCATTTGAGACGGTTCATGCTGTCAACTTTCCTCCTCCAGAGCAGAAAAGGAAAACGGAAACTGTTATGTCTTCTCTCAAAGATGTAAAAGCTATAGTGGAAGGTGGAAACCCTGAAGGTTGGAGTCAGGTGCTGGACGTTACTCCGAAGTTTGATAAATTTTGTCTTGGTTTTAACCCAGGTCGGCAGAGTGCAGATCCCCGAACATCCAATTTATCTACTCCTGTGAAGTTTTCCCGCCCTTGTGCTACTCAAGAAGGGCACGTCAATGCAATTGGCAACGATAGGTTTATTGGCTACAATGTCGAAGATTGGATTCGTCCGAGTATTCCAGGCCAGACACTCAATAATTGGACTTCTATGGATATTTTTGTACCCCAAAACTTGCCCTCCCATATTTCTCAAAACATCTCAAGAAAGACCTTCAAGTTGCTCAAGGTCTTATTATACAACTAGCATCAAATCAAACTCGTGTAAAAGCTTGGTATGCACAAAAATATTGGATTAGGCCTATTTTTGGAAAGATTTTAAGGTGAATCAAATCAAGATCAAGGACATTGATGGAAGAAGATTGAGGCCAAGTTTTTAACCCTAATCTATTCCCCAATACATATAGAACATATGCAGACCAAAAGAGGCTAGAAAAAGAGGCGTATGAACCAGAGTAAAACTTGAAAAAATACCAAGAAAGTGTAAACACAAATTCTTATTTCCAGGCATCCTCAAGGCCTTGTAGCTATCCCATTCGATTCCCGGGAGTGCAGGCAAGCAAAAGCAATCAAAAGCAAGTGTTTCCAAGCCCTATAACACACTGTAAGTCAGTCACGGTATCGCAATATTCTTGAATTCGAATTGCATCATTCCTATACTTGTAGCATGAAATAGTTATAGATTCTTACTCATTGGAACATTTGCAAGCTTTCTATATTTTTTAATTGCATTTATATGGACTATATTGGATTTCACCATTATTAGGGTTTCTTGCTTCGATTTGGGATTTTCTTTTACAGGAAAAATTAGGCCATGAAAGGGCCACCATTATGTTCAGGAGGCCCAGACGAATTGATTGGTGGCCCTAGTTTTCATTTATCTTGATCACGGTTAATTTTGAAGAATGACCAGGATATAGCGACGTTTAAACATCCGTAGGTAAAAGTTTCCAACTTTTACCAACGGAGCAAGGTCAGGGATGACCTGCGTGTCACCTTTCCATTGGCATATTTGAATCCTGGCGCGCTTTTTCTTTGTGCTCCACTAACTTCTTTTATTTTCCATATTATTATTATTACTTATTTTATGTACAAAAAGAACAAGTGACGCAGTTGGTAAGTGTAGTGTTGGATAATGCTTCAGGACCTGGGTTTGAATCCCAGGTCCCCAATTCCTTTCATATTATTTTCTTTTCAAAAATCAGACGCGTGCACAAGAGTAAGGTCTATCATGGGACCTCATAATCCAGCTTGCCAAGTGTCTTGAGGTCCAGATCTGATGGCCAGCAATAGAGGAGCATCATAAGCCAAGTCAAACGCAGAGCATGTGATCTGGGAAGTCAACATGGACTTCCATCTTTTGGGCCCAGTAACTACTGTTTGCACCCCCAAAAATCCTTTTCAGGCCCATATCTCTTACTCTACTCTTTTTTAATTGTTTTATTTAATTTAATTTATTTATTTTACTAACAAATTAAATTATTTTCTTATTATCAAAAAGATCAGAAAATAATACTTTTCACAAATTAGGTTTAGATTTTATTTTTTTTATCAAAAATTAATTAATTAAATTAGATTTTAATTTTAGGTAAAACTTTAATTTCTTTTTGTAAATAATTAAAAATAATTAGAATAATTAGGTTTTTATTCCAAATTTAATTTACTTTTCTTTTCCTAAAAATAAGCAAAAACCATAAAAAAATAGGCTATTTATTTATTTTCATTAATTAATTTAATTAGCTAATTAATTGTATATTTAATTTTAAAACCTAAGTTCTTTTCTTTAAAAAATAATTAAAAACAACAAAAACATTTTTCTTTTAAATTAGGTTAAATAAGGGTCAAAACCCTAATTTTTTTCTTATCATTCTAATTGCATCGCGCGCGCTTTATTGTTTTATTATTTTTGCCCAATTATTGTATCTGCTCACAAGTTGTAATAGTTAATTAGGACTTTTATTTTCATTTATCGCTTTATTTTTCAAAGGGTTTGTTTTTGGCTATGTGAATACCCGAAGCCTTGTAATAGCTTAGTTTAATTTTCGCACTTTAAATTCCGTAAATATTAAACTGTTAGATGTATGATATTAGGATGCATGACAAGAATGTATGTAAACTTTAAAACGGTTAGATAACTCTAAATGTGCAAAGATAATAATCTGAAATTGAATCACTCACACATGCGCACTCCTAGGGTACACTCCCACTTGGTTTCCTTCGGTAAACAGTCATTGAGTATATGATGCTTTAGTGGTCGTCCTTTTTTCTAAAGATCAAAGTTGCCTCGGAAAGGTTGTCTCGGATATTGTTGCCTCGAATAATTGATCTAAGACATTAGGGTTATTACTAAGATGTCCTAACATTGCTTTAGTGACCGTACGTCCCTTTCGAATTGACCCTCAAAACTCCAACGACGGTGCTACCTACTCACTAATAGTGGGATAACATTGTCTAAAGGAAACAAGCATAGAACGATTCTTTTTTCGAGTAGGTAGATTAACTCTTAAGTACTTGCTTAAACAAAACAAACTTTTCACACTTACACTCCTTTCAAACAAAGTTTTCAAAAACACTTCATTACACTCTTGAAGATGGAAGCAAGAGTTAAATCGAAGTCAAAACAAAAACTTTTCAAAGCACACAAACACAGAGAAGCAATTTTTTAAAATGATGAGCAAGTACCTAAGAGCCCGTCGAAAATACGAATAGAAAGGGTGCTAATACCTTCCCTTTCTATAATCTACCCCCCGTACTCAGAAATATCTCAAAAAAGGAATTTTTCTTTGCTTTTTTCCTTTCCTTGTTGGATAAAATAAAAGTCGATGGCGACTCTTGCTTACCGCGAAATTTTGCGAACGCAAACGCAAAACGCAAACCAGCATTTAAACAGTCTGTTCTGGGCACCAGCATTTAGGATTAGTTCATCATATTGTTTTCAATTGTTTGATTTGTTTTCTTTATCTTTGTGGGCTTTGTATCAGAGTTACTATACGACGTACGACGTAGACCGATACGGTTGAAGCAGTAGCTACGTTGATGTGGTACATTAGTTAGTACCGATATCCCTTGTGGAGGAACAAGGAGAGTATAGGGCTTCTATATGGGTCATTAAGCATCAATTGACCTTAGAACCTATAATTGACCAACTTGGCCATAAAAAGTAGCAGTATGCTACACTCATTGAGACCATACTCTCGAGATGGTTCCGGCTGCAAGAAAAGATTGTGCGACTAGAATTATGACCGATGGAGGATGGTCAGTGATATTGAGAACCTCTAGAACCCGGTTACTATTACTAGGACAGGTTGAACCAACTAAACTGCAAGAGGGTAGTACCTAAACTCCACGCCAGCCTGAAATTTAAGGGCTATTGTGTCACTTGTTTGCCCTTACCATGTTTGCTATCTGTGATACCTGTGGTGTGTTCTTATCATGATATCATGCATCATGACATAGCATGCATATCTCATTAGACTAACCATTTCAAAGACCAAGGGGATTCATCTTTGTTCTGTTTTACAGATCATGGCCTCTATGCGCAGAAATACCATTCGAATCAGCTTCGTGCAAATTCCTGCTCAGCTCAGAGAGTTAGTTTCAAAAGTTCCTGATACTTCTTCCTTCGTTAGAAGACATGGTCATCTCCTTAGCCTGGTCACTTCCAAGTTGGATGAGCAAATGATGAGCGTGTTGTTCCAGTTCTTTGACCCGTTGCATCACTGTTTAACCTTCCCGGACTATCAACTGGTCCCTAGTTTGGAGGAGTTTTCTGACTTACTGGGCATATCTGTTCTAGAGCAGATACCCTTTACAGGTTTGGAGATAGCTCCTAGGCCATAGGATATTGCTTTAGCCCTACATCTCAAAATGGCTGATGTAGTATCTAATTGGGAGATTCGGAGTGGGGTTAAAGGTTTCTTGGCTAAGTTCTTGATCGATCAAGCTTAGCAGTTCTGGGATAGTTTGGACTTTCAAGCATTTAAAGACATCATGGCTCTCCTCATCTACGGATTGGTTCTGTTCCCGAATCCAGATTCTTTCTTCGATGTGAACACAGTCAAGATCTTCATGTCTCGTAACCCAGGGCCTACTCTCTTAGGTGATATTCTACATGCTCTCTATACCCGTATTGTGCGGAGAAGGGGAACTCTCATGTGTTGTACACCACTGCTGGCGAGGTGGTTTATTTCACACCTCCCCAAATCTGTATTGAAGAATGAGGAAGGAGTAGGTTGGGCTTACAGAATCATGTCCCTTGCTCATACGGACATCCTTTAGAGTACTAAGGATATGGAAATGGTAGCTGTCATTGATCGGTGTGGGGAATACCCCAATGTTCCATTGCTTGGAATTAGAGGAGGAATAACCTATAATCCTTGTTTGGCTTTACGACAGTTTGGATGAGCTCGGAGAGATGGTCCTCATGAGCTGCTACTTACAAGCATTGTCTTTGACTTCAAGGGGGATGTTGAGGGACATCGCCGCAGGTTTATACGAGCTTGGGACAGGCTGAACAGGTCTGATCCACATGGGCTAGGAATGAAGACTTCTCTTTTGATGCAACCATATCTCCAGTGGGTTTGATCCCGTGCTCAAAATCTGGGAATGCCATATGAAGCTGTTTTTCCGATGATTATAGAGCATACTAATGAAGGTGTTCCTTATACGGTCATCCATCCATACATTCCTACTGACATTGGGGCATTGAAGAGATCTTGGATCCAACTAAAGGAATAAAGGGATACCTACAGAGAGAAATATCATGAGCAGGAGAGGAAGATCCTGAAGCTTACAAGGCAGCTTGAGAATGAGAGGACAATCAACGATTATGTCAGCATGAAGGGAAAACGAACATGGGATTTCTGATGTTTTTTTATTATCTCTAGTTTAGATTTTCTTTTCAGTATTTATTTTGTAACGCCTTAAAGGCATTTGTTAAAAAATGTTACAAGTTTTAATCTAATAAAGTGTGTTTTATTTTGGTTTACAAATTTGAATCTCTCTAAGCCTTTGAAATCATTTCATATGCATTCTATTACTATGAACCTCATTACAGGTACCCTTACAAGTTTCTCATCTTCTTCGCTGTTTATTTCAGCACAACATGTCTTCTGAAACACCTACTGATCAAGCCATCAAGGCTCTTCAGGGTCAGAATGCTCAGTTCCAAGAGATGTTCTTGAACTCGACCAAGAGTCAACAAGATTTGAAGACTCTTATCTTGAAGGACAAGAAGAAGAAGAAGAAGGGTGTCCTCCTGAATATGGGTCACAGATTTGGGAACAGGTTGCGAGAAGAAGTTGATTTGTCCCACTCATTTGGAGGGGGAGAGAATCAAGAGGAAAGGAAGGGTCCTAGCCCTGTTGTTTCTGACAATGACACTGACTTTGATGAAGACCAGTATCCTCCGGCCGAGGATAGGTATAAGCAACTCGAAGACCGATTGAGTGCAATGGAGATCTAGAAGATACCTGGGTTGGACTTCGGAGATTTGGGTTTGGCATCTGGGGTGGTGATCCCACACAAGTTTATGGCTCATGTCTTTGCTAAGTATGACGGGGTATCCTGCCCGAAGTTACACCTCCGCTCGTATGTTAGAAAGATTCAACCATATACTGCCGATAGGAATCTCTGAGTTCATTTCTTTCAAGATAGTCTGTCAGGGACTCAACTTGAATGGTTCTATCAACTGGAATGAGCTAATGTCCGTAACTGGGAGGACCTTGCTGCCACTTTTTATAAACAATACTAGTATAATGCCGACCTTGCTCCCATGCATACTCAACTACAGGGTATGTCTATGGGTGCGAGCGAAGGTTTTAAGGACTACGCTCAAAAATGGAGAGATCTTGCTGGAAGAGTCCAACCCCCTATGGCTGACAGGGAGTTGGTGGATATGTTTCTTGGGACTTTGTCTGGTCCATATTTCAATCATTTGATCGGTAGTTCATCATCTAGGTTCACTGAATTGATTATGACTGGGGAGAGGGTTGAAGCCGGTATCAAAAGTGGAAAGATACAGAAAGGTGCTTCGTCAAGTACAAAGAAGAAGCCTTTCAAGAAGGAATCTAGTGCCGTTTACAGCTCGAGGAGCCAAAACTGACCTGAGCACCGCCAAACAGTCAATGCGGTGGTAATATCAAGACCTACTGTTGCCCCACAACGTAACACTCAACAAAGAGTAGATAGACTGCAAAGACAATATACTCTGCTTAGTATGACCCTATCTCCAATTTTGCCGCAATTATTGAAGACCAACTTGGTGACTTTGAGGGAAGCTTCGAAGAATCCCAGCACCACCTCTCCGCTAGATAATCCGAACGCCTGGTGTGCCTATCACTCTGATAGCCCAGGGCATGATACAAACAATTACTGGGCCTTGAGGAATAAGGTACAAGACTTGATTGAAGATAAAGAAATTGAGTTTGACGCACCAGAAAAGCCTAATGTCATGACTGATCCTATGCCCAAGCATGGAGTAAATGTTGTGAATGATGATTCATTTATGACCTCCGTAGAAGACATTTCTACTCCGTTGTTGACCGTTAAGAAGAACTTATTGTTGGCCGATTTATTTCCGGGTTGTGGTAAAGGTTGCCACCTGTGTTCAATCCTGCCTGCTGGTTGCCATTTGTTGAGGTCAGGTGTCCAATGCCTGATGGATAACAAAGAGATCTTGTTCGAGAAAACTTTGGTTCCGTTGATTCCTGTTGAAGACGTTTCCATAATCACCATTTTCGCCAATCCTTCCAAGGTTTCCTCGAGAAAGCCTTTTAGGATTACATATGTTCCAAGAGTTGCTCCATTGATCATTACTATTCCTGGTCCTATCCCTTACACTTCGGATAAGACTATCCCGTGGCACTATGGGGCCGATGTGTACTATCATGGGATTAAACAAGACTTGAAGGTTGAAGAGGCTGATACTGATGTCAGCAATATTGTTGGGTCTAGCAAAGTCCCCCGAAGTGGAATAATTTTCTCTCCTGAGATTTCCCCGCCAACTGTTCGAAAGCTTGTTGCTATTTCACCTGCCGATACATCTGTTGTTGTCCCTATTCCAATCATTACCCATGTCACCGAGTCATCTGACGCTCGGGGAAAAGAGATCACTGGTGAGCCTGCCCGGATGGAGGCACCGAAGAAGATTATTGTTGAAACCTCTAGACAGGAGATAGAGGAGATTTTGAAGATCATCAAGAAAAGTGACTACAATGTAGTCGAATAGCTGGGGCAAACCCCATCGAAGATCTCCATGTTATATTTATTGTTGTGCTCAGAAGCCCATGCTAAGGCTTTAATTGCTTTCCTTAAAACTACGCATGTGCCACAGGAAACATCTACTGATCAATTCAAAGACTGTATGGCTAGTTTGACAGCTGACAATGGGTTTGGTTTCTCCGACGCAGATCTGACTGCCAAAGGAAAGAATTACAATGACGCCCTACATGTTTCGGTCGAGTTTAGGGGCACTACTTTGGACCACGTGTTGGTGGATACTGGGTCCTCGTTAAATGTTTTACCCAAGAAAGCGTTAGATCGGCTGGACTGTGAAGGGTTGGTGCTGAAGCCGAGTAATATTGTAGTTAGGGCCTTTGACGGGTCCAAAAGGATGATGCACAAGGAGGAGGATGTCCCTGTTAAGGTTGGTTCCTAGAATTTTACGTCTATGTTCTATGTGATGGACACCCAACCATCTTATTCTTGTTTGCTGGGTCGCCCATGGATTCATAAAGCTGGGGCAGTAACTTCTATGCTCCATCAGATGTTAAAATACCCAGTGAAAGGGAAAATTGTTACAGTACGAGGAGAAGAGGAGTACATGGTGAGCCGCCTTAACTCTTTTCGGTATGTGGAGATGGATGGGGAGTTCATTGAAACCCCGTGTCAGAATTTTGAAGAAGTCCCTCAGACTCTAGCGTCGACTGAAACTGTTGCTGAAGATCCTCCAATGAAGATGGCTTCCCTCAAGGATGCCCGGGCTGTTATTGAAAAAGGTGGGTGTGCGAATTGGGTCCAACTCCCTGAGTTTGCATATAAGACTGACAAGTTTGGTTTGGGTTTTACTGCAGAAGCTCAAAGGTCTGTTTGGCGTGCGCGGATCGGAAGACCTCCCATGCGTATCAGTAATCTGGGAGTGAATGCAATTGAAGATGATGATGAAGAGTCATATTTTTACAGCTGGATTTACCCGACTATCGATGGTGGCTTGAGCAATTGGACGGCAAAGGACTTCGTGCCCATTTCTTTTATTACACAGTAATACGACTTTTGTTTTGAGATTTGTAATAGACAATTTGAAACTTTACGACCCGATGCTTTACCCGAGACACCGTGGCTTTGTTTGAGGGATTATTATGTGTCATTTCCATATATCATCAATAAAAGCATTGGACGTTTTCTTGCATTACAAATTTTGCACTCCTTGTTTTTCTTTTCTATCTTGCACTTTATCAAAACAACTATTTGTCTTACACACACTCACATATACAAGTCTACATCCACTCTGGATCCCACTGATAATGACTCTGCTACTGCCAGTTATGACTTCGAAAGACCGATCAACCAAGCCGAGGACAAAGGTGAGGATGATTGTGAAGTGCCTGGGGAACTTGCTAGATTGTTACTTCATGAAGAGAGGGTCATACAGCCGCATGAAGAACCAGTAGAAATAGTAAATCTGGGTACAGAGGAAGACAAGAAAGAGGTCAAGATCGGTGAAAATCTGGAGTCTAGTGTTAAGCAACGATTGATTCAGATGCTGCGTGACTATGTTGAGATCTTTGCTTGGTCTTATAAAGATATGCCTGGGTTGGATACCGATATTGTGGTTCACCGCTTGCCAACTAAAGAAGACTGTCCTCCAGTGAAGCAGAAGGTTCGCCGAATGCACCCAGAGATGTCTGAGAAAATCAAAGCGGAGGTTATGAAACAATTTGATGCCGGTTTTCTAGTAGTTACTTCTTACCCGCAGTGGGTTGCCAACGTGGTCCCAGTGCCGAAGAAAGATGGTAAGGTTCGTATGTGTGTTGACTATAGGGATCTGAACAGGGCAAGCCCCAAGGATGATTTCCCTCTGGCCCACATCGATGTTTTGGTTGACAACACCGCACAACATAAGATCTTCTCTTTTATGGATGGTTTCTATGGTTACAATCAGATTAAAATGGCTCCTGAGGATATGGAGAAGACAACATTCGTTACGCAGTGGGGTACCTTTTGCTACAAGGTCATGTCGTTCAAATTGAAGAATGATGGGGCAACGTATCAACGCGCCATGGTCGCTTTATTCCACGACATGATTCATCATGAGATTGAGGTATACGTTGACGACATGATTGCAAGGTCCCAGACTGAGGAAGAACACCTTGACCATCTTCAGAAGCTATTTGACAGGTTGAAGTTGTACAAGCTAAGGTTAAACCCGACAAAATGCACCTTCAGGCTGAGGTCTGGTAAACTGCTGGGTTTTGTCGTTAGTGATAAAGGTATTCAGGTGGATCCTGCAAAGGTGAAGGCTATACAGGAAATGCCAGCTCCTCGAACTAAAAAGGAAGTCAAAGGCTTTTTGGGACGTCTGAACTACATTGCCCGATTCATTTCGCACCTGACTGCTACTTGTGAACCAATCTACAAACTATTGAAGAAAGATCAAGTGGTAAGATGGAATGATGAATTTCAAGCCGCTTTCAAAAGGATCAAATAATATCTCCAAGAGCCACCTATTCTGATGCCTCCAGTTGAAGGGAGACCTTTGATTTTACACCTAACAGTACTCGATAATTCAATGGGGTGCGTGCTGGGGCAGCATGACAAGTCTGGCCGAAAAGAGCATGCTATTTACTACCTTAGCAAAAAGTTTACCGACTGCGAGACCCGATACTCGTTGCTTGAGAAAGCTTGCTGCGCTTTGGCATGGGATGCTCGCCGACTGAGATAGTATATGCTAAATCACACTACTCTACTGATATCGAAGATGGATCCAATCAAGTATATCTTCGAAAAGCCTGCTCTGTCCGGAAGAATAGCGAGATGGCAGATGATCTTGACTGAGTATGACATCCAATACACGACCCAAAAGGCAATCAAGGCAAGTGTATTGGCATATCATTTGGCACATCAGGCTGTAGACGACTACCAATCCATGAACTTCGAATTCCCGGATGAGAACATCATGTTGCTGACTGACTGTGAAACACCTGGACCGAATGAAGGACCTGAGGAGGGATCCCGATGGTCTATGTATCTTGATGGAGCTTCAAATGCTTTGGGTAATGGCATTGGCGCCATAATCATATCTCTGGAAGGCTGTCATACTCTGTTTACCGCCCGACCATGTTTTAACTGCACCAACAACATGGCGGAGTGTGAAGCATGCAGCATGGGCCTGCGAGCAGCTATTGACCTAAGGATTAAGTTCTTAAGTGTATTCGGAGATTCCGCTCTCATGATCAGTTAGATCAAAGGCGAGTGGGATACAAAGCACCCAAATCTTATTCCTCACAAAGAGTATGTATTGACGTTGCTTCCGCACTTCGAGGAGATGACCTTTGAACACTTCCCCAGAGAAGAGAATCAGTTGGCAGACGCGCTAGCTACCATGTCTTCTATGTTCAAGGTCAGGTGGTACAATGAGGCTCCCCAGATTACCATTGAGAGGTTGTACGAACCTGCACATTGGTGTGACATTGAGACTGAAGAGGTAGTAGATAAACCCTGGTTTCATGAGGTAAAAAGGTATCTTAGGGCTCAGGAATACCCCGAGGGTGCATCTGTTAATCATAAGAAGTTTCTGAGGAGGTTCGCGGCAAAGTTATTCACCAGTAATGGTATTCTTTACAAGTGTAACCATGATTCAACCTTACTGCAATGTATGGATAAGAACGAGGCAGAAAGGATTATGGTAGAGCTACATGAAGGTACTTTCGGGACTCATTCCAGTGGAAACACCATGGCAAAGAAGATCCTATGGGCAGGATATTATTGGTCTACTATGGAAGCCGACTGTTATCAGCATTCCCGGACCTGTCATTAGTGCCAAGTCTATGCTGATAAGGTGCACGTACCTCCAGTTCCTCTGAATGTCTTGACAACACCTTGGCCTTTTGCAATGTGGGGCATCGATATGATCGGCGAGATCAGACCTACGACATCCAACGGGCATCGTTTCATTCTGGTAGCAATTGATTATTTTACGAAGTGGGTTGAAGCAACTTCCTTTGCTACAGTAACCAAGAATGTCGTGGCAGGGTTTATTCGGCATAATCTGATATGTCAATATGGTGTACCAGAGAGGATCATTACGAACAATGGTACAAATCTCAACAATACAATGATCACCGAGCTCTGCAAGCAATTCAAGATACAGCATCACAACTCTTCTCCTTACTGGTCGAAGATGAATGGGGCTGTTAAAGCGGCTAATAAGAATATTAAGAAGATTGTGCAGAAAATGACGGTGACCTACAAAGATTGGCATGAGATGTTACCATTTGCTCTTCATGGGTACCGAACTTTAGTACGAACCTCAACAGGGGCAACACCCTACTATTTGGTGTATGGCATGGAAGCAGTCTTACCCATTGAAGTGCAGATACCCTCTCTTCGGATTATGAAAGATGCAGGTTTGAGCGAGGATGATTGGATCCTGACCCGACTTGATCAACTAAACTTAATTGACGAGAAAAGACTTACTGCTACTTGTCATGGTCAGACGTATCAGAAGCAGATGATCAAGGCATTTAACAAGAAAGTCAGACGACAAGAATATCAAGTTGGGGATCTGGTGATCAAGCGCATCATCCTACCACAAGGTAATCCCAGGGGCAAATGGACCCCTACGTACGAAGGGCCATTTATGGTTAAGAACATTTTCTCAGGAGGAGCTATGATTCTAACCACCATGGATGGTGACGACCTCCCTCACCCCGTCAATGCAGACATAGTGAAAAAATACTATGCATAATCAAAGACCCGCTAGGTTGACTGGCCTAGGAAAAAATAAGGGCTTCCCGGCAAACCAAAAGGGTTCGGGCAAAAATAAGGGATGAAAATAAAAATTTGTACACCCGGCAAGTCGAAAACCTAAAAAGGCGGCTTGGGCAAAAAAGGGTATCCCGGTAGACTGAAAACCCGAAAGGGTGGTCCAGGAAAAAATTAGGGATTAAAGAGTAAAATTATGTCTCATTTGATCACCTTGCAAACTGATTTCGGGTATCGACAATCAAGCTCGGACGACACTAATCAAGCTGATCTACCTTCAACCAAGTAGCAAAGTGATGGGATACTCGAGGATATAAGGGCAATAGAAAAGTTGGAACCCAGTGGGATTATTTACATAGTTGTTCTTCTTTATTTTTCACAAATTGTATAAACCCTATTGTCCGGCGGTGTTCTCTTACTAGGACGTTAGCCTCTTGTACAAAAACGCCTATTTTCAGGCCGACTTCAAAATTAATACGATTCATTTTCACAAAGAAATTTCAAATTGTTTTCTTTTTCTGTTTTGTTTTGCAAGAACATCCAATGTTCATTTTTGATATATGCATTTGACAATAATTGCTGCTCATAAATATTTACATGCGAAACAAAAAATGATTACTCGTAATATTAGAAACAGGGGCAAACAAGAAGTGTCTAAACCATACAATTGCTCTGCCCACCAGGTATAGGGATAGACCTAGTTGAAGAAAACAATTGAAGGTACATCCAATCCCCGTAGAGTAAGAAAAATACATTGATATTAGCGGTCCCGAATAGGACACCATTCTCCCCAGCTGAGGCTCGCAACCGCGAATGAATCAGAGATATTCTCCCCAAGCAGAGTTTATCTATCATCAGCATTAGAAAATCATCTCCAGTGGAGTTTGGAGAATTATCCCCAGTAGAGTCTGGAGGATTGTCCCCAATAGAGTCTAAAAGATTATCCCCGGTGAAGTCACAACTGGAAAATCATCCCCAGTGGAGTTCATTCCTTTCACAAACAGAAATTCAATCCCCAACAGGTTTCATTATCACTAACAACGGTAATTCATCCCCAGTCGAGTTTATTTCTCCAAATTAACAGATCCTCTAGCAGAGTTTGTCCTCCCCACAAAGTCATTTCCTCGTCAGTTTATTCCCCAGCGGAGTTATTCTCTCCTGTAGGTTTATACTCACAGTCATCTTTATTCACTATCTCCAGCGGAAACGAAGAATTCAACTCTTTTCTCCATCAGTAATCCGGGATTTATTTTCCCCAAACTAGAGATTATCATAAAAAACATTACATGTCCATACATCATGACATATGCATACGCATCATACAACACAAATCTCATTTATTTTGAGAACATCATTGATTGATACATATCATGCATTACATACAATTACCCTTTACCTTTCAGGAAAGATACAATCAAAGTTCATGCTATGAAGCCCGGATCCGATCGGATAGTATCTTGATTTCTACAGCATACTGTGAAGCCCGGATTTTGACCGGATAACAGTATCAGACTACCGCGAAGCCTGGATTACGACTAGATAGTGGTATCTCTTAAAAGCAAGCTATGAAGCCCGGATTCGACCGAATAATAGTTTAATCCCCAGCAAGCCGTGAAGCCCGGATTACGACCGGATAACAGCTCAACAAGTTATTGTGATGCATGGATTATGACCAGATAGCAATACAAGACCATGAAACCTGGATTACAACCAGATAATGGTGGAAGACATTGTGAAGCCTGGATTACGACCAGATAGCAACCAAGAATACTACGAAGCCTGGATTACGACCAGATAGTGGTATATCTTTAACACAAGTTATGAAGCCCGAATTACGACCGGATAGTATCTTAATTTCCTCCAAACACCATGAAGCCTGGATTTCGACCAGATAATGGTATCAGACGTTGCGAAGCATAGATTACGACCGGATAGCAAGTTTAATCTCATCTCCCCGAGATGACTCCTCATTAGAATAACGGACGACCGAAGTTCCTAAATTTCAACAGAGATGATTCCTCAATAGAATAACGGACGACCGAAGTTCCCAAATTTCAATAGAGATGATTCCTCAGTAGAATAACGGACGACCGAAGTTCCTAAATTTCAACAGAGATGATTCCTCAGTAGAATAACGGACGACCGAAGTTCCTAAATTTCAACATAGATGGTTCCTCAGTAGAATAACGGACGACCAAAGTTCCTAAATTTCAACAAGAGATTATTCCTCAATAGAATAACGGACGACTGAAGTTCCTAAAATTCGACATAGATGTTTCCTCAACAAGAATAACGGACGACTGAAGCTCCTAAATTTCTATTTCTCTCAAGACAGAGATCAACATTCCTCAGCGGAATATTCCTCAACAACAGGTATACAAACTCTCGCTAAGGAATCTCTTATGCGATCGACACTCCTTCGGATGGCATCTTTAAGCCCATCCCCCGTTAGGAATTTCCAAATGGCATCTATAAGCCCATTCCCGATATCGCAAGACAAATACCACTTCATGCGAGTGCAAATTTCTGGGCACTCTAGTGTTCAATCATCTTCCACCTTCAGATTATGAAAGGCACGCAAGCCAATCTACATCCTCGGGTTTAAGAAGATTTAACAGGGGCAACTGTTGTACCCAAAAATTTGCCCTCCCATATTTCTCAAAACATCTCAAGAAAGACCCTCAAGTTGCTCAAGGTCTTATTATACAGCTAGCATCAAATCAAACTCGTGTAAAAGCTTGGTATGCATAAAAAGATTGGATTAGGCCTATTTTTGGAAAGATTTTAAGGTGAATTAAATCAAGATCAAGGAAATTGATGGAAGAAGATTGAGGCCAGGTTTTTAGCCCTAATCTATTCCCCAATACATATAGAACATATGCAGACCAAAAGAGGCTAGAGAAAGAGGCGTATGAACCAAAGCAAAACTTGAAAAAATACCAAGAAAGTGTAAACACGAATTCCTATTTCCAGGCATCCTCAAGGCCTTCTAGCTATCCCAATCGATTCCTGGGAGTGCAGGCAAGAAAAAGCAATAAAAAGCAAGTGTTTCCATGCCTTATAACGCACTGTAAGTCAGTCACGGTATTGCAATATTCTTGAATTCAAACTGCATCATTCCTATACTTGTAGCATGAAATAGTTATAGATTCTTACTCCTTGGAACATTTGCAACCTTTCTATATTGTTTAATTGCATTTATATGGACTATATTGGATTTCACCATTATTAGGGTTTCTTGCTTCGATTTGGGATTTTCTTTTACAGGAAAAATTAGGCCATGAAAGGGCCACCATTATGTTCAGGAGGTCCAGACGAATTGATTGGTGGCCCTAGTTTTCATTTATCTTGCTCATGGTTAATTTTGAAAAATTACAGGGATGTAGCGACGGACAAACGTCCGTAGGTAAAAGTTTCCAACTTTTACCAACGGAGCGAGGTCAGGGATGACCTGCGTGACACCTTTCCATTGGCATATTTGAATCCTGGCGCGCTTTTTCTTTGTGCTCCACTAACTTCTTTTATTTTCCATATTATTATTACTTATTTTATGTACAAAAAGAACAAGTGGCGCAGTTGGTAAGTGTAGTGTTGGATAATGCTTCAGGACCTGGGTTCGAATCGCAGGTCCCCCATTCCTTTCATATTATTTTCTTTTCAGTAATCAGATGCGTGCACAAGACCAAGGTCCATCATGGGAGCTCATAATCCAGCTTGCCAAGTGTCTTGAGGTCCAGATCTGATGGCCAGCAATGGAGGAGCATCATAAGCCAAGTCAAACGCAGAGCATGTGATCTGGGAAGTCAACCTGGACTTCCATCTTTTGGGCCCAATAACTACTGTTTGCACCCCCAGAAATCCTTTTCAGGCCCATATCTCTTACTCTACTCTTTTTAATTGTTTTATTTAATTTTATTTATTTATTTTACTAACAAATTAAATTATTTTCTTATTATCAAAAAGATCACAAAATAATACTTTTCACAAATTAGGATTAGATTTTATTTTATTTTATCAAAAATTAATTAATTTAATTACATTTCAATTTTAGGTAAAACTTTAATTTCTTTTTGTAAATAATTAAAAATAATTAGAATAATTAGGTTTTTATTCCAAATTTAATTTTATTTTCTTTTCCTAAAAATAACCAAAAACCATAAAGAATAGGCTATTTATTTATTTTTATTAATTAATTTAATTAGCTAATTAATTGTATATTTAATTTTAAAACCTATGTTCTTTTCTTTAAAAAAATAATTAAAAACAACAAAAATATTTTTCTTTTAAGTCAGGTTAAAAAAGGGTCAAAACCCTAATTTTTTCTTATCGTTCTAATTGCATCGCACGCGCTTTATTGTTTTATTATTTTTTCCCAATTATTGTATCTGCTCACAAGTTGTAATAGTTAATTAGGACTTTTATTTTCATTTATTTCTTTATTTTTCAAAGGGTTTGTTTTTGGCTATGTGAATACCCGAAGCCTTGTAATAGCTTAGTTTAATTTTCTCACTTTAAATTCCGCCAATATTAAACTGTTAGATGTATGATATTAGGATGCATGACAAGAATGTATGTAAACTTTAAAACGGTTAGATAACCCTAAATGTGCAAATATAATAATCTGAAATTGAATCACTCGCACATGCGCACTCCTAGGGTACACTCCCACTTGGTTGCCTTTGGTAAACGGTCATTGAGTATAGGATGCTTTAGTGGTCGTCCTTTTGTCTAAAGATCAAAGTTGCCTCGGAAAGGTTGTCTCGGATATTGTTGACTCGGATAATTGATCTAAGACATTAGGGTTATTACTAAGATGTCCTAACATTGCTTTAGTGACCGTACGTCCCTTTCGAATTGACCCTAAAAACTCCAACGAAGGTGCTACCTACTAACTAATAGTTGGATAGCATTGTCTAAAGGAAACAAGCATAGAATGATTGTTTTTTCGAGTAGGTAGATTAACTCTTAAGTACTTGCTCAAACAAAACAAACATTTCACACTTACACTCCGTTCAAACAAAGTTTTCAAAAACACTTCATTACACTCTTGAAGACAGAAGCAAGAGTTAAATCGAAGTCAAAACAAAATTTTTTCAAAGCACACAAACACAGAGAAGTAATTTTTTAAAATGATGAGCAAGTACCTAAGAGCCCGTAGAAAACTACGGATAGAAAGGATGCTAATACCTTCCCTTTCTATAATCTACCCCCGTACTTAGAAATATCTCAAAAAAGGAATTTTTATGTGCTTTTTTCCTTTCCTTGTTGGATAAAATAAAAGTCGGTGGCGACTCTTTCTTACCGCGACATTTTGCGAACACAAACGCAAAATGCAAACCAGCATTTAAACAGTCGGTTATGGCCACCGTATCACAGATATTATCCAAGTTTCAAGCGCTGAGTAGTAATTTTCTTGTTTCTTTTATTGTCATATCATAATTCCAATGCCCTGCCCAAGGCGTAGTGGATCATTTGTGTAGGGCCACCATGTTTATTTTCAAAAATTTTATCATGAAATAAAGGATGTTTTTGCATTCAAGATTTTGCTTCTTTTTCTTTTTCTTTTTAAATGGCAATGTTTCTCTTTCCACACACTGTCACTAAAAACGCCAAAATGTCATTCATGCAGATGCATTTCCACTATTGATTCCATTGATAGCAACTCTGCTATGGCTCATTATGACTTTGATACTCCTATTTATCAAGCTGAAGAAGAAGCATATGAGGAGTGCGATCTTCCTGAGGAATTAGCAAGATTGTTAAAACAAGAGGAGAAGGTTATCCAGCCGAATCAGGACTCGATTGAGGTGGTGAATATTGGCACAGAAGAGGTAAGAAGAGAAGTCAAGATAGGGGAAGATCTCGAAGAAAGTATAAAGGTCAGATTGATCAAGCTACTCCGTGAGTATTCTAATATCTTCGTTTGGTCTTATGAGGATATGCCTGAGTTGGATACAGACATAGTGGTGCATCGACTACCGCTCAAAGAAGGTTGTTCTCCTGTCAAGAAGAAACTCCGAAGAACTCATCCTAAGATGTCCAAGAAGATCAAGGAGGAGGTCCAGAAGCAATTGGACGCAAATTTCTTAAAGGTCGTAAATTATTCTCCATGGATTGCAAATATTGTGCCTGTGCCCAAGAAAGATGGAAAAGTCAGGATGTGCATGGAATATAGGGATTTGAACAGGGCCAGCCCCAAAGACGATTTCCCTCTTGATGTGCTGGTCGATAATACTGCTCATTCCAAGGTGTTCTCGTTCATGGATGGATTTTCGGGTTACAATCAAATTAAGATGGCCCCAGAGGATATGGAGAAGACAACATTTATCACGTCTTGGGGAACTTTCTGTTATAAAGTGATTCCGTTTGGTTTGAAAAATGTCGGGGCAACATATCAGCGTTCCATGGTCACTCTCTTTCATGATTTCATTCAGAAAGAGATTGACGTATATGTAGACGATATGATTGCTAAGTCTGACACAGAAGAGGATCACCTTGTTCATCTGGAAAAATTGTTTGAGAGACTGAGGCAGTTCTTGCTAAGGTTGAATCCGAATAAGTGCACCTTCGGGGTGAGATTCGGAAAGCTGTTGGGCTTTATTGTAAGTGAAAAAGGTATCGAGGTAGACCCGACCAAGGTCAAAGCGATACAGGAAATGCTCGAGCCAAGGACGGAGAAGGAAGTACGTGGCTTCTTGGGAAGGTTAAACTATATTTCTAGATTTATTTTTCATCTCACAGCCACCTGTGAACCTATGTTCAAGTTGTTGAAGAAAAGTCAGACAGTGAAATGGAATGAGGATTGCCAGAAGGCCTTTGACAAAATAAAAGAATATTTGCAGGAACCTCCGATACTCATGCCGCCAGTGGAAGGAAGGCCATTAATCATGTATCTAACCGTTTTGATAACCTCAATGGGTTGTGTCCTCGGTCAGCACGACGAGACATGGAAGAAAGAATAGGCTATTTACTATTTGAGTAAGAAGTTTACGGAATGCGAATCAAGGTACTCAATGTTGGAAAAGACTTGTTGTGCGCTTGCCTGGGCCGCCAAATGTCTGAGGCAATACATGTTAACTCACACCACCGACTTGATATCCAAAATGGATCCAATTAAGTACATTTTTGAGAAGCCAACTCTTACAGGCAGGGTAGCTCGTTGGAAGATGATACTTACCGAATATGATATCCAATACACTACTCAAAAAGCGATTAAGGGTAGTGTACTGGCCGACCATCTTGCTTATCAGCCTCTGGACGATTATGAACCGATGAAGTTTGATTTTACAGATGAGGAAATTGTGTATATTTGGGATTTTAATATGCTAGACCCAGATGAAGGACCTGAGTCGGGATCACGTTGTACGCTTGTTTTTGACGGTGCCTCTAATGCCATGGGTAACGGCATCAGAGCTATTATCACTTCTCCTGAGGGATACCACATTCCTTTCACGGCTCGTATTTGTTTCGATTGCACTAATAACATGGCCGAATATGAAGCTTACATTTATGGCATTGAAGCAGCGATCGACCTACGCATCAAATTCTTGAAAGTTTACGGGGATTCCAATCTTGTTATCAGTCAGATTAATGGAGATTGGGAGACTCGCCATCAGAACCTAATTCCCTACCATGAGCATGTTATGAAGCTGATTCCGTACTTCGAAGAGATCACGTTTGAGCATATTCCCAGAGAAGAAAATAATCTAGCTGATGCACTGGAAACTTTGTCCTCCATGTTCAAGGTTAAGTGGGCTAATGAGGCACATTTTATTACTATCAGAAGTTTGAGTGAGCCAGCTTTCTCCTTTGAGGCCAGTTTGGAACC
This sequence comes from Vicia faba, assembly GCA_948472305.1. Taxonomy (NCBI): domain Eukaryota; kingdom Viridiplantae; phylum Streptophyta; class Magnoliopsida; order Fabales; family Fabaceae; genus Vicia; species Vicia faba. The sequence goes on along the minus strand of OX451739.1, from coordinate 420,866,780 downwards.
AGATGGTAACCCTTGTTTTTATGACGTGAAGCGATATCTTGAAACACAGGAGTACCCTGAAGAGGCATCCGTCATAGATAAGAAGTTCTTGAGAAGGTTTCCAGCCAAGTTCTTTCTCAGTGGTGGTGTGTTGTATAGGAGGCATCATGATGGTATACTTCTCAGATGTGTTGACAAGAAAGAAGCAGCTAGAATCATTGAAGAGATACATGAAGGTGATTTTGGGACCCATTCCAATGGGCATACCATGGCTAAAAAGATTTTGCGAGCAGGTTATTATTGGTCCACCATGGAGACTGACTGTTACAATCATGCACGGGTCTGCCACAAATGTCAAGTCTATGCTGACAAGGTGCATGTGCCGCCAGTACCTTTGAATGTCTTGACCTCCCCTTGGCTGTTTGCAATGTGGGGAATTGATATGATCGGCAAGATTGAACCGACTGCGTCCAACGGGCAACGTTTCATTCTGGTTGCCATCGATTATTTTACAAAATGGGTCGAAGTTGCATCCTATGCCAATGTCACCAAGCAGGTGGTCACTCGGTTCACTAAGCATAATATTATCTGTCGCTACGGAGTGCCTGAGAAGATCATTACCGATAATGGGTCTAATTTGAACAACAAAATAATGAAGGAGCTTTGTGAGTCCTTCAAAATCAATCATCATAATTATTCCCCATATAGACCAAAGATGAACGGTGCTATCGAGGCGGCCAATAAGAATATCAAGAAAATTATAAAGAAGATAGTGGTAACCTATAAAGATTGGCATGAGATGCTGCCTTTTGCTTTGCATGGTTATTGTACCTCGGTGCGTACTTCGACTGGGGCAATCCCATTTTCATTGGTTTATGGCATGGAAGCAGTACTGCCGGTAGAAGTCGAGATTCCTTCTCTTAGGGTCATGAGAGATGTTGAGCTAGATGAAAGTGAATGGGTACAGAATCGGTTGGATCGGTTGGAACTTATTAATGAAAAGAGATTGACGGCCATATGTCATGGTCATGTATATCAACAAAGGATGAGGAAAGCTTTTGATAAAAGGGTACGGCCCCAGTGTTACAAGCCAGGTGACCTTGTTCTAAAAAGGATAATTCTCCCACAGGGAGATCCCAGGGGAAAGTGGGTTCCAACTTATGAAGGTCCTTTCATGGTAAGAAAAGTTTTCTCTGGAGGGGCAATGATGCTCACGACTATGGATGGAGAGTACTTCCCTCTCCCTGTGAATGCTGACGTAGTTAAAAAATACTTTGCATAAAAAATAAAAAAATAAAAAAAACCCGCTAAGCTGAAAACCTGAAAGGGCGATTCAGGAAAAAGTTAGGGACTTAAAGAAAATAACTACGCTCAGCATGAAATCCTTTGTTTCTTTCCTTTGATCCATCGCCTGGTATAAGCTCGAAGCCAATCTAAGTTTGATCTATCCGAAAGCAGGGAGATGAGAGTCATCAGAGTCATAGCAGAGTTGGGACTCGATGGATATTCACATTCACATTGCCATTTGTAAACACTTGTTTGCTTTGATTTTGTAATTACTTGCTTCCAAATGTAAATGCCTGTTTCACAGGTTGATCTCTTAAAATCAATAAAATATCTTTTTTTTCCAAGTATGCGTATGCGTGTCTTTTCTCCCTTTTTACTATTTTGTTTGCAAAAACGTCCAATATTTTTGATAAGCATATGCACATAAACTTCGTGGACCTTAGACGGATATGGTAATCTAAGTCATGGTTAGTTGATCGCTTGAAATGCGGATAACAAACACCATTTCCACTGCGCGAGGGGCATGTTTGTTTCTCTGTTTGATGGACTCCTCTTTCACTCTGTTGGCATTTTGCCTTGCCATTTTGTTTCACCGCTCCATGCTATTGGTAAAGGTCATGGGTCAGGGTAATATCAGGATTACGGCAAGTCAGCGGGACCGGTGAACCTGGTTGGAGATACTTCTTCCCCATAATGGCTTTTATTACGTTTCTTTGCCGCACTTTCATGTGTTATCTTGATTGATTGTTTTGGCATTATCTGCATATAGGATTTTGTTTATAGCTGAATGTCAGTCTTGATGCATTGAATATTTTTTCCTTGAAGAAAATTATTGTTTCATTTTACTAATCCATCCGGTATCACTCTTTAATCGATTTTTTCGGGCATTTTGATACCAACTGTGCCAATTCTTTTGCTTAGCCAAGAATTTGGAAGAAGGAGTTTAGCTAAAAAAACAGTGACTGTGGTGGTATGCTTTTGAGTAGAAACCCGTTGACGATGTACATGCATTGTTTCAATCCTAAACACCAGAGATATAAGGGAGTTAGGCCCTCGTTAACCCCTCTGAGCCTTCGAAGTAGGAGTTTCCTTTCCATTCTAAAAAGAATAAACCTTTTTTTAACCAGGGGCAAGGTAGGTGTTCAGTTGATTTAACCAAGCATTCAAATTTAAGAAGGATTGACCCCTCTGGGGATCACTACATTTTATCTTTCGTATCATTAGAACAGGAAAAATGTCAAAACCATGATTTCCAGTTCCTCACAAAATCCTGAGGTCGAGATCAAATCGATACAATAATGGTTATCCCTCGCTGACCAAGGAATGAGGAATTTGTTTTCTTAAAAAAAAGAGAGAAAGAATGAAAAAATTCAAAGACTTAAAGTCATATTGGCTTGTTCAAAGAGGAAAGTATGAATAAGAAAGAAACAAAAAGCCCTGCTAAGTCGAAACTTGAAAATAAGTCGCTTAGGAAAAAGTTAGGGCATCCCACTGGACTCCCAAAGTTGAAATTCAAAAGATTTTGTCCAGGCAAAAGTTAGGGAAAAGAGAGACTAAAAGGCCAGGGAAAAAGAGATTATCCAATAAAATTTTCATCAAAAGGAAGGGGAACAATAATATCAAAAAGAGACAAACAAAAGCAGCAGAAGACAAGTGAAGATCATGTTGGAGGATTTGTCGTGATCACTCAACCATTATAAATCCTTTGGAAAGATGAATGCTTGTGATAAGTCAGCTGAACTTAGGACGGGAGAATATCACGAAGGGGGTGGGCACAAAATAACTTGAGCCTTGAAAAACCTTTTTTTTTCAAAAGAACCTCGAACCAGGCCACATTACAACCTCTAAAAGTCCTAACTGAAACTAGGGTTTAACTCGAAAGCATACTGCAACAGGATATTATTTCCTAAACTCCCCAAATATGTGTTGCATAGCCGTGTTGGTAACTTATCACCCGCATCTTGACTCATTTTTCAAAAAGAAAAAAGTTTTAAATTTTTTTGCACTCTAGCCAGTGATTCGTTCGCAACAGAGATGCGACATTTTGTTATAGTTTTCAACTTCAAGGCTTAAATAATCATCGCATCAGGTCTGTTATTCTCAAAAATAAATATATTTTTATATGCAAAACAGTTTCTTGACATCAAAAAGAGTTTACACATTGAACACCTGTAAAGAGCTTAATGATTGTCAAGAGGGGAGTGCTTGGATTTCTTCTATTTTGACAGATCCCATGTATGATTAGGACTCTGCTTATCCCCTGTGAAGTTTCTTACCCCAGTGAAGTTTCGCTTCCGCAGCAAAGGTTTGTTGCTCCAGGGATTTTCTTTCAAAAAGCTTCGTCCTAAGACTTCAAGTTTGGATATGTCGCACGTCCCCGGTGGAGTTTGTTTAAATGGGAACTCACATCCTGAAGAAGTTTCAACTCCCCAATGGAATTTCCAACAGAGATCCCTCGCCATGACCTCTTGTTTCCCAGCCGATATGTTGACTGGGGCATCTTTATGTTAAGATCTTTCCTTATCCCCAGTAAGGTCGATATTGCGTGACTATCTGCATGATCCGTCCAAAGGTTGCATTCCGACAAAAATATCTTCCCAACAAAAATCTTCAAAAAAATTCTGTATCCCCGGTGAAGACCCATCTCCTCAGCAGAGCTTTACTCCCCCACCAAAGGTTTTCACCCCTTTACGTCAGATTCGTTGTTTTGGTGTCAGCCTCAACACGGCCGCGCGATGTCTTTTCCAGAAATTACGGTCTTGCCCTGATCTTTTACCTCAACGTCTAATCTTCAGATAAGTGTTCTTCTCCAGAGGCTACAATGTCGTTCTAATCTTCTCTAGGAGTTTGTAATTTGATTTTTGCAGTTCCTCAATTTTTGTGGCCCGTTTCTACTGGTTGCTCGTTTATTATTCCCCATAAAGCTTCATCTCTTCGAGGTTCCCTCTCTAGCGGTTCCCCGTATCTTCTTCTCTCATTTGGATTTTGAAATTTATTTTTGCAAGTCTAGTCAGATTCTGATTTCTTGGTTTTTGGCTTCTCAATTGGCCATTCTCTAGTAGGACTTTTAAACATGCATTATTACATTGCATCTACCAAAACGCGTAGCATTTCCATTATATGGAGCATTGGGCTATATAAAAAGAATTCAAACATGCGTCGGAACATAAGCCATTATTATTTCCGTCATCCCCAGTGATTTTCTAATACTCCGAATTTAATCCCCAACGAGGTCTTCATCCTCATTATCCACCCCATACCAATATCCTTCTAACGTCAATCGTTTGCTTGAGTGTCTACTCTTAACTCTAGTTCAGTTTCTCCCTGGAGCGGTCTTCTCGGGTTTAGTCTTCACTACCCTCTCCGTTTCATTCCAATGTCTATTGATGCACCTTTCAAATACCAGTTTAGTCTTGATATTCACTTTCAGCAGGTTTCTAGGTGTACGCCCTAAACTCCTTGCTTTGGGTCGAGCTCAGAGTTTCGTCTCCTCACCTTGTGCATGAAATCCGGTTTCGTCCTGGTACTCATCTAGTTTAGTTTTGCCTAACAAGTTATTGAGTCGAGTTTCATCTTGTTTTTGGTTTCCTACCTTGGACTCTTTGACGGTGTTCGTTTACCGAGTGCAGTGTTCGTACTGCGTCCCTGGTTTGAAATCAGTCTCCTTTGTTCCATGGATTCTTCTATCAGTTTTCGTCACTGTTTATCCATTGATCTGAGGCCAGCAAGTGTATTGAGAAACATGCACTCTCATCACTTTGCTATGGGTTGAGTTTCACCTCGTTACCCGTGCGTGAAATCCAGTTTCGTCCTGGTACTCATCTAGTCTAAGTTTCATCTGACTAGTCATTGAGTCGAGTTTCGTCTCGCTTTTGTTCCTCTTTTCTGGGATTTTTTCAGTTCCTTCATACTATCTATCCTAGTTGAGATTAGCAAGTGTTCCTAGAATCACGCACTCTAGCCATTTTGCTTTGGGTCGAGCTCAGAGTTTCGTCTCCTTACCCGCGTACATTTTCTGTTACAGAGCTTAGTTTCTCCTATACTCTGTTTGTTGAGTTTTGTCTCACCCCTTCCTTTTGAAACCCAGTTTTTCCCTGGCACGTTTGTCCGGAAGGTTAGTTGCGCCTACTCTTCTCTTGTTTCCATTCTGTCTCAACCTGCGTTGCAGCTTCATTCTGACACATGTCTTGGGAGTTTTTTGTTTCCATTTATTTCAAGCGTGTAAATTTTCGGGTTCTTTCGTATTCAAATATCTTCAACCCTGAACGCTCGAAAGTTATCATTTTTCTCTCTTACCATGTTAATGATATTTGAATAGGGGCAGCTGTTGCACCCCAAAATTTACCCTCTTGATTTAGGCTTATGTTTCATCATGAACATCATAGTGCATTGCATTCATACATTGTGATAGGATTAAAGTACTTTGCTTATCAAGTTTTCCTCAAGCTTTGAAGGTTGATGACATGGACAAATTGCTCAGGGGAATCACTCTTTGGATTCACCAGTCAAATTAGGGTTTGTTTGAGCAAGGCTATTGGCCAATGTACAAGTCTTGATTTAGGGAGCTATAACATCTTTTTGGTATCTAAAAAGTTTTTGCACAAGGAATTGGTCATGATGCCCAAAGGATTTGAAGTTTTGAAGATAATTCATCAGTCTCCTGAGGTGTTGACCAAAGCTAGGGTTTGAGTTTTTATCAGGCTTCTTTGAGAATTTTGAAGTGAAACTTTGTACATGACCTCTATATATTTGGAAGATCTTACGTTTGAAGTTTTGATCATCAATTTTGAAGGAAAATGGATCAATTGATTCAGAGGGGAAAAATGGTCATTTTGGTCAAAATCAGTCAAAGTCTAGGTTGACCAAGTTAACTCTTGGTCACCCATCAATCCAAGGATGCAATTTTCATATTTCAAGTCCATTTTGGTCATGGGATCAAAGAGATTGAGGTTTAGGTTGAAACTTGTTCTTGAAGAAACCCTAGAAGTTACTAATTTTGGAAAAGAAGGACTTAATTTAAAAAATTCATATTTTATTCACCCCTGATCAAGAATATGCAAATGAAATATTCTTGGAAAGCTAAGAGAATGATATTTCACCTCCTTTTGGTATCATGTTCAAATTGGCAAGGAATCAAGAGTTATGGTCTTTTGAAGTCACAAAATTATAGGTCATTTTCTAAAATTAGTGAATTTCAAGACAAATTTTGAGAACCTTAATTGATTAATTTGAAAAAACTCAAAACTAAGGGATTGTAGATCTTTCGAATAACTTTCCAAATTGTGCTCATTTGTGCCAAAATTCAAAAGTATGAGCAAGTTATGAGTTTTGGAATTTTGGGGCATTTTATTGAAATTTGGCAAATATGCAAAATGGCCAATTCATGAAAACTCAAGTTTCAACAATTATCTTTGTCCCTAATCCAGCCCATGACCTATTTTGGACTTGCTAAGGCCCATAGTATAAGCCATTTCGTGTTCTATGGACCTTGGTGCTTGCTTGAATGAAAAATGCAAAAATTGCCCAAAATTGCAAAAACTCCAACACTCTTTGATCAGATGGAATTAAGGGCCAAGATTCTAAGCATGATCTTCTGAAGTCATTTGGCTCACAAAACGCATAAGAGGAAAGAGAACGCACGGGAAAATCACTTGATTGAGTACACACTCCATTTTTGGCCAAAATTCCCAATCCTGCCCTCCAACGGTTTTAAAGTCAGATTTCCACTTCTAACCTTCTCTAAAAACTCTATATAAGAGGAAGCGAGCAAAGCGAGAGAAAGGGAACGCGCCATTTGCAAGAATTCCGGATCTGAGATTTTCCTTCTTCCTCTGTAACTTGATTCGATTCTCTTAATTCCTTGGTGTTTTCTTCAAAATTCTTTTGGATTCAGCTTCAGAAAATTGAGTAGATCAAGCTAGAACAATTTGTTTGCATCTAGAGTGAAGGAGACAGTAGAACACTTTTCGCCTTGAGGTAATGATTCCAAACTTCAATTTCTGAGACGCGCTTGTTTATTGAGATGTTTGAGCCTGGATTTGTGTTCAATGGTGTTAATGGAATGTTTCTGAAGCTTTATAGCATTTGATTTGGTGAATTATGCATGATTGGACACTCTGAAACTCGCAATTCAGAATGATTTTGTCATATTCATGATTTGATTGTGAATAATGTGGTTGATGTTTTGATTTTGATTCAAATTGCAATGTGATGTATGAAATGCTAACTTTGATTTCATGAAAAATGACGCGAAATTGAGTGTGTTATGCTGGTCTGAACATGAGCCCTAAGCCTGGATGTTGCGCACGTTTTTGAACTGTCCAGAGGATGAAGATGATGTGGTGGCGCTTTCTCATTGATCCGTTTTAATTTTTTGGCTTATTTGAATTTTTGTTTTATTTGACATTTTGTTTGATTTTATTTTCTGATTAAAACACTTTCAAAAATCACAAAACAATTACCTAGGTCAATATTATTTTCTAGTATCTGCCATATTTTTTTGGATTTTTTTAAAAATGATTTGATTGGTTTCAAAAATTCATAGGCTTAATTAATTTATTTATTTGAAGATAATTTTTATTTTAATACTTCTTTGATCCAAAAAATTCCACAAAAATTGTCCTAGACTCACAAAATAATGGAAAAATTGATTCTGACTTTGGTTTATCAGTTTCTTTATTTTTGATTTAAAATTTAATTTCAAAGGTCATTTGTAATATTTGTTTGTTTGATTTTTAATTTAATATTTCCCTTAATAAAAAAAATCCAAAAAAATTTATGTAATCTTGTTTTTAGTCATGAAGTCAGAATATATTTTTTATTTTAGCCATTTTGTTTTTTTGGTTAGGGTTTACCTTTTTTCCCTTAAAAAATAGTTTAATTGTTAATTGTTTATTTATTTATTTTATTTTAATATTTCATTTAATTCAAAAATTCTACAAAAATTCAGGGATGTGTGTTTTTAGTCCTAATATTTGAATATAATTTTGGTTGGCCATTTTTCTGACTTTGTGATTTAAATATTATTTTGAGATGTAAATATTTGTTAATTGGGTAATTGTTTGAATTAAATTTCATCTTTGACTTTTCTTTAATTCAAAAAATGTGAAAAAATATATTTTCTGACATTTAGGGTTTCTTGATGATTTGTATGATCTTGATTTAATTTTTTTGAATTTTGATCTCACATAATAAATATTTGAGATTAAAGGTCAAAATTTAGGATTTTGTTGCTTATGGTGCAAGTTTCATTTTTAATACCACCATGCCTTGGATTTTCTATGGGATTCAAGTCTTTATTATGGTTCATGAATGTATTGGGGAACTTAAAATAATTTATCTTGATTTTTTTAAACTTGGTTTGACATTTTTCCACAAATTAATTTGAAAACTTGTCTAGCTTGGTAGTTTTGCCAACTAGTCTTGAACTTTGGACTTCATTTGGCCTCTTCCCCAATCATTCATGAACTTAGGGCTTGCATTCTGACTTCTATGCCTTTCAAAGATGCTAATATTTTTTTGGTTTGAATTATGGACCTTTATTTCCATTTTTGATGTAATTTTGAAGTGAAGGTACCCAATTATGTTTGCATGTCTTGTTGCAATTTGTTTGATGGACAATGAACTTGAGTGAGGCCTATAATTGGGAACCTAATGATCATGTTGATTCTGATTGTCCATGTTAGCTTAAGCCATTTCACATAGGAGCCTCATATTTTAATGTTTTGAACCATCTAATGCATTATGTAGGTTTTATCTCCTATTGTGTTCATGAAGTTGTGATTGAATTAATTGCGCATGATTAAAATGTGTTTGCTACTGACCTTTATGGTCTTTGTTCATATTATTATCAAGCTCTTATGATCCTTGATTGATATTCAATTGTCAATTCAACATGGTGATAGAAGGGGGCAATATTCGTTTGATTCTTTTGACCTAATCTGTGCATATGCTTGTTTCCTCTTGCCTATTATGTTTAAAGTTTGATAATTGCCACCATGATGTTCTCACTTTTTCACCTTATGAAATACTAACTTGGTTGTTGAATATGCGAGGTACTCTGAGAAATTTGCCACTTTTGGCTTGGGGCTTTTGTGTTTCACTTTATTTGTGGAACACAATTCATTATATTGGCATTATTTTGTGTTTGGCATATTTGATGGTTTATGCAGGATATACATACATATGATTGTGAATGCCACACATTGCCCATGGGATTTGTTCATATCTGATAAATTAATTACATCCAGATGGTGTAAATTTTGACTCAATTTGTCTACTGATGCCAGCTTGCTTGAAGTTTCTCTGGATTTCTTTTATTCTTGCTTGATTGCTACAAATAGTTATCTGTTTGGTATTGTACTACTTCCTTTCTCCCATTTTCATTTTGCATAATTCTCTGACTGCAGGACGGGACCTCTATTGTTGATATATGTCAGGAGGCCCTCTGGTTTTTGTCTAAATTGCATGTGTTGTGTTTGTTTTGATCGATGAGTCACTAAATTTAGAAATTGAGATCACGACTTCGCTCTCATTGCATGTTCCCTATAGGATGTTCATTGCTTTCCTTCTTTAATTGTTGATCAATGAGTCACTCAATTCAGAAATTGAGATCACGACTTCGCTCTCATTGCATGTTCCCTATAGGATGTTTATTGCTTTCCTTCTTTAATTGTTGATCGATGAGTCACTCAATTTTGAAATTGAGATCACGACTTCGCTCTTATTGCATGTTCCCTATAGGATGTTTATTTCTTTCCTTCTTTAATTGTTGATCGATGAGTCACTCAATTTTGAAATTGAGATCACGACTTCGCTCTTATTGCATGTTCCCTATAGGATAGTTTTGTTAAGTTCCCTTTAACATGTAATGTAGGGTAGGATTTTCCCTTATCCTCAATCCTAAGATCAACCATTGTATGATAACACTAGGGATAGTGCTAGGCTAGTTTCCCTTAGTTGTTTTTCCTTTCTTTGCATTTTGTATCTTAAGACAAAAATTTATTTTCTTGGAAAATCATAAGACATTTCTAATGAACTCAAGCCCTTCTTCAAAGTAAAAGATACAAACCAATCTTGCCTTGTCTGTGTTATCTTGAAGCCGATGTTTCGCCATCGCACATGTTTGTTATCCTATTTTGATTCCCAATATCATTGTTAGGTGTGATGTTTTACCATCCTTTTTATTGATCTTTCGTCATCTTTGCCATGATATCTTATTATCTTTTAGCCGATGTCTCGTCATCGCATATTTGTTCGAAGCCTATGTTTCTCCATCGCCCATGTTTTTTTATCCTACTTTGATTCCCAATGTCATTGTTAGGTGTGATGTTTTACCATCCATTTTATTGATGTTTCGTCATCTTTGCCATGATATCTTATTATCTTTTAGCTGATGTCTCATCATCGCACATTTGTTCGAAGCCGATGTTTCGCCATCTCCCATGTTTGTTATCCTACTTTGATTCCCAATATCATTGTTAGGTGTGATGTTTTACCATCCATTTTCTTGATGTTTCATCATCTTTGCCATGATATCTTATTATCTTTTAGCCGATGTCTCGCCATCGCACATGTTTGTTATCCTACTTTGATTTTCAATATCATTGTTAGGCGTGATACTTTGTCATCTATTTTATCGATGTTTCGCCATTTTTTCCATGATGCCATGTTATCTCTTAGGCGATGTTTCGCCATCGCACATTTGTTTAAAGTTGATGTTTCACCATCGCATCTGTTTGTTATCCTTCTTTGATTCCCAATATCATTGCTAGGTGTGTTGTTTTGTCATTCCATTTTATCTTTTGATGTTTTTCCATCTTTGACATGTTACTTTGTTATTATTTGGTCGATGTTTGATCATCTTTTTTTTTGTTTATCGTTTCATTCGATGTTTTTCCATCTTGGCTATCTTTGTTTGTCTTCATTAAAAAAATACAAACCAACCAAAACACATAAGCCGAACTACGACTGCTCTGATTCCTTAAAAGGGATACATAGGCATTGGGGTAGGACCCAACCGAGCATAACTTTTATTTTCCCTACATTATTTTCTTTTTCCTTTTGCATGCATTCCCTTTTCAGTATTAAGCCATAAACATAGGATTTGATCACACCCATAAGATTAGACAACAAGAGTGGATACCGTAGAGTACTACGGGCGTGTGGGGTGCTAACACCTTCCCCTCGCGTAACAGACTCCCTTACCTAATCTCTCGATCGAAAGACCGTGATTTCTCCCTTTCCAGGTTTTCTAGATGTTTACCTTTCCCTCTCGGCGGGATAAAAGATGTTCGGTGGCGACTTCGTTGATGTTACATTAACATCCAGATGACGGGTTCCGGCCGCGTAGTTTCAGAAGGCAGTCATTTTTTTGTCATATTTTCCATGTTTTTGAGGATTTGTAGTGTCCTCTTTTGATTTATTATCCCTGGTTTGTCCTGATTGTTTTTGGGATTATAGTCAGCGGGATGCCCAAATGATTCTTAAGTCTCCTTCGTAGGTTTTAACTTAGTGAGCTTTTTCTCTTGGGAGATAATGACTGCCTATTTTGGTTGGACACCATCACCGTCTTTTGATTCCAGAGGAATTTTTTTGATGTCATTCGTTGTATACAAAGTGAAAGTTTGCGACTGAACGCGCATTTGAATTAACTGAGAGACTACCCTGCCCCAGGTTTTGAATAAAGGTTTCAATTTGTGTGAAAAAGAAAGTTCCTACTTCTTAGGCTTAAGGGGATTGACTAGGTATTATCCTCCTTATAACTCATGTGTTTAGGAATTGAAAGAAACGCCTGTACATCATCAGCAAGGTCTGTCCAAAAGCATACTGTATGAGATTATACCATTGTTTTCGTCATCCTCCCTCTAAGGGCTTGCAACTTTTAAAACAAGAGTTGAATATCATAAAGGGAGTAAAAATCATAATTTAATTAGAATAAAAATGAATGGATTAATTCAAGACATACATATTTAATGCATTAATGAAAATGACCAAAGTCTGACATATAGATAAGTGTTTAAGTAAACAAAGAAATTACAACTGAAAATTCGAATAAACAGAAAATTTCCTCGCCCAGATCGTCACTTCATATGGATGCCCTTGAGGGGTGATAGAAAAGCTCCAGTTGACCGTCTTTTGTAAATTCCAACGCTCCTTCGTCGATCATGTCTTGAATCTTGTTTTTTAACGTCCAACAACTATCAGTATCATTCCCCAAACTATAGGAGTGATATGCACATCTTTCATTGGCATGATAAATAGGAGCAGCAGTGTTAGAATTCCGAGGAGTATCCTTTAGTGTGACCAAATTCAGATTCAACATGTGTAGCAAGACTTGCGACATTGGCATGTTGAGTTTGGGGTATTGCCTATTGGGTGCATTCTATTTATGTCGATTACCCTTTCCTTGTTGATGAGGTGGTTGTTTGGATCGTGACGTGGCAGCAAATTGGAAAGGTCTACTTTCCACAAACCGGCTCCTTGCCTCATGGGAGGCTGAATGATGACTTGATCCTTAATCTCAACAGTTTTTTTCATACGGTTGCAACAATCTCGATGAATTTTGTTGACGAGGGTCCTTAGCTCCTCTTATCCCCGAGCTAAGTTTTGGATAAGAGCCATCTGGACCACCAGTTGTCCCATCATCTGGACTTTCATTGTTTCCATTTCAGTTTGTAGCCGTTTCAACTGGCCATCCTTGTTATCCTCAGGATTCACCATGATCATGCCCCTAGTGAGGAGTGCTTTCACCTCTTCTTGTTCCTAGGACAGGTTCAAGAACATTTCCTGAAGTTGAGCATTTTGAGTCTGAATGTCCTTGATAGTCTGTCCTAGAGCCATCTCTACTGAAATAAACAGTAAGCAGATGAGAGACCTGTGTGAGGAAAACCTTTCATGGTATGATGCATGTTATGTGGATGCGATGTTTTCAAGGATCTCTCGGGGTAAACACAAGAAGATGTTAGAAGTTCAATTTTGATCAACCACTTGATTGGAGAACTTCGTATCAGTGGATGTCCTTCCACAGAATCAAGCTCACCATGTCAAGTGGGTCATAGCCCTTGACTCAAGTTAACGTGTTTTGGTCTTGATGGTGTTTGATTAGAGAATGAATCCTCTTGCCTCTTTACAGACGTCTGGTTCAACATGACCCTGCATCATAGGCCCTTGAGATCCTTGAAATGATTATTGAAAATGCTATGGTATGATGTCACGATGTTATGTACAAGTATGCAAAGCAAGCAAGTTTTTATGTACAAATAATCATATACACACAAAGCAAACAAGTTCTTAGGTTTAGGCTTGCAATGAGGTTTATAGGTAAGTACACTCTTGAAGTTTAGTTGGCTCAACCTGTCCTAGAAAGTAACCGGGTTGTAGGGGATCTCAATATCATTGATCTTTCTTCATCGGGCATTGTTTCAGTGCAAACCTCTTTAATGGCGACCGAAATATCCCGAAAGACCAATCTCAATGAGCGTAGTATCGAGTATCAACCAACTTTGGACTGCACCAAAGCCAGCTACCTCACAACTTCCTAATGGAAAAGTTGGTCAAGTAAGGTTCTAAAGTCAGTTAGTGCTTCATGACACCACACAACGGCCCCGTATTCTCCTTGACTACTCAAGGGCTACCGGTACCAACAAATGTGTCACACTAACATAGCTATTATTTAGACCATGTCGGTATACCCTGCACAGTTTCCACAATTTATTGCTACTTACTTAAAAAGGTGCCCCAGATCTGGGTAGAGGATCAAAACAAGCCTAAATAAGGAATCATAATGTAAAGCAAGTAAGTCAAACAATGAAAAGTAAGTAAAGGTGATCTAGCCCTAAGGTAACCCCACTATTAAGTATTCTCCCCAGCAGAGTTGCTAGTTCTGTAACACGGTGGGAGAACTGACTTGGGATTCTTGCGTTTGATCGCAATTGTTGCGGATAGCAAGATTCGCCACCGAATTTTCTTTTATACAATAAGGAAAGGTTGAAAATAACATGAAAGACCTTTCGAGATTATTTCTTGAGTTCGGGGGGTACGTTATAAAAATGGAATGTATTATCACCCTTTTTATAAGTAGTTATCTACGGGCTCTTAGTTGCTTGTTACATCACTTGCTTTTGTCTGAAAATGTGCTTGTGGTTTGGTTTTTGAATGTATTTTGAAAATGTCTTTGTAATGGTTCTCGTTTCTATAATAACGCGTACAAAGTGTTGTTTTGAAAATAGTTCAAAGAAGTGTTTGTGGAATGTGTATTTAAAAGTGATTTTGAAAAGTGTCTTTGTAATGGTTCTCGTCTCTATAAGAACGCGTACAAAAAGCTTTGTCTAAATGTTTCAAAATGCAAGTGTGGGTGTACAAAATGTTTTTGTTATGAGTAAGCAAGAAACTAGGAGCATCCTACCTACTCAAAAGGTCTTAGTGTTTTGTTCCTCCTCCTTTAGATATAGCTAACTTACCTTTTATTTGGTAAGAAGCCCCATCATTGGATGTGAAGGGACGGGCGTGGAACGTTTGTATAGTCATAGAAGGCAACCTATGGGATGTTTTAGAAATGTTGTTTAGGGACTAGATTGTTTACCGAAGGTAACATTGAGGGTCATTGAGGGACTACGATCTTTTTATCAAGGATCTTTGCTAAAACACCCATATTCGAGGGACATGACTATTTCTTCGAGGCAACAAGTGAGATTATCCTAAGAAGTGCATGTGTGAATAGTGTGTTTGATTTGCATGCATTTAGTCTTTGATTAGGGGTTGTCTAATTGTTGTTTTTATCTTGCCATACATACCCTATTTTACTAGCAACCATACAAAAGTAATAAAATGCAGAAAGATAAAATCCTACACTATTACAACCATATTGAATAACATAAAAATATAAAGGAAAAAATAAAATAAAAACAAGAAAAATGTTTCTTTTGGTTTAGGAAGAAACACCCTTCGATGATGCACTTTTTAACCTCCTTCAATTTGGGGCGTGGAGTCAGTGAAGTCATGCCCTTTGATTTTACTTTCTGCCTCCTTCGACTGGGGGCTGGAATTAGTGTAGGCGTGCCTTTCATATGGGCCTGCAGGTCAGCGTAAGATGTAATCTGGCTTTCCGCCTCCTTCAATTGGGGGTTGAAAGCAGTGAGGGAGTGCCTTTCAACTTGGCCTGGAATCAGTGAGGAAGCCCCAGGCTTCGTTTCATACTCCTATCTCCTGTTTCTTTCGTTTGAGATATTAAATAGCAACATGGCCTAAGGCCATGCTAGCATTACCTTAGGGTCAGGTTAGTTCTTAAAGCATTTGTAACAAACTAAAGAACAAAACCAAAAGGAGAGACAATAAAAACAAACTAAAAGGGTGTAAATGAAAGGGAAACAAATACTATGTACATGTTTGAAATGAAAAGGAAATTTATTTA
Organism: Vicia faba; assembly: GCA_948472305.1. Classification (NCBI taxonomy): domain Eukaryota; kingdom Viridiplantae; phylum Streptophyta; class Magnoliopsida; order Fabales; family Fabaceae; genus Vicia; species Vicia faba. The sequence goes on along the minus strand of OX451739.1, from coordinate 420,851,104 downwards.
CATGTTATGCTGGAAATGAAGGATCCAAGGTTAAGATTGACTTACCTTGCTTGAGGCTGGGACGTGTGTTGGGCCTTTAAGTGGTTTCCTTGAGTGTTTCTGGATTAGAAAGGAGGAGACAAAGGCGACGTCCTTAAGGATGGATTTGGAGGAGAATAACAAGTGTGATGTTCTTTCTACTGGATTTGAAGGGTAACAAGGTGTGGGGATGCTTCATATTCGAAGGGGACAAGTGTTTGGATTCTGGGTTTGTGTTTGATGAATGTTTTAGTGTTCGAGAGATTTATGGTGTTTGATAATTTTTTTGAGATTCGTTCCTCTGGCCAAAAAGTCTTCCCTTAAACATGTGTTGGAGCCTCTTATTTATAGGCTAAGTTGGCTGAAGCTTTTGGAGGGAAAATAAAAAGTTTGAACAATTTGAGTAACCTGCTTTTGTAGCTTTCGAGGGACAGTGCTTTGAATGCTATTTTAGTTCAAGAATGGGGCAGTGTTTTAGGACTGCTTTGCAGCAGTTTTGGCCAGTGTGTCAAGCCTGAACTTGGCAGTAAGCATCTTTGAATATAATCTTTTTGTTTTGAACCTCCTTCATCCAGACTCTTCCCCAGACAATGTTATTTAATTTTCCTTCAACAAGTGTCTTTCAAATGGGTCACTTTTGTGCATCCTTCGAAGGAGCCAAAAGTGTGACCCTTGGATGGGTCACCAAAAGATGCCTTAAAGTGGGCTTTGTAAATCCTTCGAATGGTACATCAAGCATGTCCTTCGAATGGGATGCCCAGAGTTGGGTTCGAAAGATGTTGATTCAAAGGGAATCAAAGTTACAAAGGAAATCTTGTGAAGGTGGTTCTGTCCAGTCGAAGGCTTGCCTTCCAAAGGTCCATGTAGCCAAACGAAGGAGTGTACGTAAGGCGTCCCTGCCTTGTGACTTAATGCAAGTAATCAAAAGATCTTTGTTCAAACGAAGGCTTGCATGAAGGGAAACACATGACCAAACAAAAGGTGCATGCGGGAGGCCAAAATGTCCAGATTCGAAAGAGGCATACAGGAGGCAAAAAATGTGCAAATCGAAGGATGCCAAAAGGGATCCTTTTGCCTTGGAATTGAAGGAAGCTATAGGAGGATTTGTACCTTGTGTATTCTAGCACGGGGGAAGCCTTTTGCACGCAAGAAAGAAGTTATGGCTTAAACAAAGGCTTGTACGCAGCTCGTCATCAACTTGTGACTCAACGCAAGCATGGGGGAACATTTTTCCAGTTAACATAGGCACGCACGCACCAAACATCTAATCGAAGCAGGCACAGAGATAACCATTGCATGGTGAACCCTGTGAGGCTAAAGGTGCAATAAAAGGTGGCTTACAAGAACTCCTGCCTTGTGAACCAAAGCCAACACGCCATAGGCCTATGCCCAGTCAAAGGGTGCAAGCTAAACTTGCATCGAAAGAGGCCAAAAGGCCAATCGAAGAAGCTGAATCAAAGAGGCTTGTTTTTCTCCAACTTTTGTCAAAAAGATTATTTTCATCTGTTTTCCCCCTTTTTTGACAGTTTCTTTTTTAACTTGATACTGGAAAATTCAATTGTACTTGTGAAAGCTTCAATCTTGAGAATCCTTGTGAGAGATGCCTTAAGGAATGAGAGGGCAAGTTTTGGGGCACAACATAAGAGATACTGAAAATAATTCGGAAAAGTGACTACAATGTTGTGGAACAATTGGGGCAGACCCTATCAAAAATTTCAATTCTAGCCTTACTGCTATGCTCTGAAGCCCATGCTAAGGCTTTGGTAAAGTTCCTGAAGTTTGTTCATGTGCCTCAAGAGACTTCCGCTAACCAATTCGAGAACTACGTTGCTAGTTTGACAGTTGACAATGGCCTTGGTTTCTATGATGCTGATTTAATGTCCAAAGGGAGAAAGCATAATGATGCTCTTCATGTCTCTATTGAGTGCAGGGGCACTACCATAGATCATGTTCTGGGGGATACAGGTTCATCATTGAATATGTTACCTAAGAATTCTTTGGACATATTGGATTGTGAAGGACTCACACTGAAGCCGAGCAATATTGTGGTGAGAGCTTTTAATGGTTCTAAATGAATGGTGCACAGAGAGGTAGACATTCCTGTTAAAGTTGGTTCTCAGACCTTTGACTCTACTTTTTACGTAATGGACATTTGCCCGTCTTACTCCTGTTTATTGGGACACCCTTGGATTCTTGGAGCCGATGCTGTTACCTTTACTCTGCATCAAATGTTAAAGTATCCAGTAAATGGGAAGATTGTCACAGTCCATGGTGAAGAATAGTACATGGTAAGCCACCTAAACTCTTTCAGGTATGTTGATATGGACGGCGAGTTCATTGAGACCTCCTTCCAGAACTTTGAGGAGGTTCCTCGGACAATTTCTGTGTCCAATACTGCTACTTGTGTTCCAAAGATTACCAGACCTCCGTTGAAGATGGCTTCTCTAAAGGACGCCAAAGCTATAGTTGAAGAACGTGGGGTTACTATCTGAGGCCAGCTCCCTGACATCCCCAACAAGTCTGACAAGTTTTGTTTAGGTTATACTTCAGGACACCAAAGAGCTATTCGTCGTGCTCGCTCTGAAGGACCACCACTCCGCATCAGTAACCATGGAATTAATGCTTTAGAGGACAGTGACAATGATTGCAACATGGACAATTGGATCTTACAAACTACCAGCGGTGGAATAAATAATTGGATGGCTAGAGACTTTGTTCCCATTACTTTTCACCAGGAGTAATTGTCTTTTTGTTTTCTGAATATGTAATATTTGAACAATTTAAACTCTAAAGCCTTGTGCTTTACCCGAGGCACAATGGTCTATTTGTGAGGGTTATTTCTTCATCTTCATATGTCATTAATAAATCATTGGACATTTTGCATACAAATTTTACGCTCTCTATCTTTCCATTCTGCTTTTTATTTTATAAAAAATAGCCATGCTCTCTTACACACACCCACATATCAAACTGCAGATCCACATCCACCCTAGATCCCATTAATAACGGTTATGCTATTACCAATTATGACTTTGAAAATCTGATCTACCAAGTCGAGAATGAAGGTGAGGAAGATTGTGAAGTACCAGGAGAACTTGCTAGACTGTTGCAACAGGAGGAAAGAGCAATACAGCCTCATGAAGATCCGGTTGAGACAGTAAACTTGGGTACTGAAAAGGATAAAAAGGAAGTCAGGATAAGTGCCAACTTGGAGCACAGTGTCAAAGAAAGGTTAATTCATATGTTACATGACTATGTTGAGGTCTTTTCCTGGTCATACGAAGACATGCTGGGGCTGGACACTAATATTGTGGTTCATCGTTTACCAACGAAAGAAGACTGCCCTCCAATGAAGCAAAAGGTTCGTCGTATGCGTCCAGAGATGTCAGAAAAGATCAAGGCTGAAGTCATGAAACAATTCAATGCTGGTTTCTTAGATGTTACTTCTTATCCATAATGGGTTGCTAATGTTGTTCCAGTACCTAAGAAGGATAGTAAGGTACATATGTGTGTGGATTACAGAGACCTGAATAGGGAAAGCCCCAAGGATGACTTTTCGCTTCACCATATTAATATCCTTGTCGACAACACTGCACAAAATAATATATTCTCCTTCATGGATGGTTTCTCCGGGTACAATCATATCAAAATGGAACCTGAAGATATGGAGAAAATAACCTTCGTCACGCAGTGGGACACTTTCTGCTACAAAGTTATGTCATTTGGGTTAAAGAACACTGGGGTAACCTATCAACGTGCCATGGTAGCTTTGTTTCATGATATGATCCATCACGAGATAGAGGTCTACATCGATGATATGATATCCAGGTATCAGACTGAAGAGGAGCACCTTGATCACCTGCAAAAGCTGTTTGAAAGACTAAAGAAGTACAAGCTGAGACTGAACCCGAATAAGTGCACCTTTGAAGTAAGATCTGGTAAGCTCTTAGGCTTCGTTGTCAGCGGCAAATGTATTAAAATAGACCATGCAAAGGTTAAATCCATACAAGAAATGCCAACTCCCCGCACTGAGAAGGAGGTCAGGGGATTCTTGGGACGTCTAAACTACATTTCCAGATTCATTTCCCATCTAACTGCTACTTGTGAGCCAATCTTCAAATTATTGAATAAAGATCAAGTAGTGAAGTGGAAAGACGATTGCTAGACCACATTTGACAAAATCAAGGAATATCTTCAAGAGCCTCCAATTTTTATGGCGCCGGTTGAAGGAAGACCTTTGATTATGTACTTAACAGTATTAGAGAATTCAATAGGGTGTGTGTTGGGGAAGCATGACGAGTCTGGTCAAAAAGAGCATGCGATATACTACCTTAGCAAAATGTTTACCGACTGTGAAACAAGATATCACTGCTCGAGAAAACTTTCTGCGCTTTGGCATGGGCTTCTCGCCGACTAAGACAATATATGTTGACTCACACTACCCTGTTGATATCTAAAATGGATTCTATCAAATACATCTTTGAGAAGCCCGCTCTATCCGGAAGAATATTAAGATGGAAAATTGTCCTGACCGAATATGATATTCAATACACAACCCATAAAGCAATCAAGGGAAGTGTATTAGCTGATCATTTGGCTCATCAGGTTTTGGACGACGACCAATCCATGAATTTTGAATTCCCGGGCGAGAACATCATGTTAGTAACTGATTGTGAAGAACCTGGACCTGAAAAAGGATCCTGATGGACTATGGTTTTTGATGGAGCTTCCAACGCACTTTGCAATGGCATCGGTGGTGTGATAATATCTCCTGAAGTCTGTCATACTCCTTTAACTGCCAGGCTATGTTTCAACTGTACCAACAATATGGCTAAATATAAAGCATGCATTATGGGTCTCAAAGCTGCTATCGACTTGAGGATTAAATTCTTGAGTGTAATTGGAGACTCGCCATAGTAATCAGTAAAATAAAAGGAGAATGGGAAACGAAGCATCCTAATCTCATCCCTTATTGAGAGCATGTGTTGACATTGATTCCACACTTTGAAGAAGTTACCTTTGAGCATTTTCCACGAGAGGAAAATCAACTAGCGGACGTGCTAGCTACTATGTCATCCATGTTTAAGGTCAAATGGGATAAAGAAAAAGTAGTGGAAAAACCTTGGTTCCACTAAGTGAAAAGGTACCTCGAAGCCCAAGATTATCCCGAGGGATCTTCCATCAATGATAAGAAGTTCCTAAGAAGGTTCTCTGCCAATTTTTCCTCTGTAACAGAATTCTATGCAAGCGCAACCAAGATTCTACTTTACTTCGATGTTTAGACAAGATTGAGAAAGAGAAGATTATGGAATACATGCACGAAGGCACCTTTGGCACCCATTCTATTGGGAACACAATGGCTAATAAGATTCTGAGGGTGGGGTACTATTGGTCCACTATGGAAGCAGATTGTCATCATCACTCCCGAACTTGTCACAAATGCCAAATATATGCTGACAAAGTATATGTTCCTCCGGTACCTTTGAATGTCTTGACCGCTCCCTGGCCTTTCGTAATGTGGGGCATTGATTTGATCGAAGTGATTAGACCTACCGCTTCTAATGGGCACCTCTCCATCTTGGTTGCCATTGATTACTTCACAAAGTGGGTCGAGGCAGCCTCGTTTACTTCTATTACCAAGAACGTTGTGGCCCGATTCATCAGACATAACCTTATCTGTTGGTATGGTATTCCAGAAAGAATAATTATGGATAATGGTACCAATCTCAATAATACTATGATCATTGAAATCTTTACACAATTAAAAATTCAACGTGATAACTCTTTTCCTTACTGGCCGAAGATGAATGGCACTGTTGAGGCTGCCAATAAGAATATCAAAAGGATCATACAGAAGATAACAGTGACATATAAAGACTGGCCCGAGATGTTACCATTTTCTCTTCATGGTTACCGTACCTCAGTGCGCACATCAACAGGGGAAACCCCCTTTTCTCTCGTATATAGTATGGAAGTTGTCTTACCCATCGAAGTCCAGATCCCTTCCTTTGAGAATCATGAAAGATGCAGGGTTGAACAAAGACAAATGGGTTCAGAATCGACTTGACCAATTAAACCTGATTGACAAGAAGAGGCTCACGGCTGTCTGTCGTAGTCAGATGTACCAAAAACGTATGATCAAAGCTTTTAACAAGAAGGTCAGACGTTAGTTATATTAGGTTGGTAACCTAGAAATCAAGCGCATTATCCTACCACAAGGTGATCCCAGGGGAAAATGGACTCCCACATGCGAAGGGCCATTTTTGATCAAGAACATATTTTCTGGCGGAGCCATGATCTTAACCACTATGGACGGTGACGACCTTCTGCACCCTGTAAATGCATACATATTTAAAAGATACTACACATGAAGAAAGACCCGCTAGGTCGAATGGTCTAGGCAAAAATACGGGCATCCCGGCGAACCAAAAGGGTTCGTGCAAAAATTAGGGATATACATGTGAAAAAATCTGTACACCTGGAAAGTCGAAAACCTAAAAAGGCGGCTTGGGCAAAAAAGGGTATCGCGGTGGACTGAAAACCCGAAAGGGCGGTCCAGGTAAAATTTATGGATTTCGAGCGTACGACTATGTCCCGTTGGATCACCTTACAGCCAATTTTCAGTATCAACTATCAAGCTCAAATGGTAATAATCAATCCAGTCAGGTTCGGACAAGCAGCAAAGTGATGAGACGCATAAAGATATAAAAGCGATAGCAGAATGGGAACCCAATGGGATTATTTCACATAGCTGTTTTTCTTTGTATACTATTTTGTACAATTTTCCATCTTACAAAGGCATTATCTTATTAGGATGTACGTCTCCTTGTACAAAGACGCCTATTATAGGCAAAAATTCTTTGAATCAATACAAAAACTATCTTTTTGAAAGTGCAAAACTACTTATTTTTATTTTCCTATATTGTTTACAAAAACGTCCAGTGATTATTTTTTGAACATATGCATTTGAATATGATTATTGTTTACAAATATACACATAAAGAATAGAAATACAATTACTGACGACTTTAAGAAATGGGACAACGTCTAAAAAGTCATCTGCAAAACCCCACGGATACTTTCTCCAGCTGGTACAGAGACGTAGACATCCTCCTACAAAGTCATTGCTACATTTTCAGCACACAACCTAATGATGTCAGGTGTTCCAATACCCCCTGCAGAGCAAGGATCTCCAATCATCTCCACAGCCTCTGAAATAATTCCTCATCATGGTTCATAAATTTCTTGGGTTCCCCAACAGTACTTCATAAAATCTCCAAGCGGTTTGTGGAGTTTCCTTTCCCCAATAGAGTTTATTTCTCTAGAAACGGAAATCCATTTCCCAACACTTCAACTTCAACAAATAATGAAAACTTACATTCTTCATCCCTGTTGTACCCCAAAATTTTCCCTCTCTTTCTTCAGGAAATCATCTTGGATTTTCAAGGTCCCTCTGAAACAAATCCAAGTCCTGAGTCATCATTTTTTGCCCAAGCAGACCATTTACAAGATCAAGATGATCACACAAGCTCTAAAGACAACGCTTTTATCTTGAGAAAAAAAAATTAAATTCTAAATACTTGGAATGTTTCTCTAAAAAATGAGCGTTTAAGAAAAAATCAGCATTTCAGAACTTCTGGATCAATTCCGGATAAAAACGGTCAGAAGTTGCAAGCTTGGCTCAGCGTAGTCAGAAGTTGGCTCTTCAGCAGCTACATCAGCTCAATCAGAAGTTGTAAACGTGGTTCAAAATGTAAGCATCAGACAGAACATGACTCTTTCAGCAGTTACGCAAGCTCAGTCAGAATTTGCTAAAGGAATGCAAAAGAAGCAGGGAAGTCTGAAGGCTCTCTCAGAACATGTTGAAATTAGAAGATGAAAAGGTCAGAAGAGTGGGTGTTACACTGATACAGAATCTCTAAGCCCAGGAGGTCCAAAAGCAAATCCAAGGAACGTATCAGAAAATCAGGAGAATCCCCAGAACTTGCTAAGACCACAGGAAGCCAAGGCCAGAGCATGGTTTACGCTGTTCTTTTGAAACAGAACTGCTGATTCAACGTTGGTTTCCATTACTAGAATATTGATGTTGATAGGTCTTATCACCATTTAATGCTCATTAATGCTCCCAACCACTCCTGAACATTCATCCAAGTAATCCCTTCACGTGTGGCTTGGAAAATGCCTTTATGCAGAGTCTGGCATGGGTCTACACGCCACCGCCCACTTAAGAGGTCACTTCTCTCCAATCCACGCCTGCTGCTGCAGCCTAGGCTGAAGGCTATCTGTTATCACAACTTCCCAGGAATTTTTGTCAAAGAACAATTCAAACTCTGTTGGCGCTTTAATGTTCAAGGCACCCACAAGAACTTTGCCTATAAATAGAGAGTCATTGTCCACTGAAAAAGGGCGTTCAAGAAACAGAAAAATTGCTAAGAGAGAAACAGAAACCCTTAGCAAGATAGTGTTCTGAAACTCTGCCAAAATCTCCAGTTGTTTCATAGCTTTGAATTTCTCATCTTCAAACTTTATCCAATACCCAGTTTTCTGTGTGAACTAAAAAAAAACCTCTTTTCAAACCTCTGACCCTACATACGCACACACCTTCACCTGCCTTCTTTCAAAAAAAAAAGAATCTGTCCAGAACACCACCTGAGCCTAAAGCTAGCTTTCACCCACAAACTTTTCCAACAGCCAGGTAAGCACCTGCTGACCTTCATCACGCTGCTAAGCATCATCAGCTGTGCATACTCAAATAAACATAATGTAAATATCATGTTGTTGCTGTTTGTATTCTGAGAATTTTCATACCTCAGAATGTTCTAAGCCAGTGTAGGACCTTCCTGTGACCTTATTGGCTCTGCCCTCTGAAACATTTTGACATTTGCTGGATCTGTTCCAAATATGTTTCCTGTTTTGTGGAATAACAACAAAATTGCAGGTGTTCTGATTAGTACAGGGAAAAGCCAAGTGCTGACTTTGACGTTAGCATATCTGAAGCCTGGTTTGCTGTCAATAATATCAGAACCTCTGAGAGTTATTGTCTTTCCAGCAGAATCAGAACTTCTGGTTTCTCCACTAACAAACTTCTGTCTGGCAGCGCAGGGGAGTCAGAACTTCTGATTTCCCCACTAACAGGGTTCTGTTTTGTAGGTGCCAGAGTCAGAAGTTCTGACTCATACAGTTTAACCAAGAGGTTGATCATCTGGCAGCGGATCTGAGTCAAAACTTCTGATGACCTCTCAGCGCCCGCTGGCTCCCTCTCTCTCTCTCTATATCTTGTTTTTTTGCTATTTTATTTTTTGTCTGTTTTTCTCGTTGAACCCCCCATGTACAAATGTGTATCCCCACCCCCTAATTGTTGTAATAGCGCAGGATTTTATATTTCTGCTTCTTATTGCTAGTAATTAGGACATGTATGGCAAGATAAAATCAATGAAATAGAAAATCCTAATTCAAAGAAAAAACTCTTGTATGCAATAAAACACACTTGCACACTAACACCCCTAGGGTTACATCCACTTGTTGCCTTTCAAAATTGGACCATATTGCATGTTAGGTCTCTTTGGGCAAAACAAACAATTAAATGATCATAGTCCCTCGATGACGCTTTCGAAAGTTGCCTAAAAATGATCAAGTCCCTTAAAGGAAAAATTGCCCAAAGATACTTGGCACCATTGCAATTATGGTCTAAACGATGACCCGCGCCCGTCCCTCTCACATCCTAACACAAGATTGTCCACCAAATACAATGGTGGAACAAAATTGTTAAATGGGTTAAAACATAGCAATAATCTTTGAGAAAATTAGGGTAGATAGCTCTTGGTTACTTGCCAATTTGCAAAACAAAACACTTGCCTATTTTTTTTCAAAACAACACATCACAATACACTTTCAAAACAAACTTTCAAAAACATTGAAAAAATTTTCAAAAGACATACACCTTTGTATACATCCCAACATGAATCATTACAAAGGTTGCCACCACATTGGCCTCTTTTCAAAATATTTTCAAAAACCACACACAAAGCACCATTTCAAACAATTGAAAATAAAGGCAAGTTGATCTAAGCAAGTAACTAAGAGCCCATGGATAACCATGGATAGAAAGGGTGCTAATACCTTCCCTTTCTATAATCTACTCCCCGAACCCAAGAAAACATCTCAAAGATTTTTGCTGTGCTTTTTAAACCTTTCCTTAGGATAAAATAAAAAGTCGGTGGCGACTCTTGCTCAACCGAAACATTTGCGAAAACAAACGCAAAATTTCAAGTCAGTTCTCCCACCGTATCACAGAACTGGCGACTTTGATGGGGAGTTGTTTTAAAAGTGGAGTAACCTTAGGGATTAGATCACCCTCTTGCATGACTAATTGTTTGATTTGATTGCTTTATATTTTGACTCTCTTGTTAGGGTTTGCGATCCTACACCCGGATTTTGGGAAACATTCATAGATAGCAATACGTTGTGGAAACTGTGCGGGGTATACCGACACGGTCGAAGCAATAGCTATATTAGTGCGACATATTTGTGAGTACCGGTAACCCTTGAGTTCAATCAAGGAGAGTACGGGGCCGCTGAGTGATGTCACTAAGCACTAATGACCTAGAACCTTACTTGACCATCTTGGCCTTTTATTAGGGGTAGTGAGATGACCGGCTTTGGTGCAGTCCGAAGTTGGTAGATACTCGATACTACACTCATTGAGGGTTGTTTTCTTGGAATATTTTGGTCGCCAGTTAAGTGGCTAAACTAAAACAATGAACAATGAAAGCAATCCAATGATATTGAGCTCCTTAGAACCCGGTTACTATTTATAGGACAGGTTTTTAAGCCAACTACACTCAAGAGGGTACTTACCTATGAAACCCCATGCAAGCCTGAAACTAGGGTTTGGTGTGATTTGCTTGTACATATGTTTGTGCATACATCATGAACATCATAAAGCATCATATGCATTTACTAACCACTTCAAGGGTTTAGATCTTCATCTTTGTTCTTGTTTTGTAGGTCATGGAAACTCCTCGCAGAAAAACCATCCAAGTCAACCTTGTGAGAATCTCTCCTCAACTCAAGGAGCTCACCTCAAGAATTCCGGAAAGCTCATCCTTCAGTGAAAGACATGGTAGACTGCTCAGCTTAGTCAACACCAACATTGAAGAAGACATGTAGCGATAAAAAATGTAGCGGGGTAAATCGGAGATCGAATTATTGATTAATTCGTCTCACAAAAGCAAGAGTCGCCACCGCGCTTTATTGTTTCCAAAGGAAAAGGGAAAAGAGCGAAATAAAACCCTAAATATGCAATGTAAATAATAATAAAAATACAAAGCGTTTTGAAAAGAGATCTTATGGTTCGGGGGTTGGTTATACAATGGGAAGGTATTAGCACCCAATGCATCTATAGTACTCTATAGGAACCTTTTGAAATATCTGTTTTATTTAAAATTGATCGCTTGATTGAAAATAAATCGTTTTGGCCGAAAAGGGATACGGATGGGTTTTTGAAGATACGACGACCTAATGTCGAAGTTTTTGCTTAAAAGGTATAAGTCTTGAAAAGGTTGAAATTTTGAAGAAGGGTGAATATTTGAGGAAAAATTATCCTAAGCTTTTAATGAATGAGAGTATTCGCTCGATCGTTTTTGAGGACATGAAGTCGACAAAAATTAGACAATTCCCTTTGGATTGGCGCAAACAGAATAATCAAGTAAGTGCGAGATATTTAAACAGAAAATTATGAGATAAATGATATACAACAAATTAAATAAGAGACTGAGTGTGTGAACATGCATTTTTTAGATTTTTTGTTTAATATATGAAGAGAAAATGTTTTAATTTGTTGCGCATTTTAACATAGATAAAAGGGTAATGAGAATTAATAGAAATGTTTTTAAGGTTTTTATATGTTTTTTTATGTCCTTTTGTATTAGTATTTAACCAAAATGAGGGGAGTAAATTAAAGAAAAATAGCATGTTTTTTAGTTTTCTCATTTTTTTACTTTCATGTGTTTTTAGAGATATTAAATATTTCCAAACTAAATAAAACTTACAAGTCATGAATTTAAATCTAATTAGAAATAAGGAAGACTAAAATTATTAAATAAACCTAAACTTAAACTAAATAAGATTGGGTAAAATATTAAAATTTGTCTAATTAAAACTATATGTTTATTTCTAAGAAACTAACTAATCTAAATTAAATAAGTTTAGCTAAGAAAATGAATAGAATTAAACTAAAGGGCCTATAAGAAAAAAATGGGGTGGGAGTAGCAATTAGAATGGACTTAAGTTAAAAAAACTGAGCTTGGTTGAGGGAGTTGGACCGGGTCATTGGAGGACCCAGACCCAAGAAAAAAACACAATGCTGTAACAAAGAAAACCTAGGAATGTTGTAAGCTGGCCGCCGCTGTTGGCTGTGTCTTGGAGGTTGGTAGGTGCCGGTTTGTTTCCAGTCCCTTACGCAACATCAGTGATTCAACAGTCGTTAACGAATCGCAGTACGACAATGGTTGGTTGAAACGAGATAGCGTTTCGTTTTCCTTTGTTACCGTGGCGATGGGTTTAAGAGAAGATCGTAGAGGGGTTCGAGAGAGAGAAAGATTGGATGATGGCTCGTGAACAAGTTGGAGCGTGGCCTGTGCAGCAGAGGACGAAATGGGTTTGGTGTTAGGATGACGAAGATTGATGATAGGGTGATGCGTGGAGGGAGAGGGAGTTAGGTGGGTTTACAGCGGAAGTTTGGAGGGAGTATGGAAGTAGTTTGCTGATGGGGAGAACGACGCTGGGGAGTTGGTCAACGATGCTACTGATTTCTCTGCCCAATAAAAAAAGGTAAAACGTTATATTACTCTTTTCCCACGTCTCTCTTTCTCTAGATTTCCTTACGCTACATCTTTCCTCTAAGGACTCTGTTTACCCAGGATATCCTCGATAAGCTCCACAACTTCTTGAACCGTTGTGATGCTCTATGCACTATCTTCTTCAATGCGGATGAAAGACGCTTCCTAGAGTCCCAACACAATCTCAACTGTATCAAGTGAAACGCTCCAAGAGATACAAATTGATTCGCCGGTAGAGTCATCTGATAAAGCCAGCTGCTTCTTCTGCTGGAAAGAAATAATTGTGAAGACTAAGGCAGAGGTTTGTCCTAAGTTCTATTAGTAGTCGATTTTATGTGCGGCAAATGACTTGACTTGAAGAAAATTGTTATAACTTTGTATAACTGACAAACTTAACCAGGCTGAATCTGTTGCGATTATATTCTCGGTGGTGAACTTAACGGATCCAGCTCAACCAGAGAGGCACGATACGAGGTGTGACTTTGTACTGTGATCGATATTGCTTTTAAAAAAAACCTGTAGTGTTCAATGTCGTGACCATTTTATTTGTTGTGTACAGAAATTTAAATTGCAGTTTCTAAGGACTTTGATCCAGACAATGACCTGATAAAATTTGGCATTGCAAATCAGACAACGATGCTCAAGGGAGAGACTGAAGAGATTGGTTAGCTTTTATCTTTTTTGGGTGTTAGCAACACAGGTAATTATAAGGTGAACTGGATATGGGAGTGGAGGTAACAATTGTAAGGTGATGGTGAGTGTTGGGCAGCATTTAAAAGGTATTTTCGTGCGGAATGAGGTGAGTCCTCTCCTCCTCCTAGTGGCCTCTTGATTCTTACAAAAAAACATCTCTATGAAATTCTCAGAAAACTCTCAATCTCAAACTCACATCTTTCCTATCATTATAGCAGTTATGGACTATAATGTGAAATTAAAGCACAAACTAAAAGAAAACAAGAATGCAAGAAAAATCAGGTACCTCTTTATTCCTCTCTGTTTATGATTTTTGGTTGCATTATGTTCTCCTACCTCTTATCCATCAGCTCCGTGTATTGAGACTTCGAACAGACACAAATCATTTTTTGGTCCTGTGTGGGTTTTCACGGATGAACGAAGGGTGTATCGGCTAGATAGTATGGACAGCTTAGCAACGGAATATACAGGACAAAGGTGTTATGGTCTTAAGAGAAGGATTATGGTGTTTATGGTTTTTGGTCAGTACGCTTGAAAAAAATGGTTTTGGTCAGATGCAGGTTTAATGGTTTTTATGCTATGCAAAATGGTTTAGCCTAGGAGCAAAACAATGGTTTTTCGCTTTGATAGTCTTGTCTAGAACCCTCCTCCCTGCAGGTTATATCCTATCCTTTTGAAGGGGTTTTTCTCTCATATAGCCGTTGCTTCTTTGTTGATTGCTCAGGTTTGAGTATATTTAATATATTTTCTGATGCTCTGCACATATGCTGCTACATATGGTTTTGACTTTATTCCTATTTCATGCTTAAACCAAAACCTGCAAAACTAAACCTCTTCCTCTCTTCTCTCTCAAGTACATATTGATACATAAAAATGATATCCTGTACTGCTGTTCTGAAAAAGCAATAGGCTGGAATATGATAAAAAAAAGGAAATACTTGCTTGCACATTGTTTGAAATTGCATATCACTCTGTCCACTGCATTTGTACAGTAGAGGAGCCTATGCCATCTTTCTTCTTAAGTTGCAATAAGTTTACGTTGGCCTTTTGTTTGTGAACTTACACATGCTGTTGATTTGTGGCTTATGCAGTTTTGACCAAAAATTGAATTTATACATATTTGAAATATGCAGTGGGCTTTTTGACAAAAATGCAATTGATTTTGAAATGTGCTATTTTTAATTATGCATTCATAAAAATTCCTCCCTTTTTGTGAACCGGGAGAAATCCCGTGATTTGCAAAAAGGGTAAACTGATTCCGGCCGTTTGCTTTTAATGATGAACATTAAATTTATTTTTGCTTTTAACCGTTTATTCAATTCTGACTTTCTTTTAATTGTTTTCGTAGGTAAAATTAAATGAGCAAACAAGAGCATTGGATGGAAGATTTAGAATTAGAATTTAGAAAAATAGCTTTTTATTTTACTTTAAGCATTTGTGTAATTGCCTTTGTAAATATTTTGTAATAACACAAATATTTAAATGACAATTGTAATAAATAGAATAAAGTGAATAAAAATTCTATTATTTCTCAATTAATTCTTTTTCTTTCCAATTATTTATTGATTGTTTATAATTATTTAAATCATATAATAACTGAAAAATCAAATCCAATCATTTAAATTCAGAATGATAAACAAATAAATAAACACCATTGATCAATTAATAACTTCAATTATTTACTTTATTATTATTTTTAATTCTTCTAAATTATAATAACTGAAAAATAGAATTTCAGCTATTTAAACTTAGAACAATAAATAATTAAATAAACATTGCTTGATCAATTAATAGACTCCTTTTCAAATGTTTATTTCACTATTCATAAACCTTTAAATTATATAATAACGGAAAACAGGTTCCCATTATTTAAATTCAGGATAATGAATAATTAATAAACATTATTTGATCAAATTAATAAACCTCTTTTCAAATATTTATTTTATTATTTATAAATCTTTAAATTATATAATAATCGAAAATAAATTCCAATTATTTGAATTTAAGATAATAAATAATTAATGAACATTGTTTAAGTCTTGATCAGTTAATAAATTTAGCGTTCAACAAATAAACAGCTCCCGACTCGAAAAAGTTATGAATTTTTAAACTGCTTTGAAAATTTGATAAAAATAGGTCGAAACCCTTGCAATGCGAATGATGCAGATGGGAGACGGTATCTTAGGTCAAAATTTGGGGTACAACAGCTGCCCCTATTTAAGTTCCTTCTATCCGGAGATATGACGATTAAAATCTTCATTTCGACGAGATTGAAGGTACTAAAATACATAATTACGCAAATTTTGTCCTAAGATGCCGTCATCATGCAGTGACATGAATGTAGTGCTTGAATTCACAGAGAAAGATATTGTATGAAACAAGACAATGCTGGGGGAATCGAACACCAACAAAACACAGAGACATGAATTATACGCTACTGGGAAAACGAGCTATCGACTTTAAACGACAGACTCCTGACAATGAACAAAATTGAGGGGATACAACCTCTGACCCTAACAAAGAGAGCATCTTGCATAGGCCATAGCAGATCATTGATCCAAAACAGTGAGTTTGCAACTCACGGTCAATGATAGACAGAGAGTAACCAATCTTGCTGATGACGGATTACCGACTTCTGAAGGTAATGATTCATGACAAACTTCTCTGCGAGATTTCCCGAGATATACTCATTAATGCTGAGATAATAATAAGATTGTAGATACGAAGGTTGTTCAAATAAAGAAAACTGCCACTTGTTGTTGTCCAAAGAAAATACCAATAACATACAAGCTGCTCAAATAAAGAAGCTGCCGCATGTTGTCGTCCAAAGAAAATACCGATAACATACAAGCTGTTCAAATAAAGAAGCTGCCGCTTGCTGTCGTCCAAAGAAAATACCGATAACATACAAGCTGCTCAAATAAAGAAGCTGCCGCTTGCTGTCGTCCAAAGAAAATACCGATAACATACAAGCTGCTCAAATAAAGAAGCTGCCGCTTGCTGTCGTCCAAAGAAAATACCGATAACATACAAGCTGCTCAAATAAAGAAGCTGCCGCTTGTTGTCGTCCAAAGAAAATACCGGTAACATACAAGCTGCTCAAATAAAGAGGCTACCGCTTGCTGTATTCCAGAAAAGTAATAACGTACTGGTAACTCATGAAGAGTTTGCTGCTTGTCGCTTTCAGAAAAATAAAATGACACACTAGTAGCTCGTGAAGAACTGCCGCTCGGCGCTTTCAAAAAAGTAAATAACGCACTAGTAGCTCATGAAGAACTGCTGCTCGGCGCTTTCGAAAAGATAAAATGACGCACTAGTAGCTCGTGAAGAACTGCTGCTCGGCGCTTTCAAAAAAGTAAATAACGCACTAGTAGCTCATGAAGAACTGCTGCTCGGCGCTTTCGAAAAGATAAAAAGACGCACTAGTAGCTCGTGAAGAATTGCTGCTCGGCGCTTTCAAAAAAGTAAATAACGCACTAGTAGCTCATGAAGAACTGCTGCTCGGCGCTTTCGAAAAGATAAAATGACGCACTAGTAGCTCGTGAAGAACTGCTGCTCGGCGCTTTCAACAATTAAACGTACAAGTTGCTCATGAAGAGCTGCCGCTTGTCGTTTTCAACAAGTAAATGTACAAGTTGCTCATGAAGAGCTGCCGCTTGTCGTTTTCAACGGTGTCTATAACGCACAAGTTGCTCATGAAGAGCTGCCGCTTGTCATTTTCCAAAAACAAACAGGAGGAAATTGCGATGATACTGGCAGAGAATAAAATCCTCGTCAAAGAGAACCCTGAATCAATCCTTCCCGAGGAGATCATATACTTTAACGTGCAAAATAAATGCACCAACTGTTTGGATCGATTTCACTGGGGAGAATCAAAGGAATAGCCTATGCAAGAGACAACAACTTCGTCCAGGAATAGACTAGAGAGAAAACAGTCAAACAAGACTCCTCCCGACGAGAAAGTAACTCAATTGGGGAATTCATCGTATTCAGAAGTGGGCAAGGTAGGCTAAACCAAAATCATCCATGAGGATTAGCTCAGTTGGGGAATTTAGAAAAAGAAACACATTTTCTACCTAAGCTGACTTTCTACCTGGAAAGAACATATGTACGTTGTTCGAACAAACAAAGTACGACTCAAAATCAACGGCAAATGTGGATATGCATGCTGATATGAGTGTAAATGAATAAATGAATGTTATGCTGACAAAACAGACAGATGGAATATCTTGGAGATAATAAGATGTCACAGCAAAATAGATACTCGGCCAATCTTGAAAAGACGGAAGATAACCGGAACTGGAAACACAAAGCAACGTTGGAGGGTATCACGCTACAAGGTCCAAGCAATCAAATCCAATCTCGTACCACACTTCAGAAATCGCCCAGATAGAGATAGCCAAAACAATGCTCAACTGGAAAAGCTGGGGAGTCACCAAACTTAGTACCACTAGAAACACAAGTTTACACAACCAACACCTCATGGCGATTTTGAAGCGAAACATGCTCATCATGCAAGGATAAACTACTGTACTGCTTTGCATTTCATGCCTTGACCATCCTCGGAACGACTGTTAATATTCCTTTCATGATTCGCGACACATTAAAAAAATAAGAATACTTTGTTTCAAATATTTCCGTAAAAATTAAAATTTTGCCCACAAAAGTTAAATGCTCAAATTTCATTAATAAGAGGTTGTTCGCTAACAATGAGACTCCAACGGTTTACAAAAGCTTGGGGAAATAATACATGAAATAACAGGTCATAAAAAACAATGATCGCTATTCTCCCTAACAACTTTGAATTCCAGGATGTGTTCAGATGCTGAAACTGATTTGACCAGAAATTTGCCTAAGCGAAATACTTCTTGACTGCATCGGCGTTCATGGGACGCGGAAGGTCTTCACCATCCATATTGGTGAGAATCATGGCACCTCCAGAGAAAACTTTCTTAACAACATACGGTCCTTCATAATTCGGAGCCCACTTGCCCCTAGAATCAGGTTGGAAAGATAATATTTTCTTGAGTACAAGGTCACCTTCTCTGAACTCGCGCGGTCGAACCTTCTTATCAAAAGCCTTCTTCATCCTTTGCTAGTACAACTGACCGTGACATAACGCTGTCAATCTCTTCTCTTCGATTAAATTCAACTGATCGTATCTACTTTGACACCATTCAGCCTCAGAAAGTTTGGCTTCCATCAACACTCTCAGAGACGGAATCTCAACCTCCATGGGGAGTACTGCTTCCATACCATAAACTAGGGAAAATGGGGTCACGCCCGTTGAAGTTCGAACTGAAGTACGGTATCCGTGTAAAGCAAACGGAAGCATTTCATGCCAATCCTTATAAGTTACCACCATCTTCTGGACAATCTTCTTGATGTTCTTGTTAGCAGCTTCAACAACCCCATTCATCTTCGGTCTATAAGGAGAAGAATTATGATGTTCGATCTTGAACTCCTCACAAAGCTCTTTCATCATCTTGTTGTTCAAATTCGAACCATTATCAGTGATGATCTTGCTCGGGATGCCGTATCGACAAATGATCTGATTCTTGATAAATTTGACTACCACCTGTCTGGTTACATTAGCATAAGATGCTGTTTCCACCCATTTAGTAAAATAATCAATCGCTACCAAGATAAAACGATGACCATTTGAAGCTTTGGGTTCAATCATCCCAATCATATCAATGCCCCACATAGAGAAAGGCCAAGGTGAAGAGATAACATTGAGGAGGGTCGGCGGCACGTGCATCCTATCCGCATAAATCTGGCATTTATGACATTTCTTCACATACTTGCAGCAATCAGATTCCATTGTCATCCAATAGTAACCAGCTCTCAACATCTTTCTAGCCATTGCATGTCCGTTGGCATGAGTGCCAAAGGATCCTTCATGTACTTCTTGCATCAGCATGTCTGCTTCACGTCTGTCTACCCATCTGAGCAAGACCATGTCATAATTCCTCTTATACAAAACTTCTTCATTGAGAAAGAAACTGCTTGCTAATCTTCTCAACGTCTTCCTATCCTTGTTGGATGCCCCAGGCGGGTACTCTTGAGTTTGAAGAACGCGTTTGATGTCATAGAACCACGGTTTGTCGTCGGTGACCTCTTCTACTGAGAACACATGAGCAGGTCTGTCGAGGCGCATAACTCGGATTGTAGGCACGTCGTTCCAATCATTCACTTGAAACATTGAAGACAAAGTAGCTAAAGCATCAGCCATTTGATTCTCGTCTCTAGGGATATGATGTAGTTCCACCTTGTTAAAGAAAGTTAACAACCTTCTAGCATAGTCTCTGTAAGGGATCAAACCCGGATGGCGACTTTCCCATTCTCCTTTAATTTGATTAATTACCAATGCCGAATCTCCATAAATATCAAGAATCTTAATCCTTAGATCCACTGCTTCTTCAAGACCCATAATACATGCCTCATATTCCGCCATGTTGTTCGTACAATCAAACTTCAGTCTTGCCGTGAACGGGATATGAGTACCTCGGGGAGTGACGATGATTGCCCCAATTCCATTTCCATAAGAATTCACAGCTCCGTCAAAAATCAAACAACGGGATTCAGGATCAGGTCCTTCTTCAGGTAACGGCTCTTCACAATCTTTAGCTTTTAAGTACATAACATCTTCATCCGGGAAATCAAACTTGATGGATTGATAATCTTCAATTGGTTGGTGAGCCAAATGATCGGCTAAAATACTCCCTTTGATTGCTTTCTGAGTGTGATACTCAATGTCATATTCAGATAACAACATCTGCCAACGGGCTATTCTTCCAGATAAGGCGGGCTTCTCAAAGATATACTTGATCGGATCCATTTTGGAGATCAACCAAGTAGTGTGGTTAATCATATACTGGCGTAGACGGTGAGCAGCCCAGGCTAAAGCACAACAGGTTTTCTCAAGCAATGAGTATCGAGACTCGCAGTCTGTGAATTTCTTACTCAGATAGTATACAACATGTTCCTTTCTTCCAGTCTCGTCTTGTTGACCAAGCACACATCCCATGGAGTCTTCCAATATGGTCAGGTACATAATCAAAGGTCTTCCTTCCACTGGAGGAATCAAAATGGGAGGTTCAAGCAAATATTCTTTGATGCTATCAAAAGCTCTCTGACAATCTGCTGTCCACACACATCCTTGGTTCTTTCTGAGGAGCTTGAAAATCGGCCCACAGGTAGCGGTCATATGAGATATAAATCTAGAAATGTAGTTCAGTCTCCCAAGGAATCCTCTTACTTGTTTTTCCGTCTTGGGTGCGGGCATTTCCCGAATAGCTTTGACTTTATCAGGGTCTACTTCAATACCTTTCTGGCTGACAATGAAACCCAGAAGTCTTCCAGAACGAACACCAAAAGTGCACTTGTTGGGATTCAGATGGAGTTTGTACTTTCTCAAACGCTGGAATAACTTCAACAAATGTTCCAAATGATCCCCCTCAGTCTGTGATTTGGCAATCATATCATCCACATACACTTCGATCTCCTTATGCATCATGTCATGGAACAAAGCAGTCATGGCCCTTTGGTATGTTGCACCAGCATTCCTCAAACCAAACGGCATAACCCGAGAACAAAATGTTCCCCATGGTGTAATGAAAGCGGTCTTCTCCATGTCCTCTGGTGCCATCTTGATTTGATTGTAACCAGAAAAACCATCCATGAAAGAAAAGACTTTGAACTTGGCGGTACTGTCGACCAATACGTCAATATGAGGTAATGGGAAATCATCCTTCGGACTAGCTCTATTCAGATCTCTGTAGTCTACACACATCCGAACTTTGCCGTATTTCTTAGCAACAGGCACTATGTTGGCTAACCACTGAGGATAGACCGACGTAACAAGGAAACCTGCATTGATCTGCTTCTAGACCTCCTCTTTGATCTTGTCAGCCATGTCGGGACGAGTCCTTCTCAACTTCTGCTTGATCGGCGGACACTCGGGTCTCAACGTTAAACGATGCTCCACAATGTCATTGTCCAAACCTGGCATATCTTGGTAGGACCAAGCAAACACATCAACATACTCTTTGAGAAGCTCCAACATTTTCTCTTTAACTTCCGGGATAAACAATGCTCCGACTTTGACTTCCTTTCTAACTTCTTCATCACCCAAGTTGACCAACTCTAAAGGCTCTTCAAATGGTTGAATGACCTTCTCATCATGCTCAAGCAAACGGGAAATCTCAACAGGAATATCTTCATCATCCTCTTCTTCGGCTCTGAACACAGGGAATTCAAAGTTGGGAGAGGGCATAGGATCATTGTTTTCGATGGTTAAGTCATGGATTAATCTGCACATATGATTATGCTTTATTTTAGAAATCGATTTGTGCAAATAAAACAAAAGGTTATTAGTTAATTTTCATTACTATTTCCCCGAAAAAGTGAAAAAATAAAACGGTAGTGGACAAAATAACATTTTTATTCATTAAAGGGAAATACTTGAAACAAAGAGCCCAAACATCTCTCTTTTGCCTTGGGCAGAGCAAAAGGAATTGTTTTTCATAGCCCGACACAAAATACGTTTCGCCTTGGGCAGAGCGAATTTTTCAAAGGAAAATAAACAAAACATTACTCGGAAATGTGCATAACCACAGGAACATCAACAGCTATCCAATTTTGGCAAGCCAATCCAGGCGTTACAAAATCCAGTTTTAGAAAACATGTGAAGTGGAATGTTGGATGATGCATGATATGCAAAAGAGAGTTTTTATTTGATCTTCGCGGAACTCAAGATATTAAGTTGTAAACATCAAAGTGTGAAGATAGAAGATGAATTTTAAATTGGCTCCAAACATTGATCAAGTTATCATCAAGATCAATCATCCATTTTGGTGGATTAGGGTTTTCGCCCTATCAACACCCAAGATCCATTGAGCTTGACGAAACTTGTGATGTTTACAAAGAAAGACCCCCCAAATTCCTTCAAAGTCAAGTGAAAAGGGCTTTATAGATGCATGAATGCATGAATGAATGACAATGTAACAGTTACACACAAGTTCACAAACATGGGGTTCAAAGGTTCAACGTTTCAGCATGGAGTCGAGGGTAAAGCCCACCCAAAGGTATGTATTAACGGTTCAATCGCACCTGTAAGACAAGGTTCTAAGAGTTCCCAGAGTCTACATTCCTCCTCCGGATATTACCAACGTCTTGATTACTCAATAATTAGCAATATTCTCAAGAGAAACTCGTCCGAGCGTAGCATCGCGTAACAACTACTTCCGAATTACTCCGTTATAGTCTCCGCGCTACACCTAAAAAGGCCAAGATGGGTTAAGGTTCTACGGTCCTCAACTTCTCGGGCTCCTAGGTCGAAAATAATAATGTCTTCCCGATTACCCGGTAAACAAATATTAAGTTCAAGAGGGCCTTCCATTGAGTGGGGGATCTCATGCCTCCTTCTTCGGGATTACTCCCTCAAAGTTAACATGACTATACCGCCCGTCCTATTCCTTAAGTGTTACTTAATCCGAGTATAGGATTCGTCCTTTGCAAAAAACCCAAACACCCCAAATTAAACACATAATCAAACAAAACAAATAATAATAAAACAGATAAGACAAATTAGGCTTAACCCACTTAGGGATGGACCAGCAAGAGGTCAATCTTTCCCCCGCAGAGTCGCCAAATTCTGTAGCGATAAAAAATGTAGCGGGGTAAATCGGAGATCGAATTATTGATTAATTCGTCTCACAAAAGCAAGAGTCGCCACCGCGCTTTATTGTTTCCAAAGGAAAAGGGAAAAGAGCGAAATAAAACCCTAAATATGCAATGTAAATAATAATAAAAATACAAAGCGTTTTGAAAAGAGATCTTATGGTTCGGGGGTTGGTTATACAATGGGAAGGTATTAGAACCCAATGCATCTATAGTACTCTATAGGAACCTTTTGAAATATCTGTTTTATTTAAAATTGATCGCTTGATTGAAAATAAATCGTTTTGGCCGAAAAGGGATACGGATGGGTTTTTGAAGATACGACGACCTAATGTCGAAGTTTTTGCTTAAAAGGTATAAGTCTTGAAAAGGTTGAAATTTTGAAGAAGGGTGAATATTTGAGGAAAAATTATCCTAAGCTTTTAATGAATGAGAGTATTCGCTCGATCGTTTTTGAGGACATGAAGTCGATAAAAATTAGACAATTCCCTTTGGATTGGCGCAAACAGAATAATCAAGTAAGTGCGAGATATTTAAACAGAAAATTATGAGATAAATGATATACAACAAATTAAATAAGAGACTGAGTGTGTGAACATGCATTTTTTAGATTTTTTGTTTAATATATGAAGAGAAAATGTTTTAATTTGTTGCGCATTTTAACATAGATAAAAGGGTAATGAGAATTAATAGAAATGTTTTTAAGGTTTTTATATGTTTCTATTTTTTATGTCCTTTTGTATTACTATTTAACCAAAATGAGGGGAGTAAATTAAAGAAAAATAGCATGTTTTTTAGTTTTCTCATTTTTTTTACTTTCATGTGTTTTTAGAGATATTAAATATTTCCAAACTAAATAAAACTTACAAGTCATGAATTTAAATCTAATTAGAAATAAGGAAGACTAAAATTATTAAATAAACCTAAACTTAAACTAAATAAGATTGGGTAAAATATTAAAATTTGTCTAATTAAAACTATATGTTTATTTCTAAGAAACTAACTAATCTAAATTAAATAAGTTTAGCTAAGAAAATGAATAGAATTAAACTAAAGGGCCTATAAGAAAAAAATGGGGTGGGAGTAGCAATTAGAATGGGCTTAAGTTAAAAAAACTGAGCTTGGTTGAGGGAGTTGGACCGGGTCATTGGAGGACCCAGACCCAAGAAAAAAACACAATGTTGTAACAAAGAAAACCTAGGAATGTTGTAAGCTGGCCGCCGCTGTTGGCTGTGTCTTGGAGGTTGGTAGGTGCCGGTTTGTTTCCAGTCCCTTACGCAACATCAGTGATTCAACAGTCGTTAACAAATCGCAGTACGGCAATGGTTGGTTGAAACGAGATAGCGTTTCGTTTTCCTTTGTTACCGTGGCGATGGGTTTAAGAGAA
Source organism: Vicia faba (assembly GCA_948472305.1). Taxonomy (NCBI): domain Eukaryota; kingdom Viridiplantae; phylum Streptophyta; class Magnoliopsida; order Fabales; family Fabaceae; genus Vicia; species Vicia faba. Next base: position 420,826,483 of record OX451739.1, on the reverse strand, counting down.
GATCGTAGAGGGGTTCGAGAGAGAGAAAGATTGGATGATGGCTCGTGAACAAGTTGGAGCGTGGCCTGTGCAGCAGAGGACGAAATGGGTTTGGTGTTAGGATGGCGAAGATTGATGATAGGGTGATGCGTGGAGGGAGAGGGAGTTAGGTGGGTTTACAGCGGAAGTTTGGAGGGAGTATGGAAGTAGTTTGCTGATGGGGAGAACGACGCTGGGGAATTGGTCAACGATGCTACTGATTTCTCTGCCCAATAAAAAAAGGTAAAACGTTATATTACTCTTTTCCCACGTCTCTCTTTCTCTAGATTTCCTTACGCTACATCTTTCCTCTAAGGACTCTGTTTACCCAGGATATCCTCGATAAGCTCCACAGCTTCTTGAACCGTTGTGATGCTCTATGCACTATCCTCTTCAATGCGGATGACAGACGCTTCCTAGAGTCCCAACACAATCTCAACTGTATCAAGTGAAACGCTCCAAGAGATACAAATTGATTCGCCGGTAGAGTCATCTGATAAAGCCAGCTGCTTCTTCTGCTGGAAAGAAATAATTGTGAAGACTAAGGCAGAGGTTTGTCCTAAGTTCTATTAGTAGTCAATTTTATGTGCGGCAAATGACTTGACTTGAAGAAAATTGTTATAACTTTGTATAACTGACAAACTTAACCAGGCTGAATCTGTTGCGATTATATTCTCGGTGGTGAACTTAATGGATCCAGCTCAACCAGAGAGGCACGATACGAGGTGTGACTTTGTACTGTGATCGATGTTGCTTTTAAAAAAAAACCTGTAGTGTTCAATGTCGTGACCATTTTATTTGTTGTGTACAGAAATTTAAATTGCAGTTTCTAAGGACTTTGATCCAGACAATGACCTGATAAAATTTGGCATTGCAAATCAGACAACGATGCTCAAGGGAGAGACTGAAGAGATTGGTTAGCTTTTATCTTTTTTGGGCGTTAGCAACACAGGTAATTATAAGGTGAACTGGATATGGGAGTGGAGGTAACAATTGTAAGGTGATGGTGAGTGTTGGGCAGCATTTAAAAGGTATTTTCGTGCGGAATGAGGTGAGTCCTCTCCTCCTCCTAGTGGCCTCTTGATTCTTACAAAAAAACATCTCTATGAAATTCTCAGAAAACTCTCAATCTCAAACTCACATCTTTCCTATCATTATAGCAGTTATGGACTATAATGTGAAATTAAAGCACAAACTAAAAGAAAACAAGAATGCAAGAAAAATCAGGTACCTCTTTGTTCCTCTCTGTTTATGATTTTTGGTTGCATTATATTCTCCTACCTCTTATCCATCAGCTCCGTGTATTGAGACTTCGAACAGACACAAATCATTTTTTGGTCCTGTGTGGGTTTTCACGGATGAACGAAGGGTGTATCGGCTAGATAGTATGGACAGCTTAGCAACGGAATATACAGGACAAAGGTGTTATGGTCTTAAGAGAAGGATTATGGTGTTTATGGTTTTTGGTCAGTACGCTTGGAAAAAATGGTTTTGGTCAGATGCAGGTTTAATGGTTTTTATGCTATGCAAAATGATTTAGCCTAGGAGCAAAACAATAGTTTTTCGCTTTGATAGTCTTGTCTAGAACCCTCCTCCCTGCAGGTTATATCCTATCCTTTTGAAGGGTTTTTCTCTCATATAGCCGTTGCTTCTTTGTTGATGGCTCAGGTTTGAGTATATTTAATATATTTTCTGATGCTCTGCACATATGCTGCTACATATGGTTTTGACTTTATTCCTATTTCATGCTTAAACCAAAACCTGCAAAACTAAACCTCTTCCTCTCTTCTCTCTCAAGTACATATTGATACATAAAAATGATATCCTGTACTGCTGTTCTGAAAAAGCAATAGGCTGGAATATGATGAAAAAAAAGGAAATACTTGCTTGCACATTGTTTGAAATTGCATATCACTCTGTCCACTGCATTTGTACAGTAGAGGAGCCTATGCCATCTTTCTTCTTAAGTTGCAATAAGTTTACGTTGGCCTTTTGTTTGTGAACTTACACATGCTGTTGATTTGTGGCTTATGCAGTTTTGACCAAAAATTGAATTTATACATATTTGAAATATGCAGTGGGCTTTTTGACAAAAATGCAATTGATTTTGAAATGTGCTATTTTTAATTATGCATTCATAAAAATTCCTCCCTTTTTGTGAACCGGGAGAAATCCCGTGATTTGCAAAAAGGGTAAACTGATTCCGGCCGTTTGCTTTTAATGATGAACATTAAATTTATTTTTGCTTTTAACCGTTTATTCAATTCTGACTTTCTTTTAATTGTTTTCGCAGGTAAAATTAAATGAGCAAACAAGAGCATTGGATGGAAGATTTAGAATTAGAATTTAGAAAAATAGCTTTTTATTTTACTTTAAGCATTTGTGTAATTGCCTTTATAAATATTTTGTAATAACACAAATATTTAAATGACAATTGTAATAAATAGAATAAAGTGAATAAAAATTCTATTATTTCTCAATTAATTCTTTTTCTTTCCAATTATTTATTGATTGTTTATAATTCTTTAAATCATATAATAACTGAAAAATCAAATCCAATCATTTAAATTCAGAATGATAAACAAATAAATAAACACCATTGATCAATTAATAACTTCAATTATTTACTTTATTATTATTTTTAATTCTTCTAAATTATAATAACTGAAAAATAGAATTTCAGCTATTTAAACTTAGAACAATAAATAATTAAATAAACATTGCTTGATCAATTAATAGACTCCTTTTCAAATGTTTATTTCACTATTCATAAACCTTTAAATTATATAATAACGGAAAACAGGTTCCCATTATTTAAATTCAGGATAATGGATAATTAATAAACATTATTTGATCAAATTAATAAACCTCTTTTCAAATATTTATTTTATTATTTATAAATCTTTAAATTACATAATAATCGAAAATAAATTCCAATTATTTGAATTTAAGATAATAAATAATTAATGAACATTGTTTAAGTCTTGATCAGTTAATAAATTTAGCGTTCAACAAATAAACAGCTCCCGACTCGAAAAAGTTATGAATTTTTAAACTGCTTTGAAAATTTGATAAAAATAGGTCGAAACCCTTGCAATGCGAATGATGCAGATGGGAGACGGTATCTTAGGTCAAAATTTGGGGTACAACATGATGAAAGTGCTATTCCAGTTCTTTGACCCTCTTCACCACTGTTTTACTTTCCCCGACTACCAGTTGGTACCCACTTTGGAGGAATTTTCTCAACTCTTGAGCATTCCTATCCTAAATCAACTACCTTTCAACGGTACGGAAAATGAGCCAAAGCCTGAAGATGTTGCTCGAGCATTACATCTACAGCCTTCTGACATCAAGGGGCATTGGGAAACTAGAAGCGGTGTCAAAGGCTTCTTAGCAAAATTCTTGTTTGAGAAGGCACAAGAGTGTTGGAATTCATTGGACCTACAAGCCTTTGAAGAGATGGTGGCACTCCTTATCTATGGGTTGGTCCTATTCCCAAATCCTGACCAGCTTGTAGAGGTCAACACCGTCAAAATCTTCTTGTCCAGAAATCCAATACCAACATTGCTTGGGGACATCCTTCACTCATTTTACACACGAACAATGAGAAAGAGGGGTGTTCTCATGTGCTGTACTCCTCTCCTTGCAAGGTGGTTTATTTCGCACCTTCCACAATCTGCCTTGAAGAATGACCAAGGCTCAAGGTGGTCCCAATGGTTGATGACTCTTACTCACTCTGATGTACATTGGTGTTCTCGGTCCAGAGAAAATGTCATCATCGTCGATCGTTGTGGAGAGTTTCCTAATGTTCCTTTACTTGGAATCAGAGGAGGTATCACCTATAACCCTTGCCTAGCTTTGAGGCAATTTGGATATGCACGGAGGGATGGCCCTCACGACATGTTGATTCTTGACCTAGTTTTTGACTTCGACAACGATACGCAAGGACTTCGCCAAAGATTCATCTGAGCTTGGAGGATGCCCAACAAGGTTGATAGCAAGACACTAGGACACAAGAACTCCATCCCTCTTGAACCTTATCTCAAGTGGGTACGAGCCCGAGCCCAGAGTCTAATGATGCCTTATCCTCATGTTCTCCCTGTGATTAAAGAGCCCGTCAAGGAAGGAGAGGTTCCCTACACCATCCTACATCCTGACATGCCTACATCGTGGGAGGAGATGCAGAAGAGTTAGATCCAACTCAAAGAGGAACATAACACTTTTGAAGCCAGCTTCTACGCCAGCGAGAAGAAGGTTTTAGAGCTCACCCGCCGACTCCATGAGCAAGAGGCCCTCAACACCTACATCGCGCCAAAGAGGATGCGCAACATCTTTTTACCTTGAGAAGTTGTTTTTGTAAAATTTGGCCCATGGGGCACTTATGTACCAACAAATTTCTTCTTATTAATGTGATGTGCGTTCTTTTTGTCTGCAACAATTGTGAATTTCTAAAACCCTTGAATGCATTGCATAGATAGCATCTCATGCATCATGTGCATAACAGGTACCCCTTTTTTTCTACAGGTTGCTTAATCTTCTTCGCTGTTTATGCCAGCCAGTCATCATGAATCCAGAATCATCCAGTGAGCAAGCAATCAAGGCCCTCCAGGCCCAGAATGCCCAGTTTCAAGAGATGGTCATGAGCCTGGCCCAAGGTCAGCAAGAGTTGAAGGCTTTGCTCCTAAGGAAGAGGAAGAAGAAGAAGAGGACTGCGTTATTTAACACTGGACGCAGGTTTGGGAACACACTCCATAACGAGGCTGATCCAACTACTTCCTCTGCAGAGAAAGACAGTCCCCAAGGGGGAGGAGCTCCTAGTCCTGCAGTCTCTGACAACGAGACGAATTACAATGACGAACAATACCCTCCCGCTGCTGACAGATACAAGCAATTAGAGGACCGCTTGAGTTCCATGGAGATTCAAAATGTGCCGGGGCTGGATTTTGGAGATTTAGGGTTATCTTCTTGGGTGATAATCCCACACAAGTTCAAGGCGCCTGCCTTTGCCAAATACGACGGGGCTTCCTGTCCAAAGCTGCATCTCAGATCGTACGTAAGGAAGATCCAACCTTACACGACAGACAAAAATCTTTGGATCCACTTCTTCCAAGATAGCCTTTCAGGGTCACAACTTGAGTGGTTTTATCAGCTAGATGGAACCAGTATCCGACATTGGGAAGATTTGGCTACCGCATTTTATAGACAATATCAATACAATTCTGACCTCGCTCCTACGCGTACCCAACTTCAGGGTATGTCATTAGGAACGTGCGAAGGATTCAAAGAATATGCGCAAAAATGGAGAGATTTGGCTGGTAGGGTGAAGCCTCCATTGACTGACCGTGAGCTGGTTGACATGTTTCTAGGGACCTTGTCTGGTCCATTCTTCAATCATCTGGTTGGTAATTCCTCCGCTGGGTTTACGGATTTGATCCTGACGGGTGAAAGGATAGAAGCTGGCATCAGGTCAGGAAAGATACATAAGGGTACCTCCGCAAGTACTGAGAAGAGGCCTTTCAAGAAGGAAGCTAGTGCCGTCTATGGTCCTAGAAGACAAGTCAAGCCAGAAAGCCGCCAAGCCGTCAATGCCTTGGTCATTTCAAAGCTTGTTGCTGCTCCTCAGCAGTACAATCAACAAAGGGGTGAGAGGCCCAAGAGGCAGTATACTCGGCTGAATATGACCTTGTCACAAATCTTACCGCAACTGCTATCAACCAACTTGGTGACCATCAAAGAGGCTCCAAAGGTCGTGAATACTGCATCTCCTAAGTATAACCCAAATGCCCGTTGTGCTTATCATTATGATAGCCCCGGGCATACTACTGATGATTGCTGGGCCCTGAGAAATAAGGTTCAAGACCTTATCGACGCGAAGGAAATTCAGTTTGACGCGCCTGAGAGGCCAAATGTTGTAACTGCTCATATGCCCCAGCATAGAGTAAATGCCGTTGAGGAAGATTTGTATGTTGTTTCAGTGAATGATGTTGCTACCCCTCTATTGACTGTTAAGAGGAACTTACTGCTAGCCGGTTTATTTCCGTGTTGTAGCAAGGGTTGCCTCCTGTGTGCTGTTATCCCTACCGGTTGTCCGCTGCTGAAATCAGGCATCCAAAGCCTGATGGATAGCAAAGAAATTTTGTTCAAGAAAACTGCTGTTCCGTTTGTTTCCGATGAAGAAGTATCTGTAGTCACAATTTTCAACAATCCTACCAAGGCTCTCCCAAGGAAGCCAGTCCAAATTATGTCTGTTGCACCCATTACCATTACTGTTCCGGGGCCCCTCCCCTATGAGTCTGACAAGGCTGTCCCATGGCACTATGGGGCAGACGTGTATGTGCTTGGAGTGAAGCAGAAGTTCAACACCGGTACCAGTATCAGTAACATCACTGGTCCCGCCAAGATTACTCGCAGTGGCAGGCTTTTCTCGCCTGACATTGCACCGCCAGTTATCCGAAAACCTCTTATCATCACACCCGCAAGTGTGCATGTTCCAAATCAAGTTCCTGCGTCTACTACTGTCGCCGAGTCCTCTGATGCTCGGGGCAAAGAAGTTGCTACCGATTTGCCTGCCCGGACGGAGGCACCAAAAAAGACTGCTGTCGAAGCCTCCCAACAAGAGATGGAGGAAATCCTTAAAATCATTAAAAAGAGTGACTTCAATGTCATTGAACAGCTGGGGCATACCCCCTCCAAGATCTCTATGCTATCATTGCTGCTGTGCTCAGAGGCCCACGCCAAGGCCCTGATTTCATTTCTGAAAACGGCCCATGTGCCGCAAGAGACCTTTGCAGATCAGTTCACTGACTGTGTGGCTAATTTGACAGCTGACAATGGCTTGGGGTTCTCAGATGCCGACCTTACCGGCAAAGGAAAAAATCACAATGATGCCCTGCATGTTTCCATAGAATGCAGGGGCACTACTCTCGCACACGTATTGGTGGACACCGGTTCTTCTCTGAATGTATTGCCCAAGAAGGCCTTAGATCGGTTGGATTATGAGGGCCTGGAATTGAAACCTAGTAACATCATTGTTAGAGCCTTCGACGGTTCTAAGAGGATGGTTCACGGTGAGGTAGACATTCCTATTCGTATGGGTTCCCAAGTCTTCGACTCAAAGTTCTACGTGATGGATATTCGTCCATCTTATTCCTGTTTGCTGGGTCGACCCTGGATTCACAAGGCTGGGGAGGTAACATACACTCTACACCAAAAGCTCAAATACCCTGTCAAAGGGAAGATTGTTACTGTGCAGGGTGAGGAGGAATACATGGTGAGTCATCTGAATTCATTCTGGTATATCGAGATGGACGGGGAGTTTATTGAAACCCCCTTTCAACATTTTGAGGAGGTTCCTCCAACATTGGCGTCAGCTGAGACAGTGGTTGAAGAGGACTTCCCTCTGAAGATGGCTTCCTTGAAGGATGCCTGGGCTGTAATCAAGAAAGGCAAATGCACAAACTGGGGTCAACTTCCTGACTTCACTCAAAAGACCGACAAATTTGGGCTGGGCTTCACTGCAGAGGCTCAGAGGGCTGTTCGCAAAGAAAGGATCAGAAAGTCTCTGGTGTTCATCACCAACCCAAGAGTGAATGCTATAGAGGGGGACATAGAGGAAGCAGAGTTTAACAGTTGGATCTATCCAACAACCAGCAACGGACCAAGCAACTGGACGGCAAAAGATTTTACACCTATTACATTTGTCACGCAGTAATGAACTCTTTTGATTTTCAATTTGTAACAAACAATATGTTGAAACTTTTATTGGCTCGGTGTCCTACCCGGGGCACCGTGGCTCCATTTGTGAGGGTTTTTTGTATGACATTTCCATATATCATTAATCAAAACATTGGACGTTTGTTGCATTTCAAATCTTGTGCTCTTTTTCTTTCTGTGTTATATATTGCAAAACAGCTATATTTACACACACTCACTTATACAGGTTCCAATCCACTCTGGATCTCACTGGTAACAGCTCTGCTACTGCCAGTTATGACTTCGAAAATCCGATCAACTTGGCCGAAGACGAAGGTGAAGATGATTGCGAAGTGCCTGGTGAACTCGCAAGACTGCTACTCCAGGAAGAGAGGGACATTCAGCCGCATGAAGAGCCGGTGGAAACGGTGAACCTGGTGCTGAGACAGATAGAAAAGAAGTTAAGATTGGTGCCAATCTAGAGCTCAGCGTGAAGCAACGATTGATCCAGATGCTGCATGACTACATGGAAATATTTGCTTGGTCTTACGAAGACATGCCCGGTTTGGATGCCGACATTGTAGTTCATCACCTGCCTACCAAGGAAGACTTCCCTCCGGTAAAACAGAAGGTCCGCCGCATGCGCCCAGAAATGTCCGAAAAGATCAAGGCTGAGGTTATGAAGCAATTCGATGCCGGGTTTCTAGCAGTAACTTCTTATCCTCAATGGGTGGCCAACGTGGTTCCAGTGCCAAAGAAAGATGGTAAAGTCAGAATGTGTGTTGACTACATGGATCTAAACAGGGCAAGCCCCAAGGATGACTTCCCCTACCTCACATCGACGTTCTCATTGACAATACTGCTCAACACAAGGTGTTCTCCTTCATGGATGGTTTTTCAGGGTATAATCAGATCAAGATGGATCCTGAAGATATGGAAAAGACTACCTTTGTGACTCAGTGGGGCACCTTCTGCTACAAGGTCATGCCATTCGGGTTGAAAAATGCTGGGGCAACCTACCAACGTGCCATGGTTGCTTTATTTCATGACATGATCCACCATGAGATTGAAGTGTATTTTGACGATATGATTGCGAGGTCCCAAACTGAGGAGGAACACCTTGACCATCTGCAAAAGCTGTTTGACCGTCTGAAGTTGTACAAGCTGAGGTTGAATCCGAACAAGTGCACATTTGGGGTAAGATCTGGAAAGTTGCTAGGCTTCGTTGTGAGCGACAAAGGTATTCAAGTGGACCCTGCCAAGGTTAAAGCCATACAAGAGATGCCGACTTCTAAGACAGAGAAAGAAGTCAGAGGCTTTCTAGGACGACTGAATTACATTGCCCGATTCATCTCACATCTAACTGCTACCTGTGAGCCAATCTTCAAATTGCTGAAGAAAGATCAAGTAGTACGTTGGAACGATGAATGTCAGGCTGCTTTCGAAAAGATAAAGGAATATCTCCAAGAGCCACCCATTCTTATGCCTCCAGTGGAAGGGAGACCTCTAATACTATACTTGACAGTGCTTGATAATTCAATGGGGTGTGTGCTGGGGCAGCATGATGAGTCTGGCCGAAAAGAGCACGCTATTTATTACTTGAGCAAAAAGTTTACCGACTGTGAGACTCGGTACTCACTGCTCGAGAAAACTTGCTGCGCTCTGGTATGGGCTGCTCGCCGGCTGAGACAGTATATGCTGACTCACACTACTCTGTTGATTTCAAAAATGGATCCAATCAAGTACATATTCAAAAAGCCTGCTCTGTCTGGAAGAATAGCAAGATGGAAAATTATCTTGACGGAATATGACATCCAGTACACGACTCAAAAAGCTATCAAGGGAAGTGTATTGGCAGATCATTTGGCACACCAACCTGTGGACGATTACCAATCATTGAACTTTGAATTTCTTGACGAAGATATCATGGTAGTAACTTATTGTGAGGTACCTGGACCAGATGAAGGACCTGAGGAAGGATCCCGATGGTCTATGCATTTCGACGGAGCCTCGAACGCTTTGGGTAATGGAATCGGCGCTGTGATCATATCCCCCAAAGGCACTCATACTCCACTCACCGCCCGTTTGTGTTTCAACTGCACCAACAACATGGCAGAATATGAGGCATGTATCATGGGTCTTCAAGCTGCAATCGACTTAAGGATCAAGTTTCTGAGTGTCTTCGGAGATTCCGCTCTCGTGATCAATCAGATCAAAGGCGAGTGGGATACGAAACACCCAAATCTTATTCCTTACAAGGAGTATCTGTTGACTTTGCTTCCCCACTTGGAAGAGATAATTTTTGAGCACTTCCCAAGAGAGGAGAATCAGTTAGAGGACGCACTAGCTACGATGTCTTCAATGTTTAAAGTCAAATGGGACAATGAGGCTCCCCGAATCATAATCTGGAAGTTGGACGAACCTGCGTACTGCTGCGATCTTGAGGCCGAAGAGGTGACTGAAAAACCCTGGTATCATGAGGTGAAGAGATACTTGGAAGCTCAGGAATACCCTGAAGGTGCGTCTGTCAATGATAAGAAGTTTATGAGAAGGTTCGCGGCGAAATTCTTCCTCAGCAATGGCATTCTCTTCAAACGAAACCATGATTCAACTCTACTGCGTTGTGTGGATGAGGCTGAAGCAGAGAAGATCATGGTAGAACTGCATGAAGGTGCATTCGGAACACATTCCAGCGGACATACCATGGCAAAGAAAATCCTTCGGGCAGGATATTTCTGGTCCACAATGGAAGCCGACTGTTACCAACATTCTCGAACTTGCCATAAATGCCAGATCTATGTGGATAAAGTGCATATCCCTCCGGGTCCTCTGAACATCCTGACGGCACCTTGGCCTTTTGCAATGTGGGGCATTGATATGATCGGCGAGATCCGACCGACGGCATCCAACGGGCATCGCGTCATCTTGGTAGCGATTGATTACTTCACGAAGTGGGTAGAAGCAACTTCCTACGCCACCGTAACCAAGAGCGTCGTTGCATGTTTCATTCGGCATAACCTGATCTGTCGGTACGGCGTCCCAGAAAGAATCATTACGGACAATGGTACCAATCTTAACAACAAGATGATCACTGAGCTCTGCGAGCAATTCAAGATACAGCACCACAACTCTTCTCCTTACCGACCGAAGATGAACGGGGCTGTAGAAGCAGCTAATAAGAATATCAAGAAGATTGTGCAGAAGATGACAGTGACCTACAAAGATTGGCACGAAATGTTACCATTTGCTCTTCATGGGTACCGTACCTCAGTGAGGACGTCAACCGGGGCAACACCCTTTTCCTTGGTCTATGGCATGGTGGCAGTCTTGCCGATTGAAGTCCAGATACCCTTTCTCCGGATAATGAAGGATGCAGATCTGAGCGAAGATGACTTGATCCAGACTCGACTTGATCAATTAAACCTAATTGACAAAAAGAGACTCACCGCTATCTGTCATGGTCAGACATACCAGAAATGGATGATCAGGGCATTTAACAAGAAAGTCAGACCACAAGAGTATCAAGTTGGGGACCTGGTAATCAAACGCATCATCCTTCCTCAAAGTGATCCCCGGGGAAAATGGAGCCCTACGTACGAAGGGCCATTGGTGGTTAAACATGTGTTCTCAGGAGGAGCCATGATTCTAACCACCATGGATGGTGACGACCTTCCCCACCCCGCCAATGCAGACATAGTAAAAAGATACTACGCATGAATCAAAGACCCGCTAGGTTGACATACCTAGGCAAAAATAAGGGCTTCCTGGCGAACCAAAAGGGTTCGGGCAAAAATAAGGGATGAAATGAAAAAAATATGTACACCCGGCAAGTCGAAAACCTGAAAAGGCGGCTTGGGAAAAAATGGGTATCCCGGTGGACTGAAAACCCGAAAGGGCGGTCCAGGAAAAAGTTAGGGATAAAGCGTAACACTATGTCTCATTGGATCACCTTGCATCCAGAATTCGGCATCAACTATCGGGCTCAGCCTTCGGCATCGATCAATCAGCTTCATCTTCAACTAAGCAGCAAAGAGATGAGACGCTTGAAGACATAAAGGCGATAGCAGAGTTGGAACCCAGTGGGAATATTGTGCACATAACTGTTTTGTTTCCTTTTCAAAATTGTATAAACTTTATGTTATTCGGCGGCGTTCTCTTACTAGGACGTCGGCCTCTTGTACAAAAAACGCCTATTTACAGGCAAAATTCAAAATCAATACAAGTTCACTTTTCCAAACAAATTGCCAATTGTTTTCCCTTTTTCTGTTTTGTCTTGCGAAGAACGTCCAATGTTCATTTTTGAATTATGCATTTGACATTAAATTGCTAATTCATAAATGCTTGCACATGAAACAAAAGACTAATTACAGGTGACATCAGAAACAGGGGCAATGTAGAATTGTCCAGGCAGTCTAGTTGCTTTGTCCGCCAGGGTGCCAAAGTAGATTCAACTGAAGAATGTGACCAAGTTATCTCAACTCCCCACAGAGTAAGACAAGATTCAGCAATACTCTCCCCAGGGAAATTTAGTCTATCATCAAGCCCTCCAATAGGCACCCTATTCCCCTAGCAAGTCAGCAATACTCTCCTCCAGCAGAGTTAGTCTACAGTCAGCCTGAAGGAAGTTGCGTGTCCCCAGAAGATATCAACATTCCCCAACGGAGTATAGGCAGTTCTCAGCAAGCATCCCCGACAGTCTTGATCTAAGATTGTTCCCCGGCGGAATACAGACACTCCAGTGGAACCATTTTCCAGTACAGTCCGAAGGTTTCCCCAGGAAAGTGGAATTCTTATCCCTAGCAGGTCTTGAAGCTTATCCCCAGTAGATTCTGGAAGCTTATCTCCTGCAGAGTACGGACGTCCCTCCCGAGCTTTATTCAAAGTAATTCCTCACAAGGGCTTATAACTGGGTTATCCTCAGCTAATTGCCACGGAAGATCGCCCTCGGCGAAGTTCTTCCTATCCCCAGCGGAGTTCATCAAAGTTCCCCAACATAACTTATCAACGTAATCCCCAGTGGAGTTTACCTTTGTCATCCCCTGAGGAGTTTATCTTTGTTATCCCCGGCGGAGTTATCATTATTATCCCCAACGGAGTCCATCATTGAAATCCTCAGTGAAGCTCTCGTCAAAACTTCAGCGAAGTATCTCTTCCCATAGAGCAACTCCCCTCAGGGTAATCTCTCCAACAAGTTTATTCCCCAACGGAGCCATCTTCTCCTACCGGTGTATTCTTGCAACCATCATCCCCAGCGGAAGCAAAGAGCTCTACTCTTCAACATCAGCCCAGGATTTAATTCCCCGGCCGGTCGTCAAGGATTTATTTTCCTAAGACGAAAATACATTCATAAACATTTCACATTTCATACATCTTGCTTACATACATGACAAAGTGCATACAACATTATCTCATTTTGAACATCATGACATCATGCATTTCATATATCATGACATTGCATACAACTGATGTTTTGCCTTTCAGGGAAAAAGACAACCCAAAAGACAACTACCTTCAACTGTCACAATTCCAGATTCGATTCCTGTATCTAGCCAGGGCACATCTGTGAGTGATCAGTTTCTAGATTCGATTCCTGTATCTAGCTAGGGCACATCTGAAGAGTTTCCAGATTCGATTCCTGTATCCAGCCAGGGCATATCTGTAGACAACATTTTCCAGATTCAATTCCTGTATCCAGCCAGGGCATATCTGTAGACAACATTTTCCAGATTCGATTCCTATATCCAGCCAGGGCACATCTGAAGAGTTTCCAGATTCGATTCATGTATCCATCCAGGGCATATCTGTAGACAACATTTTCCAGATTCGATTCCTGTATCCAGCCAGGGCACATCTGAAGAGTTTCCAAATTCGATTCCTGTATCCAGCCAGGGCATATCTGTAGACAACATTTTCCAGATTCGATTCCTGTATCCAGCCAGGGCATATCTGTAGACAATGTTTTCTAGATTCGATTCCTGTATCCGGCCAGGGCATATCTGTAGACAACATTTTTCAGATTCGATTCCTGTATCTAGCCAGGGCACATCTGTAAGCAACCAAATGTAGATTCGATACCTGTATCTAGCCAGGGCATATCTGCATGAAGAGACTGAAGATCAACACCTGTAACAGGCCAGGAAACCATCTTCCTTTCTCAAAATACACAAGTTCTTGCTAAGGAATCTCTTACGCGATCAACACTTCCAAATGGCATCTATAAGCCCATTCCCGACAAGGTTCTGTCACGTCTCCAGATGGCATCTATAAGCCCATCTCCCTATCCACCATCTCTCCAAATGGCATCTATAAGCCCGTTCCCGCCATCACATTGCTGATACTCTACTATGCGAGTGCAAATTTCCGGGCACTCTAGTGTCCAATCTCCTTTTACCTTCGAGTCGCGAAAGGCAAACTTGCCAATCTAACTCTTCAGGTTCAAGAAGATTGAACAGGGGCAACTATTGTACCCCAAAATTTTCCCTCTCTTTCTTCAGGAAATCATCTTGGATTTTCAAGGTCCCTCTGAAACAAATCCAAGTCCTGAGTCATCATTTTTTGCCCAAGCAGACCATTTACAAGAGCAAGATGATCACACAAGCTCTAAAGACAACGCTTTTATCTTGAGAAAAAAAATTAAATTCTAAATACTTGGAATGTTTCTCTAAAAAATGAGCGTTTAAGAAAAAATCAGCATTTCAGAACTTCTCGATCAATTCTGGATAAAAACGGTCAGAAGTTGCAAGCTTGGCTCAGTGTAGTCAGAAGTTGGCTCTTCAGCAGCTACATCAGCTCAATCAGAAGTTGTAAACGTGGTTCAAAATGTAAGCCTCAGACAGAACATGACTCTTTCAGCAGTTACGCAAGCTCAGTCAGAATTGCTAAAGGAATGCAAAAGAACCAGGGAAGTCTGAAGGCTCTCTCAGAACATGCTGAAATTAGAAGATGAAAAGGTCAGAAGAGTGGGTGTTACACTGATACAGAATCTCTAAGCCCAGGAGGTCCAGAAGCAAATCCAAGGAACGTATCAGAAAATCAGGAGAATCCCCAGAACTTGTTAAGACAACAGGAAGCCAAGGCCAGAGTATGGTTTACGCTGTTCTTTTGAAACAGAACTGCTGATTCAACTTTGGTTTCCATTACCAGAATATTGATGTTGATAGGTCTTATCACCATTTAATGCTCATTAATGCTCCCAACCACTCCTGAACATTCATCCAAGTAATCCCTTCACGTGTGGCTTGGAAAACGCCTTTATGCAGAGTCTGGCATGGGTCTACACGCCACCGCCCACTTAAGAGGTCACTTCTCTCCAATCCACGCCTGCTGCTGCAGCCTAGGCTGAAGGCTATCTGTTATCACAACTTCCCAGGAATTTCTGTCAAAGAACAATTCAAACTCTGTTGGCGCTTTAATGTTCAAGGCACCCACAAGAACTTTGCCTATAAATAGAGAGTCATTGTCCACTGAAAAAGGGCGTTCAAGAAATAGAAAAATGGCTAAGAGAGAAACAGAAACCCTTAGCAAGATAGTGTTCTGAAACTCTGCCAAAATCTCCAGTTGTTTCATAGCTTTGAATTTCTCATCTTCAAACTTTATCCAATACCCAGTTTTCTGTGTGAACTAAAAAAAAACCTCTTTTCAAACCTCTGACCCTACATACGCACACACCTTCACCTGCCTTCTTTCAAAAAAAAAAGAATCTGTCCAGAACACCACCTGAGCCTAAAGCTAGTTTTCACCCACAAACTTTTCCAACAGCCAGGTAAGCACTTGCTGACCTTCATCACGCTGCTAAGCATCATCAGCTGTGCATACTCAAATAAACATAATGTAAATATCATGTTGTTGCTGTTTGTATTCTGAGAATTTTCATACCTCAGAATGTTCTGAGACAGTGTAGGACCTGCCTGTGACCTTATTGGTTCTGCTCCCCGAAACATTTTGACATTTGCTGGATCAGTTCCAAATATGTTTCCTGTTTTGTGGAATAACAACAAAATTGCAGGTGTTCTGATTAGTACAGGGAAAAGCTAAGTGCTGACTTTGACGTTAACACATCTGAAGCCTTTTTTGCTGTCAATAATATAAGAACCTCTGAGAGTTATTGTCTTTCTAGCAGAATCAGAACTTCTGGTTTCTCCACTAACAAACTTCTGTCTTGCAGCGTAGGGGAGTCAGAACTTCTGATTTCCCCACTAACAGGGTTCTGTTTTGCAGGTGCCAGAGTCAGAAGTTCTGACTCATACAGTTTAACCAAGAGGTTGATCATCTGGCAGCGGATCTGAGTCAGAACTTTTGATGACCTCTCAGCAGTGCGCTGGCTCCCTCTCTCTCTATATATCTTGTTTTTTTGCTATTTTCTTTTTTGTCTGTTTTTCTCGTTGAACCCCCCATGTACAAATGTGTATCCCCACCCCCTAATTGTTGTAATAGCGTAGGATTTTATATTTCCGCTTCTTATTGCTAGTAATTAGGACATGTATGGCAAGATAAAATCAATGAAATAGAAAATCCTAATTCAAAGAAAAAACTCTTGTATGCAATAAAACACACTTGCACACTAACACCCCTAGGGTTACATCCACTTGTTGCCTTTCAAAATTGGGCCATATTACATGTTAGGTCTCTTTGGGCAAAACAAACAATTCAAATGATCATAGTCCCCCGATGACGCTTTCGAAAGTTGCCTAAAAATGATCAAGTCCCTTAAAGGAAAAATTGCCCAAAGATACTTGGCACCATTGCAATTATGGTCTAAACGATGACCCGCGCCCGTCCCTCTCACATCCTAACACAAGATTGTCCACCAAATACAATGGTGGAACAAAATTGTTAAATGGGTTAAAACATAGCAATAATCTTTGAGAAAATTAGGGTAGATAGCTCTTGGTTACTTGCCAATTTGCAAAACAAAACACTTGCCTATTTTTTTTCAAAACAACACATCACAATACACTTTCAAAACAAACTTTCAAAAACATTGAAAACTTTTTCAAAAGACATACACCTTTGTATACATCCCAACATGGATCATTACAAAGGTTGCCACCACATTGGCCTCTTTTCAAAATATTTTCAAAAACCACACACAAAGCACCATTTCAAACAATTGAAAATAAAGGCAAGTTGATCTAAGCAAGTAACTAAGAGCCCATGGATAACCATGGATAGAAAGGGTGCTAATACCTTCCCTTTCTATAATCTACTCCCCGAACCCAAGAAAACATCTCAAAGGTTTTTGCTGTGCTTTTTAAACCTTTCCTTAGGATAAAATAAAAAGTCGGTGGCGACTCTTGCTCAACCGAAACATTTGCGAAAACAAACGCAAAACTTCAAGTCAGTTCTCCCACCGTATCACAATCCCCATCAACAATTACGGATTTATTTTCCCCAGTTCAACAACACTGCAATAGAACATGTGATACGTTCATACATCATTTTATAAGCGTCATAGCATATGCAGCACAAATGCATATATCACAATCTCATTTATTTTGGGAACATCATTACCCAATGCACTTCATCCATCATGATATTGTATACAACTAATTCTTTACCTTTTTAGGAAAGATCAACAGACGAATATCATCAACAATTTTCAAAAGTTTCAGATTAAATTCCTGAAACTAGACAGGGAAACTATCTGTGAACGACTGAATGTGGGTCAATTCTCGAATTAAGACGGGGCGGCTATCTATAAAACCAGGTTAGAGATTAATTCCTGAAACCAGACAGGGCAACTATCTCAATAACCAACAAGAGCAGTTCCATATTAATTCCTGAAATAAGACAGGGCAACTATCTGTGAACGATTGATTGTAGATCAATTCCCGAAACAAGATAGGGCGACTATCTACAAGACCAGGTTAGGGATTAATTCCTGAAACCAGACAAGATAACTATCTCAACAACAACAAAAGCAAGTTCCATATTAATTCCCTAAATAAGACGGGGCAACTATCTGAGATAACAATTCAAGGCATTGTGAAGCCTGGACCTGACCAAATAATAGTATAAGTTACTACAAAGCCTGGAGTCCGACCAGATAGCAGTTAATTCTGTCAATTACTATGAAGCCTGGACCCGACCAGATGACAGATTAATCTACAACATTGTGAAACTTGGACCTGACCAGATAATAGTTAACATCATTGCTGAAGCCCAGAATCCGACCGGATAATAGTTCAATTCTGTCAATTACTATGAAACCTAGACCCAACCGGATAACAGTTCAATTCTATCAATTACTATGAAGCATGGACCCGACCAGATGATAGGATACCTCAAATTCAAGTTGAAGCCTGGATCCGACCAGATAACAGCTTAATTTCTTCAAATCACTGAAGCCTGGACCGACCAAATAATAGTTAATTTCATTTTTCCCAGTAAGTCGTTGTGAAGCCTGTAATACGACCAGATGTAAGTCAACTTTATTATTCTTAGAAAGTTGCGGTGAAGCCTGGATTTCAACCAGAAAACAACTAACTTTCATCTCCTCAGTCAAGATATAACTCCCCAGTAGAGTAATGGACAACTAAAGTTCCTAGACTCTATTTCCCAAACAGGAACCAACATTCCCCAGCGGAGTAATTCTCAAACAACAGGAACAGGAATCCCCATAAAGAGATTTCTTATGAAGTCAACATCTACTTTGGATGGCATCTTTAAGCCCATCACCGACAACTCTCATCATCTTCTCCAAATGGCATCCGTAAGCCCATTCCCGACATCATCAATCAACAATGTTACTTCATGCGAGTGCGAATTTCTGGGCACTCTTGTGTTCAATCATCTTCCACCTTCAGATTACAAAATACAGACAAGACAATCTAAATCCTCAGGTTTAAGAAGATTGAACAGGGGAAGCTGTTGTTCCCCAAAATTTTCCCTCATATTCTATGCAAGATATGCTTATTAGGGTCCTCAATTCCTCAAAGTTGACCAAGAATTGACCAGACAAATGCTCCTCCTAAGCAATGGATTTCCAACTAGGGTTTTCATTTCTCACAAAGAATTTTGGTTTGCAAAGGCTTCAAGTGATTTCCATGGCACCCTATACGCCTCAGCATAATGTCATAGCTGAAAGAAAGAAAAGAAGTGTACTGAACATGGCGAGAAGTATGTTGAGAGCTAAGAATATGCCTAAGAGATTTTTGGCTGAAGCAGCTTCGACAAGCAGGATACTTTCCCAAAGAAGAAGATGGTCGAAAAGACACTGCATGAGGCTTGGACAGGGTCGAAGCCAAGTGTAAGTCATCTTAGAGTTTTTGGATCAATGTGTTTCAGGTATGTACCTGAACAATTAAGAAAGAAGCTAGATGATCAAAGTGAAGTCATGGTGCTCATAGGTTATCCTTCGACTGGTGCATACAAGTTGTATTCACCGATTGAAGATAATATAGTGATCAATCGAGATGTTCTTGAAGACGAAAGCAAAAGGTGGGATTGGAGTCGAAGTTCAGTTCGACAAGAATTAGACACAGTCACAACTGTGTTTGAAGAAGATGGTCGAAAAGACACTGCATGAGGCTTGGACAGGGTCGAAGCCAAATGTAAGTCATCTTAGAGTTTTTTGGATCAATGTGTTTCAGGCATGTACCTGAACAATTGAGAAAGAAACTGGATGATCGAAGTAAAGTCATGGTGCTCATAGGTCATCATTCGATTGGTGCATACAAGTTGTATTCACCAATTGAAGATAAACTAATGATCAATAGAGATGTTATTATAGACGAAAGCAAAGGGTAGGATTGGAGTTGAAGTTCAGTTCCACAAGAATCGGACACAATCATAACTTTGTTCGAAGAAGATGAATAGAACGAAGCTTCGAAAAATCAAAATGAACAAGGTGATACTTCGACTGGTCAAATCAAAGAACCACCTGTGCAGAAGGAAAGAAGATCCACAAGAACAAGAACTAAGTTCGACTAGGCTGATTGGATATGAGAGGTTTCCAGATCAAGCAATCGATGCAGATGGTGACTTAATTGAAGAAGCCATGATGGTGAAGCCTTAAGCAATTCGAATTGGTGTGAAGCCATGAAAGAAGAACTTAGACCAATCGAGAAGAACAAAACTTGGGAGCTTCTCGAAAGAACAAAAAAACCAATTGATGTGAAATGGAGCTACAAGTCGAAACAAAAAGCTAATTGGATGAAGCTTGTTAGGCTTGGACTGATTAGCTTGAGGCCCAAATTCGAGCAAGACATCAACCATAACATGTCTAGGTTCATTATGTTTCAAGATTGGCAAGAAAATTATCAAAATGGCAATCTTTCAAATCTTTTGATTTTTCTTTTTAAGCCATGGTTAATGGCCGATTCATGCCATATTTATTCACCACTATACGCCTATATAAATACAAGACCAAATCAGAAGCAGGGGACACAAACATTGCCTATAAAAGCTCCACGAAAAGAATCATCAAAGTTGTGAAACTTTCAAAACCCTTCTTCCATCCAAACCAGTGATGCATTCGTATCCTTGAGACTCCCAGGAGTTTATTTAAGTCCATATCCATACCTGAAGTGCCCAGAAGCTAGCCAATCAAATCGCTTCACTTTGGTAAAACCCTCTCCATCGAATCTCTTAATACATACAACTTAAAAGAATTCAACACGTATATTCTTGTCTATATCATTATTTTGATTTGTTCTAACGTAATACATGAGAGATTAGATGCAGAATTAGGGATTTACTAGGTTTAGGGAATAATCTGGATCGTAGCTCGAACTGGATGATATAGCCATGATCTGTCGAATCCAAGACTAGATTCGAACCCAGGTATGGAATTTTGTTTTTTCTAATATGTTTCCTGTAGATCCAGTGTTCCCAGATCGAAGGAGTGCATCGTACACCATCATTCCCCTACTACCAGATGCTGGCCAATCCAGATCCAGTGCCCTCAACATGCATTCCATCATGCACTTTTGACAACCTCCCTCATTGGATCGAAAGGAAACCTGGGTCTCTTCTTAATCCGGGCCTGCGTTTTGCAAACTATACCCCCTCTATATCTTTTTTCTATCAGGCCCATTTTCATATTTCTTTTATTTATTTGTTTTAATTACTTATTTCTTTTAATCGTTTTTTAATAACAATATAAAAATAGAAAAAAATCATAAAAAATATAGTTTTAGGTTTTTTTAATTAAATTAATTTTTTTAAATTAATTAATAATTATTTAACCATTTTCTTTAATCTAAAATTAAATAGATTTAGGTTAGTTCACTTTCTTTGCATAATAAAAGATCCAAAAAAAATTAGATTTGTTTATAATTATTTTTAATTAATAACTTTTCTTTTCTTTTAATTAAGTAGTCTAATTTTAACATTTTCCAAATAAGCAAAAATAAAAAGAGTTTTCTATTAACTTAGAACTTTATAGGGTTTTAGATG
The DNA here is from genome assembly GCA_948472305.1 of Vicia faba. Lineage (NCBI taxonomy): Eukaryota > Viridiplantae > Streptophyta > Magnoliopsida > Fabales > Fabaceae > Vicia > Vicia faba. The sequence continues at coordinate 420,805,375 of OX451739.1, read as the reverse complement.
TTATTTTCAATTCGCGCGCGTTTATTGCTTTCACACCTTTTTTCATACTATTGTAACTGCCTAGTGGGATGTAATAGACAATAACTAGGACTTTTTCATTTACTGTTTTATTTCCCAGAGTTTTGACAATAACTAGGACTTTTACGTCATCTTTTTTAGGTTCGTAGGTCGCTCGTAGGACTTACCCTCATGTTATTTTTTTAGGGTTGTATGTCTCCCGTAGGTCTTACTCTCGTTATCTTTTATAGGGTCATAGGTCGCCCATAGGTCTTACCCTCGTGTCACCTTTGCTAGGGTCGTAGGTCGCTCGCAGGTCTTACCCGCGTGTTATTTTTCTTTTTGGGTTGTGAATCCCACATGATAGATTCTCTGTTGTCGTCGAGCTCTACCCATCGTCTTTAAGTTATCATTTTTTCAGTAAGTCTACTTTCAGTCACGAAGACATCGTCAACCATATCCTTTCGGTCACTATCGCCCACTTCCACGAGAAACTTATATTGGCACTGTTACCCCAGTACGAGCTACCATTATTCAACCATGTTTATCCATCATGACCAGTCCACCAGAAGACCAGTTTTTCTTTACCCACTACACATCACAAACAAATAACACTCGCACCATCTCTCCAGGACAAATTTTGGGTCCTGGTATTTAATCATCTTCTACCTTGAACTTTAAAAAGGCTGACGCCAATCTCACCTTCAGGTTTAAGACAATTAAATTGGGGCAACTGTCGTACCCTAAATTTGTCCTATCTCTTTTTACTTTTGTCTGGCTTTGAACTTTGTATCCCATTTGCACCATTTTCACTAAGTCATTTGCATATCCCGCATCTCATGGAATCAGGCGCCTTGGTTTGAGTATTAGGGTTGTGCCCTCTTTATGCCTACTTTTGTTTTGAAGTTATCTTATCAAGTAAAAGAGAAATTCATCTGGTTCTCGATTAGTGGATCATGGGATGAATTTTTGTGGTATCATGGATTTCTTTCTAATGAAGTTACAATGTTGTTTCTCGCTCGAATTCATCAGAGCCTGGATTAGGGTTTATTTCCCTATTTGTTGGTCAAGATGCTAGGGTTTTGGATCTCTGGTTTTTGTGAAGATGTTTCTTTCGCCCGCCTCAATGATAATTCAAATTCAAGTACATTTGGTTAGGGATTTTATCTCCTTGCACTTCCATCTTTCTTCTTAAGATCTCTAAGTCATCGAGTCAACGGTTTGGAGTTTAAGGTGGCGAATGTGGAATCCGAGCACAAGAAATAAGGTTGGAGTTTCTTGACAATCAAGGTATTTTTTTGTTGCTTCTGTTACAAATTACTTGCGATTTGGATATCAGAGTTAAGTTTCTCATTGAGAGTGCAAGTTTGATTTGTACATGATATGAATATTAAGGTTTTCATTTAAATGACCATTGTTTTGGGTTCGAGTTAACCAAGTGGAATTAAATTCTTAAGCATTTATTTTGTTCAAGAATTTGATTGGAGTTTGGAAGATAAGGCATGTGGTTTTCTTGAAATACAAGTTACAAAGGCAAGATGTATCATTCAAATCATTCAAGTAGGGAATTTCCATGTTCAAACAAGATTCAAGAATTGTCTAATTTTTGTACAAATTCATCCTTCATAAAATTCAAAGAAATATCATTCATTACATTTTATGGGCCATTTACAAAGCATGTTACAAATGTTGAAATACAAGCTACAAATATTTTGTTTACAAATAAAATGTTTGTTCTTCAAGTTGTCTTTGCTTCATCTTCAAGTAACTTATCTGCACTCCTTGCTAGCCATGGCCTTTTCACCTTTCAACCATGCGTTTGCCATCCTATTCTTATTTGGTCATGAAACCAGAAAGGGAAAAATTAGCAAACATCGACCTGTGAAAAGATTCCAATCAAGAATTATTTGTTAAAAGAGAATGTTCATCATTAGGGTTTGTATTTGGAATCAAATTAAAAGGGTTTGTTTTTAATCATGGGTCATCTTCTCCTATTTTGTAAATCATAAAGTTTGGGTTTTGGTTCACAAAAAGGGAAAAAGAAATTTGCAAACATTTTCTACTGCAAAAGCAAAGTCAAACTGCAAATAATGCAAACAGTCACAGCGCCCAAGACAAAACTAACAAGCACCAAAACAAAAAACAGCATAAGCAGGCTGCCTAAGCAACACTGCAAAACAGAAAAACAATGCAGCCCAAAGCTGCAAACCAGGATGCAAACAAAACAAGATAACTTCAACAAAATAGAAAACAACAGGCAGCAGGCAGCAACACAACAAGCTGCTATACAAGTTAAAAGGCAACATCACAAACAGTCTAACAAGGTAGAAAAATAAGCCAAACAACACTGCAAGCACAACAGTCTAAGGTTGCAAACAACAACAAAAATCGCAATATTGTCCATAAAGCAGCATACGCAAAATATAGCACAACAACAATTTAAAACATAGCAAGCTATCAAATAGCTAAAGCCCTAGGCATAATAATTTTCCTAATATTGTAAACCCTTCAGAAATTATTGAGTAAAAAGCAGATGTGCTTTACATCATAGAAAGATAAAGAGTAAAAGAGATAGGGTTAGAGTGATGTCACCCTGTGCATAAGCCTGCCCACGGCCTGCTGCAAAATAGTCAAAAAGAACTTGCTATACTGCTATGCTATCTGTGATACGGTGGCAAAATCGACTGTTTATACTGGTTTTGTGTTTGTGTTTGCAAATGTTGTGGTAAGCAAGAGTCGCCACCGACTTTTATTTTAGCCAAATTAAGGAAAGGGTGAAAAGAACAGAAAAATACCTTTTCGAGAATTTTTTGACTAAGGGGGGTAGATTATGGAAAGGGAAGGTGTTAGCACCCTTTCCATCCGTATTTTTCTACGGGCTCTTAGATGCTTAGCTCATTTTTGAAATACCTTCTTCTTTCGTGTATTTTTGAAAAGTATTTTGAAATGCCTTAGTGCGACAGTTTGCTTTATGATAACTCTTGTATCAGTCCTCAAGAGTGTTGATAAAACATTTTTTTAAAAATATTTTTGAAAGTGTTTGTGTATGTGAAAAAATTTGTTTTTAGCATAGCATCTAGGAACTATCTACTTATACTCGAAAGGTTTGTTCTTTTCCTCCTATCCTTTAGACAGTGCTATCCTACTATTAGTGAGTAGGTAACCCTATCGTTGGATGTTGAGGGACAATTGAAGGGACGTACAATCATAAAGGCAACATGTGAAGACGCTTTAGCAATTTTGTTTAGGTACTAGATCATTTACTGAAAGGCAACATTGTAGGGTAATCGAGGGACTATGATCTTTGATTTATGGGTCTTTGCAAGCGTCCCCTTTTCGAGGGACATGACTATTTTTTTCTGAAAGGCAACCAAAGTGGGCGTACCCTAGAGGTGTATGTGTGCAATGTGTGCTTGTTTCAGTTATTTGTCTTTGAATTTATGTTTGCTAGCGCTTTGTTTTCAGTCTTTCCATACAAGCCTAATTACTAACAGTTAATATCTTGCAGAAATTTAAAGTGCGGGAATTGTAAATCCTACGCTATTACAATGCTTCGGGGAGGGGGTATTTACATGTCCAAATGGGGAAACAAAAAGTAAAAAGTCCTAAATTTAACTATTACAACCTTTTGCAGTTACATAAATATAAAATGAACGAAATTTAAAATGGGCATGCGAATATGGAAAGCGAGGTAAGCCCTAAAATACTTCTACATACTTAGCAATTTTTTGTCATTTTTATTAAGAAAAATACTTAAATTAAAAAAAATAATTTTAACTAAATAAAGAAAAGAGTGATAAATAAGATGCAATTAAAACTAATCAAAAGGAAACTAATTCTAACATTTTTTGGATTTTTATTATTGAGAAAAAGATTTGAAATGATTAAGTCTAACTTCTAATTGATTTTAAATTACTTGAAATAAATCAAAATATAATTAATTAACTTGCACAAATTAAATCTAATTATATATAAAAAACCTAAATCTATTTTTTTTTTAATTTTATGATTAAACAAAAATGATTTTGAAAAAAGTAAATATAAAAAGAAGAAAATAAAGAAATTCGGCGTTAGTTTTGGCTAAAGGTCTCTGAATTTTGCGTTTCGAAGCCAAGCTTTCGATCGGTGTTGAGAATGGCATCTCATGAACTAGGCCTCAAAACATAAATGCTTCACGTCTAACCTACTCTATGTATGGCTACAAACATGTATGCAAACGTCAAATAGATTAATAAATACAGACTAACAAGATTAGATTTAAATAAACTTTACCGAATGATGCAACTTGTATGGATGACTCGGGCGCACTCCAAGCCAAGGTGAGGAATGAAAATGACTCCTAGGGATCTCAGAAGTGCAAAGATGGCACGAGATTGGATGGAGGAAAGCTGAAGATCAGGTATTGAATTTTCACAACTTTTGAACGATTTTGAGAATTTTGAGAGAGCTTTGTGAAGAGCCTTTGAAGAGATTTTGAAGAGTAATTTCGTTCCCCTTTTTCATATGGTTTGCTTATTATTATATAGAGCTATGAATTAGGTAACATACATGGCAAGGAATCAATTAATCAAACAATGATAAAACAAAAATCAAACATATTGAAAACTTTCCATTTTTGAGTTTGTTCTTGCCATTTTTGAAGATCCTTGTCTCTTTTTGAATGTTAAATGAAACAAGACCATTTGGATGTATCTTGAACGAAAATATGTGCCTTCTAATATATCAAATCAAACCCAAATGTCATGGCCCATTATTCTTTGTATTTTCATTTAATTTATTTGATTTAATTCATATTTAAATGAATAAAAATTCAAATAAATAGAAATAAAAATCAAAATACTGCATGGTTAGGTTTAGAGGTACTTGGGTATGTCATAAACATGTTTGAACCCTAAAAGTTAGGTCCATTAACATAAAAATGCAATTTTGCTCAAAGTTGACTTCATGCATTTTTCACAAATTTTCCCAACTTGTGTAAACCATAACTTGCTAAATTTTCATCTTTTGAAGATGATCTTTGACTTTTTTGAAATCCCAAGATGTCCTCTACAATCTCCATGTTGATCTTTTTTGCTTTTGAAGACATTATCCTGATGTAAGTTGTCTTGACAAAAAGTGTCTTTTGTTGACTTTTTGAAAATGACATGTAATGTATGAGCTTATATCTTTCAAATGGTGCATTTCATGAACTTGAGTATAGTAGAGAAGTTGTAGGGAATTGGATTCTCTTCAAAATGAGATTTTGTTGGGGAAAATGGATGAAGTATGTGAAAGTTATGCTTAGTCAAAGTTCAATTGACTTTTCCTAGGAAACCCTAATTTAGAGAATCTTGAATTTTGATGATATGAGGACTTTCCTTGAGGAATCATGATCAACCCTTGATTAAATGATGAATATCACTTAAAAATGTTGATGTTAACCAAAAATATTGAAGTTTGACTGTATATAGGCCATAATTGACTGAGCAAACTTGTAGTGGAATGCATGAAATTTGTCATGGACAATCTTGAAGATATATTAGGACCATGGCAAACATTTGTGACCTTTGGAGCTTACACATCTTGATGAAAAGTGAAACCCTAATTAGAGGTTCATTGATTAAGAGGAGAGTTTGTCTGATCAATTCTTGGTCAACCTTGAGCAATTAAGGACCTCTAGAAGCATGTCTTAATTGAAAATGGGAGGGAAAATTTTGGGGTACAATAGCTGCCCCTGTTCAATCTTCTTAAACTTGAGGATTTATATTAGCTTGTCTGCCTTTCGTGATCAGAAGGTGGAAAAGGATTGAACACTAGAGTGCCCAGAAATTTGCACTGGCATGAAGTAACAATGTTGGTTGATGCTCATCGTGAATGGGCTTACAGATGCCATTTGGAGTAGATGACTGAGAGTCGTCAGAGATGGGATTAAAGATGCCATAAGAAGTAGATGACTGAGAGTCATAAATGGTCCCTTTATGTGGATTCTTTTTCCTGTTGTCTGAAGAGGAGTCCACCGGGGGATGTTGATTTCTTTTGTTTTCCTGTTTGAGGAAAACTCTATGGGGAATAGAGTCTAGGAATTTTAGTTGTCCATGTCTCTACTGAGGGGTTATCTCTGGATTAGAGAGATGAAAGTTTGATGTTTTCTGGTTGAAATCCAGGCTTTGCAGTAATTTTCTAGGGATAATGAAATTAACTACTATATGGAAATGTATCAGAAGAAACCTGTGTAGGGCTGTTTCAGGATGAGTCCGGGTAAGACTTCATTTGGAAGTGTATGAGAAGGAACCTAGGTAAGGCTGTTTTAGGATATATATATATGAGAGGGAGCCTGGGTATGGCAGCTTCAGAATGAGTCCGGGTAAAAATGCATCTGGAAATTGTAAGAAGGAACCTGGGTAAGGTTTCCTCAGGATGAGTTCGTGTAAATCTGCATTTGGAAATTGTAAGAAGGAACCTGGGTAGGGTTGCCTCAGTATGAGTCCCTGTAAAACTGCATTTGGAGATTGTGAGAAGGAACCTGGGTAGGGTGGCTTCAGGATGATTCCGTGTAAAACTTCAGAAGGAGGGAGAAGGAACCCGTGTAAGATTGCTTCATGAAGAGCCCGTATACTGTTGTATTTGGAAGTCAGAAGAAACCCGTGTAAGATTGCTTCATGATGAGCCCATGTTAAGCTGTATTTGTAAATCATAAGAAACCCGTATAAGATTGCTTCATGATGAGCCCGTGTAAAGCTATATTTGGAAGTCAGAAGAAACACGTGTAAGATTTCTTCATGATTCATTCCCCAGGAAGTCATGACATTTTCTCCAGGAAGTCATTTTACAATCCTCCATAACAGCAAGTAGCAAGTATCTTTATTTGAGCAACTTGTATTTCCCCATAAAAGTCAACGTTACTTTTTTGCTATCTTCTCTTTGAGTGGATTGTTTGCAGTTTGTTGTCAAATTACTCAAGTGGATGGCTAGTCTCTTCAATATCACAGAGACAATTTGTTGTGAAATCCTTGCAAGTGGTAGTCTCTTTATTTGAGACAGCTTATATATTACCCTTTTCAGGCACAATACCTCGGTTAAAGAAGAAGTTGAGACCCGTTCTAGGCGAAATACCAGAATTTTGGGAAAAGACTTTTCATCTTTTTGCTACCTTCAGTGAAAGTTGGTAGTTCATCTTCAGTGAACGGAGATGCTATGTATATTTTCTCTCTACCTTCAGTGAAAGTTAGTAGGTCACCTTCAGTGAAAGTTGGTAGGTCACCTTCAGTGAAAGTTGGTGATTGTTAACTTTTTGCTACCTTCAGTGAACATTGGTAGTTCATCGTCCGTGAACGGTGATGTTATGATATATTTTTTCTCCACCTTCATTGAAAGTGGTAGGTCACCTTCAGTGAAAGTTTTTGATTGCTATCTTTTTGCTACCTTCAGTGAACGTTGGTAGTTCATCGTCAGTGAACGGCGATGCTATGATATATTTTCTCTCTACCTTCAGTAAAAGTTGGTAGGTCACCTTGAGTGAAAGTTGGTGATTGTTATTTTTTTTCTACCTTCAGTGAACATTGGTAGTTCATCGTCAGTGAACTGCGATGCTATGATATATTTTCTCTCTACCTTCAGTGAAAGTTGGTAGGTCACCTTCAGTGAAAGTTGGTGATTGTTATCTTTTTTCTACCTCCAGTGAACGTTGGTAGTTCATCGTCAGTGAACGGAGATGCTATGATATATTTTCTCTCTACCTTCAGTGAAAGTTGGTAGGTCACCTTCAGTGAAAGTTTGTGATTGTTATCTCTTTGCTACCTTCAGTGAACGTTGGTAGTTCATCGTCAGTGAACGGCGATGCTATGATATATTTTCTCTATACCTTTAGTGAAAGTTGGTAGGTCACCTTCAGTGAAAGTTGGTGATTGTTATCTTTTTGCTACCTTCAGTGACTGTTGATAGTTCATCGTCAGTGAATGACAATGCTATGATATATTTTCTCTCTACCTTCAGTAAAAGTTGGTAGGTCACCTTCAGTGAATGTTGGTGATTGTTATCTTTTTGCTACCTGTAGTGAATGTTGGTAGTTCATCGTCAGTGAACGGCGATGCTATGATATATTTTCTCTCTGCCTTCAGTGAAAGTTGGTGATTGTTATCTTTTTGCTACCTTCAGTGAATGTTGGTAGTTCATCGTCAGTGAACGGCGGTGCTATGATATATTTTCTCTCTACCTTCAGTGAAAGTTGGTAGGTCACCTTCAGTCAAAGTTGGTAGTTCATCGTCAGTGAACATCCATGATTTTTCTTTTCTCTCTACCTTCGATAAACGTTGGTAGCTCACTGTCAGTGAACGTCGGTGCTATTATTTCGTTCCTCTTTCTACCTTCAGTGATCGTTGGTAGTATCGCCTTTAGTAAAAGTTGGTGTAACCCTTGACCTTTTACCCTCCTCTATCAGTCGGGTCTTTTTGATTCACCAGTGATTTATTTTCCTGGTCGGGTTTCTCTTTTGATCCTTATTTCCTTTGTTTCATCCCCAGTGGTGTTTTACGTCTCTTTGAATTTGTTCATATGCATTCATGCTCATAAGTATTGCATGGCATATTAGGGCCAAAAATAGGGTTTGTTTTATATTTAGTTATCTTCGATCGCGTCGACATGATGATTTTTAACCTTTGTATCTCCGGATAGAAGAAACTTAAATAAGGGCAGTTGTTGTACCCCAATTTTTGCCCCTAAGATCCCTTCATAATACTATAATTATTCAATCACAACAAGTTCACATTAGGGGTTTTGGTTCTCCTCCCTATCTTTAGCTTTTCTCTTTGAGGAATCACCAAGCACCTTGACTTTTTTTCTTTTGTGATTATGCATGTTTAGTTTTTACTTTTCCTTTTAATTAAAAAATACAATATTGGTTTGTCTTACTTGTTAATAATGTAGGTAAAGGAAATGTGGCTTAGCAAGTTGATCCATGGGTTCATGAGTTTATTTCCATGCCCTAGTCAATAAAGCTTGAGAAGTTCAAACCTCGTCATTGAATTTATTTTGGAAGAAATGGCATGGAAAGGTTTATTTTGGTTCACCACATTTCAAAGTTATCAAGATTGATTCAAAAGTACAAGGGGTTGATTGAAGAAGTTGTGATGATTGGGCAAGACCTTATTCCCATGGGTCACAAGTGCATATTTATCTCAATTCTAAAGATATGGAAGTGGTTTTTGTGGCTATTAGTTCTCATTATCATCCTCAACAACTTCTATTTACAAAGCATTTGTGTTGGTACATGAAGGTTGTTCAAAATTGTCAAAGTTCCTCAAAGCATTTTCTTGATCTAGGAGCTAGGGTTTTGAATTTCAAAGAATTATATCTTGCTCATATTTTGGTATTTTTAAGTGATTCCAAAAACATCCTTCTCTTCAAAGGGTTAATAACAAATCACTTCAAAATTTTCAAGGAGTTTTCATGTGGAAGAAACTTAATGGTGAAGAAAGATTACAAGTCCTCTAGATAAACGCCCAATTTTCCATGTGTGACTTCAAATGATCATAACTTGGGAAATTTTTATCACCTCGAACACATTATTTTTCCAAAATGATCTTGAGGATATTAACTTTATGCCTTCTTTTATGTTCAAAGTGATAAAATGGATGGAAGATGCCCTAAGGATACAAAAGATTGTAGGTCATTTCATGATATTTTGCCAACTTCAACAATTCATAACTCTCTCAATTTTTGGTGATTTTGAATGGTTCAAGTCTCAAAATGTAATTCAAGAGGTCTATTTCATGCCATCTTATTTGGTCAAGAGAAATTTCCAAGTGGAAGGCCATGTTTGGATGCAAAAAATTATAGGTCACTTTTGAAGAAAAATTTGAAATATTTCTAAGTATGGAAAGTCAACCTTTTTTCCCCAACTTTGACTCATTGCAACTTTGAACTCAAACATCCATTTGATTCCATTCTTTTTCCATTGCGAAGCTTCATAAGTCAGAATTTGAAATTCATGTTTTGGCTTCTAAACATCAAATTAGCGGGCGTTTGTGATCTAAACATGTTTAACCAAGTTGACAAAGTGGATTAGAGCCTTAAAACGTAATGATTGGATGAGTTTTGATGCAAAACATATCACACCTTGCCAGTGTATCAGGTTCACACGATTTCCCTCCAAACATCATCATTTCAAACGCTTGAATATTCCATTTGATTCCCTATAAATAGAGGGTTATCCCCCATTCATTTCCTCAAGCTTTGAGAGCCAAATACACTCTATCAAAACCTCACACGAACTTTAAAATTTTGAAATCAGTTTCTGAGATTCAAGCCTTTTCTTCCAAAATTCTTTTCACATTCATCATCCTTCAGCATCATACAAACTCTCCAGCACTTAAACCAAGAAAAACAAGCCATAATTCAAGCTACAGAAGTCCAGTTTCAAAGCTTCTTTCTTGAACTTCAAAAAGGTAGAATTCTCCACCATTTGGATCCAAATAAAGCACTAACCTATTCTAATCTTTCACCTGATTCTGGTGCTTCTTACAATTTTTAAATCCATTGAGAATTGAGAGAGAAATCTCAAATTGAAGGTGCTCGTTTTTTTCTGGGTTTTTGATTCATATCTCTTTGCATACCTTATATAAATTTGGCGCGATGGTGGTGTTAGGATCGTCTTGAAGAGACGAATCAAATGATACTAGTCTGGGATCCTAATTTTTCCAATTGAAGGATCTCACAAAATATCCATTGCAGGGTGTCTGGAGGTTGAATACGCTGACATGTCTCGTCTCAGCCAATGATAGCGGGCCAAATGTTTTAATTTCACTGGTTGCCTTTTTTCTAATCCTATGCGAATCTCACTAAGGTCCATATAAAGAACAGCGCGTCTGGTCCCTTGGATCAGCTTACGAACGCGTTTTGACTATGATCTGATGGCCCACATCTTTTTGGTTTTATTTTATTTATCTGATTTTATATTTTAATTGATTTAATTTTCAAAAATTCATAACTCTTTTATTTTTTATCCAAAAATCATGAAAAAATTCACAAAAATACTTTGAATTATTTCTGATCTCATGACTATTTTTTCAGATTGTTATTTTGACATTTGATTTTTTTTTATATTTTTTGTATTATTTGCTTCCTTTTAATTACTTTAAAAATATTTTCTGACATTTTTTAATTCTAAAAAAATTCATAAATAACATTTTACATATTACTGACTTTTTGAAAATTTTATGGAATTTTATATTGATGTTCACTATTTTTGATCTATTTTCTATTTGTTTGATCAATTTTAATTAGTTTAAAAATAGTTTCTGACTTTAAAAAATTACCACAAATTTTACAAAAAATATTTGAGTTCATCTATGATTTTTCTATGGTTTTACTTATTATTTCTTGATTAATTTGAACATGGTTGATATTTTCTCTTTTATTTTTTATTTTAAAACCTTTTTTAATGTATATAGTAAATGTATTATTATTTTGTGATTATTTTCTGGCTGATCTTGGGTTAAGTTTTTGATCATGAACTTTTTTAACATCATTGGATACATGGTGTTGAGTTTAACTCCATAAAAATGAATGAATGATTTTAATAATAGTTTGATTAAAATTTAATTCAAATGTGGTTTGTATATTTTCTCCCACCCTTATTCATCTCACCTCTTTCCTATTGCACTAAGTGTTATTAGAGCATGATCTCTATATCATGTCTCAAAATAAATGGTGCATAGATTGCTATTGACCGGCCTCAAAATAGGTGCGACTTCTAAATAAGTCCACTTACGATTGCTTAACACAGCGCTAAATTTTGTCCCGATTCGAATAAATGATCATTTGTGGCCCAAACCTATGTTTGCAAGCCCAAGTTTGTTAATTTGATCTCTTTGATCCAATAACCTTGAGATTCATTGTGTGGAGGCTTTTGTTCTACCAATCCTCTAATGGATCTACATCACTTTTGGTCAACGCAGATCACTTAAACATCGTTGATCATTAAATGGTACTTGTGTGAATTCCCAAATGGATGATATACTTGACAAAAAGCAAATGCAACTTGTTGTGTGGAGGCTTTGGTTCTACAAATCCTCTAATGATTTCCAAATACAAGTTTCAAGATGGCCATCCAACTAACCACTAATTACTAATAATTGACTTTATCTTGTGTTTTTATTATACGCCCTTTTATTTTATGCACCATTTACTTTAAGCATTTCATTTCATGCTATTTTTCATCTTTTCTCACTTGAGCGTTTACATTCTTGTCATTTTGTATTTTTTTGCTCACTTGAGCTTTTCTTTTTTAAGATGCCTAATAATAAACATGAACCATAAAAAACTTTAATGATACTTGGACTATTTGGTTACTATCCTTGGTGTTGTACCCCAAAATTTTCCCTCTCACTTATCAAGAATTTACTCACAAGATCTCCTTTGACTCAAGACTGCACTAGGGTTGATCAACTCAAGACATCTCCTTAAGCACTGATGACCAAAATTAGGGTTTGATTTTGCAAAAGTATTTTTGAACTTACAATTCCCCATATGACTTTCATGGATCATTATGGACCCCCAAGATTACTTATGTCAAGTTTCAAGCCTTGGATCACACTTTTGATCAGTCAATTGAGCAGTTGACCTAAAAATCAGCTATATTGGGGAAAAAGTCAACTATGGCCAATTCACAGTAAAACTTCACAATTTTTGGTCCACATCAACATTTTAAACTCATGTGTATCATTTGATCAAGTTTGGACCACAACTCCTCAAGAAATTTGATCAAATCTCCAAAAGTGCAAAATGGTCAAAATTAGGATTTTGACTGAGAAAGGGCAATTTCTGATTTTTGACCTAGAAAATGGTCAATTGGTTTAAGGTATGATCTCAAGAGTCCAATTGCATAATTTTGACCTAATGACATGGTTCAAAACATTGCAAGTCCATTGGATTGACATATGAATTTTACAGTCAACTGTATACTAAAAAGTCAAACTTTTACATTTTGGTCAAATTCAAGTTACAAAGATCACAATTAATCAAAACATGTCAAAATATGAAACTTGTTCATCAAGAAATAAAGAATTCAAGATTTCATATTTAAATGTTAAAATTTCTTAACTTAGAAATTTTTCTAAGTATGGAAAATTTCTTATTTTTTCATAACTTTGAGCCAAATTTTCACCATGATGCAAGATGATTCAAGAGAAACTTCCAACATGAAAGTTGTAGATCTCCATGAAATATACAACGTTTCTTCACACAACTTCTTCCAAAAATTCTTGTATCTCAAGTTACAATTTTATGAACATAGGATCATGAAACAAAACACTTAGTGAAATTTTGCCCTAATTTGGACAGGATTTTGACCTAACTTCATGACACTTTTTCACATAGTTACAAGGGGAATATTCAAAATAAATTCAAAGAGGGGTTGTAGAGCATGTTACAAGATTTCCAAAATGTCCAAGAACTCCTTAAGATCATTCTTCAGTAGGGATAATGGAAGAGATGAAGTTAGGGTTTTGTCACTTAATTTACAAGCCATTTTGTGATGAACAAGAAGTCAATTTAAAACCTATGCTGCAGAATCTTGTTTTGCAGGCCTCTAAACCTCAACATCCATCCATAATCAGAAGATTACACTTGATTTTGAGCTATTATCCAAGTGTTCCAAGCATTGTCCAAGCCAATTTTCCATTTTAGGAAGGAAGTTACCATTCCATTCTTGAAAAGTCATTTTAATCACAAAGTCAATTTTTCTTGAGCTTCTAACTTGTTCTTTCTGCACACAAACCCCTATAAACCAAAAGCAATGTGTCTAAGGTCTCAAGAAGCTCAGAACATGCTTGTATAATACTTGAGATTTGTCACTTCACTTTTCTTGAAAAAAAGCAAGTTATAGAGCCATAACCCTATAACTCAAACCTTGAGTGATTTTGTACTCTAATCTTTTCCATACATATGAACAAGTCAATTGCAACACAACACACATTAGGACAAGCCCTAAAACAATCCCAAGCGCCTTGCTTCACATAACTATCCAAACTTGATAGTTTTGAGCAAAAACTCACCATCTTCATTTCCACTCGTGCGTTTTGAAAACTAATCATCCAAACACCTTCCATACATCATATCAAAGTGATGTAGGACCTCATTTCCTAACTATAACTCCTTCATCATCATCCACCATTTTCAAAACTGAAGCTTGCAACTTGACTTGAGTTAGGAGTTCCATCCATCCTCAATGCAAAGTTGGAGTTCGAACACATTCAAGGAGGTCCAGAAAAGCTACAAAAATTATCCGGCCATCACAAAGGTTGCTCAAACTCCATACACGACTCCAGCTGCAAGTGGTAAGTTTTCAAACTTCTATCTCTTCATACAGGGATCATTTGAGTTTGGTTTGTAAAGATAAAATGTAGATACCACTGCCACGAAGTTGTACATATCCATAGTTTACATTTATATGACCTGAGCTTAGAGAATTTTAGGGTTGAAGTTTTATAAAATTTTTAGGTTTTGAATTAGGGATGGGAAAATTCTCATTCATCTTTGATTGTTAGCTTAAATTGTTTATATGGTTGGATTTGTGGGAAAAAATGCCACAACTTTCATTTTTGAACTTTTCATTTTTGTTGAGAGATGAAGAAGATACAAGTTCTTTGGCTGGAGGTTGAAGATGAAGTGTAATCAGGGCGCGTTTTGTGTTATGTAATTATTGTTTCACTTATATTAACGAATGTACAGCCACCCCAGTGGTAAGGCAGCACGTGTTATTGATAGAGGTCATGTGTTCGAACCTCAGCGCTACCTTTTTTGCTTTTATTTTACATTTTTGGTCATTTTTCTTTTCTTTTTTGCTTCAGCAAATAGGCGCTGGACCTTTTGGGCTTAACTTTTGTTTTTTTTTGTTTTTTTTTTGCTTACTAACCCCCTGCGGGCTTTTGACACCCCTGGCCCATTTATTTTATTTTCCATTTTATTTTCATTTTATTTTCTTAAATATATTTTTTAAAATACTAAAAAAATCATGAAATACAAAAAATAGTAGATTTATATTTTAACTTAGTTTATTTATTTTTCTCACAAAAATATATTTGACCACACTTTATTTATTTTACTCATTATTCTTGTAAATTTAATTAAAACTAGGATATTATTTATTTTCTTTTACACCAATTAAAATATATTATTTTAATACCAAAAAGACTAAAAATATTTTAAAATGCTATCAATATTTTCAAGATAAAAAATGCCAAAAAAAAAACTTTTCTTAAACTTATTTTCTTTTGATTAATTAATAAAATTAGGATTTTCATCTAAAATATTTTCTCAATAATTTCAAACTTAATAAATTATTTTCTTTATTTTTTTAGGTTAAGGTAAAATTCCTTTTTCATAAAACATCAAACAAAATATCCATTTTCTTCATATTTACCTTCTTGCATATTTAATTTATCTTGTACATTATTTATTTCAATTCTTGTATAAATTCAATTTGGTTGTAATAGGTTAATTAGGGTTTAATTTCTTGCAATCCCCATTTTTAATTTGTACACCCCCTCCCACAAATGTTGTAATAGCGTAATAACTTTAAATTTCGCAATTTATCGCTTTTATATAACATGCTAGTAATTAGGGTTTGTATGGAAAGACTAAAACCAATATTTAGAAAACCCTAATTCAAGACAAAAACAAGCATGAAAACAATATAGTTGCACACAAACACCCCTAGGGTTATTCCACTTGGTTGCCTTATACAAAATGGCCATATTACGCATGTAAGATATCTTAGCAAAAACAAGTAAATACAAGATCATGGTCCCTCGACAACGCTATCTAAGTTGCCTTACAAATGATCTTAGTCCCTCAAAAAGTATGCTAAGATACTTTGCAACATTGCTAATGATGGATATACGATGACCCACGCCTGTCCTGCTTACGTCCAAAGATAGGGTTGCTTACCAAATCAATGGTACAACAACAATGTCAAAGGAAAAGAAATGAACAAGAAAGACATTTGAGTTGGTAGATTGCTCCTAATTACATGCTCCATTTCAAAACAAACATCCTTGCTATTTTCAAAACAAACACATACACTTTCAAACATCTTACAAAATTGAAAACATTTTCAAAAGATCAAACATCTTTGTATACATTCTTACAAACAAGAATCATTACAAAGATTGCCTAAAAAATGGCCTATTTACAAAATACTTTCAAAAACCACATCAAGCACAATTTCAAACAAAAAAGCAAGTGATCTAGCAAGTAACTAAGAGCCCATGGAAAACCATGGATGAAAAGGGTGCTAATACCTTCCGTTTTAATAATTTACCCCCCGAACTCAAGAAACAATCTCAAAGGTCTTTCCTGTGCTTTTTCACCTTTCCTTTTGGATAAAAGAAAATTCGATGATGACTCTTGCTAACCGCAACATTTGCGATCAAACGTAAAATACCTAAGTCAGTTCTCCCACCGTATCACAGAACTGGCGACTCTGCTGAGGAAAATTCTAAAAGTGGGGTTACCTAGGGGCTAGATCATATTTACTTGCTTACATTGTTTGATTTGTTTGCTTTACATTATGGTTCTTTGTTTGGGTTTGAATCCTCTACCCAAATTTGGGATACATTATAGGTAAGTAGCAATACATTGTGGAAACTGTGCGGGGTATACCGACATGGTCTAAGCAATAGCTACGTTAGTGCGACATATTTGCAGGTACCGGTAGCCTTTGAGTTAATCAAAGAGAATACGGGGCCGCTGAGTGATGTCACAAAGCTCTAATGAACTTCTAGAACCTTTACTTGACCAACTTGGCCTTTAGGATGTAGTGAGATGACCGACTTTGGTGCCGTCTGAAGTTGGTAGATACTCAATACTACACTCATTGAGGTTTGGTTTCTTGGGATATTTGGGTCGCCATTAAAGAGGCTTGTGCTGAAACAATAACCAAGGAAACAAACCGGTGATATTGAGCTCCTTAGAACCCGGTTACTATTACTAGGACAGGTTTGAGCCAACTAAACTTCAAGAAGGTACTTACCTATAAAACTCCATGCAAGCCTAAACCTAAGGATTTGTTTGCTTTGTTTGTATATACATACTTGTACATAACATCATGAACATCATAACATCATACACATTCACTAACTATTTCAAGGATTTTTTTGGATTCATCTTTGTCTTGTTTTGTAGGACATGGATTCACTTTGTAGGAAAACTATTCAAGTCAATCTTGTAAGGATCCCTCCACAACTTAAGGAGCTATCTTCAAGGATTCCTGAAAACTCTCCATTCACCGAGAGACATGGTTGCCTACTCAACTTGGTCACCTCCAACACAAATAAGGACATGATGAAGGTGCTCTTTGAGTTCTTTGACCCCTTACACCATTGCTTCACATTTCTCGACTATCAACTTGTGCCTGCTTTGGAAGAATTCTCCCGACTCTTGAGAATTCCCATTCTCAATCAAATACCTTTCAATGGTACAGAAAGATACCCAAAGCCAGAAGAGATTGCTCAAGCTCTACACTTGCACTCCTCTGATGTCACAATTCATTGGGAAACAAGGAGTGGTGTCAAAGGTTTCTTAGCAAAGTTCTTGTTCGAGAAAGCCCAAAACTGTTGGAATTCCTTGGATTTGCAATCCTTTGAGGAAATTACGGCTCTCCTCATATATGGGATGGTTTTGTTTCCAAATCCTGACCAACTCATAGTTTTGAAAGCCTTCAAAATATTCATATCTCGCAACCCGGTGCCTAGATTGCTAGGGGATATCTTACACTCTTTTCACACTCGCACAATGAGGAAAACAGGTGTCCTTACGTGTTGCACTCCTCTCTTGAAAAGATGGTTTATTTCGCATCTTCCCCAATCTGTATTAAAGAACGAGCAAGGTTCAAGGTGGTCACAAAGGTTGATGACGCTCAAACATTCAGACATTCGTTGGTGCTCCTGATCCATAGAGAATGTTACTATTGTCGACCGTTGTGGAGAATTTCCTAATGTCTCTATACTTGGCATTAGGGGAGGTATCACCTACAACCCCTTCTTAGCTTTAAGACAGTTTGGTTACGCTCGAAGGGATGGTCCGCACGAGATGTTGATTCAAGGTTTGGTATTTGACTACGACAACAACGATCAAGGTCTTCACTAGAGATTTATCCGAGCTTGGAGGATGTTGAACAAGGTAGATAGCAAGACATTGGGGCACAATAATTCCATCTCACTTGAGCCTTACATCAAATGGGTACGAACTCATGCTCAGAGTCTTATGATGCCTTACCCCTCCATTCTTTCGGTAATCATTGAGCCTATCATGAAGGGAGATGTTCCATATACTATCCTACATCTTGACATGCCTACCTCTCTTGAAGACCTACAAAGGTATTGGATACAACTCAAGGGGGAGCGAGATATCTTCGAAGCCCAATTCAACGCAAGCGAGAAAGAAGGTTTTGGAACTCACTAGGCTACTTCATGAGGAACAGACTCTGAATGCCTACATTGCACCAAAGAGGATGCGTACTACCTTTTATCTTAGAGTTTTTGTATTATTTCACCCAAGAAGGCATTGATGTACTCAAGCTTTAATCTATTAATATGACGTGTGTTTCCTTATTGTCTAAAACAAATTTGAATCTTAAAATCCTTGAAAACATTGCATATTCATTTATCATTCATCATAACATAAGCAGGTTTCTTGCAACAAGTCTCCTCATCTCTCTACTGTTTATTTCAGTAAGATGGATCTCGAGCAAACGGTGAAGGACCTCCAAGCTCAGAATGCACAGTTTCAACAGTTGTTCTTGACCCTAGCCAAAGGACAAGAAGAGTTGAAGACTTTGTTGGATGAGGATAAGAAAAAGAAGACAAAGAAGATAGCCAGAGTTCTAAACATGGGAAGAAGGTTCCAAGGGCAGACAAGAAGAGCCTTAGACTTTGCAACAACATCCGGTGAGAAAGACAATCAAGATGGGAAGGGCAAGGAAACAATTTTCCAGTCGGAATCAGAATAGGAAGAGGAAGAAGAAGACTATTCTGAAGAACAATACCCTCTAGTTGATGACAAGTATAAACATATCGAAGAGCGTTTGAGTGCAATGGAAATCCAAAAAGTGTCTGGCTTGGACTTTGAGGAGTTAGGGTTAGTATCGGGAATTGTCATTCCTCCTAAATTCAAAGCACCTATGTTCGCCAAATATGACAGAGTTTCATGTCCTAAAATGCATCTCCGGTCTTATGTAAGGAAAATCCAACCCCATACTGCTGACAACGATTTATGGGTACACTTCTTCCAAGACAGTTTGTCTGGAACTTAACTTGATTAGTTTTATCAGTTAGAAAGAGCCAATGTTCATAACTGGGAAGATCTTGCTGCAGCCTTTTACAAATAATACCAATACAACGTTGATCTTGCGCCAACCCGTACTCAACTCTAGAGTATGGCCATGGTTTCAAGTGAGAGCTTCAAAGACTATGCACAAAAATGGAGAGACTTGGCTGGAAGATTTTAACCTCCCCTATCTGAAATAGAATTAGTAGACATGTTTTTAGGCACCTTGTCTGGTCCCTTCTTCAATCACCTAATTGGGAGTTCATCGACAGGTTTTACTAAACAGATATTGACCGGAGAGAGGGTAGAAGCCGAGATAAAAAGTGGAAAGATTCAAAAAGATATATCCTCTGCTTCTATAAGGAAGCCATTTGTTGGAAAGAAAGAAGTGGTTGCTGTTTATCCTTAGAGAAATCAAGATAGGGCCGAACGCCATCCAATGGTGGAGGCTGTTATGATTCCTAAACCTGCACCTGATTAAAAAGAAACAACCAACCAAGGATGGAAAGACCAGTCAGATAATTCACCAGAATTAATATGACCCTATCTCAGGTATTGCCACATCTGCTCAGATCCAACCTAGTGACCTTGAAAGAAGCTCCTAAGAATCCTAACACAACATCTCCTCACTATCATCCTAATGCCCATTGTGCATACCACTCTGAGAGTCCCGACCATGACACTAACAACTGTTGGGCGCTGAAGAACAAAGTACAAGACCTCATTAAAGCCAAGGAGATTGAATTTGATGCGCCCGAAAAGCCAAATGTCATTTCTTTCCCTATGCCAAAACATGGTCATAATACCAACGCCATTGAGGAAGATATGTTTGTTACTTTAGTTGATGACCTTATGACTTCACTCCTGACTATCAAAGAGAACTTATTAAATTCTAGTGTATTCCCAGGTTGTGATGAAAGCTGCCATTTTTGTTTGTCCTCAACAACTAGCTGTCCTTTGTTGAAAGCAGGTGTTCAATGCCTAATAGATAACAAGGAAATTTTGTTTGAAAAGACTTCTGTTTCACCTGTTCCTTATAATGATGTTTCTATCATTACCATTTCCGTCGATTCTTCCAGGGTCTCCACCAAAAGACCCGTTAGAATTACATCAGTTCCAAAAGCAGCTCCTTTGATAATTACAATGCCTGGACCAGTCCCGTATTTGTCAGACAAAACTGTACCATGGAATTATGGAGGGGATGTCTACTACCACGGTATCAAGCAAGATTGGCCAGCTGACGAAGATTCAAGTTCCGAGAAAGATAACTATGATATCAGTAATATTTCTAGGACTAGCAAGATTACCCGAAGCGGAAGAATATTCTCTCTAGAAATTGCTCCCCCAAAAGCAGTTTATGGACCCGTAATCATTCATGTTGTTGTTTCTCCTCCGAAGGCTATTCCAAGTCCTACAATCATCTCCACCAATACTCCAACTGAAAAAGCTTCTACAATCCCTGCTATCACTCCTACTAACATTTATGCTGCCAAGTTAACCGAGACTCGAGGTAAAAGTATTCTGATTGAGCCCGTCCGGACGAAGGCATAATCATTGGCTATCCCTGAGACCTCCCGGAAAGAGATGGAGGAAATTCTAAAGATCATAAAAAGAAGCGAGTACGATATAGTTGAGAAACTGGGGCAAACTCCATCTAAAATTGCCATGCTAGATTTACTACTATGTTCCGAGGCGCATGCAAAAGCCCTAGTAAAATTCCTGAAAACTGTCCATGTACCCCAAGAAACATCTATCGATCAGTTCCAAGACTGCATAGCTAGCTTGACTGTAGATAATGGTCTAGGTTTTTCGGATGCTGATTTAACGCCAAGAAGAAGGAAGCATAATGAGGCATTGCACGTCTCGTTTGAATGTAGGGGCACAACCTTGGCTCATGTTTTGGTGGACATTGGCTCATCTCTGAATGTATTGCCTAAGAAGGCTCTTGATAGGCTTGACTGTGAGGGATTGACATTGAAACCAAGCAACATAGTAGTGAGGGCCTTTGACAGCTCAAAAAGGATGGTGCATGGGGAAGTGGATATTCCCATAAAAGTTAGAACCCAAACATTTGATTCAACTTTTTATGTAATGGATATCCGCCCCTCATATTCCAACTTGCTAGGCAGACCGTGGATTCACAATGCTGGCGCTGTCACTTCTACGCTGCACCAAATGCTGAAGTATCTGATCCAAGGGAACATTATCACCGTTCATGGAGAAGAAGAGTATATGATCAACCATCTCAATTCCTTCAGATAAATGGAGTTAGATGGTGAATTTATTGAAACTCCATTCCAACACTTTGAGGAAGTCCCGCAAGATGTGGCAGTAACCAGGGTTGTTCCTAAAATCACAAGGCGTCCACTCAGAATGCCATCTTTGAAGGATGCAAAGGTAATGATAGAAGAAGGTGTGTGCACTATCTGGGGGCAACTCCCAGATATCCCATACAAGTCTGACAAATTTGGCCTGGGTTTCACTTCAAGTGCTCAGAAGGCTGTACGCCGCACTCGTGCTGGAGGACCACCCCTGAAGATCAGCAACCGTGAAGTCAACGCGGTAGAGGATGATGAAAATGGTTGCAACCTGGAGGATTGGATCTTCCCAACTGTCAGTGGAGGGCTCATCAATTGGGAGGCTAGATATTTTGTCCCGATCACTTTTATCCCACAGTAATTTGTCTTTACATTTTGTTGGATCTGTAATATTAAAACAATTCAAAGTCTTAAAACCTTGTGTCTTACCCGAGGCACAATGGTCCATTTGTAAGGGTTATTATCTCATTTCCATATGACATCAATGAATCATGGAAGTATTTCATACAAACTTTGTGCTCATTGTCTTTATTTTTTACATTTTCATTTCTTTCAAAGATAGATATACCCTTACACACACTCACACTATAGGTCTACATTCATTCTGGATCCCATGGGTAACGGTTCTGCTATGGCCTTCTGTGACTCTGAAAATCTAATCTACCAAGCCGAAGATGAAGGTGAGGAAGATTGTGAAGTACCAGGAGAACTTTCCAGATTACTACAACAAGAAGAGAGAACCATTCAGCCCCACGAGGAACCCGTGGATACAATCAACCTAGGTACCGAGGAAGATAAAAGAGAAGTCAAGGTGGGTGCTAACCTGGAACCAAGTGTCAAATGTTGAGGTCTTTTCCTATTCGTATGAAGACATGCCAGGACTTGATACAGATATTATGGTGCATCTTCTACCTACAAAAGAGGATTGCCCACCAGTAAAATAAATGGTTCGTCGCATGCGACCAGATATGTTAGAGAAGATTAAAGATGAAGTCATGAAGCAATTTAATGGTGGATTCTTGGCCGTCACCTCCTATCCTCAATGGGTTGCCAATGTTGTTCCCGTGCCCAAGAAGGACGGCAAGGTATGAATGTGCATGGACTACAGAGATTTTAATAGGGCAATCCCTAAGGATGATTTCCCACTTCCCCACATTGACATCCTAGTTGACAATACTGCACAACACAAAGTGTTTTCCTTCATGGAAGGTTTCTCAGGTTACAACCAAATCAAAATGACGCCTTAGGACATGGAGAAGACAACCTTTGTCACACAATGGGGCACATTTTGCTACAAGGTGATGTCATTCAGACTGAAGAATGTTGGGGCAACCTATCAGCGTGCCATGGTAGCTCTATTTCACGACATGATACATCACGAAATAGAGGTCTATGTGAACGACATGATAACTATATCTCAAACATAAGAAGAGCATCTTGATCATTTACAAAAACTGTTTGAGAGATTAAAAAAGTACAAGCTGAGGTTGAACCCAAATAAATGCACGTTTAGAGTAAGGTATGGTAAGCTCCTAGGCTTTGTCGTTAGCAATCAGGGTATTAAAGTAGATCCTGCCAAAGTAAAAGCGATACAAGAGATGCCTTCTCCTCGTACTGAAAAGGAAGTTCGAGGATTCTTGGGACGTTTGAACTACATTTCCAGATTCATTTCTCACCTGACAACTACCTGTGAACCAATCTTCAAACTATTGAAGAAAGATCAAGTAGTCAAATGGAATGATGAATGCCAAATTGCTTTTGACAAGATCAAATAGTACCTGCAAGAGCCTCCTGTTTTGATGCCACCAGTCGAGGGAAGACCGTTGATTATATATCTGACCGTGTTAGAAAAATCAATGGGGTGTGTGCCGGGGAAGCATGACGAGTCTGGCCGAAAAGAGCATGCTATTTATTACCTGAGCAAAAAGTTTACCGAATATGAAACAAGATATTCACTACTCGAGAAAACTTGTTGTGCTTTGGCATGGGCTGCTCGCCGGCTAAGACAGTATATGCTGACTCATACTACCCTGTTGATATCTAAAATGGAACCAATAAAATACATCTTCGAGAAACCTACACTCTCTGGGAGAATAGCGAGATGGCAGATGATCCTAACAGAATATGACATACAGTATACTACCCAAAAAGAAATAAAGGACAGTGTACTAGCTGATCACTTTGCTCACCAAGCTGTAGAAGACTACCAGTCCATGAAGTTCGAATTCCCAGATGAGGACATCATGATGGTAAACGACTATGACGAATTAAGACCATATGACGGACCTGAACAAGGATCCCGATGGACCCTGGTTTTTGATGAGGCATCTAACGCACTCGGAAATGGTATTGGTGCAGTACTCATATCTCCTGAAGGGTGTCATACTCCATTTACTGCAAGACTCTGCTTCAATTGTACAAATAACATGGTGGAATACGAAGCGTGCATCTTTGGTCTCAAAGCTGCCATAGACTTGGGGATCAAATCTTTGAATGTATTCGGAGATTCAGCTTTGGTTATTAGGCAGATCAAAGGGGAATAGGACACCAAACACCCTAACCTTATCCCTTACAAAGAACATGTTTTCACGTTGCTCCCACATTTTGAGAAGATTACCTTCAAGCACTTTCCGCGAGAAGAAAATCAGCTAGCCGACGCACTAGCAACAATGTCATATATGTTTAAGCCTAAATGGGATAATGAGGCTCCCTAGATCACCATTGAACGAAGGGATGAACCAACACACTGTCACAATATTAATACTGAAGAAGTAGTGGACCAGTCTTGGTTTCACGAAGTCAAGAGGTATCTCGAGGCTCAAGAATACCCAGAAGGAGCTTAAGTCAATGATAAGAAGTTCTTTAGGAGATTCTCTGCTAAATTCTTCCTTAGTAATGACATTCTTTACAAACGCAACCATGACTTTGTATTACTTCTGTGTGTAGACAAGGTTGAAGCTGAAAGGATCATGGTTGAATTACATGAAGGCACTTTTGGCACCCATTCCAGTGGGCATATGATGGCAAAGAAAATCCTACGGGCAGGCTATTACTGGTCTACCATGGAAGCAGATTGCTATCAACACTCTCGAACTTGCCATAAGTGTCAGATCTATGCTGACAAGGTGCGCGTACCTCCGGTTCCTATGAATGTCTTGACGGCACCTTGGTCCTTTGCTATGTGGGGGATTGATATGATTGGGGAATCAAGCCAACAACCTCTAATGGACACCGCTTCATCTTAGTGGCCATTGATTATTTTACAAAGTGGGTGGAGGCAGCTTCCTTCGCTTCCGTTTCCCAGAACGTTGTCGCCCGATTCATCAAGCAGAATCTCATATGTATTTACTGTATCCCGGATAAGATCATTATAGACAATGGTACAAACTTGAATAATACTATGATCACCTCCCTGTACGAGCAATTCAAGATCCAGCATCACAATTCTTCCCCTTACCGGCCCAAGATGAATGGTGCTATCGAAGCCACGAATAAGAACATTAAAAAGATCATACAGAAGATGGTCACATACAAAGACTGGCATGAGATGCTACCATTCACTCTCCACGGGTATCGTACCACAGCTTGTACGTCAACCGGGGTAACACCCTATTCTCTGGTATACGGCATGGAGGATGTCTTGCCTATTGAGGTTTAGATCCCATCTCTGAGAATTATGAAGGATGCATGGCTGAATGAAGACGATTAGATCCAGACTCGACTTGATCAACTAAACTTGATTGATGAGAAAAGGCTCGCTGCTGTCTGCCATGGTCAAATGTATCAAAAACGGATGATCAAGGCTTTAAACAAAAAGGTCAGACTCCAAGTGTATCAAGTTGGGGATCTGGTGATCAAACATATCATACTACCGCAAGGTGACCCCAGGGGAAAATGGACTCCTACATACGAAGGACCATTTATAATCAAAAACATTTTCTCTGGTGGAACAATGATCTTGACCACCATGGATGGTGGCGACCTACCGCACCCTACGAACACAGACATAGTCAAAAGATACTACGCATTAGAGACCCGCTAGGTTGACACAATTGGGCAAAACAAGGGCATCCCGGCGAACCAAAAGGTTCGGGAAAAAATTAGGGATAAAACCAAAAAATATGTACACCCGAAAAGTTGAAAACCCGAAAGGGGGACTTGGGCAAAAAAGGGTTTCCCGGTGGACTAAAAACCCGAAAGGACGGTCTAGGCAAAAGTTAGGGAATTAAAGTGTATGACTATGTCCCGTCAGATCACCTTACAGACAACCTTTGGCTTCAACTGGCAAACTCAGAGTTTCTGATCAATTCAATCATCTTCAGACGAGGCAACAAATAGACAAGATGCTCAGAGATACGAAGGTTATGGTAGAATGGGAACCCCGTCGGATTATTGCACATAGCTATCTTTTCTTTATATCAAAATTTTCATTTTTTACGATGACATTCTCTTACTAGAATGTTTGTCTCATTGTACAAAAATACTTACTCAAAGTCAATACAAAGATATCCCTTTGAAAGTGCAAAAACTATCTATTTTTCTTTATGCTTGTGTTTTTTTTACAAAAACGTCCAACGATTCATTTTTGAACATATGCATTTGAATGTAATTACTGTTTACAAATAAACAAAATAGAAAGACAATCACTGATGGCTTTAAGAGGTAGGGAAATCTCTCTATGCCATTTGCATAATCCCCCGTAGTGTGCAGTTCAGTCCCCAGTGGAAAAGAGCTTCCAGTTATCAGTCCCCAATAGAAGTCGTCAAATTTCTCAGGATTCCCCAATAGGATTTTACAAGCAGTACACGGCATCTCCCTTACAACAGAGTCTTTTCCTCCAAGCATAAATTCATCAACACTTAGATTTCAAAACATGAAGACTTATACTCCATATCCTTAGCAGCAGTCAGAGATTTATTTTCCCCAATCTAACAACAGTGTGACAGATTAGCCTGCATACGCCTACAATGCATCCATATATCATAAACATTGATAACACAAATGCATTATACCATGCATTTCATAATACATGACTTTGCATTTTTGCTAACATTTTACCCTTTTCAGGATAAGGTTAACAGCTACCATTGGCATTGTTCAAAGTTTTCAGATACAGTTCAGATACGCTCCAGACACGGATGCCATGCTGGTACTCATTCAGATTCAACTTCTCAGATACACTCCAAATAACGGATGTTATTTTGATACTCATTCAATTCTCAACTTCTGGATACAACACATATACGCTCCAAACACGGAGGCCATTCTGATACTCATTCAGATTCAGCTCTCAGATACAGTTCAGATACGCTCCAGACACGGATGCCATCATGATACTCATTCAGATTCGATATTCAGATACAATTCAGATACGCTCCAGACACAGATGCCATCCTGAAACTCATTCAGATTCAGCTCTCAGATACAGTTCAGATACGCTCCAGACACGGATGCCATCCTGATACTCATTCAGATTCGATCTTCAGATACAGTTCAGATACGCTCTAGACACGGATGCCATCCTGAAACTCATTCAAATTTCAGATACAATTTTTACACGCTCCAGACATGGATGCCATTCTGATACTCATTCAAAATCAGCTTCCAGATACAGTTCAGATACAGAGGCCATTCTGATACTCATTAAGATTCTCTTTCAGATTCAACAATCACTTTTGGATGGCATCTACAAGCCCATATCCAACAACTTTCTATCACCTCTCCAAATGGCATCTTTAAGCCCATTCCCTCTACTATCACATCGCCGAGTGCGAATTTTTGGGCACTCTAGTGTCCAATCATCTTCCACCTTCGAGTCACAAATGGAAAAACATGCCAATCTAACTCTTCAGGCTTAAGAAGATTGAACAGTGCAGCTGTTGTACCCCAAAATTTTCCCTCTCACTTGTCAAGAATTTACTCACAAGATCTCCTTTGACTCAAGACTGCACTAGGGTTGATCAGCTCAAGACATCTCCTTAAGCACTGATGACCAAAATTAGGGTTTGAGTTTGCACAAGGATTTTTGAACTTCTAATGTCCCATATGACTTTCATAGATCATTATGGACCCCAAAGATTACTTATGTCAAGTTTCAAGCCTTGGATCACACTTTTGATCAGTCAATTGAGCAGTTGACCTAAAAATCAGCTATATTGGGGAAAAAGTCAACTATGGCCAATTCACAGTCAAAATTCATAATTTTTGGTTCACATAAACACTTTAAACTCATGTGTATCATTTTATCAAGTTTGGACCACAACTCCTCAAGAAATTTGATCAAATCTCCAAAAGGGCAAAATGGTCAAAATTAGGGTTTTGACTGGGAAAGGAAAATTTCTGATTTTTGACCTAGAAAATGGTCAATTGGTTTAGATCATGATCTCAAGAGTCCAATTGAATCATTTTGACCTAATTACATGGTTCAAAACATTGCAATTCCATTGGATTGACAGATGAATTTTTCAGTCAACTAATCAAAAGTCAACTGTATACTAAAATGTCAAACTTTGACTTTTGGTCAAATTCAAGTACCAAAGATCACAATTCATCAAAACATGTCAAAATATGAACCTTGTTCATCAAGAAATCAAGAATTCAAGATTTCATCTTGAAATGTTAAAATTTCATAACTTAGAAATTTTTCTGAGTATGGAAAATTTC
The DNA here is from genome assembly GCA_948472305.1 of Vicia faba. Lineage (NCBI taxonomy): Eukaryota > Viridiplantae > Streptophyta > Magnoliopsida > Fabales > Fabaceae > Vicia > Vicia faba. The sequence continues at coordinate 420,777,095 of OX451739.1, read as the reverse complement.
TTATTTTTTCATAACTTTGAGCCAAATTTTCACCATGATGCAACATGATTCAAGAGAAACTTCCAACATGAACATTTTAGATCTCCATGAAATATACAACTTTTCTTCACACAACTTCTTCCAAATATGTTTGGGTCTCAAGTTACAATTTTATGAACATAGGGTCATGAAACAAAACACTTAGTGAAATTTTTCCCTAATTTGGACAGGATTTTGACTTAACTTCATGACACTTTTCACATAGTTACAAGGGGAATCTTCAAAATCAATACAAATAGGGGTTGTACATCATGTTACAAGCTTTCCAAAATTTCAAGGAACTCCTTGAGATCATTCTTGAGTAGGGAGAATCGAAGATATGAAGTTAGGGTTTTGTCACTTAATTTACAAGCCATTTTGTGATGAACAAGAAGTCAATTTCAAACCTATGTTGCACAATCTTGTTTTTCAGGCCTCTAAACTTCAAGATCTATCAATAATCAGAAGATTAAACTTGCTTTTGAGCTATTATACAAGTGTTCAAAGTATTGTCCAAGCAAATTTTCCATTTTAGGAAGAAAGTTACCATTCCATTCTTGAAAAGTTGCTTTAATCACAAAGTCAACTTTTCTTGAGCTTCTAAATTGTTCTTTATGCACACACAACCCCTATAAATCAAAATCAATGTGTCTAAGGTCTCAAGAAGCTCAGAACATGCTTGTATAATACTTGAGATTTGTCACTTCACTTTTCTTGAAAAAAAGCAAGTTATAGTGCCATAACCCTATAACTTAGGAACCTTGAGTGATTTTATGCTCTAATCTTTTCCATACATATGAACAAGTCAATTGCAACACAACACACGTTGGAACAAGCTCTAAAACATTCCTAAGCGCCTTGCTACACAGAACTGCCTAAACTTGATAGTTTTGAGCAAAAACTCGCCATCTTCATTTCCACTCGTGCATTTTGAAAACTAATCATCCAAACACCTTCCATACATCATATCAAAGTGATGCAGGCCCTCATTTCCTAACTGTAACTCCTCCATCATCATTCACCATTTTCAAAACTGAAGCTTACAACTTGACTTGACTTACGATTTCCAGCCATCCTCAAAGCAAATTAGGAGTTGTAACACATTCAAGGAGGTCCAGGCAACTACAGAAATTATCAGGCCATCACAAAGGTTGCTCAAACTCCATACACGACTCCAGCTGCAAGAGGTAAGTTTTCAAACTTCTATCTCTTCATACACGCATCATTTGAGTTTGGTTTGTGAAGATAAAATGTAGATACCATTGCCACGAAGATGTACATATCCATAGTTTACATTTATATGGCCTGAGCTTAGAGAATTTTAGGGTTGAAGTTTTCTTAAATTTTTAGGTTTTGAATTAGGGCTGGAAAAATTCTCATTCATCTTTGATTGTTAGCTTAAATTATTTATATGGTTGGATTCGTGGGAAAAAATGCCACAACTTTCATGTTTGAACTTTTCATTTTTATTGAGAGATGAAGAAGATACAGGTCCTTTGGCTGGAGGTCAAAGATGAAGTGTAATCAGGGCGCATTTTGTGTTATGTAACTATTTTTTCAGTTATATTAACGGATGTACAGTCACCCCAGTGGTAAGGCAGCACGCGTTATTAGTAGAGGTCATGGGTTCAAACCTCAGCGCTGCCTTTTTGCTTTTGTTTTACATTTTTGGTCATTTTTCCTTTCTTTTTTGCTTCAGCAAATAGGCGCTGGGCCTTTTGGGCTTAGCTTTTGTTTTTTTTTTTTGTTTTTTTTCTTCTTACTAATCCCCTGCAGGCTTTTGACACCCCTGGCCCATTTATTTTATTTTCCATTTTATTTTAATTTTATTTTCTTAAATATATTTTTTAAAATACTAAAAAAATCATGAAATACAAAAAATAGTAGATTTTATATTTTAACTTAGTTTATTTATTTTTCTCACAAAAATATATTTGACCACACTTTATTAATTTTACTCATTATTCTTGTAAATTTAATTAAAACTAGGATATTATTTATTTTGTTTTACACCAATTAAAATATATTATTTTAATAGCAAAAAGACTAAAAACATTTTATAATGCTATAAATATTTTCAAGAAAAAAAATGCGGAAAAAAAAAACTTTTCTTAAACTTATTTTCTTTTGATTAATTAATAAAATTAGGTTTTTCATCTAAAATCTTTTCTCAATAATTTCAAACAATAAATTATTTTCTTTATTTTATTAGGTTAAGGTAAAATTCCTTTTTCATAAAACATCAAACAAAATATCCATTTTCTTCACATTTACCTTCTTGCATATTTAATTCATCTTGTACATTATTTATTTTAATTATTGTATAAATTCAATTTGGTTGTAATAGGCTAATTAGGGTTTAATTTGTTGAAATCCCCATTTGTAATTTGTACACCCCCTCCCACAAATGTTGTAATAGGGTAGTAACTTTAAATTTCACAATTTATCGCTTTTATATAACACGCTAGTAATTAGGGTTTGTATGGAAAGACTAAAACTAATACTTATAAAACCCTAATTCAAGACAAAAATAAGCATGAAAACAATACATTCGCACACAAATACCCCTAGGGTTATTCCACTTGGTTTCCTTATACAAAATGACCATATTACGCATGTAAGGAATCTTAGCAAAAACAAGCAAATACAAGATCATGGTCCCTCGATGACGCTATCTAAGTTTCCTTACAAATGATCTTAGTCCCTCAAAAAGTATGCTAAGATACTTTGTAACATTTATAATCATGGTTATACGATGACCCACGCCCATCTCAATTACGTCCAAAGATAGGGTTACTTACCAAATCAATGGTACGACAACAATGTCAAAGGAAAAGAAAATGAACAAGAAAGACATTTGAGTTGGTAGATTGCTCCTAATTACTTGCTCCATTTCAAAACAAACATCCTTGCTATTTTCAAAACAAACACATACACTTTCAAACATCTTACAAAATTGAAAACATTTTCAAAAGATCAAACATCTTTGTATACATTCTTACAAACAATAATCATTACAAAGATTGCCTAAACAATGACCTCTTTGCAAAATACTTTCAAAAACCACATCAAGCACAGTTTCAAACAAAAAACCAAGTGATTCTGCAAGTAACTAAGAGCCCGTGTAAAACCATGGATGAAAAGGGTGCTAATACCTTCCCTTTTCATAATCTACCCCCCGAACTCAAGAAACAAACTCAAAGGTCTTTCCTATGGTTTTTCACCTTTCCTTTTGGATTAAATAAAAGTCGGTGGCGACTCTTGATAACTGCAACATTTACAATCAAACGCAAAACCCTCATGTCAGTTCTCCCATCGTATCACACTTGGCATTATGGAGTATTGGACTTCTTGGAATTAGGATTAGAAACCTTGGCCTATGTTGAGGACCTTGTGCCCATAATTGATATTTTGTCTGGAGTTCTTGAGGTTTACCTCAAGACATTGGGTTGTTTGTTTGTTTTGTATGCAGGATATTGTGATTACATACTTTGTTTGTAATCTGGAATTCACCCATATACAGCCGTTACTCTGCCCAATTTTTGTGAAGACTTAATACACTTGAAGTTTAGTTCTCTCATGAGGTCTAGTATCTTTGCTTGCTTGGTTTCAACCCAAAGAATGGGAATTCTATCTTGACTCATAATGTCAAGTATTGGCTTCTTGTTGGTTAGATGGTTCTTATCCCTAACTTTTACCTTATGCTTTAGGATAGTCCCTTCTTCTCCTCCCATCTTCTTTAATTTCAAAAATCCTCTCATTTCTTTTGAAAACTCTTCTTGTTTCTAAACTCGAACCACTTTCATAATAAACTTGGACTTAGGTCCATGCATTTTCAAAACATTTTTCATAAATAAACTCCAATCAATTTAATAAAACCTTGACCTTTTTTGTGAGAATACTAAAAGTCAATCAATCTCATTTCAAACAATTTTTACCACTTAGGCTTTTTATTTTAAAACCTTTCTCAAAAGATCAGACTCTTTTCAATCCTTGTAGTGATGCAAACAACTACACTTCTACAATATATAGTGAAGAGAGATATTTTCCACTTGGGTGTTGAGTGAGGCATTGTTGATTTTAAAATCCAAGCCACATCCTCCACTTTGAGATGATGCAAATTATCCTTTCTCATGATTGTGGGTAGTAAGTATGTTTTCCACACGGACAATGATGATGATGTCTAACTCTTAAAATTAATCAACACACTTGTGTTTTAAAATTTTTAAAGGTGAACTACGTGTACCCTGATCCCCCATTGCACAAAAGGTGGTACATAGACACTAAAGGTTCGCAACCGCGGCGGGTGCAAAAATCATAAAAATATAGTTCTTTTATCACCCCTACCATCTATTTTTATACAACATTTTATAGCCAAAATATACAAATTTTACAAAGAGGTTCTTGCGGAGTACCGTAGATGTTTAGGGTGCTAATACCTTCCCTTTGCATAACCAACCCCCTTACGTTGTATCTTTCCCCTTCTTTTTGGGTTACTCGCACTTTTCCTATTCCTTTGGAAACAATAAAGCACGATGGCAATTTTTATTTTGATATGCACAACTCTAGTCAATCCAATGGCTTAGTCTTAAACATTTCTACGGCTACAAAAAAAATGGCGACTTCACTCGGGAATGATTGACCTCTTGCTGGTCCATCCCTAAGTGGGTTAAACCTATATTTTTTTTTATATTCTTATATGTGCTATTGTTGTTTATATGTTATATGTTATATATATTCTTGCCTGGATTTTTCTGGTTTTCAGGGTGCTTGGTGATTACTTATAAGTCCTATACCCTGACTTGGGCAAACTTTAAGATAGGATAGGCGGTATAGTCATGTTAACTTTGAGGGAGTAATCCCAAAAAGGGAGGCATAAGATCCCCCACTCAGTGGAGGCCCCTTTGATTGTAGTGTTGTTTACCGAGTAATTGGGAAGACGTACTGCTTTCAACCTGGGAGCCTGTTGAAGCTGAGGATCGTAGAATACCTAACCCATCTTAGCCTTTTAGGTGTAGTGCGGAAGCTATGACGGAGTAATCCGGAAATAGTTGTCACGGATACTACGCTCGGATGAGTTTTTCTTGAGAATATTACTAATTACCGAGTTAATCAGGAAGTTGGTAATATTCGAAGGAAGGATGTAGACTCTGGGAACCTTTAGAACCTTGTTTGAAATGTAATATCTTTTAGACCATACCTTATGGGTAGTACCTTCGACCTCATGCTCGTGACGTTGAACCTATGAACCCTATGTTTGTGATCTTGTGTGTGATTTTTGCATCATGCATCCATGCACTCATACACATCTTTTAGAGAAATTTCATTTCAAGGGACTTGAAAGTTGACCATTTGTAAATATCTCAGGTACCTTTTGACCATGGACTCTGGAAAAAGAAAGACCGGGAAATACAATTTCAAAGATCCCAAGATAGATGATTTGATCATTCTAATTCCGGAGATTGAGTGTTCTGCAGATTTTCGAAGGAAGTATGGATCCATTATTTCTCTCATGAAGCTTAGGATGAAGGAGGGTATTCTCTCGACCTTGATCCAATTCTATGATCCGATGTATCATTTCTTTACTTTCCCTGACTATTAGTTGATTCCTACACTAGAAGAGTATTCTTATCTGTTGGATTTACCTGTTACCGATCGTGTTCCTTTTACTGGTTTAGAGGGTGAGCCAAAATCACACGAGATTGCTGCTTTGATCCATCTGGGAAAGTCTGAGGTTGAAGCCCATATGACAACTAAAGGAGGGATTAGAGGATTACCATCTTAGTTCTTATTGGAGAAAGCTCGTTACTTTGCCAGGATGAAGAGTACAGTCGCTTTTGAGGCCATCTTTGCTCTACTTGCTTACAGGTTGTTCTTATTTCCTAATGTGGACAAGTTTATTGACGTTAATGCTATCAGGATCTTCATGATTGGAAACCCAGTTCCTATGTTGTTAGGTGATGCTTATTACTCTATTCATCTTCGGAATTCTTATCATGGGGGAATGATTGTCTGTTGTACGCCTCTGTTGTACCGGTGGTTTATTTCTCATATGCCTCAGTCTGATGCTTTTTGGGATGTCAGAAAGGAACCCCGTTGGGCTCCTAAGATCATGGAACTTACTCCCTCGGATATTGATTGGTATCATTGAGCTTACCAGGATATAGAGATTGTCGACAATTATGGTAGTTTCCCCAATGTACCTCTTCTTGGTACAAAGGGAGGAATTAACTACAACCATGTTCTTGCATGACGACAGCTTGGTTATTCGATGAGGGATAAACTGAATAGTATTCATTTGAGTAGTTTCTTTATGAAGGAGGGATAAGACCATAAGGAAGCTAGGGAGAAGATTGTGAAGGACTGGCGTCACATTCATAGGAAGAGTAGGAAAGACTTGGGACCTGTGGGGGATGTTTCTTTGGAGCCTTATCTTTAGTGGGTCCAAACAACAGCTATTCGGTTGAAGATGTCGTATTCCCGGGAAGCACCTATGCCTGATTTGTTTGTGAAGACCATTCCTCCCTTATTGGATGATATAGAAGAGCTACAACTTGCTTTGGTCAGGATGCAGCAGGAAAAGGACGCTTGGAAGAATAAGTGCCAAACTTTAGAGATTTCCTATAGAACAAACTTGAAGGAGAAAGACGACTTGTTTGAGACTCTTGAGAGTCATGCTATAGAGATGATGGAGAGGCAAGGGGATTTATTTTATCCTAAGCTTCAGTTAGATGCTATTTGCTCACTTCCTGATTTAGGTGATTAGAAGGAGGTTGCCACCAGATATGCGGAAGAAAACCAGAGGTTGAAGGCTCAGACTGCCAGGCTTACAGGGAAGCGCCAACGTATAGAGTGATCTCTATCAGCTTTGCTTCTTGGGGTTTTAGACTTTATTTTCATCTTATACTTGGGATTGTTGAAACTTGTAATTAATTTTGAAGTTATTATAATAAAAAATTCAGTATTGCAAATATGTTATTACTTTGATATTTGAAATGTGTCTATAAATCTTTAAGTCCCTTGAGATATTAATAAAATAAATCATGTGCATTGCACATCATGCATCATATTGCACATATATCTTGCATTTCTTTGCATATCCAGGTGTCTTACCAAGCTTCTTTACTTTGAAAAGCAAGTTGTCTCACCACTACAACACTCAAGCTAATTTCAGAAGGAAGATGGACAACTTAGAACAAGAGAATCGCGAGCTGCAAGGAAGTTTCTGCTTTGAATGCCGACATGATCAATCTTACTGCTCTGATGAAATCTCTGGTGGCTGCTCAGAATCATCCACCGAGTGTTCAACCTCAACAAGCAAGGGTTACTATTGAAGCTCCGATTGTTCCTGTGTCTGCTGCTTCAACTGTTCTTCAGAATCACATGCCTCAAGGTTATCCATGGGGTATGCCATAGAACTGTGTGCTTGAAGGTTTCAATTTAGGTCCTGAAGATACTCCAGTTATTAAGACTACTGTTACTCCTACACCTCCCGTGGTGCATTTTGGCTCCTGTTGCACCTCCTTCAGTGAATATGATACTAGTTGTTAATTATGATATGTTTCGTCATTTTCCTCCACCAGTGAAGACTTGGGTCTCTATGATAGAATGAATGATTTTCAAGTGCAGTTTGACAAGATGCAAAGAGAGATGAAGGCCCTTACGGGAAAGGAATTGTTCGGGCAGAATGTGAATGATTTATGTTTGGTCCCGAATGTCAAGATACCTGCGAAGTTTAAAGTCCCGAAGTTTGAGAAGTACAAGGGCAACACTTGTCCTCGTGCTCATCTTGTGATGTATGTAAGAAAAATGTATATCCATACTGATGATCAACGTCTGTTGATTCACTTTTTTCAGGATAGTTTGACTGGTGTTGCCCTGAAGTGGTATATGAGTTTGGACATTGTCAATATCCATACTTTCAATGACTTGGGAGAAGCATTTATCAGACAATACAAATACAACATGGACATGGCGCCTGACCGTGATCAACTCAGGGCCATAGTCCAGAAAGACAGGGAATCATTCAAAGAATATGCACAGAGATGGCATGAGGTAGCCGCCCAAGTGATTCCTCCCATGGAAGAGAAGAAGATAACTAAGATTTTCTTGAAGACTCTAAGGCTTTCTACTATGATAGGATGGTAGTGAGTGCGCCAAGTGACTTTACTGAAATGGTGGCATGGGTATCCTCTTAGACGAGGCTGTAAGAGAGGGTCGTTTAACAAAAAGTGAAAGTTCCGAAAGTGCGAAGAAGCCATCCTATGGGTTTACCAAGAAGAAGGAAAGAGATACAAATGCTGTTATGCAAGAGAGGAGGGTTAACACTCCTAGATGAAATTATCAGCGTCATCAGCAAGTCGCATCAGTAACTCCAGTTGTTGGTGTATCTCCAACCACCGTTACTTATCATAGACCATCCCATCAGGGGAATCAAGGGTATAATCAGAGAAGGGAGAGTTATGATACTATTCCTATGAGTTACACAGAATTACTCATGGAGTTAATTCAGAAGAAGTTGGTTCAGACCAGACCACCTTCCGATGTACGATCACCGTTGCCTTGGTATCACATAGCAGACTAAACATGTGCTTTTCATCAGGGAGCACCAGGGCATAATGCTGAGAACTGCTATCCTTTGAAGAATGAAGTACATAAATTGGTAAAGTCTGGTATCTTATCTTTCAAGGATGTTAGCCCTAATGTGAAAGACAATCCTCTTCCCAAGCATGGAGGAGAAAATGCGGTGAATATGGTGGTCGGTTGTCCAGGCGACTTCCATATTTTTGATATTAATCTGGTTAGATGAGATTTGGTGAAAATGCATGTAGACCTCTGAATTTAGATACTATACGCATGACCATGCTGGTTGTGCTATTTGCAGTACGAATATACAGGGTTGTGACAAGATAAAAACTGATTTGCAGGAGATGATGGATGAGGGCGTCATCTATATAATCAGGCCTAGGGCAGAGTATGAAGAGGAAGTAAATATGGTTTTTGGATGTCCTGAAGAGTTCAGAATCTTTGATGTGGAACATATGAATGAGGATCTTATACAATTGCATGCTACTTTCTGCCACATGGTTGGTCAGGTAGAACATTAATATGGATCTTGCCGAATTTGCTTTCGGGACTCCCGAGGATGTTCAATTGTTAGGAAAGGTGTTCATTTGTTGTTGGATAATGGAACTATCAAGGTTACGGGTCAAAGGGATGATTACCATGTAGTCGATGTGACTGAGGTTTGTTTGGCTGAAGAAGAGTCAGATGATGAGTATGCCTCTGCAGATGAGTTCTTCTCCTCGGATGAATATTTGTTTTCTAGAGATGACTCTGTAATGACTGAATGTGTTGAAGAGGGAGTGAATGTTATTGTTCCTTGTTTTGGTACGCCTACCCATTTTGAAGTTGAATATCATAGCAAACCAACTATTACTCCATTGGTGATTAATTTACCGGGTCCTGTCCTCTACAAGTCAGACAAGGTTGTACCCTACAAATATAATGCTACAATTTTAGAGGATGGTGTGGAAGTTCCCATCCAGCCAATGCCTAATGTTGGAAATATTGCTGAGACTAGCAGAGTAACTTGTAGTGGTCGAGTATTTGCACCAATTGTTCATGGGGATGTTAGTACTGGAAAGAATATTGTTGAAGATGTTGAATCCAAGTAGGCTACGGGTGAATCTAGTGGGGCTACGCTAGAAAAGGAGGTGGAAGATATTTTGAAGATAATCAAGATGAGCGACTACAGAATTGTAGATCAGCTACTGCAGACTCCTTCAAAAATATCTATCTTGACTTTATTGATGAACTCCTCTGCTCACAAAGAATCTTTGATGAGGGTATTGGACCAAGCTTTCGTGGAAAGTGATATGCTTGTAGACCAGTTCAGCAATGTGGTAGGGAATATTACGTCATGTAATAACTTGAGTTTCTGTGATGATGAACTGCCCGATGAAGGAAGGAATCACAATTTGGCCCTCCACATCTCTATGAACTATAAGAATGATTCATTATCCAATGTGTTGGTTGATAATGGATCCGCATTAAACTTTATACCGAGGAGCACACTTATGAAGTTGAAATATCAAGGAACGCCCATGCGCCCAATTGGAATTATTGTGAAAGCGTTTGACGGATCAAGGAAATTTGTTATTGGTAGAGTGGACTTGCCTATTCATATAGGCCCACATTTGTTTCAAATTACTTTCCAGATAATTGATATTGTACCCGCTTATAGATACTTGCTGGGACGACCGTGGATACATGAGGAAGGGGCTGTCACTTCGACTTTTCACCAGAAGTAGAATTTTGTGCGTGAAGGAAAAATGGTAATTATAAATGGAGAACAGGAATTATTGATATCTCATTTGTCCTCGTTCAGCGTTGTGGAGGCGGATGAAGCTGCTGTTGGAACCCAATTCTAAACTTTATCCATTGATAATGTAAGAGGAAATGAGAACTCTATGGCTTCGTTTAAAGATGCCTATCAGGTTGTGCGTAAAGGCCATAGCAAAGTATGGGGACATATTGTTGATCCACCTGTAAACAAGAATAGAGCTGGCTTGGGGTTCTCTGTGAAGAATGATAAAGGTAAGAGCATGAAGCCGAAGTCTGCTGCAGGCAAGTATCAATACATCTTTCATAGCGGGGGTTATCTTCATCCAACTGTTTCCGGGATTAATGCCATTGTGGAAGATGAAGTAGAGCCAGAAATGCCAAATTATGTGACGCACGGAGTTAGGGCTCATAACAGGATCACCATTGATGTTCCCTCTTGCATAAATGTTTCAAAGTAATTTGTTTTTTGTTAATATTTTTGAAAAGCTTTCACTCTGCCTAAGGTGAAAGTATTGATATTGTATGTGCTTATCTGTTTGCTTTGATTTTTAAAAATCAATAATAAAAGTTGTCTTTGTTTCCCAAATTGTGTTTTTATTTTTCGCATTTTTCTTGGAAAATGGTAATCAGAAAAAAAAAATTTAAAATAAATGATAACTGCAATTCAATTTACATGATGACTTGTTATATGTGTTAGTTTCTAAAAGCAATCATAAATCATATGTGCAGATTAATTAAAAAACCTGTTGAATACAATAACCCTGCACCCTCTCCCAACTTTGAATGTCCTGTGTATGGGGCCGAAGAAGAAGACTATGATGAGATTCCAAAAGAGGTCTCACGGTTGCTTGAGCGCGAGGAGAATGCCATTCAGCCATATAAAGAGCCATTGGAAGTAATCAATTTGGGTTCAAAGGATGATCCGAAAGAAGTCAAGATTGGAGCATTACTGCATCCTGATGTGAAGAGCAGGTTGATTGAGATGTTGAAAGAGTATATGGATATTTTTTCTTGGTCTTACCAAGATATGCCTGGTCTAGATACAAATATTGTAGAGCACCGTTTGCCATTGAAGCCAGAGTGTCTGCCAATCAAACAAAAGTTGCGAAGAACTCACCCATATATGGCAGTGAAGATCAAAGAAGAAGTTCTAAAGCAGATTAATGCCGGTTTTCTTGTGACATCAGTGTACCCTCAGTGGATTGCCAATATTGTCCCAGTACCGAAGAAAGACGGAAAAGTTCGCATGTGCGTAGATTACAGAGATCTAAATAAAGCTAGTCTAAAAGATGATTTTCCATTGCCACACATTGATATGTTAGTGGATAGCACAACAAAATTCAAAGTTTTCTCGTTCATGGATGGATTTTCCGAGTATAATCAAATAAGGATGGCTCCTGAGGACATGGAAAAAACAATGTTTATCACACCCTGGGGAACATTCTGTTACAAAGTGATGCCCTTCGGGTTGAAGAATGCTGGTGCAATGTAACAGAGGGCTATGACAACCCTATTCCATGATCTGATGCACAAGGAAATTGAGGTATATGTTGATGATATGATCGCTAAATCCCAGATTGAAGAAGGGCATGTAGAATATTTGTTGAAGTTGTTTCAGCATTTGAGGAAGTATCGTCTCCGCTTGAATCCAAATAAATGTACCTTCGGTGTTTGGTCAGGGAAATTGTTGGGTTTCATTTTTTGCCAGAGAGGGATTGAAGTTCACCCTGATAAAGTCAAAGAAATTCAAGAAATTCCAGCACCGAGAATTGAAAAGCAAGTCAGAGGGTTCCTCGGGAATTTGAATTATATTTCCAGATTCATTTCCCACATGACTGCAACATGTGAACTGATCTTTAAGTTGTTAAAGAAAGATCAAGGTCGTGTGTGGATAGATGACTGCCAAAGGGCATTTGAAAGTATTAAATAATATCTACTTGAACCTCCTATCTTGCTCCCTCCTGTTGAAGGAAGACCATTGATTATGTATCTGACAGTGTTAGATAATCCCATGGGCTGTATTCTAGGACAACAAGGTGAAACAGGGAAGAAAGAGTATGCCATTTATTAACTCAGTAAAAAGTTTATTGATTATGAGTCGCGGTATTCCATGCTGGAAAAGACATGTTGTGCTCTGGCCTGGGCGGCAAAATGTTTGCGGTAGTATATGTTGAATCACACTACTTGGATGATCTCCAAAATGTATCCAATCAAGTACATTCTTGAAAAGCCTGCTCTTACTGAGAGAATTTGCCGTTGGCAGATGCTGTTATCTAAATATGACATCGAATACCGCACTCAAAAAGCTATTAAAAGCAGCGTGTTGGCAGATTATCTTACTCACCAGCAAGTGGATGATTATCAGTCTGTGATGTATGATTTCCCTGATGAGGATGTGATGTTTCTGAAAATGAAAGATTGTGATGAACCATTGCCTGAGGAAGGTCCTGATCCTGAGGCTCGTTGGGGCATGATATTTGATGGAGCTGTGAATGCTTATGGTAAAGGAATTGGTGTTGTGATTGTCACTCCACATGGATCGCACATTACTTTTATTGCAAGGCTAACATTTGATTGTATTAATAATATGGAAGAATATGAGGCTTGCATCATAGATCTTGAGGAAGTTGTTGATCTTAGAATTAAAATTCTAGATGTGTATGGCGATTCACTTTTGGTAATAAATCAAATTAAAGGAGAGTGGGATACTCGTCACCCCGGCTTGATCCCTTACAAAGATTATGCTAGAAGATTGTTACCCTTCTTTAGTAAAGTTGAATTCCATCACATCCCTAGAGACGAAAATCAAATGGCGGATGCTCTGGAAACTCTGGCTTCTATGTATCAAGTGAATACTTGGAATGATATACCTCGAATTATAGTTCGGCGACTGGATAGGCCCGCTCATGTGTTTACAACAGAAGAGGTATCAGAAGAGAAACCATGGTATTACGATATCAAGCATTTTATTCAGACTTAGGAATACCCAATTGGGGCATCGAATAAAGATAAAAAGACATTGAGAATATTGGCAGGCATCTTCTTCCTCAGTGAAAATGTGTTGTACAAGAGAAATTATGACATGATCTTGCTCAGATGCGTGGATAGACACGAAGCATACATGTTGACGAATGAGATTCATGAAGGTTCATTTGGAACTCATGCCAATGGATATTCGATGGGTAAAAAGATGCTAAGGACAGGTTACTATTGGCTGACAATGGAATCTAACTATTACAAATTTTCAAAGAAGTGCCATAAATGCCATATTTATACGGACAAGATTCATGTGCCACCAACACTTCTCAATGTTATTTCTTCCCCGCGGCCTTTCTCTATGTGGGGTATTGACATGATTGGGATGATATAACCCAAAGCTTCGAATGAACACAGTTTCATCCTGGTAGAAATTGATTACTTCACCAAATGGGTGGAAGCTACTTCATATGCTAATGTTACTAAGCAGGTGGTTATGTGCTTCCTTAAGAATAATCTCATATGTCAGTATGGTGTGCCGAGCAGAGTCATCACTGACAACGGCTCGAATCTGAACAACAAGATGATTACAGAACTTTGTGAAGAATTCAAGATCGCCCATCACAATTCATCTTCGTACAGGCCGAAGATGAACGGGGATGTCGAAGCTGTAAATAATAACATCAAGAAAATTATCCAGAAGATGGTTGTTACTTATAAAGATTGGCATGAAATGCTCCCTTTTTCTTTACATGGATATCGGACATTTGTCCACACTTCAACATGAGCAACCCCGTTCTCCCTTGTGAATGGAATGGAAGCAGTGCTACCAATCGAGGTTGAGATTCCCTCTTTGCGTGTGATAATGGAAACCAAGTTGTCAGAGGCTGAATGGGTCCATAACAGGTTTGACCAATTGAATTTGATCGAAGAGAAGATAATGACGGCTTTGTGTCATGGGTAATTATATCAGAAGAGGATGAAGAAATCCTTTGATAAGAAAGTCAAACCTCGTGAATTCATAGAAGGCGACCTCGTGCTCAGGAAGATCATGTATTTTAATGCTGATTCTAGGGGCAAGTGGACTCCCAATTTTGAAGGCCCATATGTTGTCAAGAAAGCCTTCTATGGCGGTGCATTAATTCTTGAAACTATGGATGGCGAGGAGTTCCCACGTCCCCTGAATGTTGATGCAGTCACGAAATACTTCTCCTAAAGAAATAAAAGAACAACTCTCTAAGTTGAAAACCCGAAAGGGCGGCTTAGGAAAAAAAGAGCATCTCGGTAGGCCGAAAACCCGAAAGGGAGGTCTAGGCAAAAATTAGAGACATAAACAGAATAAATTTTTCCGCTAAGTTGAAAACCCGCTAGGGAAGCTTAGGAAAAAGTTAGGGACTTTCTTGGCAAGTAACTGCATCAAACAAGACTTGATCATTGAAGAAATAATCTTCTTGGATCCTCACCATACTTCAACAGAAGCTACTGCTCAGAATTTAAAGTTGTTAGAGGGAATAGTGGTCATTGCATCTCAATGTATCTTTTCCATTGTATATTACCATTTTCTAAACATTGTAATTATCCATGGAGTCTCGCCATTCGCAGACTACCATTCTATCAATAAAATTTGAGCTTTTACCCAATTCTTTGTATTTCTCATTTTGTTCAGCTTACAAAGACTCCATTTATTATTGACAATAATTTTCAAAGCAAAAAGGATTAAATAACAAAATTGTTTTTTTCAAAAAGAATCTACAACTTACTTTTACTTTAAGATTTTGTGATTCAAGAGGAAAACAAAAGTGGTGATCCCAGGAATAGACGAACTCCAGTAGTTTTGAGAAGTATTGTTTTCCCCGAGAAGGTTTTCTTAGGTTGTTTTCCCTGGTATGCGCGTGTTTATTGTATATTGAAGACGGTACCAATTGGCGTAAGGTGCAGTATCGAGTTTGTGATTCCAGTGTCCCCAGTCAAGTGTTGGTTCATTTTCTGACTTTTTGGGTTTTCTTGGTCTGGGGTCTTTATTCCGGATTCCCCAGCGAAGTCTTCTCTCATATGACAAAAGGTATTGTCCCCTTGGTGTGCTGAGATGGGATTATTTGCAAAATGTTGCTCTTTTTGGCAGTGTTGGCATTATTGTTGGTATTTATTTCCCAGGTAATAGGACCAGGGCAGTATATTTTATAAGAAGTGTTAAGACAGTTGTAAAATTTTGGGTTTTCACCTGCCCAGTGTGGGGTTTGATTTAAAATCCCCAAGAGTTTGACCTCTTTCTATATGTTGACTTCTTGATTCTCCAAAAAAGTTATCCCAGGGCGTCTTCTGTTGGAATAGGTTTGTGTGATATGAAGACTCAATCCGAAATTTCCCAGTGAAGGCCTCGCTTATTTGATAGAAGTCTTTTCTCCCTATGCATGCTGAGATTTGAATCATTTACGAAGCATCCCCCTTTCGGCTGTACTTGCATTTTGTTTGATTGCTCGATAATTAGGTTGTTGTCCCCATGAGGTTTCATACTTTTTCCCCAGATAAGTTAGAGCAATACTTACTCTCAATATAGAAGAACATGTCTCTGTTTTCCCCAGTGGAGAATGTATCTTGGTTTTCTCCCTTCCATGTGGTGTTGGCCTCCCCAATAAAGTCAGCACGAGGTCCCCAGCTGATGTCTCGATGATGATGCGTTATCTCCCCTAGTAAAGTCTGTATGAGATTTCCCCAATGAAGTCAGCATGAAATCCTCAATTGATGTTTTGACGATATGGTTTTCATCTTCCTTATTGAAATCAGTATTGCAATCCCCAGTAGAAGTGCTACGCATGAAAACATTTGTTTCCCCTTTGAAGTCTGATTGTTATTCCCTGGTGAAGCTTGGAGAAGGATGTTATATCTCTATATTTGTACTGCATTATCGCTACGATTTGTTTACTTCCAGATTATGTTTCTCCCCAGTGAAGTTAAGTCATGAAGTAGAACTTTGTTTCCTCAGTTGGTGCTTATTTTCTTATGGAATGGTCGTCTTGGATGTGATTTAGCCGAGTGTTCATTGTGCCCGAGTTGGTTTTGTTTTTTTATCCCCATTATTATATGTTTGTTTTGTCAGCATATACATGATAACACTCATACATTCATACATATATCATGCATAGTTAAATTTAGAAAATCATTGCTCATTCGTATTCATCAATATCTTGCTGACATATTACCCTATTTTGCAGAGTTGTGTTTTCCTCTCTCCAATAGAGTGTCAGCCTTAGGAAGAAAGTGTATATTCTTTCAATTTTGCCACTGAGTTATCCCTCGTGGAAGATTTTTTGCTTTAGCCTTCCTGTACAACCCTTGGTATGGATGATTTGGGTTCCCCCCCCATTGAGTTTATTTCTCAAAGGATGTGTTTTGGTTGACTGTTTTACTCCAGTTTATTTCTGGTTTGAATCTTTGCTTCCCAGCAATATTATTACTTTTGATCTCTGCAAGCTTCGAGCCTTGGTTTGAGTGTGCATTTATTTTGCACAAGAATACTTTATCTCCTCAGTAGGAATATGTTGGCATTTCCTCAGGAAGCCATTTTGTTTTCTCCAGGAAGCCATTTTGTTTTCCCCAGGAAGCCATCTTGTTTTCCCCAGGAAGCCATTTTGTTTTCCCCAGGAAGCATTTTTTCCCAGGAAGCCATTTTGTTTTCCCTAGGAAGCCATCTTGTTTTCCCAAGGAAGCCATTTTGTTTTCCCCAGGAAGCTATACTGCCTTCCCCATGAAGTCATGATTCATTCCCCAGGAAGTCATGACATTTTCCCCAAGAAGTCATTTTACAATCCTCCATAACATCAAGTAGCAGGTCTCTTTATTTGAGCAACTTGTATTTCCCCGTAAAAGTCGACGTTACTTTTTTTCTATCTTCTCTATGAGTGGATAGTTTGTAGTTCGTTGTCAAATTACTCCAGTGGATGGCTAGTATCTTCAATATCACATAGACAATTCATTGTGAAATCTTTGCAATTGGTAGTCTCTTTATTTGAGACAACTTATATATTACCCTTTATAGGCAGAATACCTCGGTTAAAGAAGAAGTCGAGACCCGTTCTAGGAGAAACGCCGAAATTTTGGGAAAAGACTTGTCATCTTTTTGCTACCTTCAGTGAACGTTGGTAGTTTATCGTTAGTGAACGGCGATGATATGATATATTTTCTCTCTACCTTCAGTGAAAGTTGGTAGGTCACCTTTAGTGAAAATTGGTGATTGTTATCTTTTTTCTACCTTCAGTGAGTGTTGGTAGTTCATCATTAGTGAACGGCGATGCTATGATATATTTTCTCTCTACCTTCAGTGAAAGTTGGTGATTGTTATCTTTTTGCCACCTTCAGTGAACGTTAGTAGTTCATTGTCAGTGAACGGCGGTGCTATGATATATTTTCTCTCTACCTTCAGTAAAACTTGGTAGGTCACCTTTAGTGAAAGTTGGTGTTTGCTATCTTTTTGCTACCTTCAGTGAATGTTGGCAGTTCATCGTTAGTGAACAACGGTGCTATGATATATTTTCTCTCTACCTTCAGTGAAAGTTGGTAGGTCACCCTTCAGTGAAAGTTGGTGATTGTTATCTTTTTTCTAGCTTCAGTGAACGTTGGTAGTTCATTGTCAGTGAACGACGATGCTATGATATATTTTCTCTCTACCTTCAGTGAAAGTTGGTAGGTCACCTTCAGTGGAAGTTTGTGATTGTTATCTTTTTGCTACCTTCAGTGAACGTTGGTAGTTCATCGTCAGTCAACGGCGATGCTATGATATATTTTCTCTCTACCTATAGTGGAAGTTGGTAGGTCACCTTCAGTGAAAGTTTGTGATTGTTATCTTTTTGCTACCTTCAGTGAATGTTGGTAGTTCATCGTCAGTGAACGATGGTGCTATGATATATTTTCTCTCTATCTTCAGTAAAAGTTGGTAGGTCACCTTCAGTGAAAGTTGGTGATTGTTATCTTTTTACTACCTTTAGTGAACGTTGATAGTTCATCATCAGTGAACGGCGAAGCTATGATATATTTTCTCTCTACCTTCAGTAAAAGTTGGTAGGCCACCTTCAGTGAAAGTTGGTCATTGTTTTCTTTTTGCTACCTTCAGTGAACGTTGGTAGTTCATCGTCAGTGAACGGTGATGCTATGATATATTTTCTCTCTACCTTCAGTAAAAGTTGGTAGGCCACCTTCAGTGAAAGTTGGTGATTGTCATCTTTTTGCTACCTTCAGTGAATCTTGGTAGTTCATCGTTAGTGAACGACAATGCTATGATATATTTTCTCTCTACCTTCAGTAAAAGTTGGTAGGTCACCTTCAGTGAAAGTTGGTAATTGTTTTCTTTTTGCTACCTTCAGTGAACGTTGGTAGTTCATCGTCAGTGAACAGTGGTGCTATGATATATTTTTTCTCTACCTTCGGTGAAAGTTGGTAGGCCACCTTCAGTGAAAGTTGGTAGTTCATCGTCAGTGAACGTCGATGATTTTTCTTTTCTCTCTACCTTCGGTAAACGTTGGTAGCTCACCGTCAGTGAACGTTGGTGCTATTATTTTGTTCCTCTTTCTACCTTCAGTGAATGTTGGTAGTATCGCCTTCAGTAAAAGTTGGTGTATCCCTTGACCTTTAACCCTCCTCTATGAGTCGGGTATTTTTGATTCACCAGTGATTTATTTTCCTGGTCGGGTTTCTCTTTTGATCTATATTTCCTTTGCTGCATCCCCAGTAGTGTTTTGCGTCTCTTTGAATTTGTTCATATGCATTCATGCTCATAATTATTGCATGGCATCTTAGGGCCAAAAATAGGGTTTATTTTATATTTAATTATCTTCGATCGCGTCGACACAAAGATTTTTAACCTTCGTATCTATGGTTAGAAGAAACTTACATAAGGGAAGTTGTTGTACCCCTATTTTTGCCCCTATGATCCCTTCATCATACCATATTGATTTAATCAAAATAAGATAACATTAGGGATTTTGGTTATCCTCCCTATCTTTAGCTTTGCTCTTTTAGGAATCACCAAGCACCTTGACTTGTTTTTCTTTTGTGATTATGCATGTTTTTTTTTTACTTTTCCTTTTAATTAATAAAATGCAATGTTGGTTTGTCTTACTTGTTAATAATGTATGTAAAGGCAATATGGCTTAGCAAGTTGATCCATGGGTTCATGAGTTTATTTCCATGCCCTAGTCAATAAAGCTTGAGAAGTTCAAACCTCATCATTGAAGTTATTTTGGAAGAAATGGCATGGCAAGGTTTATTTTGGTTTACCACATTTCAAAGTTATCAAGATTGATTCAAAAGTACAAGGGGTTGATTGAAGAAGTTGTCATGATTGGACAAGGCCTTATTCCCATGGGTCACAAGTGCATATTTCTCTCAATTATCAAGATATGGAAATGGTTTTAGTTTCTATTAGTTCTCATTGTCATCCTCAATAACTTCTATTTACAAAGCAACTGTGTTGGTACAAGAAGGTTGTTCAAAATTGTCAAAGTTCCTCAAAGCATTTTCTTGATCTAGGAGCTAGGGTTTTGAACTTCAAAGAAGTATATCTTGCTCATATTTTGGTATTTTTGAGTGATTCTAAAAACATCATTCTCTTCAAAGGGTTAATAACAAATCACTTCAAAAGTTTCAAGGAGTTTTCATGTGGAAGAAACTTAATGATGAAGAAAGATTACAAGTCGTCCAGATAAACCCCCAATTTTCCATGTGTGACTTCAAATGATCATAACTTGGTCAATTTTTATCACCTTGAATCCATTATTTTTCCACAATTATCTTGAGGATGTGAACTTTATGCCTTCTTTTATGTACAAAGTGAGAAAATGGATGGAAGATTCCATAAGGATACAAAATATTATAGGTCATTCCATGATCTTTTGCCAACTTCAACAATTCATAGCTATCTCAATTTTTGTAGATTTTGAATGGTTCTATTCTCAAAATGTCATTCAAGAGGTCTGTTTCATGCCATCTTCTTTGGTCAAGAGCAATTTCCAAGTGGAAGGCCATGTTTGGATGAAAAACATTAGAGGTTACTTTTGAAGAAAAATTTGAAATATTTCTAAGTATGGAAAGTCAACATTTTTTCCCCAACTTTGACTCATTGCAACTTTTAGCTCAAACATTCATTTGATACCATTCTTTTTCCTTTGCAAATCTTGTAATCTCATCTTTCTAAAGTGTGACGCGGTGGCAGAACCGACTGTTTATACTGGTTTAGTTTTTTGTTCACAAATGTCGCGGTAAGCAAGAGTCCTTACCGACTTTTATTTCATCCAACAAAGGAAAAGGAAAAAGAACAGCAAGAAACTATTTTCGAGATGTTTATGAGTACGTGGGGTAGATTACAGAAAGGGAAGGTGTTAGCACCCTTTCTATCCGTGGTTTTCCACGGGCTCTTAGGTACTTGATTATTTTTTAAATTGCTTGTGTGTGCTTGTTTTGAAAAGTTTTGCTTACTTCATGATAACCCTTGTATCGGTCCTCAAGAGTGTGACGAAGTTGTTTTGAAAACTGTTTTTGAAAAGTGTTTGTGTGAAAAGTTTTTTTTTGTTTTTTGAGCAAGTACTTAAGAGTTTTCTACCTACTCTAAAAAAAGTCTGTTCATTTCGTTTCCTTTAAACAACACTATCCTACTATTAAGGATTAGGTAGCTCCATCGTTGAATTTTTAAGGGACGTTTGAAGGGACGAAATGGTCTCTGAAGGCAACAAGTAAGGATACCTTAGCATTTCGAAGGGACTATCGTCATAAGATCAATTCATCGGCAACTCAAGGGACAAGTAAGGACTATGATCTTTATGACGACTTTTAAATCGCGGGTCATTGCTAAGGTATCCCTACGTTCGAGGGACACGACCATTATTTCTGAGGCAACCAAGTGGGGAAAACCCTAGGAGTGAGCATGTGCAAGTGTGCTTTTTCAGTTAATTGTCTTTGCACAATTAGGGTTATCTACCATTTTAAAGTTATTTTTCTTACCATTCAATCCTATTATCCATACATCTAACATTTTAATAGTTGCGGAAAATAAAAGCGGAAAAGAAAAATTTATGCTATTATAGGGATTTTGGACAGATACACCAATATTTGACTGAAAAAATAAAGATGCAAAATTTTTATAAAAAAAACCCTAATTAATCTATTACAAACCCGAAACAGTTACAATAATCTGAAAATAAATAAAAACACGCGCGAAGAATTGAGACGGGAATGAGGAAAAGATATTTTTTTTGGATTTTTGAGAAAAACAATTAATCTTGCAAATTAACATAATTTCTATTTGTTTTTAATTATGTAAAAAAAGTTATTAAAATAACCTAATTTTCTATTGAATTTTAATTACAAAAAAAGGAATTTGAATTAATCTAATTAAACTAATTAATTAATAGCAATTAAATATTTTATGAAAACAAAACTAAATTTAATTTTTTAATGATTTTCTGATTTTATGATTAAATAAAAAAAATGATTTTTATTGTGAAAAAAATTAAAATTAAAAATTAAAAAAACAAATAAAAAAGAATAGAAAGAAAAAGAAATGGGCCTGATGCAGTTAGCATTCCAGGGGGTGCATTGCCAAATTTGTAACAGGCCCAGAATGATGGCCCCGAGTCTGGCGCCTTATCCAATGAGACCATCTTTTGAAGATTCATGGTGGACCTGTGTATGCTAGGCGTTGGATCTGGTTGGAGATGGATCCAGCGGATGAAATCAAAGGGCGTGTGATGATCCTCATAAGGTGAGATGTGCTGGATCTGGTGAAAATAATGGAGAAAATGCCAAAAGCTCACGCCTGGGATCGAACCCAGGGCATGAGCTTCATACTTCCTTCCTCTGACCAACTGCGCCGGATGTTCAATTGATAATAAAACCAAATAAAAATAATATAAGAAAAACAATCACGTGAGGTCCAACAAACGCGCCAATATTCAAATGGCCCAATGAGAGCTTTCCACCTAACCTTCTTCTTCCTCAACACCATCGTTTTAGGTTTATACTTTTACCTATGGTCCCATGCCTGTAACTACAACCCTGTGTTATTAAAAAATCTAGCACAAGCAATATAAATTACATTGAAGACCATGAATCAACTGGGCTTGAAGCCATGAACATCATGGTGTCCACGCCTAGCCCTAATTTTTCCTATATAAGGAAGCCCTAAAACGAGCTCAGAAACCCTAAGAATGGCAAACCATGATTCCTGCACTTAAAACTCAATTAAATGATTCAGCAAGCATCGAGACTTTGTAATAAACAAGAATGTATGATTGAATTTCATTAAAAAGTATGTATGGACGTAATCAAAAATAAAAAATAGTTGGATAACAGGGTCAGGATTTTACGATTCAAGGTGTTTTGGTGCGTGCAAAAGGTGCAGTTAGCTTCAAGAGATTTCCAAGAACATGTTAAAACCCCTAAATCTCCTTGAGGATGGTTGTAGTATGGAATTCGATCTGAGATTTTTTGAAAAAAGTGCATTGTGTTCTTGTCCGTTTCGCACGATTTCTCCTCCTCCTTGTGCCTTGCATTTATTGTGTATATGTACTAGACTGTATTAGGTTAACAAAAAACATGCATATCTTTTCCAATTATCAAGATTTGATTTGATTCCATCCTTGCATTATTTCTTTCTATATCAAGACAAATCATACCATTTTCATCCCACTCACCCTTGGCACGATTTGATTTGGTTTGACAACATATTTTCAAAAACAAATCTTCCATATTTTATATCATTTATTTGATTTAATTTGAGTTTTAAATGATTAAAAATCAAAATAAATTAAATAAATAAAGTCAATAATATGTGGTAGAGTGTTTGGGTCGTGGACATTGTTAGAGGTAAGATGCAAGCATAAAAAGTTAGGCCCATTTGACAAAAAGTGCAATTTTGGGCATTGTTAACTTTTGACAATTATCCAAAAATGGCCAACTTTGACAATGCATATCTCCTTCAATTTTGACCCTAAGAGGATGTTCTTGGACTTTTTATAAAGCTTAGGATCCCCTAAGAAACCTATTTTGTTTCATCTCAATTGGATCTTCCATGTTCATGTAAGAAGCTTTGACCCAAAAGGTATTTTTGTTGACTTTTTGGAATGACCTATAATGTCTGAATTCATATCTCTTCCTGAGTGCATTTTTTGAACTTGAGGGCTAAAGATGAGTTGTAGGGAATTACATTCTCTTCAAAATGAGCCTTGGATGGAAAATGTATGATAAAGTATGAAAAAGTTATGCTTGGTCAAAGTTTGGTTGGCTTTTCCTGAGAAACCCTAATTTAGCAACTTTTGAGTTTTGATGAATTAGGAGCATTCCTTGGGGAATTATGATCAACCCTTGATAAAATGGTGGATATCCCTTAAAAATGTTGATGTTGACCAAAAATATTGAAGTTTGACTTTATGGGGGCCACAATTGACTTTTGACCTAATATAGTCGATTTTCAAACATCTGAGTAGTAGACTGGGCAAACTTCTTGTGCAAGGCATGAAACTTGGCATGGATGGTCTTGAGAACATATTAGGACCATGGAGAGAATATGAGGCCTTTGGAACTTACAAATCTTGATGAAAATGGAAACCCTAGTTGGAGGTTCATTACTTTAGGAGAGAGTTTGTCTGGTCAACTCTTGGGTATCCTTGAGCAAATTGCAGATCTCAATGAAAATATATTGAGTAAAATGGGAGGGAAAATTTTGGGGTGCAACAGCTTCCCCTGTTCAATCTTCTTAAGCCTGAGGATGTAGATTGGCTTGTCTGCCTTTCGT
Organism: Vicia faba; assembly: GCA_948472305.1. NCBI lineage: Eukaryota > Viridiplantae > Streptophyta > Magnoliopsida > Fabales > Fabaceae > Vicia > Vicia faba. The sequence continues at coordinate 420,752,974 of OX451739.1, read as the reverse complement.
GATCTGAAGGTGGAAGATTATTAAACACTAGAGTGCCCAAAAATTTGCACTCGCATGAAGTAATATTCATCAGTGATATTGGGAATGGGCTTACAGATGCCATTTGGGAGTCGACATAGAGTCGTCGGAGATGGGCTTAAATATGACATCAAGAAAAGTTATCATTCACATGAGAGATTTCTTTGCGAGAATTCTTGTACCTGTCGTTGAGGAGGACTTCGCTGGAGAATGTTGATTTATATCTTGGAAAATAGAGGCTAGGGGATTTGGTTGTCCGCTGCTCTACTGGGGAATTAACTCTTGATTGAGGATGTGAAAGTAGAACGCATATCTGGTCTGGGTCCAGGCTGTACAGCGACTTATTGGGGAAATGTGAAATCGTCCGTATCTGGTCGGGTATGAGCCTTACAGTGTTGTAAACTATTGACTAGAGATAAGGGAAAAGGAACCTTGATAGTTGGGTTGCTTCGAAATGAAAGCCTGGATAGTAGGGCTTATAGGAAGGAACTTGGATAGTAGGGTTACTTCGAAATGAAAGCCTGGATAGTAGGGCTATAAGAAGGGACCTGGATAGTAGGGTTACTTCGGGATGAAAACTTGGATAGTAGGTCTATGAGAAGGAACTTGGATAATAGGGTTACTTAGGAATGAAAGCCTGGATAGTAGGGCTATAAAAAGGAACCTGGATAGTAGGGTTACTTTGGGATGAAAGCCTGGATAGTAGGGCTATGAGAAGGAACCTAGATAGTAGGGTTACTTTGGGATGAAAGCCTGGATAGTAGGGATATAAGAAGGAACCTGGATAGTAGGGTTACTTCCAGATGAAAGCCTGGATAGTAGGGCTATGAGAAGGAACCTGGATATTAGGGTTACTTCAGGATGAAAGCCTGGATAGTAGGGCTATGAGAAGGAACCTGGATAGTAGGGTTACTTCGGGATGAAAGCCTGGATAATAGGGGCTATGAGAAGGAACCTGGATAGTAGGGTTACTTCGGGATCAAAGCCTGGATAGTAGGGCTATGAGAAGGAACCTGGATAGTAGGGTTACTTGGTTTGGTCATGTAGATTAGTTGACCCATTAGTTTTCGGGAACTGAGTTTCCATTCATTGTCTGCAGATGTGACCTGTATAACTGCTAGAATTGTTGGTGGCAATCGTCTTTATTGAAAAGATAATAGGGTTAATCACATGCGATGTATGAAATGCGTTGTGAGATGATGTTCTCAAAATAAATGAGACTATGATGTATGTGATATGTAAGCACATGTCATGATGCAAGAACATGAAATGTTATTATGACATGTCCGAGTCTGGGAAAATAAATCCCTTACCGCTACTGGAGAGTATAGAATTCCTGACTGTTGTAAAGGACTGTGGTTCTTCTACTTCTGCTGGGGATGGTGAATGGAAATGACTGTGCTGGAGATTTACTCCTTGTTGTTTTTCAATATTCTGCCAGGGAGAGACTCTGTTTGAGAGTAGTTCTGCGGGGAATAATTCTGTTGGAAGGTGAATTTTTGTAGCTGAAGTAATAAGCTATGTCGGGGATTGAGCTTATGTATTCAGAGAAATAAACTCTGCCTGGGGAGATAAAAATTATGATGATCCGCTCGCGATTATGAAGTTCGGATGGGGATATAAATGTCAGGTTTCTAAAAGACCCTGACTGGGGAGATTTCTTCCTGTTTTGGGAAAGCTGAAATCAAATTCCTTGATTACCTTTACTCTATGGGGAGTGTAGATGTTACAAGGTCGTATGCACTGATGATTATGTTTCCAAGTTGTCTATGCCTCGGTACCTGTTGGACAGAGTAACTGTCGGGTTTGACATTTCTGGTTTTTGCCCCTGTTTCTTAAGTTATGAGAAATTGTCTTTTCGTTTCTTATGTAAATATTTATGAGAAGCAATCATATTCAAATGCATATGTCAAGAATAAATCATTGGACATTCTTACAAAACAAAACAGAAAAGGAAAAAAACACATAGTTTTGTAAAAATGATTTGTATTGACTTTCGAAGTTGGCCTGTAATAGGCGTTTTTTGTACAAGGAGGCTGTCGCTCTAGTAAGAGAACGTTGCCGTAAAAATAGAAGCTATACACCATTGTGTAAAAAGAAATCATCTATGTACAACAATCCCACTGGGTTCTAATTCCGCCATTGCCCCTCTGTCTTTGAGTGTCTCATCACTTTGCTTACTTGTCCGAAGCTGATTAGATTGATTGGTGTTGTTAGAGCTCGATAGTTGATACTGAGGTCTGGTCACAAGGTGATCCAATGGGACATAGTGATACGCTTTACATCCCTAACTTTTTCCTGGACAGCCCTTTCGGGTTTTCAGTCCACCGGGATACCCTTATTTTCCCAAGCCGCCTTTTTAGGTTTTCGGCTTGCCGGATGTACAAATTTTTTCATTTTCATCCCTTATTTTTTCCCGAACCCTTTTGGTTCGCCGGAAAGCCCTTATTTTTGCCTAGGCAAGTAATCCTAGCGGGTCTTTTATCATGCGTAGTATCTTTTCACTATGTCTGCATTGACAGGGTGAGGGAGGTCATCACCGTCCATGGTGGTTAGAATCATAGCTCCACCCGAGAAATTTTTTTTTACCACAAATGGCCCTTCGTATGTGGGAGTCCATTTGCCCCTGGGATTACCTTGCGGCAGTATGATGCACTTGATTACCAAATCTCCGACTTGATACTCTTGATGTCTTACTTTTTTGTTGAAAGCCTTGATCATTCGTTTTTGATACGTCTGACCATGACAGACAGCAGTAAGTGTCTTCTCGTCGATCAGATTTAGTTGATCAAGTCGAGTCTGGATCCAATCGTCTTCATTCAAACCCACATATTTCATAATCCTTAAAGAAGGAATATGGACCTCAATGGGTAGAACTGCCTCCATGCCATATACCAGAGAGTAGGGTGTTGACCCTGTCGACGTCCGTGCTGAGGTACGGTACCCATGAAGGGCGAATGATAACATCTCATGCCAGTTTTTGTATGTCACCGTCATCTTCCGTATAATCTTCTTGATGTTCTTGTTAGCTTCTTCAATAATGCCATTCATCTTCGGCCGGTAGGGAGACGAGTTATGATGTTGTATCTTAAATTGCTTACAGAGCTCGGTGATCATCGTGTTATTGAGATTTTTACCATTATCGGTGATAATTCTCTCTGGCACACCGTACTGGTAGATCAGATTATGCTGGATAAATCGTGCCACGACGTTCTTGGTCACAGTAGCAAAAGATGCTGCTTCAACCCACTTCGTGAAGTAATCAATGGCCACCAGGATGAAGCGATGCCCATTGGAAGCGGTAGGTATGATTTCTCCGATCATGTCAATGCCCCACATTGCAAAGGTCCATGGAGCTGTCAAGATGTTCAAAGGAACCGGAGCACATGCACCTTATCAGCGTAGATTTGGCACTTATGACAAGTTCGGGAGTGATGATAACAATCTGCTTCCATAGTGGACCAGTAGTATCCTGCCCGTAGGATCTTCTTAGCCATGGTATGTCCACTAGAATGGGTTCCGAAGGTACCTTCATGTAGATCTATCATAATCCTCTTTGGTTCGCTCTTGTCTACACACCATAGTAAGGTAGAGTCATGGTTCTGCTTGTAGAGGATTCCATTACTGAGAAAGAATTTCGCAGCGAACCTTCTCAGAAACTTCTTATCTATGACAGATGCCCCTTCGGAATACTCTTAAGTCTCGAGGTACCTTTTTACTTCATGAAACTAGGGTTTGTCTGCCACCTCTTCGGTATCAATCTCACAACAGTGCTCTAGTTTATCCAACCTCTCAATGGTGATTCGGGGAGCTTCGTTGTCCCACTTGAATTTGAACATGGAAGACATGGTAGCTAGCGCGTCCACTAACTGATTCTCCTCTCGTGGGAAATGTTCAAAGGTTACCTCATCAAAGTATGGGAGCAATGTCAGTACGTGCTCTTTGTATGGGATGATATTCAGATCCTTCGTATCCCATCCGCCTTTGATATGACTTATCACCAAGGATGAATCCCCGAAGACATTTAAGAACTTGATCCTGAGGTCAATAGCGGCTTTGAGACCCATAATGCAGGCTTCATAATCTGCCATGTTGTTAGTGCAGTTGAAACATAATTGGGCACTGAAAGGAGTATGACAACCCTCAGGAGATATGATTACGGCGCCAATGCCATTACCGAGTGCGTTTGAAGCCCCGTCAAAAACCATAGTCCATCGGGATCCTTCTTCAGGTCCTTCATCCGGTCTAGGTTCTTCATAGTCAGTCACCAGCATAATATTCTCGTCCGGGAACTCAAAATTCATGGATTGGTAGTCATCCATGGCCTGATGAGCCAAATGATCATCCAATACACTTCCCTTGATTGCTTTTTGGGTTGTATATTGTATATCGTATTCAGTTAAGATCATTTTCCATCTCGCTATTCTTCCGGAGAGAGCGGTCTTCTCGAAGATGTACTTGATTGGATCCATCTTAGATATCAACAGAGTAGTATGAGTCAACATGTACTATCTTAGTCGGTGAGTAGCCCATGCCAAAGCGCAACAAGTTTTCTCGATCAATGAGTATCGTGTCTCACAATCGGTAAACTTTTTGCTAAGGTAGTATATTGCATTCTCTTTTCGACCAAACTCTTCATGCTTCCCCAACACACACCCCATTGAATTGTCCAGCACTGTTAAGTATAATATCAAAGGTCTTGGAGATATTCTTTGATCCTTTCGAAAGCTGTCTGGAACTCGTCATTCCACTTTACCACCTGATATTTCTTCAGAAGCTTGAAGATGGGCTCACAAGTAGCAGTCAGATGTGAAATCAACCTGGCAATATAATTTAGACGTACTAAGAAACCGCTAACCTCCTTCTCTGTACGGGGAGCCGACATACCTTGTATGGCCTTTACTTTTGCAGGGTCTACCTGAATACCTTTGTCACTGAAGACAAAACCCAGAAGCTTACCAGACCTTACCCCGAAGGTGCACTTATTCGGATTCAACCTCAGCTAGTATATCTTCAACCTTTCGAACAACTTTTGTAGATGATCCAAGTGTTCCTCTCCAGTTTGAGACCTGATTATCATGTAATCAACATAAACCTCGATCTCATGATGAATCATATCGTGGAACAAAGCGACCATGTAACGAAGGTGCCCCACTATGTGACGAAGGTTGTCTTCTCCATGTCTTCAGGAGCCATCTTGATTTGGTTGTAGCCAGAGAAACTATCCATGAAGGAGAATATTTTGTGTTGCACGGTGTTGTTAACCAGAATATCAATGTGGGGAAACAGGAAGTCATCCTTGGGGATTTCCCTGTTCAGGTCTCTATAATCCACACACATTCGTACCTTGCCGTCCTTCTTAGGTACCAGAACGACATTAGCAACCCACTGCGGATAGGAGGTGACAGATAAGAACCATGCGTTGAACTGCTTCATGACCTCTGCCTTGATCTTCTCTGACATTTCAGGGCACATACAATGGACCTTTTGTTTAACTGGAGGACAATCTTCTTTAGTCGGCAGTCGGTGTACCATGATATCAGTGTCTAAACCAGGCATGTCTTCATATGACCAGGAGAAGATCTCAACGTAGTCATGCAACACCTGTATCAATCGTTGTTTGATCTTAGTCTCCAGATTTGTTCCGATCTTGACTTCTTTTTTGTTCACCTATGTGCCCAAGTTTATTGTCTCAACTGGCTCTTCGTGAGGCTGTATAGCCCTCTTTTCCTACTGTAATAGTCTAGCAAGTTCTCCAGGCACTTCACAATCATCCTCCCCTTCGTCCTTGGCTTGGTTGATCGGATTTTCGAAGTCATGACTGGCAATAGCAAAACTGTTATCAATAGGATCCAGGGTGGATATGGATCTGCAGTTTGATATGTGAGTGTGTGTAAGAGCATAGCTGTATTGATAAAGTAAAGGCAGAAAAGTAAAACAGAGAGCACAAAATTTGTATGAAAAGAATGTCCAAAGTTTTATTGATGATATATGAAATGACACAATATCCCTCACAGATGGAACCATTGTGCCTCGGGTAAGACACAAGGCCATAAAGTTTAAATTGTTTATTACAAACTCAGAAAACAAGTAAGACAATTACTGTGGAATAAAAGAAACTGGTATAAAATCCCTAGTCGTCCAGTTACTCGGTCCACCAGTGATAGTCGGGTATATCCAGCTGTCAATGTCAGAGTCCTCCTCACTGTCTTCAATAGCATTAACCCCATGATTGTTGATGCGTAGGGGAGGTCCTCCAGCCCGAGCGCGTCGAACAACCCTTTGAGCTCCTGAAGTAAAGCCCAAACAAAATTTGTCAGTGTTGTGAGTAAAATCAGAGAGTTGTCCCCAGTTGGTACACCCACCTTCTTCGACCACTGCTCTGGCGTCCTTGAGGGAAGTCATCTTCAAAGGAGGTTTGTTGCTGGTGGTAGTTTTGGTCGACGCCAAAATCTTGGGAACTTCTTCAAAGTTTTGACAAGGAGTCTCTATGAATTCCCTGTTCATCTCCACATACCTGAAGGAGTTCAGGTGACTATCTTCCCCTTCACCGGATACTTTAGCATTTGGTGCAGTGTAGAAGTAACAACCCCAACTTCACGGATCCAAGGACGACCCAACAAACAAGAGTACGATGGCCTGATGTCCATCACATAGAAGGTGGAACTAAGGGTCTGAGAGCCTACCTTGACAAGGAATGTAGACCACCCCATGCACCATTCTCTTCGACCCGTCAAAAGCCCTTACCATAATGTTACTAGGCTTTAAGGTCAAGCCTTCACAATCCAGCTGATCAAGAGTGTTCTTAGGCAGAACATTCAATGAAGACCCAGTATCCACCAGCACATGAGCCATAGTGGTGCCTCTGCATTCGATCGAGACATGCAGAGCATCATTATGCTTCCTTCCTTTCGGTGTCAAGTCAGCATCTGAAAAACCCAACCCATTATCAGCAGTCAAGCTGGCCACACAATCTTTGAATTGTTCGGCTGACGTTTCCTGCGGCACATGTGCAGTCTTGAAGAATGCAATCAAAGCCTTCGCATGGGTTTCAGAATACAATAACAGAGAAAACATTGATATCTTCGAGGGGGCTGCCCCAGTTTCTCGACCACATTGTAGTCGCTCTTTTTGATTATTTTTAATATTTCCTCTATCTCTTGCTTAGAGGCATCTACGACAATCTTTCTAGGTGCCTCCGTTCGGGCTGGCTCACTTATAGCTTCTTTGCCTCGAGTCCCTGATGACTCGACTACAGGAGTAACAATTGGAGTAAGAACAAGAGTAATAGTTAAAGTCCAGGTAGGAATAGCAGGTGAAATAAAAACAGGCTTATTGACAGTCTTCGGGGAAATCTCGAGAGAGAAAACCCTTTCACTTCTGGTAATCTTACTGGTCCCGACAATGTTACTGACATCGGGATCAGCCTCTTCATTCTTCAGATCTTGTTTAACGCCATGATAATAAACATCGGCGCCATAATGCCAAGGGAAAGCTTTGTTCGAGGCGTACGTGACATGACTAGGAAAGGTGATTATTAACAGAGCAACTCTCGGAGCGGGTGTAATCCTAACAGGTCTTCTCGAGGAGACCTTGGAAAGATTGGAAGAAATGGTTATAATAGCAACATCTTCGAACGGAACAGTTGGAATCAAATTTTTCTCGAACAAAATTTCTCTACTGTCCATCAGGCGCTGGACACCTGTCTTCAGGAAACAGCAAACAAAAGGCAGAGATGAACACATGTGGCAACCTTCACCACAACCCGGAAATAAACCGGCCAACAATAAATTCTTCTTAACAGTCATAAGGGGAGTAGAAACTTCATCAACTGAGGTCACAAACAGATCAGTATCAACGGCATTAACTCCACGGTTGTGCTTAGGCATGGGAGCAGTTATGACATTGGGCTTCTCTGGAGCATCAAACTCAATCTCCTTGGCTTCAATCAGATCTTGTACTTTATTTCTTAAATCCCAACATTCATTTGTATCGTGACCAGGACTCTCAGAATGGTAGGCATACCGAGTGTTTGGATTGTACCGAGGAGAGGTGGTATTAGGATTCTTGGGAGCCTCTTTCAAGGTTGCCAAGTTGGATCTAAGCAGATGGGGTAGAACCTCTGTCAATGTCATGTTAATCCGGGTAAATTGCCTTTGTGGTTTTCTACCCTTTGTTTATTGTTGTGTAATGGAGCAGCCGCAGGCCTAGGTATCATTACAACACTTACTGTCGGACGGTGTTCAGCTCTGCTCTGACCTCTTTGGCTATAGATAGCACTGGCTTCCTTCTTACCAGCGAAGGGCTTCTTTACTGAACTCGACGATGTGTCTTTCTATATTTTGCCACTCCGGATCTCGGCTTCTACCCTTTCTCCAGTTAATATTAGCTCAGTGAAACCAGCTAACGAGATTCCAATCAAATGATTAACGAACGGACCAGACAGCATCCCGAGAAACATGTCAACCAACTCCCTGTCAGATAAAGGGGGTTGGACTCTCCCAGCCAAGTCTCTCCACTTCTGCACATAATCTTTAAAGCCTTCACCTGCACCCATGGACATACTTAGGAGTTGAGTACGAGTAGGGGCAAGGTCGGTGTTGTATTGATACTGCTTATAAAAAGCAGCATCCAAATCCTCCCAGTTTCGGACATCGGTTCCCTCTAGTTGGTAGAACTATTCAAGCTGAGTCCCTGACAGACTGTCTAGAAAGAATTGAACCTATAAGTTTCTATCAACAGTGTGGGGCTGAATCTTCCTTACATAGGAACAGATATGGAGCTTTGGGCAAGACACCCCATTATATTTTGCGAAAACCGGAGCCTTAAACTTCTGCGGGATGACCACTTCCAACATCAATCCCAGTTCTTCAAAATCCAACCCAGGTATTCTCTAGACTTCCATAGCGCTCAACCAATCTTCTAACTACTTGTATCTATCCTTAGTGGGAGGATACTGCTCATAATTTTAGTCAGTATCATTGTCAGAAACTTTAGCGCTAAGGTCCTTCTCCCTTTTCTCCCTCTCTTGATTCTCCCCTTCCTTGGACGAGGAGGTCAGACCGACTAGTTGCTTTAATGGCCCCCTAAACCTTCTGCCCAGATTCAGAACAGCAGATACCTTCTTCTTTTTCTTCTTCTCTTTCAGGATGAGGGCCTTCAAATCCTCCTTCCCTTTTTCCAGAGTTATGAACATCTAATGAAATTGGGCATTTTGTGCCTGGAGATCTTTGATGCTTTGTTTAGAAGACATTTTTGCTGAAATAAACAGCGAAGAAGATGAGAAACCTGTACTGGAGATTACATGGTATGCAATGCTATGGATGGGATGCGTATGCAATGATTTCAAGGACTTTGGGAAATTTAAATTTGCGAACCAAAATGAAACAATGATTTTATTAGTAGAATTCAAAATAATATTTCCTTTTAGGTGTTACAATTAAAAATTATAAAAACTAAAAGAAATCAAGTTTCCCATGGATGCTTCATCTTCGTGCCGAGATAGACATTAAGGCTTCTTTCCTCATGAAGTTTCCTTGTGAGCTCTAAAACCTTGTTCTCCTGGGCATAGAACTGGTCCTTATAAGTATCTCGCTCCTTTTTCAACTGAATCCAGGACCTCTGTAGTTCTTCAAGATCGATGGGCATATCAGGATGAAGAACCGTGTAGGGAATATCCCCTTTAGTAATGGGCTCCACAATCACTGGTAAGACGGCTATATGGGGCATCATAAGTTTCTGAGCCTGAGCTCGTACCCATTGGAGATAAGGTTCCATAGGAATGAAATTCTTCAGCCCCAAAGTCTTGGCGTCAGATCTGTTTACCATGCCCCAAGCTCGTATGAACCTCTGGCGATACCCTTGAACATCATCCCCATAGTTAAACACAATGCCCTGGATAAGTATCTCATGAGGACCATCCCTTCGAGCGTAACCAAATTGTCGCAAAGCCAAACAAGGATTGTAAGTTATGCCCCCCCCCCTAATTCCAAGTAGTGGGACGTTAGGGAACTCCCCGCAGCGGTCAATAATAGAAATGTCTCCCATAAATCGGGAATACAAGAGAATATCTGCGTGATAAAGTGACATTATCCTTTGCGACCAACCTAAAACTTCTTCATTCTTCAGCACTGCCTTAGGGAGGTGAGAAATAAACCACCTAGACAGTAATGGCATGCAGCACATAAGAACCCCTCTTCTCTTCATGGTAGGAGTATGAAGAGCATGCAAGATATCTCCAAGCAAGGTAGGCACAGGGTTGCGAGAGAGGAAGATCTTGATAGCATTCACGTCTACCAGTAAGTCTGGATTAGGGAATAGTACTAACCCATAGATTAGAAGGGCCAAGACCTCCTCAAAAGCCTGAAAGTCCAAATCATCCCAAAACAGTTGGGCCTTATCTATTAGGAACTTGGCTAGAAAACCCTTGACTCCGCTTCTTGTTTCCCAATTGGATACCATGTCAGCCCATTTCAGATGCAAAGCTGAGGCAATGTCTTCTGGATTAGGAACCTCTTCTCAACTTGTGAAAGGCACCTGGTCCAGAATAGGTAGATTCAATAACTGAGAGAACTTTTCCATGGTAGGTACCAACTAATAGCTTGGAAAGGTGAATCAGTGGTGCTCGGGATCAAAGATCTGAAAGAGCACACCCATTATCTTTTCATCAAAGCTCGAAGTAACTAGGTTGAGAAGTCGCCCATGTCTCTTAATGAACGAAGACGTTTCAGGAACCCTTGATACTAGTTCCTTGAGTTGGGGAGGTATTCTCACAAAGCTGACTCGAATAGTGTTTCTACGATCAGAAGCCATGATCTGCAAAACAGAACAAAGATAAATTCCCTCGGTCCTTGAAATGGTTAGTGTAATGAGAATCAATACTATGTTATGATGCATGATGTTATGTTCAAAAAGAGTAAATCACATACAAGCAAAGCACACAATAGACCTTAGGTTTAAAGGCTTGCATGAGGTTAAAGGTAATTACCCTCTTGAAGTTCAGTTGGTTTCAAACCTAACTTAGAAAAGTAACTGGGTTCTAAGGATTCTCAATATCACTGATCATCCTTTACCGGGTATTGTTTCAGCTCAGACAATCTTTTCTTGCGGCTGAAATATCCCGAAGGTCCAATCTCAATGAGTGTAGCATCAAGTATTAACCAATCCTCAGCTTTATACTGAGGCCGACTATCTCACTACTTTCTAATGGCCAAGTTTGTTCACCTAAGGTTCTAAGGTCTGTTAGTGCTTCACGACACCCCGCGGCGGCCCCATATTCTCCTCGTTTCCACATGAAGGATACCGGTACCAACCAAAGTTTCACACCAACACAGTCATCACTTAAACCATATCGGTATATGCCGTACAGTCTCCATGATCTATTGTTGTTTACCTAATAAGTGCCCTCAAATCCGGGTGTAGGATCTTTAACAATGTCCAACCAAAACCCTTTAAGGATAAAGTAGACAAAACAAACAAGAAAGAAATTTTTATAAAATGATCTAGATCCTAAGGTAAACCCCACTTTATAATATTCCCCAGCAGAGTCTACAGTTCTGTGATGTGGTGGCAGAAGCGACGGTTTATACTGGTTTACGTTTTTTGTTCGCAAATGTCGCGGTAAGCAAGAGTTGCCACCGACTTTTATTTCATCCAACAAAGGAAAAAGAAAAAGAACATAAAAACCTTATTTTGAGATGTTTCTGAGTACGGGGGGGGGGGGGGGGGGGGGGGGGGGGGGGGGGGAGGGGGGTAGATTATAGAAAGGGAAGGTGTTAGCACACTTTCTATCCGTGGTTTTCCACGGGCTCTTAGGTACTTTCTCATTTTTTAAATTTTTTGGTGTGCTTGTTTTGAAAAGTTTTGTTTACTTCGTGATAACCCTTGTATCGGTCCTCAAGAGTGTGACGAAGTTGTTTTGAAAACTGTTTTTAAAAAGTGTTTGTGCGAAAAGTTTTTTTTGTTTTGGGCAAGTACTTAAGAGTTTTCTACCTACTCGAAAAAAGTATGTTCATTTCAATTCTTTTAAACAGCGTTATCCTACTATTAAGGAGTAGGTAGCTCCGTCGTTAGATTTTTAAGGGACGTTCGAAGGGGCTAAATGGTCTCTGAAGGAAACAAGTAAGGATACCTTAGCATTTCGAAGGGACTATCGTCATATGGTCAATTTGTAGGCAACTCGAGGGACAAGAAGGGACTATGATCTTTATGACGACTTTTGAAATCGCGGGTCATTGCTAAGGTATCCCTACGTTCGAGGGACACGACCATTATTTTCGAGGCAACCAAGTGGGGCAAACCCTAAGAGTGAGCATGTGCAAGTTTGCTTTTTCAGTTAATTACCTTTGCACAATTAGGGTTATCTACCATTTTAAAGTTATTTGTCTTGCCATTCAATCCTATTATCCATACATCTAGCATTTTAATAGTTGCGAAAATTAAAAGCGGAAAAGAAAAATCTACGCAATTACAGGGCTTTTGGACAGATACACAAATATTTGCTGAAAAAATAAAGATGCAGAAATTTAAAAAAAATCCTAATTAATCTATTACAAACCTAGAACAATTACAATAATCTGAAAATAAATAAAAACATGGGCGAAGAATTGAGACGGGAATGAGGAAAAGATACATTTTTTGGATTTTTGAGAAAAACAATTAATCTTGCAAATTAATCTAATTTGTATTTGTTTTTAATTATGTAAAAAAAGTATTTAAAATAACCTAATTTTTTTATTGAATTTTAATTACAAAAAAAGGAATTTGAATTAATCTAATTAAACTAATTAATTAATAGAAATTAAATATTTTATGAAAACAAAACTAAATCTAATTTTTTTAATGATTTTCTGATTTTTTGATTTAATTAAAAAAATGATTTTTATTGTGAAAATAATTAAAATAACAAATTAAAAAAACAAATAAAAAAATTGAAAGAAAAAGAAATGGGCCAGATGCAGTTAGCATTCTAGGAGGTGCATTGCCAAATTTGTAACGGACCCAGAATGATGGCCCAGAGTCTGGAGCCTGATCCAATGAGACCATCTTCTGAGGATTCATGGTGGTCCTGCGTATGTTGGGCGTTGGATCTGGCTGGAGATGGATCCAGAGGATGAAATCAAAGGGCGCGTGATGATCCTCAGAAGGTGAGATATGCTGGATCTGGTGAAAATAATGGAGAAAATTCCAAAAGCTCACACCTAGGATTGAACCCAGGGCATGAACTTCATAGTTCCTTCCTCTGACCAACTGCACTAGATGTTCAATTGTTAATATAACCAAATAAAAATAATATAAGAAAAATAATCACGTGAGGTCCAGCAAACGCGCCAATATTCAAATGGCCCAATGGGAGCTTGCCACCTAACCTTGTTCTTCCTCAGCACCGTCGTTTTAGGTTTAGACCTTTACCTACGGTCCCATGCCTGTAACTACAAATCTGCGTTATTCAAAAATCTAGAACAAGCAATATAAATTACATTGAAGACCATGAATCAACTGGGCTTGAAGCCCTGAACATCATGGTGTCCACGCCTAGCCCTAATTTTGCCTATAGAAGGAAGCCCTAAAACGAGCTCAGAAACCCTAAGAATGGAAAACCATGATTCCTGCACTTAAAACTCAATTAAACGATTCAGCAAGCATCGAGACTTTGTAATAAACAAGAATGTATGATTGAATTTCATCAAAAAAGCATGTATGCACGTAATCAAAAAAAAATATAGTTGGATAACAGGGTTGCGGATTTTACAATTCAAGCTGTTTTGGTGCATGTCAAAGGTGCTGTTAGCTTTAGGAGATTGCCAGGAACGTGTTGCAACCCTTAAATCTCCTTGAGGATGGCTGTAGTATGGAATTCGATCTGATATTTTTTGACAAAAGTGAACTGTGTTCTTGGCCGTTTCGCACGATTTCTCCTCCTCCTTATGCCTTGCATTTGTGGTGTATATGTACTAGACTGTATTAGGTTAACAAAAAACATGCATATCTTTTCCAATTATCAAGATTTGATTTGATTCCATCCTTGCATTATTTATTTCTATATCAAGCCAAATCATACCATTTTCATCCAAATCACCCTTGGCACGATTTTATTTGGTTTGACAACATATTTGCATTATAATCCCATTCAAAATCAGATCAAAAACAAATATTCCATATTTTATATCATTTATTTGATTTAATTTGACTTTTAAATGATTAAAAATCAAAATAAATTAAATAAATAAAGTCAATAATATGTGGTAGAGTGTTTGGGTCGTGGACATTGTTAAAGGTAATATGCAAGCATAAAAAGTTAGGCCCATTTGACAAAAAAGTGCAATTTTGGGCATTGTTAACTTTTGACAATTTTCCAAAAATGGCCAACTTTGACAATACATATCTCCTTCAATTTTGACTCTGAGAGGATGTTCTTGGACTTTTTAGAAATCTTAGGATGTCCCCTAAGCAACCTCTTTGGTTTCATCTCAATTGGATCTTCCATATTCATGTAAGAGGCTTTGACCCAAAAGGTGTTTTTGTTTACTTTTTTGAATGACTTATAATGTCTGAATTCATATCTCTTCATGAGTGCATATTTTGAACTTGAGGGCTGAAGATGATTTGTAGGGAATTTCATCCTCTTCAAAATGAGGCTTTGATGGAAAATTTCTAATAAAGTTTGAAAATTTTATGCTTGGTGAAAGTTTGGTTGACTTTTCTTGAGAAACCCTAATTTAGCAACTTTTGAGTTTTAATGAATTAGGAGCATTCCTTGGGGAATCATGATCAACCCTTTATCAAATGGTTGATATACCTTCAAAATTTTTATGTTGACCAAAAATATTGAAGTTTGACTGTATGGGGACCACAATTGACTTTTGACCTAATATAGTTGATTTTCAAACATCATAGCAGTAGACTGGGAAAACTTCTTGTGCAAGGCATGAAACCTGGCATGGATGGTCTTGAGAACATATTAGGACCATGGAGAGCATATGAGGCCTTTGGAGCTCATCCATCTTGATGAAAATGGAAACCCTAGTTAGAGGTTCATTGCTTTAGGAGAGAGTTTGTCTGATCAACTCTTGGGCATTCTTGAGCAAATTGAGGATCTCAATGAACATATATTGAGTAAAATGGGAGGGAAAATTTTAGGGTGCAACATAAAGCATCAAGAATCGTGCCTTAAGACTCCTTGAGCTAAGAATGCCATTGGATTGAACTTGGTAATTTGGAACTAAAGTTTCTTCATAAGTAAGAATTTGAAATTTATGTTTTGGCTTCTAAACATCAAATCAACGCACGTTTGTCATCTAAACATGTTTAACCAAGTTGCCAAAAAGGATTAGAGCCTTAAAACGCAAGGATTGGATGAGTTTTAATGTAAAATAGATCACACCTTGCTCGTGTATCAGGTTCACACGATTTACCTCCAAACTTCATCATTTCACACGCTTGAACATTCCATTTGATTCTCTATAAATAGAGGGTCTTCCACCATTAATTTCCTCAAGCTTTGAGAGCCAAATACACTCTGTCAAAACCTCACACGAACTTCAAATTTTTGAAATCAGTTTATGATATTCAAGCTTTTTCTTCCAAAATTCTTTTCACGTTCATCATCCTTCAGCATCATACAAACTCTCCAATACTTAAACCAAGCAAAACGAGCCATAATTCAAGCTACATAATTCCATTTTTAGAGCTTCTTTCTTGAACTTCAAAAAGGTAGAATTCTCCACTATTTGGATCCAAATAAAGCACTAACATATTCTAATATTTCTCCTGATTCTGGTGCTTCTTAAAATTTTTAAATTGAGAGAGAAATCTCAAATTGAAGGTGCTCGTTATTTTCTGGGTTTTTGATTCATATCTCTTTGCATACTTTATATAAATTTGGCGCGATGGTGGTGTTATGATCGTCTTGAAGAGACGAATCCAATGATACCAGTATGGGATCCTAATTTTTCCATTTGAAGGATCTCACAAAATCTCTGTTGCAGGGTGTCTGGAGGTTGAATATGATGACATGTCTCGTCTCAGCCAATGATAGCGTGCCAAATGTTTTAATTTCATTGGTTGCCTTTTTTCTAATCCTATGCGTATCTCACTAAGGTCCATATCAAGCACAGCGCGTCTGGTCCACTAGATCAGCTTACTAACGCGTTTTGCGTTTGATCTGATGGCCAACATCTTTTTGGTTTTATTTTATTTTTCTGATTTTATATTTTAATTGATTTAATTTTAAAAAATTCATAACTCTTTTTTTTTATCCAAAAATTATGAAAAAATTTGCAAAAATACTTTGAATTATTTCTGATCTCATGACTATTTTTTCACATTTTTATTTTGAAATTTTATATTTTTTTATATTTTTTGCATTATTTGCTTCCTTTTAATTACTTTAAAAATATTTTCTGACATTTATTAATTCTAAAAAAATTCTTAAATATCATTTTACATATTATTGACTTTTTGAAAATTTTATGGAAAAATTATATTGATGTTCACTATTTTTTATTTATTTTCTATTTGTTTGAGCAATTTTAATTAGTTTAAAAATAGTTTTTGACTTTAAAAATTTACCAAATATTTTACAAAAAATATTTGAGTTCATCTCTAAGTTCTCTATGGTCTTACTTATTATTTCTTGATTAATTTGAACATGGTTGATATTTTTCTCTTTTATTTTCTATTTTAAAACATTTTAAAACCCTTTTTAATGTATATAATAAATGTATTATTATTTTGTGATTATTTTCTGGCTAATCTTGGATTGAATTTTTGATCATGAACTTTGTTAACATCATTGGATCCATGGTGTTGAGTTTAACTCGATAATAATGGATGAATGATTTTAATAATAGTTTGATTAAAATTTAATTCAAATGTGGTTTGTATATTTTCCCCCACCCTTCTTCATCTCATCCCTTTCTTATTTCACTAAGTGTTATTGGAGCATGATCTCTATATCATGTCTCAAAATAAATGGTGCATAGATTGCTATTGACTGGCCTCAAAATAGGTGTGACTTCTATATAATTCAACTTATGATTGCTTAACATAACGCTAAATTTTGTCCCGATTCGAATAAATGATCATTCGTGGCCCAAACCTATGTTTGCAAGCCCAAGTATGTTAATTTAATCTCTTTGATCCAATAACCTTGACATTCATTGCGTGGAGGCTTTGGTTCTACCAATACTCTAATGGATCTACATCACTTTTGGTCAACACGGATCACTTAAACATCGTTGATCATTAAATGGTAGTTGTGAGAATTCCCAAATGGATGATATACTTGACAAAAAGCAAATGCAACTTGTTGTGTGGAGGCTTTGGTTCTACCAATCCTCTAATTAGTTCCAAATGCAAGTTTAAAGTTGGTCATCCAACTAACCACTAATTACTAATAATTGACTTTATCTTGTGTTTTTATTATATGCCCTTTTATTTTATACACCATTTAGTTTAAGCATTTCATTTCATGTTATTTTTCATCTTTGCTCACTTGAGCATTCATATTCTTGTCATTTTGTATTTTTTTGCTCACTTGAGCTTTTCTTTTTTAAGATACCTAATAATAAACATGAACCATAAAAAAATTTAATGATACTTGGACTATTTGGTTACTATCCTTGGCATTATGGAGTATTGGACTTCTTGGATTTAGGGTTAGAAACCTTGGCCTATGTTGGATACTTTGTGACCTTAATTGATATTTTGTATGGAGTTCTTGAGGTTTACCTCAAGACATTGGGTTGTTTGTTTGTTTTATGTGCAGGTTATTGTGATTACATAATTTGTTTGTAATATGGAATTCAACAGTATATAGCCGTTACTCTGCCCAATTTTTATGAAGACTTAATACACTTGAAGTTTAGTTCTCTCAAGAGGTCTAGTATATTTGCTTGCTTGGTTTTAATCCAAATAATGGAAATTCTATCTTGACTCATAATGTCAAGTATTGGATTCTTGTTGGTTAGATGGTTCTTATCCCTAGCTTTTACCCTATGCTTTAGGATAGTCCCTTCTTCTCCTCCCATCTTCTTTAATTTCAAAAATCCTCTCCCTCCTTTTGAAAACTCTTCTTGTTTCTAAACTTGAACCACTTTAATAATAAACTTGGACTTAGGTCCATGCATTTTCAAAATATTTTTCATAAATAAACTCCAATCAATTTAATAAAACCTTGACCTTTTTTGTGAGAAGACTAAAAGTCAATCAATCTCATTTCAAACCATTTTTGCCACTTAGGCTTTTTATTTTAAAACCTTTCTCAAAAGATCGAACTTTTGTCAATCCTTGTAGTGATACAAACAACTACACTTCTACAATATGTAGTGAAGAGAGATATTTTCCACTTGGGTGTTAAGTGAGGCATTGTTGATTTTAAAATCCAAGCCATATCCTCCACTTTGAGATGATGCAAATTCTCCTTTCTCATGATTGTGGGTAGTAAGTATGTTTTCCACACGGACAACGATGATGTCTTATCTCTTAAAATTAATCAACACACTTGTGTTTTAAAATTTTTAAAAGTGGACTACGTGTACCCTGATCCCCCATTGCATGAAAGGTGGTACGTAGGCACTAAAGGTTCACAACTGCGGCGGTTGCAAAAATCATAAAAAATATAGTTATTTTCTCACCTCCACCATCTATTTTTTATACAACATTTTATAGCCAAAATATACATGTTTTACAACGAGGTTCCCGCAGAGTACCGTAGATGTTTAGGGTGCTAATACCTTCCCTTTGCATAACCAACCCCCTTACCTTGAATCTTTCCCCTTCTTTTTGGGTTACTCGCTCTTTTCCCATTCCTTTGGAAACAATAAAGCGCGGTGGAGATTTTTATTTTCATATGTACAAGTCTAGACAATCCAATGGCTTAGTCTTAAACATTTCTACCGCTACACTTCGTTCACTAAATATTCGTTGTGTGAATTTCTCTTCCATTTGAACAATTAACCATATGCAAACAATGTCATTTAAAGAATGCAAAGCTTATGTCTGTCTTGAAATTTTTTGAAAATGCATTTTTTTATAGTAAAACAAAATTTGCAAGAATGTGATATCAACTCATGATTTATAGAAAACCTTACAGGAGTCAAGATACATTTGTAACAGTATGCTCTCGAACTAACCTATGCTTCATATAGGACTTTTAAGGGTTATAACCTGGCCTGGTTTACAGTTCAAGAAACAAAGGATAAATGCTCAAATTTTATTTGTACCTAACTCGCTCTTCGTGATATTCTTCACTCCTATGCTTAGTTAATTATGCATTTCGAATCCCAGTTAAGTTTTAGAATGTTGGCCTCGATATTCTGGTGATGGTTCAGAAATTGAACGTTTGTTTGAGAAGGCAGCCATTTTTTGACCTTTTCTTTTTATTGAGGATTTGTAGGACCTCTTTCTTTTTTGATTTTGATATCCATGTCTTTTGCCTGAACTGTTTGTTTTGTGATTACAGCCAGCGGGATGCCCCCGTTTTTTTCTTAAGTCTCCTTCATAGGTTTTGACTTAATATGCTTTTATTTTGAGAGATAATGACTTCCTGTTCTTAATGATTATGTGGAACCATCACTATCTTTTAGAGAGTATCTTCTACACTATTTGTCGTGTATGAAGGGAAAGCTTGCAACTAAATGCACGTCTAATTTAACTGAGAAAACTACCCTGCCCCAAGTTATGATTAAGGGTTTTAATTTGTGTGAAAAGAAAACTCCTACTTCTTAGGCTCAAAGGGGTTGACTAGGGATTATCTTCCTTATAACTCCACTGTTTAGGATTTGAAACAATGCATGTACATCGTCAGCGAGGTCTGCTCAAAAGTATACTATAGAGATTGTGGTATCGTTCTCGTCATCCTCCATATAAAGGCTTAGAGCTTTTAATCAAGAGTTGAATATCACAAAAAGGAAGTAAGAAACAGTTTAAGCATAATGAAAACAAATTAATTCAAGACAAAATGTGCAATGAATTAATGAAATAACAAAGTTTGACATGACAATAATTGTTTGAACAAACAAAGAAAATACAACTTGAGAATTCAAATGAACAAAAATGCTCTCAATCCCGACCATGATTTGGCATGGGAGCAGTGATCACGTTGGGAGTCTCAGGAGGGTCGAACTCAATCTCCTTGGCGTCAATCATATTTTGAATCTGACATTTCAGTGCCCAACAATTGTTAGTATCGTGCCCAGGACTACCAGAATGATAGACACACCTTGCATCAGGATTGTAGTTAGGAGAAGAAGTCTTAGGGTTTGGATGAGCTCCTATCAACGTAATTAAATTCATCCTCAACATTTGTTGTAATGCTTGAGACATCGGCATGTTGATCTTGGTAAACTGTCTCTTAGGCTCATCTTGCCTTCGCTGATTACCTCGTTGTTATGGTTGTTGCACGCGTGTCGAATTAGAGACCAGTACTTCCCCTATAGATTGGTGGTAGTCTGCCTTATTACGACCCTTCTAGCCATACACAGCATTGGCTTCCCTCTTACCAGCAAATGGCTTCTTCTCAGCATTAGAAGATTCAGTCATCAGGATATTTTCACTCTTGATACCACATTCGATCCTGTCTCCAGTTAGAACCATCTCTGTGAAACCGGATGAGGAACTCCCAATCAGCAGATTAAAGAACAGGCATGTCAGAGTGCCCATGAACATGTCTACCATTTCTCGATCATTCAGAGGAGGTTGTACCCTTCCAGCCAGATCCCTCCATTTTTGGGCATATTCCTTAAAGCCTTCGTTAGAACCCATAGACATGCCTTGAAGTTGTGTACGAGTTGGAGCGATGGCAGCATTGTATTGGTACTGTTTGTAGAAAGCAGCAACCAAGTCTTCTCAGGTATGGATGTTGGTTCCTTCCAACTGATAGAACCAATCTAGTTGAGTGTCGGCCAAACTTTCTTGGAAGAAATGGATCCATAACTTTCGGCCAGCAGTGTGAGGCTGGATCTTTCTGACGTATGATCTCAAGTGAAGTTTAGGACAAGAGACCCTGTCATATTTGCCGAATGTGGGAACTTTGAATTTTGGTGGGATGACCACTCTAGAAACCAACCCTAGCTCTTCAAAATCCAAGCCAGGTACCTGCTGAATTTCCATAGCATTGAGATGATCCTCCAGCTATTCTCCTTAATTACTCAAGGGCTACAGGTACCAACAAAAGTGTAACATCAACATAGCTATTGATTCAACCATGTCGGTATACCCTGCACAGATTCCACGATCTATTGCGACTTACCTAAAAGGTGCCCCAGATCCGGGTGTAGGATCTATATTCACCCAAACAAAGCCCTCAAAAGTAAAGCAATCAAAGCACACAAAGAAGTTAAATAATGAACTAACTCTAAGGTAACCCCACTTTTTGTATTCCCCAACAGAGTCGCCAGTTCAGTGATACGGTGGCAAAACCGACAGTTTATACTGGTTTTGCATTTGTGTTTGTAAATGTTGCGGTAAGCAAGGGTTGCCACCGACTTTTCTTTTATCCAAATTAAGGAAAGGGTTAAAAGAACCGAAAAATACCTTTTCGAGAATTTTCTGAGTAAGGGGGTAGATTATGGAAAGGGAAGGTGTTAGCACCCTTTCCATCCGTAGTTTTCTACGGGCTCTTAGATGTTTAGCCCAGTTTTGAAATACCTTGTGCTTTCGTGTATTTTTGAAAAGTATTTTGAAATTCCTTAGTGCGGCAGTTTTCTTTATGATAACTCTTGTATCAGTCCTCAAGAGTGTTGATAAAGCATTTTTTTTGAAAATGTTTTTCAAAGTGTTTTGTGTATGTGAAAAAATTTGTTTTGAGCATAGCATCTAGGAACTATCTACTTATACTCGAAAGGTTTGTTCTTTTCCTCATATCCTTTAGACAGTGTTATCCTACTATTAGTGAGTAGGTAACCCTATCGTTGGATATTGAGGGACAATCGAAGGGACGTACAATCATAAAGGAAACATGTGGAGATGCTTTAGAAATTTTGTCTAGGGACTAGATCATTTACCGAAAGGCAACATTGTAGGGTCATCGAGGGACTATAATCTTTGATTTACGGGTCTTTGTTAAAGCGTCCCCATTTTTAGGGACATGGCTGTTTTTTTCTGAAAGGCAACCAAAGTGGGCGTACCCTAGAGGTGTATGTGTGCAATGTGTGCTTGTTTCAGTTATTTGTCTTTGAATTTAAGTTTACTAGCGCTTTGTTTTCAGTCTTTCCATACAAGCCTAATTACTAATAGTTAATATCTTGCAAAAATTTAAAGTGCGAGAATTGTAAATCCTACGCTATTACAATGCTTCGGGGAGGGGGTATTTACATGTCCAAATGGGGAAACAAAAAGTAAAAAATCATAAATTTAACTATTACAACCTTTTGCAGTTACATAAATATAAAATGAACCAAACTTAAAATGGGCGCGCGAATATGGAAAGCGAGGTAAGCCCTAAAATACTTCTACATAGCAGTTTTTTGTCAGTTTTATTAAAAAAAAATACTTAAATTAAAAAATATATAATTTTAACTAAATAAATAAAAGAGTGATAAATAAGATGCAATTAAAACTAATCAAAAGGAAACTAATTCTAACATTTTTTGGATTTTTATTATTGAGAAAAAGATTTGAAATGATTAAATCTAAGTTCTAATTGATTTTAAATTACTTGAAATAAATCAAAATATAATTAATTAACTTGCACACATTAAATTTAATTATATATATAAAAAAAAACCTAAATATATATTTTTATTTTATGATTAAATAAAAATGATTTTGAAAAAAGTAAATATAAAAAGAAGTAAATAGAGAAATTTGATGTTAGTTTTGGCTAAAGGTCTCTGAATTTTGCGTTTCGAAGCGAAGCTTCCGATCGATATTGAGAATGGCATCTCAAGAACCAGGCCTCAAAACTTACATGCTTCACGTCCAACCTGCTCCTTGTACGACTACAAACATGTATGCAAACGTCAAATATATTAATAAATGCTAACAAGATTAGATTTAAATAAACTATACCAACGATGTAACTTGTATGGACGACTCGGGCGCATTCCAAGCCGAGGTGAGGAATGGAAATGACTCCTAGGGACCTCAGGAGTGCAAATATGGCACGAGATTGGATGGAGGATAGCTGAAGATCAAGTTTTGAATTTTCACAACTTTTGAACGATTTTGAGAATTTTGAGAGAGCTTTGTGAAGAGCTTTTGAAGAGATTTTTGAAGAGTTATTTAGTGCCCCTTTTCATACGGTTTGCTTATGCTTATATATAGGTATGAATAAGGCAACATACATGGCAAGGAATCAATTAATCAAACCATGATAAAACAAAAATTAAACATATTGAAAACTTTCCATTTTTTGAGTTTGTTCTTGCCATTTTTAAAGATTCTTGTCTCTTTTTGAATGTTCAATTAACATGGACCATTTAGATGTATCTTGCACGAAAATATGGGCCTTCTAATAGATCAAACCAAACCCAAATGTCATGCCCATTATTCTTTGTATTTTTATTTAATTTATTTGATTTAATTCATATTTAAATGGATAAAAATTCAAATAAATAGAAATAAAAATAAAAATAGTGCATGGTTAGGTTTATATGTCCTTGGGTATGTCATAAACATGTTTGAACCCTAAAAGTTGGGTCCATTAACCTAAAAATGCAATTTTGCTCAAAGTTGACTTCATGCATTTTTCATAAATTTTCCCAACTTGTGTAAACCATAACTTGCTCAATTTGCATCTTTTGAAGATGATCTTATACTTTTTAGAAATCCCAAGATGTCCTCTACAATCTCTCCGTTGATCACTTTTGCTTTTGAATATATTATCTTGATGTAAGTTGTCTTGACAAAAAGTGTCTTTTGTTGACTTTTTGAAAATGACCTGTAATGTATGAGCTTGTATCTTTCAAATGGTGCATTTCTTGAACTTGAGGATAAAAGAGAAGTTGTAGGGAATTGTATTATCTTAAAAATGAGCTTTGGTTGGCGAAAAATGGATGAATTATGTGAAAGTTATGCCTGGTCAAATTTCAATTGACTTTTCCTAGGAAACCCTAATTTAGCAAATCTTAACTTTTGATGATCTGAGGACTTTCCTTGAGTAATCATGATCAAACCTTGATTAAATGATGAATATCACTTAAAAATGTTGATGTTGACCAAAAATATTGAAGTTTTACTATATATAGGCCACAATTGAATTTTGACCTAGTATAGTTGATTTCCAGGCATTTGAGCAATTGATTGAATAAACTTGTAGTGGAATGCATGAAATTTGTCCTTGACAATCTTGAAGGCATGTTAGGACCATGGCAACCATTTGTGACCTTTGGAGCTTACACATCTTGATGAAAAGTGAAACCCTAATTAGAGGTTCATTGCTTAGGAGGAGAGTTTGTCTGATCAATTCTTGGTCAACCTTGAGCAATTGAGGACCTCTAGAAGCATGTCTTGAGTGAAAATGGGCAGGAAAATTTTGGGGTACAACACTATCAACTTAAAGTCCAAACACATTAGTCCAAATTCTTCCGTCATACACCAAAATGACTAAAAATAGAACCTGCGTCCTAAAACACAAGGTCAGCAAGCCAATTTTGTTCAAACTTCACCAATTTTCCCTCCAATTCCACCCCTTATCTCATTATAAAGAGGACCACTGTTTCATTGAAAGGCAGGGAGATTTTATCCAAGAAAATGGGCCAGAAAACTAAAAAAAGGGAGATTACAGTATAAAAACAAACAGCAAACCAAGAGATTTTTCATACAGCCAGCTAACCAAGGGAGATTTTTGACACAGCCAAAAAAATCAAGTGAGAGAACCGAGCCAGCAAAACCAATAAAATGAGATTATACACAGTGCAAAAAAATCAAAAGAGAGAACATAGCCAGCAAGAAAAACCGAAGAGGCAACATTCAAATCGGTCCCCCAATAACATTTATCTCTCTGCACTATCTTACTACAGTCCTTCATCCACATTACTCCACTCAAATCATACTCTACTCTTTAACCTTCGAATTTACAACCCGCATATCCCAAGCACCCTGCAGATGTAATCCTTCTCATACACTAATGTGTAATCAAAACTGCTCCCCTGCAATACAGAAACAACCATATTTCAGTTAGTTCAATCATCTTCCTCAACAACCAAACATTCATCATATCCAAGCATCAACCGGATTGCGGATCAAAAAATTAAAAGGAATAATTTCCAAAAGATAAAACGCACTCGTACCTAAAGCAGTTCCATTGGAATTGCCAAAATTCGCACTGGTTAGCTCTTCTCTTTCGTTTTATCCCTGGTGCTTACATGATAAAAGGGGTAGGGGATTTTTTGGGGAATAGGGTTTATGTTGTGACTGAATGTTTTTCTTTTTCGCTCTTGCTTCCTGTACGTGCGTAATAATTCAAGTATTATCGTTACTTTACTAAGTTTATTTGAGGAATGGTTTAGAGAAGCGATTCACAGAAATTAATCATGAAACCCATAATTAAAACTTATATTCCGAAAGGGGTAATTACCAGAAGAACTTCGAAAGAAAACTCACCAAAATAAATTGAAAATCTTCATCTCTCTTTCTCCACTACCGTACTAACAACATCATTCATCAGCATCTCTACACAACACACACTGGCATCACTTTCATCTATAACTTTATCAATTTTTTGTTTCTCAGCAATAAATCTGCAAAAAAATGCAAAATCTCATGTTTCAGCAAATCACACATTTATGTAATAAAAAACGTAATGCCTACGTACCTTTGTCTCCCTCAGCCATAACTTCAGTTCATTTCAATCACTGTCGATTCATCTAATGTCTGGTCACCGCGAAACAACACATCCATCATCTCGTCACTCTTTCTCTTCTCCCTAGGTCAGACCTCGCCTAAAACCTAATTAAACCGTAGAAAGGGGAGAAATATCCAGATTATGATATGATTTTATGAGAACTGTACCATGCTACGACTTAAAAGGACGCAAAGAGTTTGAAGGAAGTAGACCCTAGACCGATTGTGTAAAGAATTTTGAGAGAGAGAAATCGATGAAAGTGAGAGACGGAGGAAGATCGACGGTAGAACAGAGCGATGAAGGTGATGAAGGTCGGGGTTCATACAACATTTCTTAAAATGTAGAAGAGAGAATGACCCTAGTTCTGGACCTCGATGCTGCTTGAGATTTGCAGCATTTATTATTATTATTGTATTTTCTTTAATTACTTCATGAGACATAAAATGATGGGAAAGAAAAATGTTTAGGTTAAGTTAGAATAGGATGTAGTGTTTGCGCATGCACGGTATTTTCTTTTACACCCCCCTGAGCATAATTTCCCTTTTTTTAGCTGAATGTGGTCTCTTTTTTTGGACAAGTGATGTTAGATTGGGCTTTAGGGTTCTGCTTGCTACACCTTACCACCCCTTTTGCCAGCAGCACCCCCAAGTTCAATTTTATATTTTTACTTCTTAATTTTATATTTTTATTTACTTGATACAAAAAAAAGAGCTTTATTTTCTTAATCAAGTTATAATATTAAACCACTAAAATACATACTTTTAGAATTACATTTTTAAATTTTCTTTCGATATTCCCGTTACCTAAAAATCCCAAAAATAATATTAGAGTATTTTAAATTAGGTTCTAATTTACTTTTAAATTTATTGTTTATTTAACTCGATAAAAATACCAAAATATTAGAATTAAGGTTTAATTTTATTTTAATTTTCTTTACTTGCTAATAATCAAATAATATTAGAATACTTTTAATTAGGTTCTAATTTACTTTTGAAGTTATTGTTTGTTTAACTTGATAAAAACAAAAAAAAACATTTAGAATTTAAGTTTCTTTATGTTCGTTCAAACCCCAATGTCATACTCCCTTAGGTAGCTCCATGAGGAGATTATACCTCGTTTCGATCGTCTTATGTCAAAATAGACT
Source organism: Vicia faba (assembly GCA_948472305.1). Taxonomy (NCBI): domain Eukaryota; kingdom Viridiplantae; phylum Streptophyta; class Magnoliopsida; order Fabales; family Fabaceae; genus Vicia; species Vicia faba. Next base: position 420,726,026 of record OX451739.1, on the reverse strand, counting down.
TTTAGCTCACTTGTACATAACAAATAATTAGGTTTTTAGTTTCCCTCTTAACTTCTTGTTCTTTTGGAATTAAAACTTAACATTCATAAATCAAAAATCCAAAATTACTTAATCATTACTTGAATTTATTTTAAAACTCGCAAAGCACTCAACAAATCAAAACTTCCCCAAAAGGGCAAGTTATCTCCGTTCTACCACGATATCGGCCGTGCCTATTGCTAGAATGCGTGCGTTAACGTTGCCCATAAAAAAACACAAACAAATAAACCATTTTCTAGAGGAACTACGATGTTTTGATTCCTTCACGGGATACGTAGGCAAAGGATCGTGAAACCCTCACGAACGCAATAATAAAAAACCATTTCTTTCCCCCTTAAGCAAGTATAGTTTTAGATAAACACACCCTTAGAGATAAACAAACATAATGGATCCCGTTGAATACAAAGGATGTGAGGGGTGCTAATACCTTCCCCTCGCATAACCGACTCCCTTACCCATTCTCTTGGTCGCAAGACCATCTTATCCATTCCCTTGTGGTTTTATCGATATTTACCCTTCCTTCGGTGGCGGTTCTGTATTTTTTGCCGGTAGCTTCAGGTGGCGACTATGCTGGGGAAGTTTTGCGAGTCTCTCCTAGTTTTGTTTATTTGTCTTTTGGGGTGTTTTATTTGCTTTATCTAGCTTTATTGTTTTATTTCTTTATTGCTTTATTATATTCTTTTGTATATATTGCATATATTGTTGCTACTCACATATTCTGTATACGCTATGATGTTGGGTTGGGAGATTACATTTGATAAGTCCTATACTCGGACTTAGGTCACACTTAGGATTAGGACGGGTGATATAGTCATGTTAACTTTGAAGGAGTAATCCCGAAGAAGGAGGCATGAAAATCCCCCATTCAGTGGAGGTCCCCTTGAAAGTAGTGATGTTTACCGAGTAATTGGAAATACATTGTTGCTTTCGACCTGGGAACTCGAGAAGCTGAGGGCCGTAGAACCATTAACCCATCCTGGCCTTTTTAGGTGTAGTGCGGAGACTATAATGGAGTAATCCAGAAGTAGTTATCATGTGATACTGCACTCGGACGAGTTTTTCCTGCGAATATTACTGATTACCAAGTAATTGAGACGTCGGTAATATCTAAAGGAAGAAGTAGACTCTAAGATTTTCTTAGAACCTTGTTCAGAAGGTGATAAACCCCTAGTACATACCTTATGGGTGGTTACTTTGACTCCATGTTTGTGACGTCGAACTTTTGATCATGTTACTTTCAGCCTGTGCAAAGGACTATGCAGTGGTTATCCAGAATATGTGGAGCTGAGACTTCATGCCATAGCATACCATGACATCATATCATCATGTATATATATCTCATATCTAAGGAAGTCCAAAGACAAGTCTCGTTGGTATAGCTTTTCAAAAAGGAAAACGAATTTTCAAAGTTATACGAGTCTTTGGGCTTCCTCAGAAATGAAGATAAAGCATTCATTCATACTATCATGCATTCATTTTTCACAACAAAAACTCATTGGGGTCCCTTTTCCGAAAGACTTCAGTAAACAACAAAGACGACTTCTCCACATCCTTATCGTACAAGAAGCAACCAGCGAAGACTTATGGATCTTTTTGAAGAGAATCAGAATGCGCTCTGTCGAGATATGAACACCAAGGGAACTTACATGGATCAGCTTATGGAAACCCTTCATGCTGTCATCAAGGGTCAAGAAGAGTTACATCAAAGTGTTGCCAAGCTTACTACTACTGCTTCCTCCACTTCTGCTAATGGGAGGAATGACAATGCAAATGTTGAGACCCCTACTGGAGCTCCTAGGAATGATGTTGATGATCATCGCAATGTCATTGATCTTGATAAACCTCAAGTGAATCTTGCCGCTGGAGTTGCCGAAACTGCGAAAATGTACCATGCTCTGGAAGAGAGTCTCAAAGCCATGGAGGGTATCAAGGCTTCTGGATTCAGTACTGCTGCAATGTGTCTCGTGCCTGGGGTAGTTCTTCCTCCCAAGTTCAAGGTTCCTGATTTTGACAAATACAAAGGCACTCCTGCCTAGAGAACCATCTTTGTTCCAACTTTCGTAAGATGGCTGCCTATGTTGAAAATGAACCGTTACTTATGTACTTCTTCTAAGATAGCTTGACCGGGGCATTGTTGGACTGGTATATACAACTAGAAACAACTCATGTCAGTACTTGGGGAGGACTTGCTGACGCCTTTTTGAAACATTACCATTATAATACTACCATGGCTCCTAGTCGTACTCAGCTTCATGGGATGATACAAAAATATGAAGAGTCGTTCAAAGAGTACGCTCAAAGGTGATGTGAACTGGCTGTGAGGGTCCAACCTCCTCTCTTGGATCGTGAACTGACTTATTTGTTTGTGGGCACCTTGCAAGACCCATATCTCCAACACATACTTGGTAGTATTTCGATTTCCTTTTCGGACTTGGTTACCATCGGGGAATATATTGAAGATGGCCTCAAGTCAAGAAAAATTTAAGGTACATCTAGTGCTATTAATGAAAGTAACAAGAAACCTTGCTTTGGCCTTATCAAGAAGAAAGAAGGAGAGACTAGTGCTACTATCGATAAATGGAAGGCCCCGGTCCATCATCAAGATCAATCTTTGCACCGTCAAGCGTTGTTTGTTCATCCTAATCAACATGTTCCTCAAGCATGTGCTACAATCTCGGCTCAACAACCTCGGGTGACTTAGCATCATTCAATCCATCATCAACATCAGTACACACAGAGACAACTGTATGTTCAACAAGCACGATCTGGGCCTTTTCAACTGAATTAACAACCCCATGAGCAACGAGGATGAAAGAGGAAGAAATTTCTTGAAATAAGGGTGGATCTTGTACCTATGTCTTATGCTCAACTCCTCCCTTAGTTTCTTGCCAATCAGTTGGTTCAATTGCGTGAACTTGATCCAACGCCATATCCTCTCCCACAGGGGTATGATGCCAATGCTCTTTGCGAATTCAATTCAGGGGCTCCAGGCCACACAATTGAGGATTGCAGGGCACTGAAAAACAACATTCAAGACCTCCTTGATGCCAAAGTTATCGCGTTCACCCCAAAGGGTTTGATAATGGATTGAATCCTCTAGCTGAGACAGGTGTCAAGACTACAAGAGCGTCTCCTAAAATGAGCCAAGCCTGAAGAAGTCTCCTGAGCATGGCAATTTCTAATTTCATTTGCATTATCATTTGTAACCTTTCTTGTTTTGTTCAGTACCCATTGTATGCAAAATTGTTTGTATTTAATCACCATGCATTGACTATGTGTGTCTTGAACTAATCCATTCGTATTCACTCATTTACGATTTGTTACTTGCTTTTGATGCTTAAATATTTTTTAAGAACAAAATAACTCTTGAGGGAGGATGATGAAGATCTGACACTTAGATTCTCAAACGGTATGCTTTTGAATAAAACCTTGCTGATGATGTGCAGGCATTGTTTCAAATCCCCAAACACCGGAGTTATAAGGAAGATAGACCCTCGTTAACACTTTCGAGCTTTTAATTAGAAGTTTCTTTTATGCAGAAAAACCCTCAAGTTAACCCTGGGGCGGGTAGATTTTAGTTAATCTGATCGAGCATTCAAAACTCGTCAAGAGTGAGCTCCTTGGGATACAACAATGGTTATCCATCAAATGGCTAAGGGAAGTCAAAACCACAATGACCAACCGTCACCTACCAGCAGCAAGCATCGAAGAGAACGATATCCCCATGGGTATCTCTTTCACAATCAGAAGGTCAGCAGATGACGATACCATAATCGTTATCCTTCATCTATCCAGGACTCAGGCAACCACAACCATTTCCAACAAATCTAAGATGACGCAAAGATCAACGGCTTATTCAAAAAGAATGAGACAAAAATCCCCGTTAAGTCGAAACTTGAAAAGCAAGAGACTTAGGCAAAAGTTAGGGCATCCCGCTGGACTGCAACTTCAAAATCAAAAATTGTCCAATCAAAAATTAGGGAAAACGAAAGGAAAAAATAATAATCCGCAGCAAAGAACAAGTTCGAGTGATTAGATGCCAAGAAGTCAGTGATTGTCGGGTCCTAGAAACCCATGTGGTTCCTCAATCATCACAAACTCTCTTTTTAGGAGATGAGTGCTTGTATCGAGTTAACTGAACATAGGAATGGAGAACATCAAGGAGAATGGGTGGGCACCACATAATTTTGAGCCTTAAATCTTTTTTCTAAAAATCGTGAACCAAGCCACGTTACAACCCTCAAAAGTCCTAACTGAAGCATGGGTTAATTCGAAAGCAATACTGTAGCGAGAATACGGTAACCTGACTCCTCGGAGATGTGCTAAAATTTGAGTTGGTAACACGCCACCTTTTCATTAAAAAAACAAAAACTAATGCTTCGACATTTTTTTAATAAAAGTTTTTCAAACTTCAAGACAAGCATAGAATTTGCATTAGAATCGTCATTCTTAGACAAACATTAATTGCATATAAATAAGTTCTTGAACATCAAGTAAGCTTGCATGATGAGCATCAAATGAAAACCTGGTTATCTCGAAGGATGAATTGCTGCAGAAACTTGTTAAAAAAACAAATAATGATCTTATTCTGGGGCATTCCCTCAAGCTGCTAATCAGAGGCTATCACATCGATAAATCTCTTCCATATTTTTCCAGTCAATCAGAGGCAATCATGTCAATAAATCTCTTTAAACTTCAAACTGGGGAAATCAGAATGAGTAACCTATTCAGAATTTGTGCAACCTGGGGAAGTTACATCGAGATTCGACAAATCTCTACAAGAATACACAATCAGAGGCAAATATTGGGGCATGACACTTTGTGTCGTATTATGACATGAATCTTCCAGCCTTCCACTCAAAGAGATCCTTGCAAATAGGGGCATTCCTCCTCCCCTCTTATGAAGTTGCTCAAGCAAATTCCTGTCATCCGTATAAATGCAATCAGGCTAAAAGCGTCATGACGTTCACTTGGGTTCAGTTAATGTCCTATGAATCATCACCACTCTCTGCAGACGTTTAAACACACAATTCCCCAACGATGAAGTGTAATCGGGGCATCTGAAGTTACCCATGTCCATTCCCACATCCCCAAGTAGTTTGTGGTGTGGGAAAAGTCAGACCGAGCCATTTCCTCCACAATAATAGAGAAAATTTAGGGCATTTGATGAGTTCCATGTCTCTACTCAGTCATTAACAAGAAGTCCAACAAGTGAAGAAAGTTAGATCAAGATACTCCTCCTCAACAAGATTTAATCCCCAGTGAACTCGACAAGGTTATAACACAATTCTCTCAGTGTTCATGCACCAATCCATATTGGTATCTCAAGACGACGAGAAATGGATCCAAATGAGCTTAGCATTTGTCACTTTGCATACAATAATCATCACTGCATATTGCATTGCATCCTCAAACGCATAACATATCCGTGGATCATCATTCCACACTTCAAATGCATATGAAGCATGAGCCAGATTAGCCCTAAATCAATCCCAAATCAACAAAACATCCCCACAAAAAATATCATCCTCATAATTCCCAGTTGACAACTGTCATTACACTACCAACCAAAATAATTTTTGGTGCTAATACATCGCACTCCCCAACTCTCAATACTCACGTTATATTTTTAGGGTCGTAGGTTTCCCATAGGTCTTACCCTCACATTATCTTTTTAGTGTCGTAGGTCACCCGTAGGTCTTACCCTCTCGTTATCTTTTATAGGGTCGTGGGTCACTCGTAGGTCTTACCCTCGCATTATCTTTCATAGGATTGTAGGTCGCTCGTAGGTCTTACCCTCATGTTATCTTTTCTAGGGTCATAGGTCGCCCGTAGGTCTTACCCTCACGTTATCTTTTCTAGGGTTGTAGGTCGCCTGTAGGTCATACCCTCGTGTTATCTTTTATAGGGTCGTAGGTCGCTTGTAGGTCTTAACCTAACGTTATCTTTTTTAGGGTGGTAGGTCGCTCGTAGGTCTTACCCTCCCGTTATATTTTCTAGGGTCGTAGGTCGCCCGTAGGTCTTACCCTCACGTTATCTTTTTTAGGGTCGTAGATCGCCCATAGGTCTTACCCTCATGTTAACTTTTATAGGGCCGTAGGTCGCCCGTAGGTCTTACCCTCACGTTATCTTTTTTAGGGTCGTAGGTCGCTCGTAGGTCTTACCCTCCCATTATCTTTTCTAGGGTCGTAGATCACCCGTAGGTCTTACCCTCACGTTATCTTTTATAGGGTCGTAGGTCGCCCGTAGGTCTTACCCTCACGTTATCTTTTATAGGGTCGTAGGTTGCTCGTAGGTCTTACCCTCATGTTATCTTTAATAGGGTCGTAGGTCTCCCATAGGTCTTACCCTCTCGTTATCTTTTATAGGGTCGTAGGTCACTTGTAGGTCTTACCTTCACGTTATCTTTTATAGGGTCGTAGGTTGCTCGTAGGTCTTACCCTCACGTTATTTTTTTTAGGATCGTAGGTCGCTCGTAGGTCTTACTCTCACGTTATTTTTTTAGGGTCGTAGGTCGCCCGTAGGTCTTACCCTCATCTTATCTTTTATAGGGTCGTAGGTCGCTCGTAGGTCTTACCCTCGCTTCATCTTTGCTAGGGTCGTATGTCACTCGCAGGTCTTACCCTCATGTTATTTTTCTTGGGTTATAGATCATACGCCGATATTTACCTATTATCTTTATCCTTCTTATTGGGTCGTGAATCCAACACAACAGATTCTCTGCCATCATCGAGTTCTACCCATCGTATTTAAGTTATCATTTTTTCAGTAAGTCTACTTTAAGTCACCATAACATCGTCAACCATATCCTTTTGGTCACTTTACCGCCCACTTCCACGAGAAACTTGTATTGGAACCATTACCCAAGTACGAGCTACCATTATGCAACCATGTTTATCCATCATGACCAGTCCGCCAGAAGACCAATTTTTCTTTCCCCAGCAGACATGACAAACAAATAACACTTACACCATCTCTCCAGGACAAATTCCGGGTCCTGGTATTTAATCATCTTCTACCTTGAACTTTCGAAAGGCTGACGCCAATCTCACCTTTAGGTTTAAGACAATTAAATAGTGGCAGTTGTCGTACCCCAAATTAGCCCTACCTCTTTTTATTTTTGTCAGGATTTGAACTTTGCATCCCATTTGCACCATTTTCACTAAGTCATTTGCATATCCCGCATCTCATGGAATAAGGCGCCTTGGTTTGAGGTATTAGGGTTGTGCCCTCTTTATGCCTACTTTTGTTTTGAAGTTATCTTATCAGGTAAAAGAGAAATTCATATGGTTCTCGATTAGTGGATCATGGGATGGATTTTTGAGGTATCATGGATTTCTTTCTCGCCAAGTTACATCGTAGTTTCTCGCTCGAATTCATCAGAGCCTGGATTAAGGTTTATTTCCCTATTTGTTGGTCAAGATGCTAGGGTTTTGGATCCCTGGTTTTTTTGAAGATGTTTCTTTTACCCGCCTCAAGGATAACTCAAAGTCAAGTACATTTGGTTAGGGATTTCATCTCCTTGCACTTCCAACTTTCTTCTTAAGATCTCTAAGTCACCGATTCAAGGGTTTAAAGTTTAAGGTGGAGAATATGGAATCCGAGCACAAGAAATAAGGTTGGAGTTTCATGATAATCAAGGCATCTTTTGGTTTCTTCAGTTACAAATTACTTGCCATTTGGATATCAGAGTTAAGTTTCTCATTGAGAGTGCAAGTTTGATTTGTACATGATATGAAGATTAAGGTATTCATTTAAATGACCATTGTTTTGGGTTCGAGTTAACCAAGTGGAATTAAATTCTTAAGCATTTATTTTGTTCAAGAATTTGATCGGAGTTTGGAAGACAAGGCATGTGGTTTGCTTGTAATACAAGTTACAAAGGCAAGATGTATCATTCAAATCATTCAAGTAGGGAATTTCCATGTTCAAACAAGATTCAGGAATTGTCTAATTTTTTTACAAATTCATCCTTCATAAAATTCAAAGAAATATCATTCATTACATTTTGTGGGCCATTTACAAAGCATGTTACAAATGTTGAAATACAAGCTACAAATATTTTGTTTACAAAGAAAATGTTTGTTCTTCAAGTTGTCTTTGCTTCATCTTCAAGCAACTTATCCTCACTCCTTGCTAGCCATGGCCTTTTCACCTTTCAACCATACGTTTTCCATCTAATTCTTATTTGGTCATGAAACAAGAAATAGAAAAATTAGCAAACATCAACGCGTGAAAAGATTCCAAACAAGAATTATTTTTTAAAAGAGAATATTCATCATTAGGGTTTGTATTTGGAATCATACTAAAAGGATTTGTTTTTAATCATGGACTATCTTCTCCTATTTTGCAAATCACAAAGTTTGGGCTTTGGTTCACAAAAAGGCAAAAACAAATTTGCAAACATTTTCTTCTGCAAAAGCAAAGTCAAACCGCAAACAATGCAAACAGTCACAGCACCCAAGACAAAACCAACAAGCAACAAAATAGAAAATAGCAGCAGCAGAACAAGGCAGCAGGCTTCCTAAGCAACACTGCAAAACAGAAAAACAATGCAACCCAAAGCTGCAAACCAGACTGCAAACGAAACAAGATAACTGCAGCAAAATAGAAAACAACAGGCAGTATGCAGCAACACAGTAAGCTTCTATACAAGTCAAAAGGCAGCAACACAAATTGTCTAACAAGGCAGCAAAAACAAGTCAAAAAACACTGCAAGCACAGTAGTCTAAGGCTGCAAAAAACAGCAAAATCAGCAATATAGTCCATAAAGAAGCATAGGAAAAATATAGCATAACAACAATTCAAAACATAGCAAGTTATCGAATAGCTAAATCCATAGGCATCATCATTTTCCTAATATTGCAAACCCTTCAGAAATTATTGAGTAAAAAGAAGACGTGCTTTACATCATAGAAAGATAAAGAGTAAAAGAGATAGGGTTAGAGAGATGTCACCATGTGCATAAGCCTGCCCACAGCCTGCTACAAAATAGTCAAAAATCACTTGCTATACTGCTATGCTGTCAACTTAAACTCCAAACACATTAGTCCAAATTCTACCCACATACACCAAAATGACTAAAAACAGAACCTGCATCCTAAAACACAAGGTCAACTAGCCAATTTTATTTAAACTTCACCAATTTTACTTCCAATTCCACCCCTTATATCATTATAAAGAGAACCATTGTTTCATTGAAAGGAAGAGAGATTTTAACCAAGAAAAGGGCCAGAAAACCGAAAAAAGGGAGATTACAGCATAAAAACACACAGCAAACCAAGAGATTTTTCATACAACCAGCTAACCAAAGAAGACTTTTGAGACAGCCAAAAAAATCAAGTGAGGGAACCGAGCCAGAAAAACCAAGAAAGAGAGATATACACAGAGCAAACAAATCAAAAGAGAGAACACAACCAGCAAGAAAAACCGAAGAGGCAACATTCAAACCGGTCCACCAACAACATTTATCTCTCTACACAATCTTACTACAGTCCTTCATCCACCTTAATCCACTAAAATCATACTCTTCTCTTTAACCTTCAAATTTATAACTTGCATATCCAAAGCACCATGCAATTGTAATCCTTCTCATACATTAATGTGTAACCAAAACTGCTCCCCTGCAATACAGAAACAACCATATTTAAGTTAGTTTAATCATCTTCCTCAACAACCAAACATTTATCATATCCAAGCATCAACCGGATTGCGGTTCAAAAAATTAAAAGGAAGAATTCGCAGAAGATAAAAGACGCTCATACCTGAAGCAGTACCACTAGAATTGCCAAAATTCCCACCGGTTAGCTCTTCTCTTTCATTTTATCCCTGGTGCTTACATGATAAAAAGGGTAGGGGGATTTTTTGGGGAATAGGGTTTATGTCGTGACTGAATGTTTTTCTTTTTAGCTCTTGCTTCCTGTACCTGCGTAATAATTCAAGTATTATCGTTACTTTACTAAGTTTATCTGAGGAATGGTCTAGAGAAGAGATTCATAAAAATTGATCACGAAACCCACAATTAAAACTCAGATTCCGAAAGGGGTAATTACCAGAAGAACTTCGAAAGAAAATTGACCAAAATAAATCGAAAATCTTCATCTCTCTTTCTCCACTACCGTACTAACAATATCATCCATCAACATCTCTATACAACACACACTTCCATCACTTTCATCTGCAACTTTATCAATTTTTGTTTCTTAGCAATAAATCTGCAAAAAACAGCAAAGTCTCATGTTTCACCAAATCACACATTTCTGTAATAAAAAACTTAATGCCTACGTACCTTTATATGACGCGTCTTTGTCGCCCTTTGCCATGGCTGCAGTTTGTTTCGATCACTGCCGATGCATCTAATGTCCGGTCACCGTGAAATAACACCTCTATCATCTTGTCATTCTTTCTCTTCTCCCTAGGTCAGACCTCTCCTAAAATCTAATTAAACTCTTAGAAATGGGTGAAATCTCCACACTGTGCTATGATTTGATGAGAACTGTACCATGCTATGACTTAAAAGGATGCGAAGAGTTTGAAAGAAGTAGACCCTAGATCGATTGCGTAAAGAATTTGAGAGAGAGAAATCGATGAGAGTGAGAGACAGAGGAAGATCGGCGGCAGAACAGAGCGATGAAGGTGATGAAGGTTAAGGTTCATGCAGCGTTTCTTATGGATTAGAAGAGAGAATAACCCTGATTCTGGACCTCGATGCTGCTTGGGATTTGTAGCATTTTTTATTATTATTGTTTTTTCTTTAATTACTTCATGAGACAGAAAATGATGGGAAAGAAAAATGTTTGGGTTAAGTTTGAATAGGATGTAGTGTTTGGGCATGCACGGTATTTTCTTTTACACCCCCCCTGAGCATAATTTCCTTTTTTTTAGCTGAATGTGGTGTCTATTTTTAGACAAGTGATGTTAGATTGGGCTTTAGGGTTCAGCTTGCTACACCTTACCACCCCTTTTGCCACCAGCACCCCCAAGTTCAAATTTGTATTTTTACTTCTTAATTTTATATTTTTATTTACTTGATACAAAAAAAAAGAGCTTTATTTTATTAATCAAGTTATAATATTAAACCACAAAAATACATACTTTTAGAATTACATTTTTAAATTTTCTTTCAATATTCCCTTTACCTAAAAATCACAAAAATAATATTAGAGTATTTTAAATTAGGTTCTAATTCACTTTTAAATTTATTGTTTATTTAACTTGATAAAAATACCAAAATATTAGAATTAAGGTTTAATTTTCTTTTAATTTTCCTTACTTGCTAATAATCAAATAATATTAGAAAATTTTTAATTAGGTTCTAATTTACTTCTGAATTTATTGTTTGTTTAACTTGATAAAAACCATAAAAAACATTTAGAATTTAAATTTCTTTTTGTTCGTTCAAACCCCAATGTCATACTCCCTTAGGTAGCTCCATGAGGTGATTAAACCCAGTTTCGATCGCCTTATGTCGAAATAGACTTTTAGCACACTTGTACATAACAAATAATTAGGTTTTTAGTTTCCCTCTTAACTTTTTCTTCTGTTGTAATTAAAACTTAACATTCACAAATCAAAAATCCAAAAACACTTAATCATTACTTGAATTTATTTTAAAAATCGCAAAACACTCAACAAATCAAAACTTCCCCAAAGAGCATGTTATCTCTGTTCTACCGTGATACCGGCCATGCCTATTGCTAGAATGCGTGCATTAACATCTCCCACTAAAAAATACAAACAAACCAACCATTTTCTATAGGAACTATGGTGTTCTGATTCCTTCACGGGATACGTAGGCAAAGGGTAGTGAAACTCTCACGAACGCAATAATAAAAAACTAATTCTTTCCCCCTTAAGCAAGTATAGTTGTAGATAAACACACCCTTAAAGACAAGCAAACAAAATGGATCCCGTTGAGGACAACGGATATGAGGGGTGCTAATACCTTCCCCTCGCATAACCAACTCCTTTACTCTTTCTCTTGGTGGCAAGACCATCTTATCCATTCCCTTGTGGTTTTATCGATATTTTCCTTTCCTTCGGGATAAATAAAGTTCGGTGGCGGCTCTGTGTTTTCTGCCGATAACTTCAATGGTAACTTAATCAAAGAAGCCATGATGGTGAAGCCTTGAGCAATTAGAATTGGTGTGAATCCATGAAAGAAGAACTTAAAGCCATCGAGAAGAACAAAACTTGGGAGCTTGTCGAAAGAACAAAAAAACCAATTGATGTGAAATAGAACTACAAGTCAAATTGAAAACCTAATGGGGGTGAAGCTTGTTGGGCTTGGGATGATTAGCTTGAGGCCCAAATTCGAGCAAGACACCAACCATAACATGTCTAGGTTTATTATGTTTCAATAATGGCAAGAAAATTATCAAAATGACAACTTTTCAAATCTTTTGGTTTTTCTTTCAAAGCCATGGTTAATGAGTGATTCATGCCATATTTTTTCACCATATAAATACAAGACCATATCAGAAGCAGGGGATGCAGACATTGCCTGTAAAAGCTCCATGAAAAAAATTATCAAAGTTGTGATACTTCCAAAACCCTTCCTCCATCCAAACCAGTGTTACATACGCATCCTTGAGACTCTCAGGAGTTTATTTTAGTCCATATCCACATATGAAGTGCCCAAAAGCTACCCAATCAAATAGCTTCACTTTGGTAAAACTCTCCCTATCGAATCTCTTAATACATACATCTTAAACGAATTCAACACGTATATTCTTGTCTATATTATTATTTTGATTTGTTCTAACGTAATACATGAGAGATTAGATGAAGAATTAGGGATTTACCAGGTTTAGGGAACAATCTGGATCATGGCTCGAACTGGATGATATAGCCACGGTATGTCGAATCCAAGACCAGATTCGAACCGAAGTCTGGAAATTTGTTTTTTCTAATAATTTTCCTGCAGATCCAGTGTTCCCAGATCGAAGGAGTGCATCGTACACCATCATTCCCCTACTGTTAGATGCCGGCCAATCCAGATCCAGTGCCCTCAACGTGCAGTCCATCATGCACTTTCGATAACCTCTCTCATTGGATCGAAAGGCAACCTAGGCCTCTTCTTGATTTGGGCCTGCGTTTTGTAAACTATACTCGCTCTATCTCTTTTGCTATCAGGCCCATTTTCATATTTCTTTTATTTATTTGTTTTAATTATTTATTTATTTTAATCAGTTTTTTAATAACAATAGAAAAATAAATAAATAAATCATAAAAAAATATAGTTTTAGGTTTTTTTATTAAATGAATTTTTGTAAATTAATTAATAATTATTTAACCATTTTCTTTAATCTAAAATTAAATAGATTTAGGTAAATTCACTTTCTTTGCATAATAAAAATTCCAAAAAATTAGATTTGTTTAGAATTATTTTTAATTAATAACTTTTCTTTTCTTTCAATTAACTAGTCTAATTTTAACATTTTCCAAATAAGCAACAAAAAAGAGAGTTTTCTTTTAACTTAGAACTTTCTAAGGTTTTAGATGTTATTTTCAATTCGCGCGCGTTTATTGCTTTCGCACCTTTTTCATATTATTTTAAATGCCTACCGAGATGTAATAGACAATAACTAGGACTTTTACATTTACTGTTTTATTTCCCCATGTTTTGGGATTGTAATTAAATCCCCCTCCCCGAAGCCTTGTAATAGTTTAGAATTTATCTTTCTGCATTTTAAATTTCGACAAACTATTAAAGTGTTTAGATGTATGGTAATTAGGATTGTATTGCAAGAATAAAACAAAATGCTAGCAAATTTAACACAAGACAAAAACAACTGAATACAACACACTCTCACATATACACCTCTAAGGTATCCCACTTTGGTTGCCTTTGGAAAACAGTCACAACTCTCGAAACATGAGAGATTTTAGTGGCTACCCTCTGGTTTAAAGATCATAAGTCCCTCGATGACCCTCTCGAAGTTGCCTCGGTATGATCTTAAAAACCCTAGGGTAGTTACTAAAGTATCTTGCCCAGATGCCATTGTGACTGTAACTATAACCCTTCGAATGTCCCTCAAACATTCGACGATAGAGCTACCTACTCACTAATAGTAGGATAGCACTGTCTAAAGAAAAAGAGGAAAAGAACCACCCTTTCGAGTAGTTCTTAGATGCTTGCTCAAAACAAAAAAAAACTTTTACATATACACAAAACTTCTTTCAAAAACATTTTCAAAACACTTTGTATACTTTCTCTACCAATCCGGGAAACATTATAAAGTTCGTCGTACCAAGGCACTTTCTTCAAAATACTTTTCAAACACACAAAGCACAAGGTGTTTTTCAGATGAGCTAAGCATCTAAGAACCCATAGTAACTACGGATGGAAAGGGTTCTAACACCTTCCCTTTCCATAATCTACCCCCCTTACTCAAAAATAATCTTGAGAGGTCTTTTTCTTTTCTTTTCACCCTTTCCTTTGTTGGATAAAAGAAAAGTCGATGGCGGATCTTGCTTACCGCAGCATTTGCGAATACAAATGCAAAACCAGTATAACAGTCGGTTCTACTATCGTATCACATCAGTGATGATCGTTTCGAGGATACCATGACGGCAAATGAGGTTATGTTTGATAAACCTGGCTACAACGTTCTTTGTTACTAAAGCAAATGAGGCAGCTTCGACCCATTTGGTGAAGTAATCAATAGCAACAAGGATGAAATAGTTTCCAATGGAAGCAGTAGGTTTGATCGATCCAAACATGTAATGTCCCACATTGCAAATGACCAAGGAGCAGTCATGACATTCAAGGGAATTAGAGGTACATGAACTATGTCGGCATTGATGTGGCACTTGTGGAAAGTTCTTGAGTGGTTATGACAATCAGTTTCCATTGTGGACCAATAGTAACCAGCCCCAGAATATTCTTGGCCATAGTGTGCCCACTAGAGTGAGTTCCAAAGATACCATCATGCATGTCTTCCATGATCTTCTCTGCCTCCTTCTTGTCCATACATTGGAGCAGAGTAGAATCATGGTTTCTCTTGTACAAGATTCCATTGCTTAGGAATAATTTCGATGAAAATCTTCGCAAGAGTTTCTTATCATTGATGAAAGCTCCTTTAGGATACTCTTGTGCCTCGAGATATCTCCTCATTTCATGGTACCACGACTTCTCTTCAATAGTTTCAATCTCGTAACAATATGCAGGTTCGTAAAATCTTTCAATTGTAATTCTAGGGGCCTTGTTATCCCAATTGACCTTGAACATGGAAGACATTGTTGCCAAGGCGTCTGCCAACTAATTTTCTTCTCTAGGGAAGTGCTCAAAGATAACCTCCTTAAAGTATGGGATAAGGGTCAACACAAACTCTTTGTAAGGAATTAGATTAGGGTGCTTGGTATCCCATTCTCCTTTAACTTGACCAATCACTAGAGCAAAATCTTCGTATACATCCAACAACTCGATCCTTAGGTCAATGGCAGCCTTTAGACCTAAGATAAATGCCTTGTACTCAACCATGTTGTTTGTGCAGTCGAAGCACAATCTAGTGGTGAAAGATGTATATCAACCCTCAAGAGAAATAATCACGACACCAATTCCATTTCCCAAGGCGTTGGAAGCCCCATCAAAAACCATAGTCCATCGGGATCCTTGTTCAGGTCCGTCATACGGCCTAGGCTTTTCACAGTCAGTCACTAGCATGATGTTCTTGTCCGGGAATTCAAAGTTCATGGACTGGTAATCCTCAACAGCTTGATGGGCCAAATTATCCGTCAATATACTTCCCTTGATGGCCTTTTGGGTTGTATATTGGATTCCATATTCAATCAGAATCATTTTCCATCTAGCTATTCGTCTGAAGAGAGTTGCCTTCTCGAAGATATACTTGATAGGGTCAATCTTAGAAATCAATAGAGTGGTGTGAGTCAACATATACTATCTTAGCCGGCGAGCAGCCTATGCCAAAGAGCAACAATTTTTCTCGAGCAGTGAATATCTAGTTTCACAGTCGGTAAACTTTTTGCTCAGGTAGTATATTGCATGCTCTTTTTCGGCCAGACTCGTGATTTGGCCCAACACACACCCCATAGAATTCTCTAATACAGTCAAGTACATAATCAGAGGTCTTCCTTCAACTCGAGGCATCAGGATATGAGGTTCTTGTAAATATTCCTTGATCTTGTCAAAGGCTGCTTGGCAATCATCATTCCAATTGACTACTTGATCTTTCTTCAAGAGTTTGAAGATTGGCTCACAAGTAGCAGTTAGGTGAGATATGAATCGAGCAATGTATTTAAGTCAACCCAAGAAGCCTCTGACCTCCTTCTCAGAATGGCGAGCTGGCATTTCTGGAATGGATTTGACCTTCGTAGGATCCACTTCAATACCTTTGCCAGTAACGAAAAAACCTAAGAGTTTTCCAAATCTTACCCCGAAGGTGCACTTGTTAGGATTCAAACTTAACTTATACTTCTTCAATCTTTTAAACAACTTTTGTAAGTGATCGAGATGCTCTTCCTAAGTCTGTGACCTGGAAATCATATCATCCATATAGACCTCTATCTCATTATGGACCAGGTCATGAAATAGAGCCACCATAGCTCGTTGATAGGTTGCCCTTGCATTCTTCAAAACGAATAGCATGACCTTGTAACAAAAGGTTCCCCATTGTGTAACAAAGGTGGTCTTCTCCATATCCTCGGGAGCCGTCTTGATTTGATTGTAGCCAGAGAAACCATCCATGAAAGAAAAGACTTTGTGTTGAGTTGTGTTGTCAACCAAGACGTCAATATGCAGTAGAGGGAAATCATCTTTGGGGCTTGCCCTATTAAAATCCCTATAGTTTACACACATACTAACCTTCCCATCTTTCTTTGGCCCCGGGACCACTATTTCCTCCCATTGAGGATCAGACGTCACAGCCAGGAAACCTGCATTGAATTGCTTCATTACCTCAACTTTTATCTTTTCAGACATGTCTGGCCGCATACGATGCACTTTTTTCTTGACTGGAGGCAAATCTTCCTTTATTGGTAGACGATGAATCACTATGTCAGTATCAAGCCCTGCATATCTTTATACGACCAAGAAAACACTTCATAGTAGTCGTGCAACATCTGGACCAAGCTGCCTTTGATACCATTTTCCAAGTTGGAGCCGATTTTAACCTCTTTCTTGTCTATCTCAGTACCTAGGTTGATTACTTCAACTGGCTCTTCATGAGGTTGAATGGCTTTCTCCTCTTGCATCATAATTCTGGCTAGTTCCTCTGGCATTTCACAATCTTCCTCACCTTCGTCTTAGGCTTGGTTGATTGGATGTTCAAAGTCATAGCCAACAATAGTAGAGTCGTTGACAATGAGATCTAGAGTGGATGAGGATCTACAAGTGTTGTGTGTATGCATGTAAGATACATGGCTATTTTGTAAAATGCAATAAGAAGAATAAAGACAATGAGCGCAAAATTTGAATGCAAAAAGGTCCAATGTTATTCATTAAATGATCATAAGGCATATGAAATGAATAAACCATTAACAAATGAACCATGGTGCCCTGGGAAAGGCACAAGGCTTAAAGTCATTGTTTTGAATAAAATTACAAACAAAGTTCTTGAATTGATAAGATAAGTAAATGGTAATTACTCCTCATTGAAGGAGATGGGAACAAAATCCCTGGCACTCTAGTTGTTGAGCTCTTCACCGGCAGTCGGTTAGATCCATTCATCAAAGTCACAACCATCGTCGTAGTCTTGAAGAGCATTCACTTCATGATTACCAATGAAAAGAGGTTATTTTCCTATGCGAGCACGTCTGACCTTGTTGTACCCCAATTTTTCCCCTCCCATATTCTTCAAAGTTTTGACAAGCATCATCTCAATTTGCTCAAGTCTACTCAAGGGGTTGCACAGGCAAACATCCTCCTAAGCCAGGCAAAATTAGGGTTTTGTTTCTCTCAAGGAAGTTGAGGTTTTCAAGGGCTCAATAAAATCCCATATTCCCATGTACATTGTCAAGCATCTCCATGTCAAGTTTCAAGACTCACAAGGTCAAGTTGCACAGTCAAAAACCCTAATTGCTTCACAATCAGCTGTAGGGGCAAAATGGTCATTTGTCAGTCAAAAGTCATAATTTTTGGTCAACATCTTATTTTGAATCCACAATCATCATTTGGTCAAATCTTGACCATGATTTCACAAGAATGGCTCAAAGATCATCAAGATGCAAAAGTTTCTATTTCTGGACAGCTGAAAAGTCAACTGTAACTTGACCAAGGCATAACTTTTTCATGGTTCATCAGAAAAATCCCATCCAATTCTCATTTTGAAGGGGAGGACATTTCCTACAACTCATCTTCACATTCCAAATCCAAGAAATGCTCTCACAAAAAGTTACCAATTTCAACATTATAGGTCATTTTCAAAAGTCAACAAAAAGGCATTTTAAGTCAAAGACCATAACTTGAGATTGGTAAATCAAAATGACATGGGACCAAAGGCATTGGTTAGAGGACTTCAATACCTTTCCAAAATGTCCAAGAACATGTTCATATGATCCAAATTGAGCAAGATATGCATTGGAGAAGTTGGGAAATTTTTGTGAAATGGTAAAAGTCAACTATCCTTGAAACTTCAATTTTTGACAAAAGGGCCCACTTTTTTCCACTTGGTTCAACTTTGCCATGTCACCCACGTGTCCCATGACCCATTACAAGACCAAACATTTGTTTTTTCATTTTTATTTAATTTTTATGGATTTAATTCACTTTAATCCATAATAATTCAAATAAAAATCAAAAAATGAATTAAATGGTATCTTTGAGTTTTGAATGACTTTTATATGTCATGAATCACATGCCAAGTTCGTGCCAAGCCTATTATGAGCATGAAATTCAAATTTGAACAAAATTGGCAAGTTGCTTTAATGGTGGTTATGGAGGAATCTCAAAACATCATTGCACAAAGTTAAGGCCCTTAATGTTGATTTATTCTCATTCATATACACATATGCAAGCCTCTCCAATCACACTCACGACCTAGAAACCTCTGAGACAGCATAACCAAATTCAAAAATTGGAAGAAAAAACCAAAAACTGTTTTCAACCTTCCAGTGCAATTCAAGCATTTCTCTTGATCCAAACACGTTCCCAACAGTCCCAGGAACCTATTGCCATCAAGAATAAGCCTTAGCACTCAAGGAAACGGCCAAACAGAACCACGGTTTGAACAAACTTTTCCATAATTAAAATTCAATTTTTACGCATCATTAACATATTTTGTTTACTGTTTTGCATTGCTGACATTGTTATGAAGCTTTTGATATAACTTAATTTGATTTTGGTGCCTTAAAATGAAAGTTGCCATTGTTAAGTTCCAGGGTTTCAGAGTTTTCGAATTGGGGATTTGCACATACTACAAAATCAAGCTTCCAAACACACATGGTTGAAACCAGCATGATGAGACGAACCTGTTGGACACCTCGCGCCCTTTTTATATAACTCAGGGGCCTAATCGCTATTTTTAATGTTTGCAGTTTGTGGGGGTTTAGAACCCCCGCTATGTGTTTCATATTTCTGCAGATTTCAACGAAGAAGATGAGGCGTGGAAGGATGGGATTGGACCATTCAAAAATGGGCGCGCGCTTTTTCTTTGGTCCAGCATATGACGTGTTTACTTTATATAATATTTGTTTCTCAGCTTATTTACAAATGCGCATAAGTGATCTAGTGGCACAGGTGTTGGCAAATGAACCTTGGGACCTGGGTTCGATCCCCAGGTCCCCCATATAATTGTTCACATTTTTCCTAATATACTCTCATGCAGCGTTTTCCAATAATTCCACCATACATCTCCACTATCCAGGCGCCAGGTGTTCATTAACCCAGATCCAAAGGCCATGAGGCGCTGTCCACTCTACCCCAGGTCAAAGCATGCTGTAGGAAATGGAAAAACGGTCAACGTGGCTGAAGGTTCATGGGCCACAACATTGCTAAGCAAACACTCCAATCTGGCCCAAACCCTCCCTTGGTTTTGTTATTTCTCTTTATCTTTTTATTTTTCTTTTCTTTTATAACTCTTTTTTTTTACTATTTTATTAATTATTAGTATCATTAACATAATTAATATTTTTCATAAAAAAATCAAAAAAAGAACTAATATTATTATTATTATTAATTTCATGTTATTTTTGTAAATAAAATATTAACAAATAAAATAGTTTAATTAGGCCAACTTTAATTTCTTTTTCTTTACAATAAATAAAAATAATTTAGAATTAGGTTAACTTTAAATTTTAATTCTTTTATTTTATTTTCATTAAAAAAAAACATAAAAACACAAAAAATATCTTTTTCTTAATTAATTAATTAATTGGTTAGTTAGTAGTTTTATTTTAATTTAATCACAAAAAGGAAAAAAAAAATTCAATTCTTATTCAAAATGGGTCAAAACCCTTAAGACATTCCCGATTCATTCTTTCGCGCGCATTTTAGTTTTAATTCTTTATTCTGATTATTTCTGTAACTGTCTCCGGATGTAATAGTAATTAGGATTTTATTGCTTTCTTTAATTTTCTCGCACTTTATTTTACAAAACGGGTCTTTGTTTTTTTGGCGATGTATAGACCCGCGCCTTGTAATAGCGTAGAATTTATGTTTCTGCAATTTATTTACCGCACCCCTAACTGTTAAATGCATGAAAGAATGTATATAAATAAAATTAATCCGTAGCTCACAAATAAAATGCAAAGACAATTAACTGAAAAATAACACACAAAGCACATGCCACTCCTAGGGTACGCCTCACTGGTTGCCTCGAACGTGGTCATCAAGTATAGGGTGTTTTAGAGGTCGCCCTTATGTCTAAGATCCAGTTGCCTCAAAACGGTTGCCTCGGATTAAAAAGGATCTAAGACACTAGGGTTACTTCTAAGGTGTCCTACTGTTGCTTCGATGACCACACTTTCCCTATAATCGAATTGACCCGAACACCTCCAATGATGGTGCTACCTACCTCTCAATGGTGGGATAGCACTATCTAAAGGACTCTTACACAGCCTAATTCCTTAGAGTAGGTAGATTCTCATGGGTACTTGCTCTTTTCAAAACAAACAAAATACTTTTCACACCTTACACTTTCAAAAAGTTTCCAAACAATACTTCATACACTCTTGAGGACTGATACAAGAGTTACCTAGAAGTTTTCAAACAAACTTTTTCAAAACCCACTCACACTTGAAAAGCAAACATTTTTGAAAACATAAGAGCAAGTACCTAAGAGCCCATGGATAACCATGGATAGAAAGGGTGCTAACACCTTCCCTTTCTATAAATCTACCTCCCGAACCGAGAAACATTCTCATAAGGAATTTTGCTGTGCTTTTGTCCTTTCCATGTTGGAGAACATAAAAGACGGTGGCGACTCTTGCTTACTGCGACATTTCGCGAACCAGCTTAACAAACAGTCAGTTCTATTTCCACCGATCACTAAACTGGCGACTCTGCTGGGGATATACTAATAATTGAGGTGTACCTTAGGATTAGACCACTCTCATGTTTTCAATTGAATGCTTTGCTTGCTTTAACATTGTGGGCCTGTCTCGGCAGTTTCATAGATCCTAACCCAGATCTGGGGGATACCTTTTAGAAAGTAGCAATAAACTGTGAGGGAACTGTGCGGGGTATACCGACACGGTTGAAGCAGTTTGCTACGTTGATGTGGCACTTTGGTGAGTACCGGTAACCCTTGAGTCAAGTCAAAGAGAGTACGGGGCCGCCGCGTGGTGTCGTGAAGCATCAACTGACCTTAGGAACCTTAATTGAACCATCCTGGCCTTTTTAGGGGTAGTGAGATGACCGACTTTGGTGCAGTCCGAAGTTGGTTGATACTCGATACTACACTCGTTGAGGGTTGTTTTCTTGGAATATTTTGATCGCCAGTTCAGTGGCTAAATCAAAATAATGAACACAGAAAACAACCCAATGATATTGAGCTCCTTAGAACCCGGTTACTTTTGATAGGACAGGTTTTAAGCCCACCAACTTCAAGAGGGTAGTACCTAGACCTCATGCTGGCCTAAACTCTAAGGGCTCTTTTATGTGACTTGTGTGCCTTCAAACTTGAATTGCATGCATATACTTGTTATCTAACAATACGAGTTCCTTGCAGGTTTTGTTTACAGTCCTTAATTTGGGCTCATAACAGGATTTACTTACATCACTCCACGCATAGCATGACATCATACCATTACATACACCCCGCACAAGGACTAATCCATTTCAAGGATCTCAAGGGTTTGTGATGCAGGTCATGATGAATCAAAATGTCTAGCAAGGGGCAAAGGGGATTTATTTTCCTCTGGCCAAAGTTAATGACTTGAGTCAGGGGCTATGACCCACTCGATATGGTGAGCCTTGACTCTTAAAGAAGGACTCTCAGCAACATGAAGTTCCTTCAATCAAGCTACCGGATTCAAATTCTAACAAGTTTCGCTGTTTACCCCGCGAGATCCTTGAAAACATTGCATGCATACATACATAACATTGCATCACAGATACCCTTTTTCTATAGGTTTCTTAACCTTCTTCGCTGTTTATTTCAGCGATCATCATGAATCCTGAATCATCCAACGAACAAGCTATCAAGGCCCTCCAGGCCCAGAACGCCCAGTTTCAAGAGCTGGTCATGAGCTTAGCCCAAGGGCAACAGGAGTTGAAGAATCTGCTCTTGAAGGAGAAGAAGAAGAAGAGAAGGATTGTGTTGTTCAACACTGGACGGAGGTTTGGGAATACACTACAGAATGAGGCTGATCAGGCTACTCCATCTGTTGGGAAAGGCAGTCACCAAGAGGAAAGGGTTCCTAGTCCCGTGGTCTCTGACACCGAGACAGATTTCAACGATGAACAGTACCCTCCTGCTGAGGACCGGTACAAACAGCTGGAAGATCGGTTAAATGCTATGGAGATTCAACGTGTGCCTGGGTTGGATTTTGGAGACTTAGGGTTATCTTCTGGGGTGGTGATCCCGCAGAAGTTCAAGGCACCTGCCTTTGTGAAGTACGACGGGGCTTCCTGTCCTAAACTGCACCTCCGTTCATACACAAGGAAGATCCAGCCCTACACGGCAGACAAGAATTTATGGATCCATTTCTTCCAGGATAGCCTTTCAGGGGCTCAACTCGAGTGGTTCTATCAGCTGGATGGAACCAGTATTCGAAACTGGGAGGACTTGGCCACTGCTTTTTATAAGCAGTATCAGTATAATGCCGACCTCGCCCCTACGCGTACCCAACTCCAGGGTATGTCACTGGGGGCGGGTGAAGGTTTTAAGGAATATGCTCAAAAATGGAGAGACCTTGCCGGAAGGGTGCAACCACCTCTGACTGACCGGGAACTCGTTGACATGTTCTTGGGGACCCTGTCTGGGCCGTTCTTCAACTATCTGATTAGGAATTCTTCTGCTGGGTTCACAGATCTGATCTTGACTGGTGAGAGGATAGAAGCTGGTATCAAGTCGGGAAAGATACAAAAGGGTGACTCCTCAAACACTGAGAAGAAACCATTCAAGAAAGAGTCCAATGCTGCGTACAGCCAGAAGAGTCGTCATGACCAACATGTAGGGGCAGTTCTGATCTCTGGTTCTACACCACGCCGACAACAGCAAAAGGGAAATCAGCGAAGGCCGGACGAGCCTAAAAGACAGTTCACCAACATCAACATGCCATTGTCACAAGCATTGCAGCACATGTTGAAGATGAATCTGATTGTGGTGATCAACCCTCCTGCAAATCCCAAGACTTCTTCTCCAAGCTACAACCCAGATGCGAGGTGTGCTTATCATTCTGGTAGCCCGGGGCACGATACTGAGGACTGTTGGGCGCTGAAATACAAGATCCAGAATATGATCGATGCTAGGGAGATCGAATTCGAGCCTGCCGAGACTCCCAACGTGGTCACTGCTCCCTTGCCAAAACATGGCTAGGATTGGGAGACCCTTGTTTCATTTAAATTCTGATATTGTATTTCTATTCTTATTCAAACAATAATTATGTCAAACTCTATTATTTCATTAATGCATTACACGTGTCTGTTTTGAAGTAATTATGTTTACCATGCTTAATATTGCTTTTATTTTTGATGTTTAACGCTCGGTTAATAATTCTAAGCCTCTTGAGGGAGGATGACGAAAACGATACCACAATTTACAGTATGCTTTTGAACAGACCCCGCTGATGAGGTACAGGCATTGTTTCAATTCCTAAACACTGGAGTTATAAGGCAGATAATCCCTAGTCAACCCCTTTGAGCCAAAGAAGTTGGAGTTTTTCTTTTCAAAAATTAAAACCCTTAATCATAACCTGGGGCAGGGTAGTTCTCTCAGTTGATCCAGGTGCACAACGAACGGCATCAAAGAAGTCTTTCCGAATCAAAAGACAGTGATGTTTTCAAATAATCATAACGACAGGCAGTCATTATCTCTCAGAAATAAAAGCCCAATAAGTCAAAACCTATGAAGGAGACTTACAAAAACTGGGGCATCCCGCTGACTGTAACCACAAAAGGAACAGTTCAGGCAAAAAACAGGGATAATGAAATCAAAAAGAAAGAGGTCCTACAAACCCTCAACAACCAAAAGAAATGACTGCCTATTCAAAACTGTCAACATCCGAACCATCACTGGTATATCAAGACAAAGACTCAAACAAGGTCTAACACACGATTAGCTGAGTTTAGATTTGAAGAACATCACGAAGAGCGGGTGGGTACAAATAAAATTTGAGCCTTTATCCTTTGTTTCTTAAACCGTGAACCAGACCACGCTACAACCCTTAAAAGTCCTAGCTGGAGCATGGGTTAGTTCGAAAGCATACTGTTACAAAAAGTATCCTGACTCCTTAAGGCTCGCTGTAAGATCTTGAGTTGGCATCACATTTTACAAAATTTGCTTGTTTTACCGGGAAAAAAAAACATTTTTCAAAAAATTTCAAGACAGACATAAGCCTTGCATTTTTAAAATAACATTGTTTACATATGACTAGTTGGTTGAACAGCAGAGAAATTCGCACGACGAATATCTTATGAACAAAAGTCTTCTCAACAAAAGGTCACCTCAAAATGGAGAAAACACCTACAATCAAGGGGCATGGCATGATCAGTGTCCATCATCTGGGGCAGTCCAGTCAAGATTCGGAGAATCTCTCAAAAGGCCAACCAGCTTGGGGCAAATCTCCAGCTGGATCACTTGGGGCATTGGACGATCAAACGAAGATCTTATGGTGGTATGACAATGCAACACTACTGACAGGGGCACCTCCCTACATCCTGAGAGCATGGACATAGTCGGAAAAAAACACTACGCATAATCAAAGACCCGCTAGGTTGATACACCTAGGCAAAAATAAGGGCTCCCCGGCGAACCAAAAAGGTTCGGGCAAAAATAAGGGATAAAAATAAAAAATCTGTACACCCGGCAAGTCGAAAACCTGAAAAGGCGGCTTGGGCAAAAAAGGGTATCCCGGTGGGCTGAAAACCCGAAAGGGCGGTCCAGGCAAAAATTAAGGATCAAAAGCGTACGACTATGTCCCGGCATCTCGTCACTTGCCTACCAGAAGAAGAATTGTCAATCAGCAGTCATCAGCACCTCACAGGTCTTCTTCTCCCACAAAAACAGGGGCAATAATGAGTTGTCTAAGCGATCTAGTTTCTCTGTCCACCAAGGTACCAAGGTAAGTTCAGCCGAAGAATAAAACCAAGATACCTTCACTCCCCGAGAGTAAGACAAGGTTCAACAATACTCTCCCACGAGCAGAGTTGGCCTCCCATCAAGGACACAGTATCTCCAGCAAGTCAGCAACGCTCTCCCCAAGCAGAGTTAGTCTATTGTCAGCCTTAAGGAAGTTGGGTATCCCCAGAAGATCTCAACATTCCCCAGCAGAGCACAGATGTTCCTCAGCAAGCATCCCCGACAGTCTTGATATAAGATTGTTCCCCAGCGGAATACAAGTCACCACAGTGGAGCCATTTCCCCAGTGCAGTCTCAAAAGTTTCCCCAGGAAAGCTGAATCAATCTCCCCAGTAGATTCTGGAAGCTTACCACCTGCAGCGTACGAACGCATCTCCCCAGCTCTATTCAGAAGGTTATTCCCCACCAGGGCTTATAACTGGGTTATCCTCAGCTAATTACCACGGAAAGGTCGTCCTCGGCGAAGTTCTTCCTATCTCCCAGCGGAGTTCATCAAATCCTCTAACATAACTTATTAGTGGAATCCCCAGCGGAGTTCTCATTTAAACCTCAGCGAAGTATCTCTTCCCACAGAGTAATTCCCCGCAGAGTAATCTCTCCACCAAGTTTATTCCCCAACGGAGTCATCTTCTCCTACCGGTAGTCTTGCAGTCATCATCCCCAGCGGAAATGAAGAACTCTAATCTTCAAACATCATCCCAGGATTTAACAAACTCCCGACGTTCGTCAAGGATTTACTTTCCTAGACAATAATACACTCATAAACATCACATCTTCATACATTTACGCATCATACACCACAAATCTCATTTAGTCTTGAGAACATCTTAATATCATGTAGTTCATGCATCATGACACTGCATGCAGCTAATGCTTTGCCTTTTCAGGAAAAGTTCAATCAAAAGATGATTACCATCTACCTTTACAGTTCCAGATCAACACCGGTAACAAGCCAGGAAAATTCTGTGGACGACTGATCGTGGGTTAATATCTGAAACCAAACAGGACAATTATCTACTTGATCATCATGAAGCAACCCTACACCGGTTCCTTCTCAACTTCAGATGTAGTTTTACACGAACTCATCATTAGGCAACCCTACACCGGTTCCTTCTCAATTTTCAGACGAAGTCTTACATGGACTTATCACAAAGTAACCTTACCCCGGTTCCTCCAGAAGTCTTACACGAGCTTATCTCAAGATAACCTTACCCCGGTTCATCAAGAAGTTTTACACGAACTTATCCTGCAGTAACCTTACCCCGGTTCCTCCAGAAGTCTTACACGGGCTATCACAGTAACCTTACCCCGGTTCCTCCAGAAGTCTTACACGGACTTATCACAGTAACCTTACCCCGGTTCCTCCAGAAGTCTTACACGGACTTATCACAGTAACCTTACCCCGGTTCCTCCTGAAGTTTTACACGAACTTGTGCTGCAGTAACCTTACCCCGGTTCCTCCAGAAGTCTTACACGGACTTAACCCGAAGTAACCCTACACCAGTTCCCTCTCTTCAAGACGCAGTTTTACACGGACTCGTCATCAGTAAACCCTACACAGGTTTCCTTCAACTCCAGATGCAGTTTTACACTGACTCGTCATTAGTAAACCCTACACAGGTTTCCTTCCTTCAAGGATGCAGCTTCACACGGGCTCAACATCATCAGTCAACCCTACACAGGTTTCCTTCAACTCCAGACGCAGTTTTACACGGACTCGTCATCAGTAAACCCTACACAGGTTTCCTTCCTTCAAGGATGCAGCTTCACACGGGCTCAACATCATCAGTCAACCCTACACAGGTTTCCTTCAACTCCAGACACAGTTTTACACGGACTCGTCATCAGTAAACCCTACACAGGTTTCCTTCCTTCAAGGATGCAGCTTCACACGGGCTCAACATCATCAGTCAACCCTACACAGGTTTCCTTCAACTCCAGACGCAGTTTTACACGGACTCGTCATCAGTAAACCCTACACAGGTTTCCTTCCTTCAAGGATGCAGCTTCACACGGGCTCAACATCATCAGTCAACCCTACACAGGTTTCCTTCAACTCCAGACGCAGTTTTACACGGACTCGTCATCAATAAACCCTACACAGGTTTCCTTCCTTCAAAGATACAGCTTCACACGGGCTCAACGTCAAGGTAACCCCACACAGGTTCCTTCTCCACTTCAGATGTAGTTTCACACGAGCTCATCATCAGTCAACCCTACACAAGTTTCCTTCTTTCAAAGATGCAGTTTTACACGAGCTCATCAGCAGGCAACCCTACACAGGTTCCCTCTTTCAACTTACAAAAATTACAACTCAATAGACAATCTCCAAATGGAATCTATAAGCCCATTCCCGACAAGGTTCTGGCACACTTCCAGATGGCATCTTTAAGTCCATCTCCACAACTATCCATTACAGTTCCAAATGGAATCTATAAGCCCATTCCCGACAAGGTTCTGTCACACACCAGATGGCATCTATAAGCCCATCCTCCTATCAATCATCTCTCCAAATGGCATCTGTAAGCCCATTCCCGACATCACATTGCTGGTACTCTACTATGCGAGTGCAAATTTCTGGGCACTTTAGTGTTCAATCATCTTCCACCTTCGGATCACGAAAGGCACACAAGCCAATCTACATCCTCAGGTCTAAGAAGATTGAACAAGGGCAACTGTTGTACCCCAAAATTTTCCCTCCCATATTCTTCAAAGTTTTCACAAGCATCATCTCAATTTGCTCAAGTCTACTCAAGGGGTTGCACAGGAAAACATCCTCCTAAGCCAGGCAAAATTAGGGTTTTGTTTCTCTCAAGGAAGTTGAGGTTTTCAAGGGCTCAATCAAATCCCATATGCCCATGTACATTGTCAAGCAACTCCATGTCAAGTTTCAAGGCTCACAAGGTCAAGTTGCACAGTCAAAAACCCTAATTGCTTCACAATCAGCTGTAGGGGAAAAATGGTCATTTGGCAGTCAAAAGTCAAAATTTTTGGTCAACATCTTATTTTGAAGCCACAATCATCATTTGGTCAAATCTTGACCATGATTTCACAAGAATGGCTCAAAGATCATTAAGATGCAAAAGTTTCTATTTTTGGACAGCTGAAAAGTCAACTGTAACTTGACCAAGGCATAACTTTTTCATGGTTCATCATAAAAATCCCATCCAATGCTTATTTTGAAGGGGAGGACATTTCCTACAACTCATCTTCACATTCCAAATCCAACAAATGCTCAAAAAGTTACCAATTTCAACATTATAGGTCATTTTCAAAAGTCAACAAAAAGGCATTTTAAGTCAAAGACCATAACTTGAGATTGGTAAATCAAAATGACATGGGACCAAAGGCATTGGTTAGAGGACTTCAATACCTTTCCAAAATGTCCAAGAACATGTTCATATGATCAAAATTGAGCAAGATATGCATTGGAGAAGTTGGGAAATTTTTGTGAAATGGCAAAAGTCAACTATCCTTGAAACTTCAATTTTTGACAAAAGGGCCCACTTTTTTCCACTTGGTTCAGCTTTGCCATGTCACCCACGTGTCCCATGACCCATTACAAGACCAAACATTTATTTTTTCATTTTTATTTAATTTTTATGGATTTAATTCACTTTAATCCATAATAATTCAAATAAAAATCAAAAAATGAATTAAATGGTATCTTTGAGTTTTGAATGACTTTTATTTGTCATGAATCACATGCCAAATTCGTGCCAACCCTATTATGAGCATGAAATTCAAATTTGAACAAAATTAGCAAGTTGCTTTAATGGTGGTTATGGAGGAATCTCAAAACATCATTGCACAAAGTTAAGGCCCTTAATGTTGATTTATTCTCATTCATATACACATATGCAAGCCTCTCCAATCACACTCACGACCTAGAAACCTCTGAGACAGCATAACCAAATTCAAAAATTGGAAGAAAAAACCAAAAACTGTTTTCAACCTTCCAGTGCAATTCAAGCATTTCTCTTGATCCAAACACGTTCCCAACAGTCCCAGGAACCTATTGCCATCAAGAATAAGCCTTAGCACTCAAGGAAACGGCCAAACAGAACCACGGTTTGAACAAACTTTTCCATAATCAAAATTCAATTTTTACGCATCATTAACATATTTTGTTTACTGTTTTGCATTGCTGACATTGTTATGAAGCTTTTGATATAACTTAATTTGATTTTGGTGCCTTAAAATGAAAGTTGCCATTGTTAAGTTCTAGGGTTTCATAGTTTTCGAATTGGGGATTTGCACATACTGCAAAATCAAGCTTCCAAACGCACATGGTTGAAACCAGCGTGATGAGACGAACCTGTTGGACACCTCGCGCCCTTTTTATATAGCTCAGGGGCCTAATCGTTATTTTTAATGTTTGCAGTTTGTGGGGGTTTAGAACCCCCGCTATGTGTTTCATATTTCTGCAGATTTCAACGAAGAAGATGAGGCATGGAAGGATGGGATTGGACCATTCAAAAATGGGCGCGCGCTTTTTCTTTGGTCCAGCATATGACGTGTTTACTTTATATAATATTTGTTTCTCAGCTTATTTACAAATGCGCATAAGTGATCCAGTGGCACAGGTGTTGGAAAATGAACCTTGGGACCTGGGTTCGATCCCCAGGTCCCCCATATAATTGTTCACATTTTTCCTAATATACTCTCATGCAGCGTTTTCCAATAATTCCACCATACATCTCCACTATCCAGGCGCCAGCTGTTCATTAACCCAGATCCAAAGGCCATGAGGCGCTGTCCACTCTACCCCAAGTCAAAGCATGCTGTAGGAAATGGCAAAAGGGTCAACATGGCTGAAGGTTCATGGGCCACAACATTGCTAAGCAAACACTCCAATCTGGCCCAAACCCTCCCTTGGTTTTGTTATTTCTCTTTATCTTTTTATTTTTCTTTACTTTTATAACTCTTTTTTTTTTACTATTTTATTAATTATTAGTATCATTAACATAATTAATATTTTTCATAAAAAAATCAAAAAAAGAACTAATATTATTATTATTATTATTATTATTATTATTATTATTATTATTATTATTAATTTCATGTTATTTTTGTAAATAAAATATTAACAAATAAAATAGTTTAATTAGGCCAACTTTAATTTCTTTTTCTTTACAATAAATAAAAATAATTTAGAATTAGGTTAACTTTAAATTTTAATTATTTTATTTTATTTTCATTAAAAAAAAACATAAAAACACAAAAAATATCTTTTTCTTGTTTAATTAATTAATTGGTTAGTTAGTAGTTTTATTTTAATTTAATCACAAAAAGGAAAAAAAAAATTTCAATTCTTATTCAAAATGGGTCAAAACCCTTAAGACGTTCCCGATTCATTCTTTCGTGCGCATTTTAGTTTTAATTCTTTATTCTGATTATTTCTGTAACTGTCTCCGGATGTAATAGTAATTAGGATTTTATTGCTTTCTTTAATTTTCTCGCACTTTATTTTACAAAACGGGTCTTTGTTTTTTTGGCGATGTATAGACCCGCGCCTTGTAATAGCGTAGAATTGATCTTTCTGCAATTTATTTACCGCACCCTTAACTGTTAAATGCATGAAAGAATGTATATAAATAAAATTAATCCGTAGCTCACAAATAACATGCAAAGACAATTAACTGAAAAACAACACACAAAGCACATGCCACTCCTAGGGTACGCCTCACTAGTTGCCTCGAACGTGGTCATCAAGTATAGGGTGTTTTAGAGGTCGCCCTTATGTCTAAGATCTAGTTGCCTCGCAACGGTTGCCTCGGATTAAAAAGGATCTAAGACACTAGGGTTACTTCTAAGGTGTCCTACTGTTGCTTCGGTGACCACACTATCCCTATAATCGAATTGACCCGAACACCTCCAATGATGGTGCTACCTACCTCTCAATGGTGGGATAGCACTATCTAAAGGACTCTTACACAGCCTAATTCCTTAGAGTAGGTAGATTCTCACGGGTACTTGCTCTTTTCAAAACAAACAAAATACTTTTCACACCTTACACTTTCAAAAAGTTTCTAAACAATACTTCATACACTCTTGAGGACTGATACAAGAGTTACCTAGAAGTTTTCAAACGAACTTTTTCAAAACCCACTCACACTTGAAAAGCAAACATTTTTGAAAACATAAGAGCAAGTACCTAAGAGCCCATGGATAACCATGGATAGAAAGGGTGCTAACACCTTCCCTTTCTATAAATCTACCTCCCGAACCGATAAACATTCTCATAAGGAATTTTGCTGTGCTTTTGTCCTTTCCATGTTGGAGAACATAAAAGACGGTGGCGACTCTTGCTTACTGCGACATTTCGCGAACCAGCTTAACAAACAGTCAGTTCTATTTCCACCGATCACTGACCTCCCTTCGAGCTTTGGCAGTGAAACCCAGCCCAAACTTGTCCGCTTTGAAAGGAATGTCAGCGAGTTGTCCCCAAATAGTACAAATTCCATCTTCAACCATAGCACGAGCGTCTTTGAGTGAAATCATTCTTGGCACAACTTCATCATTTTTTGGAACATCAGGAGTAGTCACGGCCACCATGGGAGGAACCACTTCGAAGGCTTTGCAATGAGTCTCGATAAAATCACCATCCATCTGCACATACTTGAATGAATTCAGGTTGCTAACCATGAATTCTTCTTCACCACAAATAATGATGATCTTTCCTTTGACAGGACATTTCAATTTTTGAGGAAGAGTAGATGTTACCGCTCCTACCCCATGTATCGAAGGGCGCCCACGTAAACAAGAGTAAGCGAGACGGATGTCCATCACATAGAAAGTAGAATTGAAAATTTGTGAACCAACTTTAATGGGGAGATCGACTTCTCCATGCACTATCGTCTTGGATCCATCAAAAGCCCTTACAACTATTTCACTTGGCTTTAATACCAAACCATCGTAATCCAATCGATCTAAGGCACCTTTGGACAAGACATTCAGAGAGGACCCAGTATCAACCAATACACAGGCTAGAGTGGTTCCTTTGCATTCAATGGAGACATGCAAAGCTTTATTGTGATTTCGCTACACAATTTTCAAACTGATCGACTGTAGTCTCTTGAGGAACATGAGCTTTCTTTCAAAAATTTATCAAGGCTTGAGCATGCGCATTGGAACAAAGTAATAAAGATAACATAGAAATCTTAGAGGGGGTTTTCTCCAACTACTCTACTATCTTATAATCACTTTTCCTTATAATCTTCAAAATCTCCTCCATCTCTTAGGTGGAGGGTTCCTCAGTAGCAATGTCTTTGGCAGGTGACTCTATCCTACCAAGCTCGATTATCTTTTCTTTGCCCCTAGAATCATTACTAGGTTTGTCAACAGTAATGTGAACAGGTGTAGTTGTGGTGGTCGGAGGTGAAATGTCAGGAGAGAAGATTCTCCCCGTTCTAGTCACCTTGCTAGAACTACCAATGTTGGTAATATCAGCAGTCTTGTATTCATTAATTCAGGAGTCTTGCTTAATACCATGGTAGTATACTTTGGCTCCGTAATTCCAAAGTATTGCCTTATCGGAAGAATAGGGAATTGGCCCTAGTGCGGTAATTATCAAAGGGGTAATCGTTGGTTCGTTGAAAATCTTAGTAGGACCTTTTTAAGAGATCCTAATAGGTTTTTTGGATATGCTGATGATTGATATGTCTTTAACTTCTTGAGTCAAACTTTTTATGGTCAGAGTTCTTTCAAATAGGATCTCATTACTATCTATTAGGCGTTGAACACCCTGTTTGATCCATTCACATCCATTCTTTTATAGAGCACAACAATTACAGTCTTTTAAACAACCAGGGAAAACCCTAACTCTCATCAAATTCTCTTTTACAATGGTCAGTGGAGTAGTCAAGTCTTCAACAGAGGAAACAAAAGTAGTGTCTTCAATTGCATTGACACCTTTTTCATGATTTGGCATTGGTGCGGTAATTACATTCGGAGTTGTAGGTGGATCAAACTCAATGGTCTTGTTGTCGATGAGGTCTTGAATTTTTATTTTCAAAGCCCAACATTGGTCAGTGTCATGTTCGGGGCTATTGGAGTGATAAGCGTATTTGGCGTTTGGGTTTTACTTTGGAGATGAAACATTGGGGTTTGAAGGTGGATCATGAAATTTTACCAAGTTAGCCTTCAACAAGTGTTGCAAGGCTTGAGATAGTTACATGTTGATCCTTGTAAGTTGTCTTCTTGGAATATCAGGTCTATGATGGTTGGCTTGTTGTGGTTGTTTTTGAGTAGAGGTTGGATTGGAGATTAAAACAACATTGACATATTGATGGTGGTCCTTTTTAAAATGGTCCCTTGACCCATATACAACATTAGTTTCTTTCTTGATGATGAAGGGTTTCTTCAGTGTTTGATATAGAGGCAGAAGCCATGGGTATTTTTCCAACTTTGATACCACTCTCAACTCTTTCACCATTAAAGAATAACTCAGTGAAACCAGATGATGAGCTGCCAATTAGCAAGTTGAAATATGGTCTAGTTAATGTTCCCATGAACATATCCATCAGCTCCCTATCAGTCATTGGTGGTTTCACTCTACCAGCAAGGTCGCTCCAGTTCTGTATGTACTCTTTGAAAACTTCATTATAACCCATGGTCATTCCTTGTAACTAAACTCTAGTCGGTGCCAAATCGGTATTGTACTGATATTGACGGTAGAAAGTGGTGGCCAGATCTTCCCAAGTATGAATGTTAGAACCCTCCAACTGGTGAAACCATTCTAACTGAGTCCCAGACAAACTCTCTTGAAAGAAGTGAACCCAAAGTTTTTTATTAGTAGTATGTGGTTGTATTTTGCGGATGTAGGACCTTAATTGAAGCTTTGGGCACGAAACTTCATCGTACTTAGAAAAGATTGGAATTTTGAACTTGTGGGGGATAACAACCCCAAGTACCAAGCCCAAATCACCAAAATCCAACCCAGACACGACTTGAATTTCCACGGCTTTCAACATATCTTCCAGTTTCTTTTACTTATCCTCAGCCGGGGGATACTGTTTTTCAAAGTAATATTCATCCTCAGAAGCTTGATTGTTTGCACCCCTAGCACGGGTGCTCCTTGAATCTTCGTCTTGGTTCTCATCTTCATCGGATGACTCTTCAACCACTTGTACTTGACAGACAAGGCCTTTAAACATTTTCCCCATGTTGATCAGGGCCTTCTTCTTGGTCTCCTTTTTGGCCACCAGAAGTGACATCAGCTCTTGTTGACCCCTGTCCAAGGTGAGCAAGGTTTCATCGAATTGAGAATTCTGCATCTGCAAGTCCTTCACTGTCTTCTCGAGATCCATCTTACTAAAATAAATAGAAGAAAGATGAGGAAACCTGTGTAAAAAACTGCTTATGTTATGATGCATGAAATGCGTATGCAAATGATTTCAAGGACCTTTAAGATTTAAATTTGTTTAAACAAAGAAGTAACAAAAATTAATTGTATTAATAAGTTCAAAATAGTTACAACATGCCTCTTGGGGTTACATTAAGAAAAAACAAACAAGATGAACTAGTAAAATAGAAAAGACTAAGTCTCCCATGGATGCTTCCTCTTTGGAGTGATGTAAGCATTCAAGTTCCTCTCCTCGTGAAGTTGCCTTGTGAGCTCTAACACTTTCTTCTCGCCTGTGTAGAATTGGGCTTCAAAGGTGTCACGCTCTCCTTTGAGTTGTATCCAAGATCTTTGCAAATCTTCAAGAGAAGTAGTCATGTCAGGATGAAGAATAGTGTAAGGAACATCTCCTTCGACAATAGGCTCCATGATGATAGGTAGAATGGCTTCATATGGCATCATGAGGTTTTGAGCGCGAGCTCGCACCCATTTGAGATAAGGCTCCAAAGGAATGGAGTTATTATCCCCCAATGTCTTGCTATCAACTTTGTTCTCCATGACCCAAGCGCGTACAAATCTTTGATGATAACCTTGAGCATTGATCTCATAGTCAAAAACAATTCCTTGGACAAGTGCGTCATGAGGACCATCCCTCCTAGCATACCCAAACCGTCGCAAAGCCAAGAAAGGATTATAAGTGATACCTCCCCTAATTCCAATAAGAGGGACATTAGTTAATTCACCATAACGGTCAATAATGGTAATATCCTCCAAAGAGCGAGAACACCAATGAATATCTAAATGCGTGCGTGACATCAACCTATTAGACCATCTCATGCCTTACTCATTCACCAAAACAGATCGAGGAAGGTGCGAAGTAAACCACCTAGCTAACAAAGGAGTGCAACACATAAGAATTCCCCTTCTCTTCATGGTGCGAGTGTGAAGAGAGTGCAAGATATCTCCAAGTAAGGTAGGCACGGGATTACAAGATTGAAAAACCTTGACCACATTCACATCTATGAGTTGGTCCGGGTTAGGAAATAGTACCATCCCATAGATTAGAAGGGACAAAACCTCTTTAAAAGATTGCAAATACAAAGCATCCCAAAACTATTGAGTCTTCTCAAACAAAAACTTGGCTAGAAACCCCTTAACACCACTTCTTATTTCCCAATTTTCCACCACGTCGGATCGTTGGAAATGTAAATATCAAGCAATCTCCTCAGGTCTTGGGTCTCACTCAATGCCGATGAAGGATAATTGATCAAGAATAGGCACTCCCAAGAGTTGAGAAAACTCCTTCATAGTAGGCACTAGTTGGTAATCAGGAAATGTAAAGCAATGGTGCTTAGGATCAGAGAATTGGAAAAGCACATGTACCGTATGCTCTTCAAAGTTTGTTATAACCAAGTTGATAAGACGATCGTATTTCTTGGTGAATGGAGAATCATTGGGAACCTTTTATGCTAATTCCTTAAGTTGAGGAGACACTCTCACAATGTTGATTCGGATAGTGTTTCTTCGCATGGAATCCATGTCCTACAAAACAACACAAAGATAAATGCCAAAGTCCTTGAAATGGTTGGTACAAATGCAATGGTATGATGTTCTGATGTTATGTACAAGTAAACATATACACACAAAGCATACAATTCCTTAGGTTTTAGGCTTGCATGGGTTCATTGGTAAGTACGCTCTTGAAGTTTAGTAGGTTTAACTTGTCCTAGAAAGTAATAGGGTTCTAGGGGGTCTCAATACCATTGATCTATCTTCATTGGGCATTGTTTCAGTGCAAGCCTCTTTTTTGGCGGTTGAAATATCCCAAAAGTTAGATCTCAATGAGCGTAGTATCGAGTATCAACCAACTTTGGATTGCACCAAAGCTTGCTATCTCACTACTTCCTAATGGCTAAGTTGTTGAACAAAAGGTTCTAAGGTTCGTTAGTGCTTCATGACACCACACAATAGCCCCGTATTCTCCTTAGTTCTCCATAAGGGATACCGGTACCCACAAATGTGCCACACTAACATAGCTATTGTCTCAACCATATCGGTCTATGCTGTACAATCTCCATAACTTTTTCTATTTACCTAATGGTGTTCCCAGATCCGGGTAGAGGATCAATACAAACCCAAACAAGGACCCAAAAATATAAAGCAAATAAATCAAACAATGAAAGCATCTAAAGGTGATCTAGCTCTAAGGTAACACCACTTTTAAGTTCCCCAACTGAGTTGCCAGTTCTATAATACGATGGGAGAACTGACTTGGTTATTTTGCGTTTTATCGCATATGTTGCGGATAGCAAGGGTCGCCACCGACTTTTCTTTTATCCAATAAGGGAAAGGGTTAAAAGAAAAGGAAAGACCTTTCGAGAATTTTCTTGAGTTCAGGGGGTAGGTTATGAAAAGGGAAGGTGTTAGCATTGCTTTCATCCGCGGCTATCTACGAGATCTTACTTGCTAGCTCATTTTGAAATGCTTTGTGATCGGTTTTGAAAGTATTTTTGAAAAGTGCCTTCGTTTAGGCGAACTTTGTAATGATTCTCGTCTCTATAAGAATGCATACAAAGTTTTGACTTTTGAAAATATTTTCATTTGAAAAGTGTTGGTGTGTTTGCAAAGATGTTTTGAAAATGGTTGTGAAAAAATTATCAAATGGGGAGAAAAGAAATTAAACCCTAAGTTACTATTACAACCATTTTGAATGAATAAGAATAATGTACAAGAAATGAATAAATATACAAAAAAATAAATGGAAAAGAAAATTGATTTTGTTTGAATTTTTGTTAAGGAAAAGGTTTAGATTTAATTAAACTAAAAGAAAAGAAAAATAAGATAACTAGTTCAAATAAAAAAACTAACCTAATTTGAAAAGAAATTAAGACAAGTTTTTTTAGGGTATTTTGTGTAAAGGTTTTAATTTAATTAAACTAGTAAGAAAAGATAATTAATTAAAAGTCCTAAATTCTAAATTAATTTTAATGAGAAATAAAATCAACTAAACCTAAGTATAGTTATTTATTTTAATTTTAAGAAAAGAAAAATGATTGTAAGAAAATATTTATTGTTTTTTTATTGTCTAAAAAGAAATAAAACAAAATATAAGTATATTAATACCTAAAATAAAATAAAATATTTTTTGGATTAAATAAAAATAATAATAATAATAATATTAATGATAATAAAATAAAATAAGAAAAAAGAAAAATAAAATAAAATATGAAAAATAAAGTCAGGGGGTGTAAATTTAGGTTGAGGTGTTTTGTAGTAAACAATTTTAAGTCAGGCCCAAATGTATGATTTTTATTAAGTCAAAAAAAAAATAAAGCAAAGTGGGTTGCGTGTTGTATAATACACAAGGGGTAAGCTTGAGAAAAAATGACAAAGGCCTAGATGTTGGAGGCCCAGCGTGTTTCCTGCAAACAAACAAACAAAAAGAAGGAAAACATGGAAAAAAATTACCAAAAGGTCTCGCTGGGGCTCGAACCCAGGATCTTATAATACGCGCACGCTTCTTGTACCATTGGGGTGACCTGTTTCATCCGTTACTAACACATGTTACAGTAAATATAAAATGAACTCAATTCTAAAAATTTGAAATGGCCAACTTCTTCTTCCTCACGCGCGCATGTTGTAACAACACCATTGTTAACCTTCTAAAAGCTTCATTTCTCAACCAAATCAAAAAATATAAACACCAAACCTGCTTAAAATTTTAATACGAACCCAAACATGTATCTTTCGAAAGCTATGAATCATGGGTTAGCACGAATTTTATTTAGTACCAAAATTAAAACCAAACTGGTCAGAGCTAAAATTCTTAATACACAAGCAATGAAAATCAAAACTAAGGGCATGGTCAGCTTCTTAGACACGATATCTACATTTTTTCTTCAGACATTAAACATTAATGATGCATGTATGATAGGCTTTGAAAGAGGTCAGATTTTACCCTTTTTGGAGAATGTTCGGAGCTATTTCTATGGCTTCCAGATGTAATGTAATGATCCTATAAGCTTTTTGGGACTTCACTGGAACTAATGCAATCCTTACATTGCTCTGAAACTTGTTGAAATAATCCAACCAAGTCAAAATGCAGATGACTATTTTTTGAATGAGAGAGTGAGAATGGAACGATATCAGTTTTGATTTTATGGTTTGGATAGCTTCTAAATGAGTTTCAGAAGCTTTGTGAATGATAACAATGGAAAACGCACGAGTATAATTAGAAATGGAAGTTTGAGGTTTGAAATGTTTCCTACCTTGGTGTTTTAGTGACAATTTTCGTGTCATGTGTTTTGAGGCATGGAGATGTATTTATAGAGGTTCTATTTGGTCCCTCTAATTCATAGAAATGAATCTTAGTTCACAAGGAAAACTGGTTTAGTCATTTGGTTTTAAAATGCACAAAAAAGCATGTTGCTTCATGATGAAGAAAGGGAGTGATTCAAGGGATTTGCCATGCTTTTGCTGACCTCTAGAAGTTGACTCTGCTATTGAGATTTTATGTGATCTGATTAGGAGAAAGTTATAAGCTTAAGTGAGGATTTTTTGAGATAAAGCTTGCTTTATCAAAGTGGCAAAGTGACTTTATGCAAATTCATCCAAAAATGGCATCAAGACTTCGACAATGCTTCTAATCTTTGGGTAATAAATTTAGGACTTGTGTAAATCTCTGATCAAGGTGAGATTTAGAAGTTAAGTGGTCTGAAAAAAAGGATCACATAGCTTGGGTTTGAGATCTTATTATGAGTTCATCACAAAATGACCTATAATCCATGTTTGAAACCCTAACTTCATCCCTTCGATTCTCTCAGCTCAAACATGATCTCAATGAGTTCTAAGACTTTTTACAAAGCTTTTAACATCCTCTAAAACCTTCATATTTGACACTTTTGAAAAATCAACTTGGAACCATGTGAAAAATTACCATGAAGTTGGTACCAAAAATCTGCCTACAACACTCAAAATTTCACTAAGTGTTTTTAGAATCATGTACATGACTTTATGAATTTATAACTTAAAATCCAAGTACTAATAGAAATGTATCCCTTATAAAAAGTTTTATATCTCATTGAAATGAACAACTTTCATGTTGGAATTTTTTCTTGAATCATCTTGCATGATGGTGAAAATTGGCACAAAATCATGAAGAAAAACATGTTTTAAACACTTAGAAAAATTTCTAAGTCTTAGAAATTTTGACTTTTCCAGATGAAATTTGAGTTTTTGATTTTATTGATGATCAAGCTTTATATTTTGACATGTATTTATGAAATTTGATCTTTGAAACTTGATTTTGATCAAAAAGTCAAAGTTTGAGTTTCTAGTGTACAATTGACGTTTTTATCAGTTGACCGAATTTCAACTATCAATCAATTGATTTTGAGGAATGAATTGAACCATGCAATTAGGTAAATATGATGCATTTTAATCCTTTTTATCGTGTTTCAAACCAATAAGTCATGTATTAGTTCAAAAGTCAAAAATCAAGCCTTCTCGTTCAAAACCCTAATTTTGACCATTTTGCCCTTTTGGTGATCTGATCAAATTTCTTGAGGAATTGGGGTCCAAACTTGATCATTTGATACATATGAGTATAAAGTGTTGATATGGGTCCAAAATCTTGAAGTTTGACTATAAGTTGACCACAGTTGACTTTTTTACTTAATATAGTTGATTTTAGGCCATCCGATCAATTGATTGAGCAAACTTGAGCTGCAAGACTTGAAACTTGACATGAGAATTATTGAAGGTCCAAAATGATCAATGAAAGTAATATGAGGCAGTAAAAGTCCAATTGTCCTTGTGAAAAATCAAACCCTAATTTGAGATATCAGTGTTGAGAAGATGACTTGACCTAATCCTTGTGCACGCTTGAGCTATTAAAGATCTTGTGAGGAATGTTTTGAGAAATGAGAGGGAAAATTTTGGGGTACAACAGTTTGTAAGGAAGGTATTCGTGGATGTGATAAAGTGTGATCTAACCTCCAGGAGATGATGGATGAAGGGCTTATCCATATTGTTGTACCCCAAAATTTTCCCTCCCATTTTTCTTCCAGACTTTCTCATAAGGTCCACTAATATTCAAGGTGGCTCAATAATTGATCAGACAAATTCTCCTCCTAGGCAATGGGTCCATAACTAGGATTTTGTATTTCTCAAGGAAGATTGGGTTCTCAAAGTCTCAAGTCATTTTCATGGTTCTCGATAAGTTTCCAATAATGCTCATGTCAAGTTTCAAGCCTTGTACTATAAGTTTTCTCAGTAAATGGCTCAGATGACTGAAAATCAATTGTATTGGGTAAAAAGTCAACTATGGTCAACATACAGTCAAACCACAATATTTTTAGTCAACATTAACATTTTGAAGTCACATTTATCATTTTATCAAGGGTTGATCATGATTCCTCAAGAAAATCCCTCAAATCATCAAAAGTGAAAAGTTACCAAATTAGGGTTTCCTTAGGAGAAGTGAACTGAACTTTGACGAAGCATAAATTTCACATGTTTCATCAGCTTTTCCCCAACCAAATCCCATTTTAAAAGAAATTTAATTCTCTACAACATTGTCTCTCTAAGATCAAGTCCAAAAAAATGCATCATTTGAGTGATATAAGCCAATACATTATAGGTCATTTCAAAAGTTAACAAAAAGACACTTTTTGTCAAGGCAACTCATATTAAGATAAATCTTAAAAGTAAAAAATAATCAATATAAAGGTTTTATAGGATATATTGAGCTTTCCAAAAAGTCCAAGATCTCCTTCAAAACATAAAAATTGAGCAAGTTATGACCATTGCAAGTTGGGAAATTTTGAGCAAATGCATGAACCTCTATTGGGCCAATGATATTTTCTTTTCTCCTTATATACCTCAAAACTCATTCATGAACCTCTTGGTTTTTATTTATTTATTTATTTTTATTAATTTAAAGTCAAAATAAAATAAGATAAAATCGTATTTTATTACAAGAGTCCAAGCCCATCATATTTTTGCCCTAATTTTCTCTATATATTCATATCAATTCAGACATCAAGGAGAACCATTACACACGAAAAAACCTCATCTCTCAACTTGTCAAAATTTCCAAATTTTTTCAAGAACCCTAAAGTTTTCAAACCCTATTTTCAAGCCCTTTTACTACAAAATCTCCATTCCATTTTCTTCCAGCAAACATATAGAGTAAGTTTGGACCAAATTTGATGGTCCAAAACATGTGAATCGCATTACATGGCATCACCGATTTTCATAATATACATGATGTTCATATATTGATTTTTTCTTTGCTTTTACAGGAACAAACGCCCCTAATATGTTTATGAGGTTTGATAGTGCAGGTTTGAACAATCATGGAGGTCCTATGCATACTGAATCATGAACCACCATACTAGCAGCAATTACACATGTTTTCACCATAGCTCTTAATCCCTTGTGTTTTAGACTTCAAAAATGCTCCCATTGGATTCAAAACCTCTATTTTAGGGGGATATGACCTTGTTGGATCACTAATGCTTTGAATTTGCATGTTTTGAATAATACAGGACGTCGGAGAAGACGATTGGAGCTAGGGATCCGGCGCTTCTGCGGTCAATATATTCATTTATATAATATATGTTTATTGTTTCAGTTATGCTAATGGATGTATATCTGCCCCGGTGATAGAAGCGTGCATGATGAGGCATTAGTATCAAAAGGCCTGGTTCGATCCATCCTTTTGACACTTTGTTTCTCTAATTTTTCATATTCTGCAGGGTTTGTTACAAAAAACATTGCAGGATTATCCTTGACACAACCAGCGCATTGGTTGGGTGGTATGCATGCTACGTGAAATTGCTTTAGGTCGTGGGTTCAACACCCACTCCTAATTTTCTTTCCAATTCTATGTTTCTCACTCTTTTCTTCTTTTTCCTATTCTTTTACAAAACCTTTTTTAAAACCATTGATTTTTTAAAAACTTTAATTTAATTTAATTTTAGGTTTTAATTTAATTTTAGATTTTAATTAATTCTAAGTTTTCATTTAATTTTAGGTTTTATTTAATTAACCTTAATTTGATTTTTAGGTTTTCTCAATTAACTTAAAATTGATCTAGAATTTAGGGTTTTTGCTTAAATTAATCAATTCTTTTTTTAATCAATTAATTCTTTTTTTCTAAATTAAAAACAATAATGTTTTTTAGATTAATCATCAGACGATCACAAAACGATTCTCAATCTTCTTTTTCCCTTTGTTTTACAATCTTTGCGCACTTTATTACTTTCACATTAGTTTTTCCCAATTATGTATCTGCTACAGTATGTAATCGTTTTAATTAGGGTTTACTTTTTCCCAGTGTTTATGGTTTTGTACCCCCTCTCCCGAAGCCTTGTAAAAGTCCAGGTTTACTTTCCGCACCTTTACTTTATGCAATTTACCGCTTTCCTTATAACTGCTAGTAACTAGGGCATGTATGGCAAGATCTAAAATCAACCGTTAGATAACCCTAATCAAGATAAATAACTGAACCAAATCACTCTTCACACATGCATCTCTAGGATGACTTCACTCATTGCCTCAGAAAACAGTCGTGTCCCTCGAACGTGAGAACGCTTTAGCAAATTTCCTCTGATATAAAAGATCATAGTCCCTCGATGACCCTTCGATGTTGCCTTTGGTAAACGATCTTAATCCTTTACGATAAATTGCTAAAGTGCCCCTACAAGTTGCCTTCATAATTGTACGATGACCCGCGCTTGTCCTTTCACATCCAACGATACGGCTTCCTACTAACTAATTGTAGGACAACACTATCTAAAGAGGAGGAAAATAACACGAAAGATCTTTGAGTAGGTAGATAGCTCGTAATCGCTTGCTCATAAAAATAAAACATCTTTTACACAAATAACTTTTTCCATGAAATATTTTCAAAAACCAAAAACTTTTTTATGTGTTCTTAACTGATACAAGAATCATTACAAAGTTTGCCATACTTACGCATTTTTCAAAATATTTTCGAACGAATCACATACACAAAGCATTTTCAAATAAAGTCAGCAAAGCGATTAAAAGCTCGTAGATAACTACGAATGAAAAGGGTGCTAACACCTTCCCTTTTCATAACCTACCCCCCGAACTCAAAAATCTCGAAGGTATTTCATGTTCTTTTCACCCTTTCCTTATTGGATAAAAGAAAAGTCGGTGGAGACTCTTGCTATCCCCAACATTTATGATAAAATGAAAAACAAGTCAGTTTTTCCACCGTATTACAGAACTGGCGACTCTGCTGGGGAAAATACTAAAAAGTGGGGTTACCTTAGAGTTAGATCACTTTTAAATGATTTCCTTTTTGATTTGTATGCTTTATTTTTGAAGGCTTCTTTGGTTTTTATTTCTTGCAAAGATCCTATACCCGGATTTGGAGGAATTTTAGGTAAGTAGCAATAGATCATGGAAATTATATGGCGTATACCGAT
Source organism: Vicia faba (assembly GCA_948472305.1). Classification (NCBI taxonomy): domain Eukaryota; kingdom Viridiplantae; phylum Streptophyta; class Magnoliopsida; order Fabales; family Fabaceae; genus Vicia; species Vicia faba. The sequence goes on along the minus strand of OX451739.1, from coordinate 420,681,480 downwards.
ATGGTTGAAGTGATGGCTACGTTAGTGCGACACATTAGTTTGTACCGGTATCCCTCGGGTCAGTCGGGCAACATACTAGGCTACCGTGTGGTTTCATAAGCACTAACTGACCTTAGAACCTTAATTGGCCCAACTTAGCCATTAAAAGGTAGTGAGATAGCCGGCTTTGGTGAAGAACTAGGTTGGTTGATACTCGATACTATACTCATTGAGATTCGACTCTCGAGTTTTTTTTGGTGGCAAGTCAGTTGTAAGTGCTTGACAAAATTTGTGGGAAAAATCAGTAATATTGAGATCCCTAGAACCCGGTTACTTCTTTAGGATAGGTTGAGCGAACTAAACTTCAAAAGGGTACTTACCTACAAACTTCATGCAAGCTTGAACCTAAGGCTTTGTGTGTTTTGCTTGTGTTTGATTAAATGTTCAAACATGACATCATGACATCATAACATCATTCCATATCACTTTCACTGACCATTTCAAGGATCTCAAGGGCCTGTGATGCGGGTTATCATGAACCAGACATCTAGCAAGGGACAAGAGGATTTATTTTCCTCTAACCAAATGTCGTCAAAGTATCATGAATTGACGTCTAGCAAGGGGAAAGGGGATTTATTTTCTTCTAACTAATGTCGTCGAAGACCGAAGTATGTTATCTTGAGTCAAAGGCTAGGACCCACTCGACATGGTAAGCTTGATTCTCATGGAAGGTCGTTCAATGACATGAAGTTATTCAGTTAAAGCTGCAGCCAAATTCAACTTCTAACGTTTCACTTTTGTTTACCCCGTGAGATTCTTGAAAATATTGCATCTACATATCATGCATCATTACATAACAGGTTTTCCCATATAAGTTTTCTCATCTTGTTGTTGTTTATATAGATAAAAGATGGCTCTAGAACATACCATTAAAGAACTCCAAGCTCAGAATGCCCAATTCCAGGAGACCCTCTTGAACCTACCTCAAGGACAGAAAGATATGATGGCGCTCATCGCCAAAAAGAAGAAGACTCGGAAGCTAATTGTTATCCTAGACATGGGGAAAATATTCAAAGGTCTTGCTAAACCAGTTCAAACTGCTGATATCACCTCTAATGAAGAGGACAACTAAGAGGAGGATGGTAGAAGTGTCAAGGATGAAGGTGGAAGCAACCTTGGTTCTGGTAAGATTTTTTAGGATAAAGACTATTATGATGAATAATATCCTCTTGCTAATGACAAATATAAACAGTTGGAAGATCCCCTCAAAGTCATGGAAATCCAGAAAGTGCATAGATTAGATTTTGAAGAGCTGGGTCTTATTTCGGGGGTAGTTATCCCTCACAAGTTCAAGGTCTACGCTTTTGCTAAATATGATGGTGTGTCTTGTCTGAAACTTGATCTGAGGTCCTATGTTCGGAATATCTAACCCTATACTGCTGATAGGAAGTTATGGGTTTACTTCTTTCAGGAAAGTTTGTCGGGTGCACAACTCGAGTGGTTTATCAATACAATGCTAACCTCGCACCAACTCGCGTGAAATTACAAAACATGACCATGGGTTTGAATGAAGGGTTTAAAGATTATGCCCAAAAATGGAGAGACTTAGCTGGAAGGGTGTAACCTCCCCTGTCTGACCGGGAGCTAGTTGATATGTTCATGGGCACTCTAATAGGTCCATTCTTTAATCATCTGATTTGGAGTTCCTCATCTGGTTTTACTAAACTGATTCTAACTTGGGAACATGTAAAAAGTGGCATTAAGTGCGGAAAAATTCAAGTGGTTGCGTCTTCAAGTGTTATGAAGTAGACATTCAATGGTAAGAAGGAGACCAATGTTGTTTATGGCCACAAGAGTCATGGTAAAAATGACCACAATCAGTATGTGGGAGCGATATTGATTTCTAATCATGCACCAGTTCAACAACAACAACAACCGGGAAATAGGCGTAGGTCAGACGCTATGGGAAGGCAATTCACCAAGATTAATATGCCATTGTCTCAGGCGTTATAACATTTACTAAAAGCGGAGCTGATTATGTTGAGGGACCCTCCATAGAACCCCAACATCTCCTCTCCTAAGTATAATCTGAATGTGAAGTGTGCCTATCATTCCAACAGTCCTGGGCATGACACATTAATTGTTGAACCCTAGAAAATAAAATTCAGGACATGATTGACAACAAATGGATTGAGTTTGATCCTCTAGAGACCTCGAATGTGATTATTGTGCCTATGACGAAGTATGAGAAAGGCATAAGTGCAATTGAAGATGTTCTTTATGTGGCTACTAAAATGAATTGGTTACTCCTCTACCAATAATAAAGAAGAATCTACTACAGGCCAGTTTACTTCTGGGTTGTATTGAAAAATGTTACTGCTACGTAGCCCAAATTACTGAAGGAAGACACTCAATTCCTAATCGTACAATTCTGATCGAGAAGGTTTCGTCTACTGAGAATCTATGTCAAGACTTATCCATAATTTTCGGCACTCCTGTCAGGATTACCTCCAAAGGTCCTGTAAGGATTACTGCCAATCTGAAAGTTGCTTTTCTGATCAGCATTACACCTGGACCTATCCCATATTCTTCGGATAAAGCTATTCCTTGGAACTATGGATTCGACGTCTACTACCATGGCGTCAAGCGAGAACTATCGACTGTTGAAGATGAAGTTGTTGATCCCGACATTGATAATATTGCTGGAACCAGTAAGGTGATTGGAAGTAGAAGGGTTTTCTCCATGGAAATCTCTCCAAAGACTGTTCCTACACCTGTTAAAGTTATCACTACCAAAGCAACTGCTAAGGCTTGGGGTAAAGAACAAATGATGGAGCCTGCCCAGACGGAGGCACCTAAAGAAGTGGCCGTTAAAGACACCTCTAGACAAGAGTTGGAAGAGGTATTGAAGATCATCCGCAAGAGCGAATATAAAATTGTTGAACAGTTGGGGCATACCCCATCCAAAATCTCCATGATATCCGTACTATTGTGTTTTGAAGCCCATGCACAGGCTTTAGTGAAATTTTTGAAGACTGTTCACGTACCACGAGATATTTTTGTTGGTCAATTTGGAAGCTATGTTGCTAGCTTAACGACTGACAATGGATTAGGTTTCTCTGATGCTGATCTGACTCCTGAGGGAAGAAACCATAATAAGGCCCTGTATGTCTCCATTTAATGCAGGGGCATTACTCTGGCTCATGTTTTGGTTGATATTGGTTCCTCATCAAATGTTCTACCGAAATGCGCTCTTGACATACTTTATTGCGAAGAGTTGTACTAAAACCCAGTGATATTATAGTTCGAGCCTTTGATGGGTCAGAAAGGATGGTACACGGAGAAGTGGATCTTCCGATCAAAGTAGGTTCACAGATCTTCGAGTCTACCTTCTATGTAATGGACATTCGGCCAACTTATTCCTTCTTACTGGGACGCCCCTAGATCCATGGGGTAAGCGCTGTTACCTCTACCCTACATCAGAAATTAAAATATCCTGTGAACGGAAAGATTGTTACTGTCTGCAGCGAAGAAGAGTATATGGTTAGGCACATGAACTCTTTCAGGTATGTAGAGATGGACGACGAATTCATCAAGACTCCCTATCAAACTTTTGAAGTCATCCCTCCCGCCTCAACTGAAGATGTCTCTGCCATTCCTAAAGTTACTAGGGTTCATCCCAGGATGGCTTCATTGAAAGATGCTAGAGCCACTATAGAAGAAGGTGGTTGTACTATTTAGGGTCAGCTTCTTGACATCCCTTATAAATCTGACAAGTTTGGTTTGGGTTTCACTGCAGAGGATCAGAGGACCATTCGTCACACTCGAGTGGAAGGCCACCATTCTGCATTAGTAACAACAGAGTCAACGTAATAGAAGATGCTGACGATGATTATGACCTTGACAACTGGATCTTTCCTACCATTGGCAAAGGGCTCAACAACTAGAAGGCGGAGGACATTATATCTATCTCCTTTAGTCAGGAGTAATAGCTTACATTCTTATTTTTATTACTTTCAAGTTTTGGCTTTGTAATATTTGAACAATGACTTTAAGCCTTGTGCCTTACCCGTGGCACAATGGTGCATTTGTTAAGGGTTGTCATTTCATAAACATATTTTCATTTAATAAAGCATTGGATGTTTTGCATTCAAATTTTGTGCTCTATGTCTTTATTTTTTACTTTTATCACTTTCAAATAGCTATGTGTTCTTACACACATCCACACAATACATTGCAGATCCACGTCCACTCTGGATCCTATTGATAACGATTCTTCTATTGCCAGTTATGACTTTGAAAATCCGATCTACCAAGCCGAGGACGAAGGTGAGGAAGATTTTAAAATACTAGGAGAACTATCTAGACTGTTAGTGAAAGAAGAGTGAGTTATTCAACCGCATGAAGAGCCAGTTGATGTGGTAAACTTGGGTTCCGAAATAGACAGAAAAGAAGTCAAGATAGGCGCCAACTTAGAGGACAGTGTCAAGAACAGGTTGATACAGATGTTGCATGAATATGTGGAGATCTTTGCTTAGGCATACAAAGACATGTCAGGGCTTGATACCAATGTTATGGTTCACCGTCTGTCGATGAAAGAGGGTTGTGCTTCGATAAAATAAAAGGCTTATCGCATGCATCCCGAGATGTTAGAGAAGATCAAAGGTGAGGTTATGAAGCAATTCAATGTAGGTTTCTTAATAGTGACATCCTATCCTCAATAGGTTGCGAATGTGGTTTCGGTACCGAAGAAAGATGGAAAAGTACGTATGTGTGTATACTTACATGGATCTGAACATGGCAAGCCCTAAAGATGACTTCCCACTTCCACATATTGATTTTTGGTCGACAACACCGCTTAGCACAAGGTATTCTCCTTCATGGATGGTTACTCAGGGTATAATCAGATCAAGATGGCACCTGAAGACATCAAAAAGACTACTTTTGTTACACATTGGGGCACTTTTTGTTACAAGGTTATGCCTTTTGGGTTGAAGAACGCCAACGCAACATATTAGTGTGCTATGGTGGCTCTGTTCCATGACATGATTCATCATGAGATAAAGGTTTATGTCGATGATATGATAACAAGATCATATAACGAAAGTGAACATCTTGACCATCTACATAAACTGTTTGAAAGACTGAGGAAGTACAAACTGAGGTTGAATCCAAACAAGTGCACCTTTAGGGTGAGATCTAGTAAACTCCTGGGTTTCATCGTCGGCAGTAAAGGTATTGAAGTTTGTCCTGCCAAGGTCAAAGCTATTAAAGAAATTTCGGCTCCCCGTACTAAGAACGAAGTCAGGGGTTTCTTAGGCCAACTGAATTACATTGCCCGATTCATTTCTCATCTAACTGCTACTTGTGAGTCGATCTTCAAGTTTTTGAAGAAAGATCAGGTAGTGAAGTGGAATGACGACTTCCAGGTAGCCTTTGACAAAATCAAGGAATACCTACAAGAACCTCTAATTCTGACGACGCTAGTTGAAGGAAGACCTCTTATCATGTACTTAACAGTGTTAGAGAACTCAATGGGGTATATACTGGGGCAGCATGACGAGTCTGGTCGAAAAGAGAATTCAATATACTACCTTAGCAAGAAGTTTACCGACTGTGAAACAAGATACTTACTGCTCGAGAAAACTTGTTGCGCTTTGTCATGGGCTACTTGCTGACTAAGACAATATATGTTTACTCATACTACTTTGTTGATCTCTGAAATGGATCCCATCAAATACATATTCGAGAAGCCCGCACTCTTCGGAAGAATAGCCAGATGACAAATGGTCTTAACACAATATGATATTTAGTACACCACTCAGAAATCGATCAAGGGAAGTGTACTGTCAGATTATTTGGATCATTAAGCCGTAGACGACTACCAATCTATGAACTTAGAATTCCCGGACGAGAATATTATGCTAGTTACAGATTGTGAAGAACCTGGATCGTATGAAGGACCTGAGCCAGGATCCCGATGGACTATGGTTTTCGATGGCACCTATAATGCACTTGGCAACATAATTGGTGTTGTAATTATATCTCCCCAGGGTTTCCTTACACCCTTCACCGCCAGATTATGCTTTGATTGTACCAACAACTTAGTTGAATACGAAGCATGCATCATGGGTATTAAAGCTGCTATCTACATGAGAATCAAGTTCTTGAGCGCATACAGAGACTTAGCCCTGGTAGTCAGGCAGATTAAGAGATAATGGGATACTAAGCATCCAAATCTCATTCCTTATAGAGAGCATGTGCTGACCTTAATTCTGTACTTTGAGGAAATCACTTTTGAACATATTCCATGGGAAGAAAATCAGCTGGCAGATGCATTGGTTACCATGTCATCTATGTTCAAAGTCAGATGGGACAATGAGGCTCCAAGAATTACCATTGAGTGGCTAGACGAACCTACACACTGTTACGAAGTTGACACTGATGGAGTAGAAGAGAAGCCTTGGTTTCATGAAGTGAAAAGATACCTTGAGGCTCAAGAGTAGCCTGAGGGAGCATCTATCAATGAAAAGAAATTCCTATGAAGGTTCTCTGCTAAGTTCTTCTTGAGTAATAGAATCTTTTACAGGCGTAACCACGATTCGACTCTGCATCGTTGTATGGACAAGAAAGAGGCGGAGAATATTATGGAAGATATGCACGAAGGTATCTTTGGTACTCATTCAAGTGGATATACTATGGCTAAGAAGATTCTCAAAGCGGGTTACTATTTGTCGAATACGGAAATTGACGGTCACCACCACTCAAGAACTTATCACAATTGTCAAATCTTTGCCGACAAAGTACATGTGCCTCTAGTACCTCTGAATGTATTGACTGCTCCTTGGCCGTTTACAATATGGGGCATTGATATGATTGGAGATATTAAGCCTACTGCTTCTAATGGGCATCGTTTCATCCTCGTCGCTATTGATTACTTCACGAAGTGGGTTGAAACAATCTTGTTTGACTCCGTTACCAAGAATAATATGGTCCGGTTCATTAAGAATAACCTTATTTGTCGGTATGGCATTCTTGAAAGGATTATCACAAATAATGGTACTAATATGAACAACACTATGATCACAGAACTCTGCACACAGTTCGAGATCAAGCACCACAATTCTTCTCCGTATCGACCAAGATGAATGGCACAGTGTAAGTCGCCAATAAGAACATTAAGAATATTATAAGGAAGATGATAGTGACATATAAATATTGGCACAAGATGTTACCATTTTCTCTCCATGGCTATCGCACTTCCGCTCGGACATCAACTGGGGCATCCCCATTCTCTCTAGTTTACGGTATGGAAGCTTTCCTACCGGTCGAAGTTCAGATTCCTTCCTTGAGAATTATGAAAGATGAAAATTTAGACGAAGACGAATGGATTTAGACTAGGTTGGACCAATTGAATTTGATTGACGAGAAGAGGCTAGCGGTTGTTTGTCATGGTCAGATGTATCAAAAGCGTATGTTCAAAGCATTCAATAAGAAAATCAAGCATTGGGTATATCAGGCTAGTGACTTGGTAATAAAGTGCATCATCCTACCACAAGGTGATCCCAGGGGAAAATGGACTCCCACCTACAAAGGGCCATTTGTGATTAAGAAGATATTTTCGGTTAGTTCCATGATACTTACCACCATGGACGGTGAAGATCTTCCAAACCCCGTGAACACGGACAGAGTTAAAAAATACTACGCATGAAAACGACCCGCTAGGTTGACTGGCCTAGGCAAAAATAAGGGAATACCGTGAACTGAAAGGGTTCAGGAAAAAGTCAGGGATATATATATATATATATATATATATATATATATATATATATATATATATATATATATATATATATATATATATATATATATAAGACTGTACACCCAGCAAGTCGAAAACATGAAAAGGCGGCTTGGGAAAAAAAGGGCATCCAGGTGGATTGAAAACCCGAAAGGGCGGTCCAGACAAAAATTAGGGATTAAAGCGAATGACTATGACCTGTTGGATCACTTACAGTCAACTTTATTACCAACGTCAAGTTTGAATGGTGAAGATCAATTCAATCAACTTCTTCCGACAGTAAGGGATGAGGTACTTAAAGATATATGGGCAATAGCAGAGTTGAAACCCAACGAGATCATTTACACATAGCTATATATTTTGTTTTCACTTTGTACTCTCTTCATTTCATGGTAATTTCCTCTTACTAGGATTTTTGTCTCTTTGACCAACAATCACCTTTTTATAGGCACACTATCTATACAAATACAATTTCAAAATTCAAATTTTGTTTTACTTTTTCTGCTTTGTTTGCAAAAAACGTCCAATGACTAAATTGAATGAACATATGCATATGAATGTGATTATTGTTAACAAATATATGCTTAAAAATAGGAATAAGTATTTACTCAAGACTATAGGAGACAAGATAACATTTAAGTTGTTCATAAATCCCCATAGAACAATCCCTAGTGAAGTCACCCCACATAGCAGTTCCCATAAGACTGTCCCCCATGGAGTCATCTTCATAAAACTCGACACGTTCCCTGAAAGTCTGAAATATCCTAATCATACTTACCAGTAGACCCCCTACTGGAAAAAGGAGTATGATCATTCCCCGGTAATGTCACCAACCTACAGAGTCCCAATCCTCGTCACGAAGTATGTCATTAGCACGGTTCGCATAAATTCTCTCCCCCAGCTGAGTTTATTTCTCCAACACTGTAAAATCCTCTGTAGGTTTCTCTTCTCCACTAGGGCTCATTTCCTTAGCAGAATATATTCCTCCAGCAAGTTTATTTCCTCAGTAGAGTGTTTCTTCATCAGGGTTTATTTCCCCAACATGGTTTATTTCCCCAACAGTATAGAGTCTCCCCGACTTGAGTCTATCACTTTGACTACTACAGATATCAGTTAATCTTGTCCTCCCCAGACGAGTCAGAATCCACATCGAAAATTCGGTCAAACAACACCTCAGAAGGTTACCTATCTCTTTTATCCTCAGTCAGGGTATATAAGAATTAAGCTCCCCAGTAGAGCAATGAACGACCAATGTTCTTGAACTTTTCTCCCCAAGCAGAAATCAAATTCCCCAACGGAGTTTCCTCAAGTAGAAAGTATAAAGTCCCAATAGAGGCATTCTAGACAATATTTAAGATCCATATTCGTCATCCCCAACCACAATCAGGGATTTATTTTCCCGATCAAAAATGTTATACAAAGCTACCGATACACTTCAATGAAATCTCACATTCGTACATCATTTATCGTAGCATATGCATATGAAACACAAATAGCACGCTCTCATTGGCTTTTAAAACATCATTGCACAATACACTACATACATCATAACATTTCATAAATACTAACTCTATCTTTTCAGAAAAAGTTCACGAACAAACGAACATCATCAACAATTTTCTAACAGGTCACAGAGTAATTACTGAAACAGGACGGAGTGACTATCTATATGACCAGATAACTTCCTCCTGAAACTGGATTCTGACATCTTATAGATGAAGTCGCGCGTAGACATCTTCTAGTACATCATTCAAATGAAATCAAGCGTAGATGTCCTTCTGATACTCTTTTGGAAAAAAGTCAGGCGTATACTCTTTCCATTACCTCTTCTAGTTAAAGTCGGGTGTAGACATCTTCTAGTTCAGATGAAATCAAGCGTAGATTTAATCTGATATTCTTTTGGAAAAAGTCGGGCGTAGACTCATTCCAACATATCTTCTAGACAAAGTCGGGCGTAGACTCATTCCAACATATCTTCTAGACAAAGTTGGGCGTAAACTCATTCCAACATATCTTCTAGACAAAGTCGGGCGTAGACTCATTCTAGTATATCATTCAGATAAGATCAAGCATAGATTTATTCTGATATTCTTTTTGGACAAAGTCAGGCGTAGACTCATTCCAAACATATCTTCTAGAAAAAGTCGAGCATGGAGTCATTCTAGTATATCATTTGGATAAAATCAAGCGTAGATTTATTCTGATATTCTTTTTGGACAAAGTCGGGCGTAGACTCATTCCAAACGTATCTTCTAGAAAAATTCGAGCGTAGACTCATTCTAGTGCATCATTCAGATAAAATCAAGCGTACATTCACTCTAATTTTCTTTTGGACAAAGCTGAACATAGACTTATTCCAAATATATCTTCTAAGACAATGTCAAGCATAGACTTATTCTGATATTCCTATCAACAGTTATTCTGAATGGAATTTATAAGCCCATCTTTGACGACTCTCCGTCACCTCTTCAAATGACATCTTTAAGCCCATTCTCGGTACAATTAACCAACAGTGTTACTTCGTGCACATGCGAGTGCCAATTTCTGGGCACTTAAGTGTTCAATCATCTTCTACCTTCAAGTCACGAATGGCGAACATGCCAATCTAAATATTAGGGTTTAAGAAGATTGAATAGGTGCAGTTGTTGTACCCCAAAATTTTCCCTCCCATTTTTCTTCATGACTTTCTCATAAGGTCCTCTAATGTTCAAGGTGGCTCAAGAATTGATCAGACAAGTTCTCTTCCTCAGCAATGGGTCCACAACTAGGGTTTTATATTTCTCAAGTAAGATTCGGTTCTCAAGGTATCAAGTCGTTTTCATGGTTCTCCAGAGGTTTCCAAGAATGCTCATGTCAAGTTTCAAGCCTTGCACTATAAGTTTGCTCAGTCAATGGCTCAGATGACTGAAAATCAACTATATTAGGTAAAAAGTAAACTATGGTCAACATATAGTCAAACCTCAAGATTTTGGTCAACATCAACATTTTGAAGTCACATTTATCATGTTATCAAGGTTTGATCACGATTCCTCAAGAAAAGCCCTCAAATCATCAAAAGTCTAAAGTTGCCAAATTAGGGTTTCCTTAAGAGAAGTCAACTAAACTTTGACCAAGCATAACTTTCACATGGTTCATCAGCTTTTCCCTAACTAAAGCTTATTTTGAAGGAAATTCAATTCTCTACAACTTTGTCTCTCTAAGCTCAGGTTCAAAAAATGTATCATTTGAGAGATATAAGCCAATACATTACAGGTCATTTCAAAAGTCAACAAAAAGACACTTTTTGTCAAGGCAACTTACATTAAAATAAATTATTCAAAGTAATAAATTATCAACATATAGGTTGTAAAAGACATATTGATATTTCCAAAAAGTCCAAGATCTCCTTCAAAAGATAAAAATTGAGCAACTTATGACCATTGCAAGTTGGGAAATTTTGAGCAAATGCATGAAGTTCCAATTGAGCATAGTTGATATTTTGGACTACTAGGTCATGGTTTAAGAGTCCAAACATGCTCTATACTCCTTATACACCTCAAAACTCATTCATGAACCCCTTGGTTTTTTTTAATTTTTAATTTTTTTAATTTTTATTAATTTAAAGCCAAAATAAAATAAGATAAAATCATATTTTATCACAAGAGTCCAAGCCCATCATATTTTTGCCCTAATTTTCTCTATATATTCATATCAATTCAGACGTCAAGAAGAACCCTTACACATAAAAAAACCTTGCCTCTCAACTTTTCAAAGCTTCCAAATATTTTCAAGAAGCCTAAAGTTTTCAAACCCTATTTTCAAGCCCTTTTACTACAAAACTTTCATTCCATTCTCTTCCAGCAAGCATATAGAGTAAGTTTGGACCCAATTTGATGGTTCAAAACATGTGAATCACATTACATGGCATCACCGGTTTTCATAATGTGCATGATGTTCATATATCGATTTTTTTTCTTTGATTTAACAGGAAGTAACGTCCCTAATATATTTATGAAGTTTGATAGTGCAGGTTTGAACAGTCATGGAGGTCCCATGCATACTAAATCATGAACCACCATACTAGCACCAATTGCACATGTTTTCACCATAGCTCTTAATCCCTTGCGTTTTAGCCTTCAAAAATGCTCTCATTAGATTCGCATCCTCTGTTTTAGGGGGATAGGACCTTGTTGGATCACTAATGCTTTGAATTTGCAGGTTTTGAATAATACAGGACGCTAGAGAAGAAGACCGGAGCTAGGGCTCCACCGCCTCTCCGGTAAATATATTCATTTATTTAATATATATTTATTGTTTGAGTTATGCTAATGGATATATAGCCGCCCCAGCGGTAGAAGCATGTGCGATAAGGCATTAGTATCAAAAGGCCTGGGTTCGATCCAGCTTTTTGACACTTTGTTTCTCTAATTTTTTATATTCTGCAGGATATGTTACAAAAAACATTGGAGGCGTATCCTTGACACAACCAGCACAATGGCTGGATGGTATGCATGTTGCGTGAGACTGCTTGAGGGCGTGGGTTCAACACCCACCCCTAATCTTTTTTCCAATTTTATGTTTCTCACTTTTTTCTTCTTTTTCCCATTCTTTTACAAAACTTTTTTTTAAAACCATTGATTTTTTAAAAACCCTAATTTAATTTAATTTTAGGTTTTAATTTAATTTTAGATTTTAATTAAATCTAGGTTTTAATTTAATTTTAGGTTTTATTTAATTAACCGTAATTTGATTTTTAGGTTTTCTCTATTAACATAAAACCGATCTAGAATTTAGGGTTTTTACTTAAATTGGTTAATTCTTTTTTTATTCAATTAATTATTTTTTTCTAAATTAAAATCAATTAGGTTTTTTAGATTAATCATCAAACGATCACAAAATGATTTTTAATCTTCTGTTTCCCTTTGTTTTACAATCATGGCACACTTTATTACTTTCGCATTAGTGTTTCCCAATTATATATCTACTACAGTATGTAATCGTTTTAATTAGGGTTTACTTTTTCCCAGTTTTTATGGTTTTGTACCCCCTCTCTCGAAGCCTTGTAATAGTTTAGGTTTACTTTCCACACCTTTACTTTTCACAATTTACTGCTTTCCTTATAGTTGCTAGTAACTAGGGCATGTATGGTAAGATCTAAAATCAACCGTTAGATAACCCTAATCAAGATAAATAACTAAACCAAATCACTCTTCACACACGCACCTCTAGGGTGACCTCACTCGTTGACTTGGAAAACAGTCATGTCCCTCGAACATACAGACGCTTTAGCAAAGTCCCTCCGATACAAAAGATCGTAGTCCCTCGATGAATCTTTAATGTTGCCTTTGGTAAACGATCTTAGTCCCTTACGATAAATTTCTTAAGATCCCCTACAATGACCCGCGCATGTCCCTTCAGATCCAACTATAGGGCTTCTGTTGTACCCTAAAATTTTCCCTCTCATTTTTCCCCAAGATGTTTCTCTTACATGGTGATTATAAACATTTGATTAAAATAAAAATATATTTTTTTTAAGATAAACAAGGAGTCTTCGATTGGCACTTTGACAAAGTCTTTCGATTGGCATGTTAAAGGGCCTTACGATTGGTATTTGGACAGGCTTTATTTGAGCGCCTAACCTCCTCCAAGCTTGCATTAAATTTCCAAGCTTTGATTGAAGCCTTGGCCTTCTGCTTGTTTGTTGTATACAAGCTTCGAATGGGTATGTGATTCCTTTGAAAAAACCTCCTTCGATCTAAAGGGGAATGGCCTCTTGTTAATGCTCCTTCGATTGCACCAATTGCTTTGCATGCTGGTTGGATTCACAAATGCAACGGCTACCTGCATGCAAGCTAGATTCCTGTTTCATTTAGGCATTTGGTCTCTTTAGAGCAAGCTTAATTCTTGCTTTGATTGGGGTATTTGTCTTCCTTGGAACAAGCTTGTTTCCTGCTTCTACTAGGTAAATTCTCCCAATGTGCGTGCCTTCAGCGTACAAAGCAAGAATCCCCTGCAAGCTCCCTTCAATCCATAGGGCAAAAGGCTACTTTTAAATGGCCTTCGATTCACGATGTTCCACTGGGCAAAAGGCCCCTCAGCTTGTCACCAGAGCATGTATGCTTCTTCACGCTTGCCTTGGTTTCACAAGGCAAAGACCCATCAGCATGCCTTCAACTCACAAGGCAAAAGGCCTCAAACTTGCTTTCGATCAACAAGGCCAAGGCCCCTTCAACTTGCCTTTGTGTTTTCTTTTAACCCATAAGAAAATGACTTCCTTTGGGCTTGCCTCCAATGTGCAAGCCAATAGTTTCCCTTCATGCCATCGCCCATAAAGTAGTGTTTTTCTTTCATATATGCTTCGATTCATTAAGCAATTGCCTTCCATCATTCTAGCCTTGACTCCACCTCCAAAATATTCAACACACAGTTTTCCATATTTTGAAACCTAATACTGGCGCATTCGAAGGACAGGCACATGGTCCATTCGAAGGACAACTATTTTCCCCATTTGAAAGACATGTATTTATGGATTTAAAGGGGGATACATGGGTGTTCCATTCGAAGGACTTACTTTGTTGGTCCATTCTAAGGAATGGCAAGTGATGTATACAAGTGATGCATAAGTTCCCTTCAAAAGAGCACACACATTGGTTCAAAATGAAGGATATTGCTAGCCAAAACGAAAGAAAAATATTCAAGAGGCCTGTTGGCCCAAAACCAAACATACTGTCAATTTCAAGCCAACGTGCACAAGCACATTCATTGGCCAGAAAAGAGTCTTCGTTTGGGCTAGCTTGATAGGGGTTCAAACGAAGAAGCCCTAGTGATGAGAATATGAGTCAGTCGAAAGGTACACAATTGGAGCCTTTTGAAGGAAGAAACGTTGGGTCAATCAAAGGGAGGGAACTAGAGGGAATTCGAAGGAGCCAAAATGTCCATATTCATTCAAATTTCAAAAAGGACAAGATTCCATGTTTTTGGCCACAGTTACAAATTTCCATTCATGGCATTCAAACAGATAATCAAGGTTGTTTAAACCATTGCCTTCTTGTCCCCTCCCTTCTACTCTATATAAACAGCGTGCTTGCAAGCCAAACAGACACTTACACGCCTATACAGCCTAGAGAGAACACTACCAAATTGGCTCAAAAAAATTCTTAAAGTTGTCTAAATTTAAACCTCTGATCCAACCAGATTTAGATCTTTTTAAGCACTCTATCAATATCCCAGGGTTCCCAGGAGCACGTACCACCTTCCATTCAATTTGTCTCACGCCCAGAAGTGCTCCATCAAACTTCACTGTTTGGGATGTAGATGTTTTAGTTCAAGCTAGGATCATGGTTTGACCTCCCCAGAGCCTGTGTGTCAAAATGTTATATTTTGATTTGCCCGTTCAAAATAGAGGGACCCTACTGGAGCATGCGTGTTTTCCAAATCAACATGTTCATTTGTTCTACATTACATACATTTCTTTGTGCTTATACTAACGGATGTAAAGCCGTCTCGACGGTTGAGTGCGTGAGTGTTAAGGTGTTATGAGTGTGATAGGTCAGGGGTCCGACCCCTGCCTTTTGCATATTACTTTTTCCATTTTCTTTTTGCAGATATAATATAATCAGGTCATATACGCGCACCATGTAGCCTCAGATCTACACCTATCAAAGTCAATGTTGTCAGATCCAAGAGCTTCAATGTGAGATTCACCATGCACCCTTAAGACCTCTCCTTACTGGATCCTAATACAGCCTCTGGGTTCCCTAACCCTTGGGCCTAGCGTTTTTACAAATCAGCATCCCCCATTTTAATTTTGCTATCCTGGCCCATTTAGTTTTTCTTTATTTAGTTTTATTATTTATCTCGTTTACTTTGTTTATCATTAACCAAATACTAAAAAATCACAAAAAACTTAGGATTAATTTTTCCTTAATTAAATAATTAATTTTCTTTATTTGATTAACTAATTAAACTTTAACCTTTTCTTAATTTAAAATAAAATATAATTAGGTTTAATTTATATCTTTAAATTATTTTCTGTTTTATAACAAAAACAATAAAAAAACTTAGACTATTTTTTTAAAAAATTAATTTTATTTTCTAAATAGGTTTTAGGGAAATTTTCATTGTTTTCTTAAATCAAAAATCAAAAACAACAAAAATTTTGTCTTATTTACTTTAGGTTTTAGACGTACTTTTAACTTTCGTGCGTTATTTATTTTTCCTTCATATGTTTATTGTATTTGTACACTGGATGTAATAGTTAATAGGCTTTTATCTGCTTTCTTTATTTTTTCTTCCCCCAATTCTTGCACATTGTAAATCCCCTCGCCGGAGGCATGTAATAGTCTAGGTTTTTTACCTTCTGTACTTTATATCCTGTATATATTAACTGCTACTAACTAGACGTGTATGAAAAGACAAAAATCAAACGTTAGCAAACTTAACAAAAAGACAAAAATAATTGAACATAACACACTTGCACATATACACCTCTAGGGTACCCCACTTTGGTTGTCTTCGGAAATAAAACAGTCATGAAGTAGAAACACTTTAGCAAAGACCCATAAATCAAAATATCATAGTCCCTCTATGACCCTACAGTTGGCTTTCGGTAAATGATCTAGTCCCTAAACAAAATTTCTAAAGCGTCTCCACAAGTTGCCTTTGTGACTGTAACGTCCCTTCGAATATCCCTCATACATCCAACGATAGGGCTACCTACTCACTAATAGTAGGATAGCACTGTATAAAGGATAAGAGGAAAAGAACTACCTTTTCGAGTACAAAGTATATAGCTGTTAGAAGTTTGCTCAAAAACAATTTTGCACTTATAAATACTACTTTTCAAAAGTAATTTTCAAAACATTTGCTTTGTTAGCACTCTTGAGGACTGATACAAGAGTTAAACGCAAGGTAAATCTCCACACTGGGTCATTTTCCAAACATTTTCAAACACACAAAGCACAAAGGTATTTCAAAATGAGAAAACCTCTAAGAGCTTGTAGATAACTATGGATGGAAAGTGTGCTTACACCTTCTCTTTCCATAATCTACCCCCCCTTACTTAGAATAATCTCGAAAAAGGTTTATTTCTGTTCTTTTCACCCTTTCCTTAATTTGGATAAAAGAAAAGTCAGTGGTGCCTCTTGCTTACCGCAACATTTGCAAACACAAATGCAAAAACTAGTATTAAACAGTCGGTTCTGCCACCGTATCACAAAACTGGCGACTCTGCTGTGGAAAATGAAAAGTGGGGTTACCTTAGAGCTTATTTCATTTTAAAATTTCTTTCATTGTGTGTTTATATGCTTTAATTTTGAGGGTTTGTTTGGGTTGTTACTATAGATCCTACACCCGGATCTGGGGCACCTTATTAGGTAAGTAGCAATAAATCATGGAAGTTATACGACATAGACCGATATGGACAAAGTGATAGCTATGTTAGCGTGATACTTTGGTTTGTACCTATGTTCCTTGAGTTAGTCAAGGATAACATTAGGCTTCGTTAGTGTCATTAAGCACTAACTGACCTTTAGAAACTTTAATTGACTCATCCTAAGCCATTAGAAAGTAGTGAGATGGCCGACTTTAGTTCCGGCTGAAGATTGGTTGATACTCGATACTACACTCATTAAGACTAGACTTTTGGGATATTCTGGCCGCAATACTTAGGTGCTTGAGCTAGAACAATGCCTAAAATAAAGGTCAGTGATATGAGACTCCTTAGATCCCGGTTACCATTAATAGGACAGGTTGAGGCAACTAAACTTCAAGAGGGTGCTTACCTTTAAAACTCATGCAAGCCTTTAAACCTAAGGTCTCTGTGTGACTTGTTTGTGTTTGATATACTTGTGATTTCAAAGCATAATCATAAAATCATAAACAGCATAACATGTCATGTACACTAACCGTTTCAAGGGCCTGTGGATTTATCTCTTATCTGTTTTGTAGGTCATGGATTCAGTTCGCAGAAAAACCATCCGAATCAATTTTGTAGATATCCCTCCCAAGCTCAAAGAATTGGTTTCAAAGGTTCCCGAGAGTTCCTCATTAAACAAGAGATATGGCTACTTTCTTAGTTTGTTTGTTACCGGTTTTGACGAAGGTTTGATGGGTGTCTTATTCCAGTTCTTCGACCCTAAGCACCACTACTTCACATTTACAGACTATCAGTTGGTGCCTACATTGGAAGAATTCTCCAAAATAATTGGTTTGCCTATATTGGAGCAAATACCCTTTACTGGTTCAGAATAAGATCTAACTGTTGAAAATGTTGCCATAGCTTTGCATTTGAAGCCATCTGACATTGAGTCCAATTGGGAAAGAAGGAGTGGAGTTAAGGGCCTCCTCACAAGTTTCCTAATGAAGAAATACCAGGTATTCCTAGACTCTATAAGTTACCATGCCTTTTAAGATGTTTTAGCTCTTTTGATATATGGTTTGGTTCTGTTCCCCAATTCAGACTAGTTTGTAGATGTCAGTTCCATCAACATTTTCCTTGCTTACAATCCAGTGCCTACATTACTCGAGGATATTCTTCACTCACTCCATACACGCACCATGAAGAAGTGAGGGACTCTTATGTGTTGTGTACCTCTACTCTATAGTTGGTTTATTTCGCACCTTCCTCAGTCAGTAATGAAGAATGAATTAGGCTTAAGATGGAACCAGAGATTAATGTCTCTTTCTCACTATGACATCTATTGGTGCCCTCCTCCCAAGAAGACATCTCTTTCATTGATCTCTACAGAAAATTCCCCAATGTGCCACTCATTGGCATTAAAGGGGGCATCACCTACAACCCCTCTTTAGCTTTATGTCAGTTCAGATACACACAGAGGGATGGTCCTCATGATATACTCATTCAAGATATTGTGTTCGACTATTCAAATGATCTGCAAGGCTATCATCAGAGGTCCATCCGCACTTAGGGATCGGTTAAAAATACTGATAGCAGGACTCTAGAACACAAGAACTCCATCCCTTTGGAGCCATACCTCAAATGGGTGCGAACTCGTGCTCAAAATCTCATGATGCTGTATGATGCTACCCTACCAGTGATTTTAGAGCCTATTGTTCAAGGGGTCGAGTCTCGCGTCATTCTTCATCCTAGTATGCGAACAAACTTTGAAGAATTGCAAAAATCTTAGATACAGCTCAAAGAGGAACGAGATACCTTTGAGTCCCAATTCTATGCCAGTGAGAAAAAGGTGTTGGAACTGACAAAGCCGCGTCCTTGGGAGAGTTAGAAGTTTTAGAAGTTTCTTATTTATTATTCCTTTGTAAACTTTGATTTCATTTAAGATTACTAATAAAAAGTCTATGTTTCTGTTTTGGTTAAAAGAGTTAAAATCCTATGAGGCCCTTGAAAACATTACCTACATATATCATGCATATCATTGCATAAACAGGTTTCAAGACAAGTTTCTTATCTTCTTCGTTGTTTATTTCAGCAATGGCTCTTGAACAAACAGTTAAGGAGCTTCAGGCACAGAATGCTCAATTCCAAGAAATGTTCCTGAATCTAGATATGGGACAAGAAGACTTGAAAGATCTAATTCTCAAGGACAAGAAGAAGAAAAAGAGGCCAGTGGGTGTTCTAAATTTGGGAATAAGGTTTAAAGGACCAGTGAAGCCAGTTTCAGAGCTTGCAACTTCGTCAAGAGATAGACACAATCAGGAAGGAGAGCCAAGAGAAGAAGACCACCATACAAGGGATCTGAAGAAGATGAACCTGACTATTCTGAGAAGCAATATCCTCCTGCTGATGATAAATACAAATAGTTGGAGGATATGCTCAATGCCATGGAGATCCAAAGGGTACCCGGGTTGGATTTTGAGGAGCTAGGACTGGTCTCAGGGGTGGTCATCCCGCGGAAGGTCAAGGTCCCTACATTTGCTAAGTACGATAGTGTCTCCTTCCCTAAGCTACATTTAAGGTTGTATGTCAGAAAAATTCAACCCCACACCACTGATAGAGATCTATGGGTACACTTCTTCCAGGAAAGTTTGGCAAGAACTCAGCTGGAATGGTTCTATCAAGTAGAAAGAACCAATGTGTGTAATTGGGAAGATCTGGCTGATGCATTCTACAAGCAGTACCAATATAATGCTAACCTCGCCCCGACTCGTACACAGTTGCAAAGTATGTCTATGGGTTCAGGAGAGGGCTTTAAGGACTATGCCCAAAAATGGAGAGACCTTGCGGGAAGATTCCTGCCTCCGTTGTCTGATAGGGAGCTGGTGGACATGTTCTTGGGCACATTATCCGGGCTATTCTTTAACCACCTGATTGGAAGTTCTTCTGTTGGGTTCACGGAATTAATCTTGACGGGTGAACAAGTAGAGGCTGGCATTAAAAGTGGTAAGATAAAAAGAGATACATCCTCCAGTACTGCAAAGAAACCATTCACATGGAAGAAGGAGGTCAGCGTTGCTTATGGCCAGAGAAATCTTAACAAAACTCGGCGTCGTTTGACGATAGAGGCTGTTATGATTTCCAATCCTGCATCAAACCGGCAATAGAATAATCAATCCAGAACTGATAAGCCAAAGAGACAATTTACCCGAATTAACATGATCCTATCTCAGGTTTTACCACACCTGCTGAAGTCCAATTTGGTTACCCTGAAAGAGACTCCCAAGAATCCCTAGATTACATCTCCTCACTAAAATGAAAATGCTCGGTGTGCTTACCATTCTGAAATTCCAGGCCATGATACAAACGATTGTCGGGCTTTGAAGAACAAGGTGCAAGATTTGATTGAAGCAAAGGAGATTGAATTTGACGCTCCTGAAACCCGTAATGTTATAACTGCTTCTATGCCCAAGCACGGTCGTGGTGTTAATGCTATCAATGATGACATGTTTGTTGCTTCTATTGATGAATTGGCTACTCCACTCCTGACTATTAAGAAGAATCTCTTGCAGGCCGGTTTATTTCTGGGTTATGGCGAAGGTTGTCACTTATGTTTGTCCTTACCTAATGGTTGCCATTTGTTGAAGGAAGGCGTTCAGTGCCTGATGGATGATAAAGAAATCCTGTTTGAGAAGACTCCAGTTACAAGTACTCAGTGTGAAGATGTTTCTATCATTACCATTTCCATCAATCCTCCCAAGGTCTCCTCCAAAAGACCTGTCAGGATTACATCTATTCCGAAAGTTGCTCCATTAATAATTACTTTCCATGGACCTATACCATATTCCTCGGATAAATCTATTCCCTGGAATTATGGGGATGGCGTCTATTACCATGCCGTCAAGCAAAATTTGCTGATTGTTAAAGATAAAGATGTCAAAGACTCTGATCCTGACATTAGTAATATCGCTGTGACCAGTAAGATAATAAGAAGTAGAAGAGTTTTCTCTCCCGAGATATCTCCTCCTAAAACTGTTTCTACTCCTGTGATTATTCCTACTGCTATTCATGTCAATATTCTCATTGCCATTTCTTCTGTTAACCCTGTTGTTACCCCTGCTACTGAGTCGGCCGAGACTCAGGGAAAAGAGATATTGGTTGAGCCTGTCCGGACGAAGGCGCACCCAAAAGCCATCCCCGAGGCTTCTAAGAAATAAATGGAATAAATCTTAAAAATAATCAAGAAGAGTGACTATAATGTGGTTGAACAACTAGGGCAAACCCTTTCCAAAATCTCAATGTTGGCCCTGCTACTATGCTTTGAAGCCCATGCCAAGGCTTTAGTGAAATTCCTCAAGACTGCTCACGTGCCTCAAGAAACCTCCACTGATTAATTTGAAGACTTTGTGGCCAGTTTGACTGCTGACAATGGACTAGGTTCCTCTGATGCTGATCTGACTCCCAGAGGAAGGAAACATAATGATGCCCTTCACGTCTCTATCGAGTGCAGGGGAACTACTTTGGCCCATGTTCTAGTGGATACAGGTTCATCACTGAATGTCTTTCCCAAGAAAGCCCTTGACATATTAGATTGCAAAGGATTGACTCTGAAGCCTAGTAACATTATGGTGAGAGCATTCGACAGTTCTAAAAGAATAATACATGAGGAGGTGGACATCCCTATCAAATTGGGTACTCAGACTTTTAATTCCACTTTCTATGTGATGGACATCCGCCCATCTTACTCATGTTTATTAGGTCGGCCCTGGATCCTTGGGGCTGGCGCTGTGACTTCCACCCTACATTAGATGCTGAAGTACCCAGTCAATGGGAAGATCATCACAGTTCACGGGGAGGAGGAGTACATGGTGAGCCACCTGAACTCTTTCAGGAACATTGAAATGGACGGCGATTTCATCGAGACCCCTTGTTAGAACTTTGAGGAGGTTCCACTGACCATTGCTACAAATAAAACCTCTACCAGTGTTCCAAAGACTACTAGGCCTCCGCTGAAGATGGCCTCTCTGAAAGATGCCAGGGAAGTTGTTGAACAAAGTGGGTGTATAATTTGGGGCCAACCTCCAGATATTCCCTACAAATCTGACAAATTTGGTTTGGGTTTTACATTAGGAGCTCAAAGGGCTGTTCATCGTGCTCGTGCCGGAGGACCACCCTTACGCATCAGCAATCATGGGGTTAATGCTTTGGAGGATAGTGACAGTGACTGTGACATGGACCAGTGGATCTTCCCAACTGTTAGCGGAGGACTCACCAACTGGAAGGCTAAAGACTTTGTGCCGATTACTTTTATTCATGAGTAATTGTCCTTTTTGTTTTTGGATATGTAATAAATGAATAATACAAACTCTAAGACCTTGTGTCTTACCCGAGGCGCAATGGTTTATTTGTGAGGGTTATCATGTTTCATTTTCATATGTCATTAATAAAGCATTGGACGTTTTTTACATACAAATTTTGTGCTCTCTGCCTTTCTTTTCTGCTTTTTACTTTATCAAAATAGCTATGTTCTTACACACACTCACATATCAAACCGAAGATCCACATCCACCCTGGATCCCATTGATAACGGTTCTGCTATTGCTCATTATGACTTTGAAAATCCGATCAACCAAGCCGAGGACGAAGGTGAGATAGATTGTGAGGTACCAGGAGAGCTTGCCAGACAGTTACAACATGAAGAAAGGGCAATACAGCCTCATGAGGAACCAGTTGAGATAGTGAACTTGGATACTGAAAAGGACAGAAAAGAAGTCAAGGTAGGTGCAACCTTGGAGCCCATTGTCAAACAATGGTTATTACAAATGCTACATGACTTAGTTTAGGTTTTTTCCTGGTCATACGAAGACATGTCGGGACTTGACACCGATATTGTGGTTCATCGCCTACCTAAAAAATAGAACTGCCCTCTAGTGAAACAAAAGGTTTGTCGTATATGGTCGGATATGTCAGAGAAGATCAAGGATGAAGTCATGAAACAGTTCAATGCCGGTTTCATAGCTGTCACGTACTATCCATAATGGTTCGCTAATGTTTTTCCAGTGCCTAAAAAGGACGGTAAGGTACATATGTGTGTGGATTACAGAGACCTAAATAGGGAAAACCCCAAAGATGACTTTTCACTTCCCCACATTGATGTTCTGGTTGATAATACCACACAACATAAGGTATTCTCCTTCATGGATGGTTTCTCTGGGTATAATCAGATCAAGATGGCACCTGAGGACATGGAGAAGACAACCTTCGTCACACAGTGGGGCACTTTCTATTACAAGGTTATGCCATTTGGGTTGAAGAACGTTGGGGCAAACTATTAACGGGCCATGGTAGCTTTGTTTCATGATATGATCCATCACGAGATAGAGGTATACGTGGATGATATGATAGCCAGGTCTCAGACTGAAGAGGAACACCTTGATCACCTACATAAGTTATTTGACAGGCTAAAGAAATACAAACTGAGGCTGAACCCGAATAAGTGCACTTTCGGAGTAAGATCCGGTAAGCTCTTAGGCTTTGTTGTGAGCGGTAAAGGCATTGAAGTGGATCCTGAAAAAGTAAAAGCTATACAAGAAATGTCGACTCCTCACACTGAGAAGGAAGTTAGGGGATTCTTGGGACGCCTAAACTATATTGCCTGATTCATTTCACATCTGACGGCTACTTGTGAGCCGATCTTCAAATTAATGAAGAAAGATCAAGTAGTGAAGTGGAATGACGACTGCCAGAACGCCTTTGACAAAATTAAAGAATATCTTCAAGTTCCTCCAATTCTGATGCCACCAGTTGAAGGAAGACCCCTGATCATGTACTCAACAGTATTAGAGAACTCAATTGGGTGTGTACTGGGGCAGCATGACGAGTCTGGTCAAAAAGAGCATGCAATATACTATCTTAGCAAAAAAGTTTACTGACTGTGAAACAAGATAATCACTGCTTGAGAAAACTTGTTGTACTTTGGCATGGACTGCTCGCCGATTAAGATAGTATATGTTGACTCACACTACTTTATTGATATCTAAAATGGATCTTATCAAGTACATCTTCGAGAAGCCTGCTCTCTCTGAAAGAATAGCAAGATGGTAAATGATCCTAACCAAACACGACATTCAATACGCAACCCTGAAATAAATTAAGGGAAGTGTACTAGCTGATCATTTGGCTCATCGGGCTGTGGATGACTACCAATCCATGAATTTTGAGTTCCCGGACGAGAAAATCATGTTAGTAACTAATTGTGAAGAACCTGGACCGGATGAAGGACCAGAAAAAGGATCCCTGTGGGCCATGGTTTTTGACGGATCTTCTAACGCTCTTGGCAATGGAATCGGTGTTGTGATCATATCTCCTGAGGGCTGTCATACTCCTTTCACTACCATGTTATGTTTCAATTGTACCAACAATATGGCTGAGTATGAAGCATGTATCATGGGTCTCAAAGCTGCAATCGATTTAAGGATCAAGTTTTTAAGTGTGTTTGGAGACTCAGCTTTGGTAATCAGCCAGGTCAAAGGATAATGGGACACGAAGCATCCTAATCTCATCCCACACAAAGAGCATGTGTTGACACTAATCCCATACTTTGAAGAAATTACCTTTGAGCATTTTCCACGAGAGGAAAATCAACTAGCGGACGCGCTAGCTACGATGTCATCCATGTTCAAGGTCAGGTGGGATAATGAGGCTCCTCATATCACCATTGAGAGGATGGACGAGCCAACATACTGTCAGGATATTGGTATTGAAGAAGTAGTGGACAAGCCTTGGTTCCATGAAGTCAAAAGATATCTCGAAGCCCAAGAATACCCCGAGGGAGCTTCAGTAAATGATAAGAAGTTCCTAAGGAGGTTCTCTGCTAAGTTCTTCCTCAGTAACAGGATGCTATACAAGTGCAATCATGATTCTACCTTGCTTTAGTGTGTAGACAAGAGTGAGGAAGAAAGGGTTATGGCTGACTTACACGAAGGTACCTTTGGAACTCATTCCAGTGGATATTCAATGGCTAAAAAGATCCTGCGAGCGAGATACTACTGGTCCACCAGGAAACAGACTGTTATCAGCATTTGTGGACTTGTCACAAATTCCAGATTTATGCTGACAAGATACATGTGCCACCAGTTCCTCTAAATGTCTTGACTGCTACTTGGCCATTCGTAATGTGGGGCATCAACATGATTGTAGAGATTAGACACACAACTTCCAATGGGCTCTGCTTCATCCTGGTTGCCATTGATTACTTCACGAAGTGGGTCGAGACAATCTCATTTGCTTCTATTACCAAGAACGTTGTGGCCCGATTCATCAAACACAACCTTATCTGTCGGTACAATATTCCAGAAAGAATCATTACAGATAATGGTAACAATCTCAACAACAGCATGATCACTGAGCTTTGCACGCAATTCAAAATCCATCATCATAACTCTTCTCCTTATGGGCCAAAGATGAATGGCATTGTAGAAGCTGCTAAGAAAAAATCAAGAGAATCATACAGAAGATGAGAGTGACATATAAATATTGGCATGAGATGTTACCATTTTCTCTTCATGGTTACCGCACCACAATGCGCACATCAATAAGGGCAACTCCTTTCTCTTTCGTATACAGCACGAAAGTTGTCCTGCCCATTGAAGTCCAGATCCCTTCCTTGATAATCATAAAGGATGCAGGTCTTAGTGAAGACGAATGGGTCCAGACTAGACTTGACTAGTTAAACCCGATTAACGAGAAGAGGATTGCGTTTGTCTGTCACGGTCAGATGTACCAAAAATATATGATCAAAGCTTTTAATAAGAAGGTCAGACGTCAGGAATATCAGGCCGGTGATCTGGTAATCAAGTGCATTATACTGCCACAAGGTGATCCCAGGGGCAAATGGACTCCCACCTATGAAGGGCCATTTGTGATCAAGAACATATCCTCTGGTGGAGCCATGATTCTAACCACTATGGACGGTGATGACCTTCCACACCCGGTAAACGCGGACATAATTAAAAGATACTACGCATAAACAAAGACCCGCTAGGTCGACTGGCCTAGGAAAAAATCATGGCATCTCGGTGAACCAAAAAGGATCGGGAAAATATTAGGGATATACATAAAAAATATGTACACCCGGTAAGTCAAAAACCTGAAAAGGCAGCTTGGGCAAAAAAGGGTATCCCGATGGACTGAAAACCCGAAAGGGCGCCCCAGGCAAAATTTAGGTATTTAAAGCATATAAATATGTCCCGTTGGATCACCTTACAGCCAATCTTCAGTATCAACTATCAAGATCAAGCGGTACTAATCAATCCAATCAACTTTGGACAAGTAGTGAAAGGGATGAGACGCTCAAAGACATAAAGGCAATAGAAAAATGGGAACCCAATGGGATTATTTCACATAGATGTTTTTCTTTGTATACCCTTTTGTATAATTTCCATTCTTACAACGACAGTATCTTACTAGAATGTCCATCTCCTTGTATAAATATGGTTATTCAAGTTAATACAAAAATATCCCGTTGATAGTGTAAAACTTTTTTTTTCTGTTTTATGTGCGAAAACGTCCAATGATTATTTTTGAATATATGCATTTGAATATGATTACTGCTTACAAATACACGCATAAAAACAGAAAGACAATTGCTAATGACTTTAATAAACAGGACAATATCTAAGGGCCATCCACAAGATCCCCGCAGATGTCTTCCCCGACAGATACCTTCTCCAGCAGGTATAGAGGCAGGGGAATTCTACTACAGGGTCACTGTCATACCCTCAGCAGGTAACCTATTTATGTAAGTTGTTCTCGCATCCTCGACAGAAGAAAAAATCTCCAATTACTTCTCCAAAAACCCCCAATGAAGTCGCCAGGCTTCTTAGGATTCCTCAACAGGATTTTAACAAAGTCCCCAAGCAGTTTACGGAGTTCACCTTCCGCAACAGAGTTTTATAAAACTCAAGTAGTTTATAAAGCCTTATCCCTAATAGAATTTATTTCTCTAGCTACGGAAGTTCATCTCCCATCGAAGTTTATTTCTACAAATTGGTGAAACATTCCAACAGAACTCTTCCCCTCGGTAAAATCATTCTCAAACAGAAGTCGAAGATCCTCGGCAGATAAAGGGAATCGCCAAAAAACTATCTCCATTCACTATCCCCAGCGGAAATTGAAGAATCGCTTTCTTCACTCAGCAACAGCAATTCGAGATTCAGTTTCTCGGCGCTCTTCAATAGCAGTCAGGGATTTATTTTCCCAGACAAAGATACTATGCAACAACATTACATGTTCATACATCATGACATGTGCATACAAATACATATATGACTATCTCATTTATTTTGGGAGCATCATGCAATTCATACATCATGACATTGCATGAAATTGATTTTAACTTTTCAGGATAAATTAGCAGACAGACAAACACTATACACTTATATAGCAGGTCAAAGATTAATGCCCGAAACCAGGCGGGGAAACTATCTCAACGACCAACAAAAACAAGTTCCAGATTAATACCTGTAACAAGCCAGGAGAACTATCTACATGAAGAGATTGAAGATTAATACATGTAAAGGAAAGTTATCTTTCTTTCTTAGGTCAGAGATTAATACCTGTAACAACCCAGGACAACTATCTCAAAGACCAACAATTTTCAAGTTCCAGATTAATACCTGAAACCAGACAGGACAACTATCTGCGAATAGCTGATTAGTAGATTAACACTTGGAACCAGACAGGATAACTATCTACATGACCGTACGAAGCAATCTTATATGGGTTCTGTTGTACCCCAATTTTTTCCCCTAAGATCCCTTCATCATACCATGTTGATTCATTCACAACAACATCACATATTCTTGGTTCCCCTCCCTATATTTAGCTTTGCTCTTTGAGGAATCACCAAGCACCTTGACTTGTGTTCTTTTGTGATCATGAATATTTTTTTGTCTTGATTTCTTATTTTAATTAAATAAAATGCAATGTTGTTTTGTCTTGCTTGTTACTCATGTAGGTAAAGGCAATAAGATTCAGCAAGTTGCTCCATGGGTTCATGAGTTTATTTCCTTGCCCTAGTCAATAAAGCTTGAGAAGTTCAAACCTCACCATTGGATTTGTTTTGGAAGAAATGGCATGGCAAGGTTATTTTGGTTCACCATATTTCAAGGTTATCAAATATGGTTGAAAAGCACAAGGGATTGATTGGAGAAGTTGTCATGGTTGGACAAGATTTTATTCCATTTGGTCACAAGTGCATATTTCACTCAATTATAAAGATATGGAAGTGGTTGTGGTTTCTATTAGTTATCATTACCATCCTCAACAACTTATATTTACAAAGAATTTGTTTTGGTACAAGAAGTTTGTTTAAAATTGTCAAAGTTCCTCAAGGCATGTTTCTTAATCTAGGAGCTAGGGTTTTGAACTTCAAAGGAGTATATCTCGCCCATCTTTTGGTATTTTTGAGTGATTCCAAATACATCATTCTATTCAAATGTTTATTAATAAATCACTTCAAAAGTTCCAACGATTTTTCATGTGGAAGAAACTTGATGAGGAAGAAAGATTACCAGTCCTCCAGATGAATCCCCAATTTTTCATGTGTAACTTCAAATGAGCATAACTTGGTCAATTTTTATCAACTTAGCCCATTCTTTTTCCATAATGATCTTGAAGATGTGAACTTTATGCCTTCTTTTATGTGTAAAGTGAGAAAATAGATGAAAGTTGCCTTAAAGATACAAAAGATTATAGGTCACTTTATGAAATTTTGCCAACTTCAACAAGTCATAACGTTCTCAATTTTTGGATATTTTGAATGGTTAAAGTTTCAAAATGTCATTCAAGAGATTCACTTCGTGCCATTTTTTTTGTTAAGAGCAAATTCCAAGTGGAAGGCTATGTTTGGATGCAAGACATTATAGGTCATTTTTTAAGGAAAATTTGAAATATTTCTAAGTATGGAAAGTCAACCTTTTTCTCCAACTTTGACTCATTGCAACTTTCAGCTCAAGCATCCATCTAACTCCATTCTTTTTCCATTGCAAAGCTTGTAACCTCATCTTTCTAAAGCATCAAGAATTATGCCCTAAGACCCCTTGAGTTGAGAATGCCATTGGTCAGAAGTTGGCACTTTGACACTGAATTTTTCACCAAGTCAGAAGTTTGAAATCTTTGTTTTGGCTTCTAATCACAAGTTTTCCACGCGTTTTTTCCTTTAAACATGTTTAGTGAAGTTCCAGAATTGTTTAGAACCTCAAAACAGACGGATTGGATGAGTTTTGGTGAAAATTAGATCACACTTAACTCGTGCATCAGGTTTGCACGAATTCCCTCCAAAATGCATCATTTACTCTTCCTTTTGATCCCATTTTCTTCTCCTATAAATACATGAACTATCCCATTCATTTTCTCAAGCTTGGATAGCCAGAATCACCCTTCCAAACTTGATCCATAACCCATAATTCATCAACTTCGAAATCCATATACAAGCATTTTTCAATCCAAATTTTTCATCAATTCACCTTCGTTGATCTTCCCTGAAGCTAACCATATAATTACATTCAAGAATCGTGCCCTAGATTGCTGCATAAAAGTCCAGTTTCAGAGCTTTGCAACTCAACTTCAATAGGTAGATTCCTTCATCAATTCTTCAAAACTTTGATATCATTGTGATGCTCTCATTGCCCTGGTTCTAGTCGCAACACTTACTTTTTACTGGAAACACGTTTTGACCATGAAATTTCAAATCCCTTTTAAAAACTTTCCTTCCAAATTGCTTGAACTACAGTTTATATAAATTTGGCGCGAGGGTGTGGTTGTCTTCGTCTTGAAGAGACGAAGCGAATGGCATGGGTCTGAGCTTCTGATTTTACAGTTTGAGAGACCTGTAATTCAAGTTTGCTGGAGGTTGAAGATGATCAACGTGTCATCTTCCAACCAATGATGGCACGCCACTTGTTATTTTTTAATTATCATTTTATTTATGATTCTATGCTTTATTCACTAATGACCATGATATGCACATCACGCCAGATCCTTTGGATCTGATTACTAATGCGTTTTAACTCTCATCCAATGGTCCACATATTTTTTACTTTTATTTTCTTTTCTGATTTTTATATTTAATTGTTTTAAACTTCAAAAAATCATAGAAAATTCATTTTTAGTCCAAAAAATCTGAAAAAATTATGAAAAGTATTTTTGATTATTCTCTTTTTGATTTTTATTTTTTCACAATTTAATTTTGTGTTTTGGTATTTTTTTATAAATTTACACTTTATTTGAATTGTTTTAAATGCTTTAAAATACATTATACATTTTTAAATTCTGAAAAAATTATGGAATGATCCAATGATATTGTGACAAATATTGGTGACCTTATTTTATTTTTGTTTCTGACTTTGCTATTTTTTTATCATTTTCGGTTTATTTTACCCATTTATTTTAATTTTAAAAATAGTTTCTGACTTGAAAAAATTACCAAAAAATTTATAAAATCATTTGAGCCCTTTTCTGATTTTTCTATGGTCTTACTTTTTATTTCTTGATTAATTTGAACATAGTTGATATTTTTCTCTTTTATTTCTGTTTTTAAACATTATTTTTTAACCTTTTTGTATATATTAAAATGTAATATTATTTTGTGACTATTTTCTGGATGATCTTGGGTTAAATTTGGATCATGAACTTTATTAACATTATTGGATCTATGTTATTGAGTTTAACTCCATAAAAATAGATGAATAATTTTAAAAATAGTTTGATTAAATTTAATTCAAAAGTGGTTTGTATATCTCTCCCACCCCTCTTCATCTCATCCACTTCTTATTGCACTAAATGCTGTTGGAGCATGATCTCTATATCATGTATCAAAATAAATGGTGCATAGATTGCTATTGACTGACCTCAAAATAGGTGCGACTTCTATATAAGTCCACTTACGATTGCTTAACATAGTGCTAAACTTTGTCCCGATTCGAGTAAATGATCATTCGTGGCCCAAACTTATGTTTACAAGCCCAAGTATGTTAATTTGATCTCTTTAATCTAATAACCTTGAGATTCATTGTGTGGAGGCTTTAGTTCTACCAATCCTCTAATTGATCTACAACACCTTTGGTCAACGCGGATCACTTAAACATCGTTGATCATTAAATGATACTCATAAGGATTCCAAATGAATGATATACTTGACAAAAAGCAAATGCAACTTGTTGTGTGGAGCCTTTGATTCTACCAATCCTCTAATGAGTTCTAAATGCAAGTTTCAAGATGATCATCTAACTAACCACTAATCACTAATAATTGACTTTATCCTTTATTCTTTTATTATATGCCCCTTTTATTTTTATGCACTTTTTACTTTTAGAATTAACATTCATGCCATTTTCATCTTTGCTCATTTGAGTATTTACTTTCTTGTCATTTTTATTTTGCTCACTTGAGCTTTTCTTTTCTTTTTCTTAAGATACTTAATAATCAATATGAACCATAAAATCTTTAATGATACTTGGACTATTTTGTTATTATCCTTGGCATTATGGAGCATTGGACTTTTTGGACTTAGGATTAGAAACCTTGTCCTATGATTGGAGATCTTGTGATTTTATATAATTATTTTGTCTGGAGCTCTTGGGGTTTACCTCAAGACATTGGGTTGTTTGTTTATTTTGTGTGCAGGTTATTGTGATTACACCCTTTGTTTGTAATCTGGAATTCACCCGTATACAACCGTTACTCTGCCCATTTTTTTGTGAGACTTAATACACTTGAAGTTTGGTTCTCTCAAGAGGTCTAATATTTTTGCTTGTTTGGTTCCAATCCAAAGAATGGGAGTTCTATCTTGGCTCATAGTGTCAAGTACTGGCTTCTTGTTGGTTAGATGGTTCTTATCCCTAGATTTTACCTTATGCTTTAAGATAGTCTCTTCTTCTCCTCCCATCTTCTTTAATTTCAAAAATCTTCTCCCTCCTTTTGAAAACTCTTCTTGTTTTAAAACTTGAACCACTTTCATAATAAATTTGGACTTAGGTCCATGCATTTTCAAACATTTTCATCAATAAACTTCAATAAACTTAATAATACTCTGACATTTTTGTGAGAAGATTAAAAGTCAATCAATCTCATTTTAAACCATTTTGCCACTTTGGCTTTTATCTTTAAACTTTTCTCAAAAGATTGAACTCTTGTCAATCCTTGTAGTGATGCAAACAATTATTCTTCTACAATATGTAGTGAAGAGAGATATTTTCCACTTGGGTGTTGAGTGAGGCATTATTGATTTTAAAATCCAAGTCATATCCTCCACTTTGAGATGATTCAAATTCTCATTTCTCATGATTGTGGGTAGTAGGTATGTTTTCCACACGGACAATGACGATGATATTTTATCTCATAAAATTAACCAACACATTTGTGTTTTAAAATTTTATAAGAGGAACTACGTGTACCCTGATCCCCTATTGCGCGATAAGGTGGTACGTAGGCACTAAAGGTTCGCAACCGCAACGGGTGCAAAAATAATAAAAATATATTTCTTTTCTCACCTCCACCATACATTTTTACACTACATTTTATAGCAAAAATATACAGATTTTACAAAGAGGTTCCTGCGGATTACCGTAGATGTTTAGGGTGCTAATACCTTCCCTTTACATAACCAACCCCCTTACCTAGAATCTTTCCTCCTCTTTTTGGGTTATTCTCTCTTTTCCAATTCTTTGGAAACAATAAAGCGCGATGGTGATTTTTATTTTGATTTATATAAAGTCTAGTCAATCCAATAGCTTAGTCTTGAACATTTCTACGGCTAAAGAAAAATGGCGACTTCAGTGGGGACAGGTTGACCTCTTACTGGTCCATCCCTAAGTGGGTTGGGTCTATCTTTGTTTACATATGTATATTTGTTATTATTGTTTTTGTGTTATATGTTGTATATATGTTTGTCTGGATTTTCCTGGTTTTCAGGGTTCTTGGTGATTACTCATACGTCCTATACCCGGACTTGGGCAAACTTTAAGATAGGATGGGCAGTATAGTCATGTTAACTTTGAAGGAGTAATCCCAAAAAAGGAGGCATGAGATCCCCCACTCAGTGGAGGCCCCTTTGACTATAGTGTCGTTTACCGAGTAATCGGGAAGACGTACTGCTTTCGACCTGGGAGCCTGCTGAAATTGAGGACCGTAGAATACCAAACTCATCTTGGCCTTTTAGGTGTAGTGCGAAATCTATGACGGAGTAATCCGGAAATAGTTGTCATGCGATACTATGCTCCGACGAGTCTTTCTTGAGAAAATTACTAACTACCGAGTTAATCGGGAAGTTAGTAATATCCGAAGGAAGGATGTAGACTATGAGAACCTCTAGAACCTTGTTCGGCAGGTGATAAATTTTAGACCAACACCTTATGGGTAGTACCTTCAACCTCATGCTCGTGACGTTGAACCTATGGACCCTATATGTGTGATCTTGTTTGTGATTGTTGCATCATGCATCCATGCACTCATAAGAATCTTTTGAAGAAACCATATTTCAAGGGATTTAAAGGTTGACCATTTGTGAATATCTCAGGGACTTTTTAACCATGGATTCTGGAAAGAGAAAGACCGGGAAATACAGTTTCAAGGATCCCAAGATAGATGAGTTGATCAGTCTAATTCCCGAGATCGAGTGTTCTGCATACTTTTGGAAGAAGTATGGATCCATTATTCCTCTCATGAAGTTGAAGATGAAGGAGGGTATTCTCTCGACCTTGGTCCATTTCTATGATCTGATGTATCATTGCTTTACTTTTCCTGACTATTAGTTGATGCCCACACTGGAGGAGTATTCTTATCTATTGAATTTACCTGTTACCGATCATGTTCCTTTTACTTGTTTGGAGGGTGAGCCAAAACCACATGATATTGCTGCTTTGATTCACCTGGGGAAGTCTGAGGTGGAAGCCCATATGACTACTAAAGGAGGGATTAGAGGATTACCATATCAGTTCTTATTGGAGAAATCTTGTTACTTTTCTAGGATGAAGAGTACAGACGCTTTTGAGGCCATCTTTTCTCTACTTGCTTACGGGTTGTTCTTATTTCCTAATGTAGACAAGTTTGTTGACATTAATGCTACCAGGATCTTCATAATTTGAAACCTAGTTCCTACCTTGTTGGGTCACGCTTATTACTCTATTCATCTTCGATATTATAATCATGGGGGGATGATTCTCTGTTGAATGCCTCTATTGTATCGGTGGTTTATCTCTCATATGCCTCAGTCTGATGCTTTTTGGGATGTCAAGAAGGAACCCCGTTGGGCTCCTAAGATTATGGCACTTACTCACTTGGATATTGATTGGTATCATCGAGCTTACCAGGATATAGAGATTATTGACAGTTGTGGTAGTTTCCCCAATGTACCTCTTCTTGGTACAAAGGGAGGAATTAACTATAACCTTGTTCTTGCACGAAGACACCTTGGTTATCCGATGAGGGATAAACCAAATAGTATTCATTTGAGTAGTTTCTTTTTGAAGGAGGGAGAAGACCATAGGGAATCTAGGGAGAAGATTGCGAGGCCCGACGTCACATTCATAAGAAGAGTATGAAGGATTTGGGACCTAGGGGGGCTGTTTCTTTGGAGCCATATCTTCAGTGGGTCAAAACAAGAGCTATTCAGTTGAAGATGCCGTATTCCCGGGAAACACCTATGCCTGATCTATTTGTGAAGACCACTTATCCCTTATTAGATGATCTAGAAGAGCTACAACTTGCTTTGGTCAGGATGCAACAGGAAAAGGACGCTTGGAAGAACAAGTGCAAAACTTTAGAGATTTCCTATAAAGCAGACTTGAAGGAGAAATACGACTTGATTGAGATCCTTGAGAGTCGAGCGGTAGAGACTATGAGAGGCAAGGGGATTTATTTTCTCCTATGCCTCAATCAGATGATGATCACTCACTTCCTGATTCAGGTGATTGGAAGGAGGTTGCCACCAGATATGCGGAAGAAAACCAGAGGTTGAAAGCTCAGATTGCCAGGCTCACGGGGAAGCGCCAGCGTATAGAGTGATCTCCATCAGTTTTACTTCTCAGGGTTTTAGATTTTATTTTCATCTTGTACTTGGGATCATTGAAACTTGTAATCCATTTTGGAGTTGTTATAATAAAAATTTTCAGTATTTCAAATGCGTTATTACTTTGATATTCACAATATGTACATAAATTTTAAATCCCATGAAATATTAAATAAAATAAAATCATGTGCATATCATGCATCATATTGCACATATTTCTTGCATTTGTTATGCATATCCAGGTGTCTTACCAAGCTTCTTTACTTGATTTAGCAAGTTGACTCATCACTACAACACTCGGGCTAATTTCAGAAAGAAGATGGATAACTTAGAATAAGAGAATCGCGAGCTGCACGAGGAGGTTTCTGCTTTGAAGGCCGACATTGCCAATCTGACTACTCTCATGGAAGCTCTGGTGGCTTCTCGGAATCAGCCACCGAGTATCCGACCTCAACCAACAAGGGCAACTACTGAAGCTTCGACTATTCCCGTATCTGCTACTCCAGTTGTTATTCAGAATCACATGCCTCAAGGTTATCCATGGGGAATGCTAGAGAATTTTGCAGCTGAAGGTTTCAATCTTCGTCCTCAAGATACTTCGATTGTTCAGACTATTGTTACTCAGGCACCTCCTGTGGTACATGTTGCTCATGTTGTGCCTCATTCTGTGAATATGGTTCTGTTTGTTAACGATAATGTGTGTCGTCCTTTCCATCCACCGAATGAATACTTCGGTATTTATGACCGAATTGATGATTTTCAAGAACAGTTTGACAAGATGCAAAGAGAAATGAAGGCCCTCAGGGGAAAAGAGATATTTGGGCAGAATGTGAATGAGTTATGCTTGGTCCCGAATGTTAAGATACCTTCTAAGTTTAAGGTCCCGAAGTTTGAGAAGTACAAGGGAAAGACTTGCCCTCGTGCTCATCTGGTGATATACGTGAGGAGAATGTCTACCCATACTGATGATCAATGTCTGCTGATTCACTTTTTTCAGGATAGTTTGACCGGTATTGTGCTGAAATGGTATATGAGTTTGGACAACGCCAATATCCATACTTTCAATGATTTGGGAGATGCATTCATCAAAAAATACAAGTACAATATGGACATGGTGCATGACCGTGATCAACTCAGGGCCATGGTTCAGAAAGACCGGGAATCGTTCAAAGAATATGCATAGAGATGGCGTGAGGTATCCTCCCAAGTGATTCCTCCCATGGAAGAGAAGGAGATGACTAATATTTTCTTGAAAATGTTGGGTGCTTTCTACTACGAGAGGATGGTAGCAAGTGCGCCAAGTGACTTTACTAAAATGGTAGGAATGGGTACCCGCTTAGAAGAGGTTGTAAAATAGGGCTGTTTAACAAAGAGTGAAAGTTCTGGAGGTGTGAAGAAACCATCTTATGGGTTTACCAAGAAGAAGGAAGGGGATGCAAATGATGTTATGCAAGAGAGGAGGGTTAATACTCCTAGAAGGAATTATGAGCGTCATCAGCAAGTCGCCTCAGTTACTCCAGTTGTAGGTGCCGCTCCAACTATCGTTGCTTATCAGAGACCGTCCTAGCAGAGGAATCAAGGGTATAATCAGAGAAGGGAGAGTTATGACCCTATTCCTATGATCCATACAGAGTTACTATCGGCATTGATTTAGAAGAAGTTGGTTCAGACCCGACCACCTCCCGTCGTACCATCACCATTGCCTTGGTGTTACAAGGCAGACCAAACATGTGCTTTTCACCAGGGAGCACCAGGGAATAATGTTGAGAATTGTTATCCTTTGAAGACTGAGGTGCAAAAGTTGGTGAAGTTTGGTGTTCTATCTTTAAAGGACATGGGACCTAATATGAAAGACAATCCTCTACCCAAGCATGGGGGAGTAAATGCTGTGAATATGGTGGCCGGTTGTCCAGGCGACTTCCGGAGTTTTGATATTAATCTGGTTAGAGGAGATTTGGTGAAAATGCATGCAGACCTTTGTGAATTTAGCTACTATACGCATGACCATTCCGGTTGTGCTATTTGCAGTACAAACATACAGGGTTGCAATAAGATAAAGGCTAATTTATAAGAGATGATGGATGAGGGCCTAATCCACATAATCAGGCCTACGATAGAGTATGAAGAGGAGGTGAATATGGTTTCTGGATGCCCTGGAGAATTCAGAATTTTTGATGTAGAGTATATGAATGAGGACCTTGTGTAATTGCATGATACGTTCTGCCATATAGCTGGTCAGGTGGAACACCAATATGGATCTTGCCGAGTTTGCTGTCGAGATTCCCGAGGATGTTCAATCGTGAAGAAGGGTGTTCAGTTGTTATTAGACAATGGAACTATAAATGTCACAAGTCAAAGGGATGATTACCATGAAGTTGATATGGTTGAGGTTTGTTTGACTGAAAAAGAGTCGGATGAAAAGTATGCCTCCGCAGATGAGTATTTCTCCTCAGATGAGGATTTGTTTTCTAGAAATGACTCAATAATTACTGATTATGTTGAAGAAGGGGTAAACGTTATTGTACCTTGTTTTGGGGCACCCGCCCATCTTGAAGTTAAGTATTATAGCAAGCAAGTTGTTACCCCATTGGTGATTAGTTTTCCGGGTCCTATCCCCTATAGATCAGATAAGGTTGTGCCCAACAAATACAACGCTATAACCTTAGAGGATGAAGTGGAAGTTCCCATCTAGCCAATTCCTGATGTTGGGAATATTGCTGAAAATAGCAGGGTGACCCGCAACAGTCGTGTGTTTGCACCATTTGTTTGAAGAGATGTTAGTGCTGGAAAGAAAATTGCTGAGAATGTTCAAGAAGGCTACGAGTGAGACTAGTGGGGCTGCATTAGAGAAAGAAGTGGATGATATTTTGAGGATAATCAAGATGAGCGACTACAAAATTGTAGATCAACTACTGCAGCATCCTTCAAAAATATCTATCCTAGTGTTGTTTATGAACTCCTCTGCTCACAGAGAATCCTTGATGAGGGTACTGGACCAAGCTTTTGTGGAGAGTGATATGCTAATAGACCAATTCAGTAGCGTAATAAGGAACATTACATCATGTAATAACTTGAGTTTCTGCGATGATGAATTACCAGATGAAGGAAGGAATCACAACTTGTCCCTCCATATCTCTATGAACTACAAGAATGATTCACTATCCAATGTGTTGATTGATAATGGATCCACGTTGAATGTTATCCTAAGGAGTACGCTTATGAAGTTGAAATATCAAGGAACGCCTATGCGCCCGAGTGGAATCATTGTGAAAGCGTTTGATGGATCAAGGAAATCTGTTATTGGTGAAGTGGACTTGGCTATTCATATAGGACCACATTTGTTTCAGATGACTTTCCAGGTCATGGACATTGTTCCCACTTATAACTGTTTGTTAGGACGGCCGTGGATTCATGAGGCAGGGGCTGTCACTTCAACTTTACACCAGAAACTGCAGTTTTTACGTGAAGGGAAAGTAGTGATCATAAATGGGGAATATGCATTATTGATATCTCATTTGTCCTCTTTCAGCATTGTGGAGGCGGATGAAGCTCCTGTTGGAACCCAGTTCCAAGCCTTATCCATTAACAATATAAGAGGAAATGAGAATTCCATGGTTTCACTTAAGGATGTGCAGCAGGTTGTGGGTAAGGTTCATAGTGAAGTGTGGGGACAGATTATGGATCCACCAGTGAACAAGAACAAAGCTGGCTTGGGGTTCTCTTTAAAAATTGACAAAGGTAAGGGCATGAAGCTGAAGTCTACTGCGAGCAAGTATCAAGACATCTTCCATAGTGGGGGTTATCTTTATCCAACTATTTCCAAGATTAACGCCATTGTGGAAGATGAAGTAGAGCAGGAAATGTCGAATTATGTAACACACAGAGTTGGGGTTCAGAATTGGATCACCATCGATGTTCCCTCTTGCATACATGTTTCAAAGTAATTTGTTTTGTTAATCTTTCTGAAAAAGGCTTTCTCTCTGCCTAAGGTGAAAGTATTAATGTTGTAGGGCTTATTTGTTTGATGTGACTGTTGAAATCAATAATAAAAGTTGTCTTTGTTTCCCAAATTGTGTCTTTTATTTTCTGCTTTTTCTTGAAAAATGGTAATAAAAAAAACCTTTCAAAATAAATAATAATTGAAATTCAATCTGCATGATCACTTGTTATTTGTGTCAGTTTCTAAAAGCAATCATAAATCATATGTGCAGATTAATTAAAAAACCCGTTGAATACAATGACCCTTAACCCTCTCCCAACTTTGAATGTCTTGTGTATGGGGCTGAAGAAGAAGATTATGATGAGATTCCAGAAGAGGTTTCACGGTTGCTTGAGCACGAGGAAAGTACCATTCAGCCATATAAAGAGCCATTGGAAGTGATCAATTTGGGTTCAGAAGAAGATCCGAAGGAAGTCAAGATTGGAGCATTGTTGCATCCTAATGTGAAGATCAGGTTGATTAAACTGTTGAAAGAGTATATGTATATTTTTGCTTGGTCTTATCAAGATATGCCTGGTCTAGATACAGATATTGTAGAGCACCTTTGCCATTGAAGCTAGAGGGTCTTCCAATCAAACAAAAGTTGAGAAGAACTCACACAAATATGTCAGTGAAAATCAAAGAGGAGGTTCTAAAGCAGATTAATGTTGGTTTTCTTGTGACGTCAGTGTATCCTCAATGGATTGCCAATATTGTCCCAGTACCGAAAAAAGACGGAAAAGTCCGCATATGCGTAGATTACAGAGATCTAAATAAAGCTAGTCCAAAAGATGATTTTCCAATGCGACACATTGATATTTTAGTGGATAGACAGAAAAATTCAAAGTTTTCTTGTTCATGGACGGATTTTCCAGGTATAATCAAATAAGAACGGCTCCGGAGGACATGGAAAAAACAACGTTTATCACAGCCTGGGGAACATTCCGTTACAGAGTGATGCCCTTCGGGTTGAAGAAACTTGGTGCAACGTACTAGAGGGCTATGACAACCCTATTCCATGATCTGTTGCACAAGGAAATCGAATTATATGGTGATGATATGATTTCTAAATCCCAG
Source organism: Vicia faba (assembly GCA_948472305.1). Lineage (NCBI taxonomy): Eukaryota > Viridiplantae > Streptophyta > Magnoliopsida > Fabales > Fabaceae > Vicia > Vicia faba. The sequence continues at coordinate 420,641,243 of OX451739.1, read as the reverse complement.
ACTGAAGAAGGGCATGTAGAAGATTTGTTGAAGTTGTTTCAGTGTTTGAGGAAGTATCGTCTCCGCTTGAATCCAAATAAATGCACCTTCGGTGTTCGATCAGGAAAATTGTTGGGTTTCATTGTTAGCCAGAAAGGAATTGAAGTTGACCCTGATAAAGTCAAAGCAATTCAAGAGATGCCAGCGCCAAGAACTGAAAAGCAAGTCAGAGGTTTCCTCGGGCGTTTGAATTATATTTCCAAATTCATTTCCCACATGACTGCAACATGTGAACCGATATTTAAGTTGTTAAAGAAAGATCAAGGTTATGTATGGACGGATGACTGCCAAAGGGCATTTGAAAGTATTAAAGAATATTTGCTTAAACCTCCTATTTTGCTCCCTCCCGTCGAAGGAAGACCGTTGATTATGTATCTGACAGTGTTAGATAAATCCATGGGTTGTACTCTGGGACAACAGGATGAAACAGGGAAGAAGGAGTTCGCCATTCATTATCTCAGTAAAAAATTCACTGATTATGAGTCACGATATTCCATGCTGGAAAAGACATGTTGTGCTTTGGCCTGGGCAGCAAAGCGTTTGCGGCAGTATATGTTGAATCACACTACTTGGTTGATCTCTAAAATGGATCCAATCAAGTGCATTTTTGAAAAGCCTGCTCTTACTGGGAGAATTTCCTGCTGACAGATGTTGTTATCTGTATATGATATCAAATACGGCACTCAAAAAGCTATTAAAAGCAATGTGTTGGCAGATTATCTAGCTCACCAACCAGTTGAGGATCACCAGTCTGTAGAATATGAATTCCCCGATGAGGATGTGATGTTCCTGAAAGTGAAAGATTTTGATGAACCATTGTCTGAGGAAGGTCCTGACCCTGAATCTCGTTCGAGTATGATATTTGATGGAGCTTCGAATGCTTATGGTAAAGGAATTGGTGTCGTGATTGTCACTCCCCATGGATCGCACATTCCTTTTACTGCAAGGTTAACATTTGATTGTACTAATAATATGGCAGAATACGAGGCTTACATCATGGGTCTCAAAGAAGTTATTGATCTCAGAATTAAAAATCTAGATGTGTATGGTGATTCAACTTTGGTAATAAATCAGATTAAAGGAGCATGGGATACTTGTTACCCCAGCTAGATCCCTTACAAATATTATGCTAGAAGATTGTTACCCTCCTTTAACAAAGTTGAATTCCATCACATTCCTAGAGATGAAAATAAAATGGCGGACACTCTGGAAACTCTGGCTTCTATGTACCAAGTGAATACTTGGAATGATATACCTCGAATTACAGTTTGACGACTGGATAGGCCAGCTCATGTGTTTACAACAGAGGAGGTAGCAGATGAAAAACCTTGGTATCATGATATCAAGCATTTTCTTCAGACTCAGGAATACCCGATCGGTGCTTCGAAGAAAGATAGAAAGACATTGAGATGATTTGCAGGCAATTTCTTCCTTAGTGAAAATGTGTTGTATAAGAGAAATTATGACATGGTCTTGCTCAGATGCGTGGATAGACACGAAGCAGGCATGTTGATGCATGAGGTTCACGAAGGTTCATTTGGAACTCATGCTAATGGACATTCGATGGCTAAAAGGATGCTAAGGGAAGGTTACTATTGGCTGACTATGGAGTCCAACTGTCACAAATTTGCAAAGAAGTGTCATAAATGTCAGATTTATGCAGATAAGGTCCATGTGCCTCCGACACTTCTCAATGTGATTTCCTCCCCATGGCCTTTCTCTATGTGGGGTATTGACATTATTGGGATGATAGAACCCAAAGCTTAGAATGGACATCGTTTTATCTTGGTAGCAATTAATCACTTCACCAAGTGGGTGGAGGCTGCTTCATATGCTAATGTTACCAAGCAGGTGGTTATGCGCTTCATTAAGAATAATCTTATATGGATGTGTGGTGTGCTGAACAGAATTATCACTGACAATGGCTCAAATTTGAACAACAAGATGATGATTGAACTTTGTGAGGAATTCAAGATTTTTCATCACAATTCATCTCCGTACAGGCCGAAGATGAATGGGGTTGTTGAAGCTGCTAATAAGAATATCAAGAAAATTATCCAGAAAATGGTTGTTACTTATAAGGATTGGCATGAAATGCTCCCTTTTGCTCTGCATGGATATCGAACATCTGTCCGCACTTCAACAGGAGCAACCCCGTTCTCCCTGGTGTATGGAATGGAAGTTGTACTCCAAGTCGAGGTTGAGATTCCCTCTTTGCGTGTGATAATGGAAACCAAGTTGTCAGAGGCTGAATGGGTCCATAACCGGTTTAACCAATTGAATATAATTGAGGAGAAGAGGATGACGGCTTTGTGTCATGGCCAGTTATATCAGAAAAGGATGAAGAAAGCTTTTGATAAGAAGGTCAAACCTCGTGAATTCAGAGAAGGTGACCTCGTGCTCAGGAAGATCATGTCTTTCAACACTGATTCTAGTGGCAAGTGGACTCCCAACTTTGAAGGCACATATGTTGTCAAGAAATCCTTCTCTGGCGGTGCATAAATTCTTGAAACTATGGATGGCGAGGAGTTCCCACGTCCCATGAATGCTGATGCAGTCAAGAAATACTTCGCCTAAAGATATAAAAGAACAACTCGCTAAGTTGAAAACCCGAAAGGGCGACTTAGGCAAAAGAAGAGCGTCTCGGTAGGCCAAAAACCCGAAAGGGAGGTCTAGGAAAAAGTTAGAGACATAAACAGAATAAATTTCCCGCTAAGCTGAAAACCCGCAAGAGCAGTTTAGGCAAAAGTTAGGGACTTTCTTGGCAAGTAACTACATCAAATAAGACTTGATCATTGGAGAAACAATCTTCTCGGATTCTCATCACACTTCAACAGAAGTTGCTGCTCAGGATTTCAAAAGTTGTTAGATGGGATAGTGGTTGTTGTATCTCAATGTATCTTTTCCATTATATATTACCATTTTCCGAACTTTGTAATCATCTATGGAGTCTCGCCATTCGCAGACTACCATTCTATTAATGAAATGTGAGATTTTACCCAATTCTTTGTACTTCTTATTTTATTTAGCTTCCAACGACTCCATTTATTATTGATAGTAACTTTCAAAGCAAAAAGATTAAATAACAAAATCGACTTTTTCAAAAAGAATTTACAATTTGCTTTTACTTTGGAATTTGTGATGCAGAAAAAAAAAACAACAACAAAATGGTGATCCGGGGAATGAACAAACTCCAGTTTTTTTTAAGAAGTTTTTGTTCCCCTCGGGAAGGTTTACTCAGGATGATTCGCCGTATTGGGTTCGTGACTCCGGTATCCTCGATTAAGTTTGGATTCATTTCTCTTCTTTTCTGAGTTTTCATGATATGAAGTTTCAATCCTAGATTTCTCTAGTGAAGTTTTCATTCGGTCTAATGGAAGTTCTTTCTCCCGAGAAGTTGGTACCATGATCACTTTTGAAGAACGCATGTCCTTGGTTTCTCTAGTGAAGAATGTATTGTGGTTTTCCCTTTAAAGATATGGTGTTAACCTCCCCAATGAAGTGGGCCTGAATTCCCCAGTGAATGTTTTGATGTTTTGGTGTCCATCTGCTTTACTTAAGGCTGGTTTTGCAATCCCCGGTAGAAGTGTTACTTTTGAAAACATTTGTTTCCCCAGTGAAGCCTGAAGAAGGATGTTCTATCCCTATATCTGTACTATTCTGTCACTTTGTTTTGTTTACTTCCAGATTATGTTTCTCTCCAGTAAAGATAAAGCAGGCAGTAGGTTTTGTTTCTTCAGTTGGCATTTACTTTTTCTTGGAATGATCATCTTGGATGTGGTTTAGCCAAGTGTTGTTTGTGCCAGAGTTGGTTTAGCATGGTTATTCCCAGTATTATATATCTGTTTTGTCAGCATACGCACGATAACACTCATACATTCATACATACATCATGCATATCTAAAATTGGAAAATCATTGTTCATTGAAATTTGTTAATATTTTTGTTGACATATCACCCTATTTTGTAGAGTTATGTTGTCCTCTCTTCAATAGAGTGTTGGCCTTAAGCAGAAAGCGTATATTCTTTGAATTTCCCCACTGAGTTGTCCCTCGTGGAAGATTTTTGCTTTAGCCTTCCTGTACAACTCCTTGTTTTGATGGATTTGGTTTTCCCTCTTGAGCTTATTTCTCAAATGATGTAATTTTGTTGACTGTTTCATTCCAGTTTATTTCTGGTTTGAATATGTGGTTCCATAACAATATTATTTACTTTGGATTTCTGAAAACTTTGAGTCTTGGTTGGTGCATTTATTTTGCACGAGAAGACTTTATCTCCTCAGCAGGAATATCGTGGCATCTCCCTAGGAAGTCATATTTCTTTCCCCATGAAGCCATGTTTCTATCCCCAGGAAGTCATATTTCTTTCCCCAGAAAGTCATTTATTTTTACAATCCTCCATGACAACAAGTAGCAGGTCTCTTTATTTGAGGAACTTGTGCTTCCCTGTAAAAGTCGACGTACCTTTTTTTTTGCTATCTCCTCTATGAATAGATAGTTTGCAGCCCGTCGTCAGTTTACGCTAGTGGATGGTAAGACTTTCAAATTCGCAGAAACAACTCGTTGTGAAATCTTTTCAAGTGGAAGTCTCTTTATTTGAGACAACTTACATATTATCCTTTCCAGCCAAAGTGCCTCGGTTAAAGAAGAAGTTGAGACCCATTCTAGGTGAAATGCCAGAATTCTAGGGAAACTTGTTATCTTTTTTCTACCTTCAGTGAACGTTGGTAGTTCATCGTCATTGAACGGCGGTGCTATGATATATTCTCTTTCTTCCTTCAGTGAAAGTTGGTAGATCACCATCAGTGAAAGTTGGTGCTTGTTATCTTTTTTCTACCCTTAGTGAACGTTAGTAGTTCATCTTCAGTGAACGGCGGTGTTATGATATATTCTCTTTCTACCTTCAGTGAAAGTTGGTAGGTCATTGGTAGTGAACATCGATGATTGTTATCTTTTTGATACCCTTAGTGAATGTTGGTAGTTAATCGTCAATGAACGGCGGTGCTATGATATATTCTCTTTCTACCTTCAGTGAAAGTTGGTAGATCACCATCAGTGAAAGTTGGTGCTTGTTATCTTTTTGCTACCCTCAGTGAATGTTGGTAGTTCATTGTCAAGGAATGGCGGTGCTATGATATATTCTCTTTCTACCTTCAGTGAAAGTTGGTAGATCACCATCAGTGAAAATTGGTGTTTGTTATCTTTTTGTTACCCTCAGTGAACGTTGGTAGTTCATCATCAGTGAACGACGGTGTTATGATATATTCTCTTTCTACCTTCAGTGAAAGTTGGTAGGTCATTGGCAGTGAACATTGATGATTGTTATCTTTTTGCTACCCTCAGTGAACGTTGGTAGTTCATCGTCGGAGAACGGTGATGCTATGATATTTCTTTCCCTGCTACCCTCAGTGAATGTTGGTAGCTCACCGTCAGTGAACATCAATATTGTTATTTCTTTCCTTTTTCTACCTTCAGTGAACATTGGTAGCTTTACCTCCTGTAGGAGTTAGTGTATTCTTTGACCATCTTACCATCCTCTCTGAGTCGGGTCTTTTGATCCACCAGTGATTTATTTTCCTAGTTGGGTCACTCTCTTGTTTCTTTATTATTGTTACATCCCCAATGGTGTTCTACGTCTCTTTGGTCTTGTTCATATGCATTCATGATCATAAACATTTGCCTGGCATCTTAGGGCCAAAAATAGGGTTTGTTTTATATTTAAGTATCTTCGACCGCGTCGACACAAACATTTTTAACCTTCGTATCTCCGGATAGAAGAAACTTAAATAAGGGCAGCTGTTGTACCCCAATTTTTTCCCCTAAGATCCCTTCATCATACCATGTTCATTCATTCACAACAAGATCACATTAGGATTCTCGGTTCCCCTCCCTATATTTAGCTTTGCTCTTTGAGGAATTACCAAGCACCTTGACTTGTGTTCTTTTGTGATAATGAATATTTTTTTGTCTTGATTTCTTCTTTTAATTAAATAAAATGCAATGTTGGTTTGTCTTTCTTGTTACTCATGTAGGAAAAGGTAATAAGATTCAGAAAGTTGCTACATGGGTTCATGAGTTTATTTCCATGCCCTAGTCAATAAAGCTTGAGAAGTTCAAACCTCACCATTGGATTTGTTTTGGAAGAAATGGCATGGCAAGTTTATTTTGGTTCACCACATTTCAAGGTTATCATGTTTGGTTGAAAAGCACAAGGGATTGATTGGAGAAGTTGTCATGGTTGGACAAGATTTTATTCCATTTGGTCACAAGTGTATATTTATCTCAATTATCAATATATGGAAGTGGTTATGGTTTCTATGAGTTCTCATTACCATCCTCAACAACTTATATTTACAAAGCATTTGTTTTGGTACAAGAAGTTTGTTCAAAATTATCAAAGTTCCTCAAGGCATGTTTCTTAATCTAGGAGCTAGGGTTTTGAACTTCAAAGGAGTATATCCTGCCCATCTTTTGGTATTTTTAAGTGATTCCAAATACATAATTCTCTTCAAAGGGTTATTAACAAATCACTTCAAAAGTTCCAAGGAGTTTTCATGTAGAAGAAACATGATGAGGAAGAAAGATTACAAGTCCTCCAGATGAATCCCCAATTTTTCATGTGTGACTTCAAATGAGCATAACTTGGTCAATTTTTATCACATTGATCCCATTATTTTTCCATAATTATCTTGAAGATGTGAAATTTATTCCTTCTTTTATGTGTAAAGTGAGAAAATGGAAGGAAGTTGCCTTAAGGATACAAAATATTATAGGTCACTTTATGAAATGTTTCCAACTTCAACAAGTTATAACTTTCTCAATTTTTGGAGATTTTTAATGTTTCAAGTTTCAAAATGTCATTCAAGAGATGTACTTCATGCCATCTTTTTTGGTCAAGAGAAAATTCCAAGTGGAAGGCTATGTTGGGATGCAAGACATTATAGGTCATTTTTGAAGGAAAATTTGAAATATTTCTAAGTATGGAAACTCAACCCTTTTTCTCCAACTTTGACTCATTGCAACTTTCACCTCAAGCATCCATTTAACTCCAATCTTTTTCCATTGCAAAGCTTGTAACCTCATATTTCTAAAGCATCAAGAATCATGCCCTAAGACCCCTTGAGCTGAGAATGCCATTGGTCAGAAGTTGACACTTTGAAACTGAATTTTTCACCAAGTCAGAAGTTTGAAATCTTTGTTTTTGCTTCTAATCACAAGGTTTCCACGCGTTTTTGCCTCTAAACATGTTTAGTGAAGTTCCATAATTGTTTAGCACTTCAAAACGCAAGGATTGGATGAGTTTTGGTGAAAATTAGATCACACTTCACTCGTGCATCTAGTTTGCATGAATTCCCTCCAAAATGCATCATTCACTCTTCCTTTCGATCCCATTTTCTTCTCCTATAAATACATGAACTATCACATTCATTTTCTCAAGCTTGGATAGCCAGAATCACCCTGCCAAACTTGTTTCATAACTCATAATTCAACAACTTCGAAATCTATATAAAAGCCTTTTTCAATCCAATTTTTTCATCATTCACCTTCCTTGATCTTCCCTGACGCTAACCATGTAATTACATTCAAGAATCGTGCCCTAGATTGCTCCATAGAAGTCCAGTTTCAGAGCTCTGCAACTCAACTTCAATAGGTAGATTCCTTCATTAATTCTTCAAAATTTTAATATCATTGTGATACTCTAATTGCCCTGGTTCTAGTCGTAACACTTAATTTTTACTGGAAACACGTTTTGACCATGCAATTTCAAATCCCTTTTCAAAACTTTCCTTCCAAATTGCTTGAACTACAATTTATATAAATTTGGCGTGAGGGTGTGGTTGTCTTCGTCTTCAAGAGACGAAGTGAATGGCATAGGTCTGAGCTTCTGATTTTATAGTTTGAGAGACCTACAATTCACGTTGGCTGGAGGTTAAAGATGACCGACTGTCATCTTCCAACCAATAATGGCACGCCACTTGTTATTTTTGAATTTTGATTTTATTTCTGATTCTATGCTTTATTCACTAATGACCATGATATGCACAGCGTGTCAGATCCTTTGGATCTGATTACTATCGCCTTTTAACTCTCATCCAATGGTCCACATATTTTTGACTTTTATTTTCTTTTCCGATTTTTATATTTAATTTTTTTAAACTTCAAAAAATCATAGAAAATTCATTTTTAGTCCAAAAAATCTGAAACAATTATGAAAAATATTTTTGATTATTCTCTTTCTGATTTTTATTTTTCACAATTTAATTTTGTGTTTTGGAATTTTTTATAAATTTACACTTTATTTGAATTTTTTTAAATGCTTAAAAATTCTTTTATACATTTTTAAATTCTGAAAAAATTATGGAATGATCCAATGATATTGTGACAAATATTGGTGACCTTATTTTATTTTATTTTTTGACTTTGCTATTTTTTTTTATCATTTTTGGTTTATTTTACCAATTTCTTTTAATTTTAAAAATAGTTTCTAACTTAAAAAAATTACCAAAAAATTTAAAAAATCATTTGAACCCTTTTCTGATTTTTCTATGGTCTTACTTTTTATTTCTTGATTAATTTGAATATAGTTGATATTTTTATCTTTTATTTCTATTTTTAAACATTATTTTTAACCTTTTTGTATATATTAAAATGTAATATTATTTTGTGACTATTTTTTGGCTGATCTTGAGTTAAATTTTTTATCATGACCTTTATTAACATCATTGGATCCATGATGTTGAGTTTAACTCCACAAAAATGGATGAATGATTTTAATAATAGTTTGATTAAATTTAATTCAAAAGTGGTTTGTATATTCTCTCCCACCCCTCTTCATCTCATCCTCTTCTTATTCCACTAAATGTTGTTGGAGAATGATCTCTATATCATGTCTTAAAACAAATGGTGCATAGATTGCTATTGACCGGCCTCAAAATAGGTGCGAATTCTATATAAGTCCACTTACGATTGCTTAATATAGTGTTAAATTTTGTCCTGATTCGAATAAATAATCATTTGTGGCTCAAACTTATGTTTGCAAGCCCAAGTATGTTAATTTGATCTCTTTGATCCAATAACCTTGAGATTCATTGTGTGGAGGCTTTGGTTCTACCAATCCTCTAATGGATCTACCACACCTTTGGTCAACTCGGATCACTTAAACATCGTTGATCATTAAATGATACTCATAAAGATTCCAAATGGATGATATACTTGAAAAAAAGCAAATGCAAATTGTTGTGTGGAGCCTTTGGTTCTACCAATCCTCTAATGAGTTTCAAATGCAAGTTTCAAGATGATCATCCAACTAACCACTAATCACTAATAATGTACTTTATCCTATATTCTTTTATTATATGCCCCTTTTATTTTTATGCACTACTTACTTTTAGCATTTATATTTCATGCCATTTTCATCTTTGCTCATTTGAGTATTTACTTTCTTGTCATTTTTATTTTGCTCACTTGAGCTTTTCTTTTCTTTTTCTTAAGATACTTAATAATCAATATGAACCATAAAATCTTTAATGATACTTGGACTATTTTGTTACTATCCTTGGCATTATGGAGCATTGGACTTTTTGGACTTAGGATTACAAACCTTGTCCTATGATTGGAGATCTTGTGATTTTATATAATTATTTTGTCTGGAGCTCTTGGGGTTTACCTCAAGACATTGGGTTGTTTGTTTGTTTTGTGTGCAGGTTATTGTGATTACACCCTTTGTTTGTAATCTGGAATTCACCCGTATACAACCGTTACTCTGCCCATTTTTTTGTGAGACTTAATACACTTGAAGTTTGGTTCTCTCAAGAGGTCTAATATTTTTGCTTGTTTGGTTCCAATCCAAAGAATGGGAGTTCTATCTTGGCTCATAGTGTCAAGTACTGGCTTCTTGTTGGTTAGATGGTTCTTATCCCTAGCTTTTACCTTATGATTTAAGATAGTCTCTTCTTCTCCTCCCATCTTCTTTAATTTCAAAAATCTTCTCCCTCCTTTTGAAAACTCTTCTTGTTTTAAAACTTGAACCACTTTCATAATAAATTTGGACTTAGGTCCATGCATTTTTCAAACATTTTCATAAATAAACTTCAATAAACTTAATAATACTTTGACATTTTAATGAGAAGACTAAAAGTCAATCAATCTCATTTCAAACCATTTTGCCACTTTTGCTTTTATCTTTAAACTTTTCTCAAAAGATTGAACTCTTGTCAATCCTTGTAGTGATGCAAACAACTATACTTCTACAATATGTAGTGAAGAGATATATTTTCCACTTGGGTGTTGAGTGAGGGATCGTTGATTTTAAAATCCAATCCATATCCTCCACTTTGAGATGATGCAAATTCTCCTTTCTCATGATTGTGGGTAGTACGTATGTTTTCCACACGGACAATGACGATGATGTTTTATCTCATAAAATTAACCAACACATTTGTGTTTTAAAATTTTAAAAGAGGAACTACGTGTACCCTGATCCCCTATTGCATGAAAATGTGGTAAGTAGGTACTAAATGTTCACAACCGCGGCGGGTGCAAAAATCATAAAAATATATTTCTTTTCTCACCTCCACCATTCATTTTTACACAATATTTTATAGCAAAAATATACAGATTTTACAAAGAGGTTCTTGCGGAGTACCGTAGATGTTTAGGGTGCTAATACCTTCCCTTTGCATAACCAACCCCCTTACCTAGAATCTTTCCCCCTCTTTTTGGGTTATTCGCTCTTTTCCCATTTCTTTGGAAACAATAAAGCATGGTAGTGATTTTTATTTTGATTTGTATAAAGTCTAGTCAATCCAATTGCTTAGTCTTGAACATTTCTACAGCTACAAAAAAATGTTTACTTCACTTGGGACAGGTTGACCTCTTGCTGGTCCATCCCTAAGTGGGTTGAGCCTATCTTTGTTTATATCTGTATATGTGTTATTATTGTTTTTGTGTTATATGTTTTATATTTATTTGTCTGGATTTTCCTGGTTTTCAGGGTGCTTGGTGATTACTCATAAGTCCTATACCCAGACTTGGGCAAACTTTAAGATAGTACGGGAGGTATAGTCATGTTAACTTTGAGGGAGTAATCCCAAAAAAGGAGGCATGCGATCCCCCACTCAGTGGAGGCCCCTTTGACTGTAGTGACGTTTACCGAGTAATCAGGAAGACGTACTACTTTCGACCTGGGAGCCTGCTGAAACTGAGGACTGTAGAATACCAAACCCATCTTGGCCTTTTAGGTGTAGTGCGGAAGTTATGACGGAGTAATCCTGAAATAGTTGTCACACGATACTACGCTCGGATGAGTCTTTCTTGAGAATATTACTAATTATCGAGTTAATCGAGAAGTTAGTAATATCCGAAGGAAGGATGTAGACTTTGGGAACCTCTAGAACCTTGTTCGGAAGGTGATAACTTTTAGACCAACACCTTATGGGTAGTACCTTCAACCTCATGCTTGTGACGTTGAACCTATGAACCCTATATGTGTGATCTTGTGTGTGATTGCTGCATCATGCATCCATGCACTCATAAGCATCTTTTGAAGAAACCATATTTCAAGGGATTTAAAGGTTAACCATTTTTGAATATCTCAGGTACTTTTTAACCATGGATTCTGGAAAGAGAAAGACTGGGAAGTACAGTTTCAAGGATCCCAAGATAGATGAGTTGATCAGTCTAATTCCCGAGATCCAGTTTTTTGCAGACTTTCGGAAGAAGTAAGGATCCATTATTCCTATCATGAAGTTGAAGATGAAGGAGGGTATTCTTTCAACCTTGGTCCCGTTCTATGATCCGATATATCATTGTTTTACTTTTCCCGAATATCAGTTGATGCCCACACTGGAGGAGTATTCTTATCTATTGAATTTACCTGTTACCGATCGTGTTCCTTTTACTGGTTTGGAGGGTCAGCCAAAACCACATGAGATTGCTGCTTTGATTAACCTGGGGAAGTCGTAGGTGGAAGCCCATATGTCTACTAAAGGATGGATTAGAGGATTACCAGCTCAGTTCTTATTGGAGAAAGCTCGCTACTTTGCCAGGATGAAGATTACAGTCGCTTTTGAGGCCATCTTTGCTCTACTTTCTTACGGGCTGTTCTTATTTCCTAATGTTGACAAGTTTGTTGAAATTAATGATATCAGGATCTTCATGATTGGAAACCCAGTTCCTAACTTATTGGGTGATGCTTATTACTCTATTCATCTTCGAAATTCTTATCATGGGGGATGATTATCTATTGCACGCCTTTGATGTACCAGTGGTTTATCTCTCATATGCCCCAGTCTGATGATTTTTGGGATGTCAAGAAGGAACCCCGTTGGGCTCCTAAGATTATGGCACTTACTCACTCGAATATTGATTGGTATCATCGAGCTTACCAGGATATAAAGATTATTGACAGTTGTGGTAGTTTCCCCAATGTACCTCTTCTTGGTACAAATGGAGGAATTAATTATAACCATGTTCTTGCACGACGACAACTTGGTTATCCGATGAGGGATAAACCAAATAGTATTAATTTGAGTAGTTTATTTATGAAGGAGGGAGAAGACCATAGGGAAGCTAGGGAGCAGATTGTAAAGGCTTGCCGTCACATTCATAAGAAAAGTAGGAAGGATTTGGGACCTAGGGGGTTGTTTCTTTGGAGTCATATCTTCAGTGGGTCCTAACGAGAGCTATTCAGTTGAAGATGTCGTATTCCTGGGAAACACCTATGCCTGATCTATTTTTAAAGACCACTCCTCCCTTATTAGATGATCTAGAAGAGCTACAACTTGCTTTGGTCAGGATGCAACAGGAAATGGACGCTTGGAAGAACAAGTGCCAAACTTTAGAGATTTCCTATAAAGCAGACTTGAAGGAGAAAGACGACTTGATTGAGATCCTTAAGAGTCGAGAGGTAGAGACTATGGAGAGGAAAGGGGATTTATTTTTCTCCTAAGCCTCAATCAGATGTTGATCACTCACTTCCTGATTCAGGTGATTAGAAGGAGGTTGCCACCAGATATGCGGAGGAAAACTAGAGGTTGAAAGCTCAGATATCCAGGCTCACGGGGAAGCTCCAGCGTATAGAATGATCTCCATCAGTTTTACTTCTCATGGTTTTAGATTTTATTTTCATATTGTACTTGGGATCATTGAAACTTGTAATCCATTTTGGAGTTATTATAATAAAAAATTTCAGTATTTCAAATGCGTTATTACTTTGATATTCACAATATGTCCATAAATTTTAAATCCCTTGAAATATTAAATAAAATAAAATCATGTGCAAATCATGCATCATATTACACATATTTCTTGCATTTGTTATGCATATCCAGGTGTCTTACCAAGTTCTTTACTTCGTTTAGAAAGCTGACTCATCACTACAACACTCGAGATAATTTCAGAAAGAAGATGGACAACTTAGAACAAGAGAATCGTGAGCTACGCGAGGAGGTTTCTGCTTTGAAGGCCGGCATGGCCAATCTGACTACTCTGATGGAAGCTCTGGTGGCTGCTCAGAATCAGCCAGCGAGTATCCAACCTCGACCAACAAGGGAAACTACTGAAGCTCCGACTATTCTCGTATCTGCAACTCTAGTTGTTGTTCAGAATCGCATGCATCAAGGTTATCCATGGGGAATTCTAGAGAATTTTGCACCTGAAGGTTTCAATCTTGGTCCTCAAGATACTCTGATTGTTCATACTATTGTTACTCCGACACCTCCTATGGTGCATGTTGCTCCTGCTGTGCCTCCTTCAGTGAATATGGTTACGTTTGTTAACGATAATGTGTGTCATCCTTTCGAACCACCGAGTGAAGACTTGGGTCTTTATGACATAATGGATGATTTTCAAGAACAGTTTGACAAGATGCAAAGAGAAATGAAGGCCCTTAGGGGAAAAGAGCTATTTGGGAAGAATGTGAATGAGTTATGCTTGGTCCCGAATGTTAAGATACCTGATAAGTTTAAGGTCATGGAGTTTGAGAAGTACAAGGGAAACACTTTCCCTCGTGCTCATATGGTGATGTACGTGAGGAGAATCTCTACCCATACTGATGATCAACGTTTGTTGATTCACTTTTTTCAGGATAGTTTGACTGGTGTTGCATTGAAATGGTATATGAGTTTGGACAACGCCAATATCCATACTTTCAATGATTTAGGAGAAGCATTCATCAAACAATACAAGTACAACATGGACATGGCGCCTGGCCGTGATCAACTCAGGGCCATGGTTCAGAAAGACCGGGAATCATTCAAAGAATATGCACAGAGATGGCGTCAGGTAGCCTCCCAAGTGATTCCACCCATGGAAGAGAAGGAGATGACTAATATTTTCTTGAAAACGCTGGGTTCTTTCTACTACGAGAGGATGGTAACGAGTGCGCCAAGTGACTTTACTAAAATGGTAGGAATGGGTACCCACTTAGAAGAGGCTGTAAGAGAGGGCCTTTTAACGAAGAGTGAAAGTTCTGGAGGTGTGAAGAAACCATCTTATGGGTTTACAAAGAAGAAGGAATGGGATGCAAATGCTGTTATGCAAGAGAGGAGGGTTAATACTCCTAGAAGGAATTATCAGCGTCATCAGCAAGTCACCTCAGTTACTCCAGTTGTGGATGCCGCTCCAACTACCGTTACTTATCAGAGACCGTCCCAGCAGGGGAATCAAGGGTATAATCAGGGAAGGGAGAGTTATGACCCTATTCATATGATCTATACAGAGTTACTACTGGCATTGATTCATAAGAAGTTGGTTCAGACCCGACCACCTCCCGCCGTACCATCACCATTGCCTTGGTATTACAAGGCATACCAAACAGTACATTTCATCAGGGAGCACCAGGGCATAATGTTGAGAATTGTTTTCCTTTGAAGACTGAGGTGCAGAAGTTGGTGAAGTTTGGTGTTCTATCTTTCAAGGACGTGAGACCTAATGTGAAAGATAATCCTCTACCCAAGCATGAGGGAGTAAATGCTGTGAATATGGTGGCCAGTTGTCCAGGCGACTTCCATATTTTTGATATTAATCTGGTTAGAGGAGATTTGGTGAAAATGCATGCAGACCTTTGTGAATTTAGCTATTATACGCATGACCATTTCGATTGTGGTATTTGCAGTACAGACATACAGGGTTGCGATAAGATAAAGGCTGATTGACAGGAGATGATGGATGAGGGCCTAATCCACATAATAATGCCTAAGGCAGAGTATGAAGAGGAGGTGAATATGGTTTCTGGATGCCCTAGAGAATTCAAAATTTTTGATGTAGAGTATATGAATGAGGACCTTGTGCAATTTCATGCTACCTTCTGACATATGGCTGGTCAGGTGGAACACCAATATGGATCTTGCTGAGTTTGCTGTCGAGATTCCTAAGGATGTTCAATCGTGAAGAAGGGTGTTCAATTGTTCTTAGACAATTGAACTATCAAGGTTACAAGTCAGAGGGATGATTATCATGAAGTTGATATGGTTGAGGTTTGTTTAACTGAAGAAGAGTCAGATGAAGAGTATACCTCCGCAGATAAGTATTTCTCCTCAAATGAGGATTTGTTTTCCAGAAATGACTCAATAATGACTGATTATGTTGAAGAAGGGGGTAAAGGTCATTGTACCTTGTTTTGGGGCAACTACCCATCTTGAAATTGAGTATTATAGAAAGCCAGTTGTTACCCCATTGGTGATTAGTTTGCCGGGTCCTATCCCCTACAGATCAGATAAGGTTGTGCTCTACAAATACAACGCTACAATATTAGAGGATATAGTGAAAGTTCCCATCCAGCCAATGCCTGATGTTGGGAATATTGCTGAAAATAGTAGGGTGACCCGCAGCGGTCATGTGTTTGCACCAGTTGTTCGAAGAGATGTTAGTGCTGGAAAAAAAATTGCTGAGAATGTTAAACCCAAGAATGCTACGGGTGAGACTAGTGGGGTTGTGTTAGAGAAAGAAGTGGATGATATTTTGAAGATAATCAAGATGAGCGACTACATAATTGTAGATCAGCTACTGGGCCAAAAATATTTATCCTGGCATTATTGATGAACTCCTCTGCTCAAAGAGAATCCGTGATGAGGGTACTGGACCAAGCTTTTGTGGAGAGCGATATTCCAATAGAACAATTCAGAAGCGTAATAGGGAACATTACGTCATGCAATAACTTGAGTTTCTGCGATGATGAATTACCAGATGAAGGAAGGAATCACAACTTGGCCCTCCACATCTCTATGAACTGCAAGAATGATTCACTATCCAATATGCTGATTGATAATGGATTCGCGTTGAATGTTATACTGAGGAGTACACTTATGAAGTTGAAATATCAAGGAACGCCTATGCGCCCGAGTGGCATCATTGTGAAAGTGTTTGATGGATCAAGGAAATCTGTTATTGGTGAAGTGGACTTGGCTATTCATATAGGACCCCATTTTTTTCAGATAACTTTCCAGGTCATGGACATTGTTCCCTCTTATAGTTGTTTTCTAGGACAGTCGTGGATTCATGAGGCAGGGGCTGTCACTTCAACTTTACACCAAAAACTGAAGTTTGTACGTGAAGGGAAAGTAGTGGTCATAGTAGGGGAACATGCATTATTGATATCTCATTTGTCCTCTTTCAGCATTGTGAAGGCGGATGAAGCTGCTGTTGGAAGCAAGTTCCAAGCCTTATCCATTAACAATATAAGAGGAAATGAGAATTCCATGGTTTCACTTAAGGAGCTCAACAGGTTGTGCGTAAGGGTCATAGTGAAGTGTGGGGACAGATTGTGGATCAAATTGTGAACAAGAACAGAGCTGGCTTGGGGTTCTCTTTGAAAAATGAAAAAGTTAAGGGCATGAAGATGAAGTCTACTGCGAGAAAGTATCAAGACATCTTCCATAGTGGGGGTTATCTTCATCCAACTGTTTCCAGGATTAACGCCATTGTGGAAGATGAAGCAGAGCCAGAAATGCCGAATTATGTGACGCATGGTGTTACGGTTCAGAGTTGGATCACCATTGATGTTCCCTCTTGCATACATGTTTCAAATTAATTTGTTT
Organism: Vicia faba; assembly: GCA_948472305.1. Lineage (NCBI taxonomy): Eukaryota > Viridiplantae > Streptophyta > Magnoliopsida > Fabales > Fabaceae > Vicia > Vicia faba. The sequence continues at coordinate 420,624,169 of OX451739.1, read as the reverse complement.
TGTTAATCTTTCTGAAAAAAGGCTTTCACTCTGCCCAAGGTGGAAGTATTAATGTTGTAGGGCTTATTTTTTTGCTGTGGCTGTTAAAATCAATAATAAAAGTTGTCTTTGTTTCCCAAATTGTGTCTTTTATTTTCTACTTTTTCTTGGAAAATGGTAATAAAAAAAAACCTTTCAAAATAAATAATAATTGAAATTCAATTTGCATGATCACTTGTTATATGTGTCAGTTTCTAAAAGCATTCATAAATCATATGTGCAGATTAATTAAAAAACCCGTTGAATACAATGACCCTGCACCCTATCCCAACTTTGAATGTCCTGTGTATGAGGCTGAAGAAGAAGATTATGATGAGATTCCTGAAGAGGTATCACGGTTGCTTGAGCACGAGGAAAATACCATTCATCCATATAAAGATCCATTGGAAGTGATCAATTTGGGTTAAGAAGAAGATCCGAAGGAAGTCAAGATTGGAGAATTGTTGCATCCTGATGTGAATAGAAGGTTGATTGAGCTGTTGAAAGAGTATATGGATATTTTTGCTTGGTCTTATCAAGATATGCCTGGTCTAGATACAGATATTTTAGAGCACCATTTTCCATTGAAGCCAGAGTGTCCGCCAATCAATCAAAAGTTCAGAAGAACTCACCCAGATATGGCAGTGAAAATCAAAGAGGAGGTTCTAAAGAAGATTAATGTTGGTTTTCTTGTGACGTCAGTGTATCCTCAATGTATTCCCAATATTCTCCCAGTACAGAAAAATAACGAAAAAGTCCGCATGTGCGTAGATTACAAAGATCTAAATAAAGCTAGTCCAAAATATGATTTTCCATTGCCACACATTGATATGTTAGTGGATAGCACAACAAAATTCAAATTTCTATCATTCATGGATGGATTTTCAGGGTATAATCAAATAAGAATGGCTCCAGAGGACATGGAAAAAACAATGTTTATCATACCCTGGGGAACATTCTGTTACAGAGTGATTCCCTTTGGGTTGAAGAACGCTGGTGCAACGTACCAGAGGGCTATGACAACCCTATTCCATGATCTGATGCACAAAGAAATCCAAGTATATGTTGATGATATGACTGATAAATCCCAGACTGAAGAAGGGCATGTAGAAGATTTATTGAAGTTGTTTCAGCGTTTGAGGAAGTATCGTCTCCGCTTGAATCCAAATAAATGCACCTTCGATGTTCGATCAGGAAAATTGTTGGGTTTCTATGTTAGCCAGAAAGGAATTAAAGTTGACCCTGATAAAGTCAAATAAATTCAAGAGATGCCAGCACCAAGAACTTAAAATCAAGTCAGAGGTTTCCTTGGGTGTTTGAATTATATTCCCAGATTCATTTCCCACATGACTGCAACATGTGAACCGATATTTAAGTTGTTAAAGAAAGATCAAGGTTATGGGTGGATGGATGAATGCCAAAGGGCATTTGAAAGTATTAAATAATATCTGCTTAAACCTCCTATTTTTCTCCCTCCCGTCGAAGGAAGACCGTTGATTATGTATCTGACAGTGTTAGATAAATCCATGGGTTGTACTCTGGGACAACAGGATGAAACAGGGAAGAAGGAGTTCGCCATTTATTATCTCAGTAAAAAATTCACTGATTATGATTCGTGGTATTCCATGCTGGAAAAGACATGTTGTGCTTTGTCCTGGGCGGCAAAGAGTTTGCGGTAGTATATGTTGAATCACACTACTTGGTTGATCTCCAAAATGGATCCAATCAAGTACATTTTTGAAAAGCCTGCTCTTACTGAGAGAATTACCCGCTGGAAGATGTTGTTATCTGTATATGATATCTAATACCGCACTCAAAAAGCTATTAAAAGCAGTGTGTTGGCAGATTATTTTGCTCACCAACCAGTGGAAGATCACCAGTCTGTAGAATATGAATTCCCCGATGAGGATGTGATGTTCTTGAAAGTGAAAGATTGTGATGAACCATTACCTGAGGAAGGTCTTGACCCTTAATCTCATTGGAGTATGATATTTGATGGAGCTGTGAATGCTTATGGTAAAGGAATTGGTGTCGTGATTGTCACTCCCCATGGATCGCACATTCCTTTTACCACAAGGTTAACATTTGATTGTACTAATAATATGGCAGAATACGAGGCTTGCATCATGGGTCTTGAAGAAGCTATTGATCTCAGAATTAAAAATCTAGATGTGTATGGTGATTCAGCTTTGGTAATAAATCAGATTAAAGGAGAATAGGATACTCGTCACCCCGGCTTGATCCCTTACAAATATTATGCTAGAAGACTGTTACCCTTCTTTAACAAAGTTGAATTCCATCACATTCCTAGAGATTAAAATCAAATGGAGGATGCTCTGGCAACTCTAGCTTCTATGTACCAAGTGAATACTTGGAATGATATACCTCGAATTACGATTCGACGACTGGATAGGCCCGCTCACGTGTTTATAACAGATGAGGTAGTAGATGAAAAACCTTGGTATCATGATATCAAGCATTTTCTTTAGACTCAGGAATACCCATCGGTGCTTCAAAGAAAGATAGAAATACATTGAGAAGATTGGTAGGTAGTTTCTTCCTCAGTGAAAATGTGTTGTATAAGAGAAATTATGACATGGTCTTGCTCAGATGCGTGGATAGACACGAAGCAGGCATGTTGATGCATGAGGTTCACGAAAGTTAATTTGGCACTCATGCTAATGGACATTCCATGGCTAAAAGGATGCTAAGGGAAGGTTACTATTGGCTGACAATGGAGTCCGACAGTCACAAATTTGCAAAGAAGTGTCATAAATGTCAGATTTATGCAGATAAGGTCCATATGCCTCCGACACTTCTCAATGTGATTTCCTCCCCGTGGCCTTTCTCTATGTGGGGTATTGACATGATTGGATGATAGAACCCAAAGCTTCGAATGGACATTGTTTGATCTTGGTAGCAATTGATTACTTCACCAAGTGGGTGGAGGCTGCTTCTATGCTAATGTTACCAAGAAGGTGGTTGTGCGCTTCATTAAGAATAATCTTATATGTCGGTATGGTGTGCCGAACAGAATTATCACTGACAATGGCTCGAATCTGAACAAGAAGATGATGACGGAACTTTGTGAGGAATTCAATATTGTCCATAACAATTCATCTATGTACAAACCAAAGATGAATGGGGTTGTTGAAGCTGCTAATAAGAATATCAAGAAAATTATCCAGAAAATTGTTGTTACTTATAAGGATTGGCATGAAATGCTCCCTTTTGCTCTGCATGGATATCGAACATTTGTCCGCACTTCAACAGGAGAAACCCCGTTCTCCCTGGAGTATGGAATGGAAGTTGTACTCCCAGTCAAGGTTCAGATTCCCTCTTTGCGTGTGATAATGGAAACCAAGTTGTCAGAGGCTGAATGGGTCCATAACCGGTTTGACCAATTGAATATGATTGAGGAGAAGAGGATGACGGCTTTGTGTCATGGCCAGTTATATCAAAAAAGGATGAAGAAAGATTTTGATAAGAAGGTCAAACCTCGTGAATTCAGAGAAGGTGACCTCGTGCTCAGGAAAATCATGTCTTTCAACACTGATTATAGGGACAAGTGGACTCCCAACTTTGAAGGCCCATATGTTGTCAAGAAAGCCTTCTCTGGAGGTGCATAAATTCTTGAAACTATGGATGGCGAGGAGTTCCCACGTCCCATGAATGCTGATGCAGTCAAGAAATACTTTGCCAAAAGAAATAAAAGAACAGCTCGCTAAGTTGAAAACCTGAAAAAGGGCGACTTAGGCAAAAAAAGAGCATCTCGGTAAGCCGAAAACCCGAAAGGGCGGTCTAAGCAAAAGTTAGAGACATAAACAAAATAAATTTCCTGCTAAGCTGAAAACCCACAAGGGCAGTTTAGGCAAAAGTTAGGGACTTTCTTGACAAGTGACTACATCAGACAAGACTTGGTCATTGGAGCAACGATCTTCTCGGATTCTCATCACACTTAAACAGAAGTTGTTGCTCAGGATTTCAAAAGTTGTTAGAAGGGATAGTGGTTATTGTATCTCAATGTATCTTTTCCATTATATATTACTATTTTCCGAAATTTGTAATCATCTATGGAGTCTTGCCATTCGCAGACTACCATTCTATTAATTAAATTTGAGCTTTTACCCAATTCTTTGTACTTCTTATTTTATTTAGCTTGCAAAGACTCCATTTATTATTGATAGTAACTTTCAAAGCAAAAAGATTAAATAGCAAAATTGACTTTTTCAAGAATTTACAATTTACTTTTAATTTGGAATTTGTGATTCGAAAAAAAACAACAACAACAAAATGGTGATCCCAGGAATGGACAAACTCCAGTTTGTTTTAAGAAGTTTTTGTTCCCCTCGGGAAGGTTTACTCAGGATTATTCGCCGTATTGGGTTCGTGACTCCGGTATCCTCGGTCAAGTTTAGATTCATTTCTCCTCTTTTCTGAGTTTTCATGATATGAAGTTTCAATCCGAGATTTCTCCAGTGAAGTTTTTGTTCGGTCTAATGGAAGTTCTTTCTCCCGAGAAGTTGGTACCATAATCACTTTTGAAGAACGCAGGTCCCTAGTTTCTCTAGTGAATAACATATTATGGTTTTCCCTTGGAGGATGTGGTGTTAACCTCCCCAATGAAGTGGACTTGAATTCCCCAGTGAATGTTTTGATGTTTTGGTGTCCATCTGCTTTACTTGAGGCTGGTTTTGCAATCCCTGGTAGAAGTGTTACTTTTGAAAACATTTGTTTCCCTAGTGAAGCCTGAAGAAGGATGTTTTATCCTTGTATCTGTACTATTTTGTCACTTCCTTTTATTTACTTCCGGATTATGTTTCTCCCAGGTAAAGCTAAAGCAGGCAGTAGGTTTGGTTTCTTCAGTTGGCATTTACTTTTTCTTGGAATGATCATCTTAGATGCGGTTTAGCCAAGTGTTGTTTGTGCCAGAGTTAGTTTTGCATGGTTATTCCCAGTATTATATATCTGTTTTATCAGCATACGCACGATAACACTCATACATTCATACATACATCATGAATAGTTAAAATTGGAAAATCATTGTTCATTGACATTTGTTAATATTTTTGTTGACATATCACCATTTTTTTGCAGAGTTACATTGTCCTCTCTTCAACAGAGTGTTGGCCTTAAGCAGAAAGCGTATATTCTTTGAATTTCCCCACTGAGTTGTTCCTCGTGGAAGATTTTTTCTTTAGCCTTCCTATACAACTCCTTGTTTGGATGGATTTGGTTTTCCCTCTTGAGTTTATTTCTCAAAGGATGTATTTCGGTTGACTGTTTCATTCCAGTTTATTTCTGGTTTTAGTCTGTGGTTCCACAACAATATTATTTACTTTGGATTTCAGAAAACTTCGAGTCTTGGTTGGTGCATTTATTTTGCACGAGAAGACTTTATCTTCTCAGCAGGAATATCGTGGCATCTCCCCAGGAAGTCATATTTCTTTCCCCAGGAAGCCATGTTTCTATCCCCAGGAAGTCATATTTAATTCCCCATAAAGTCATTTCTTTTTACAATCCTCCATGACAACAAGTATCAGGTCTCTTTATTTGAGCAACTTGTGCTTCCCTGTAAAAGTCGACGTAACTTTTTTTTTCTATCTCCTCTATGAGTGGATAGTTTATAGTTCATCGTCAGTTTACGCCAGTGGATGGCAAGACTTACAAATTCGCAGAAACAACTCGTTGTGAAATCTTTTCAAGTGGAAGTCTATTTATTTGAGACAGCTTACATATTACCCTTTCCAGGCAAAGTGCCTCAATTAAAGAAAAGGTTGAGACCCGTTCTAGGCGAAATGCCAGAATTCTAGGGAAACTTGGTATCTTTTTGCTACCTTCAGTGAACGTTGGTAGTTCATCATCAGTGAACAGCGATGCTATTATATATTCTCTTTCTACCTTCAGTGAAAGTTGGTAGATCACCATCAGTTAAACTTGGTGCTTGTTATCTTTTTGCTACCCTCAATGAACATTGGTAGTTCTTCGTCAGTGAACGGAGGTGTTATGATATATTCTCTTTCTACCTTCAGTGAAAGTTGGTAGGTCATTGGTAGTGAACGTCGATGATTGTTATATTTTTTCTACCCTCAATGAACGTTGGTAGTTCATCGTCAGTGAACGACAATGCTATGATATATTCTCTTTCTACCTTCAGTGAAAGTTGGTAGATCACCATCAGTGAAAGTTGGTGCTTGTTATCTTTTTGCTACCCTCAGTGAACGTTGGTAGTTCATTGTCAGTGAACGACGGTGCTATGATATATTCTCTTTCTACCTTCAGTGAAAGTTGGTAGATCACCATCGGTGAAAGTTGGTAGATCACCATCGGTGAAAGTTGGTATTTGTTATCTTTTTGCTACCCTCAGTGAACGTTGGTAGTTTATCGTTAGTGAACGGAGGTGTTATGATATATTCTCTTTCTACCTTCAGTGAAAGTTGGTAGGTCATTGGCAGTGAATGTTGATGATTGTTATCTTTTTGATACCCTCAGTGAACGTTGGAAGTTCATCGTTAGTGAACAGTGATGCTATGATATTTCTTTGCCTGCTACCCTCAGTGAATGTTGGTAGCTCACCATTAGTGAACATCAGTGTTGTTATTTCTTTCCTTTTTCTACCTTCAGTGAACGATGGTAGCTTTACCTCCAGTAGGAGTTGGTGTATCCTTTGACCATCTTACCATCCTCTCTGAGTTGGGTCTCTGGATAGAAGAAACTTAAACAAGGGCAGTTATGGTACCCCAATTTTATCCCCTAAGATCCCTTCATCATACCATGTGGATTCATTCACAACAAGATCACATTAGGATTCTTGGTTCCCCTCCATATATTTAGCTTTGCTCTTTGAGGAATCACCAAGCACCTTGACTTGTGTTCTTTTGTGATCATGAATATATTTTGTCTTGATTTCTTTTTTTAATTAAATAAAATTCAATGTTGTTTTGTATTGCTTGTTACTCATGTAGGTAAAGGCAATAAGATTCAGCAAGTTGCTCCGTGGGTTCATGAGTTTATTTCCATGCCCTAGTCAATAAAGATTGAGAAGTTCAAACCTCACCACTGGATTTGTTTTGGAAGAAATGGCATGACAACTTTGTTTTGGTTCACCATATTTCAAGGTTATCAAATTTGGTTGAAAAGCACAAGGGATTGATTGGAGAAGTTGTCATGGTTGGACAAGATTTTATTCCATTTGGTCACAAGTGCATATTTCTCTCAATTATCAAGATATGGAAGTGGTTGTGGTTGCTATGAGTTCTAATTGCCATCCTAAACAACTTATATTTACAAAGTATTTGTTTTGGTACAAGAAGTTTGTTAAAAATTGTCAAAGTTCCTCAAGGCATGTTTCTTAATCTAGGAGCTAGGGTTTTGAACTTCAAAGGAGTATATCTTGCATATCTTTTGGTATTTTTGAGTGATTCCAAATACATCATTCTATTCAAAGGGTTATTAATAAATCACTTCAAAAGTTCCAATGAGTTTTCATGTGGAAGAAACATGATGAGGAAGAAAGATTACAAGTCCTCCAGATGAATCCCCAATTTTTCATGTGTGACTTCAAATGAGCATAACTTGGTCAATTTTTTTCACCTTGAGCCCATTCGTTTTCCATAATGATATTGGAGATGTGAACTTTATGCCTTCTTTTATGTGTAAAGTGAGAAAATGAATGGAAGTTACCTTAAGGATACAAAATATTATAGGTCACTTTATGAAATTTTTCCAACTTCAACAAGTCATAACTTTCTCAATTTTTGGATATTTGGAATGCTTCAAGTTTCAAAATGTCATTCAAGAGATCTACTTCATTTCATATTTTTTGGTCAAGAGCAAATTCCAAATGGAAGGCTATTTTTGGATGCAAGACATTATATGTCATTTTTTAAGGAAAATTTGAAATATTTCTAAGTATGGAAAGTCAACCCTTTTTATCCAACTTTGACTCATTGCAACTTTCAGCTCAAGCATCCATTTAACTCCATTATTTTTCCATTGCAAAGCTTGTAACCTCATATTTCTAAAGCATCAAGAATCATGCCCTAAGACCCCTTGAGCTGAGAATGCCATTGGTCAGAAATTGGCATTTTGAAACTGAATTTATCACCAAGTCAGAAGTTTGAAATCTTTGTTTTGGCTTCTAATCACAAGTTTTCCATGCGTTTTTGCCTCTAAACATGTTTAGTGAAGTTCCAGAATTGTTTAGCACCTCAAAACGCAAGGATTGGATGAGTTTTGGTGAAAATTAGATCACACTTCACTTGTTTATCAGGTTTGCACGAATTTCCTCCAAAATTCATCATTCACTCTTCCTTTCGATCCCATTTATTTATCTTATAAATACATGAACTATCCCATTCCCTTTCTCAAGCTTGGATAGCCAGAATCACCCTGCCAAACTTGTTCCATAACTCATAATTCAGCAACTTCGAAATCCATATACAAGCCTTTTTGAATCCAATTTTTTCATCAATTAACCTTCCTTGATCTTCCCCGAAGCTAACCATATAATTACATTCAATAATTGTGTCCTAGATTTCTCCATAGAAGTCCAGTTTCAGAGCTCTGCAACTCAACTTCAATAGGTAGATTCCTTCATCAATTCTTCAAAACTTTGATATTATTGTGATGCTCTCATTACCCTGGTTCTAGTCGCAACACTTACTTTTTACTGGAAACACGTTTTGACCAGGAAATTTCAAATCCCTTTTCAAAACTTTCCTTCTAAATTGCTTGAACTATAGTTTATATAAATTTGGCGTGAGGGTGTGGTTGTCTTCGTCTTGAATAGACGAAGTGAATTGCATAGGTCTGAGCTTTTGATTTTACAGTTTGAGAGACCTGCAATTCATGTTGGCTGGAGGTTGAAGATGACCAACATGTCATCTTCCAACCAACGATGGCACGCCACTTGTTATTTTTGAATTCTGATTTTATTTCAGATTCTAATGCTTTATTCACTAATGACCATGATATGCACAGCGCGACAGGTCCTTTGAATCTGATTACTAACGTGTTTTGAATCTCATCCAATGATCCACATATTTTTTACTTTTATTTTCTTTTCTGATTATTATATTTAATTGTTTTAAACTTCAAAAAATCATAGAAAATTCATTTTCAGTCCAAAAAATCTGGAAAAATTATGAAAAATATTTTTGATTATTCTCTTTCTGATTTTTATTTTTTTACAATTTAATTTTGTGTTTTGGTATTTTTTATAAATTTACACTTTATTTGAATTGTTTTAAATGCTTAAAAATACTTTTATACATTTTTAAATTCTGAAAAAATTATGAAATGATCCAATGATATTGTGACTAATATTGGTGACCTTATTTTATTTTTGTTTATGACTTTGCTATTTTTTTTTATCATTTTTGGTTTATTTTACCCATTTCTTTTAATTTTAAAAATAGTTTCTGACTTTAAAAAATTACCAAAAAAGTTATAAAATCATTTGAGCCCTTTTCTGATTTTTCTACGGTCTTACTTTTTATTTCTTGATTAATTTGAACATAGTTGATATTTTTCTCTTTTATTTCTATTTTTAAACATTATATTTTATCCTTTTTCTATATATTAAAATGTAATATTATTTTGTGACTATTTTCTGGCTGATCTTGGGTTAAATTTTTGATCGTGAACTTTATTAACATCATTGGATCCACGGTGTTAAGTTTAACTCCACAAAAATGGATGAATGATTTTAATAATAGTTTGATTAAGTTTAATTCAAAAGTGGTTTGTATATTCACTCCCACCCCTCTTCATCTCATCCCCTTCTTATTGCACTAAATGTTGTTGGAGCATGATCTCTATATCATGTCTCAAAACAAATGGTGCATATATTGCTATTGACCGGCCTCAAAATAGGTGCGAGTTCTATATAAGTCCACTTACGATTGCTTAACATAGAGCTAAATTTTTTCCTAATTCGAATAAATGATCATTCGTGGTCCAAACTTATGTTTGCAATCCCAAGTATGTTAATTTGATCTCTTTGATCCAATAACCTTGAGATTCATTGTGTGGAGGCTTTGGTTCTACCAATCCTCTAATAGATCTACAACACCTTTGGTCAACGCGGATCACTTAAACATCGTTGATCATTAAATGATACTCATAAGGATTCCAAATGGATGATATACTTGACAAAAAGCAAATGCAACGTGTTGTGTGGAGGCTTTGGTTCTACAAATCCTCTAATGAGTTCCAAATGCAAGTTTCAAGATGATCATCCAACTAACCACTAATCACTAATAATTGACTTTATCCTTTATTCTTTTATTATATTCCTGTTTTATTTTTATGCACTATTTACTTTTAGCATTTACATTTCATGTCATTTTCATCTTTGCTCATTTGAGTATTTACTTTCTTGTCATTTTTATTTTGCTCACTTGAGCTTTTCTTTTCTTTTTCTTAAGATAATTAATAATCAATATGAACCATAAAATCTTTAATGATACTTGGATAATTTGGTTATTATCCTTGGCATTATGGAGCATTGGACTTTTTGGACTTAGGATTAGAAACCTTGGCCTATGATTGGAGATCTTGTGATTTTATCTAATTATTTTGTCTGGAGCTCTTGGGGTTTACCTCAAGACATTGGGTTGTTTGTTTGTTTTGTGTGCGGGTTATTATGATTACACCCTTTGTTTGTAATCTGGAATTCACCCGTATACAGCCGTTACTCTGCCCAATGTTTTGTGAAAACTTAATACACTTGAAGTTTGGTTCTCTCAAGAGGTCTAATATTTTTGCTTGTTTGGTTCCAATCCAAAGAATGGGAATACTATCTTGGCTCATCGTGTTAAGTACTGGCTTCTTGTTGGTTAGATGGTTCTTATCCCTAGATTTTACCTTATGCTTTAGGATAGCCTCTTCTTCTCCTCCCATCTTCTTTAATTTCAAAAATATTCTCCCTCCTTTTGAAAACTCTTCTTGTTTTAAAACTTGAACCACTTTCATAATAAATCTGGACTTAGGTCCATGCATTTTTCAAACATTTTCATAAATAAACTTAATAATACTTTGACATTTTTGTGAGAAAACTAAAAATCAATCAATCTGATTTCAAACCATTTTTCCACTTTGGCTTTTATCTTTAAACTTTTCTAAAAAGATTTAACTCTTGTCAATCCTTGTAGTGATGCAAACAACTATACTTCTACAATATGTAGTGAAGAGAGATATTTTCCCTTTGGGTGTTGAGTGAGGCATTGTTGATTTTAAAATCCAAGCCATATCCTCCACTTTGAGATGATGCAAATTCTCCTTTCTCATGATTTTTGATAGTAGGTATGTTTTCCACACGGACAATGACGATGATGTTTTATCTCATAAAATTAACCAACACATTTGTGTTATAAACTTTTAAAAGAGGAACTACATGTACCCTGATCCCCTATTGCACGAAAAGGTGGTACGTAGGTACTAAAGGTTCGCAACCGCGGTGGGTGCAAAAATCATAAAAATATATTTCTTTTCTAACATATCTCTAGGTGCAGACTAACACAGACTCATCCTGAAACGACCTTGCACAGGCTATTTCTAGTACATTTCCAGATGACGATTAATTCCATAATCCCCGACAGATCACTGGAAACCTGGACTTCAACAATAATACAACAAACTGTCATCTCTCCAGAGATAACTCTTTAGAAGATCCTTGGACAACTGAAGTTCCTAAACTTTGTTCCACACAGAGTTTTCCTCAAGCAGGAGAACAACATAAACCCACATTCCCCAACAGACTCCTCCTCAGACAGCAGGAACCCCCAAAGGGACCATGTGTGAAATCAGCATCTACTTATGATGGCATCTTTAAGCCCATCTCCAGCGACTATCTGTCATCTCCTCTAAATGGCATCTGTAATCCCATTCCCTACATCATCAATCATCGGTGTTATTTCATGCGAGTGCAAATTTCTGGTCACTCTAGTGTTCAATCATCTTCCACCTTTAGATCACGAAAGGCAGACAATCCAATATAAATCCTCAGGTTTAAGAAGATTGAACAGGGGCAGCTATTGTACCCCAAAATTTTCCCTCTCATATTTCTCCAAGATTTTTATCTTACATTGTGATTACAAACATTTGATTAAAGAAAAATAATTTTTTTTTGAAGATAAACAAGGAGTCTTTGATTGGCACTTTGACAAATTCTTTCTATTAGCATGTTAAAGGGCCTTTCGATTGGTATTTGGACATGCTTCGATTGAGCACCTAACCTCCTCCAAGCTTGCCTCAAATTTCCAAGCTTTGATTGAAGCCTTGGCCTTCTGCTTGTTTGTTGTATACAAGCTTTGACTGGGCATGTGTTTCCTTTGAAATAGCCTCCTACGATCCAAAGGGGAAAGGCCTCTTGTTAGTGCTCCTTCGATTGCACCATTGGCTTTGCATGCTGGTTGGATTCACAAATGCAATGGCTACCTGCATGCAAGCTGGATTCCTGTTTCATTTAGGCATTTGGTCTCTTTGGAGCAAGCTTAATTCTTTCTTCGATTGGGGAATTTGTTTTCCTTGGAGCAAGCTTCTTTCCTGCATCTACTAGGCAAATTCTCCCTATGTGCGTGCCTTCAGCGCACAAAGCAAGAATCCCCTGCAAGCTCCCTTCGATCCACAGGGAAAAAGGCTACTTTTAACTGGCCTTCGATTCACAATGTTGCACTGGGAAAAAGGCCCCTCAGCTTGTCACTAGCGCATGTATGTTTCTTCACGCTTTCCTTGGTTTCACAAGGCAAAGACCCATCAGCATGCCTTCGAATCACAAGGCAAAAGGCCTCAGACTTACTTTCGATCCACAAGGCCAAGGCCCCTTCAACTTGCATTTGTGTTTGATTTTGACCCACAAGAAAATGACTTCCTCTAGGCTTGCCTCCAATGCGTAAGGAAATAGTTTCCCTTCATGCCAGCGCCCATAAAGTAGTGGTTTTCTTTCATATGTGCTTCAATTCATTAAGTAATTGGCTACCCTCATGCTAGCCTTGACTCCACCTCCAAAATATTCAACACACAGTTTTCCATATTTTGACACCTAGTACTGGCGCATTTGAAGGACAGACACATGGTCCATTCGAAGGACATATATTTTCCCTATTTGAAAGACATGTATTGATGGATTTAAAAGGGCATACGTGGGTGTTCCATTCGAAGGACTTACTTTGTTGGCCCATTCGAAGGAATGTCAAGTGATGTATACAAGTGATGCATGGGTTCCCTTCAAAAGAGCACACACATTGGTTCAAAACAAAGGATATTGCTAGCCAAAACGAAAGAAAAATATTCAAAGAGGCCTGATGGCCCAAAAGCCAACATACTGCCAATTTCAAGCCAACATGCACAAGCACATTCATTGGCCAGAAAAGAGTCTTCGTTTGGGCTAGCTGGATAGGGGTTCAAATGAAGAAGCCCCAGTGATGAGAACATGATCCATTCTAAAGGCACACAATTGGATACTTTCGAAGGAAGCAACACTGGGTCAATCGAAGGGCAGGAACTATAGGGCATTTGAAGGAGCCAAAATGTCCATACTCATTCAAATTTCAAAAAGGACAAGATTCCATGTTTTTGGCCACAGTTACAAATTTTAATTCATGGCATTCAAACACATAATCAAGGTTGTTTAAACCATTTCCTTATTGTCCCTCCCTTCTACTCTATATAAGCAACGTGCTTTCAAGCCAAACTGACGCTTACACGCCTATACAACCTAGAGAGAACACTACCAAATTGCAAAAGAAAAATTCTTAAAGTTTTCCAAATCAAAACCTCTGATCCAGCCAGATTCAGATCTGTGATCGGTGGATCTGGAACTGACTGTTTAACGCTGGTTCGCGAAATGTCGCGGAAGCAAGAGTCGCCACCGTCTTTTATTTTCTCCAAATGGAAAGGACAAAAGCACAGAAAAATTCCTTAAAGAGATTGCTCTCGGTTCGGGAGGTAGATTATAGAAAGGGAAGGTGTTAGCACCCTTTCTATCCATGGTTATCCATGGGCTCTTAGATACTTGCTCATTTGTGTTTTCAAAAATGGTTTGTTTGCTTTTCAACTGTGGGTTTTAAAAAGTTTCTTTGAAAATTCCAGTTCGACTCTTGTATCGGTCCTCAAGAGTGTTTGAAAAAATGCTTTCGAAAGCTTTTTGAAAATGTGTTGGTGTGAAAAGTATTTTTGAATTTTTGTTTGAAATTTAGAGCAAGTATCTATGAGAACCTACCTACCCTAAGGAATTCATCTGTGTAAATGTCCTTTAACGTAGTGCCATCCCACCATTGAGAGGTAGGTAGCACCACCGTTGGAGGTGTTCGGGTCAATTCGAGTTTAGGGACATGGTGATCACCAGAGCAATGGGAAGACACCTTAGAAGCTACCCTCATGCCAGGTTCCCGGATCATGAGGACTTACTAAGACATCCTCTACTCGACGATCACCTTTCGAGGCAAGGCAACAGTGAGGCGTACCCTAGGGGTGGTGTGTGCGATTCGTGTGTCATTTTCATTTGCATTTATCTTGTCATGTTATTGGTGTTCTAGCGTTTGTTTTTATTTTTTGGTCCATACATTCTTTCATGCCATTTGTTAACAGTTAAAATATTTGCGGGAAAGTAAAGATCTAAAGCTATTACAAAAGGCGCGGGTCCACATCGCCAAAATTAACCAGGACCCGATTTGACAGAAAAATAAAGAAATTAAAAGAATTAAAAGTGCGAGAAGTAATTTACATGGCTTCGGGAGAGATACATAAGTATTTAAACGAAAAAGAAATAATTATGCGAATTAATTAAATCGAAACGAGGGCGTTGGACCCTTTTGCAAGATTAAATTACATGGAACTGATTTATTAAAATTAAAAGAAAGAAAGAACTTTTTTTTTGGTATTTTTAGTATTTTAGGATTTAATAGAAAAAAGAGAATTAATTAAAATTAAAATAAGATGCAAACCCTAATTCTAGTGGCTTTTAATTTATAAAAAAAAATAATTGAAGTTTTTAACCTAAAATTAAACCTAATTTTTATATGCAAATTTGATTATGAAAATAAATAAAATAAATATTTAATTATTTAATATATTTATGAAAGAAAAAAATAAAAAGATGAAATTTATTAATTAAACCCTATTTCTACATTTTTTAGATTTCTATTAAAAGAATTAACATTGCAAACCTAATTTAAAACTACATTCAATTACATGCAATTTATTTACAAGAAATATTAAAATATAAAAATATTTATTGTTTTTTTCCTTTTCTGATTTTTTTATGATATTTTGTATTTTATGAAAATAATAAATTAAAGAAATAAATGAAATTAATTAAAATAAAGAAAAGAAAAATATAAGAAAAGAATAGAGAAAGCAAACCCTAGGGGGTTCAGTCCCACATATGGAGGTATAATCTTGAGAAATCTGGCCCAATAAGCATGGTCCGTTTGACTTTTCCAGGCAACCTGCTGGCATATTGACTAGGGTTTAGGGTGTTCCTCCAATCTATGCCTTTGATCTGATGCTCCAAGACGCGTGGCATGCTGGATTTGGGAGTGTATGGTGGACTTGAACGTTGGCGCTGCATGTGAAGATCAATGGAAAAATAATATTGAGAATATTGAAGACCTGGGCTCGAACCCAGGTCATGCACTATACCAGCCTTATGCCTTGCCAGTTGTTCCAGATGCGCACTTTGTATGTAATATAATAAACAAACATTATAATATGAAACAAATCAGTAATGACTTCTGCGCGTGAGTTTTTGAATACTCCAACCATTACTCCACACGTCATCATCTTCCTCGCATCTTTGTTTTTTCCTGAAACAAAAGAAACATAGGCAACGGTTTTCACGCGTTGCCTAAGATAACATATCAAGAAATAGCGATTAGCCCTAGGGGCTCTATAAATTAGGCGCGAGGGTAGGTTTGAGATCGTCTGAACGCCCTGAGTTGAATGGTCCAATTCATATGCTCCAATTTTTCTTTGTTTCAAAATCCCCAATTTAAAGTCCTGTAAACCCTAAATTTCAATAATGGTGAAATCACCTATAGCATGTAATAATCCAATTAAACGCATGGGTTAGCTTTAGAATCATACCAGGAACACGAATCAACAATTAAAATGCCTTGAAAATGCATAGAATTTAAAATACGATCATGGATTTTTCATGAGATATTTCAAGTTTTGTATACCAATTCCTTAAGCTTTGATGAATGTTCTTGATTGGGACACGTCCAATGGACCTTCAGCAAGCTAATGAAACAAAAATTATGTCTTGAATCGCCCTGGAAGTGAGTTTTCAGAATTGAGTTTCTTAACAAAATTTCAAGCTTTTGTTTTCAATTTTCTGAGCAGCTGCGTGTGTATATGCATTAGGGTTGTGTTTAGGCTTTTGTATTGAGTCAATTAGGTCAAGAAAAATAGAACAAATCCATTGCATTCATAGTTTTTGGAAATTTGATTTTCTATATCTTTTTTCAATCTTTTCCATGTGTTTTTGTACCAAATTAAGATCAATTCAATCCAAATCTTTCTATATTGAGTCATGACCGAAATCTTGAGGATAAAACATGCACAAAAAGATTGAAAAAACTTAGGTTAGCATTTTTCATGTATTTATTTTAATTTAAATGAATTATTATTAATAAAAATCCAAATAAATAAATAAATAATGAATAAAAACTTCCCTTTGGGCCAAGTGGTCGTGCACATGCCATGGATGATGATTTGTGGAAGAAAAATGGGCCCATTAGCAATTTTAGGTCATTTGAGCCAATGTTGACTTTTCAAAATATCCAAAAGTTTCCCAACTTCCACAAGGCATAACTTGCTCAATTTTTAAGCTTTTCTCATGTTCTTGGACATTTTGGAAAGGTCTTTGAGTCCTCTAACCAATGCATTTGGTCCCATGTCATTTTGATTTACCAATCTCAAGTTATGGCCTTTGACTTAAAGTCTCTTTTTGTTGACTTTTGAAAATGACCTATAATGTTGAAATTGATAACTTTTTGTGAGAGCATTTCTTGGACTTGAAGTATGAAGATGAGTTATAGGAAATCTCTTCCTCTTCAAAATGAGCTCTTGATGGAATTTTTCTGATAATCTATGTGAAAGTTATGCCTTGGTCAATTTACAGTTGACTTTTTCAGCTGTCCAAATAAGGAAACTTTTGCATCTTGATGATTTCTGAGCCAAATTTTGAGAATCATGATCAAGCATTGATCAAATGATGTTTGTGGCTTCAAAATGATATGTTGACCAAAATTTTGAACTTTTGACTGTCAAATGACCATTTTGCCCCTAAAGTTGACTGTAGTGCAATTAGGGTTTTTGACTGTGCAATTTTGTACTGAATGTCTTGAAACTTGATATGAGGATACTTGACCATATTTGTAAGCATGTGAGACTTGATTGGACCTTTGGAAACTTCATTTTCTTGATCAGAACACAAACCCTAATTTTGACTGTATAGGGGATCTTTAACTGTGCAGCCCTTGGGGAATTTTGAAGCATGACTTGGCAAATCTTTGAAGAATATGGGAGGGCAAATTTTGGGGTACAACAAGATCTTTCCAAGAACTCTATCAATGTCCCAAGGTTCCCATGAGCACGTACCACCTTCCATTCAATATGTCTCACGCCCAGAAGTGCTCCATCGAACATCAATTTTTGGGATGGAGATGTTTTAGTTCAAGCTAGGATCATGGTTTGACCTCCCCATAACCTGCGTGTTAAAATGTTATATTTTGATTCGCCCGTTCAAAATAGAGGGACCCTACTAGAGCACGCGTGTTTTCCAAATAAACATGTTCATTTGTTCTACATTATATACATTTCTTTGTTCTTATACTAACGGGTGTAAAGTCGTCCCAACGGTTGAGTGCGTGAGTGTTAAGGTGTTATGTGCGTGAGAGGTCAGGGGTTCGACCCCTGCCTCTTGCAGATTACTTTTTCCATTTTCTTTTTGTAGATCCAATACAACCAGGTCATATACGCGCACCATGTAGCCTCAGATCTACACATTTCAATGTCAATGCAGTCAGATCCAAGAGCTTCAATGTGAGATTCACCATGCATCCTCAAGACCTCTCCTCACTGGATCCTAATACAGCCTCTGGGTTCCCTCACCCTTGGGCCTAACGTTTTTTCAAATCAGCAACCCCCCCCCCCCCCCCCCCCCATTTTAATTTTGCTATCCTGGCCCATTTAGTTTTAATTTTTTATTTATTATTTATCTCTTTAACTTTGTTTATCATTAACCAAATACTAAAAAATCACAAAAAACTTAGGACTAATTTTTCCTTAATTAAATAATTAATTTTCTTTAATTGATTAACTAATTAAACTTTAACCTTTTCTTAATTTAAAATAAAATAGAATTAGGTTTAATTTATATGTTTAAATTATTTTCTTTTTTATAACAAAAACAATAAAAAAACTTAGACTATTTTTATTAAAAATTAATTTTATTTTCTAAATAGGTTTTAGGGCAATTTTCATTGTTTTCTTAAATCGAAAATCAAAAACAACAAAACGTTTGTCTTATTTACTTTAGGTTTTAGACGTACATTTAGCTTTCGCGCGTTATTTATTTCCCTTCATATTTTTATTGTATCTGTACAATGGATGTAATAGTTAATAGACTTCTATCCGCTTTCTTTATTTTTTCTTCCCCCCAATTCTTGTACATTGCAAATCCCCTCCCCGGAGCCATGTAATAGTCTAGGTTTTTTACCTTCAGCACTTTATATCTTGTATATATTAACTGCTAGTAACTAGGCGTGTATGAAAAGACTGAAATCAAAAGTTAGCAAACTTAACAAAAAGACAAAAATAACTGAACATAACACACTTTCACATATACACCTCTAGGATACCCCACTTTGGTTGCCTTCAGAAATAAATCAGTCATGAGGCAGGAGCACTTTAGCAAAGACCCATAAATCAAAAGATCATAGTCCCTCGATGACCCTACAGTTTCCTTTCGGTAAATGATCTAGTCCCTAAACAAAATTGCTAAAGCGTCTCCACAAATTGCCTTCGTTACTATAACGTCTCTTTGAATGTCCCTCATACATCCAACGATAGGGCTACCTACTCACTAATTCTAGGATAGCACTATCTAAAGGATAGGAGGAAAAGAACTACCTTTTAGAGTACAAAGTAGATAGTTGTTAGAAGTTTGCTCAAAAACATTTTTGCACTTACAAATACTACTTTTCAAAAGCAATTTTCAAAACATTTGTTTTGTTAACACTCTTGAGGACTGATACAAGAGTTAAACGCAAAGCAAATCGCCACACTAAGGAATTTTCCAAACATTTTCAAACACACAAAGCACAAAGGTATTTCAAAATGAGAAAACCTCTAAGAGCCTGTAGATAACTACGTATGGAAAGGGTGATAACACCTTCCCTTTCAATAATCTACCCACCTTACTCAGAATAATCTTGAAAAAGGTCTTTTTCTGTTCTTTTCACCCTTTCCTTAATTTGGATAAAAGAAAATTCGGTGGCGACTCTTGCTTACCGCAACATTTGCAAACACAAACACAAAAACCAGTATTAAACAGTCGGTTCTGCCACCGTATCACAGCTTCCTACTAACTAATGGTAGGAAAACACTATCTAAGAAGGAGGAAAATAACATGGAAGATCTTTGAGTAGGTAGATAGCTTGTAATCACTTGCTTACAAAAGAAAGACATCTTTTACACAAAACACTTTTTCTCTGAAATATTTTAAAAAAACAAACACTTTGTATGCATTCTTAACTGATACAAGAATCATTACAAAATTCGTCGTACTTAGGCATTTTTCAAAATATTTTCAAACGAATCACATACACAAAGAATTTTAAAAAAAAGTGAGCTAAGCGATTAAGATCCCGTAGATAACTACGGATGAAAAGGGTGCTAACACCTTCCCTTTTCATAACCTACCCCCCGAACTCAAATATTTCGAAGGTCTTTCCTGTTCTTTTCACTCTTTTCTTATTGGAGAAAAGAGAAGTCGGTGGAAACTCTTGCTATCCTCAACATTTGCGATAAAAAGCAAAACAAGTCAATTCTCCCACCATATTACATATATAATCAGACCAAGGGTTAAATATGAAGAAGAAGTGAACATGGTTTATGGTTGTCCCGATGAATTCCATATTTTTGATATAAACTATATGGATGATGGTCTAGTACAGCTGCATGCCAAATTTTGTCACATGGATGGTCAGGAGGTACATCATTATGGGTCATGTCAGATCTGTTGTAGGGATTCATGTGGTTGTTCTGTAGTAAGAATAGGTGTTCAATTGATGTTAGATAAAGGTATTATCAGAGTCACATGAAACAAAGGTGATTATAATAGATTTAATATGGTTGAAGATTACTCTATTAAGGCCATGTTTGATGATGAGTATGTTTCTTCTGAAGAAGGTACGTTTACTGATAATGATTCTGTGATTCCTGGATATGCTGAAGAGGTAGGAGTGAATGTCATTATACCATATTTTGATGTTCCCTCTCCTATAGAGATTGTGTATTGCAGCGGACCTGTTGTAGCTCATGTGGTTATTTATTTTCCTAGTGTTGTTCCCTACTAGTCAGATAGAGTTATACCTTACAAGTACAATGCAACTATCTTGGAAGACAGTGTGGAAATTCCAATCCAACCTTTGACCCATGTTGAGAATATAGCTGAGGCCAGTCGAGTGACCTGTAGTGGTCGTGTCTTTGCTCCTACCTTTCTAGGAGGTGTTGATCCTGGAAAAAAGATTGTTGAGACTTATATTGAGCCTAAGAAGGGGGTAGGAGAATTCAATAGTGCTACAATGGAGAAGGATGTTTATGATTTGTTGAAGATCATTAAGATGAGTGATTACAAGATTGTGGACCAATTATTTCAAACCCTGTCTAAGATCTCCATTCTAACTTTATTGACGCACTCCTCTGCTTATCGAGAATCTCTGATGAGAGTGTTGGATCAGGCTTTTATTGAAAGAGATGTATCTCTTGATCAGTTTAATGGTGTTGTGGGAAATATTACATCTTGTAACAATCTGAGCTTTTGTGGTAAGGAATTACCCGATGAAGGACGAAACCATTATTTGGATCTGCATATATCTATGAATTGTAAGAATGACTCCCTGTCCAATGTGCTGATAGACAATGGATCTGCTTTGAATGTCATACCGAGGAGCACTCTCTTGAAGCTTAAGTACCAAGGAACTCCTATGCATCCAAGTGGCATTATAGTAAAAGCTTTTGATGGTTAGAGAAAATATGTCATTGGAGAGGTGGACTTACCCATTCACATAGGTTCGCACATGTTTCAAATTACTTTTCATGTTATGGATATTGTACCAACTTACAACTATTTATTGGGACGGCCTTGGATCCATGAAGCAGGGGCCGTCACATCAAATCTACATCAGAAGTTGAAAATTGTCTGTGAAGGGAAGGTAGTTATTGTGAATGGTTAGCAAGCTCTGTTGATATCTCATTTGTCTTCCTTTATCATTGTATAAGGTGATGAAGCCATTGTTGGGACCCAGTTCCAAGCTGTGATGCGGTGGCAGAACCGACTATTATATACTGGTTTACTTTTTTTGTTTGCAAATGTCGCGGTAAGCAAGAGTCTCCGTCGACTTTTCTTTTATCCAACAAAGGAAAGAGTGGAAAGAATAGAAAAAGACCTTTTTCTAGATTTTCTAAGTAAGGGGGTAGATTATGGAAAGGGAAGGTGTTAGCACCCTTTCCATCCATGGTTTTCCACGGGCTCTTAGTTACTTGCTCATTTTTGAAAATTGTTTGTGTTTGTGTGTTTTGAAAGTTTTTATTTGCTTTATGGTAACTCTTGTATCAGTCCTCAAGAGTGTGATAAAGCGTTTTTGAAAGGAAGTTTGAAAAGTGTGTAAGTGTGAAAAAAGTTGTTTTTGAGCAAGTACTTAAGAACTGTCTACTTACTTGAAAAAGGATGTTCTTTTCCTCCTTTCCTTTAGATAGTGCTATCTTACTATTAGTGAGTAGGTAGCCCTATCGTTGGATGTTGAGGGACTATCAAAAGGGACTTTATGGTCACTGAAGGCAACATGTAAGGATACCTTAGCATTTCGAAAGGACTGTCATCATATAGGCAACATCGAGGGACGAGATCATTTCTCGTAGGAAACTCGAGGGACATTAAGGGACTATGATCTTTATGATGACTTTTAGATTGAGGGTCTTTGCTAAGATATCCCTACGTTCGAGGGACATGACCATTGTTTTCCAAGGCAACTAAGTGAGGAATACCCTAAGGGTGCAAGTGTGAGAAATGTGTTCAATTTTCAAATATTTTATCTTGTGTTAGTGACCTAATGATTATTTGATTTAATCTTGTCATGCACACCTAATTAATAGCACTCTATATACAAGCATATAAGGAATATAAAAGCGAGAAAAAAAGTTCCTATGCTATTACAAGGCTTTGGTGTAGATACATAAGTAATGGACGAAAAGTAAAGTGCGGAAATAAAAACCCTAATTTAGCTATTACAAACTGGGCGCAGTTACATAAGTGATAAAAAATAATCGTATGAAAAAAAGTAATGACACACAAAAATTAAGACGGGAAAAAGTTCTAAACCCTAAAAAATATAATTGCTCGTTAAAAATATTTTTGGTATTTTAAGGAAAAAAATTAGAAGTTTGAAATTCTGGCTGCAGATACTCAATGTCACGTCCAATGTTATGACACCGTATCTGACTTACTATATGACAGTAAATACAAAAGCAGTAAATAACACAGTCAATTGTTTACCCAGTTCAGTGTGCAACAACACCTACTCTGGGGGCTACCAAGCCAGGGAGAGAATCCACTATAAGAGATGTTAATTCAGGAATAAACCAACCAGTTTATCTCCTTCACTTAAGACCTACCCAATGCAATTCTAATCTAAGTACAACTTAAACCTGAGTTCCTACTCACTCCCCCTCAATCACAGCAGTGATACATAAACCAATTTGACTTAAGAATTGATGAAAACACTCTTCAAAACACACACTTGATTAAGCTTCACAGCTTTTTAATCAAGCAACACAATCACTCGTGCTTCACAGCTTTGAGTGATGTACACAACTACCTTGACTCTGCTTCACAGCTTTAGTCAAGTAACATTCAAACACTCTTGCTTCAAAGCTTTGAGTGCTACACAACCCTTACAATTGAAACCTATTCCAAGGCACTTATCACAATGATAATTTCTTGGAGTACAATAAACAAATCTATACAGATTACAAAATTGATCTTCTAATAAATCAACAGGGATATCTTGAAAAACCGCAGCTCTGTTGAATATATATAGCAGCTGCAACTTCAGTTAGGGTTTCCAAAAACCTAGGGTTGATTCCGTTTGACCTAAAGACCAGGTCACAGGACTTTATTGATCAGGTTAGGATTGAGCTAGATTACTCCTCAGAAAACGCAGGATTCTGTTTAGAAAGGACTGAGTTATTTCCTGAAAAAACTCAGACTTATCCAATCCTGCAATCCTGTTAGTTCAGAACAGGATGTCATAACATCTGTTATGACATCTGAGAAAACCTGTCTACTGATTTAGCAAAATGTGATCATTTTGCAAACATGCTCAGATACACACTTATAAACATCAGTATTTGAATTACAATATTTTTCTGCACATGTACCTAATGAGTTAGTACAACCTGAACTAGAATGTTATGACATCAGTCATGACATTCACACATACACTTAGGATTTACCAAAAATGCAAGCCAATATCTAAACACTTACAAACTCCCCCTTTGGCAGATTTTTGGCTAAAGTCCCTAAAGAATCAGAGCTAGATGGATAGCAGCAGAAATAAGTGACAGCAGAAAAATATAAAGTCAAGTACTAATTAAGCAAGTACCAAAATATTCTCCCCCTCTTTAGCCACAAATGGGCCAAAGATACATGTTCATAAAGTTATACAGTTATCCAAAACAAAAATAATGAGATCAGCATCTGACAACAGCAGAACACACTCCCAAACTCCACCAGCAACACCACCAAGCATCAATCAACCTTCAAGCACTGTCATCAGACTCAGAGGAGCCAGTTTCTTCAATGTTGAGCTGTCCTTCAGCTTCTATACCTTCTTCCCTTCTGCTTTCTTTAGCTTCCTCCTTTTCTAGCCTGGCAATTAGAGCTTCTAGGGTCCTTTTTCTAGCATCCAGATCTTTGCAAGTTTCTTTTAAAACAGCTATGACATCTGATGTCTTGGACTGGGTCTTTGCAGACGATGTCTCAGCTGATGTTATGACAATGTCTGGAGCATGGGATCCCTGAAACAATTTGTAGTGCAGGCCAAGGGCAGGAGCTCTTTTGCAGACTGTATCTCTTGCTACAAGGATGTCAGGGTATTGTGCAAGGATGATTCCACAAAGGAGGGAGGGAAAAGCAATTGGTCCTTTGACAGCATAACTGCCAGCATGCTTCAAGGTTTGTTCAAAGATGTACCTTCCATAGTCAAAGGCAGTCTTGGTTCCTACAGCATAGATAAATCTCCCCAATCCTGTGGAGATGGTTGATTTGTGGTTTGTAGGCACCCAGTTTGCTGCACCTATTTTATGCAAGATGGCAAATTTCATGCTGAGTTTACTAGCATTCAGCTTCCCTTTCAATGGCCAGCACTTTACTTGCCTGGCAGTGATGGTTAAACACACTTCATTGTCAGTTGCCTCTAAATCAGGACAGTCCTTATTTGTTCTTCCAAGAAACTTGTTAATTTCTGATGGAGAGAACTTGACCCTTCTTCCTCTAACAAACACACTCTCAAAGTCAGCTGACCTCCCATCAGCACAATCATTGGACAAGTTCACTACAAACTCCTTAACCAGATTTTCATAACATTTGTTAAACTTCATCACTGTCTCCATTAGCCCAGCATTCCTGATCAGATCCATGATGTCCTTGCACTCCAAGGCATCATTGTTGAGTTCACTCTCCAAGGCTATTCTCTTCAAACAGACATACTTCCATCTGTTTGCATTGTCAGGATGATGAAAGGAGATGTTGTCTGTTGGCACTTCAGGCACTCTAGCAATCTTGCTGGAGGGGAGCTTCCTTCTGATGGGAGTATCTTCAATATCAATCTCAAATTCTGATTCATCATCAGAATCGGAAGTTTCGGGTTCTTTACTTTTCTTAGGGATTGGTTGTCTAGCAGTCTGCACCTGTGCCTTCTTTCCTTTTGTCTGAATTTTCTCAGCCATCCCTTCAGCCTTGGATTTCTTAGCATCAGGTTTAACATTCTGACTACTCTTTCTTTTCATCAATCTCCTAGCAATGCTAGGGTTCACATTAGCAATCAGTTCATTATCAGAGTAATCTTCATCCACATCAATGATAGGTGGATCAGCAGCCTTTTCAGAGGTGTTCTGAATGTTGTCTTTTGGTGTCACAACATCCTCAGTGACATCTACATTTTCAGCACCTTCCACATTTGGACTTTCTGATTGATTCAAAGGAATGGAAATCCCCGGTACAGATTGGTTGCCACTCAGAATGCTAGTAACCAGCCTAGCAATAGCTTGGTGTACTTGAACTGATCCTTCTCTATTAGGTATAGAAGACGAAGGATGAGAAGAATTACCAGAAACTGTAGCTTGAGCTCTTCCTGCATGTCTGGTTCTGAGCTTTTTGACTCTGGCTGGGTCAGTTGCCATCTCCCTGAGAGGAGTGACCTCAAGAACTTCAGATTCTATGCATGTAGTGATTGCCCTAGAATCTTGATCAGATGATGACGATGATGAGGAAGACGAAGCCGCCATGGTGGAAGACGATGTCTGAGACATTTTGTTTAACTTTGAGTAGTAGTTTGAGGAAAATCTTTGATTGGGAGGAGGAAACAGGTTGCAAGGATGAGAGAGGTAGGGAGTAAAAGGGAGTCTCTTCAACTTCTCAAGGCTTTTGAAGGAATTGTGAATGAATATGATTAACCCACTAAATATAGACTTATTAAAATTAATCCCTTCAACCCTTGTTTTCAGCAAAACTGATTGCTATAATTTCTCATGTTGGTGAATACCCAATCTGCCCCTCAAATTTTCAAATTTATTTCCAACAAGCGCCTTGGTAGAAGAATCAGTCAGCTGAAGCTTAGAGAAACTATGTTCCAGTTCAAATGACTTCTTCTCTTCAAAGTCAATAGGTTTCAAGGAAATGTTGAATGTTTTCAGATTATCACACCACAATGTCACAACATCTTGTGTAACATTGTACTCAGGAAGCATTTGTTTTGAACAGAATTTATGAGACTTGTTCTTTCCGACATCCTTGTCAAGATGACTTAAGGTTCTGACAACACATTCTTCTTCAAGTTTATTTGCCACATCACATATATTATCAGCCTGTAGTTTTGGAGTTCTTCTGACAGCTTCCATGGCTCTTTTCATTCTTCCAAGCTTATGCTGCCACTGTTTCATCTCTTTTTCTTCTTTGATGATTTGACTCATTGTGGAGATATCAGTGTTCTCAGGCTGCCACACATAACAGTTATCTTTGGATTTAATTCCTCTCATTACAACATCTAGTTTTTCATTAAACACTAGACATTCAGATCTTGAGAAGTTGACCATGAATCCTAGATCACATAGTTGACTGATGCTAATGAGATTAGTAGTCAACCCTTTTACCAACAGTACCTTATTCAGACTTGGAAGTCCAGGGCAGTCCAAATTACCAACTCCTTTGACTTCTCCTTTAGCACCATCTCCAAAGGTCACAAAACTGGTGGTGTGAGGCATAACATTATTGAGAAGATTTTTGAATCCAGTCATGTGTTTGGAACATCCACTGTCAAAGTACCAATCTTCCTTTGCAGTGACCCTCAGGGAAGTGTGAGCTAACAGTGCAGTAGCCTTTTTCTTCCATTGTGTAGCATGCGGTACCTTTTTAGACTTAGGTTTGACATCTGAGTTCTAGTTAGGATATCCATGTAATCTGAAGCAGAAGGGCTTTATGTGACCATATTTCCCACAATGATGACATCTCCATCTTTGGTACCTCTTCTTCATATGTCTCTGTCCCTGATGTTGAGAGTAAGGTTGAGACATCCGTTTTGACATTTGCTTCCCAGTACTAAATTTCTTTGTTTCCACAAATCCTATGCCAGATTTATTTCCCATATTTTGTCCAGCCTGAAGGATCTCTTCCAATTTGTCTGTTCCATTGGTCAACATATTGACAGATTTGGTCATTTGATTCAGTTGTGAGTTCAGCAGTTGAACTTCTCCTTCTAAATGACTTATAGTTTCAAGATTTGCCCTCTTTTCAGCCTCCAGCTTTATAATGAGTTTTGATTGTTTCTCATTTTGCACACAGACTTCACCACTTCTGATACACAATTTCTTGTAGGTATCAGCCAGTTCTTCAAATGTCACTTCTTCATCACTGGTGTCACTTTCAGAAGTACAAACACTAGTTAGGGCAGTAACTAGTTTGGCAGATTCTTCTTCAGAATTGCTTTCTGAATCATAGTCAGACCAAGTAACAGTCATTCCTTTCTTTTGCTTCTTAAGAAAGGTAGGACATTCAGCTCGAATATGTCCATATCCTTCACATCCATGGCATTGAATACCTCTGCCTTGGTTTCCCTTATCGTCTGACCTTGGTCTTCTGCTGGAACTGTCAATGTCAGAAGGAATGTTATGAACATTAGACCTTGACTTTGGGTCCATTCTTTTGATGATCCTATTGAACTGTCTTCCAAGCATGGCAATGGCTTCTGATATGTTTTCTTCTTCATCCTCCTTGTATTCAACATCAGTGTTGGATACAAGTGCTATGCTTTTGTTCTTCTTGTCACCATTATCAGTGATCCCCATCTCAAATGTCTGAAGAGACCCAATAAGTTCATCCACTTTTAACTTGCTAATGTCCTGGGCTTCCTCTATGGCAGTTACCTTCATTGCAAATCTTTTAGGCAAGGATCTGAGAATCTTCCTCACCAGTTTTTCTTCTGACATTTTTTCTCCCAGTGCTCCTGAGGTGTTGGCAATCTCTAAGATGTTCATGTGAAACTCATGAATGGTTTCATCTTCCATCATTTTTTAGATTCTCAAACTTAGTGGTCAACATCTGAAGCCTTGACATTTTTACTTTGGAAGTGCCCTAATGAGTAGTTTTGAGAGTGTCCCAAACTTCCTTGGCCAGTTCATATTGATGTACTAGTCTGAATATGTTTCTATCAATTCCATTGAACAAGGCATTTAAAGCTTTTGAATTTTCCAGAGCTAACTCATCTTCTTCTTTACTCCAGTCTTCCTCAGGCTTCAGACTGATTGTCCCATCTCTTTCAGTTATGGTGGGATGAATCCATCCTTTGTCAGCAGCTCTCCAAGCCTTTTTGTCCAGAGATTTTAGGAAGGCAATCATATGAGGTTTCCAGTAGTCATAATTGGTTCCATCCAGAATGGGTGGTCTATTTCCAAAAACTCCTTCTTTGTCCATAGTGCCAGAAAGTGATATCCCTAGATCTCACCCAGTAATACAGGCAGGGTGCCTGCTCTGATGCCAATTGAAATTCTGGCTGTAAATACTCAATGTCACGTCCAATGTTATGACACCGTATCTGACTTACTATATGACAGTAAATACAAAAGCAGTAAATAACACAGTCAATTGTTTACCCAGTTCAGTGTGCAACAACACCTACTCTGGGGGCTACCAAGCCAGGGAGAGAATCCACTATAAGAGATGTTAATTCAGGAATAAACCAACCAGTTTATCTCCTTCACTTAAGACCTACCTAATGCAATTCTAATCTAAGTACAACTTAAACCTGAGTTCCTACTCACTCCCCCTCAATCACAGCAGTGATACATAAACCAATTTGACTTAAGAATTGATGAAGACACTCTTCAAAACACACACTTGATTAAGCTTCACAGCTTTTTAATCAAGCAACACAATCACTCGTGCTTCACAGCTTTGAGTGATGTACACAACTACCTTGACTCTGCTTCACAGCTTTAGTCAAGTAACATTCAAACACTCTTGCTTCAAAGCTTTGAGTGCTACACAACCCTTACAATTGAAACCTATTCTAAGGCACTTATCACAATGATAATTGCTTGGAGTACAATAAACAAATCTATACATATTACAAAATTGATCTTCTAATCAATCAACAGGGATATCTTGAAAAACCGCAGCTCTGTTGAATATATATAGCAGCTGCAACTTCAGTTAGGGTTTCCAAAAACCTAGGGTTGATTCCGTTTGACCTAAAGACCAGGTCACAGGACTTTATTGATCAGGTTAGGATTGAGCTAGATTACTCCTCAGAAAACGCAGGATTCTGTTTAGAAAGGACTGAGTTATTTCCTGAAAAAACTCAGACTTATCCAATCCTGCAATCATGTTAGTTCAGAACAGGATGTCATAACATCTGTTATGACATCTGAGAAAACCTGTCTACTGATTTAGCAAAATGTGATCATTTTGCAAACATGCTCAGATACACACTTATAAACATCAGTATTTGAATTACAATATTTTTCTGCACATGTACCTAATGAGTTAGTACAACCTGAACTAGAATGTTATGACATCAGTCATGACATTCACACATACACTTAGGATTTACCAAAAATGCAAGCCAATATCTAAACACTTACAAAGTTTAACCTAATTTCTAACTAATTTTAAAATAAAGAAAATAATTTAAAGTTAATTAAATTAATTAATTTGCAAAAATTAATTTATTAAGAAAAAACTAAGTCCTAATTTTTTGTGATGATTTTCTGATTTTATGATTAAAAAAAGAATAAACTAAGAAACATAAACTAAAATAAATAAAAAAATAAAGAATTTGAGAAATGGGCCTGAGGGGGGTGAGAACCCAATTGGAGGGGTGATGCTGTTGGAATTTGAAGCCCAGACTGCGTTGGCCCAGTGCAACTGTATGGGATCTAGTGGGAAGAAATGCTTGGGAGGTGCACCATGAGGACGCATCATTGGACATTAGATCTGGTAGTGGATGGATCCAAAGGTGATGAGAATGGGACGCATGATGCACACACTTACCCTCGTGACACTGAATCTGCAAGAAATATTTAGAAAAATAATATGCAGGAGGCAAGGGTCAAATCCCTGACCTCCCACACATACAATGCCTTAACTTTTCACTCTTGCCATCTGTGCTTCCTGATCATTCATACATATAATCAAAACACAAATATATAATATAAAACAAGGAAAACTGCTAAGTTGTCAAACACGCGCCAGCAAGTGGGGTCCTGTATTTCAAATGATCCAATCAGGCGCAGAGAGCGTTGTTTGCTTCCAACCAATGGAATGTTGTCATCCTGCCACGCCAGCTGGTTGACTGAAGACCGGCTAGTCCAACCACCGGAGCCAGTGGTTTCCACCATCTTCTCCGGTGGAGTCACCTGAAAAAGTGGTCAAACAGAAAAACAAAGTATGCAAATTGACTTAAAAAGATCCGTTGATCATGAATCTGGCCTCAAAAATGCCTAATTCCTCCTACATCACAGGGTTCGAATCTAAAACCATAACAGCGTCCATTCATTGCAATGTGTGATTCCAGGCCCTATGGTCTCATGTAATACGTCAAAAAGCCAGCAAACATCATTAGCAACACAAATATAAACTCAAACAAAATTTATATGGCCTATTGTGAGAGTTTGAGATCCAAGATTTTACCAAACAATTGGAAATTTGGTTGGGAAATCTCAGAGTGTTTCAGGCGTGTGTGAGGACTGGTTTGTCTTCCTGGGAACCTCAGGAGGAAGATGGAGTGCCTAGAATGGGATAAATATGCTTGAAACGTGAGCTTTTGAATTGCAACACACTTGAATATTTTCGAAAATTTGTTCTTGGTTTGGAGGCAGCTTTCACGTGTTCTCTTTCACAAATGATTCCCACATGTTTTTGCCGGCTATCCTGAGTTATTTTAGGCCTTAAGAGATTTTGAAATCAAGCCCATCCAATCTTCATATATTTTTTATCATTTATTTGATTTAAATTGAATTTTAATGATTAAAAAATCTCAATAAATAAAATAAAGGATCAAATAAGGCATGGGTGGGCTTGGAGGTCGTGGACTATGTTAGAAACAAGTTTCAAACATTAAAAGGTAGGCCCATTTGGAGAAAATTCAAGTTTGGTCAATATTGGCTTCATGCACATTTCCAAAAATTGGTCAACTTTAGCAATGCATATCTCTCTCATTTTTAACCCTAAGAGGGTGCTCTTGGACTTTTTATAGATATTAAGATGTCCTCTAAACAACCTTTTTGGTTTCATCTCAATTGGATCTTCTATGTTTATGTAAGGAGCTTTGACCCAAAAGGTGTTTTTTTTAAAGGACCTGTAATGTATGAGCTTGTATCCTTTGATTGAGGCATTTCTTGAACTTGAGGGATGAAGAGAAGTTGTAGGGAATTGGATTCTCTTAAAAATGAGCCTTTGTGGAAAACTTTATGATAAAGTATGAGAAAGTTATGCCTGGTCAATGTTTGGTTGACTTTTCCTATAGAAACCCTAATTTGCCATTTTTGACTTTTGATGTGTTAGGAGCTTTTCTTGAGGAATCATGATCAACCCTTGATCAAATGATGTACATCACTTCAAAATGTTGATGTTGACCAAAAATCTTGAAGTTTGACTGTATTTGGGCCACATACAGTTGATTTCCAAGCATTTGAGCAGTTGACTGAGCAAACTTGTTGTTCAAGGCATGAAATTTGGCATGGATGATGTTGAGAACATATTAGGACAATGGAGAACATTTAGGATCCTTGGGACTCACACATCTTGATTAAAATTGAAACCCTAGTTTGAGGTTTATTGCCTTAGGAGGAGAATTTGCCTAGTCAATTCTTAGTCATCCTTGAGCAATTGAGGACCTCTAGAGGCATGCCTTTAGTGAAAATGGGAGGGAAAATTTTGGGGTACAACACAAGCTTTGTCATTGAAAATATAAGGCAAAATTAATATTCCATCACCTCATTTAAATATGAACAACAAATATTGAAGAAAGGCCCTAGTAATGTATAGGGACAGGTTATTGATCCACCTGTGAACAAGAATATGACTGGTTTGGGTTTATCCCTGAAGAATAAAGTTATGAAGCTGAAATATTCCTTCAGCTAATATAAAGATATCTTCCACATTGTAGGATATTGTCGCGTCTGTGATTTTCATCGAAGCGCAAATGGAGGTGAAAGGATAAAGAGTCACCATAAATTTTATTTATCCCAAAAGAGGGAAAGGAAACACTAAGTTGTAGCAATATAAATGTTGAGGCTAAGCCATTGGATTGACTTAACTCACACAGATCAAATAAAAATCGCTACCGTGCTTTATTGTTTCCAAAGGAAATGGGAAAAGAGTGAATAAACCCAAAAAAGAGGGGGATAAAATCTAGGTACGGGGGTTGGTTATCAAAAGGGAAGGTATTAGCACCCTAAACATCTACGGTACTCCACATGAACCTCTTTGAATATCTGTGTCTTTTGGCTATAAAAGATGTGTACATAAATAAATGGTGGAGATGAGGAAAGAAGTATTTTTTACAATTTTGCACATGCCGTTGTTATGAACATTTAGTGCCTACGTACCAATTTCCGTGCAATATGGGATTAGGGTACACGTAGTTCACCTTCAATTTTTAAAAAAAAAAGTGTGTTTATTAATTTTAAGAGAAGAGACGTCATTGTCATATCCGAGTGGAAAATATACTTAGTACCCACAATTATGAGAAAGGAGCATTTGTTTCATCTCAAAGTGGAGGATATAATTTGGATTTAAAATACATCACTCAACACCCAAGTGTAAAATGGCTCACTTCACTACATATCATAGAAGTATAGTAGCTTGTGTCACTACAAGAATCAACAAGAGTCAAATCTTTTGAGAAAAGTTTTAAAGTACAAAGCAAAAGTGGAAAAATGGTTTGAGTGAGGTTAATGACTTTTAGTATTTCAAAAGATGTCAAAGCATGGTTAAATTTATTAAAGTTTGATTAAGAAAAGACTTTTGAAAACACATGAACCTAAGTCCAAGTTTATTAAGAAAGTGGTTCAAGTTAGAAAACAAGAAGAGTTTTGAAAATGAGGGAGAAGATTTTTGAAATTAAAGAAGATAGAAGGAGATGAAGAGACTATCCTAAAGCATAAAGTAAAATCCAAGGAAAAGAATGATCTATACAACAAGAATCCAACACTTGACATAATAAGTCAATGTAGAATTCTCATCCTTTGGATTGAAACCAAGCAAGAAAAAATACTAAAACTCTGAGAAATACGAAGCTTCAGATGAATTAAGAAGCAAGCAAAGTCTTCATCGACAAAAATTGGCCAGAGTAACAACTGTATACAGAGAAATTTGCAATCATAGACAAATCATGAAAATCAGAATAACCTACACGGAGTTCCAAAAAATATCAACCAAAGATCATATAGTTCCAAGGTCTCGTGACTTATAATCCTAAGTCTCAGAAATCCACAACTCCATAGTGCTAGGGATAGTAACCAGATAGTCAAAGTAATCTTAAAGTTTTTAATGTTCAAGTTGATTATTAAGTGTCTTCAAAAGAAAATAAAAGCTCAAATGAGAAAAGATAAAATGACATAAAGATAAATGCTCAAGTGAGCAAAATGAAAATAGCATGAGATGTAAATGCTAAAAAATAAATGGTACGTAAAAATAAAGGCACAAAATAAAGGCGTAAAGTAAAGTTAATTGTTAGTGAATTAGAAGTTAAAGGTCAAGTAAAAAATTTAGTTGAATGACCATCTTGAAGCTTGCTTTTGAAAACTCATTAGAAGGTTGATAAAATCAAAACTTCTCAACAACAAGTTTCATTTACTTTTTTTCAAGTATATC
Organism: Vicia faba; assembly: GCA_948472305.1. NCBI lineage: Eukaryota > Viridiplantae > Streptophyta > Magnoliopsida > Fabales > Fabaceae > Vicia > Vicia faba. The sequence continues at coordinate 420,590,271 of OX451739.1, read as the reverse complement.
ATTCATTTTAAGTACTCAAAGCCAACACATATGATCAACGATGTTCAAATGATTAACTTAGACCAAAATTCATGAAGTTCATTATAGGATTTATAAAACCAAAGATTCCTAACAATGAACTTCATAGTTATTGGATCCAAGGTTTCAAATTAAATATACTTGCGCTTGCAAACATAGTTTGGGCCATGAATGATCATTTTTAGAATCGGGACAAATTTAGCGCTATGTTAAGCAATCGTAAGTGGACTTATGTAGAAGCCACACCTATTTTGAGACCAGTAAATAGAAATCTATGTACCAAACATGTTAGAGAAATGATATGTATATCATTCTCAAAAAACATGTAGCACAAGTAAAAATAAGAAAGGGATAAGATGATGAGGGAAGAGAATGATAATATAATCAATGTATCAGATGAAATTAGGGTTTCAAATATCATCAACATCATTCATCTATTTTGGTAGATTTGGTTTTTCAACCTATCAACAGCCAAGATCCAATGAGGTTGAGGAACTAGTCCCAAAATTAAACTCAACTGTCTCCAAATCAGGACCAATCAAAAAATAATAAAATATATTTAATATAAAACAAAATTTAAATGATTTAAAAAGGAAATAATTGGTAAAATACACAACATATATTAAAATACCAAATAAAAAATCCTAAAAAAATATAGAGGTCAAACATGAGTCAAAAAGTGTTGAGAAATTTTTTTAGAATTTTTTTAAAGTCAGAAACTATTTTTAAAATATAAAGAAATAATCAAAATAAACCAAAATTTGTGAAAAATAGTAAAATCAAAAATAAAAATAAAATGAGGTCACCAATATTTGTCAAGAGGTCATTGGATCCTTCCATAATTTTTTCAGAATTTTAAATCAAGAAAAGTATTTTTTTAAACAATTAAAACAAGTCAAATAAAGTGAAAAATCATAAAAAATAACAAATAACAAAATAAAATTGTAAAAAAAAATAAAAATTAGAAAGAGAAAAATCAAAAGTATTTTTGATAATTTTTCCATAATTTTAGAAGTTAAAATGATTTTTTAAATGAATTTTAGAAGTTTAAAACAATTTAATATAATAAATCAGAAAATAAAATAAAAACCAAAAAGTATGGGCCATCTAATCATTGTCAAACACGTTAGTAAGCATATATGAGGGATTGGTGTGTTGTGCATGTTATAAACTTTATTGAAAAACACACAGAATCAGTAAAAGACAAACCAATGAAATTAAAACAATTGTCACATAATCATTGGTTGAAAAACGACATGTAGGTCGTCTTCAACCTCTAGACCCCTGTGCATTGAGTTTTTATGAGATTCTTCAAATATAATTGTTTAAAGCTCAAACCGTTATCATTGGATTTGTCTCTTCCAGACGATCCTAACCTCACCCTTTCGAAAAATTTATATAACCTGTAGCTTATTCGATTTGGAAAAAACCAGAAGAAAAAGGGAAAACGAGTTTTGAAATTAAATGCTCAATTCTCCATGAAATCACAAACCAGAAGAAGCACGAGCTTCAGAGAAGAAGAGGCTGAAACTTATTAAATTATTTGAAGCAAAATGATAGAGAATTCTACCGAACGAAGTAAGAGAATTTTGCTCTAAAACTGGACTTGGATAGCTCGATTTAGTGGATGATTTGGCTTGTTTTTTATGTGGTTAGATTCATAGAAGTTCAATGAATGTGAAGAGCTTAAGAATTTAGAACTGGAAGTGCTTTAAAATCCAATTTGAAGTTGCAGAATTGAGAGGTGTGGACGAAGCTTGACAGAGGTTTTTTGGATCTCTAAAGTTTGTAAAATCAAGTAGAGGAGGTCTATATTTATAGGAGAATGTGATGTAATGCTGATAGAGGGTAAATTATAAGTAATTATATGAAATCATGTGCACCCTGAATATGGAAAAAGTGTGACTTCTAACTCATAAAAAATAAGCTAATTCTTGTGTTTCAACCCTTAATCCAACCTTAGCAACTTTGTTAAACATGTTTAAGTGGAAAACACATACAAAATTTGTGTTTAGAAGCCACATTATGGAAATCAAATCATGACTTTGAAAGGAAACTTCAGTTTCAAGGTACTGACTTTATAGCCATGGTGCAAGCACCTCAAGGACCTTTATGGTGTAATCTTGGATTCTTTGGAAAGCTGAATGATCAATCTTGATAATGTGCTTTGAAATTTTTCTTTTGGATGTTTGAGAAAAAAGTTATTCAACTTTTAAATGAAGAAAAACACACGGATTTTTGTACTTCAAAATATTTCTAAATGTTGAGCTTCAAAATGACCTATAATGTTCTTCAAAATTACATGTCCTTCCATTAAAAATTAGCTCTTGATCCTTGAATATGAAATGAAGTAGACATATTGAATTGAATTTTGGAATTGAGATCACTCAAAAATCAGAAAAATTGGAAGAGTTATATTCTTTGGAAGATGATGAACAAATTTGGGGAAATTCACATAAGACCTATAATCTTTTCAATTCTTAAACAACTTTCCAAGCATTTTCAAGTCTTGCACATTGAAACAAATTTTTAGTAGACATCTCGAAGATTATTGTGAAAAAATAATGAGCTCAATGAGATAAAAGATGATCAAGTTATGATCCTTTAAAATCACACAAGAGAATTTGATAGCCTTTTCAAAGGACTTGTAGTCTTATTCAACCATTAGTGATCTTCCACTCAAAATTAGCCTTAAACCCTTGACAGAACTTGTTAAGGACCCTTTAAAGAGAATAATGGCTTTGGAATAAATCAAAAATCTCAAAAAATAAGCAAGATATGGTCCTTGGAAGTCAGTAAACCCTAGCTCAGAGAGTGTCAAAATAACTTGGAACCCCTTTCATATTTTGATGATTTTTCTTGCACAATTGGATCTTGTCATGCGTAGAGAAGTTGTTGCAGATTATGGTAAGAAACCATAGAAAAAAGAACCAACTCAAAATATTGAAAATTGAGAGATTTGTGCACTTGTGATCACTGAATCAAGCACTTTCTCAATTAGGTCAAACTTGTTGAATCAACCTTGAATCTTTTAAACTTTCTTTGCGAAATAGATTATGATGGATCATATTAGACCATGAAATGATGTTGTCTTTAAGCACACTCAAAGGTGGAGCTTGAATATCAATGAAATTTGTTGAAGAAGGCATGAAAATAAACACATGAACCTATGAATCTTCTTGATGAATACCACCACCAACCTTGAGGAAAACTTGACCTAAATAAGGTAAGAGAGCTCTTTGAACCAAAAAACTTTGATATCATAGAGATAACCTTGAAGCTTAACCTCTTGCAATCCATTGAAGAACCATTTGACTGAGGACCATCCCTCAAAACCCTAGGTTAGATGGTGAGATAGATGCAATTGTGCCATCACCTACTATATGAACATCTAAATAAACATATATACATATCTTGATGTTAATTAAAATAACACATGTTAAAGATACACAATTCAAGGTGCTTGGTGATCCCTCAAGATAAAACTTAAAGATAGGATGAAATAGAAAGGGAAAATCAACCCTAATGTGTGATCTTGATGTTTTGATAATATGATATGATGAGAGATCTTAGGGGGGTAAATTGGGGCATAACATGAGTAAACATGAGGTAAGGAAAGGAGCATGGTCTCACGAACAAGATAAATAGGGTAAGGAAGTCGGTTACGCAAGGGTAAGGTATTAGCACCCCCTCATGTTTGTGGTACTCCATAAGATCCACTTAAGTTTGTTCTAATCTAAGGGTGTAAAAATCTATGTCTAAAGATTAATGTTAAGGTAATGCATGAGAATATATACAAAAAGAAAGTTTTTATTAGTTGTCCATGCTACGGTTGCAAACCTTGGTGCATACGTACCATGGACTGTGCAATGGGGATCAAGGCAGTCGTAGTTCACCTAAAAAATTTTAGTGAGTTGCATGTTTTTTATGAACAATGCTAGCGAAGCATGTACTTTTTGAAAAGGTTTTAAAAGAAAAAGTCCGAAGATAAAAAGTTTTGCATTGGTTGATATTTTTTACCTTGAAAAAGGATTTTGCAATTTTAGAGTGTTTTATGAGTTTGAAAGAAAAAGAGTTTTTCTTTTTAACATGGATGCAAAAGAGAAAAGACTAATAAAAGGGGATCTCAATCATATAAGTTTCCATGGTTGTGGACCTAAATTTGGGATAAAAGGGAGATCTACCTAATATTGTCATGCATGTATATCAATCCTAAGGTCTATTTAGTTCAAACTTAGAGAAGAGTGAACTAAAGATCCTATGGGGAGCATGTCAATCTCACAAACGAGAAAAATAAGAAGCAAGCAATCACACTTAGATAAGGGAGAAAGCAAGTATCACACAAACACACATGTAATGAGGATAGATACCTAAACACATAAGAAATAAAAGATGATAAAACATCAAGTAATAAGCCTAAAAGGGATGATAAAACATCAAGATAAAGAGGGGAGATGATAAAACACCACACAAAAATGATAATACATCAAGTAGAACAAAGATGGTAATACATCAAGTAAGTGATGATAAAACATTTCATAAAGATGATAAAACATCAAGCGCATAAAATAATGTGATCAAACACATATAAGAAGAGATGATAAAACATCATATAAAGATGATAAAACAACAAGGAAGATGATAAAATATCTAGCACATAAAACAATGTGATAAAACACATAAGAGAAGAGATGATAAAACATCATATAAAGATGAGGATGACAAAAAATCAAGCATGGATGAAAAAACATCAAGTATGGAGAGGGATGATAAAACATCAAATATGGATGAAAAAACATCAAGTATGGATGATAAAACATCATATAAGAGATGACAAAACATCATGTAAGAGAAGACAAAACATCATGTAAGAGATGACAAAACATCATGTAAGAGATGACAAAAAATCTTGTAAGAGATGACAAAATATCATGTAAAAGATGATAAAACATCATGTAAAAGATGACAAAACATCATGTATTTAAGATAATAACACATCAACAATCACATAAGACATGATGATAAAACACAAATGAAATAGAGATCTCACAAACAAACTTAAAGAAGTGAAGAAGAAAGCATGAAAGCAAAGATGAGAAATCAAAAGGCATGGCATAAAAGCACATTAAGATATCATTTATGTTCTGATTCTATCATGTTAAACACCTTAGACTATCCTAAGCATGGCAACAAAGGTCAAGAAGAAAGAACTATTACCTAACTAGGCAAGTAGAAGTACAAGTGGGCATTTGGAAGACAAAAATCCACATCCTGATAAAACATGCAAGAAAGGATGAGAAAAGAGGTATATACGTAATTCCAAACACTATTTAAGACATTAAAAACTATCATTAAAGGATTACATGTTAACAAACATCACCTAATCAAGACAAATTCACATGATGAAAAGAGATAAAACTCAAACAAGTAACAAGATAAGACTTATATCTCAAGTTAGTGGTAAATCATGAATAAGCAATACTATAGCACTAAGAGGCCATGAGAGATGTAGAGACATTCTTAATGGTCATGCATAAGAGGTAAATATCTAAAGGTTAAAAGACAAGGTATCAAGGCAAGTACACTAGCATAAGAGTATTTATGTGTCAAGTACCTAACCAAACATGGTATAAGAAGATGAAGTAATGTGAAAGAGATGAAGAAATGTACAAGATAGAAGTGAACACATATAATACTCATCATAATTACACAAACAAACTTGAGAAATATTCGTAATTAAAACATACAAGGAAAGTTGGTTGAAGAACCCTAAATGGACTTATGTCTTCATACAATGATAACAAGCAAACATGTGGGATGAAAGAGGTAATATGAAGAATAGAAGGAAAACATTGACATTTTATACATTTAGCACATACCTCATAATCAAGAAGAAGTTAAAATAGTCATTTAAAACAAGATACAAACACCTAAGTAAACAAACTAGCATCAATCAAAATAATGTAGTGAAGTGAGCACAAGTGTGTGATCAAGTGAACATGGCAATACATGTAAAGTAAGAGTGAAATAATAAGAAAAATCATAATTAAAACACATATCAAAGACCTCTAACAACCCTAAAGGATCACTACTTGATTATATCAAAAGTTAAGGCAAGACTAGGTCACACCAAACTCTAACATGTTCCTAAAGGTGAGTGAAACACAAGAAAGGGATAGATGAAGAGGGAACATGTTTAGAGGTTAGTGAAACACACAAGTAAGTGTAAAATCATCTCTAAGATCACATATTCAAACATCACAAGCATGGAGAAAGGAATGCATATATATCACATAAAGAGAATAGTTAAAGGAGGCAATCAAACAATGTCCAATTTAAGAATTAAAGATCAAAACAAAGAGAGAGAATAATTGAAGAATTATGCAATGTGTGACTTGTGTATAAAGTTAACTCAAGATAATACTCAATAGAAACATAGAAAGAAGATGAAACTTCTTACACAAAAAAAAGTACACTAGTTGATGAACAAAATCATCTAATGATGGATAAAACTTGTCTTAAATCAAATGAGGTTGATAAAGATCAATCAAGAGTGCAATGAAATCTTGTATATCATAGGGTGATAATGAATCCATCACAAGATATCAATAATTAACTTAAAGACTCAAGAAATGTCAACAAGATAATATACTTAAGTGTCATGATATATAGCAAAGTATAGTCCCCTTGATGAATAAAAGCAAAATGATCTAAATAAATCAAAGTTCAATGTTCTTAGATGTTATAGGCAGTAGCAAACATCAAGATACATTTAATGAGATATGGCACAAGGGATAATGAGAAGATAATTAGATAATGAAGCTAAAAACACAAGTAGAAGGGAAAATATAGCTTCTTACATATTACTATGTTGGTTAGCAAGCGAGTGCTTAACCAAGGATAAAGGAAGCATGAGATATGAGATGAGAAAAGAAGTTAAGATCAAAGCTTAAACATCAAAATATTGGACTCAAAGTCTTCAGTAAAAATACATCACACATCAAATAGGTAAAAATAAAGAATGTGGCTCCTCATTTGTCATCATGATGAATTGATAATGAAATATCAATCAAAGAATCAAAGGAGCATTGATTTATAGATCAAATAGGTCAAAACAAAGAATGTGGCTCCCCACTTGAATTGTTCATAGACGTGAACTCAAGGATCTACACACGCTAATAAGAATAATAGAAATAATAAGGAACTTAGTTCCTTATAGGTTGCACAAGTGCATACCTTGTATCTCAAGCAACTAAGAAATAGGTTCAAAATAGTAAGGCAAAAGTTCAACATGAAAAGTATGGATAAATATTGATCTAATGAGGTCAATTAATTCTCAAACCCCAAAGGGGTTATCCTTGAACTTATCATTCCCAAATCATGGATCAATTCACAAAGGAATTCAACAATGTGACTGGAAATATCAACCAAAACACCAATGATCACATACAATGTTTAAATCAAAGAAAAATAGGAAAAGGGATCAATATATTCAAACAAAAATATTTCAAGCATCTTAAGAACATCAAAAGTCAGAATTAAATGTTATCACACATTCAAAGTTAGAGAACAATTGAAAATGGGATTAAAAGATGAAGACTAGTTCCACAAGCCATCCAAACAAACACACTTAACAAATAATTTTCAAATGAAAGAAAATTGATCAATAAAAATGGTAGAAAATTATCCAGAAATCCCAAGACATCCATGAGAATTAGCATAATTTTTTCAAATTTTTTATATCAAGGAAAAGTTAAAAATAAAATTCAAATAGAAAGGCAAGTTAGAAACATAGTCAAAATAGACACATTTCACCATAAAATAGATGAAAAATAACAAAAAAGAAAATAAAAATGAGAAATTTTTTTCGTAATTTTCAAAACAAACATAAGTATGTCAAACATATTTTTCCATATTTTTTATGTCATTGGAGTATTAAAAATTAAATCAAAACTTAGAAACTAGCCATGCAAGGCATTCAACGGAGCACACATGATAAGAAATTTTCAAACAATGAAAAATCAATGTAAAAAATTGAGGAAAAATCATTTTCAGTATCTCACTACATCTTCAAACATCCATGAAATAATTTGGAATTTTCAGATTAAAGAAAGATAGGAAAGTTAAGGTGAAACTTCTAACCTAAGCAAGAAAAAGACAAAAATATATGTTCATCTTCAACAATTTTTAAAATCAAACAAACACTCAAATAAAAATGCATAAAAAATATCATAATCACCTTTGGACATTAAAAGACATGAAAAATATTTTTGTATATTTTTTAGTTTGAGGACTCTCTTTAAAATAAAATCAAAATTTAAGCTAAACCAAAAATTAAAGAAAATGATGCATTCAAATAATTGATTTAATTAATTAACCACAAAAATTTTAAAAATAAAATAAAAATAATAGAAAAATAAAAGACTCATTGTGGATTCATGTAATATTTTTTGATAATTTTTTTGATGAACAAAACTATTTAAAATAAAATCAAGAAGTCAATAAAAACAAGGAGGGGAAAAAAGAAACAAAAAATAAAAATAAAAAAGTAATGGCGGGCGTGGGACATAATGATTCAAACAGACCAATCAGGAACTGTCTTCCCTAATGAAACAGTTACAATAAACCCTAAAATCGTGCTTATGCAGTGAACTTCAGATCAACCTTACGTACTCGTTTCGCCATGAAATCACATGAGATCTGAAGCAAAGTTGTAGATCTCATGGAGATCTACAACGTGATATCAAGAACTATATCAAACAGTCACACAAGCATAGATAAATTTTACCAAAATTCTACTGATTTATCACTTTTGCGAAAAAACTTAGAAACAAATGCAAACTTAGATTCACAAAGTTATATACATCAAACTTATGGTTTGGCCAGCTAACAACACATTAAATATGAATTCAACAATGAAAACTCTTATGGATGAAGATGCAAGCTCATATTCAGATCCATTGAGTTTTGAGAGCATACCTAGTGGATTAGTTTCACTGACTTCTTCAAATCGTGCAAGAGGAGAATATAAAATAGGAAATATCTTGAACAAACTTGATCCAGAGGAGAATAGCAATGAAGAAGAAGCTTCTCTTTGAAAAATTTATGAAAATTGAGGGATTCCTTCAAAGGATTTTGATAGAGCTTGAGCAATAGAGAGAGAGAGAGAGAGTTTCTGCTTGTTATTTTTGCGTGAGCTCTGTGTGTGAAATAAATGAAGAGAAAAGATTCTCTTATAGCCGTTGGGAGTGAGGTTATCTAACTTAACCACGGTTAAACAAAGTTTGTTGAGCAAGCTTGATGAAAAATGAAATCACATGGGGCCTGCGCTTTGTATTGTATTACTATGATGTTGGGGTCATTTTAATGAGAAAAAAGAGAGTGGAAAGTGAGTGAAGAGAGCGTGTAAGGTGAGCTAGAATATGATGCACATGGGATGAAAAGTGAGTGGATGGAATGTTCTTCTTTTGGCAAGTCACAAAGAGTATGTGCATGCATGAGAATTTCAATTGTTTGGCTTGTTTGGTAAAGAAAAGAATGTGCACGCTTAAGAACTAGGCTTTCTGTAACCCTCACAAAATCAATGCAAGCATATTCTAATAACCAACCGCATTCTCTTCTTCATAAATCAATAAAATCTTGATCATATGGCACAAGCTTGATAACTTTGGAAAGATGATACAACAAGCTTTAATATTGATGTTGATGAAAATTTGAAATGAGGCTTGTAACATGTTGAAAAGTTGGCACGAAAATAATGCAATTTGACTGGCTAGGCAAAGGCAAGCTTCTTGTGTGCGTAAGCATGGTCATGCTAACTACAAATCTTCCATTTGAGCCCTTGAATCCAAAACGCAATAAATCACTCCATAATGCACATAATGGAATAAAGTTTGAAACAAACTTGAATAGTAAGCTTCAAATTTCAACTTTGATGTTGATCACTATTCAAAATGATGTGTGATTCAACAAGAAAAGTGGCCATGAACATGTTCCCACCAACCGTTTGAAAAAATTCTAGGCCTGGCACGCGTGGGGGCTTATCATGCTGGGCAATTTTGTAGCTTCAAACACTAAAATCTTAAACTCAACATTTCCTTCTACATTGAACCAAATGCAATAATCTTTGAAACAAAAAAAAGTAGAGAATCAAACAAACTTAAATTCTCTAGTTGACACTTTTTAAAATTGAATTCATTTGGATCTACAAGTCAAATTTTCTTCACCTTTTGGCCTTGGACTCACAATGACAATTTTGTAGAAATTTTCTCCCTTTTTCCAAGCATGTAAAGTTTGCATTTTTTCAATAAAAAATGAGGAAGTTATGAATTTTTGAAATTCAACCTTATAAACTTCCATATTTAGTAAATTTTCAAATTTCACCAAGATACCTTCATGAACAAGTTAAATTCAAAACCCATCATTCTCTTGAATTTATTCAACCATATGACATGTGATGTTGAAACATGATCATTGGCCTCAACTTTGACCATAAGTCTACTTGGTCAACAATTGACCTTTGTTGACTTTTGCTCAAATGTCTATTTTACCACCCAATTGATCAATTGAACCTCTTCCAATCAAAATTGATGCTCAATCCTTCAATCATTGGTGCTCATAGACATGTAAAGAAGCATGAAATCAAGTCTTGCCCAAAAAGTCATAGATTTCCCGATTAAATCCAAAACCCTAGTTTTGGCCCCTTTGTGCTAGGAGATGATGATCCAGTCTCAAAACCCTAATTCCAAGGAACATGATAAGGAATATTTTGAATAAAGATGTCTCGTATAACAATGAGAGGATATTGCTTCACAAATTTGGCCCACATAAGTATCAAGCACTTCATCTGGCCAAAACCCTTATCTCAAGAGATGCATAGGAGAATAGTGATTCAAAAACCAACACTTGCAATTTCAAACTTCTGATGAATCACATAGACAATTGAGATGTCTTGAGGTATGAGAAACCCTTGTAGCTTGAGTGGCTCAAATATTAAGGGCATAAGATCCTTCTTGCATTGATTGATAACACAACCATCTTTCATAGCTTGCAGATAAATTGGGAGCCAAAATACCTTGATCCTATCACAATATATGAATGTATATAATGAAACATAAGCCCTTAAAGTTCTAAAAAACAAGAGGGTAAATTTTGGGTGCAACAACTACCCCTATTCAATCATCTTAAACCTAATAAGTGAGAAAAAGCGGCAACTTTCAAACATTCGAGGTGGAAGAGGATTAAATACTCAAAGAACTCGAAAATTTACACTCTTGAATAGGAGAGCAAAGCAACAAGAGCAATTGTATTTTTGTGATAATGATACTAAGAAAACTGGGTGAGGGGAAGACTAGTGAATACGAAATATTATGAAAGAGTATAAGATAATACTGGACGCAAGAGATATACCATGTAGAAATTGGATCTGATCGACGATCCAAAAGATACTGGACTTGAGAAGTAAGCCAAGTAGATATTGGACTTGAAAAGTAAGCCAAGTCGAGATTGGAATTACACCAAGAGAACTAGTGGATGCTAGACTCTAGAAGGATGTGTCGTGTAAAACTGGACCACAGATCACAAAAATGAGATAAAACTCGACTCAAGAAGACTAGATAATACTAGACTCTAAAAGAATGTGCCAGGACAAAACTTGGACACAAGTTACCAAAAATAAGATAAAACTCAACCTAATAAGACTAGAAAAAATTAGACTCGAAAGAATGTGCCAGGACAAAACTGGAACACTGATTGCAAGAATGAGATAAAACTTAACCCAATAAGACTAGACAAAACTAGACACGAAAGATACGAATAGATATAAGATCCAAACGGGTATACCACAAATAACCTGGTCTCAATCAACAAAGGAGAGATAAAACTGAACTTGTACTATTAGCACGCTAGTTGAACGCTGGTGGGACCGAGTAAAGGTTATCGAGATAAAACTCAGCCTCCGAGAGTACTTTGAAGAACGCGCCCGGTAAAAACTGGTATGCAAACAAGGTAACGACATAAAAACTCGACCTAAGAGTAACTAGATAAAACTAGACTCTGAAAAAGTACTCAATGGGACATCAATAGAAATTGGGTCCCATAGCAAGGTGACGGAGAGTGCATGTATTTCACAAGACACTTGATGGTCTCAACCGAGGGTAGACAGTGGACGATGGCGAACGAACCCAAGGAATAAAAGAGACAAATAACGAATAAAAATTCGGCTCAAGAAGACTAGATAATATTGGTCCAAAGATGAGACTTAAAATGAGTATCGAACTCGACTCAAGAAGACTAGATAATATTGGTCCAAAGATGAGACTTAAAATGAGTATCGAACTCGACTCAAGAAAACTAGCGGTAAAAGTTGGTCCAAAGATGAGAACCAGGACAAAACTGGATTGCACGCACAGGTAACGAGATTAAACTCGACCTAAGAGAAACTAGATAAAACTAGGCTGAAAACGAATGTCAGGGTAAGACTGGTTTTCAAAATGTGCATCAATAGACATTGGCATGAACCAATAAGGGTAGTGAAGACTGAACCCGAAAAAAATACGCCAGAGAGAAACTACACCATTACCAAAGATAGTGAGTAGACACTCAACCGCTTGAACGATAACATTATAAGGATACATGTATGGGTGAAAATCGGAATATTGAGGATGAAATGACCTTGTTGGGGATATAATCCAAAGTTTTTTGCAAATCCACTAGGGAAAATAAAAATAATAATGACTTATGCTTTAATGCATGTTTAATTATTATTATCATCTTTTCATGGAGTAATGTTCAAAAAGGAATGGAAACACTACACTTTAAGGATGCAATGTGATGATGCATGATTTTGCTGGAGAAAAGAAAATATAAGAAACCGCTGGAGATAATCCCTTGAAAAGCTTAAACTCAGTGGGGAATAATAAACTGGGTAATCGGTGAATACGGGCTACAAGCTCTGAGGGGAGTTGCAAAATTAATTTCAAACTCTTCTGGAGAAGATCAGATCGAAGCTGTAAACACCGATAATGGATTCCAAATGAAGATTGAATGTTATTGGAGAAGACACCAACAATATGGGGCCTGCATGGAATCAAAATTCACCTCTAACTACTTAGGGAATAATTTGTCAACCTCTAGCCTGGGATGATAGAAAATTGTACTATTGGGAATATGAGGATCCAAGCTGAAGATAAGGGAACTTATGCAGAAAACTCTTGTTGGGGAAGAGGTAATCTTGGCGTAAGAAACTCAACTGGGGATTTACTAAAAATCTTCAAAAATAACGAGCATGTTGGGGATACAAGAAACCTCGGGTAAGAATTTACAATAGTGCCATTGTGATACGGTGGGAAGAACTGATTGTTTTTTGGAATGCTGGTTCGCGTTTTGCGTTTGTGTTTCCAAAATGTCGCAGTAAGCAAGAGTCGCCACTGACTTTTATTTTATCCAACAAGGAAAGGAAAAAAGCACAGAAAAATTCCTTTTTTGAGATATTTCTCGGGTTCGGGGGGTAGATTATAGAAAGGAAAGGTATTAGCACCCTTTCTATCTGTGGTTATCCACGAGCTCTTAGGTACTTTCTCATCATTTTCAAAATTGTTTTCTTTGTGCTTGTGGGTTTTGAAAAGTTTTTTGTTTGAAACTTCGATTTAACTCTTGCTTCTGTCCTCAAGAGTGTAATGAAGTGTTTTTGAAAACTTTGTTTGAAAAGGAGTGTAAGTGTGAAAAAAGTTTTGTTTTGGATGAGAAAGTATCTAAGAACTATCTACCTACTCAAAAAAGGAATCATTCTATGCTAATTTCCTTTAGACAATACTATCCTACTATTAATGAGTAGGTAGCACAATCGTTGGAGTTTGAGGGTCAATTCGAATGAGGGACATACGGTCACTAAAGCAATGTTAGGACGCCTTAGCGGTAACCCTAATGTCTTAGATCATTTGTTTGAGGCAACAACATCCGAGGCAACTATGATCTTTTAGACAAGAGGGCGACCTCTAAAACAACCTATAATCAATGATCGTTTACAAAGGCAACCAAGTGGGGTGTACCCTAAGAGTGCGCATGTGCGAGTGTGTCGTTTTCAGTTATTTTTATCTTTGCACATGTTAAAGGTGATCTAATTTGATTTTAAGATTAAACATTCAGTCTTGTCATGCCAACCATATTATCAAACATCTAGCAGTTATATAATTTGCGGAATTAAAAGGCGGAAATTAAATTACAAGGCGTCGGGTATTTACATCACCAAAAGCAACCCTTTGAAAATAAAATAAAACTGTAAAAATAATAAATGTCCTATTTAAAACCATTACAAACCGGGAGCAGATACATCAATAATAAAATAAGGAAAAAATAAATCGCGCGCGAGATGAAATTGAATCGAATGCGAGTTAGGGTTTTGACCCTTTTTAAAGAGAATGTTTTGGTTGTTTTTATTTTAAGGAAAAGAAATTAAATCCTAAATTAAATACTAAATTAATTAATTAATGAAAAATAATAAATGGCATATTTTTGGAGTTTTGGTTATTTTAAGAAAGAAAATAAAAATAATTAAACAAAGGTTAAAACCTAATTAATTCTAATTGATTTTATTTATTTACAAAATAAATTAATGTTACCTAATTAATGTCCTAATTAATTAATTAGTATTTATTAATAAAAAAATAAAATTCTGAATTTTAATTAGAGTAAAATTATTTTTGTGATTTTTTGATAAAAAAGAAAATTAATTTTATTGGTTAGTAAATTATTTAAACAAAATAAAGAAATTTAATTAAATAAACAAAAGTGTGAGGGAAAGAGAGTTTGAGCCTGTTTTTGAGGGTGTAGGAAGCAATTTTTGTTGGCCCATTTGTTGATCCGTTTGGACTTTTGGGATCCAGTGCTTGAGCATTGACTGAGTCCATCATGTGCCCTCAAGGCTTGGCCATCAGATCTGGCCATCTGGCCATTTGGCACGTTCATTGGTGAGCGTCTATGGTATATCTTAGGCTTGAATACGCACTGGATTATCTGAAAACAAATAACATTGAGAAAATGGGGGACCTGGGATTCGAACCCAAGTCCTGAAGGGAAATACATGCTATGCTTGCCACCACGCCATGTTGCTTCAATTGTTAATATGACACAAATAAATAATAATATAAGAAAACAAATTTCATTGGGTCAAAATAAAAAAATAGCGCGCCAGATTTGAATGGGCGAGTGAGGTCATGACACGTATTGTCCCTGACCTCTAACCGTTGCTAAAACCCTGCAATACTTATAACTACGGACGCTGGTTGTCACTACAAGTCGTGCTTGTTCCAAAATCCTCTACCGGCCATGAAAATGGTTTCTAGGACCATGGTTGAACTCGTCATCTCCTTTTGATTGTAACCATGCCCATCATTGGGGCCAATTTTCCCTTAAACAAAAATCCCTAAAACTAAACGCCAAACCCTAGCAATGGTGTTTCACGATACAAAGCATATAAATAAAATTGGTTATTACAAACAGTTTGCAAATGATGTGTTAAATCAGAATATGCCATTATTTTTTACCATGGATGCAAGAATAAATAGTTTCGATTTCAATAACATGGTGAATCTGTGGATTACTTACAGAGCTTGGAAGGGTCTGAAAACACATTTTCTTGATTGATTTAGCTTGTGAGAATGGCCAGGAAGCGATTGGGATACTTGCCAAGCCCTGAAACGACCTCTAACCTTGATTTTGATCCTCCACTTTTTCCTTGTTTTTGCAAGTTTTGTTCTTCCACCAGAATTGATTTCCAACCCTGATTCTTCTGTCTTTCGCTTGCTTATGTATTGCATATTGTATTAGGGTTTAAACCTCTATCCAAATCTCCCTCTATCAATGATTTTGATGTGGATTTGATTTGCCTTTACAAACTTTCCAAATTTGATCCAAATCATATCTTCTTGTGCATAATGACCTTGATACGAGTTTGATTGCAATGCTAGTTGTAGTTGGAGCCTGAAATAACCAGAAAATCATTTGTTATCAATACCTTAGATTTTATGTGATTTTATTTGATTTAAAATGAATTAATTCAAATAAAAATCAAATTAAATAATAAAAATAAGACATGGACACATGGCCAAAGCTGGAGCACGTGGGAAATAAGGCAAACTCAAAACAGGTGAAAAAGAATGGGCCCATTTAGCAAAATTTGATGTTTTGGGGATAGTTGACTTTTGGCAATTTTGCAAAAAAAAGTCCAACTTCAACAATGCATAACTTCTTCAATTTTGAACTTTTGGATGTGTTCTTGTACTTTTTAGAAAGCTTGAGATGTCCTCTAATAAACCAGTTTGGTCTCATCTCATTTTGGTATTCCATGCTCAAGTTAGAAGCTTTGACAAAAAAGGTGTTTTTGTTGACTTTCAAAAATGACCTATAATGTCAAAATTCATAACTTCTTGTGAGTGCATTTTTTACCTTGGGGTATTAAGATGGATTGTAGGGAATTGCATCCTCTTCAAAATGAGCTTTGGATGGGTCATTTCTCATAAATTATGAGAAAGTTATGTTTGGTCAAAGTTGAATTGACTTTTCCTACAAAACCCTAATTTGGAAACTTTTGAATCTTGATGAATTTTGAGCAATCCTTGATGAATCATGATCAACCCTTGATCAAATGATGAAACATCCTTCAAAATGAGAATGTTGGAAAAAAATCTTGAAGTTTGACTGTATTTGAATCACAGTTGACTTTTGCTCTAGCACAGTCGATTTTTGGACCTTTGAGCAATTGACTGAGCAAACTTCCTCTGCAATGCTTGAAATTTGGCATGGATGATCTTGAGAACATATTAGGACATTGGGGAGCACTTGATGTCATTTGGACTCAAGGATCTTGATGCAACTCAAACCCCTAATTTGGGGTAGACTACCT
This sequence comes from Vicia faba, assembly GCA_948472305.1. NCBI lineage: Eukaryota > Viridiplantae > Streptophyta > Magnoliopsida > Fabales > Fabaceae > Vicia > Vicia faba. The sequence continues at coordinate 420,573,353 of OX451739.1, read as the reverse complement.
TAGGAGAGAGCTTGTCTGACAAACTCTTGAGCAACTTGGAGATTTTTCTTGCAATGTTTTGAGAAATATGGGAGGGCAAATTTTGGGGTAAAACAGTTGCCCCTGTTCAATCTTCTTAAACCTGAGGATGTAGATTGGCTTTCATGCCTTTCGTGATCCGAAGGTGGAAGATGATTATACACTAGAGTGCCCAGAAATTTGCACTCGCATGAAGTGGTAGTTGCTTTGTGATGTCGGGAATGGGCTTACAGATGCCATTTGGAGATTGCTGCTGGGGGAATAGGCTTAAAGATTCCATCTGAAGGAGTGTCGATCGCATAAGAGATTCCTTAGCGAGAGCTTGTATACCTGTTGTTGTGGAAGATTCCGCTGGGGGAGTCTGAACTTTTGTTGAGATTTAGGAACTTGCCTGTACTTCAACTGAGAGAACATATCTGCTGAGTTTTAAGGACTTATCCGCAATTCAACTGGGGGAAACATCTTCGTCGAGATTTAAGAACATGCCCGTAATTCAACAGATAAAACTTCTCTGCTGAGATTTAGGAACTCGTCTGTAATTCAACGGAGGAACACTTTTGTCGAGATTTAGGACCTTGTTGTAATTCAACTGAGAAAAAATCTGTTGAGATTTAAGAACTTGTCAGTAATTCAACCGGAGGGAAACATCTTCATCTAGATTTAAGAACTCGCCCGTAATTTAACTGAGAAAACTCTGCTGAGATTTAGGAACTCATCTGTAATTCGACGGAGGAACTTTGTCGAGATTTAGGACCTTGTCTGTAATTCAAATGGGAAAAATCTGTTGAGATTTAAGAACTTGTCAGTAATTTGACTGGAGGGAAACATCTTCGTCGAGATTTAAGAACTCGCCCGTAATTCAATTGAGAAAACTTCTCTGCTGAGATTTAGGAACCTGTCTGTAATTCAACGGAGGAACTTTGTTGAGATTTAGGACCTTGTCTGTAATTCAACTGAGAAAAACTCTATTGAGATTTAAGAACTTGTCAGTAATTCGACTTGGAGGGAAACATCTTCATCGAGATTTAAGAACTCGCCCGTAATTCAACTGAGAAAACTCTGCTGAGATTTAGGAACTCGTCTGTAATTAAACGGAGGAGCATTGTCGAGATTTAGGACCTTGTCTGTAATTCAACTGAGAAAAACATCTCTGCTGAGATTTAAGAACTTGTCAGTAATTCGACTTGGGGAAACATCTTCGTCTAGATTTAAGAACTCGCCTGTAATTCAACTGAGAAAACATCTCTGCTGAGATTTAGGAACTCGTCTGTAATTCAACGGAGGAACACTTTTGTCGAGATTTAGGACCTTGCCTGTAATTCAACTGAGAAAAACTCTGTTGAGATTTAAGAACTTGTTAGTAATTTGACTGGAGGGAAACATCTTCATCGAGATTTAAGAACTCGCTCGTAATTCAATTGAGAAAACTCTGTTGAGATTTAGGAACTCGTCTGTAATTCGACGGAGGAACTTTGTCGAGATTTAGGACCTTGTCTGTAATTCAACTGAGAAAAACTCTGTTGAGATTTAAGAACTTGTCAGTAATTCGACTGGAGGGAAACATCTTCATCGAGATTTAAGAACTCGCCCGTAATTCAACTAAGAAAACTCTGCTGAGATTTAGGAACTCGTCTGTAATTCGATAGAGGAACTTTGTCGAGATTTAGGACCTTGTCTGTAATTCAACTGAGAAAAACTATGTTGAGATTTAAGAACTTGTCAGTAATTCGACGAGAGGGAAACATCTTCGTCGTGATTTAAGAACTCGCCCGTAACTCAATTGAGAAAACTTCTATGCTGAGATTTAGGAACTTGTATGTAATTCAATGGAGGAACTTTGTCGAGATTTAGGACCTTGCCTGTAATTCAACTGAGAAAAACTCTGTTGAGATTTAAGAACTTGTCAGTAATTCGACTGGAGGGAAACATCTTCATCGAGATTTAAGAACTCGCCCGTAATTCAACTGAGAAAACTCTGCTGAGATTTAGGAACTCGTCTGTAATTTGACGGAGGAACTTTGTCGAGATTTAGGACCTTGTCTGTAATTCAACTGAGAAAAACTATGTTGAGATTTAAGAACTTGTCAGTAATTCAACTAGAGGGAAACATCTTCATCGAGATTTAAGAACTCGTCCGTAATTTAACTGAGAAAACTCTGCTGAGATTTAGGAACTCGTCTGTAATTCGACGGAGGAACTTTGTCGAGATTTAGGACCTTGTCTGTAATTCAAATGAGAAAAATCTGTTGAGATTTAAGAACTTGTCAGTAATTTGACTGGAGGGAAACATCTTTGTCGAGATTTAAGAACTCGCCCGTAATTCAATTGAGAAAACTTCTCTGCTGAGATTTAGGAACCTGTCTGTAATTCAACGGAGGAACTTTGTCGAGATTTAGGACCTTGTCTGTAATTCAACTGAGAAAAACTCTGTTGATATTTAAGAACTTGTCAGTAATCCGACTTGGAGGGAAACATCTTCATCGAGATTTAAGAACTCGCCCGTAATTCAACTGAGAAAACTCTACTGAGATTTAGGAACTCGTCTGTAATTAAACGGAGGAGCATTGTCGAGATTTAGGACCTTGTCTATAATTCAACTGAGAAAAACAGCTCTGCTGAGATTTAAGAACTTGTCAGTAATTCGACTTGGGGAAACATCTTCGTCTAGATTTAAGAACTCGCCTGTAATTCAACTGAGAAAACATCTCTGCTGAGATTTAGGAACTCGTCTGTAATTCAACGGAGGATCACTTTTGTCGAGATTTAGGACCTTGCCTGTAATTCAACTAAGAAAAACTCTGTTGAGATTTAAGAACTTGTTAGTAATTCGACTGGAGGGAAACATCTTCATCGAGATTTAAGAACTCGCTCGTAATTCAATTGAGAAAACTCTGCTGAGATTTAGGAACTCGTCTGTAATTCGACGGAGGAACTTTGTCGAGATTTAGGACCTTGTCTGTAATTCAACTGAGAAAAACTCTGTTGAGATTTAAGAACTTGTCAGTAATTCGACTGGAGGGAAACATCTTCATCGAGATTTAAGAACTCGCCCGTAATTCAACTAAGAAAACTCTGCTGAGATTTAGGAACTCGTCTGTAATTCGATAGAGGAACTTTGTCGAGATTTAGGACCTTGTCTGTAATTCAACTGAGAAAAACTATGTTGAGATTTAAGAACTTGTCAGTAATTCGACGAGATGGAAACATCTTCGTCATGATTTAAGAACTCGCCCGTAACTCAATTGAGAAAACTTCTCTGCTGAGATTTAGGAACTTGTATGTAATTCAACGAAGGAACTTTGTCGAGATTTAGGACCTTTCCTGTAATTCAACTGAGAAAAACTATGTTGAGATTTAAGAACTTGTCAGTAATTCGACAGGAGGGAAACATCTTCATCGAGATTTAAGAACTCGCCCGTAATTCAACTGAGAAAACTCTGTTGAGATTTAGGAACTCGTCTGTAATTTGACGGAGGAACTTTGTCGAGATTTAGGACCTTGTCTGTAATTCAACTGAGAAAAACTATGTTGAGATTTAAGAACTTGTCAGTAATTCGATTAGAGGGAAACATCTTCGTCGTGATTTAAGAACTCGCCCGTAAATCAACTGAGAAAACTTCTCTGCTGAGATTTAGGAACCTGTCTGTAATTCAACGGAGGAACTTTGTTGAGATTTAGGACCTTGTCTGTAATTCAACTGAGAAAAACTCTGTTGAGATTTAAGAACTTGTCAGTAATTCGACTTGGAGGGAAACATCCTCATCGAGATTTAAGAACTCGCTCGTAATTCAAACTGAGAAAACTTCTCTGCTGAGATTTAGGAACCTGTCTGTAATTCGATGGAGGAACTTCGTCGAGATTTAGGACCTTGTCTGTAATTCAACTGAGAAAAACTCTGTTGAAATTTAAGAACTTGTCAGTAATTCGACTGGAGGAAAACATCTTCGTCGAGATTTAAGAACTCTCCCGTAATTCAACTGAGAAAACTTCTCTGCTGAGATTTAGGAATCTGTCTGTAATTCAACGAAGGAACTTTGTCGAGACTTAGGACCTTGTCTGTAATTCAACTGAGAAAAACTCTGTTGAGATTTAAGAACTTGTTAGTAATTCGACTTGGAGGGAAACATCTTCATTGAGATTTAAGAACTCGCCCGTAATTCAAACTGAGAAAACTTCACTGCTGAGATTTAGGAACCTGACTGTAATTTGACGGAGGAACTTTGTCGAGATTTAGGACCTTGTCTGTAATTCAACTGAGAAAAACTTTGTTGAGATTTAAGAACTTGTCAATAATTAGAATGAGGTGAAAGCTTCATAGCTTTGAATTTTGTGAGAACTTAACCGCATCTTTCCTGAAAGGTAAAGGTTAGTTGTATGTAATGCATGATATGTATCAAACAATGATGTTCTCAAAATAAATGAGATTGTGTTGTATGATGCGTATATGCATGCGTCATGATGTATGGAAATGTAATGTTTTTAGCTGGGGAAAATAAATCTCGGATAGCTGCTGGGGAAAAGAGTTGAATTCTTTGTTTCCGCTGGAGATGACGAGCGAAGATGATTGTGAGAATAAACCTGCAAGAGAGGATAAGTGCGTTGGGGAATATACTAATGAGGAGATTACTCTGTGGGGAAGAGATGCTCTACTGAGGATTCCACCGATAAATTCCGCTGGGGATGAATTACCGTTGCTGGTGATACTGAATCCTGTTAGGGATTGAATTCCTGTTTGAGAAAGGCATGTTGGGGATGATCTTCAGTTGCGACTTCACTGGGGATGACCTTTTATGCTCTTCTGGGGACAATCTTCCAAAGTCTACTGGGGATGATCTTCCAGAGTCTACTGGGGAAGATTTTTCAGACTGCGTTGGGGGAAATTTTCAAACTCCACTGGGGATATTTTATAATCCGCTGGGGATGGTAAGGCTTTCAGTGTTGATGGTAGATAAACTCTGCTTGGGGAGAACATTACTGATTCATTCACAGTTGCGAGTCTCAGCTGGGGAGAGTTAACATTATTGTCCTTTCCTTTCTCTGCGGGGAGTGAAAGTACCTTGGCCATATTCTTCAGCTAAATCTACCTTCGTACCTGGTGGACAGAGCAACTGTACAGTTTGGACATTTCTTAGTGCCCCTGTTTCTGATATTACAAGTAATCGTCTTTTGTTTGTAAATATTCATGAGCAGCAATTAATGTCAAATGCATATATCAAAAATGAACATTGGACGTTCTTTGCAAAACAAAATAGAAAAAGGAAAAACAGTTTGAAATTTTTCTGAAAATGAATTGTATCGATTTGAAGTTTGGCCTGTAAATAGGCGCTTTTGTACAAGAGGCTGACGTCCTAGTAAGAGAACGCCGCCGAATAATAGAATTTACACAATTTGTGAAAAACTAAACAAAACAGCTATGTGAATAATCCCATTGGGTTCCAACTCTGCTATCGCCTTTATGTCCTCGAGCATCTCATCACTTTGCTACTTGGTTGAAGGTAGATCAGATTGATTAGTGTCGTCCATGCTGGATAGTCAATACCGAAGTCTGGTTGCAAGGTGATCCAATGAGACATAGTGTTACGCTTTGATCCCTAATTTTTGCCTGGACCGCCCTTTCGGGTTTTCAGTCCACCGGGATACCCTTTTTTGCCCAAGCCGCCTTTTTAGGTTTTCGACTTGCCGGGTGTACAATTTTTTTTCATTTTCATCCCTTATTTTTTCCCGAACCCTTTTGGTTCGCCGGGAAGCCCTTATTTTTGCCTAGGCCAGTCGACCTAGCGGGTCTTTGATTATGCGTAGTATTTTTTCACTATGTCTGCATTGACAGGGTGAGGAAGGTCGTCACAATCCATAGTGGTTAGAATCATAGCTCCTCCTGAGAAAATGTTCTTAACCATAAATGGCCCTTCGTAAGTAGGGGTCCATTTTCCCTTGGGATCACCTTGAGGTAGGACGATGCGCTTGATCACCAGATCCCCAACTTGATACTCTTGTCGCCTAAATTTCTGGTTAAATTCCTTGATCATCCGTTTTTGATACGTCTGACCATGACAAATAGCAGTAAGTCTCTTTTCATCGATTAAGTTCAGCTGATCAAGCCGGGTCTGGATCCAGTCATCTTCGCTCAAACCTGCATCTTTCATAATTCGAAGAGAGGGTATCTGAACTTCAATGGGCAAGACAGCCTCCATACTATATACCAAGGAATATGGTGTTGCCCCTGTTGATGTCCGCGCTGAGGTACGGTACCCATGAAGAGCAAAAGGTAACATCTTGTGCCAGTCTTTGTATGTCACCGTCATTTTCTGCACAATCTTCTTAATGTTCTTATTAGCCGCTTCAACAGCCCCATTCATCTTTGGCCGGTAGGGAGAGCAGTTGTGATGCTGTATCTTGAATTGCTTGCAGATCTTGGTGATCATATTATTGTTGAGATTTGTACCATTGTTTGTGATGATCCTCTCGGGTACACCATATCGACAGATCAAATTGTGTCGAATGAACCATGCCACGACGTTCTTGGTTACAGTAACAAAGGAAGTTGCTTTGACCCACTTTGTAAAGTAATCAATTTCTACCAGGATGAAGCGATACCCGATGGATTCCATAGGTCTGATCTCGCCAATCATGTCAATGCCCCACATTGCAAAAGGCCACGGAGCTGTCAAGATGTTAAGAGGTACTGGAGGTCTGTGCACCTTATCAGCATAGACTTGGCACTTGTGACAGGTCCGAGAATGTTTATAACAGTCGGATTCCATTGTAGACCAATAATATCCTGCCCGTAGGATTTTCTTTGCCATGGTGTGTCCACTGGAATGAGTCCCGAAAGTACCTTCATGTAACTCTACCATAATCATTTCTGCTTCGTTCTTATCCACACATCGCAGCAAGGTTGAGTCATGGTTACGCTTGTAAAGAATGCCATTGCTGATGAAGAATTTCGCCGCGATCCTCCTCAGAAACTTCTTATCATTAACAGATGCACCCTCGGGGTACTCCTGAGCTTCAAGATACCTCTTCACTTCATGAAACCAGAGTTTATCTACTACCTCTTCAGTCTCAATGTCACAGCAATGTGTAGGTTCGTCCAACCTCTCAATGGTAATCCGGGGAGCCTCATTGTCCCATATGACCTTGAACATAGAAGGCATCGTAGCCAGCGCGTCCGCCAACTGATTCTCCTCTCTAGGGAAGTGTTCAAAGGTTATCTCCTCAAAGTGAGGAAGCAACATCAACACATACTCCTTGTAAGGAATAAGATTTGGGTGTTTCATATCCCACTCGCCTTTGATATGGCTGATCACGAGAGCGGAATCTCCGAAAACACTTTGAAACTTAATCCTTAGGTCAATTGCTGCTCGAAGACCCATAATGCACGCTTCATACTCCGCTATGTTGTTGGTGCAGTTGAAACATAGTCGGGCGGTGAATGGAGTATGAGAGCCTTAAGGAGATATGATCACGGCGCCAATGCCATTACCCAAAGCGTTTGAAGCTCCGTCAAAGTACATAGACCATCGGGATCCTTCCTCAGGTCCTTCATCCGGTCTAGGTTCTTCACAGTCGGTTACTATCATGATATTCTCATCTAGGAATTCAAAGTTCATAGACTGGTAATCATCCACTGCCTGATGTGCTAAATGATCTGCCAACACACTTCCTTTGATTGCCTTTTGGGTCGTGTATTGGATGTCATACTCAATCAAAATCATCTGCCATCTTACTATTCTTCCGGATAAGGCAGGCTTCTCGAAGATATACTTGATTGGATCCATCTTTGATATCAATAGAGTAGTGTGAGTCAGCATATACTGTCTCAGCCGGCGAGAAACCCATGCCAAAGCGCAACAAGTTTTCTCAAGCAACGAGTATCGGGTCTCACAGTCGGTAAACTTTTTTCTAAGGTAATAAATAGCATGCTCTTTTCGGCCAGACTCGTCATGCTGCCCCAGCACATACCCCATTGAGTTATTGAGTACTGTCAAGTATAAGATCAAAGGTCTCCCTTCAACTGGAGGCATCAGAATAGAAGGCTCTTGGAGATATTCCTTGATCCTTTCGAAAGCGGCATGACATTCATCGTTCCATCTTACCACTTGATCTTTCTTCAGCAGCTTGAAGATTGGCTCACAAGTAGCAGTCAAGTGTGAGATGAATCAGGCAATGTAGTTCAAACATCCTAGAAAACCCCTGACTTCTTTTTCTGTTCGGGGAGTTGGCATTTCCTGTATAGCCTTCACCTTTGCAGGATCCACTTGAATACCATTATTACTTACGACGAAACCCATCAGCTTACCAGATCTCACCCTGAAGGTGCACTTGTTCGCGTTTAACCTCAGCTTATACAACTTCAACCTGTCAAATAGCTTCTGAAGGTGGTCAAGATGTTCTTCTTCAGCCCAGGATCTTGCAATCATGTCGTCGACGTATACCTCAATCTCATGATGGATCATGTCATGGAACAAAGCGACCATGGCGCGCTGATATGTTGCCCCAACATTCTTCAATCCAAAAGGCATGACTTTGTAGAAAAAGGTACCCCATTGAGTAACAAAGGTTGTCTTCTCCATGTCTTCGGGAGCCATTTTAATCTGATTGTAACCGGAGAAACCATCCATAAAGGAGAAGACTTTATGCTGTGCGGTGTTGTCAACCAGAACATCGATATGAGGCAGAGGGAAATCATCCTTGGGGCTTGCCCTGTTCAAATCCATATAGTCAACACACATACGAACCTTACCATCCTTCTTAGGCACTGGAACCACGTTGGCCACCCACTGCGGGTAAGAAGTAACTGCTAGAAAACCGGCATCAAACTGTTTCATAACTTCAGCCTTGATTTTCTCAGACATCTCTGGGCACATTCGGCGGACTTTATGTTTCACTGGAGGACAGTCTTTCTTGGTAGGCAATCGGTGAACCACAATATCGGTATCCAAACCAGGTATATCTTTATAAGACCAGGCAAATATCTCAACATAGTCACGCAGCATCTGAATTAGCCGTTGCTTAACACTAGCTTCCAAATTTGCACCGATCTTGACCTCTTTCTTGTCTACCTCTGTACCCAGATTCACTGTTTCTACTGGCTCTTCATGCGGCTGTATGACCCTCTCTTCCTGAAGTAACAGTCTAGCAATTTCACCAGGCACCTCGCAATCATCTTCACCTTCATCTTCGGCTAAGTTGATCGGACTTTCGAAGTCATAATCGGCAGTAGCAGAGTCGTTATCAATGGGATCCAGAGTGGATGTAGACCTGTATATGTGAGTGTGTGTAAAATAGTTGTTTTACAAGATAAAAAAGAAAAGCAAGGAGCGCAAAATTTGTAATGCAAGAAAATGTCCAATGCTTTTATTAATGATATATGGAAATGACACACATAAATCCCTTACAAACAAAGCCACGGTGCCTCGGGTAAGACACCAGGCTGTAAAGTTTTAAAATAATTGTCTGTTACAAACTCAAAACAAAAGTCTCATTACTGGGTAATAAAAGAAATTGGGACGAAGTCCTTTGCCGTCCAATTACTTAGTCCACCATCAGCAGTCGGGTAGATCCAACTGTCGAACTCAGATTCTTCAACATCGTCTTCAATGGCATTCACGCCTGAATTGCTGATGAACAGGGGAGGTTCTCCGATTCGTGCACGCCGTACAGCCCTATGAGCTTCTGCAGTGAAACCTAAACCAAACTTGTTAGTCTTATGTGCAAAATCAGGGAGTTGGCCCCAATTTTCACACCCACCTTTCTCAACAACAGCCCGGGCATCCTTGAAGGAAGCCATCTTCATTGGAGGATCTTCAACAACAGTTTCAGTTGATGCCAGCGTCTGGGGCACTTCTTCAAAATGTTGAAACGGGGTCTCAATGAACTCCCCGTCCATCTCTACATATCGGAAAGAGTTGAGGTGGCTCACCATGTACTCCTCTTCTCCCCGTACTGTCATAAGTTTCCCCTTCACCAGGTATTTCAGCATATGGTGGAGCGTAGAAGTTACTGCCCCAGCTTTGTGGATCCACGGGCGACCCAACAAACAAGATAAAGACGGCCGAATGTCCATCACATAGAATGTAGACGCGAAAACCTGAGAACCAACCTTCACTGGAATATCCACTTCTCCGTGTACCATTCTCTTGGACCCATCAAAGGCCCTAACAACAATGTTACTCGGATTTAACTCTAACCCTTCACAGTTTAACCGGTCTAATGCCTTCTTAGGTAAAACATTCAGCGAGGACCCAGTATCCACCAACACGTGTGCTAGAGTAGTGCCCCTACATTCAATGGAGACATGCAGGGCGTCATTGTGATTCTTCCCCTTAGCAGTCAAGTCTGCATTGGAGAAACCCAACCATTATCTGTTGTCAGACTAGCCACACAATCTTTGAACTGGTCAACAGATGTTTCCTGCGGTACATGCGCAGTCTTCAGGAAAGAAATCAGAGCCTTAGCATGGGCCTCTAAACACAACAATAAAGACAACATAGAGATCTTTGACGGGGTTTACCCCAGCTGTTCGACTACATTGTAGTCGCTTTTCTTGATGATCTTTAAAATCTCCTCTATCTCCTGTCTAGAGGCTTCAACAGTAATCTTATTCGGTGCCTCCGTCCGGGAAGGCTCACCGGTGGTCCCTTTGCCCCGAGTGTCAGATGACTCGGCAACAGGGGTAAGAATGGGAACTTGAATAGGAACAGTAGCAGGTGCACTGGCAGGTGTAATAACAACAGGCTTCCGAACAGTTGGTGGAGAGATCTCAGGGGAGAAAAGTCTTCCGCTGCGGGTGACTTTAATAGATCCAACAATATTGCTGACGTCAGTATCAGCCTCTTCAGCACTAAAGTCTTGCTTAACCCCATGATAATATACGTCAGCCCCGTAGTGCCATGGGACAGCTTTATCTGACGTATAGGGGATAGGCCTAGGAATGGTAATGATCAACGGAGCGATTCTCGGAACAGATGTAATTCTAACAGGCTTTCTCGAGGAAGCCTTGGAAGAATTGTCGAAAATGGTGATTATATAAATGTCTTCAAAAGGAACCAATGGAGCAAAAGTCTTCTCAAACATAATTTCTTTATTATCCATCAGGCGTTGGACACCTGACTTCAAAAGATGGCAACCAGTAGGTAGGACGAAACACAGACGGCAACCTTCACCATAGCCCGGAAATAAACCGGCTAATAGAAGGTTCTTCTTCATGGTCATCAATGGAGTAGCAATGTCTTTCACAGAAACCACAAACGAGTCTTTATCTACAACATTCACTCCATGCTTGGGCATAGGAGCAGTCACAAATTAGGCTTTTCAGGTTCTTCGAATTCAATCTCCTTAGAATCAATCAAATCCTGTACCTTATTCTTCAGGACCCAGCAATCATTCGTATCATACCCCGGGCTATCAGAATGAAAAGCACAGCGGGCATTCAGATTGTACAGCGGTGATGTTGTATTGGCATTCTTCAGGGCTTCCTTCAGAATCACCAAATTGGTCTTTAACAACTGCGGCAGAATCTGAGACAGGGTCATATGGAGTTGAGTGAATTGTCTTCGCGGCCTCCCGGCTCTTGGTTGATTGTTGCATTGTGAGGCAACAGCAGGTCTTGATATAACTACCGCATTGACTGCTTGGCAGCACTCAGGTCTATTATGTCTCTTTGAACTATAAACAGCGTTGGATTCCTTCTTAAAAGGCTTCTTTTCGGTACCTGATGAAGCACCCTTTTGTATCTTACCGCTCTTGATACCGGCCTCAACTCTTTCTCCGGTCATAATCAACTCAGTAAACCCGGACGGTGAACTTCCAATCAGATAATTAAAATATGGACCAGACAGGGTCCCCAGAAACATATCTACTAACTCCCTATCAGCCAGTGGGGGTTGTACTCTTCCAGCAAGGTCCCTCCATTTTTGAGCGTAGTCTTTAAAACCTTCGCTTGCACCCATAGACATACCCTGAAGTTGGGTGCGCGTGGGAGCGAGGTCGGCATTGTATTGGTACTGCTTGTAGAAAGAAGCAGCAAGGTCTTCCCAATTATGGATACTAGCTCCTTCCAGCTGGTAAAACCATTCCAGCTGAGTCCCTGAAAGACTGTCTTGAAAGAAGTGGATCCAGAGATTCTTATCAGCGGTGTATGGCTGGATCTTTCTAACATACGAGCGGAGGTGCAACTTTGGGCAAGAAACTCCGTCGTATTTAGCAAAGACTGGTGCTTTAAACTTGTGGGGAATTACCACCCCAGATGACAAACCTAAATCTCTGAAGTCTAGACCAGGGACTTTCTGGACCTCCATTGCGCTCAACCGGTCTTCAAGCTGTTTATACATATCCTCAGCAGGAGGATACTGGTCTTCATTAAAGTCAGTCTCGTTGTCAGAAACCACAGGGCTAGAAGCCCTCCTTTCTTCTTGGTTTTCTTCCCCTCCAGATGAGTGAGTCAAATCAACCTCTTCTCGGAAATTGTTTCCAAATTTGCGACCCATATTCAGTAGGACCGTCTTCTTCTTCTTTTTCTTCTTATTCTTCAAGATAAGAGTCTTCAGATCTTGCTGACCCTTGGCTAAACTCATGAACATTTCCTGGAACTGGGCGTTTTGAGCTTGCAGAGCCTTGATGGCTTGATCAGTTGATGTTTAAGAAGACATGATGTGCTGAAATAAACAACGAAGAAGATGAGAAACCTGTAAGGGTACCTGTAATGAGGTGCATGGGAATGAAGTGTGCATGATATGATTTCAAAGACTTTAGGGATTCAAATTCGTAAACCAAAATGAAACACACTTTTATTATATAAACTTGAAACAATGTTTGATAAATGCCTTTAAGGCGTTACAAAAAGAAATACTGAAAAGTAAATCAAAAATAGAAATAACAAAAGACATCAGCGCTCCCATGGTCGTTTACCTCCTGTGCTGACATAGTCATTGAGAACCTTCTCATTCTCCAGCTGTCTTGTAAGCTTTAGAATCTTCCGCTCCTGCTCGTGATACTTTTCTCTGTAAGTATCCCGCTCTTCTCTCAGCTGCATCCACTACCTCTTTAATGCCCCAATATCAGTAGGCATGTGTGGGTGGAGGATGGTAGGTGGAACTCCTTCTTCATCAGCAATCTCAACAATCACAGGCAAGACAGCTTCGTACGGCATTCCCAGCTTTTGGGCACGGATTCGAACCCATCGTAGATATGGTTCCATCGAAACAGAGGTCTTCATCCCTAACTCATGTGGATCAGACCGGTGTACCCTATCCCAAGCTCGTATGAACCTGAGGTGATGCTCGTCAGTATCCCCTTAGAAGTTAAAGACAATGCTCGACATTATCAACTCATGAGGTCCATCCTTCCTAGCTCGCCCAAACTGACGTAAGGCCAAACAAGGATTATAGGTAATCCCTCCTCGAATTCCAAGTAGTGAACATTGGGGTATTCCCCACAGCAATCAATAATATCCACTTCTTCCATGTCTTTATTGCTCCAGATAATGTCAGTGTGAGCAAGAGACATAATCCTGTAGGCCCAACCCATGCCTTCCTTGTTCTTTAAAACTGATTTGGGGAGGTGAGAAATAAACCACCTCGCCAGCAATGGTGCACAGCACATAAGGGTTCCCCGCTTCCGAGCAGTACGGGCATAGAGAGTGTGTAGGATATCACCCAAGAGAGTGGGCACTGGATTACAGGATATGAAAATATTCACCGCATTCACGTCCACAAAAGAATCTGAGTTGGGAAATAGAACCAAACCATAAATAAGAAGAGCCAGGATGTCCTCGAACGCCTGAAAGTCTAAACTGTCCTAGAACTGATTAGCTCGACCAACCAAGAACTTAGTCAAGAAGCCTTTTATCCCACTCCGAGTTTCCTAATTAGACATTACCTCAACCTTTGTTCGATGGAGGGCTGAAGCAATCTCTTCCGGCCTAAGGACTTTCTGCCACCCTGTAAACGGGGTCTGCTCTAGAATGGAGATACCAAGTAGATCAGAGAACTCTTCTAAGGTAGGGACCAACTGGTAGTCCGAAAAAGTAAAGCAGTGGTACAATGGATCAAAGAACTGGACTAAAACACTCATCATCTGTTTATCCAGCTTAGAGGTAACTAGACTGAGGAGGTGTCCATGTCTTCTGGTAAAGGAGGAAGTATCTGGAACCTTTGCCACAAAATCTTTAAGTTGAGTGGGAATCTGTACAAAGCTGATCCGAATAGTGTTTCTACGCATAGATGTCATGATCTGCAAAACAGAACAAAGATGAATCCCATTGGTCTTTGAAATGGTTAGTCCAATGCAATCTGCATGCAATGTCATGATGCATGATGTCATGATAGAAAACACACCACAAGTATTCACAGATAGCAAACATGGTAAGGGCAAGAAAGTCACACAGATAGCCCTTAGATTTCAGGCTGGCAAGGAGTTTAGGTATTACCCTCTTTCAGTTTAGTTTGTTCAAACCTGTCCTAGTAATAGTAACCGGGTTCTAGAGGATCTCAATATCACTGACCACCCTCGATCGGTCATATTTCCAATTTGGCAACCTTTTCTTGCGGCCGGAATCATCACGAGAGTTTGGTCTCAATGAGTGTAGCATACTGCTACAGTTCTATGGCCAAGTTGGTCAATTATAGGTTCTAAGGTCAGTTGGTGCTTAATGACCCCTTAGAAGACCCATATTCTCCTTGTTCCACCATAAGGGATATCGGTACAAACTAAAGTGCCACACCAATGTAGCTACTGCTTCAACCGTATCAGTCTACACCGTACAGTTCCCTCACAGTCTATTGCTACTTACCTAAAGGGTATCCCCAGATCCAGGTTAGGATCTATAGTAACTTTGATTCAAACCCACAAAGGTAAAGCATACAATTCAAGCAATTGAAAACATTGTGATGAACTATTCCTAAGGTACACCCCACTTATTTAATCCCCCGCAGAGTCGCCAGTTCTGTGATACGGTGGGAAGAACTGACTGTTTTTTGGAATGCTGGTTCGCGTTTTGCATTTGTGTTCGTAAAATGTCGCGGTAAGCAAGAGTCGCCATCGACTTTTATTTTATCCAACAAGGAAAGGAAAAAAGCACAGAAAAATTCCTTTTTTGAGATATTTCTCGGTTTCGGGGGGTAGATTATAGAAAGGGAAGGTATTAGCATCCTTTCGATCCGTGGTTATCCACAGGCTCTTAGGTACTTGCTCATCATTTTCAAAATTGTTTTCTTTGTGCTTGTGGGTTTTGAAAAGTTTTTTGTTTGAAACTTCGATTTAACTCTTGCTTCTGTCCTCAAGAGTGTAATGAAGTGTTTTTGAAAACTTTGTTTGAAAAGGAGTGTAAGTGTGAAAAAAGTTTTGTTTTGGATGAGCAAGTATCTAAGAACTATCTACCTACTCAAAAAAGGAATCGTTCTATGCTAATTTCCTTTATACAATGATATCCTACTATTAATGAGTAGGTAGCACAATCGTTGGAGTTTGAGGGTCAATTCAAATGAGGGACGTACGGTCACTAAAGCAATGTTAGAACGCCTTAGTGGTAACCCTAATGTCTTAGATCATTTGTTTGAGGCAACAATATCCGAGACAACCGTTTTGAGGAAACTATGATCTTTTAGACAAGAGGGCGACCTCTAAAACAACCTATACTCAATGACCGTTTACGAAGGCAACCAAGTGGGGTGTACCCTAAGAGTGCGCATGTGCGAGTGTGTCGTTTTCAGCTATTTTTATCTTTGCACATGTTAAAGGTGATCTAATTTGATTTTAAGATTAAACATTCAGTCTTGTCATGCCAACCCTATTATTAAACATCTAGCAGTTATATAATTTGCAGAATTAAAATGCAGAAATTAAATTACAAGGCGTCGGGTATTTACATCGCCAAAAGTAACCCTTTGAAAATAAAATAAAGCGTTAAAAATAATAAATGTCCTATTTAAAACTATTACAAACCGGGAGCAGATACATCAATAATAAAATAAGGAAAAAATAAATTGCGTGCGAGATGAAATTGAATCGAATGCGAGTTAGGGTTTTGACCCTTTTTAAAGAAAATGTTTTGGTTGTTTTTATTTTAAGGAAAAGAAATTAAATCCTAAATTAAATACTAAATTAATTAATTAATGAAAAATAATAAATGGCATATTTTTGGAGTTTTGATTATTTTAAGAAAGAAAATAAAAATAATTAAACTAAGGTTAAAACCTAATTAATTCTAATTGATTTTATTTATTTACAAAATAAATTAATGTTACCTAATTAATGTCCTAATTAATTAATTAGTATTTATTAATAAAAAATAAAATTCTGAATTTTAATTGGAGTAAAAGTATTTTTGTGATTTTTTGATAAAAAAGAAAATTAATTTTATTGGTTAGTAAATTATTTAAACAAAATAAAGCAATTTAATTAAATAAATAAAAGTGTGAGGGAAAGAGAGTTTGGGCCTGTTTTTGAGGGTGTAGGAAGCAATTTTTGTTGGCCCATTTGCTAATTCATTTGGACTTTTGGGATCCAGTGCTTGAGCGTTGACTGAGTCCATCATGTGCCCTCAGGGCTTGGCCATCAGATCCTGCCATCTAGCTATCTGGCACGTTGATTGGTGAGTGTCTATGGTAGATCTTAGGCTTGAATACGCACTGGATTATCTGAAAACAAATAACATTGAGAAAATGGGGGACCTGGGATTCGAACCCAGGTCCTGAAGGGAAATACATGCTATGCTTGCCACCACGCCATGTTGCTTCAATTGTTAATATGATACAAATAAATAATAATATAAGAAAACAAATTTCATTGGGTCAAAATAAAAAAATAGCGCGCCAGATTTGAATGGGCGAGTGAGGACGTGACACGTATTGTCCCTGACCTCCAACCGTTGCTAAAACCCTGCAATACTTATAGCTACGGACGCTGGCCGTCACTACAAGTTGTGCTTGTTCCAAAATCCTCTACCGGCCATGAAATGGTTTATAGGACCATGGTTGAACTCGTCATCTCCTTCTGATTGTAACCATGCCCATCATTGGGGCCAATTTTCCCTGAAACGAAAATCCCTAAAACCAAACGCCAAACCCTAGCAATGGTGTTTCACGATACAGAGCATATAAATAAAATTGGTTATTACAAACAGTTTGAAAATGATGTGGTGAATCAGAATATGCCATTATTTTTTACCATGGATGCAAGAATAAAGAGTTTCGATTTCAATAACATGGTGAATTCGTGGATTACTTACAGAGCTTGGAAGGGTCTGAAAACATGTTGTCTTGATTGATTTAGTTTGTGAGAATGGCCAGGAAGCGATTGGGATACTTGCCAAGCCCTGAAACGACCTCTAACCTTGATTTCGATCCTCCACTTTTTCCTTGTTTTTGCAAGTTTTGTTCTGCCTCCACAATTGATTTCCAACCCTGATTCTTGTGTCTTTCGCTTGCTTATGTATTGCACATTGTATTAGGGTTCAAACCTCTGTCCAAATCTCCCTCTATCAATGATTTTGATGTTGATTTGATTTGCCTTTACAAACTTTCCAAATTTGATCCAAATCATATCTTCTTGACTACAGCTAGCATTGCAATCAAACTCGTATCAAGGTCATTATGCACAAGAAGATGTGATTTGGATCAAATTTGGTGTAAAGGCAAATCAAATCAACATCAAAATCATTGATAGAGGGAGATTTGGACAGATGTTTGAACCCTAATACAATGTGCAATACATAAGCAAGCGAAAGACACAAGAATCAGGGTTAGAAATCAATTGTGGAGGCAGAACAAAACTTGCAAAAACAAGGAAATAACCAGAAAATCATTTGTCATCAATGCCTTAGATTTTATGTGATTTTATTTGATTTAAAATGAATTAATTCAAATAAAAATCAAATTAAATAATAAAAATAAGATATGGATACATGTCCAAAGCTGGAACACGTGGGAAATAAGTCAAACTCAAAACAGGTGAAAAAGAATGGGCCCATTTGGCAAAATTTGAAGTTTTGGGGATAGTTGACTTTTGGAAATTTTGCAAAAAAGTCCAACTTAAAAAATGCATAACTTCTTCAATTTTGAACTTTTGGAGGTGTTCTTGGACTTTTTAGAAATCTTGAGATGTCCTATAATCAACCCTTTTGGTCTCACCTAATTTTGACATTCCATACTCAAGTTAGAAGCTTTGACAAAAAAAGGTGTTTTGTTGACTTTCAAAAATGACCTATAATGTCAAAATTCATAACTTCTTGTGAGTTAATTTTTTGATCTTGGGGTATGAATATGGATTGTAGGGAATTTCATCCTATTCAAAATGAGCTTTTGATGGGTCATTTCTCATAAATCATGAGAAAGTTATGTTTGGTCAAAGTTGAGTTGACTTTTCCTACAAAACCCTAATTTGGCAACTTTTGAATCTTGATGAATTTTGAGCAATCCTTGATGAATCATGATCAACCCTTGATCAAATGATGAAACATCCTTGAAAATTAGAATGTTGGCAAAAAATATTGAAGTTTGACTGTATTTGGATCACAGTTGACTTTTGCCCTAGCACCGTCGATTTTTGGACCTTTGAGCAATTGACTGAGCAAACTTCCTCTGCAAGGCTTGAAATTTGACATGGATGATCTTGAGAACATATTAGGACATTGGGGATCACTTGAGGTCATTTGGACTCAAGGATATTGATGCAACTCAAAACCCTAATTTGGGGTAGACTATCTTAGGAGAGAGCTTGTTTGACCAACTCTTGAGCAACTTGGAGATTTTTCTTGCAATGTTTTGAGAAATATGGGAGGGAAAATTTTGGGGTACAACATCCATGCTTTGGGGATATGGAACTTATCAATATCCAGGATCAAACCCTACTAGGGAAAAGGGAGAATCCTTGAATAAGAACTTTCAATGAAACGACCTTGGGAAATGAGAATTCTTTAGTAAGAGATCTCTATAAGGTAACTTATCTAGGGAGAATAAAAGATCTTGAGCAAGAGATCTCAGAAAGTAGGCTCTTCCGGGGAGTGAGATAAGCTTCAACATGACTCAGCCCAGGAAAAATGTACAATTTTCGAATAAAATGGGCTGGTGGATGAGAATAGATTTTCATTATAAGGAATCCTTAAAATAAGCTTCCGCTAGGGAGATGAAAGAATTCTTGAATAAGAGATCTTGGTGAAGCGACTTGTCGGGGAATAAGAAAATTCACAAACTGAACCCTTGGTTGGGAAATGAGAAAGATTTGCTTCGGAGAATAGACATTATCTCGTGAACATAACAATATCACATATATGTTGGGGATGTAGCTTCTTCAAGAAGTCTTTATCAATCACGAATTTCTCCGCTTGGCGATACTAGGGAGAAGAAAACTTCGAAAATTGCTGGGGAATCATCCAAGAATTTCCAAATCAATCACACTTTTTTCTTGGGGAGATTCACTTGGGAGAAAAAGAAATTTCGGTGCTGCTTGGGAAATGACCCATGCTGGGGATACCATAGTTCATCTTGAAAGATGTTATTCTTGTATATAACACATAAGCGAATGAATGACAGTTCCTGCAAAACAAATCACACCAAACATGCCCCAGGTATACCATGACTACTTTGTCCACTAACCGGGCTACAAATAAACTTAAGAGTAATATTTGTATTTTATTTATCATGATGTGTAAAAACCATCAAGTTTTTCAATGCAAACGTTTATCAAAAAGGTATTGAACGTTTTTGCAAACAAAACAATAAAAGAAAATAAAGCAAGCTTTTTGGATAGAAAAGTCTTTTATTAATTGAAGTTGGAATGTAAATAGGCATTTACATCATGAAGCAATTCCTAGAAAGAGGTAATTACAAAAGAAAAAAAAAGAGTATTACAAAAATGGCAATGTGAAAACAGATATCCATCAGGTTCTGATTCTACTATAACTCTTATGACCTTGAAGCTCTCATCACTTTGCTTTCTGAAGAAGATGACTGGATTGATTCCTACCCTTCGGGGTGACCAATTGTAGCAGTAGATGAAATCAAATATTCGACACTAGACGTAGTCATTCACTTTAAATCCCTAACATTTTCCTAGATCGCCCTTTCGGGTTTTCAATCCACTGGGATACCCTTTTTTTCCAAATCTTCCCTTTCGGGTTTTCAACTTAGCGGGTGTACTTATTATTCTTTTTCATTCCTTTCACTTCTTCTTTTTTATCCCAAATTTTTTCCTAAACCTTTTTATTCATTTTTTATGGTTCGTCAAGATGCCCTTTTTTGCCCGAGTCGTCGACTCAGTGGGTCTCTTTTATGCAAAGTATTTTTTAACTACATCTGCATTCACAGGGAGTGGGAAGTCTTCACCATCCATAATTGTAAGCATCATGGCTCCGCCAGTGAATGCTTTTTTTTACAACAAATGGTCCTTCATAAGTCAGAGTCAACTTGCCCCTGGGATCACCTTGAGGAAGAATAATTCTTTTTAGAACAAGGTCACCAACTAGATAGCTCTGAGGATTCACCCTCTTGTCAAATGCTCTTCTCATCTTCTTTTGCTACACCTGACCATGACACAAATCCGCTAGTATTTTCTCATCAATGAGGTTTAACTGATCCAACTTATTTTGTACCCATTTAGATTCATCAAGCTCAACATCTTTCATAATCCCCAGAGAAGGAATTTCTACTTCCACAGGAAATACCGCTTCCATTCCATAAATAAGTGAGAACGGGGTTTCCCCAGTCGAAGTACGTAATGAAGTACGATAGCCATGCAAAGAGAAAGATAACATCTCATGCCAATCTTTGTAAGTTACCATAATTTTTTGCACAATCTTCTTGATGTGTTTATTGGTCACTTCAACAACATCGTTCATCTTTGAAAGATATGGAGAAGAATTGTGATGCTTGATTTTGAAACTTTCACACAGCTCTTTCATCATCTTATTGTTGAGATTCGACCCATTATCAGTAATGATCTTCTTGGGAACCCCATAACAACAAATTATGTTGCGTTTGATGAAGCGAGTGACCACCTGCTTGATAATGTTTTCATAACATGCAACTTCGACCCATTTGGTGAAGTAATTTGTGGAAACCAGGATGAAACAATGACCGTTGGAGTTTGTTGGCTCAATCTTTCCAATCATATCAATGCCCCACATTGGGAAAGGTCACAGAGAGGCCAAAATATTCAAAGGAACGGGAGGCACGTGGACTTTGTTAGCATACACTTGACATTTGTAACAAATTTTGGCATGGTTATAGCAATCATTTTCCATGGTGGACTAATAGTAATCAACTTGCAAAATCTCTTTGGCCTTGGTATGTCCACTGGAATGAGTCCTGAAAGAACCCTCATGAATCTCTTCAATGATTTTATTTGCTTTGTTCTTATCCACATATCTAAGCAATATACCATCATGATTTCTTTTGTACAACACACCATTGTTGAGGAAAAACTTGGCTGACAGCCTTCTCAAAAACCTTTTGTCTGTGAAATACGCGTCTTTAGGATACTCTTGAACCTCAAGGTACCTTTTAATATCATGAAACCATGCTTTACCATCCGTTTCCACTTCATGCTCAAAAAAATGTTGACTCATCCAATATCTTGATAGTGGTCGAAGGCACTTCATTAGCCAACTTTAATTTAAACATGGATGACAGAGTAGCCAAAGCATCTGCAAGATTATTTTCTTCCCTCGAGATGTGTTCAAACATGATCTCCTCAAAGTAAGGATTCAACTTCATAACATGTTCTTTGTAGGGGATCAGATTTGGGTGACGAGTCTCCCAATCTCCATTAATCTGGCTAATCACAAGACCTGAGTCTCCATAAACTTTGAAAAACTTGATTCACAAATCAATTGCGGCTTCAATCCCATATATACAAGCTTCATATTCTGCCATGTTATTAGTGCAATCAAAAAAAATTCAGGCTGTGAAAGGGATATGAAATCATACAGGAGATGTGATAACACTTCCAACACCATTTCCCATGGCATTCGAGGCACCATAGAATACCATCGTCCATCGCGATCCTGGTTCGAGTTCTTCTTCTAGGCCAGGAATGTTACAATCTCTAATATACATGATGTCTTCATCTGGGAATTCAAACTTCATTGGCTGATAATCATCCACAGGTTGGTGAGCAAGATAGTCTGCCAATACTCTACCCTTGATGGCTTTCTGAGTAGTATACTGGATATCGTACTTTGACTCGCACTCTGTAAACTTCTTGCTTAAGTAATATATTTCCTGTTCTTTCTTTCTAGTCTCGTCATGTTAACTGAGCATGCAACCCATGGAATTTTCCAGAAATGTTAGATAGATGATTAATGGCCTTCCCTCTACTGGAGGCATAATAATCAGAGGTTCCTGCAAGTATTCTTTTACTCTTTTGAATGCTCTTTGACAGTTGTCAATCCACCTGACCGCTTAATCTTTCTTTAAAATTTTAAAAAATGGTTCACATGTGGTTGTGAGATGAGAGATAAATCTAGAAATTTAGTTTAACCTCCCCAAGAAACCACATACTTCTTTTTCTGTTTTCAGTTCAGGCGTTTCTTTTATTGCTTTTACCTTAGTAGGATCAACCTCGATACCTTTATTGCTTACAATAAAGCCCAATAGCTTTCTGGATCTCACTCCGTGCCTTGTTTGGATTCAGCCTCAGTCTAAATTTCCTCAGTCTTTCAAACAATTTCTGCAAATTAATCAGATGTTTTTACTCTGTCTGAGATTTGGAAATCATATCGTCAACATATACTCCAATCTCCATATGCATCATGTCATGAAAGAGAGTGACCATAGCATGTTGATACACTTCCCCTGCATTTTTTAGACCAAAGGGCATCACCTTATAGCATAATGTTCCCCATGGTGTAATGAAATTTGTCTTCTCCATGTCTTCTTGAGCCTTTTTTATTTGATTGTAACTAGAAAATCCATCCATGAAGGAAAACAATTTTGATTGAGCAGTATTGTCCATCAAAATATCAATATGGGGAAATGTGAAATCACCTTTAGGGATTGCTCTATTCAAGTCCCTGTAACCAACACACATCCTGACTTTTCCGTCCTTCTTTGGGACTGACAAAATATTCACAATCCATGGTGGATAAGAGATAACTTTCAAGAAACCGACATCAAACTGATTTTGAACCTCCTTGAATACAATGGGAGAAATGACTTTTTTTGGTTTTATCCAAATGTGTGGATAGCTAGAGTCGCCACCGACTTTTCTTTTATCCAATATTTATGATAGGTGAAAAGAACTGGAAAGACCTTGATAGATTTTGAGTTCGGGGGGTAAGTTATGAAAAGGGAAGGTGTTAGCACCCCTTTCATCCGTAGTTATCTACGGGATCTTAATTATTTAGCTCACTTTAAAAACTTGCTTTGTGTGTGATTTGTTTGAAAATATTTTGAAATTGCCAATGTAAGGCTGACTTTGTAATGATTCTTGTATCAATCCTCAAGAATGCGTACGAAGTGTTTTGAAAATATTTGTTTGAAAGTGATGTGTAAAAAAATATTTTGAGAAAAGTTGTGAGCAAGCAATTAAGAGTTCCTTACCCACTAAAGGTCATTCTTATTCTTTTCCTTTTACTTTAGAGATAGTTCTATCCATACAATTAGTTGATAGGTAGCCCTATCAATTGGATGTGAAGGGACAAGCGTAGGATCATCATATGGTCATCGAAGGCAACATGTAAAGATACTTTAGCAATTGTATCAGAGGGACTAGATCATTTTTGTAGGCAACTTAGAAGGGACTAGATCATTTTGTAGGAAGCTCGAAGGGTCATCGAGGGATTATGATCTTTATTCAAAAGGGACTATGATGATTTGATTGAGGGTCGTTTGCTAAAGTATCCCCACTTTCGAGGGACGTCATAAGGCAACAAGAGAGGATAACCTAGAGGTGCAAGTGTGTGAAATGTTTGTTTTCAGTTATATTATCTTGAGATTAGGGTTTTCTATGTTCAGTTATTAGTCTTTCCATACAATCCTAATTACTAATCATAGCATAAAATATAAGTGTGGGAATATAAATATTCCACGCTATTACATCCTGTGAGCAGTTACATAATAATAAAAAAGATGTGGAAAATAAACCTACGTTATTACAATTAAGAACGCGACCTATACACTTGATCTATGAAAAAGAAATAGTAAGAAGAAATAAGAAATTATTTTTAAAAAAAGTTTAAAAGACCTAAAGTTCTAAGTATTGATATTTTGGTATTTTATAGAAAATAATTTAAGTGTTAATAATTAATAAAACCTAAATTTCTAATTGATTTTAATATTTAATAAAGAAAAGGTTTAGTTAATTAATTAATTAATTAATTTAGTAAATAAAAATATATAAAGAAAAAATTAATTACTATCTAAGAACCCTGATCCTAATTTATTAGTGTTAAGAAAAATTAGGTTAGTTGATTGTTAATTTAAAATTAATTAAAAATAATTAGGATTAGAAAAGAAAAAGAAAAGAAATTAGGTTAGAAAATAGAAGAATTTTTTTTCCTGGGGTGAGTGTTGAACCCACGCTCCTTAGCTTCACAGGTGCACACCGCACCATTGAGTCAGTGTGTTATTGGTGATAGCAAACAAGAACTGATCATTATGTAATAATCATGCATGTTAGTCTGGAAAATAACAAAAATAAATGCAAGACGCAGGGATCGAACCCACGCCCTTCATATTACACCCCTTTCTTTCAATCAACTTCACCGCGCTTCCAATCTGTTATAGCATGAAATAAAACAACATATAATAAAACATGTGAATCGGAGAAGCACTGAGCCCTAGCTCCGGCCATCTTCTTCGGCAAGGCCAAACAACAACTTGTCAAAACAACATAAGTTAGAGATCAAAAGGGACCCTATCCCCCTGATTCGACCCTTGTGAATCCAGTGGTGGCATTCTTTTTAGCTAATTCAAATTGTATAATGAGAAACGATCAACATAAAGCAAAAAGGTGTAATAATGGTGGTTTAGTGTTTTGGCATCATGGGCCTCATGCCAGAGATGAAACCCGCACTAATTTTTCTCAGGAACACATTGAAATCGTTAGTTAAATCAAAGCATCACAAATATTAAAATATGAATTTCACAAAATATGCAAGACCAGCGATGTTTAGAATGTATGTTTTAGGGACATTTGATCATCAAGAATGATCAGAACTTAATATATGATACCTCAGGGATCGTTTTGGATAGTTACTTAACCTTGAGGATGGCTGCAAAAAGGAAATCAAATTCAACCTTCTTTGCAACTTTTCAATCTCAAAAACCCTTGTTTCTTGGCAGCCACGCGTGTCTTTTTGGTCTGAATATGCAGTGTACTTATAGGAGGAAGGATTAAGTTAAAAGATGGGCTTGGACATCATGTGAAACATATCTTTGATTTTGTTTGAAAATAGGTTAAAATATTACAAAACCATGAAGATTTGATTCACAAATAGGTTCACCCGGTTTGTAGAATGATCTTGGGCCTCCAAAAGAATCAGATCACAAGCCTTTTATGCCTTATATATTTATTTAATATTTATTTGATTTAATTTTGAATTTAAATGAATAAAAATCAAAATAAATGAAATAAAAACTAAGATGATGCATTTAGATGTCCTCTATGAGGTCAGGAACATGTTTGGACTTTAAAAGATAGGCTTATTAGCCCAAAAGTTCAAATTTGCTCAATTTGGATTTCATGCATTTTCTCAAAATTGCCCAACTTGCACAAATCATATCTCACTCAATTTTTATCATATGAAGGTGATCTTGGACTTTTTGGAAATC
Organism: Vicia faba; assembly: GCA_948472305.1. Classification (NCBI taxonomy): domain Eukaryota; kingdom Viridiplantae; phylum Streptophyta; class Magnoliopsida; order Fabales; family Fabaceae; genus Vicia; species Vicia faba. Next base: position 420,547,566 of record OX451739.1, on the reverse strand, counting down.
TCAAGATGTCCCATACATCCTTCATGTAGGTCATTTTTAATTTGAAGCTTATATCTTGATGTAAAGTGCTTTGATAAAAAGTGTCTTTTTGTTGACTTTTAAAATGACTTGTAATGTTTTGGCCCATATCTCTCAAATGAAGCATTTTTGGCCTTGATCTTAGAGAGACAAAGTTGTAGAGAATTGAATTGAATTCAAAATGAGCTTTGATTGAGAAAATTTGTATGAAGTTTGTGACAGTTATGCTTTGTCAAAGTTCAGTTGACTTCTCCTAAAGAAAACCCTAATTTAGTAACTTTTGACTTTTGATGAATCTTGAGTTTTCTTGATGAATCATGATCAACCCTTGATCAAATGATGAATATGACTTCAAAATATTGATGTTGACCAAAATTCTTGAAGTTTGACTATAAATTGGTCAAAGTTTCCTTTTTTTGTTTAATACAGTTGATTTTTAATCATCTGGCCAATTGACTGAGCAAACTTGTGCTGCAAGGCTTGAAATTTGGTATGAGGTTTATTTGAAACATATGAGAAACCATGAAATCCACTTGAGGCATTATAAGTCCAATTTTCCTTGAGAAAAACAAAACCCTAGGTATAGGTCAATGCTTAGGAGGAGGGTTTGTCTGGTCAATCTTTGAGTAGTCTTGAGTGCTTGAGAACCCTAGGAGCATGAGGAGGTATCCTGAATAAATTTGTCTTGAATAATGGGAGAGAAAATTTTGGGGTACAACACTCCTCTTTAATCTTATTAGACATCTCAAGATGAGTTCTTCTAAGCTTCTACTTGATCGGAGGACAGTCTTCTGGAATTGGTAACATATGCACAACAACATATGTGTCCAGACCAGGCATGTCTTCATAGGACCATGCGAAGATATAAACATACTCACGAAGAATTTCAATCAGTCTTTTCTTCACACTTTCCTCTAAATCATCCCCTATCTTGATCTCTTTCTTTACACATCTGGTGCCCAAATCAATCACCCCCATAGATTCCTGGTGTGGTTGGATGACCTTTTCCTTTTGCTTCAACAATATTGCCAAATCTTTGGGGAGTTCACAATCTTCCTCACATTATTCTTAAGCTTGGGGTGGATGTGCATGTGCATGAGTGATATCTTTATGATTTAGTGATAATGTGTGAAAAAGAAAACATTGCCATTTAGAGGGAAAAAAGAGAAAGGGAACACACTATTTGTATGAAAAAACATTCTTTATTTAATGATAAACTTTTGAAAAATAAAACATGGTGGCCCTACACAAAGATTCACTACACCTTGGGTAGAGCGTAGGAATTATAAAATGATAAAAGTAAACAAAAAAATTACTCTCGAGCAGTTGTAACTTTGATGACGTCCATAAAAGTCCAGTTCTTCAGCTCTTGACCTGGAATACTAGGGCAAATCCAATCATCAATGTTGTAGAAATTGTCTCTATAATCACTGTGATACGGTGGGAGAACTGACTTGGTTGTTTTGTGTTTAATCGTAAATGTTGCGGTTAGCAAGAGTCGCCACCGACTTTTCTTTTATCCAAAATGAAAGGTGAAAAAGCACAAGAAAGACCTTTGAGATGTTTTCTTGAGTTTGGGGGGTAGATTATGAAAAGGGAAGGTATTAACACCTTTTTCATCCATGGTTTTCCATGGTATCTTAGTTACTTTCTAGATCACTTGCTTTTGTTTGAAAATGTGCTTTATGTGGTTTTTTGAAAGTATTTTGTAAAGAGGCCATTTTTTAGGCAAACTTTGTAATGATTCTCGTTCGTAAAAATGTATACAAAGGTGTTGATCTTTTGAAAATGTTTTCAAGTTTTTTGAAAGATATTTTGGAAGTGTTGGTGTTTGTTTTGAAAATAGCAAGGATGTTTTGTTTTGAAATGGAGCAAGTAATTAGGAACATTCTACTTACTCAAAAGTCCTTCATGTTCATTTACTTTTTCCTTTGATATTGTTATCTTACCATTGATTTGGTAAGTAACCCTATCTTTGATGTAAAATGGACGGGCGTGGGTCATCGTATAGCCATGATTAGCATTGTTGCAATATATCTTAGCATTTTTTTTTTGGGACTAGGATCATTTTGAAAGGCAACTTTTGATAGCGTCATCGAGGTACTATGATCTTGTATTTTGCTTGTCTTTGCTAAGATACCTCACATGCGTAATATGGCCATTTTTGTAAGGCAACCAAGTGGATTTACCCTAGGGGGTGTTTGTGTGCAAGTGTATTGATTTTCATGCTTGATTTTTTTTATCAGTGTTTGCTATTTGTTGGTTTTAGTCTATCCATACAAAACCCTAATTACTAGCATTTGTATATAAAGCGATAAATTGCAGAATTTAAAATTACTACGCTATTACATCATTTAGGGGAGGGGGTATACAAATTACAAATGGGAAATATTGCAAGAAATTAAATCTAAATAATTTACAACCATATTGAATATGTACAAATAATTGAATAAATAATAATGTATAAATACAAGAATATAAATAGAAAAATAAATTATTTTTGTTTGGTTTTCATGAAAAGGGTTTAACCTAAACCTAATTAGGAAAAATGATTAGTTAAAATTAAAATAAAATTAACTTAAACTAATTGAGAAAAGAAATTAAATTAAAAAGATTTTTAGGGTTTTTCTATGAAAAGGTTTTTAATTAGAATTAGCGAAAAATTAATTAATTAAAATAAACCTAAGTTCTAAATTAATTTTAATTTACAAGAAAACAAAATAATATAATAATTAAACCTAAGCCTAAATATTAATTATTAAGAAAGAAATTAATTTATTAAGAAAATGTTTTTGTTCTTTTAATTTTATTAAAACAAATAAAATAAATAAATGAGTGTAAAAATAATAGGATCAATATTTTTTGGATTTTTATTAATAATAATAATAATAATAATAATAATAATAATAATAATAATAATAATAATAATAATAATAATAATAATAATAATAATAATAATAATAATAATAAAAAGAAAACAAGAAAAGAAAATAAATTGAAAAAAAGTTTGGTCCAAGTGTATGGGAGTAACAACAGGGGTTAGTAAAGGCAACAAAAAAAGCAAGGCCCAATTGTTGGAAGCCCAGGCGCCTGTTTCATACAAAAAAATGGAAGAAAAATGTGAAAAATAGCAAAAGGGTACCACTGGCCTCGAACCCAGGTCCCAGAGGTTAACGGGCGTGCGCTTTACCACTGGGGTGGCTATACATCTGTTGTACCCCAAAATTTTCCCTCCCATATTTCTCAAGACATTGCAAGAAAAATCTCCAAGTGGCTCAAGATTGCTCAAGAGTGGGTCAGACAAGTCATCTCTCAAGGCAGTCTACCCCAAATTAGGGTTTTGTGTTACATTAAGATCCGTGAGTCCAAATGACCTCAAGTGCTCCCCAATGTCCTAATATGTTCTCAAGGTCATCCATGTCAAGTTTCAAGCCTTGCAGAGGAAGTTTGCTCAGTCAATTGCTCAAAGGGTCCAAAAATTGACTATGTCAGGGCAAATGTCAACTGTGACCTATAAACAGTAAAACTTCAAGACTTTTGTCAACATTCTCATTTTGAAGGATATTTCATCATTTGATCAAGGGTTGATCATGATTCATCAAGAATCGCTCAAAATTCATCAAGATTCAAAAGTTGCTAAATTAGGGTTTTGTAGGAAAAGTCAACTCAACTTTGACCAAGCATAACTTTCTCATACTTTATGAGAAATGACCCATACAAAGCTTATTTTAAAGATGATGAAAATTCCTGCAATCAATATTCATACCCCAAGATCAAAAAATTCACTCACAAGAAGTTATAAATTTGGACATTATAGCTCACTTTTGAAAGTCAACAAAAACACCTTTTTTTTCCAAAACTTATAACTTGAGCATGGAATATCAAAATGAGATGATACAAAATGGTTGGTTATAGGACCTATCAAGCTTTCTAAAAAGTCCAAGAACACCTCCAAAAGTTCAAAATTGAAGAAGTTATTCATTGTTGAAGTTGGACATTTTTGCAAAATTGCCAAAAGTTAACTATCCCCAAAACTTCAAATTTTGTCAAATGGGCCCATTCTTTTCCACTTGATTTGAGCTTGCATCATTACCCACATGTCCTAGCTTCAGTCATGAGCTCATATTCCATTTTTATTATTTAATTTGATTTTTTATTGAATTTATTCATTTTAAATCAAATAAAATCATAGAAAATCCAAACAATTAAAAACTCTTGATTTATTGATTGTTTTAGGCTTTGTTTACAACTAGCAACACCATGGAATTCGTATCAAAGCAAAACATGTACAAAAAGATTTCATCAAATTAAATTTGGAAAGGTTAATAATGGAGATCAAATCAAAATCATTTGCATTGATTTGGAAGGATTCAGTCCATAACTTCTACCCTAATACACCACACAATACATAAGCAAGCAAAGGCAAACGAGATCAGGGTTGGCAATTGCAGAGAGAGGCATAACAAGATTTGAAAAAAGTCACAAAAAGCTTGAGATCAAATTCGTGCTTAGAGGTGTTTTCAAGGGCTGAGACATGTCACAATCGCTTGCTGGGTGTTCACTCAATCTACCTGGATCAAAAGCAAGCTTGTTCAGACGTCCAAACACACTGTAAGTGTCACGATGACCACCCCTGTTCTTGATTTCGCAACTCTGAATTTAAGCATCCTTTTCATGAATCAATACCATATTCTGAATCTACATGACATTTGCAAGCGTTTGGTATTATCCAATTGCTTTTATCTGGCCTGAATGAAGAACCACCATATCTAGGGTTCTTCGTTAGTTTTTGGGGTTTTATATTTCAGGTAAAATCGTGACTCAAGAAGGGCATAACTTTGATTAGAAGGCCATAACGAATCCAACAATGTTCTTGGAATGGATTTATATGGCTTGGAGGGAGTTTTAGCATAAGCCTGCGTCTTTTGCTGCGGATTCAAATCCGCAGGTAATGTTGTTACAGGTCTGAGGATAGGGATGAGTGTGTGTCATCCTCCGGTTGGCCCATTCAAATATTTTTCGCGCATTTTATTTTTTTCTGACCAATAATTGTTGTTTTGTTTCATTATTATTATTTTTTATTCATATAACAAATAGATCAAGATGGTATAGTAGCAAGGCAAGCGCGTATCATCCTTCAGGACCTGGGTTCAAATCCCAGGTCCCCCACTTCAATATTTTTCCTCTTCAGGTACTCCTATGCATGCTTGAGCCTGTAAAACACCGTGCACCTAGTCCATGCAGTAGCCACATGGCCAAAGGCCAGATCTGGTGGTCCAGGAGTGGATGTCCACCATAATCCAAGTCAATGCGTGCACACTATATTCCAGGAAGTCCAAGAAGGCCAGCGCTTTTGGGCCTACATGATTGCTTTCTACACCACAAATACAGGCCCAAACCCCTCTGTCTTTTATTTTATTTACTTTGCTTTATTAATTTGTTTTATTATTTTTATTTCATTTACTAACCAATCAAAAAATTCTTTTCTTTATCAAATAAAAACCACAAAAAATATTTGTATTCAATCAAATTTTCATTTTTATTAATAAACACTAATTAATTAATTTAGGTTTTAGTTAAAATAACTTTAACCTATTTTTGTAAGTAATTAAAATTAAATTAGATTTAATTAGGTTTTAATTACTAACATTAATTATTTTATTTTTCTTTCTTAAAATAACAAAAACCCAAAAATAATTTTTTTAATTAATTAATTTATTAATTCAATTTGCAATTAATTTAGGATTTATTTATTTTTTAAAATAAAAACAACAAAAAGATGTCTTCTTTAAAGGGTCAAAACCCTAAAAATTTGCGCTCGATATAATTTCTCGCACGCGTTGCTTATTTTTATCCAGTAATGTACTTGCCTCCGGATTGTAATAGTAAATAGGACTTTTATTTATTTTTATCGCTTTATTTATTTTTAAAGGGTTTGTCTTTGGCGATGTAAATACCCGACGCCTTGTAATTTAAATTCCGCATTTTATTTTCCGCAAAATATTAACTGTTAGATGTATGATTTAGGATGCATGACAAGAATGTATGTCTAATTTTAAAACAGTTAGATCACCCTAAATGTACAAAGATAAAATAATCTGAAAACAACACACTCGCACATGCGCACTCTTAGGGTACACCCCACTTGGTTGCCTTCGTACACGGTCATTGAGTATAGGTCACTTTAGAGGTCGTCCTTTTGTCTAAAAGATCATAGTCGCCTCGAAACGGTTGCCTCGGATATTGTTGCCTCAAACAAATGATCTAAGACATTAGGGTTACCGCTAAAGTGTCCTAACATTGCTTTTGTGACCGTAAGTCCCTCATTCGAATTGACCCTTAAACTCCAACGACGGTACTACCTACTCATTCATAGTGGGAAAGTAGCATAAAACGATTCCTTTTTCGAGTATGTAGATGGTTCTTAGATACTTGCTCATTCAAAAAACAAAACCTTTTTCACACTTACACTCTTTTTCAAACAAAGTTTTCAAAAACAATTCATACACTCTTGAGGACAGAAGCAAGAGTTAAATCGAAGTTTCAAAACAAAAACTTTTTCAAAACCCACAAACACAAAGAAAATCAATTTTGAAAACAATTGAGCAAGTACCTAAGAGCCCGTGGATAACCACGGATAGAAAGGGTGCTAACACCTTCCCTTTCTATAATCTACCCACCGAACCCGAGAAATATCTCGAAAAAGGAATTTTTATGTGCTTTTTCCTTTCCTTGTTGGATAAAATAAAAGTCGGTGACGACTCTTGCTTACCGTGACATTTTGCAAAAACAAACACAAAACGCAAACCAGCATTCCAAAAAATAGTCAGTTCTTCCCACCGTATCACAGAACTGGCGACTCTGTTGGGGAGATTATAAGTGGGGTGTACCTTAGGAATAGTTCATAATGTTTTCAATTGCTTGAGGGAACTGTACGGTGTAGACCTATACGGTTGAAGTAGTAGCTACATTGGTGTGGCACTTTAGTATGCACCGATATCCCTTGTGGCGCAACGAGGAGAATATGGGTCTGCTAAGGGGTCATTAAGCACCAACTGACCTTAGAACCTTTAAATTGACCAACTTGGCCATAGAACAGTAGCAGTATGCTATACTCATTGAGACCAAACTCTCGCGATGATTCCGGCTGCAACAAAAGGTTGCTAAACTGGAATTATGACCGATCGAGGGTGGTCAGTGATATTGAGATCCTCTAGAACCCGATTACTATTTTTAGGACAGGTTTGAACCAACTAAACTGAAAGAGGGTAATACCTAAACTCCTTGCCAGCCTGAAATCTAAGGGCTATCTGTGTGACTTGTTTGACCTTACCATGTTTGCTGTTTGTGGATACTTGTGGTGTGTTACGATCATGAAATCATGCATGATGACATTGCATACATCTTGCGTTGGACTAACCCATTTCAAAGACAGAGGGGATTCATCTTTGTTCTGTTTTGTAGGTCATGGCACCCATGCGTAGAAACACTATTCGGATCAACTTTGTCCAGATTCCCATTCAGCTTAAGGAGTTGGTTGCAAAGATTTCAGATACTTCCTCCTTTATCAGAAGACATGGGCACCTCCTTGGTTTGGTCACCTCCAAGATGGATGAACAGATGATGAGTGTCTTAGTCCAGTTCTTTGATCCACTGTACCACTGCTTTACTTTTCCGGACTACCAGTTGGTCCCTACCTTGGAAGAGTTCTCTTATCTGCTTGGTATCTCTATTCTGGAGCAGACCCCGTTCACAGGTTGGGAGAAGATCCTTAGGCCAGAAGAGATTGCTTCAGCCCTCCATTTGACAAATGATGAGGTAATGTCTAATTGGGAGACTCGTAGTGGACAAAGGGCTTCTTGACTAAATTCTTGGTTGGTAAGGCTAATCAGTTCTGGGACAGTCTAGACTTTCAGGCGTTTGAGGACATCCTAGCTCTTCTTATTTATGGTTTGGTTCTGTTTCCCAACTCAGATTCTTTTGTGGACGTGAATGCAGTGAAGATTTTCATATCCGGTAATCCTGTGCCCACTCTCTTGGGTGACATTCTTCACTCTCTTTATGCCGGTACTGCTCGAAAGCGGGGAACCCTTATGTGTTGTGCGCCATTGCTGGCGAGGTGGTTTATTTCACACCTCCCCAAATCAGTTCTGAAGAACAAGGAAGGCATGGGCTGGGCCTACAGGGTTATGTCTCTCTCTCATAATGACATCATTTGGACTATTAAGGGCATGAAAGATGTGGCTATTATTGATCGCTGTGGGGAATACCCCAACGTTCCACTGATAGGAACCAATGGAGGAATCACTTATAATCCGTGCTTGGCCTTACGTCGGTTTGGGCGAGCTAGGAGGGAAGGACCTCATGAGTTGCTAATGCCGAGTATTGTCTTTGATTTCCAGGGGGATAGTGACGAGCAACGCTGCAGATTCATAAGAGCCTGAGATAGGGTACACAGGTCCGATCCACATGAGTTGGGTGCAAAAACTTCTCTACCAATGGAACTATATCTCCGATGGGTTCGCATACGTGCCCAAAAGCTGGGAATGCCCTACGAAGCTGTCTTTCCTATAATTGTTGAAGTTGCTGATGAAGAAGGGGTTCCTCCTACCATCCTACATCCTTACATGCCTACTGACATTGGGGCATTGAAGAGGGCTTGGATGCAGCTGAGAGAAGAGCGGGATGCTTATAGAGAAAAGTATCACGAGCAAGAGCAGAAGATTCAGAAGTTGACAAGGCAGCTGGAGAACGAGCGGATCCTCAATGATTATGTTCGCACCGACAAGAAACGACCATGGGAGCACTGGTTGTCTTTTTTGATTATTTCTAGTTTTTAATTTACTTTTCAGTTTTTCTTTCTTATAACGCCTTAAAGGCATCGTTTGAACAATTGAATTCAAAGTTTATCTAATAAAAGTGTGTTCATTTTGGTTTACGAATTTGAATCTCTCGACGTCTTTGAAATCATACCATACGCATTTCATTCCATGCACCTCATCACAGGTACCCATTATAGGTCTCTTATCTTCTTCGCTGTTTATTTCAGCATCATGTCTTCTGAAACATCAACTGAACAAGCAATCAAGGCTCTGCAAGCTCAAAACGCCCAGTTCCAAGAATTGTTCATGAGTTTGGATAAGGGTCAGCAAGATCTGAATACCCTTATCTTGAAAGAGAAGAAGAAGAAGAAGAAGAAGAAGAAGAAGACGGTCCTATTTAATATGGGTCGCAGATTCGGAAATGATTTGCGAGAAGAGGTTGATTTGACTCACTCATCTGGAGGGGGAGATAATCAGGAAGAAAGGAGGGCCCCTAGCCCTGTGGTTTCAGACAACGAGACTGACTTCAACGAAGACCAGTATCCTCCGGCTGAGGATAGATATAAACATCTTGAAGACCGGTTGAGCATGATGGAAGTTCAGAAAGTTCCTGGTCTGGACTTTGGTGATCTGGGTCTGTCATCTGGGGTGGTGATTCCCCACAAGTTCAAAGCACCATCTTTTGCTAAATACGACGGAGTATCTTGTCCAAAGTTGCACCTCCGTTCGTATGTTAGGAAGATTCAGCCATACACCGCTGACAAGAACCTCTGGATCCACTTCTTTCAAGACAGTCTCTCAGGGACTCGGCTTAAATGGTTTTACCAGCTGGAAGGAGCTAGTATCCATAATTGGGAAGGCTTGGCTGCTGCTTTCTACAAGCAGTACCAATACAACGCCGTCCTTGCTCCTACGCATACCCAACTCCAGGGTATGTCTATGGGTGCGGGTGAAGGTTTCAAAGATTATGCTCAGAAGTGGAGGGACCTTGCTGGAAGAGCGCAACCACCCTTGGCTGACAGGGAGTTAGTGGATATGTTTTTGGGGACCTTGTCTGGTCTGTATTTCAACCATCTGATTGGAAGTTCATCGTCCGGGTTTACAGAGCTGATTATGATAGGGGAAAGAATTGAGGTTGGTATCAAATCCGGTAAAATATAGAAGGGTGCTTCATCAAGCACCGAGAAGAAACCTTTTAAGAAGGAATCCAACGCAATTTACAGCGCAAAGAGCCATAATAGACCTGAACGCCACCAAGCAGTTAATGCGGTGGTTATATCAAGACCTGCTGTTGCTCCTCAGTGCAACAATCAGTCAAGGGCCGAGAGGCCGCGAAGACAGTTCACTCAGCTCAACATGACTTTATCTCAGATTCTGCCCCAGTTATTGAAAACCAACTTGGTGATTCTGAAGGAGGCCCCAAAGACTCCCAACACTGCATCACCCATGTATGATCCGAATTCCCGTTGTGCTTTTCACTCTGGTAGCCTGGGGCATGACACGGATAACTGTTGGGTCTTAAAGAACAAAGTACAGGACTTGATTAATGCGAAGGATATTGAGTTTGAAGCACCTGAAAGACCTAATGTTGTGACTTCCCCTATGCCCAAGCATGGAGTGAATGCTATAGATGAAGACTCATTTGTGGTTTATGTGAATGACATTGTTACCCCATTGATGACTGTAAAGAAGAACCTTTTTTTAGCCGGTTTATTTCCGGGTTGTGACGAAGGTTGTCGTATGTGTTCTGTCCTACCTACCGGTTGCCATCTTTTGAAGTCAGGTGTCCTACACCTGATGGATAGTAAAGAAATTATGTTTGAGAAGACTTTTGTTCCTTTGGTTCCTACTGAAGAAGTTGCTATCATCACCATTTTATACAATTCTTCCAAGGCTTTCTCGAGAAAGCCTGTTAGAATTACATTTGTTCCAAGAATTGCACCATTGATCATCATTGTTCCTGGGCCTATCCCCTATACATCCAATAAAGTTGTCCCGTGGCATTATGGGGCTGACGTATATTATCACGGAGTTAAGCAAGACTTGAGTGCTGAAGAGGCTGATACTGACGTCAGCAATATTGTGGGATCTAGTAAAGTCACCCGCAACAGAAGACTTTTCTCCCCTGAGATCTCTCCACCAACTGTCTGAAAGCCTATTATTATTACACTTGCCAATGTACCTGCTATTGTCCCTATTCAAGTTCCAATTCTTACCCCTGTTGCCGAGTCATCTGACGCTCGGGGAAAAGAGACCACTGATGAGCCTGCCCAGACGGAGGCACCAAATACGATTACTGTTGAAGCCTCTAGACAGGAGATGGAGGAAATTTTGAAGATCATCAAAAAGAGCGACTACAATGTAGTCAAGCAGCTGGGGAAAACTCCATCCAAAATCTCTATGTTGTCACTGTTGCTATGCTCAGAGGCCCATGCCAAGGCTCTGATTGCTTTCCTGAAGACTGCACACGTACCACAAGAAACATCAGCTGATCAGTTTAAAGATTGCGTGGCTAGTCTGACTGCTGATAATGGGTTGGGTTTCTCTGACGCCGACTTGACTGTTATGGGGAAGAATCACAATGATGCCATGCATGTCTCCATTGAATACAGGGGCACTACTCTTGCTCACGTGTTGGTAGATACTGGGTCTTCGTTGAATGTGTTGCCCAAGAAGGCACTAGACCATTTAGACTGTGAAGGGTTGGAACTGAAGCCGAGTAACATTGTAGTCAGGGCCTTTGATGGGTCCAAGAGAATGGTACACAGAGAAGTGGATATTCTGATTAAGGTTGGTTCTCAGGTTTTCGCATCTACATTCTATGTGATGGACATTCGGCCATCTTATTCTTGTTTGCTGGGTCGCCCATGGATCCACAAAGCTGGGGTAGTAACCTCAACGCTCCACCAGAAGCTAAAGTACCCGGCGAAAGGGAAAATTGTGATAGCACAAGGAGAGGAGGAGTACACGGTGAGCCACCTCAACTCTTTCCGATATGTAGATATGGATGGGGAGTTCATCGAGACCCCATTTCAGCATTTTGAAGAGGTTCCCCAGACGCTGGCATCAATTGAAACTGTTTCTGAAGATCCTCCGATGAAGATGGCTTCCTTCAAGGATGCCCGGGCTGTTGTCGAGAAAGGTGGGTGTGCAAATTGGGGCCAACTCCCTGATTTTGCACATAAGACTAACAAATTTGGTTTGGGTTTCACTGCAGAAGCTCAAAGGGCTGTTCGGAGTGCACGGATCGAAAGACCTCCCCTATTCATCAGCAATTCAGGAGTAAATGCCATTGAAGACTATGTTGAAGAATTTGAGTTCGACAATTGGATCTATCCTACTACTGATGGTGGACTGAGAAATTGGATAGCAAAGGACTTCGTCCCAATTTCTTTTATTACCCAGTAATGAGACTCTTGTTTTTGAATTTGTAACAGACAATGTTTTAAACTTTACGGCCCGGTGTCTTACCCGGGGCACCGTGGCTTCATTTGTGAGGGCTTTATGTGTGTCATCTACATATATCATTAATAAAAGCATTGGACGTTTTCTTGTATTTCAAATTTTTGCGCTCCTTGTTTTTCTTTTATTATATATTGCAAAACAGCTATTTTACACACACTCACATATACAGGTCTACATCCACTCTGGATCTCACTGGTAATGACTCTGCTACTTCCAGTTATGACTTCGAAAGTCCGATCAACTTAGCCGAAGACGAAGGTGAAGATGATTGTGAAGTGCCTGGTGAACTTGCTAGATTGCTACTTCAGGAAGAAAGAGCCATACATCCACATGAAGAGCCTGTGGAAACAATAAATCTGGGTACAGAGGAAGACAAGAAAGAAGTTAAGATCGATGCAAATCTGGAGCTTAGTGTGAAACAACGGTTAATTCAGATGCTGCATGACTATGTTGAGATCTTCGCCTGGTCTTATGAAGATATGCCGGGGTTGGATACCGATATTGTGGTTCATCGCCTGCCTACCAAGGAAGACTATCCTCCAGTAAAATAGAAAATCCGCTGAATGCGCCCGGAGATGTCCGAGAAAATCAAGGCTGAAGTTATGAAACAGTTTGACGCCGGTTTTCTAGCAGTTACTTCTTACCCACAGTGGGTGGCCAATGTGATTCTTGTGCCGAAGAAGTATGGTAAGGTTCGAATGTGTGTTGACTATAGGGATCTGAACAGGGCAAGTCCCAAGGATGATTTCCCTCTGCCTCATATCGACGTTCTGGTTGACAACACTGCTCAGCATAAGGTTTTCTCCTTCATGGATGGTTTCTTCGGTTATAATCAAATTAAAATGGCTCCCGAAGACATGGAGAAGACAACCTTTGTTACTCAATGGGGTACCTTTTTCTACAAGGTCATGCCTTTTGGATTGAAGAATGTTGGGGCAACATATCAGCGCGCCATGGTTGCTTTGTTCCATGACATGATCCATCATGAGATTGAGGTATACGTCAACGACATGATTGCAAGATCCCAGACTGAAGAGGAACACCTTGACCATCTTCAGAAGCTATTTTACAGGTTGAAGTTGTACAAGCTGAGGTTAAACCCGAACAAGTTCACCTTCGGGGTGAGATCTGGTAAGCTGCTGGGTTTTGTCGTAAGTGATAAAGGTATTCAAGTGGATCCTGTGAAGGTGAAGGCTATACAGGAAATGCCAAATCCCCGAACAGAGAAAGAAGTCAGAGGCTTTCTAGGACGTCTAAACTACATTGCCCTATTCATCTCACACCTGACTGCTACTTGTGAGCCAATCTTCAAGTTACTGAAGAAAGATCAAGTAGTACGACGGAACGATGAATGTCAGGCCTCTTTCGAAAGGATCAAAGAGTATCTCCAAGAGCTACCCATTCTGATGCCTCTAGTTGAAGGGAGACCTCTGATCCTATACTTTACAATACTCGACAACTCAATGGGGTGTGTGCTGGATCAACATGACGAGTCTGGCCGAAAAGAGCATGTTATTTATTACCTTAGCAAAAAGTTTACCGACTGTGAGACCCGATACTCGTTGATCGAGAAAACTTGTTGCGCTTTGGCATGGGCTGCTCGCCGGCTGAGACAGTATATGCTGACTCACACTACTCTATTGATATCAAAGATGGATCCAATCAAGTATATCATCGAGAAGCCCGCCTTGTCCGGAAGAATAGCAAGATGGAAGATGATCTTGACTGAGTATGACATCTAATATACGACCCAAAAGGCAATCAAGGGAAGTGTGTTGGCAGATCATTTGGCACACCAGGCAGTGGATGATTACCAGTCTATGAACATTGAATTTCCGGATGAGAATATCATGTTAGTAACTGATTGTGAGACACCTGGACCGGATGAAGGACCTGAGTAGGGATCCCGCTGGTCTATGTACTTTGATGGAGCTTCAAACGCTTTGGGTAATGGCATCGGCGCCGTGATAATATCTCCTAAAGGCTCTCATACTCCGTTCACCGCCCGACTATGTTTCAACTGCACCAACAATATGGAAGAGTGTGAGGCATGCATCATGGGTCTTCGAGCAGCAATTGACCTAAAGATTAAGTTTCTAAGTATTTTCGGAGATTCCTCTCTCGTGATCAGTCAGATCAAAGGCGAGTGGGATACGAAACACCCTAATCTTATTCCTTATAAGGAGTATGTATTGACGTTGCTTCCACATTTCTAAGAGATAACCTTTGAACACTTCACTAGAGAGGAGAATCAGTTGGTGGACGCGCTAGCTACGATGTCTTCTATGTTCAAAGTCATTTGGGACAACAAAGCTCCCCAGATTATCATTGAAAGGTTGGATGAACCTGCACATTGTTGTGACATTGAGACTAGAGAGGTAGCAGAAAAACCCTGGTTTCATGAGGTGAAGAGATACCTTGAGGCTCAGGAATACCCCGAGGGTGCATCTGTTAATGACAAGAAGTTTCTGAGGAGGTTCGTGACGAAGTTCTTCATCAGTAATGGTATCCTTTACAAGCTTAACCATGATTCAACTTTATTGCGTTGTGTGGATAAGAACGAGGCAGAAAGGATCATGGTAGATTTACTTGAAGGTACTTTTGGGACTCATTCCAGTGGACACACCATGGCAAAGAAAATCCTTCGGGCAGGATATTATTGGTCCACAATGGAAGCCGACTGTTATCAGCATTCTCAGACATGTCACAAGTGCCAAGTTTATGCTGATAAGGTGCACATACCTCCAGTTCCTCTGAACGTCTTGACAGCACCCTGGCCTTTTGCAATGTGGGGCATTGACATGATCGGCGAGATCAGACCTACAGCATCCAACGAGCATCGTTTCATCCTGGTAGCCATTGATTACTTTACAAAATGGGTTGAATCAGCTTCCTTTGCTAATGTGACCAAGAACGTCGTGGCACGTTTCATTCGGCATAATCTGATCTGTCGATACGGTGTACCAGAGAGGATCATTACAGACAATGGTACAAATCTCAATAATAAGATGATCACCGAGCTCTGCAAGCAGTTCAAGATACAACATCACAACTCTTCTCCCTACCGGCCAAAGATGAATGGGGCTGTAGAAGCGGCTAATAAGAATATCAAGAAGATTGTGCAGAAGATGACAGTGACATACAAAGACTGGCACAAGATGTTACCGTTTGCTCTTCATAGGTACCGTACTTCAGCGCGAACGTCAACAGGGGAAACCCCCTATTCCTTGGTATATGGCATGGAGGCCGTCTTACCCATTGAAGTTCAAATACCCTCTCTTCGGATTATGAAGGATGCAGGTTTGAGCGAAGATGACTGGATTCAGACCCGACTTGATCAGCTGAACTTAATCGACGAGAAAAGACTTACTGCTATTTGTCATGGTCAAATGTATCAAAAACGGATGATCAAGGCATTTAACAAGAAAGTTAGACGACAAGAGTATCAAGTTGGGGACCTGGTCATCAAGCGCATTATCTTACCTCAAGGTGATCCCAGGGGCAAATGGACCCCTACTTACGAAGGGCCATTTGTGGTTAAGAACATCTTCTTAGGAGGAGCTATGATTCTAACCACCATGGATGGTGACGACCTTCCTCACCCCGTCAATACAGACATAGTGAAAAAATACTATGCATAACCAAAGACCCGCTAGGTTGATTGGCCTAGGAAAAAATAAGGGCTTCCCGGCGAACCAAAAGGGTTCGGGCAAAAATAAGGGATGAAAATGGAAAAAAATCTATACACCCGGCAAGTCGAAAACCTGAAAAGGTGGCTTGGGAAAAAAAGGGTATCCCGGTGGACCGAAAACCCGAAAGGGCGGTCCAGGCAAAATTAGGGATCAAAGTGTAACACTATGTCTCATTGGATCACCTTGCGACCAGACTTCGGTATCAACTATTAAGCTCGGACGACACTAACCAATCTGATCTACCTTCATCCAAGTAGCAAAGTGATGATATGCTCGAGGACATAAGGGCAATAGCAGAGTTGGAACCCAGTGGGATTGTTCACATAACTGTTTTGTTTTCTTTTTCACAAATTGTATAAATTTTGTTTGTTCGGCAACGTTCTCTTACTAGGACGTCAGGCTCTTGTACAAAAACGCCTATTTACAGGCCAAACATCAAATCAATACAACTCATCTTCAAAGAAATTTCAAACTGTTTTTCCTTTATCTGTTTTATTTTGCAAAGAACGTCCAATGTTCATTTTTGATGTATGCACTTGACATTAATTGTTGCTCATAAATATTTACATGCGAAACAAAAGACGATTACTGGTAATATCATAAACAGGGAGCAATAAAATTGTCCAAACTGTACAGTTGCTCTATGCACCGGGTACAAGGTAAATTCAGTTGAAGAACATGGTTGAGATGCATTCACTCCCCGCAGAGTAAGACAGTAAAGTTAACTCTCCCCAGCTAATACTTGCAATTGTGAATGAATCGGTAATATTCTCCCCAAGCAGAGTTTATTTACCATCAGAACCGAAAGGTCTTAATATTCCCTAACAGAGTATAAGAATATTCCCCGGTAGAATACAAGATATCCCCAGTGGAGTCTGAAATTTTTCCCAGCGCAGTCCGAAAAAGCTTCCCTAGTGGAATTTGGAGAGTCATCCCCAGTAGACTTTGGAAGATTGTCCCCAGCAAAGCTCAAAGGATTATCCCCATTAGAGCCTAAAGGGTTATCCCCAGTGAAGTCGCAACTGAAAGATAACCCCCAGCAAAGTTCTTTCCTTTCACAAACAAGCAGTCAATCCCCAACAGGATTCAGTATCACCAGCAACGGTGATTCACCCCTAGAGGAATTTATCGGTGGAATCCTCAACAGAGCGTCTCTTCTCCGCAGAGTTAATCTCCTCATCAGTTTATCCCCCAACGGAGTTATCCTCTCCTGCAGGTTTATTCTCGCAATCATCTTCGTTCGCCATCCCCAGCGGAAACAAAGAATCCAACTCTTTTCTCTAGCAACTATCCGGGATTTATTTTCCCCATCTAAAAGCATTACATTTCCATACATCATGATACATGCATATACGCATCATACAACACGATCTCATTTATTTTGATAACGTCATTGCTTGATATATATCATGCATTGCATACGACTAACCTTTACCTTTCAGGAAGGATGCAGTTAAGTTCTCAGCAGTCTAAGTACCGACCGGTTCTTAAATACCAACTGAGTTAGTCTCGGTTGAATTACAGATAAGGTTCTAAATCTCGACAATGTTCCTCCGTCGAAGTGTGGACGAGTTCTTAAATCTCAACAGAATTATACTCCGCTGAAGTACAGATAATTCCTAGATCTCGATGAAGATGTTTCCCTCAGTCGAAGTACTGACCGGTTCTTAAATCTCAACTGAATTAGTCTCGGTTGAATTACAGATAAGGTTCTAAATCTCGACAAAGTTCCTCCGTCCAAGTGTGGACGAGTTCTTAAATCTCAATAGAATTATACTTTGTTGAAGTACAGACAGTTCCTATATCTCGATGAAGATGTTTCCCTCAGTCTAAGTGTTGACCGGTTCTTAAATCTCAACTGAATTAGTCTCAGTTGAATTACAGATAAGGTTCTAAATCTCGACAATTTTCCTCCGTCGAAGTGTGAAGAAGTTCTTAAATCTCAACAGAATTATCCTCCGTTGAAGTACAGACAATCCTAGATCTCGATGAAGATGTTTCCCTCAGTTGAATTACTGACCAGTTCTTAAATCTCAATTGAATTAGTCTCGGTTGAATTACAGATAAGGTTCTAAATCTCGGCAATTTTCCTCAGTCGAAGTACTGATCGGTTCTTAAATCTCAACTGAATTAGTCTCAGTTGAATTACAGATAAGGTTCTAAATCTCGATAGATTTCCCCCCAGTTGAATTACGGACAAGTTCTTAAAACTCAGCAGAGATGTTCTCTCATTTGAAGTACAGGCAAGTTCCTAAATCTCAACAAAGATCAGGCTCCCCCAGCGGAATCTTCTACAACAACAGGTATGCAAGTTCTCGCTAAGGAATCTCTTATGCGATCAATACTCCTGCAAATGGCATCTTTAAGCCCATCCTCCCGCCAGCAATCTCCAAATGGCATCTGTAAGCCCATTCCCGACATCACCATACTTATACCATTTCATGCGAGTGCAAATTTCTGGGCACTCTAGTGTTCAATCATCTTCCACTTTTGGATCACGAAAGGCACGAAAGCCAATCTACATCCTCAGGTTTAAGAAGATTTAATAGGGTCAGTTGTTGTAACCCAAAATTTTCCCTCCCATATTTCTCAAGACATTGCAAGAAAAATCTCCAAGTGGCTCAAGATTGCTCAAGAGTGGGTCACACAAGTCATCTCCTAAGGCAGTCTACCCCAAATTAGGGTTTTGTGTTACATCAAGATCCTTGAGTCAAAATGACCTCAAGTGCTCCCCAATGTCCTAATATGTTCTCAAGGTCATCCATGTCAAGTTTTAAGCCTTGCAGAGGAAGTTTGCTCAGTCAATTGCTCAAAGGGTCCAAAAATCGACTATGCTAGGGCAAAAGTCAATTGTGACCTATAAATAGTCAAACTTCAAGATTTTTGTCAACATTATCATTTTGAAGGATATTTCATCATTTTATCAAGGGTTGATCATGATTCATCATGGATTGCTCAAAATTTATCAAGATTCAAAAGTTGTTAAATTAGGGTTTTGTAGGAAAAGTCAACTCAACTTTGAACAAGCATAACTTTCTCATACTTTATGAGAAATGACCCATCCAAAGCTAATTTTAAATAGGATGCAATTTCCTACAATCCATCCTCATACCCCAAGATCTAAAAATGCACTCACAAGAAGTTATAAATTTGGACATTATAGCTCACTTTTGAAAGTCAACAAAAACACCTTTTTTCCCAAAGCTTATAACTTGAGCATGGAATATCAAAATGATATTAGACAAAAAGGGTTGGTTATAGGACATATCAATCTTTCTAAAAAGTCCAAGAACACCTCCAAAAGTTCAAAATTGAAGAAGTTATGCATTGTTGAAGTTGGACATTTTTGCAAAATTGCCAAAAGTCAACTATCCCCAAAACTTCAAATTTTGTCAAATGGGCCCATTCGTTTCCACTTGATTTGAGCTTGCATCATTACCCACGTGTCCTAGCTTCAGTCATGAGCTCATATTCCATTTTTATTATTTAATTTGATTTTTTATTGAATTTATTCATTTTAAATCAAATAAAATCTTGAAAATCCAAACAATTAAAAACTCTTGATTTATTGATTGTTTTAGGCTTTGTTTACAACTAGCAACACCATGGAATTCGTATCAAAGCAAAACATGTACAAAAAGATTGCATCAAATCAAATTTAGAAAGGTTAATAATGGAGATCAAATCAAAATCATGTGCATTGATTTGGAAGGATTCAGTCCATAATTTCTACCCTAATACACCACAAAATACATAAGCAAGCAAAGGAAAACGAGATTAGGGTTGGCAATTGCAGAGAGAGGCAGAACAAGATTTGAAAAAAGTCACAAAAAGATTGAGATTGAAATTGTGCTTAGAGGTGTTTTCAAGGGTTGGGACCTGTCCCAATCGCTTCCTGGGTGTTCACTCAATCTACCTGGATCAAAAGCAAGCTTGTTCAGACGTCCAAACGTGCTGTAAGTTCACGATAACCACCCCTGTTCTTGATTTTGAAACTCTGAATTTAAGCATCCTTTTCATGAATCAATACCATATTCTGAATCTACATGACATTTGCAAGTGTTTGGTATTATCCAATTGCTTTTATCTGGCCTGAATGAAGAACCACCATAGCTAGGGTTCTTCGTGTGTTTTTGGGGTTTTCTATTTCAGGTAAAATCGTGACTCGAGAAGGGCATAGATTTGATCAGAAGGCCATAACGAATCCAACCATGTTCTTGGAATGGATTTATATGGCCTGGAGGGAGTTTTAGCATAAGCCTGCGTCTTTTGCTGCGGATTCAAATCCGCAGGTAATGTTGTTACAGGTCTGAGGCCAGGGATGAGTGCGTGTCATCCTCCGGTTGGCCCATTCAAATATTTTTCGCGCATTTTATTTTTTTTCTGACCAAAAATTGTTATTTTGTTTTATTATTATTATTTTGTATTCATATAACAAATGGATCAAGATGGTGTAGTGGTAAGGCAAGCGCGTATCATCCTTCAGGACCTGGGTTCAAATCCTAGGTCCCCCACTTCAATATTTTTCCTCTTCAGGTACTCCTATGCATGCTTGAGCCTGCAGAACACTGTGCACCCTAGTCCATGCAGTAGCCAGTTGGCCAAAGGCCAGATCTGGTGGTCCAGGAGTGGATGTCCACCATAATCCAAGTCAACGCATGCACACTAGATTCAAGGAAGTCCAAGAAGGCCAGTGCTTTTGGGCCTACAGGATTGCTTTCTACACCACAAATACAGGCCCAAACCCCTCTCTCTTTTATTTTATTTACTTTGCTTTATTAATTTGTTTTATTATTTTTATTTCATTTACTAACCAATCAAAAAATTCTTTTCTTTATCAAATAAAAACCACAAAAAAATATTTTTATTCAATCAAATTTTTATTTTTATTAATAAACACTAATTAATTAATTTAGGTTTTAGTTAGAATAACTTTAACCTATTTTTGTAAGTAATTAAAATTAAATTAGATTTAATTAGGTTTTAATTACTAACATTAATTATTTTATTTTTCTTTCTTAAAATAACAAAAACCCAAAAATAATTTTTTTTAATTAATTAATTTATTAATTCAATTTAGTAATTAATTTAGGATTTATTTCTTTCTTAAAATAAAAACAACAAAAAGATGTCTTCTTTAAAGGGTCAAAACCCTAAAAATTTGCGCTCGATTTAATTTCCCGCACGCGTTGCTTATTTTTATCCAGTAATGTACTTGCCTCCGGATTGTAATAGTAAATAGGACTTTTATTTATTTTTATCACTTTATTTATTTTTAAAGGGTTTGTCTTTGGCGATGTAAATACCCGACGCCTTGTAATTTAAATTCCGCATTTTATTTTCCGCAAAATATTAACTGTTAGATGTATGATTTAGGATGCATGACAAGAATGTATGTCTAATTTTAAAATAGTTAGATCACCCTAAATGTACAAAGATAAAATAATCTGAAAACAACACACTCGCACATGCACACACTTAGGGTACACCCCACTTGGTTTCCTTTGTACATGGTCATTGAGTATAGGTCACTTTAGAGGTCGTCCTTTTGTCTAAAAGATCATAGTCGCCTCGAAACGGTTGCCTCAGATATTGTTGCCTCAAACAAATGATCTAAGACATTAGGGTTACCGCTAAAGTGTCCTAACATTACTTTTGTAACCGTAAGTCCCTCATTTGAATAGACCCTTAAACTCCAACGACGGTTTTACCTACTCATTCATAGTGGGATAGCATTGTCTAAAGGAAACTAGCATAAAACGATTCCTTTTTTGAGTAGGTAGATGGTTCTTAGATACTTGCTCATTCAAAAAACAAATCCTTTTTCACACTTACACTCTTTTTCAAACAAAGTTTTCAAAAACACTTCATACACTCTTGAGGACAGAAGCAAGAGTTAAATCGAAGTTTCAAAACAAAAACTTTTTCAAAACCCACAAACACAAAGAAAAGCAATTTTGAAAACAATTGAGAAAGTACCTAAGAGCCCGTGGATAACCACAGATAGAAAGGGTGCTAACACCTTCCCTTTCTATAATCTACCCCCCGAACCCGAGAAATATCTCGAAAAAGGAATTTTTCTGTGCTTTTTCCTTTCCTTGTTGGATAAAATAAAAGTCGGTGGCGACTCTTGATTACCGCGACATTTTGCAAAAACAAACGCAAACCAACATTCCAAAAAATAGTCTGTTCTTCCCACCGTATCACAACATCCATTAACATTGGCACAAAAATAAAAATATAACATAAGTTATGCCCTGAATTCAACTTCATCTTCAACCTCCATCCATGGATCCTGTAACTTGCTCATTTCTCATAAAAACAGAAAGATGCAAACATGAAAGTTGCTCCATTTTTCCACACAAATCCAACCATATAAATATCATAAGCTATAAATCAAAGATGAATGAGAATTTCTAAAAGTACCAAATTCTGACCTAAATATTTCAGAAAGTTCAAACTCAAAATTCTCCTAGCTCAATCAAAATAAATGAAATTTATGGACATGTATAGTTTCAGGGCAATGATGTCTACATTTTATCTTCACAAATTCAAGCCTAACAATGCCTAAATATGAAGATAGAAGTTCAAGAAAAATACCTCAAAACTGGAAATCGTGAAATGTAAATGGGTTTGATTCAAGGTGCTGCAATGATCAGGTTAGCTTCCTCAAGTTCCCCGGAAGCTAATGTAATGATTAGCTTGAGCAATGGGTGGCTGAAATGGTCTGGCGAAGTCAACTTGCAGAGTTCTGTTTTTGCTTATGGAGGTTGATGAAGATGGAGTTACAGTTATGAAACATGGTCATGGATGGTTTATATTTGATGTAAGGAAGCTTTAGGAATGAATTTGATGGGAAACGCACTAGGGAAATGAGAGATACAAGTTTAAGGTCAGAATTGTGTATTAATGGATTTTTTGTGTAATTTCTGGATATAGGGAGTTTGGGAGTGTTTCAGGGAGCTTGAGCTCATTTCCTAGCTCACAAATAGTGACTCTATTTATAAGCAACAAGTTTGGAGACTTGTTGTTGATCAGAATTCAAAATCACAAGTTTATGCATAACATGTGATTTTTGAGAAATTCAAGTTTCAAAGCCTTGTGTACTTGCTAAGATAGAGTGGTTATGCTTTAAACATACTTGCTTCTGACTTTGTGTATGGAGTGTGATCAGGGGGAACAAGTTAGAGTATCAAGAATGGACTTTATGCAAAAATCTTGCTACAAGAATGGCAATGTTAACTTTGTGCCATTAATGGAAATGCAACTTGGATAATAGCTCAATTGCTTGAATCAAAGCTCTAACAGCTGTGTAAAAATTTAATTATGGAGTAACAAATAAGTTTGAGGCCTTCAAAGCAAAGATTATGCAGCCTAGCATGGATTTGGTTCATGTGTTCATCAAAAATGACTTGTAATTCAAGTTTGAAAACCCTAACTTCCTCTCTTTGATTCTCCCTGCTCAAGAATGATCTCACAGAGTTCTTTGACATTTTGGAAAGCTTGTAATGTGCTATACAACCCCTATTTGAATCACTTTTGAAAATTTCCCTTGGAACTATATGAAAAAGTGCCATGAAGTTAGGTCAAAATCCTTCCTAAACTAGGGCAAATTTTCACTAAGTGTTTAGTTTCAAGACTATGACTTCATGAATTAATAACTTGAGATCCAAGCACTTTTAGAAGAAGTCATGTAAAGAAATTGTTTAGATCTCATGGATATCTACAAATTTCATGTTGAAAGTTTCTTTTTAATCATCTTGCATCTTGGTGAAAAATTTGCTCAAAGTTGTAAAAAAACATGAAGTTTTAAACACTTAGAAAAATTTCTAAGTTAGAAAACTTTGACTTTTCAAAATGAAATCTTAACTTTTAGATTTCTTGATGAATAAGTTTCATATTTTGACATGATTTGATGAATTGTGATCTTTGACACTTGATTTTGACCCAAAAGTCAATGTTTGACTTTTCAGTGTGCAGTTGACTTTTTTGATCAGTTGACTGAAAGATGGATATCAATCCAATTGATCTTGAGCAATGTTTTGGGTCATGCCATTTGGTCAAAATGATGAAATTGAACTCTTGAGATCATGCCTCAAACCAACTAACCATTTGCATGGTCAAAAATCAGAAATTGCCCTTTCTCAATCAAAACCCTAATTTTGACCATTTTGCCCTTTTGATGATTTGATCAAATTTCTTGAGGAATTATGGTCCAAACTTGATGAAATGATACATATGAGTTTATAATGTTGATGTGGATCAAAAATTGTGAAGTTTGACTGTAAATTGGCCACCATTGACTTTTTCCTCAATACAACTGATTTTTAGGTCAACTGCTCAATTGACTGAGCAAAAATGTGACCCAAGGCTTGAAACATGACATGAGTAATCTTGGGGGTCCATAATGATACATGAAAGTCATATGAGGCATTGGAAGTTCAATTATCCTTGTGCAATCTCAAACCCTAATTTGAGTCATCAGTGCTTAAGGAGGTGTCTTGAGTTGATCAACCCTAGTGTAGTCTTGAACCAAGAGAGATCTTTGTGAGAAAATATTTGATAAGTGAGAGGGCAAATTTTTGGGTACAAAAATAACCAATTGCATTGGTGCAACCATCTTGGACAATACCAGAACTGGATAACTTCACTAAACTAGACAAACTTGAAGCTCTGGAAGCTGGATTCTTCTTTTCGGGATTGAAACCCAAGTCGAACTTGTTAAATTTGGGAATAACATCCACAACTTGACCCCATCATTCAGGGTGACCAGCCTCGACCACTGCTTGAGCATCCTTAAAATAAGATATAGAAGTGTCAGGTTTCTTCCTCAGCTCAGATGGAGGGACATTGACCGTTTATACTGTTTCGAACACCAAGAAAGGAGTTTCATGTACTTCTCCCTGATCTTCCACATAACAGAATGAAGTTAGATAACTAACAAGGTGCTATTCTTTACCAAAAACGGTGATTATTTTTCCAATCAGAGGATACTTGAGCTTTTGATGAAGGGTAGATGTGACTTCCCCTGGTTTGTGAATCCATGGACGCCCCAACAAGAAATAGTATGCTGGTTGAATGTCCATTACATAAAATATAATAGTAAAAATATGAGGGCCAACCTTGATATGTAAGTATAATTCACCAAATACTGATCTCCTGGATCCATCAAAAGCTTTCACCACTAAATCACTAGTACGCAATTCCAGACCGGAGTAATCAATCCTCATTAGTTTAGACTTCGGAAAAACATTCAACGAAGATCTGGTGTCCACCAACACACGTGATAAAGTTGTACTCTTGCACTCCATGGAAATGTGAAACGCTTTGTTATGGCTGCGCCCCTCTGGAGGGAGATCAAAGTCAGTAAAGCCCAAACCATTTTCGGCAGATATATTGGCACACACTGTTTCAAACTGACAAACCGTTATTTCCTGCGACACAAAAGCATTATTTAACAACTTCATTAAGGAATTCATGTGAGCCTCAAAATATATCAAAAAAGATAAGATAGACATCCTAGAAGGCGTCTGATGTATCTGACCTATAATGTTGTAATAACTCTTTATGATTATCCTCATTAACTCTTCAACTTCATCGGGAGATGTAGAAGTCCCATGCACAAAAATTTGCTTCGGCACAGTAGCCTGCACATATCTATGGTTATCAATCATCACTTGTTTTCCTTGGTTCTTGCCAAAGCATCGACAGCATCTTGTACATTCTGAGGACCAAACACTCTTCCACTTCTTATCATCCAACCAATACCAGAGAAAATATTAACATTTTCACTGTCGTCCTCAATAGGATCCACTTCAGAAGGACTTTACACCTTTCTTTCCCCATGGTAATAGACGTCAACACCATAATGCCAAAGAACAACTTTCTCACTGGTATAAGGTGTTGGACCAGGAAAAGTAATCATTAGAGGAACTTTTTGGCTGGAGCATGAATGCTCCTTTGAGTATACGAGATAGAAATTAGTACAATGTCTTCCTTAGTAACCTTTCTATATTTTGGAGGTATGTCAAACTGTAAAGAACCGTCATTAATCATATCTTGAATATGAGCTTTCAAGTCAACGTATCCCTCTAGTTGCTCTTTACACTTGCAACAGTCAGGAACACAACCTGGGAAAATTCCATTATCAATCAAATATATTTTAACAAACGACAAAGGGGTAGTCAACAAATCCACATCCACAACCAAGTTCAAAACTTTTCCCTCATCAATAACAGCATTAACAGTTGGGCCTTCATGAGGCAACATATGATGTAGTTGGCATATTCCTTAAAGTGACCAACTTTAACTCAAGAAAATGTTGGAGTGTTTAAGAATAGCTCATGGGCAGAGGATCAAATCTTCTAGGTTGTCTTAGTTTATTATTATTGTTCTGACGAGGTGTGTTTTACTGCCTTTGTTGACGTGGACGTTGTTGTTAAGGAGAATTCAACGGAATAGATACAACATTAACTTGTTGATGTTGACGATTCCTCCCTCTTCCCTTATAGGCATGAACAATGTTAGTTTCACCCTTCTTCTTCCTGGGATATGAAACAAAAGGTTTTTTAGTACCCCCTCCCGAGGAGCCATTGGAATTTCCAATCTGGATTCTTCCCATCTTCAGACCAACCTCTATTTTTTCACCTGCCATAACCAACTCAAAAACCAACATAAGTGATTCTTATCATGCAATCTTAGTACGGCCCTTGCAAAGTGCTCATAAACATATCAATAAGTTATCTCTCCATCAATGGAGGTTGAACTCTAGCCGCCAGCTCGTGCCACTTCTGGGCGTATTCCTTGAAGGATTCATTTGGACCTTAAGAGAAGTTTTGTAGTTGAGTACGATTAGGAACCACATCAATGTTGTATTGATAATATTTGACAAAGGCTTTTGCCAAGTCTCTCCAGCTTCAGATACGTGACCTTTACAAATTCATATACCATTCCAAAGATGCCACAGACAGGCTATCTTGGAAGTAATGAATCAACAACCCTTCCTCTTATGTATGGATAAACATTTTCCGATAATAAGCTTTTTCATGCATCCGTGGACAACTGAGCCTATTATACTTTTCAAAAATAGGAGGATTAAACTTCTGGGGAACCCTTACTCCAGGCACCAGTCCTAAATCATTAGCATCCATTCCCAAAACACCCTGACCTTCTATATCCTTTAAATGCTCCTCGAGCATACGATACTTCAGATCCTCAACATGGAAAGCCGGGTCAAAATTCTGCACAGAAAACTAGTCTTCATTGTCATAGTCAAACTCAGGTAGCTGATGGTTCCTTCTATTTTGATGTCTTCCCCTCTCTCCCATAAGAATATGAGATCTAGGGGGTGGTGGAAAATGACCCTGGTTGTTATAAAATGGATTATAAGGAGGCTAGACAAACTGTTCATGATTATTCCCAAGCCCAACGGAGATGTCTGCATACAACCTCTGATTGTCATCTTTATTTTTATTCCTCTAAGGGTTTTCAACAAGGTCCTTTAACTCATCATGCATTTTGTTCACGTTGGTGATCACCTCCATGAACTGAGTCATTTGGTTGGCCATCTAGGCCCTCATCTCAGCGAGCTCTGTCTGAACATGTTCCATTTGTCGAGGTAGTTTGCTTCTAGTTGAGTATCTGTGACTAGTCGTCTTAAAATATGATGAGAAAAGTAGAATCAAGAGATAAGAATATTGGTATGAAAAACCTATAATGCATGATATGCATGTTATGTTTGTCATCTCCAATGTATTCAAGCGCTTTGTCAACCATCAAGAATAACAAACAAACATGACAATAAGAGATAGGCAATAAATAAGGAGATAGTGACAAAAACTGAGGATCAAATGAGTTCATACAAGAGAAAGTCAAAATACATCATAAAATATAAAGACCCCGTCCAACAAGACTGGTGGTGATCATACAATTCAAAAATGTGGATCCCTCATCTCAAAATAATATAAAGGTCTTCTCTGTCTGAAGTTCTCCTCGCTCCAATATTTGGTTTCTTGGAATAGTTTCTCTTTCCTCCCATAATCACGTCCTCTGATAAGGCTTTCAATCACGACATCCCTCTTGTACAAATGAGCTTCCAAATTTTGACATTGTTCAAGAAACCTGTCACATTCTTTACACTCTAAAAGTGGAACGGGTATGGGTGTATTCTCCATCTACTTTATCTGAGCTCTGAGTCTAGCATTTTCTTCCACCACCCGGGTCATCTGAGCTTCCTTGGTATCTATGTCCAATCTGGCGTTCTTAATTTGCTTCTCTAACTCTCTGACTTGTCCTTTATATTTGTTTCTTGACACCTAAAGCTTCACACATTCTGGCGTCTTTTCTCTAAATCTTCAAGTGCCTTTTCGTAATCATTTGTAGAAACAAAAACATTCCCCACTACATGTCACTTCTTAGCTTTCCTAACTCCAAAAGTCCCTTCGCTGGCTAACTTGAGTTTGTGCACCAAGTCTAACTTACCTGCCCTGGCTTCATAAATCATTATTCTTGACTCGTGGTCTTTAAAGTGAAGTTCTATGTTTTCAACTTGGACTTGATTGTATTCTTTAGTAGGCATTGATTCAGACAAAAGAAGAGGTGGCTATTCGCACAATGAAATCTCCCTTTGAAAAGGAAACAAAATGGTCTCAGCTCTCTTTTTGACCCACTCAATATACGGAGTTCTGGAGACATCAATCTTCTTCCCAATTGATTCCTTGTATCTTCTGTGAATCTTTTTCCAAGCATTCCCTATTGTTTGCAACAACTCGAGATTCTCTCCCTTCCCAAAATATACAGTTTCAGCAACTTCAATCTCTTTGGGTCGATCATTCATGGCATATCCCAATTGTCGAAAAGCCTGAACAGGATTGTAGTTGATGCATCCTTGTTTTCCCATGAGAGGAACATTGGGGAAGGCCCTGCAATTTGTGATAATAGTTAGACCTTCACCTGAGATATAACGCCATTTTATGTCAAATGAAGTAAGTGCACCAAGTCTTTTTGACCAAGAAAGAGAGTCCTTGATATCCACAAACGGACCCTTCGTAGGAAGATGAATCGTGAACCATTTATATAGCACGGGAAAGCAATATTAACAATCCCCTTCTTATTGTGCCTTGAATTAATGCCATAATAGGTGTCTGCCAACAATGCCGATATATGTTTTTTGGTCATGTAGACACACATGGCAACAAAATCCATAAACTCCTTCTGTTCTTACTGAACACCAAGGACGACTTCCCTATGAACCCAAGGGCTTCAAGGAAGGTCTTTAATGAATGGGATTTCTTTGTATATTATGTTAAGGGATTCAGAGCCTTACACAAGTGTGCATGAGCTCCAAGCGATGTGTCTTTCTTACCCCTCAGTCGGGAGCCCTATTTATATGGAGGTGCATATACCTCATTGATCGCTGTTCATAATCGTTGTGACTCTTCATTGATCGTATCTGGGCTTCCATCAAAGCTAGAAACATTCACCATCACTAATGATGGTAGCCGTTATAACATGCGACGTCATATTTTTATGAGAGGTATCTCTCTTAAATAGTCGTCCACTGCGTAACGGTCTCACCAATGTCGGTTTGTTTATAACATCTAGGAACAGTGACAGTATCTGACGCATGAGCTCGTCCAATACCTCTTTGTCTTCTCGTATGACCGACCATAACCTCCCCCGGCCTTACTACTCGGCTTGGTCATGAATTCTTTGATCTGATGTCCTACTCGGCCCAACATTCAATGCCCGATCGTCTACCTTTACCTGGTCCTTCCTATCCTTCCTAACCCAGCCAATGGATCTATATATGAACATAAGCCCCACGAACATATGGCTTCTTCTGAAGTCTTTGTGTTTGGTAAATGTGAACATTGATCTTTTGGTCCCGGACCAAATTCCTGTTATAAGCTAATGATCAACTATCTTTCACCCTAGGTCAGGTTCCTTCCTGAAACGCGTGGCATTTATGCCCTAGACTTCCCAACAGTCACCTAATTTTTAGATATAATCATTAGTGGGTTAATTTCGCATTTTATAGATGTTTCCTCTGCCCCAGTCTTTTCCTTCCATAAATCCTTTTAAAGTCTATTTCTCTTTCACCTATCCTGAAAGTTCTTCTTTGCAAGGGTTTTTTTTAAAGAAATCCTTCATTCAAAATCTCCAGACGCTAAAGTTTTCCAAGTATTACTCTCTTCCTTTTCTATTATTTTTCCGTACATTCTCTTGTTTTTTAAGGATGGTGATCATAAGAGAGTGTGATAATCTGGGTCATAAGATTCGTGCAAGCGATGAGGAGCGAATAGCTTTGTGGGATGAGTGCATGCAAGACATGGGATATGTCTTAAGTGTAGATGAATTTTCCCGGGTCATGGATAAGGTTTATGGTGAGATTTTCACTTCTTAGAGTGACTCTGACTCTGAATCTTCTTCATCAGGTTATGTGGAAATCTCGATGGAAAACCCTATTCCTTTTAGCGAAGAAGTGATGGGCTACGATCAAAGTTCCCTGGATGGGGTGGAGGTGGAAAAACTCTGTTGTTTGTGAGAGGTATCCTCGACCAGGAATGAGGATGATGTCGTTCTGGAGGCCTGCAGGCTCGGCGAGAGAGCCTGTATGTCCCGGCCTAAAGGGGTGAAAGATGAGTATTTTTATTTCTATGCTGACATGCTTGAGGATATGTTCATTCATATTCCTTTTTCTGAATTTGAGGTTGACGTCCTGAGGGCGGTAAATGTGGCTCATTCTTAACTTCGTCCAAACAATTGGGGTTTTATTAAGGCCTTCGAGATGGTATGCAACGCCATGGACGTGACGCCGGCCATTGGCTTGTTCTTCTCCTATTTTGAAGTAAAAAATGTAGAGTCTGGAAGCTGGGTTGCCATCAGTGGTGTTCCTCGTAGGAGCTTCCTTCAAGCTTACACCACGAATTATAAGGGTTTTAAGGACCGGTTCCTACGTATTGGATGCAGCCCGAGATGTCCCTAGGTCTTCTATGCCACTAACAACCATCCCAAGTTTCCATTATATGGACTAGAAACCCTCTACCCATATACAGGTTTAACTATGATAAGTTGAGTGATCTTGAGGTTCAATCTTTTCAATTTCTAGATTCTTTCCATTTGTTCAAGGTCAAGGACCTGTAACCTTTATCTGTTGAAGAGGTTCTAGATTTCTTGGGTAAGATTCTTTTTAATTGGTCGCTGATTACAGGTCTTTTCCTTAATTTCTCATTTGTTCTTTTAATGTCTTTTTGCAGATAAGATGACTGACCTTTCTGTTAGGGAGCAAAAGAAACTAATGGCTGCAATCTGTGCTTCTCCGAAAGGAACCGGGGGACCTTCGGAGACTAAGTCCAATTTTTCTGGCCTGGAGCTCAAGGCATTGAAGAAGAAGAAAGGGACCATCCCGAGGTTGGGCGTTGTGATCAGCGAGCGCCAGTCACCGGCCAAAGTTGTCCTGAACATTGAGGAAACTATTGAAAAACCTCAGAAAGAGATGAAGACAATGATGGCGAATGAGGTTTGTAGGGCGGATTACGAGATCTCGTTGTTGTTGTAGGATCCCGACGACGGCTCTACCCATCCTTCAAATGAAAATAAATTATGGTCTAATAGTTTCGATGGGCTGAAGTTCCTTTATAACCACCTCAACACTACCGAGGATGTTAAGAAGGTGAAAAGTATCAGATGCCAGAAGATTACTCAACATTTGAGTTCTTATTTTATGCGTTCTGTCGTGCTGGCCCGAGACTATTTGAATTCAGGGATGACTTAGAGGATGCGTGTGTCAATATGCAGAAGAATATCGACCAGTTAACGGGCAGTGAGAAGTCCTATTCTGATATAGTTTTTGCTTTGGAGAAGAGTCTAGCTACTGAAGTTTCAAAGAATAAGACCCTCATTAAAAGTTGTGAAGATCTTCAAGCTTGTGAATCCAAGCTCTCCAAGGAGTTGGACAAGTAAAATAAGTCTTGTGTTGACTTGCAACAATCCTTGGAGAGGTCTCGTATGCATGCGCTTAATGTCGAGGATGTGGCTTTTGACTGGGAAAAAGATCAAGTGATGTGTCTTTATACGACCTTGGATATTTTTTATATCGATTTCTTCAAGAGTATCATGGATGGAAAGCTGGTAGATGTGGAGGATGTTGATGGGTCCCCGGTCACTGATGATCCAGATGGGAATGATGCTTCTTCGGCTGAAGTCTCTAAGTGATCTTAGGCTCCACTTAATTTATTTTGAATAATTTGTTAGTCACCCTTTTTAAGTGGGTGCATTTTGTAATGTCCTTTAATATTTTTCCTGTCCAGACAATTGCCCTATGGGCTTTAAGTTTCCAAGTCATTAGTTTTGTTTTTGTTTTATTTTGTATGTTGTTTCCACCTTGCGTGTTTGTAGGAGGATTATGGACATATGGTAGCCCCCCGTTCATGTGGTTCTGACAAGAACCATAATGATCAGTTCATAAGAGAGGCCTTAATCCTCCCTGATGCCATTAATTTGTTTTGTATGAGCCTGTAGTAACTCGAGAATGTCTTTTAGATTTTCTAGATGTTAGCCCATGTTCAAATGTGAACCGGGATGTTTGGGGTTCCTCATTGATTCGATAATACCCTAAGGAAGACCCGGAAGAAATCCAATTAAGGTTCTTCGTCGATGGGGGTTACACCTGAGATGGTCCCGAAAGGAACCAAGGTGTAGAGCCCAAAAATATTTTTCTGCACGGGAGTACCACGAGGGGAGTGATCACTAGGCATGGAATTTCAACCCTAAAGGTTACCCTCGAGTGGTTCAAGAACAGAACCAAGGTGTAGAGATTTAGAGAATGCCCTCAGGCAGAACCGAACGAAATCCAAATAAGGTTCTTTGTCAAGGGGGTTACACCTGAGATGGTCCCGGAAGGAACTAAGGTGTAGAGCCTGAGAATATTTTTTTGCACGGGAATACCACGAGGGGAGTGGCCATTAGGAAGGGAATTTCAACCAAGAAGATTACCATCGAGTGGTTCAAGAGAAGAACCAAGGTGTAGAGCCTCAGATGATACCCTCAGGAAGACACATACGAAGTCTAATTAAGGTTCTTCGTCGATGGGGGTTAAACCTGAGATGGTCCCAGAAGGAACCGAGATGTAGAGCCCGAAAATATTTTTTTGCGCAGGAGTACCATGAGGGTAGTGACCACTAGGCAGGGAATTTCAACCTCGAAGGTTGCCCTCGAGTGGTTCAAGATCAGAACCAAGGTGTAGAGCCTTAGAGAATACCCTCAGGCAGATCCAGATTAAATCCAATTATGATTCTTCATTGACGGGGGTCACACTTGAGATGGTCCTTGAAGGAACCAAGGTGTAGATCCCAAACATATTTTTCTACACGCGAGTACCACAAAGGGAGTGACCACTAGGCATGGAATTTTAACCCGGAAGGTTACCCTCGAGTGCTTCAAGAACAAAACTAAGTTGTAGAGTCTTAGAGAATACCCTTAGGCAGACCCAGATGGAATCCAATTAAGGTTCTTCATCAATAAGGGTTACACCTGAGATGGTCCCCGAGGAAACCAAGGTGTAAAGCACGAAAATATTTTTCTGCACGGGAGTACCACGAGGGGATTGACCACTAGGAAGGGAATTTTAACTCTGAAGGTTACCCTCGAGTGATTCAAGATCAGAACTGAGGTGTGGAGCCTTAGAGAATACCCTCAGGCAGAGTCGAACATAATCCAATTAAGGTTCTTCATCGATGGGGGTTACACCTGAGATGGTCTCAAAAGGAACTGAGGTGTAGAGCCTGAAAATAATTTTTTGCACGGAAGTACCACAAGGGGAGTGGCCACTAGGCAAGGAATTTAAACCCGAAAGGTTACCCTCGAGTGTTTCAAGAACAGAATCAAGGTGTGGAGCCTTAAAGAATACCCTCAAGCAGACACATAAGAAATCCAATTAAGTTTCTTCGTTGATGGGGGTTACACCTGAGATGGTCCCGGAAGGAACCGAGTTGTAGAGCCCGAAAATATTTCTCTGCATGGGAGTAAGACAAGGGGAGTGACCACAAGGCAGGGAATTTCAACCACGAAGGTTACCCTCGAGTGATTCAAGATCAGAATCGAGGTGTAGATCCTTAGAGAATGCCCTCAGGAAGACCTAGAAAGAATCAAATTAAGGTTCTTAATTAATGGGGGTTACACCTGAGATGGTCCCGGAAGGAACCGAGGTGTAGACCCTGAAAATATTTTTCTGCACAGGAGTGGCCACTAGGCAGGTAATTTCAACCCGGAAGATAATCCTCGAGTGGTTCAAGATCAGAACTAAGGTGTAGAGCCTTAGAGAATGCCCTCAGATAGACACAGACGGAATCCAATTAAGGTTCTTCATCGATGGGGGGTTACTCCTGAGATGATCCCGGAAGTAACTGAGGTGTAGAGCACAAAAATATTTTTATGCACGGGAGTTCCACGAAAGGAGTGACTAATAGGCATAGAATTTCAACCCCTAAGGTTACCCTCGATTGGTTCAAGATAAGAACCAAGGATTAGAGCCTTAGAGAATGCCCTCAAGCACACCTAAATGGAATCTAATTAAGGTTCTTCATCGATGGGTGTTTTACGGTGGCAGAATTGACTGTTATACTGGTTTGCATTTTGTATTCGCAAATGTTGTGGTAAGCAAGAGTCGCCACCGAATTTTATTTCATCCAACAAAGGAAAAGGGAAAAGAATAGAAAAAACCTTTTTCGAGATGTTTCTGAGTACGGGGGGTAGATTATAGAAAGGGAAGGTGTTAGCACCCTTTCTATCTATGGTTTTCCACGGGCTCTTAGCTACTTGCTCAATTTTGAAATTGCTTGTGTGTGTTTTGAAAATTTTTTGTTTAACTTTGTGGTAACCCTTGTATCTGTCCTCAAGAGTGTGACGAATTTGTTTTTGAAAACTGTTTTGAAAGTTTTTGTGTGAAAATTCGTTTGAGCAAATACTTAGGAGTTTCTACCTACTCGAAAAAGACTGTTCGTTTTCCTATTTCCTTTAGACAGCGATATCCTACTATTTGGGAGTAGGAAGCTCCATCTTTGGAGTTTGAAGGACAATCAAAAGGGACGTTTTTACGGTCACATAAGCAATGATTAGGAAACCTTATTAGTTACCCTAGGGTCTTAAAGATCTTTCCGAGGCAACATTCGAATGGGTCCAAAACTGGGAGAAATATAAAGGAAAACAATAAAAATGCCTTATAGTTTGTCTACATTGATATGTACAGAAATATAAAAGTGCGAAAGAAGAAAATGTGCGTGAAAAATTAAATACGGGAATTAAAGTTTAAATTCTAAGAAAACTTAATTAAAGAAAGAAAATGTTTTTTGTTTTTTTTTATTTTTTTAGGAAAAAACGTTAAGTTAAAATGAAAGGAAATTAACTCTAAATAACCTAATATTTTTGTATTTTTATTTGAGAAAAAATAATTAACTTGTAATTTGATCCTAATTTCTAGCTAATTTTAATTATGAAAATAAACCAAATTATCCTAATTAAACTAATCTATTTTCAAAATTAATTTTAATAAATAAGGAAGAAAAAACTAATTCTACTTTTTTTTGTGATTTCTTGATTTTATGATGTTTATGATTTTTTTAATAAAAGGAAAATAATTGAAATAAAAGAAAATAAATAAAGCAAACAAGAAAAATGGGCCGCACTGCAAAAATGAAAATGAGGGGTGAGAAAGAAGCAGAATTAAAAGCCCAAACTAGACAAAGCCCGGTTCTATGTTGGATCCAGTGTGGATAACATCTTGGGGTGCATCACAAGGACACGACTTTGAGGCTTTAGATCTGAAATTTTTAGATTCAAGTGTCAAAAATTAAAAGCAATGGGTCTAAAACATTCTAAACATTAGTATGAACATGCATGAACGCTTATAAACCATTTACAACGTAAGGATTGAGAGTTTGTAATTAAGAATTTTTACCCAACCGGAGCTACTTGGGGCGGTTGTTTTGGGCGTGGACTGGCTTGGCAAGACGCCTGAGTAGATTCCTGGAAGTCTCAAAATGTGATTTTCCCACTTGTTTGGACTAATAGCACCTGGGAATATAGATGCGAACTCTTGCAACTTTTAGCAATTTTTTTGAGAATTTTGTAGAGCTTTCTTGAAGAGGAATTTCGTGTCTTTCAAGCTTGTATGGATCTATATTTATAGAGGAGAATGAGGAGACAAGAAATCATGGAAAGAATCTCCCTCATAATGTTGTGTTTTAAGATCATGATCAAAATTTGAAAAAATGCCATATTTTATGATTTCATGCCATTTTCACATGTGGATGAACCTGGACATTTTTGAAGGGTTATTGCACGAAATCAATTGACATTAACCAGCATAAAACTTGTCCAAAATGGATTCACATCAAAATTTATATTATTTCTATTATTTATTTATTTAATTCTAAATTTTAATGAATAAAATATCAAAATAAATAGCATAAATAGTAGAAAAATGTATGGGTGGGCTTAGAGGTCGTGGCCATGTTAGGAAAGAGTTTCAAACTTGAAAAGATAGGCCCGTTTAGAAAAATCCAAGTTTGGTCAATATTTGCTTCATGTATTTTTTCAAAAATTGGCCAACTTTGACAATGCATATCTCTCTCAATTTTAATCCTATGAGGATGTTCTTGGACTTTTTAGAAAGCTTAGGATATCCCCTAAACAACCCTGTTGGTTTCATCTCAATTGTATATTCCATGTTAATGTAAGGAGCTTTGACCCAAAAGGTGTTTTTGTTGACTTTTAGAAGGACCTATAATGTCTGAATTTATATCTTTAAATGAGTGCTTTTCTGGAACTTGAGGGATGAACATAAGTTGTAGAGAATTGGGTTCTATTCAAAATGGGCCTTGGATGAGAAATTTCTAATAAAGTATGAGAAAGTTATGCCTGGTCAAAGTTTGGTTGACTTTTCCTATAGAAACCCTAATTTAGCAACTTTTGAGTTTTGATGAATTAGGAGCATTCCTTGAGGAATCATGATCAAATATTGATCAAATGATGGATATCACTTCAAAATGTTGATGTTGACCAAAAATATTGAAGTTTGACTGTGTGGGCAACATTTGACTTTTGACCTATTACAGTTGATTTTCAGGCATCTGAGCAATTGACTGAGCCAACTTCTTGTGCAAGGCATGAAACTTGACATGGATGATTTTGAGAACATATTAAGGTAATGGAGGCTTATTTTCTTAGGGGGAGGATTTGTCTGGTCAATCCTTAGTCAACTTGAGCAATTGAGGACCTCTAGGAGTATGTTTTGTGTAAAATGAGAGGGCAAATTTTGGGGTACAACAGCCGCCCCTGTTCAATCTTCTTAAACCTGAGGATATAGATTGGCTGGTCTTCCTTTCGTGATCTGAAGGTGGAAGATGATTGAACACTAGAGTGCCCATAAATTTGCATTCGCATGAAGTAATACTGATTGGTGATATCGGGAATGGGCTTACAGATGCCATTTGGAAGTCGATGGAGAATCGTCGGAGATGGACTTAAAGATGCCATCCAGAAAAGATATCGATTTCATAAGAGATTCCTTTACGAGAATTCTTGTAACTGCCGTTGAGGAGAACTTCATCGGGGAATGTTTATTTATGTCTTGGGAAATAGAGGCTAGGAGCTTCGGTTGTCCGCTACTCTACTGGGGAATTAACTCTTGATTGAGGAGGTGGAAGTAAACTGCATATTTGGTCAGGGTTCAGGCTGCACAGCGACTTACTGGGGAATATCAAATTGACTGTATTTGTTGTCTGGATATAAAAGATAAGGAACCTGGATAGTAGGGTTTCTTCGAAATGAAAGCCTGGATAGTAGGGCTTAAGAGAAGGAACTTGGGTCGTAGGGTTACTTCGAGATGAAAGCCTGGATATTATGGCTTACTTGAAGGAACCTGGATAGTAGGGTTACTTCGAGATGAAAGCCTGGATGGTAGGGCTTATGATAAGGAACCTGGGTCGTATGGTTACTTCAAAATGAAAGCCTGGATAGTATGGCTTATGGGAAGGAACCTGGATAGTAGGGTTACTTCGGGATGAAAGCCTGGATGGTAGGGCTTATGAGAAGGAACCTGGGTCATAAGGTTTCTTCATGATGAGTTTGGGTAAAATCGCATCTAACCGAGAAGGAACCTGGGTAAGGTGGCTTCTTGAGTAGTTTGGGTAAAACTGCATCTGAATCGAGAAGGAACCTGGGTAAGGTTGCTTCGTGTTGAGTTTGGGTAAAATTGCATCTGAACCGAGAAGAAACCTGGGTCAGGTTGCTTTGTGAGAAGTTTGGGTAAAACTGCATCTGAACCAAGAAGGAACCTGGGTAAAGTTGCTTCGTGAGGAGTTTGGGTAAAACTACATCAAAACCGAGAAGGAACCTGGGTAAGGTTGCTTCGTGCTGAGTTTGGGTAAAACTGCATCTGAATCGAGAAGGAACCTGGGTAAGATTGCTTCGTGAGGAGTTTGGGTAAAACAACATCTGAACCGAGAAGGAACCTGGGTAAGGTTGCTTCATGAGGAGTTTGGGTAAAACTGCATCTGAACCGAGAAGGAACATGGGTCGTAAGGTATCTTCGTGATGAATTTAGGTAAAATCACATCTGAACCGAGAAGGAACCTGGGTAAGGTTGCTTCGTGCTAAGTTTGGGTAAAACTCTCTCTGAACCGAGAAGGAACCTGGGTAAGGTTGCTTCGTGAGGAGTTTGGGTAAAACTGCACCAGAACCGAGAAGGAACCTGGGTAAGGTTGCTTAGTGCTAAGTTTGGGTAAAACTGCATCTGAACCGATAAGGAACCTGGGTAAGGTTGCTTCGTGAGGAGTTTGGGTAAAACTACATCTGGACCAAGAAGGAAGTTGGGTAAAGTTGCTTCGTGAGGAGTTTGGGTAAAACTACATCAGAACCGAGAAGGAACCTGGGTAGGGTTGCTTCGTGCTGAGTTTGGGTAAAACTGCATCTGAACCGAGAAGGATCCTGGGTAAGGTTGCTTCGTGAGGAGTTTGGGTAAAACTACATCGGTAAATTGTAAAAAGGAACCTGGGTATGGTTGCTTCAGGATGAGTCCGGGTAAAACTACATCAAGAAATTGTAAAAAGGAATATGGGTAGGGTTGCTTCAGGATGAGTCTGGGTAAAACTACATCAGGACCGAGAAGGAACCTGGGTAGGGTTTCTCCCGGATAAGCCTGAGTAAAACTACATCAGGACCGAGAAGGAACCTGGGTAGGGTTGCTCCGGGATAAGTTTGAGTAAAACTTTAGAAGGAACCTGGGTAAGGTCACTTCGGGATAAATTCGTGTAAAACTTCAGAAGGAACCTGGGTAAGGTTACTTCGGGATATGTCTGAGTAAAACTTCAAAAGGAACCTGGGTAAGGTTACTTTGGGATAAGTCCGAGTAAAACTTCAGAAGGGACCTTGGTAAGGTTACTTCTGGATAAGTCCGTGTAGGGATATGGGAAGGAACCTGGATCGTAGAGTTACTTCACGATGAGTTCGTGTGAAACTTTATTTAGAAATATATGAGAATGGACCCGTGTGAGATTTTTTCGAGATAAGCCCGTGTGAAGCTGCATTTAGGAGAAAATCGTGTAAGATTTCTTTGTGACGAACTCGTGTAAAGCTGTATTTAGTCGCGCAGATAATTACTCTGTTTAGTTTCAGGAGCTAATCTTGGACCTGCTGGAAATCGTTGATGATAACCATCTTTCCTGAAAAGGTACATGATTAATTATATGTGATGCATGAAATGCATTGTGTGATGATGTTCTCAAAATAACTGAGATTTTGTTGTATGAAATATGTATGCGCATGTCATGATGTATGAACATGAAATATTATTGTGATAATTTTTAGTCGGAGAAAATAAATCCCAGACTACTACTGGAGAGCATTAGGACGTTGAACCCTTCATTTCCGCTAGGGATGGTGAATCGGAGATGACTATGCTGGGGATTTGTTCCTTGTTTACGGATATTCTGCCGAGGAGAGACTCTGCTTGAGAATAAATCTGCGGGGGAATAACTTTGTTGGAAGGTGAACTTCCGTAGCTGAAGTAATAAGCTCTGTTGGGGGATGAGCTTCTGTGTTTAGGGAAATAAACTCTGCTTGGGAAACAACTTTATGAACCGCTTGCGATTATAAAATTCGGCTGGGGAATATAGACGTCGGCTCTCTGAAGGAGCTTTGATGGGGAAAGTAGCTTCTGTTTGGGGAATCTAATGTCAAAGCTTTAGTTTCCTCTACTATGTGGGGAGTGTAGATGTCACTGGGATGCATGCTGAGGATACGACAATGACTTTGCATCAGGACTTTTCTGCCCCTGTACTTGCTTGAGAAAGTACATGCGGAGGCTTTGTGGATAGCTTGAGTGTTATCCCAACTCATGAGGTGCTTGGTAACTTCCGATCAGAATGATAAGTCTTCTACTGATAGGCAAGTGACAAGATGACATGACATAGTCGTACGCTTTAATCCCTAACTTTTGCCTGGACTGTCTTTTCAGATTTTCAGTCCACCGGGATACTCTTTATTGCTCAAGCCTCCTTTTCAGGTTTTTGACTTGTCGGGTGTACAAATTTTTTTCATATGTATATCCCTAATTTTTGCCCGAACCCTTTTTGGTTCGTCGGGATGCTATTATTTTTGCCTAGGCCAGTCAACCTAGCAGGTCTTTGTTCATGCGTAGTGTTTTCTGACTATGTCCGTGTTCACCGGGTACAGAGAATTGTCATTGTTCATAGTAGTAAGTGTTGCCACACTACCAGAATATGTTTGTTTGATCGTACAGGGTTCATTGTTGGAATGGTGCGTAATGCCCCAAGTGATTCAGATGGAGATCTACCCCTGGTTATTTGGCACCTTTTGAGAGACTTCCCCAGGTGTGTTAGACATCCTGTCATGCCCCCTTGCTTATGGAAGACTTGTTATTGGAAATGTCTTTCTTGTTGAGGTGATTTTGTCCATTGAGAGGATGTTTGTTCATTGAATATCCATTATGCAGATTTCCCTGTTGTCAAACAATTAGTCATATGCAAACAATATCGTTTAAAGAATGCAAAACTCATGTCTGTCTTGAAGAAAAAAAATTGAAAATATGTTTTGTGTAGTAAAACAAAATTTGCAAGAATGTGATATTAACACAGGATTCGTAACAAGTCCTACAGGAGTCAGGATACCTTTGTAATAGTATGCTCTCAAACTAACCAATGCTTAAGCTAGGACTTTTAAGGGTTATAATGTAGCCTGGTTCACAGTTTAAGAAACAAAGAATAAAGGCTCAAAATTTATTTGTACCCACCAGTTCTTTGTGATGTCCTTTAGTCTTATGCTCAGTTAATTGTGCGTTTAGAATCCCAGTTGAGTTCTAGAGTACTGTCCTTGATGTTCCGGTGATGGTTTGGATACTGAAATTTTATTTTGAATAGGCAGTCATTTTTGTAATCTTCTTTCTGTTGAGGATTTGTAGGACCTCTTTCTTTTTTGATTTTGTTATCCCTTCTTTTACCTGAACTGTTTCTTTTTGTGATTACAGTTAGTGGGATGCCCCAGTTTTTTTCTTAAGTCCTTTTCATGGGTTTTGACTTAACGGGCTTTTCTTTTGCAAAATAATGACTGCCTGCTTTGATGATTATACGGAACCATCACCATCTTCTGATTTGGAAGGACGTCTTCGATGCCATTCATTGTGTGCGAAGCGGAAGATTGCGACTGAATACGCCTCTGAATTAACTGAGAAAACTACCCTGCCCCAGGTTATGATTAAGGGTTTTAATTTGTGTGAAATAAAAACTCTTACTTCTTTGGCTCAAAGGGGTTGACAAGGGATTATCTTCCTTATAACTCCACTGTTTGGGATTTGAAACAACGCATGTACATAGTTAGCGGGGTCTGTTCAAAAGCATACTGTAGAGATTATGGTATTGTTTTCGGCATCCTCCCTCTAAGGCTTAGAGCTTTTAATCGAGAGTTTAATATCACGAAAAGGAAGTATAAAGAAGTTTAAGCATAGTGAAAATAGATTAATTCAAGACAAACATGTGTAAAGCATTAATGATATAACAAAGTTTTGACATAACAATAATTGTTCGAATAAACAAAGAAAATACAACTTGAGAATTCAAATGAACAAAAATGCTTTCAATCCTAGCCATGATTTTCATGGGAGTAGTGATCACGTTAGCAGTCTCAGGAGGGTCAAATTCAATCTCCTTGGTGTCAATCATATTCTGAATCTTGTATTTCAGCGCCCAACAATCGTTAGTATCGTGCCTCGGGCTGCCAGAATGATAAGCACACCTTGCATCCGGGTTATAGTTAGGAGAGAAAGTCTTGGGATTCGAATGAGGTCCTATCAATGTAATTAGATTCATCCTTAACAGGTGTTGCAAATCTTGAGAAAGTGACATGTTGAGTTTGGTAAACTGCCTTTTGGGTATATCCGTCTTACTCTAATTAACCCATTGTTTTTGGCGAGGTTGTTGTTGGACCCGTGAGGTAGTAGAAATTTGGAAAGGTCCACTCTTCATCAAACCAACCTCTTGTCTTCTCGGAGGTTAATCAATGACTTAGTCCCCAGCCTCGACTGCTTGCTTCATACGGTTGTATTCGTCTTGATGAAGTTTGTTGATAATGGCTCTCATCTCTTCTTGTCCCCAGGCTAGGCCTTGGATAAAAGCCATCTGCCCCAGCATTTGGGTTCT
Organism: Vicia faba; assembly: GCA_948472305.1. Lineage (NCBI taxonomy): Eukaryota > Viridiplantae > Streptophyta > Magnoliopsida > Fabales > Fabaceae > Vicia > Vicia faba. The sequence goes on along the minus strand of OX451739.1, from coordinate 420,504,858 downwards.
CATTGCTCCCACCTCAGCTTGCAGTTGTTCCAAACGCTCATCCTTATTTTCTTCAGGACCTTTCTTGGCCAGGTCCCCAGCAAGGAATGCTTTCAACTCTTCTTACCCCTTGGATAGGTTTAGGAAAATTTCCATGAACTGAGCCCCTTGAGTTCGGAGATCTCTGTTGTCTTGTTTGAGAGCCATTGCTGAAATAAACAGCGAGAACATGAGAGACCTGTACTGGAGATTACCTGTTATGCAATGACATGTATTATATGCAAATGTTTTCAAGGATCTCGCAGGGTAAACAAGAGAAATGTTAGGCGTTAAACTTTGCGGCTTTGGTTGAAGCACTTCGTATTGTTGAAGGTCCTTCTACGAGAGTCAAGCTCACTATATAGAGTGGGCTATAGCTCCTGACTCAAGTTATTGAGTTTTGATCTTCTGACGGCATTGGCTAGAGGAAAATAAATCCCATTTCCCCTTATTAGACGTCTGATTTATCATAACCTGCATCACAAACCCTTGAGATCCTTGAAATGGTTAAGGAAATGTTGTGGTATGATGTTATGATGTGTATGCTATGCGTTAAGCAAAAATGTAAGGTGATAAAAATAAGTGACCCCTGCAAGAAATCCAAGTTATTGGATAATAACTGTAAACAATTCCTACAAGGAAATCATGTTGTCAGATGACAAAAGCCTACAAGTAGTTCAAGTTGAAAGCAAACAAGTCACACAAACAGCCTTAGGTTTAGGCTTGCATTGGTTTTAAGGTAGTACCCTCTTGAAGTTGGATTGGTTCAACCTGTCCTATAATAGTAACCGGGTTCTAAGGGATCTCAATATCACCGTCTTTCCCCCAAATTTTGTTACGGTAGACAATTGACTTGCCACCAAACAAAACTCAAGAGTCAAACCTCAATGAGTGTAGCATCGAGTATCAACCAACTTTGGGTTTACACCAAAGACGGCTATCTCACTATGTCCTAAAAAGCCAAGTTGGTCAATTAAGGTGCTAAGGCCAGTTGACGCTTTATAATACCACGCATCGACCTCGTATTCTCCTTGATTACTCAAGGGCTACCGGTACACACCAAAGTATCGCATCAACGTAGCTACTGTTTCAACCGTGTCAGTATACCTCGCACAACTCCCTCACAGTTTATTTCTACTTACCTAAAAGGAATTCCCCGATCCGGGTTTAGGATCCAAACAACCCAAACAGATACTCTTAAAAGTAAATCAAACAAGACAGGCCAGAGAAGAAATTAAAATGACCTAGATCCTAAGGTAAACCCGACTTTATAAATCATAGTCCCCAGCAGAGCCTCCAGTTCTGTTTTACGGTGGCAGAACTGATTGTTATACTGGTTTGCATTTTGTATTCGCAAATGTTGCAGTAAGCAAGAGTCGCCACTGACTTTTATTTATCCAAAAAAGGAAAAGGGAAAAGAACGGAAAAAACCTTTCTCGAGATGTTTCTGAGTACGGGGGGTAGATTATAGAAAGGGAAGGTGTTAGCACCCTTTCTATCCATGGTTTTCCACGGGCTCTTAGGTACTTGCTCAATTTTTAAATTGCTTATGTATGTTTTGAAAATTTTTTGTTTAACTTCGTGGTAACTCTTGTATTTGTCCTCAAGAGTTTGAGGAAGTTGTTTTTGAAAACTGTTTTGAAAGTGTTTGTGTGAAAATTCGTTTGAACAAGTACTTAGGAGTTTCTACCTACTCGAAAAAGACTGTTTATTTTCCTATTTCCTTTAGACAACGTTATCCTACTATTAGGGAGTAGGTAGCTCCATCGTTGGAGTTTGAGGGACAATCGAAAGGGACGTTTTTACGGTCACGTAAGCAATGATTAGGAAACCTTAGTAGTTACCCTAGGGTCTTAAAGATCTTTCCTAGGCAACATTCGAATGGGTCATTTTTTATCTTTTGAGACTAGAGGGCAACCACTAAAACTCCCTATACTTCATGACCGTTTTTCGAAGGCAACCGAAGTGGGGATACCCTAGGGGTACGTATGTGCGAGTGTATTTGATTTCAGATATATTAGTCTTTGTGTTTAGTTTTCTAGCGATTGGTTTTATCTTGTTCATACAATCCTATTAGCCACACATCTAACAGTTAATATATGTACAAAAATATAAAGTGCGGAAACGTAAATTCCTACGCTATTACATGGCTTCGGGGAGAGGGATTTAATTACAAGTCCAAAACCGGGAGAAATATAAAGGGAAACAATTAAGGATGTCTTATAGTTTGGCTATATTGATATGTACAGGAATATAAAAGTGCGAAAGAAGAAAATGCGTGTGAAAAATTAAATATGGGAATTAAAGTTTAAATTCTGAGAAAACTTAATTAATGAAAGAAAATACATTTTGTTATTTTTTTATTTTTTTAGGAAAAAACATTAAGTTAAAAATGAAAGGAAATTAACTCTAAATAACCTAATATTTTTGTATTTTTATTTGAGAAAAAATAATTAACTTGCAATTTAAACCTAATTTCTAGCTAATTTTAATTATGAAAATAAACCAATTTATCCTAATTAAAATAATCTATTTTCAAAATTAATTTTAATAAATAAGGAAGAAAAAACTAATTCTACATTTTTTTGTGATTTCTTGATTTTATGATGTTTATGATGTTTTTAATAAAAGGAAACTAATTGAAATAAAAGAAAATAAATAAAGCAAACAAGAAAAATGGGTCGCGCTGCAAAAATGAAAATGAGGGGTGAGAAAGAAGCAGAATTAAAAGCCCAAACTGGACAAAGCTCGGTTCTACGCTAGATCCAATGTGGATAGCGTCTTAGGGTGCACCACGGTGACACGACTTTGAGGCTTTAGATCTGGCATTTTTAGATTCTTGCGTCAAAACTTAAAAGCAATGGTTCTAACATATTCTAAACATTATTATGAACATGCATGAACGCTTATAAACCATTTACAACGTAAGAATTGAGAGTTTGTAATTAAGAATTTTTACCCAACTGGAGCTACTTGGTGCGGCTGTTTTGGGCATGGGCTGGCTTGGCAAGAAGCCTGAGTAGATTCCTGGAAGTCTCAGAAATGTGATTTACCCACTTGTTTGGACTAATATCACCTGGGAATATAGCTGCGAACTCTTGCAACTTTTAGCAATTTTTTTGAGAATTTTGTAGAGCTTTCTTGAAGAGGAATTTCGTGTCTTTCAAGCTTGTATGGCTCTATATTTATAAAGGAGAATGAGGAGACAAGAAAGCATGGAAAGAATCTCCCTCATAATGTTGTGATTTAAAACCATGATCAAAATTTGAAACAATGCCATATTTGATGATTTCATGCCATTTTCACATGTGGATGAACCTGGACATTTTTGAAGGGTTATTTCACGAAATCAATTGACATTAACCAGCATAAAACTTGTCCAAAATGGATTCACATCAAAATTTACATTATTTCTATTATTTATTTATTTAATTCTAAATTTTAATGAATAAAATATCAAAATAAATAGCATAAATAGTAGAAAAATGTATGGGTGGGCTTAGAGGTCGTGGACCATGTTAGGAAAGAGTTTCAAACTTGAAAAGATAGGCCCATTTAGAAAAATCCAAGTTTGGTCAATATTTGCTTCATGCATTTTTTCAAAAATTGGCCAACTTTGACAATGCATATCTCTCTCAATTTTAATCATATGAGGATGTTCTTGGACTTTTTAGAAAGCTTAGGATATCCCCTAAACAACCCTTTTGGTTTCATCTCAATTGGATATTCCATGTTAATGTAAGGAGCTTTGACCCAAAAGGTGTTTTTGTTGACTTTTAGAAGGACCTATAATGTCCGAACTTATATCTTTAAATGAGTGTTTTTCTGGAACTTGAGGTATGAATATAAGTTGTAGAGAATTGGATTCTCTTAAAAATGAGCCTTGGATGAGAAATTTCTGATAAAGTATGAGAAAGTTATGCCTGGTCAAAGTTTGGTTGACTTTTCCTATAGAAACCCTAATTTAGCAACTTTTGAGTTTTGATGAATTAGGAGAATTCCTTGAGGAATCATGATCAACTCTTGATAAAATGATGGATATCACTTAAAAATGTTGATGTTGACCAAAAATATTGAAGTTTGACTGTGTGGGCAACATTTGACTTTTGACCTAGTACAGTTGATTTGCAGGCATCTAAGCAATTGACTTAGCGAACTTCTTGTGCAAGGCATGAAACTTGACATCGATGATTTTGAGAACATATTAAGGTAATGGAGACCACTCGGGACCCTTGTAACTCAACCATATTGCTTGAAATTGAAACCCTAGTTTGAGGCTTATTATCTTAGGAGGAGGATTTGTGTGGTCAATCCTTAGTCAACTTGAGCAATTGAGGACCTCTAGGAGTATATTTTGTGTAAAATGAGAGGGAAAATTTTGGGGTAAAAAAATGGGGGTTACACTTGAGATGCTCCTGGAAGGAACCGAGGTGTAGATCCCAAAAATATTTTTCTGCACGCGAGTACCACGAGGGGAGTAACCACTAGGCAGGGAATTTAAACCTGGAAGGTTACCCTCGAGTGGTTCATGAACAGAACCGAGGTGTAGAGCCTTAGAGAATTCCCTTGGGCAGACCCAAACGGAATCCAATTATGGTTCTTCGCCGATGGGGGTTACACCTGAGATGGTCCCTGAGGAAACCTAGGTGTAGAGCCCGAAAATAATTTTTTGCACGAGAGTGACCATTAGGCAAGGAATTTCAACCCCGAAGGTTACCCTGGAGTAGTTCAAGATCAGAATTGAGGTGTACATCCTTAGAGAAATCCTTCATGCAGAGTATGACGAAATCCAATTAAAGTTCTTTGTCGATGGGGGTTACACCTGAGATGTTCCCAGAAGGAACTGAGGTGAAGAGCCTGAAAATATTTTTTTGCACGCAAGTACCACTACAGGAGTGGCCACTAGGAAAGGAATTCCAACCCGGAAGGTTACCTTCGAGTGGTTCAAGACCATAACCAAGGTGTAGAGCCTCAGAGAATGCCCTCAGGCAGACACGGTTAAAATCCAATTAAGGTTCTTCGTCGATGGGGGTTACACCTGAGATGGTCCCGGAAGGAACCGAGGTGTAGAGCCCAAAAATATTTTTCTGCATGGGAGTACCAAGAGGGGAATAACCACTAGGCAGGGAATTTAAACCCCAAAGGTTACCCTCGAGTGATTCAAGATCAGAACTGAGGTGTGGAGCCTTAGAGAATTCCCTCATGAAGACCCGGACAGAATCAAATTAAGGTTCTTCGTTGGTGGGGGTTACACCTTAGATGGTCCCGAAAGGAACCGAGGTGTAGAGCCTGAAAATATTTTTCTGCATCGAAGTACCAAGAGGGGAGTGGCCACTAGGAAGGGTATTTTAACCCGGAAGATTATCCTCGAGTGGTTCAAGATCAGAATAGAGGTGTAGATCCTCATAGAATGCCCTTGGGAAGACACAGACAAAATAAAATTAAGGTTCTTCATCGATGGGGGTTACACCTGATATGATCCCGGAAGGACTCGAGGTGTAGAGCCCAAAAATATTTTTCTGCACGGGAGTACCACGAATGTAGTGACTACTAGGAAGGGAATTTCAACCCCAAAGGTTACCCTCGAGTTGTTAAATATCAGAACCAGGGTTTAGAGCCTTAGAGAATGCCCTCAGGAACACTTAGATGGAATCCAATTAAGATTCTTCATCGATGGGGGTTATACTTGAGATGGTCCTGGAAGGAACCGAGGTGTAGATCCTGAAAATATTTTTCTGAACGCGAGTACCACGAGGGGAGTGACCACTAAGAAGGGAATTTAAACATGGAAGGTTACCCTCGAGTTGTTCAAGAACAGAACCGAGGTGTAGAGCCTTAGATAATTCCCTCAAGCAGACCCAAATGAAACCCAATTAAGGTTCTTCGTTGATTGGGGTACACATGAGATGGTCCCTGAGGAAACCAAGGTGTAGAGCCCGAAAATATTTTTCTGCACATGAGTGGCCATTAGGCAGGTAATTTCAACCCCAAAGGTTACCCTCGAGTGGTTCAAGATAAGAACCGAGGTGTATAGCCAAAGAGAATTCCCTCAGGCAGAGTTGGACGAAATTCAATTAAGTTTCTTTGTCGATGGGGGTTACACCTAAGATGGTCCCAGAAGGAACCGAGGTGTAGAGCATGCAAATATTTTTTGGCACGAAAGTACCACAAGGGGAGTGGCCACTAGGAAAGGAATTTCAATCCGGATGGTTACCCTCTAGTGGTTAATGACCATAACCGAGGTGTATAGCCTCAGAGAATGCCCTCAAGCAGACACGGACAAAATCCAATTAAGGTTCTTCATCAATGGGGGTTACACATGAGATGGTCCCGGAAGGAACCGAGGTGTAGAGCCCAAAAATATTTTTCTGCATGGGAGTACCACGAGGGGAATGACCACTAGGCAGGGAATTTAAACCCCAAAGGTTACCCTCGAGTGATTCAAGATCAGAACTGAGGTGTAGAGCCTTTGAGAATTCCCTCAGGAAGACCCGGACAGAATCAAATTAAGATTCTTCATTGATGGGGGTTACACCTTAGATGGTCCCGGAAGGAATCGAGGTGTAGAGCCTGAAAATATTTTTCTGCATCGAAGTACCAAGAGGGGAATGGCCACTAGGAAGGGAATTTCAACCCCGAAGATTATCCTCGAGTGGTTCAAGATCAGAATAGAGGTGTAGAGCCTCATAGAATGCCCTCAGGCAGACACAGACAAAATAAAATTAAGGTTCTTCATCGATGGGGGTTACACCTAAGGTGATCCCGAAAGGACTTGAGGTGTAAAGCCCAAAAATATTTTTCTGCACGGGAGTACCAAGAAAGTAGTGACTACTAGGAAGGGAATTCAAACCCCTAAGGTTACCCTCGAGTGGTTAAAGATCATAACCAGGGTTTAGAGCCTTAGAGAATGCCCTCAGGCACACTCAGATGGAATCCAATTAAGATTCTTCATCAATGGGGGTTATACTTGAGATGGTCCTGGAAGGAACCGAGGTGTAGATCTCGAAAATATTTTTCTGAACGCGAGTACCACAAGAGGAGTGATCACAAATAAGGGAATTTAAACATGGAAGGTTACCCTCGAGTTGTTCAATAACAGAACCGAGGTGTAGAGCCTTAGAGAATTCCCTCAAGCAGACCCAAACAAAATCCAATTAAGGTTCTTCGTTTATTGGGTTACACATGAGATGGTCCCTGAGGAAACCAAGGTGTAGAGCCCGAAAATATTTTTCTACATAGGAGTGACCATTAGGCAGAGAATTTCAACCCCGAAGGTTACCCTCGAGTGGTTCAAGATCAGAACCGAGGTGTATAGCCAAAGAGAATTCCCTCAGGCTGAGTCAGACGAAATTCAATTAAGGTTCTTTGTCGGTGGGGGTTACACCTAAGATGGTCCCGGAAGGAACCGAGGTGTAAAGCCTGAAAATATTTTTTTGCACGAAAGTACCATAAGGGGAGTGGCCACTAGGAAAGGAATTTCAACCCGGAAGGTTACCCTCGAGTGGTTCATGACCATAACCAAGGTGTAGAGCCTCGGAGAATGCCCTCAGGTAGACACAGAAAAAATCCAATTAAGGTTCTTCGTCGATGGGGGTTACACTTGAGATGGTCCCGGAAGGAACCGAGGTGTAGATCCCGAAAATATTTTTTTGAACGCGAGTACCACGAGGGGAGTGACCATCTTGAAGGGAATTTAAACATGGAAGGTTACCCTCGAGTTGTTCAATAACAGAACCGAGGTTTAGAGCCTTAGAGATTTCACTCAAGCAGACCCAAAAGAAATCCAATTAAGGTTCTTCCTTGATTGGGTTACACATGAGATGGTCCCTGAGGAAACCAAGGTGTAGAGCCCGAAAATATTTTTCTGCACGGTAGTGACCATTAGGCATGGAATTTCAACCCCGGAGGTTACCCTTGAGTGGTTCAAGATTAGAACCGAGGTGTATAGCCAAAGAGAGTTCCCTCAAGCAGAGTCAGACGAAATTCAATTAAGGTTCTTTGTCGATGGGGGTTACACCTAAGATGGTCCCGGAAGGAACCGAGGTGTAGAGCCTAAACATATTTTTTGGCATGGATGTACCACAAGGGGAGTGGCCACTAGGAAAGGAATTTCAACCCGGAAGGTTACCCTCGAGTGGTTCATGACCATAACCAATGTGTAGAGCCTCAGAGAATGCCCTCAGGTAGACATCGACAAAATCCAATTAAGGTTCTTCGTCGATGGGGGTTACACTTGAGATGGTCCCGGAAAGAACCGAGGTGTAGAGCCCAAAAATATTTTTCTGCATGGGAGTACCACTAGGCAGGGAATTTAAACCCCCAAAGGTTACCCTCGAGTGATTTAAGATCAGAACTGAGGTGTAGAGCCTTAGAGAATGCCCTCAAGAAGACCCGGACGAAATCAAATTAAGGTTCTTCGTTGATGGGGGTTACACCTTAGATGGTCCCGGAAGGAACCGAGGGGTAGAGCCTGAAAATATTTTTCTGCATCGAAGTACCAAAAGGGGAGTGGCCACTAGGAAGGGAATTTCAACCCGTAATATTATCCTCGAGTGGCTCAAGATCAGAACAGAGGTGTAGAGCCTCATAGAATGCCATCAGGCAGACACAGACAAAATACAATTTATGTTCTTCATCGACGGGGGTTACACCTGAGATGATCCCGGAAGGACTCGAGGTGTAGAGCCCAAAAATATTTTTCTGCACGGGAGTACCACGAAAGCAGTGACTACTAGGCAGGGAATTTCAACCCCTAAGGTTACCCTCGAGTGGTTAAAGATCAGAACCAACGTGTAGAGCCTTAGATAATGTCGTTAGGCACACTCAGTTAAAATCCAATTAAGGTTCTTCATCGAAGGGGGTTATACTTGAGATGGTCCTGGAAGGAACCGAGGTGTAGATCCCGAAAATATTTTTCTAAACGTGAGTACCACAAGGGGAGTGACCACTAGGAAGGGAATTTAAACATGGAAGGTTACCCTCGATTTGTTTAAGAACAGACTCTGGTTAAAGAGCCTTAGAGAATTCCATCAAGTAGACCCAAACAAAATCCAATTAAGTTTCTTCATTGATTTGGTTACACATGAGATGGTCCCTGAGGAAACCAAGGTGTAGAGCCCAAAAATATTTTTCAGCGCAGGAGTGACCATTAGGCAAGAAATTTCAACCCCGAAGGTTACCCTCGAGTGGTTGAAGATCAGAACCGAGGTGTATAGCAAAAGAGAATTCCCTCAGGCAGAGTCGGAAGAAATTCAATTAAGGTTTTTTGTCAATGGGGGTTACACCTAAGATTGTCCCGGAAGGAACCGAGGTGTAGATCCTGAAAATATATTTTTGCACGGAAGTACCACAAGGGGAGTGGCCACTAAGAAAAGAATTTCAACCCGGAAGGTTACCCTCGAGTGGTTCAAGAACATAACTGAGGTGTAGAGCCTCAGAGAATGCCCTTAGGCAGACACAAACAAAATCTAATTAAGGTTCTTCGTCGATGGGGGTTACACCTGAGATGGTCCTGGAAGGAACCGAGGTGTAGAGCCCAAAAATAATTTCCTGCATGGGAGTACCACGAGGGTAATGACCACTAGGAAGGGAATTTAAACCCCAAAGGTTACCATCGAGTGATTCAAGATCATAACTGAGGTGTAGATCCTTAGAGAATTCCCTCAGGAAGACCTGGATGGAATCAAATTAAGGTTCTTCGTTAATGGGGGTTACACGTTAGTATGTCCCGGAAGGAACCGAGGTGTAGAGCCTGAAAATATTTTTCTGCATTGAAGTACCAAGAGGGGAGTGGCCACTAGGAAGGAAATTTCAACCCGAAAGATTATCCTCAAGTGGTTCAAGATCAGAACAGAGATGTAAAGCCTCATAGAATTTCCTCAGGCAGAAACAGACAAAACACAATTAAGGTTCTTCATCTATGGGGGTTACACCTGAGATGATCCCGAAAGGACTCGAGGTGTAGAGCCCAAAAATATTTTTCTGCACGGGAGTACCACGAAAGGAGTGACTACTAGGAAGGGAATTTCAACCCCTAAGGTTACCCTCGAGTGGTTAAAGATCAGAACCAAGGTGTAGCACCTTAGAGAATGCCCTCGGGCACACTTAGATGGAATCCAATTAAGGTTCTTCATCGATGGGGGTTATACTTGAGATGGTCCTGGAAGGAACCGAGGTGTAGATCCCGAAAATATTTTTCTGAACCCGAGTACCACGAGGGGAGTGACCACTAGGAAGGGAATTTAAACATGGAAGGTTACCCTCGAGTTGTTCAATAACAGAACCGAGGTGTAGAGCCTTAGAGAATTCCCTCAAGCAGACCCAAACGAAATCCAATTAAGGTTCTTCTTTGATTGGGTTACACATGAGATGGTCCCTGAGGAAACCAAGGTGTAGAGCCCGAAAATATTTTTCTGCACGGGAGTGACCATTAGGAAGGTAATTTCAACCCCGAAGGTTACCCTCGAGTGGTTCAAGATTAGAGTCGAGGTGTATACCCAATTAGAATTCCCTCAGGAAGAGTCGGATGAAATTCAATTAAGGTTCTTTGTCGATGGGGGTTACACCTAAGATGGTCCCGAAAGGAACCGAGGTGTAGATCCTGAAAATATTTTTTGGAACACAAGTACCACAAGCGGAGTGGCCACAAGGAAAGGAATTTCAACCCGAAAGGTTACCCTCGAGTGGTTCAGGACCATAAGCAAGGTGTAGAGCCCTAGAAAATGCCCTCGGGCAGACACCGACAAAATCCAATTAAGGGTCTTCGTCGATGGGGGTTACACCTGAGATGGTCCCGGAAGGAACCGAGGTGTAGAGCCCAAAAATATTTTTCTGCATGGGAGTACCACGAGGGCAATTACTACTAGCCAGGGAATTTAAACCCCCAAAGGTTACCCTCGAGTGATTCAAGATCCGAACTGAGGTGTAGAGCCTTAGAGAATTCCCTCAGGAAGAACCGGACGGAATCAAATTAAGGTTCTTCATTGATGGGGGTTAAACCTTAGATGGTCCTGGAAGGAACCGAGGTGTAGAGCCTGGAAATATTTTTCTGCATCGAAGTACCAAGAGGCGAGTGGCCACTAGGAAGAGAATTTCAACCCGGAAGATTATCCTCGAGTGGTTCAAGATCAGAACAGAGGTGTAGAGCTTCATAGAATGCCATCAGGCAGACACAGACAAAATACAATTAATGTTCTTCATCGATGGAGGTTAAATCTGAGATGATCTCGGAAGGACTCGAGGTGTAGAGCCCAAAAATATTTTTCTGCACAGGAGTACCACGAAAGGAGTGACTACTAGGTAGGGAATTTTAACCCCTAAGGTTATCCTCGAGTGGTTAAAGATCATAACCAAGGTCTAGAGCCTTAGATAATGCCCTCAGGCACACTCAGATGAAATCGAATTAAGGTTCTTCATCGATGGGGGTTATACTTGAGATGGTCCTGGAAGGAACCGAGGTGTAGATCCCGAAAATATTTTTCTAAACCCGAGTACCATGAGGGGAGTGACCACTAGGAAGGGAATTTAAACATGGAAGGTTACCCTCGAGTTGTTCAAGAACAGAATCGAGGTGTAGAGCCTTAGAGAATTCCCTCAAGCAGACCCAAACGAAATCCAATTAAGGTTCTTCATTGATTGGGTTACACATGAGATGGTCCTTGAGGAAACCAAGTTGTAGAGCCCGAAAATATTTTTCTGCACGAGAGTGACCATTAGGCAGGGAATTATAACCCCGAAGGTTACCCTCGAGTGGTTCAAGATCATAACCGAGGTGTATAGCCAAAGAGAATTCCCTCAGATAGAGTCGGAAGAAATTGAATTTAGGTTCTTTGTCGATGGGGGTTACAGCTAAGATGGTCCCGGAAGGAACTGAGGTGTAGAGCCTGAAAATCTTTGTTTGCACGGAAGTACCACATGGGGAGTGGCCACTAGGAAAGGAATTTCAACCCGGAAGGTTATCCTCGAGTGGTTAAAGGACATAACCGAGGTGTAGAGCCTCAGAGAAAGCCCTCAGGAAGACGTAGACGAAATCCAATTAAGGTTCTTCATCGATGGGGGTTACACCCGAGATGGACCTGGAATGAACCGAGGTGTAGATCCCAAAAATGTTTTTCTGCATGGGAGTGCCACGAGGGGAGTGACCACTAGGTAGGGAATTTTAACTCTGAAAGTTACTCTCGAGTGATTTAAGATCATAACTGAGGTGTAGAGCCTTAGAGAATGACCTCAAGAAGACCCATACGGAATCAAATTAAGGTTCTTCGTTGATGGGGGTTACACCTTAGATGGTCCCGGAAGGAACCGAGGTGTAGATCCTGAAAATATTTTTCTGCACCAGAGTACCACGAGGGGAGTGTCCACTAGGAAGAGAATTTCAACCCAGAAGATTATCATTGAGTGGTTCAAGATCATAACCGAGGTGTAGAGCCTCAATGAATTCCCTCAGGCAGATACGAACGAAATCCAATCAAGGTTCTTCATCAATGGGGGTTACACCTGAGATGATCCCTGAAGGAACCGAGGTGTAGATCCTTAGAGAATTCCCTCAGGCACACCCTAATGGAATCCAATTAAGGTTCTTCATCGATGGGGGATACATTTGAGATGGTCCTGGAAGGAACCGAGGTGTTGAGCCCGAAAATCTGCACGGGAGTATCACGAGGGGAGTGACCACTAGGCAGGGAATTTCGACTTGGAAGGTTACCCTCGAGTGGTTTAAGAATAAAACAAATGTGTGGAGACTTAGAGTATTCCCTTAACCAGACCCAAACGAAATCCAATTAAGGTTCTTCATCGATAGAAGTTTCACCTGAGATGGTCCCGGAGGGAACCAAGGTGTAGAGCCCAAAAATATTTTTCTGCACAGGAGTACCACGGGGGGAGTGACCACTAAGCAGGAAATTTCAACCTCAAAGGTTACCCTCGAGTGACTCAAGATCAGAAGTGAGGTGTAGAGCCTTAGAGAATGCCCTTAGGCCTACTCGAACGGAATCCAATTAAGGTTCTTTGTTGATGGGGGTTACATATGAGATGGTTCTGGAAGGAACCGAGGTGTAGAGCCCGAAAATATTTTTCTACAAGGGAGTACCACAAGGGGAGTGACCACTAGGCAGGGAATTTCAACCTGAAAGGTTACCATCGAGTGGTTCAAGATCAGAACCGAGGTGTATAGCCTTAGAGAATTCCCTCAGACAGACTCAGATGGAATCCAATTAAGGTGCTTCGTCGATGGGGGTTACACCTGAGATGGTCCCAGAAGGAACTAATGTGTAGAGTCTCGTAGTTGATCTTTATTTGACAATCTATTTATTTTTTATGGGTTGCCTCGTTAAAAACTCTGGCCCTTTCCAGGGAAAAGAGTGCAACTGTTTTATTCATTACATAGGCTTACATTTTTTAGCTGAAATAAATCTTAAGACTAGATACATGCCATGTTCTAGGAATTTATACGCCTTCTAGTGTCTCTAATTTGTAAGCCCCATTGTTGAGTTCCTCTACTACTCAGAAAGATGCTTCCCAATTTGGTGAGAGTTTTCCCTTCTTGTCGGATCAGTGATCCTCTTTAGAACTATATCCCCTTTAAAAAAATCCCATTTGCTTAACTTTAATGTTGAATCATCGGGCTATCCTCTATTTGGCCGCTAATTCTCGGATATGTGCAGTGTCTCTGATTTCATCAAGAAGATCAGATTCATGATCCAAATGTTTGTTGTTGGTGTTTTCTTGAAAGCTCATTCTCCTCCATGTTAGGGTGTTGACTTCTACCAGGATTATGGCATCGTCCCCATATACCATCCTAAATGGCGTTTCGTTGGTTGTGGAATGAGTTGTGGTGTGGTAGGACTATAAGATCTCATGGAGGTAATCGGCCCACAACCCCTTTGCTTCATATAACTTCTTCTTTATTCCAATTAGGATTACTTTGTTAGTTGATTTTGCCTTCCCGTTCGCTTGAGGATGCTCTGCTGAGATGAAGCTATTGATGATGTCGAGCTCCTTCCAAAACTCTATTATGGATGTGCTAGCGAATTGGGTGTCGTTGTTAGAGACGATGACCCATGGTACACCAAACCTGCAAATGATGTTTCTCCATTAAAACCTTCTTACCCTGTGATTCTCGATACGGCCTCTGCCTCTATCCATTTGGTGAAATAATCCATGGCTACGATCAAGAATTTGAGTTGTCCTGGCACTACCAGAAATGGTCCCAGTATGTCTGCTCCCCGTTGATGAAAAGGCCATGGGGATATCACTGAATGGAGCAATTTATCTGGGGTATGGATAAATGGTGCATATTTTTGGCATTTGACACACTGGCTTACAAAATGAACACAGTCTTGGAGCATGGTCAGCCAATAGTACCCGGCCCTCAATATTCTTCTGGATAAAGCCCGGCCAACTATGTGGATACTGCATATACCTTCATGTATCTCCTTGATTATTAGCCTCATGTCTGCTTCTGGAACACATTGTAACATGGGGGTTGTCCTTCCCATTTTATACAACTTATTTGTCACCATACGATACCTTGTTGAAATCTTCTTTAAGCGCCTTGCTTCCTTTTTGTCCAATGGTAGTTGATCCTGTAACAAGTACTTGATTATAGGAGTCATCCACTTTGTTCCTTCTTTGACCGCGAGAAATTCTTCCTTCTCTATGCTTGGTAATTCCAGTGTTTCCTAGATGATTGTCTTGTTCAAACCCGAGCCCTTCGTGATAGCCAACCGGGCTAACAAGTCGACCCGAGCATTTTCTTCTCTGGGCACATGTAACTTCTTGAACTCTTGAAACTCTTTGGATAGATGACCGGCTTGATGTAGGTATTTTTGTAGGATGAGGTCTCTGGTCTAGAATTTTCCATGTACTTGTCTGACCACTAGTTGGAAGTCGGTCTTGACCAATAAGTGAGTGATGCCTACTTCTTTAAATAGCTTCATTCCAGCGATCAAGACTTCGTATTCAACCTGGTTGTTGTTGGTTTAGAAATTGAAGCCAAATGAATACTCTAGGACCAAGTCCTCGGGTCCCTCTAGCATGACGCTGGCTCCACTACCTCTCAGGTTGGATGACCCGTCCACCGATAGGACCCATCTTTTAGATAATTCTTCATTTCCTGGGGAGCTTAATTCGACCATGAATTCAGCCAAGACTTAAGATTTTATACTGGTGCGTGGGGTGAACTCTATGTCATATTCTAAGAGTTCCACCGCCCATTCCACCATGCATCCAGCCAAATCCGGCTTCTTTACAATTTGCTAAATATAGAAATTGGTTTTTACTAGGATGGGGTGGCCTTGAAAGTAATGCATGATTTTCCTTGTTGTCGTTACTAATGCCAGAGCCAAACGTTCATTCTTTTGATACCTGAGTTCTGCTCCTCGTAATACCTTGCTGGCGAAATAAACTGGCCTCTTGCTGGTCTCCCCATCTTAGACTAGGACCGAGCTGATGGCTTTGTCTGACACGGCTAGGTAAAGTACCAGAGGTGTATTCTCCTTAGGTTGAACTAGTATAGGAAGAGTTGATAGGAACTGCTTCACTTTGAGGAAAGCCTTTTCGCAGTCGTCGTTCCATTCAAAGTCTGTCTTCTTTTTTATTATTGTGAAGAAATGAATTGATTTGTCCCTTGCATAAGATACAAAGTGAGATAAAGCGGCCAAACGTATGGTTAGTTGTTAGACTTCACGGATGGATGTCGGACTTCTCATGTCAATGATCGTTTGGCATTTGTCTAGGCTGGCTTCTATTCCCCAACTTGTGAGCATGAATCCTAGGAATTTCCCGGCTTACACCCCAAACGTACATTTATATGGGTTTAAGCGCATGTTGTAGCTTCATACCGCTGCGAAAGTTTCCTCCAGGTCCTTCACGTGTCTTCTCGCCTCTATGGTCTTAACTACTATGTCGTCAACGTACACCTCTATATCCTGTCTGATCTGTGGAGCGAAGACCATGTCCATCAACCTTTGTTACGTAGCCACAAAATTTTTTAGACTGAAAGGCATAACTTCATAGTAAGAGTTTCTCTGGTCGGTCATGAATGGGGTCTTGTGTGCGTCAAGGGGGTTCATGCGAATTTAATTATACTCGGAGTAAACATCCATGAAGCTCACCAATTTGAACCCGGAGGCATCATCAATTAGTCGATCAATATGGGGTAGCGGATAAGGATATTTTGGACATGCTTTGTTGAGGTCGGTGAAATCTATACACATTCTCCACTTTACAGTTTTCTTCTTAACCATCACCACATTGGATAGCCAAGTAGGGTACTTGATCTCTCCTATGAATCATGATTTCATCATCTAATCTACCTCTTCGATTATGGATTTTATTTTTTCTTTGCCACCCTTCCTTTTACATAGGGCTACCGCCTTACCCCGGGATCAAGTTCTAAGTGATGACACATAATGTTAGGATCTATGTCGGGCATGTCGGATGGTTTCCAGGCGAATAAATTAATGTTTTTCTTCAAGATATCCACTATCTCTGATTCCTCCTCTAGTGAAAGATTGGTCCCTAGGTGGGTGATCTATGAGAGTTGGGATTCTATATGGACATCCTTTGTCTCTTCCCAGGGGGTTATATTGTCCTCCCTATGATCTTCCCTTGGATCCATATCGATCATGTTGACTTTGTGGTCACTTGCTTCTTTTGTAATCATAACCTTCCTCTTTAATTTCAAGTTGTCTTTGTAACATTTATGTGCCATCCCCTGGTCTCCACACACCATTCCTACTCGTGCTCACTAAGGGGGTACTTCATAGTGAGGTACAAGGTTAATAATTCTTCCTCGAGCACATTGAATTACAGTCTCCCGATTATGATGTTGTAAGGAGAGGATGCTTTAACGATAAGATATCATACTCTGACTGCTTTTGTATTCTCTTTTGTCCCGAACACGGTTAGAGCTGGGAGGTGTTTGATGACCTGTACATGTTCTCCTGAGAACCCAACTAGTGTTCCGTTGAATGGTAATAGTTCTTTTGAGTCGAAGTTCATTCCTTTAAAGGCTTGCCAGTACATGATGTCAGCCGAGCTTCCTGGGTCTATCAGTACCCGTTTGATACTCCAGTCTCTGATTTGGACTTTGACAACCATGGGATCATTTTAGTGAGGCAATACTCATCCCGTGTCTTCTCGGGAGAATGTGACAGTTCCATGATCTTGGTTCTTGTCGGTCCATTCTACTTGGGCCACGTGCATTATTTTCTGGGCATACCTATTTCTCGCTGGACTAGTGGAGCCTCCTCCGACAAATCCTCCCGATATAGTGTTAAGGGTATGTCGGATTAGTCTTGCTTCTTAGACTTCTTCTTTTTCTATTCCCTTCTTATTTGAAGGGTTCTCCGGGTCGCCTTCGCCTTTGGGGGACTTCGCTTTCCGGACTGTTCAACATTTCCTTTCACATAGGACGACAGCTTTCCCCTTTAAATGAGCCTCTCGATTTCTCTCTTGAACTGTTGGAAGTTGTCGATGTAATGTCTGCGGATCTGATGATATGCGCACCAGGCATCAGCGTCATCCCCTAGGATTGCATTGACGGCCAGGGGACGCCAAGGTCTTGGTAGTAGATTAAGATTATTCACTTCCTTCCAAATATCTTCCCTTTTGGCATTCAAAGGGGTGAAAGTTTTGTCTGGAACTAAGGGTCATCGGGATGGCTGGTAAGGGAGCTTTTCTCGGGGTGATGGTCGGTCACGAGGCCGATTCTGCTCTTTCTTCTGCCTTGGAGCCTCTTCCTAGGGTCCTCCTTATTCTTTAGCGTCTCTTGGTCTTTTTTCCATGTTACTTTCTTCTCCCTTTATGTAACATTTTGCATGGGTGATGATCTCGTCCATGCTGGTGGCCGGTTCCTGGGCCAACGATTCATTGAACTGATCGGCCCGGAGACCATGCTTAAAAGCCTCTATAAAGATCTCCTGATTAGGGTGAGAAACCTTTATAGTTTCTTTGTTTAACCATGCCGTGTAATCCCTCAAGGGTTTCGATTGGAGTTGGCAGACATTTAATAGTGTCATTGTGGACACCTTCTTGTGTCGGCTTGCAGAAAACCGCTGGACCATATTTTTGGTGAAATCTTGGTAACTGGTGACAGAGTGTCTTGGAAGGACCATATACCACCTTAAATCCAATTCCTTGAAAGTGTCGTCCATGAGCTTTCACTTCAATGAATTATTAGCCCCGATGATTTCCATCATGTTGTTGATAACAATGATATGTTCGTGGGGATCAGATTTTCCGTTGTATGATGAGCACGTCAGGGGTTAGAAGTTTTTCGAAACCTAATCGCCCCAAATAGCCTAAGATAATGGTTGAGGTTCTAGAACATCCATTCCTTGTTCGCCGTCGTCTTGGGTCTTTGTTTGCCAGATGTGGACGCTGTCCTGGAGTGTGTCGTTTTGCTGGCGATGGATCATCGATCATGGCCAGTAATAGAGCCATGTCTAGGGGTGGATCTCCGTCAGAGGATATTGTTGGCAGAATGCTTGGATAGTGTGGCCTAGGAAAGTTTTACTGGGCCCTACGGTGGATGCCGAATGCTCTTGCAGAACACCAAGGACGACTTCCCTACGAACCCAAGGGCTTCAGAGAAGGTCTTTAATGAATGGAATTGCTTTGTATATTATGTTAATGGATTCGGAGGCTTACACAAGTGTGTGTGATCTCCAAGCAATGCTTCTTGCTTACCCCTAAGTCGGGAGCCCTATTTATATGGAGGTGCATAACCAGTGATTTTTCCACTTTTATTTACAGTTGATTTTAGTTATAGTTTCTTTACTTTGTCAAATGTTTTAGTTCATTCTGATATGTTTTATGCATTGGTTGTGTATTTTGTTATTTTCAGACTCAGAGGAATAAAACCAGGAAAATCAGTGCGAAAAGTGCAAAATTAGGAGTTTCAGAGGAAGTCTCAAAAACCAAGCTACAAAGTACCTGACACGGCCACTTGTGTCGCCTGACACGGGCCATGCTAGGAGAGAATGCTCAGCATGCAGGTTTGGGAGAAGAGGCAGAGGATGACACTGGTACCCGTGTCAGCTGACATGGACCGTGTCAGAAGGTCTAGGCTAGAGTGTTGTTGGTGCGATGGACAAATAATTACACAGGTGCCCGTGTCATGTGACACGGCTCGTGTCGGCCTATGACGCTGATTTCCTAATTTATTTTTCATGCTTTTTCCATATGTTAAGTTGTGAGGGAGTTTTGGGTACTTCCAACCGACCTGGATGAATAGTGACTATTTAAATGAGTTTTCACAAGGAATAAGGGGACTTTTGAGGGGATAATATTAGTAATGATAAAGATTGGTGCTTTCATGAGATTTGGAGACAGAGATTCCTTCATGAGCAACAACAATTGAAGATCGAAGAATCCTCACCTTTTGTAATGTCTAATTTTATTATTGCTTTTAATTTTAATACTATGAAAGGCTAAACCCCCCAATGCTAGGGGGTGTCCCTGATTTTCAAATGTATTGATTTTTAATTCTTAGTTTTGATACAATAGTTGCTTTTCAATTTAATTGTTCAATGTTCTTATGTATTTTCTATCAGACAAATAGGGATTGATCCATGGTTATAAATTAGGGATTGTTGTAACCCAAAATTTGTCCTCTCACTTATCAAGAATTTGCTCACAAGATCTCCCTTGACCCAAGACTGCATTAGGGTTTGATCAGCTCAAGACACCTCCTTAAGCACTAATGACCAAAATTAGGGTTTGAGATTACACAGGGATTTTTGAACTTCTAATGCCCCATATGATTTTCATGGATCGTTATGGACCCCCAAGATCACTCATGTCAAGTTTCAAGCCTTGGATCACACTTTTGCTCAGTCAATTAAGCAGTTGACCTAAAAATCATATATATTGGGGGAAAAGTCAACTATGGTCAATTCACAGTCAAATTTCATAATTTTTAATCCACATCAACATTTTAAACTCATATGTACCATTTGATCAAGTTTGGACCACAACTCCTCAAGAAATTTGATCAAATCTCCAAAAGGGCAAAATGGTCAAAATTAGGGTTTTTGACTGAGAAAGGACAATTTCTGATTTTTAACCTAGAAAATGATAAATTGGTTTAAGGCATGATCTCAAGAGTCCAATTTCATCATTTTTACCTAATGGCATGGTTCAAAATATTGCAAGTCCATTGGATTGACAGATGAATTTTTCAGTCAACTGATCAAAAGTCAACTATATAATGAAAAGTCAAACTTTGACTTTTTGGTCAAATTCAACTGCCAAAGATCATAATTCATCAAAACATGTCAAAATGTGAAAATTATTCATCAAGAAATCAAAAAGTCAAGATTTCATTTTGAAAATTCAAAATTTCTAAACTTAGAAATTTTTCTAAGTGTTGGAAATTTCATGTTTTTTCATAACTTTGAACATAATTTTCACCATGATGCAAGATGATTCAAGAGAAACTTCCAACATGAAAGTTGTAGATCTCCATGAAATATACAACTTTTCTTTACACAACTCCTTCCAAAAGTGCTTAGATATCAGGTTATAATTTTAAGAACATGTGGTTATGAAACAAAACACTTAGTGAAATGTTTGCCCTAATTTGGTCAGGATTTTGACCCAACTTCATGGCACTTTTTCATATAGTTCCAAGAGGAATATTCAAAATTAATTCAAATATGGGTTGTAGAGAACATTACAAGCTTTCCAAAATGTCTAAGAACTCCTTGATATCATTCTTGAGTAGGGAGAATCGAAGATATGAAGTTCGGGTTTTCACACTTGAATTACAACTCATTTTGTGATGAACAAGAATTCAATTTCAAACCTATGCTGCACAATTTTGTTTTGCAGGCCTCTAAACCCTAATATCTATCCATAGTCAGAATATTACACTTGCTTTTGAGCTATTATCCACTTGATTGAAGCTTTGTCCAAGTAAATTTTCCATTAATGGAACAAAGTTCACACTTCCATTTTGGAAAAGTGACTTTAATCACAAAGTCAACTTGTATGGAGCTTTGCACCTGTTCTTTCTGCACAAGCATGCTCTATAAACTCAGAACAAACATGTTTAAAGTTACAAGCCACCCTACAAGACATGTACCTTGCATTGAAACCATATTTTTCAAGATAACTTCAAAAACAAGTCAAAAACTCATAACGTGTGATCTTTGTTTTCTAACCTCCTCAAGTCCTCTAACCTTTTCCATATATTTATACAAGTGCATTGCAAGCTAACACATAAGGAAACAAGTCTTAAAACTCCCATAAACCAGAAATTGTCGTACAAGCACAAAAACTTGTCATTTCTGATTTTTGGAACCCAACATTAAATCCCCTCGTGTGTTTCTTGGACAAACCATCCACAAATATTCTAATACACATATAGAAACTATCCTGACCCCTATTTTCAAACTGTAAAACCATTTACACCATTCTCCATTTTCAAAAACAAGGCATTGCACATTCACTTCTTCAGCTTTATTCAAGAACTCTTAGCACAAAGTAAGCTTTGCAATAGCTTCCTGGAGGTGCAAGGAAGCTCACCCAATCATCAAAACACTTTGAAAGTAGCTCTAACTCAAAATACGATCTCCAGATGCAAGGTGAGTTTTCTGACTTTTCATCTCATTATTTAGGCATTGTTAGGTCTTGATTTGTGAAGATAAAATGTAGATAACTTTGCCACGAAGCTGTACATATCCATAGTTTGCATTTATATGGCCTGAGCTTAGAGAATTTTAGAGTTGAAGTTTTTTGAAATTTTTAGGGTTTGAATTAGGGCCAGAAAAATTCTCATTCATCTTTGACTATTAGCTTAAGTTACTTATATCTTTGGATTCGTGGGAAGAAATGCTACAACTTTCTTGTTTGAACTTTTCATTTTTGTTGAGAAATGAAGAAGATATAGGTCCTTTGGCTGGAGGTTGAAGATGAAGTGTATTCAAGGCGCTTTTTGTGTTATGTATTTATTGTTTCAGTTATATTAACGGATGTATAGACACCCCAGTGGTAAAGCGCGTGCCTATTCACCCTTAGGTCCTGGGTTCAAGCCCCAGCGTGACCTTTTGTTATTTTTACAATTTTTTGACTTTTTTGTGTTTTTTTTGCAGCACTTGGGCTCTTCATATGGGCCTAGTTTTTTTCTCATAATAATACTTACATTACTGATTAACCCCCTAAGTTTTCTTAATTTTATTTTTTATTTTTTATTTTATTTTTCTTCATTATTATTATTATTATTAATATTAATATTTTCATTATTATTATTATTATTATTATTTTCATAAAATCATAAAAAATCCAAATTTATTTTTACTTATTTTTTATACTAATGTATTTTATTTTCCATAAAACAAAAGGATAAAAAACATTTTTCTTAAAATAAATAAATTTCCTTTCTTTTCATAAATAATTTTAGACTTAGGATAAATTAATATATTATTTTGTTTTATTAGTTAAAATTAATTTAGAACTTAGTTTATTTTAATTAATTAATCTTCATTTTATTTTCATTAATTTAAAACCTTTTCATAAAAAACCCTAAAAATCTTTTTTCAATTTAATTTCTTTTCTTAAATAGTTTGATTTAATTTTATTTAATTTTAACTAATCATCCCATTTATTTAGGTCAAGATAAAACCATTTCATAATAACAAAAAAAAATCATTTCTTTTTTCATTTGCACTTGTACATTATTTATTCAATTCTTGCACAATATTCAATATGGTTGTAATAGATCATTAGGTTTAATTTTCTTGCAATCCCCATTTGTAAATTTGTACACCCGCTCCCCTAATGATGTAATAGCGTAGTAATTTTACTCTTTTGCAATTTATCGCTTTTATATAACATGCTAGTAATTAGGGTTTATATGGAAAGACTAAAACCAATACTTAGAAAACCCTAATTCAAGACAAAAAAACAAGCATGAAAATAATACATTTGCGCACAAGCATACCTAGGGTTATCCCACTTGGTTTCCTTATACAAAATGGCCATATTACGCATGTGAGGTATCTTAGCAAAAAAACAAACAAATACAAGATCATAGTCCCTCGATGATGCTATCTAAGTTTCCTTACAAATGATCTTAGCCCCTCAAAAAGAATGCTAAGATACCTTGCAACATTGCTAATCATGGTTATACGATGACCCACGCCCGTCCCGTTTACATACAAAGATAGGTTGCTTACCAAATCAATGGTAATACAACAATGTCAAAGGAAAAGAAAATGAACAAGAAAGACATTTGAATAGGTAGATTTCTCCTAATTACTTGCTCCATTTCAAAACAAACACTTACACTTTCAAAAAATCTTACAAAACTTGAAAACATTTTCAAAAGATCAACATCTTTGTATACATTCTTACAAACAAGAATCATTACAAAGATTGCCTAAACAATGGCCTCTTTACAAAATACTTTCAAAAACCACACAAAGCACAATTTCAAACAAAAGCAAGTGATCTAGCAAGTAACTAAGAGCCGATGGATAACCATGGATGAAAAGGGTGCTAATACCTTCCCTTTTCATAATATACCCCCCGAACTCAAGAAACAATCTCAAAGGTCTTTCCTATGCTTTTTCACCTTTCCTTTTGGATAAAAGAAAAGTCGGTGGCGACTCTTGCTAACCGCAACATTTGCGATCAAACGCAAAACCTTCAAGTCAGTTCTCCCACCAAACCACATAACTGGCGACTCTGCTGGGGAATATTTTAAAGTGGGGTTACCTTAGGGTTAGATCACATTTATTTGCTTTCATTGTTTGACTTGTATGCTTTACATTTTGGTTCTTTGTTTGGGTTTGAATCCTCTACCCGGATTTGGGATACATTATAGGTAAGTAGCAATATGTTGTGGAAACTATGCAGAGTATACTGATATGGTATAAGTAATAGCTACGTTAGTGGGACATATTTGTAGGTACGGGTAGCCTTTGAGTAAATAAAATAGAATACGGGGCCGCTGAGTGATGTCATAAAGCACTAATGAACTTCTATAACCTTTACTTGACCAACTTGGCCTTTAGGATGTAGTGAGATGACCGGCTTTGGTGCAGTCCAAAGTTGGTAGATACTCGATACTACACTCATTGAGGTTTAGTTTCTTGGGATATTTCGTGTGTTTCCTTTTTGTCCAAAACGAGTTTGAATCTTAAAATCCTTGAAATCATTGCATACGCATTTATCATTCATCATAACATAAGCAGGTTTCTTACAAAAAGTCTCCTCGTCTCTCTACTGTTTATTTCAGTAAGATGGATCTCAAGCAAACTATGAAGGATCTCCAAGCTCAGAATGCACAATTTCAATAGTTGTTCTTAACTCTGGCCAAAGGACAAGAAGAGTTGAAGACTTTGTTGGCTGAGGAAAAGAAAAAGAAGACAAAGAAGGTAACCAGAGTCCTAAACATGGGAAGAAGATTTCATGGGCAGACAAGAAGGACCCTAGACTTTGCAACGACATCCGGTGAGAGAGACAATCAAGATGGGAAAGGCAAGGAAACAGTTGTCCCGTCAGAATCAGAAGAGGAAGAGGAAGAAGAAGACTATTCTGAAGAACAATACCCTCCAGCTGATGACAAGTGTAAACATCTCGAAGAGCGATTGAGCGCAATGGAAATCCAAAAAGTGCCTGGATTGGACTTTGAGGAATTGGGTCTAGTATCGGGGATTGTCATTCCTCCAAAATTCAAAGCACCTGTGTTCACCAAATATGACGGAGTTTCATGCCCTAAAATGCATCTCCGGTCCTATGTGAGGAAAATCCAGCCCCATACCGTTGACAAAGACTTATGGGTACACTTCTTCCAAGACAGCCTGTCTGGAACTCAACTTGATTGGTTTTACCAGTTAGAAAGAGCCAATGTTCATAACTGGGAAGATCTTGCTGCAGCCTTTTACAAACAATACCAATACAATGCTGATCGTGCACCTACCCGTACTCAACTCCATAGTATGGCCATGATTTTCAATGAAGGTTTCAAAGACTATGCGCAAAAATGGAGAGACTTGGCTGGAAGAGTTTAACCTCCTCTATTTGAAAGAGAATTAGTAGACATGTTTTTGGGCACCTTGTCTGGTCCATTCTTCAATCACCTAATTGGGAATTCATCGGCAGGTTTTACTGAACTGATATTGATCGGAGAGAGGATAGAAGTCAGGATAAAGAGTGGAAAGATTCAAAAAGATACATCCTCTGCTGCTATAAGGAAGCCATTTATCGGAAAGAAATAAGTGGTTGTTGTTTCTCCTCAGAGAAATCAAGATAGGGCTGAACTCCGTCCAATGGCGGGGGCTGTTATGATTCCTAAACCTGCACCTGATCAGCAAAGAAACAACCAACCAAGGATGGAAAGACCAGTCAGACAATTCACCAGAATTAATATGACCCTATCTCAGGTATTGACACATCTGTTGAGATCCAACCTAGTGACCTTGAAAGAAGCTCCTAACAATCCTAACACAACATCTCCTCACTATCATCCTAATTCTTGGCGTGCATACCACTCTGAGAGTCCCGGCCATGACACTAATAACTGTTGGTCTCTAAAGAACAAAGTACAAGACCTCATTGAAGCCAAAGAGATTGAATTCGACGCGCCCGAAAAGCCAAATGTCATTTCTTCCCCTATACCTAAACATGGCCATAATACCAACACCATTGAGGAAGATATGTTTGTTACTTCAGTTAATGACCTTATGAATCCACTCTGGACTATCAAAGAGAACTTATTAAATTCCAATGTATTTCCAGACTGTGATGAAAGCTGCCATTTCTGTTTGTCCTCGCCAACTAGTTGTCCTTTGTTTAAAGTAGGCGTTCAATGCCTAATAGATAACAAGGAAATTATGTTTGAGAAGACTTCTGTTCCACCTGTTCCTCTTAATGATGTGTCTATCATTACCATTTCCGCCAATTCTTCCAGGGTCTCCACCAAAAGACCCGTTAGAATTACATCAATTTGAAAAGCAGCTCCTTTGATAATTACAATGCCTGGACCAGTCCCGTATTCGTCTGACAAAACAATACCATGGAATTATGGAGGGATGTCTACTACCACGGTGTCAAGCAAGATTGGCCAGCTGTCTAAGATTCAAGTTCCGAGAAAGTTAACTACGATATCAGTAATATTGCAGGGACTAGCAAGATTACCCGAAGCGGGAGGATTTTCTCTCCAGAAATTGCTCCCCCAAAAGCAGTTTCTGGACCCGTAATCATTCTTGTCGTTGTCGCTCCTCCAAAGGCTGTTCCCAGTCCTACAATCATCTCCAGTAATACTCCAACTGACAAAACTGTTACGACTCTTGTTATCACTCCTAATGACACTCCTGCTGCCAAGTTAACCGAGACTCAAGGTAAAAGTATTCTGATTGAGCCTGTCCAGACAAAGGCACAATCATTGGCTATCCCTGAGACCTCCCGGAAAGAGATGGAAGAAATTCTAAAGATCATAAAAATAAGCGACTATGATGTAGTCGAACAACTGAGGCAAACTCCATCCAAAATTTCCATGTTGGCTTTACTACTATGTTCTGAGGCGCATGCAAAAGCCTTGGTAAAATTCCTGAAAACTGCCGATCAGTTCCAAGACTGCGTAGCCAGCTTGACTGCAGATACTGGTCTAGGTTTTTCGGATGCTGCTTTAACGCCAAGAGGAAGGAAGAATAATGAAGAATTGCACATCTCAGTTGAATGTAGGGGCACAACCTTGGCTCATGTTTTGGTGGACACTGGCTAATCTCTAAATTTATTTCCTAAAAAGGCTCTTGATAGGCTTGACCGTGAGGGATTGACATTGAAACCAAGTAACATAGTAGTGAGGGCCTTTGACGGCTCAAAAAGGATGGTGCATGGGGAAGTGGATATCCCCATAAAGGTAGGAACCCAAACATTTGATTCAACTTTTTATGTAATGGATATTCGTCCTTCATATTCCTGCTTGCTAGGCAGGCCGTGGATTCACAATGCTGGCGCTGTCACTTCTACGTTGCACCAAATGCTGAAGTATACGATCCAAGGGAAGATTATCATCGTTCATGGAGAAGAAGAGTATATGATCAGCCATCTCAATTCCTTCAGATATGTAGAATTAGATGGTGAATTTATTAAAACTCCATTCCAACACTTTCAAGAAGTACCACAAAATGTGGCAGTAACGAAGGATGTATCTCAGGTTCCAAAATCACAAGGCCTCCACTCAGGATGTCATCTTTGAAGGATTCCAAGGCCGTAATAGAAGAAGGCTGGTGCACTATCTGGGGACAACTCCCGGATATCCCATACAAGTCAGACAAGTTTGGCTTGGGTTTCACTTCAAGTACTCAGAAGGTTGTACGCCGCGCTCGTGCTGGAGGACCACCCCTGAAGATCAGCAACCGTGAAGTCAACACGGTAGAGGATGATGAAGATGGTTTCAACCTGGAAGATTGGATCTTCCCAACTGTCAGTGGAGGGCTCAGTAATTGGGAGGCTAGAGATTTTGTCCCGATCACTTTTATCCCACAATAATTTGTCTTTACATTTTGTTTGATCTGTAATATTAAAATAGTTCAAACTCTTAAAACCTTGTGTCTTACCCGAGGCGCAGTGGTCCATTTGTAAGGGTTATTATCTCATTTACATATGACATCAATGAATCATGGACGTTTTGCATACAAACTTTGTGCTCATTGTTTTTTTTTTACATTTTTTCTTTCAAAGATAGTTATACCCTTACACACACTCACACTCACAATGCAGGTCTACATCCATTCGGGATCCCATGGATAACGGTTCTGCTATGGCTTTTTGTGACTTTGAAAATCTAATCTACCAAGCCTAAGATGAAGGTGAGGAAGATTGTGAAGTACCAGGGGAAATTTCCAGATTACTACTACAAGAAGAGAAAACTATTCAGCCTCACGAGGAACCCGTGGATACAATCAACCTAGGTACCGAGGAAGACAAAAGAGAAGTCAAGATGGGTGCCAATATGGAACTGAGTGTCAAGGAGCGCCTAATTCAGTTGCTACACGAGTATGTTGAGGTCTTTGCCTGGACGTATGAAGTTATGCCAAGACTTGATGCAGATATTGTGGTGCATCGTCTACCTACAAAAGAGGATTGCCCACTAGTAAAACAAAAGGTCTGTCGAATGAGACCAGATATGTAAGAGAAGATTATAGCTGAAGTCATGAAGCAATTCAATGCTGGATTCTTGGCCGTCACCTCATATCCTCAATGGGTTGCCAATGTTGTTCCCGTGCCCAAGAAGGACGGCAAGGTACGAATGTAAGTGGACTATAGAGATTTGAATAGGGCAAGCCCTAAGGATGATTTCCAACTTCCCCACATTGACATCCTAGTTGACAATACTGCACAACACAAAGTGCTTTCCTTCATGGACAGTTTCTCAGGTTACAACCAAATCAAAACAGCGCCTGAGGACATGGAGAAAACAACATTTGTCACACAGTGGGGCACTTTCTGCTACAAGGTGATGCCATTCGGACTGAAGAATGCTGGGGAAACCTATCAGCGTGCTATGGTAGATCTATTTCACGACATGATACATCACGAAATAGAGGTCTATATGGACGACATGATAGCTAGATCTCAAACAGAAGAAGAGCATCTTGACCATCTACAAAAACTCTTTGAGAGACTAAAGAAGTACAAGCTGAGGTTGAACCCAAATAAATGCACGTTTAGAGTAAGGTCTGGTAAGCTCCTAGGCTTTGTCGTCAGCAATAAGGGTATTGAAGTAGATCCTGCTAAGGTGAAAGCGATGCAAGAGATGCCTGCTCCTCGTACTGAAAAAGAATTTAGAGGGTTCTTGGGATGTTTGAACTACATTGCCAGATTCATTTCTCACCTGACACTACCTGTGAACCAATCTTCAAACTATTGAAGAAAGATCAAGTAATCAAATGGAATGATGAATGCCAAACTGCTTTCGACAAGATCGAAGAGTACCTGCAAGAGCCTCCTGTTTTGATGCCACCAGTCGAGGGAAGACCGTTGATTATGTATCTGACCGTGTTGGAAAATTCAATGAGGTGTGTGTTGGGGAAGCATGACGAGTATGGCCGAAAAGAGCATACTATTTATTACCTGATCAAAAAGTTTACCGACTGTGAAACAAGATATTTACTGCTCGAGAAAACTTGCTGCGCTCTGGCATGGGCTGCTCGCCGGCTAAGAGAGTATATGCTGACTCATACTACCCTGTTGATATCTAAAATGGATCATATAAAATACATCTTTGAGAAACCTGCACTCTCTGGGAGAATAGCGAGATGGAAGATGATCCTAACAGAATATGACATACAGTATACTACCCAAAAAGTAATAAAGGGCAGTGTACTAGCTGATCACCTTGCTCACCAAGCTGTAGAAGACTACCAGCCCATGAAGTTTGAATTCCCAGATGAGGATATCATGATGGTAAACGACTATGAAGAATCCAGACCATATGACAGACCTGAACAAGGATCCCGGTGGACCCTGGTTTTTAATGCGGAATCTAACGCGCTCGGCAATGGTATTGGTGTTGTACTCATATCTCCTGAAGGATGTCATACTCCATTTATGGCAAGACTCTGCTTTAATTGTACAAATAACATGGCGCAATACGAAGCGTGCATCTATGGTCTCAAAGCTGCAATAGACTTGAGGATTAAATCTTTGAATGTATTCGAAGATTCATCTTTGGTTATTAGCAAGATCAAAGGGGAATGGGACACCAAACA
Source organism: Vicia faba (assembly GCA_948472305.1). Lineage (NCBI taxonomy): Eukaryota > Viridiplantae > Streptophyta > Magnoliopsida > Fabales > Fabaceae > Vicia > Vicia faba. The sequence goes on along the minus strand of OX451739.1, from coordinate 420,475,117 downwards.
CCCTAACCTTATCCCTTACAAAGAACATGTTTTGACGTTGCTCCCACACTTTGAGAAGATTACCTTCGAGCACTTCCCGCGAGAAGAAAATCAGCTAGCCGACGCACTAGCCACAATGTCATCTATGTTTAAACTTAAATGGGATAATGAGGCTCCCCAAATCACCAGTGAACGAAGGGACGAACCAGCACACTGTCACGAGATTAATACTGAAGAAATAGTAGACCAACCTTGGTTTCAAAAAGTCAAGAGGTATCTCGAGGCTCAAGAATACCCAGAAGGAGCTTCAATCAATGATAAGAAGTTCTTAAGGAGATTCTCTGCTAAATACTTCCTTAGTAATGGCATTCTTTACAAACGCAACCATGACTTTGTATTACTTCTATGCGTAGACAAAGTTAAAGCTGAAAGGATCATGGCTGAGTTACATGAAGGCACTTTTGGCACCCACTCCAGTGGGCATACGATGGCAAAGAAAATCCTACGGGAAGGCTATTACTGGTCTACCATGGAAGCAGATTGCTATCAACATTCTCGAACCTACCACAAGTGTCAGATTTATGCTGACAAGGTGCACGTACCTCTGGTTCCTATGAATGTCTTGACATCTCCTTGGCCCTTTACTATGTGGGGGATTAATATGATTGGAGAAATCAAGCCAACAGCCTCCAATGGACACCGCTTCATCCTAGTAGCCATTGACTATTTTACAAAGTGGGTTGAGGCAGCCTCTTTCGCTTCCGTTACCAATAACATTGTCGCCCGGTTCATCAAGCAGAATCTCATTTGTCGTTACGGTATCCTAGAGAGGATCATTACAGATAATGGTACAAACTTGAATAATACTATGATCACCGCCTTGTGCGAGAAATTCAAGATCCAGCATCACAATTCTTCCCCTTACCGGCCAAAGATGAATGGTGTTGTCAAAGCTGCGAATAAGAACATTAAAAGGATCATACAGAAAATGACGATCACATACAAAGACTGGCATCAGATGCTACCATTCTCTCTCCACGGATATCGTACCACATCTCGCACATCAACCGGGGCAACACCTAACTCTCTGGTATACGGCATGGAGGTTGTCTTGCCTATTGAGGTATAAATCCCCTCTCTAAGAATTATGAAGGATGCAGGGCTAAATGAAGAAGATTGGATCCAGACTCGACTTGATCAACTAAACTTGATTGACGAGAAAAGGCTTACTGTTGTTTGCCATGGTCAAATGTATCAAAAACGGATGATCAAGGCTTTCAACAAAAAGGTCAGACACCAAGTGTATCAAGTTGGGGATCTGGTGATCAAACGTATCGTACTGCCGCAAGGTGACCCCAGGGGAAAATGGACTCCTACATACGAAGGACCATTTATAATCAAAAACATTTTTTCTGGTGGAGAAATGATCTTGACCACCATGGATGGTGACGACCTGTCACCCTCTGCATTCGCAGACATGGTCAAAAGATACTACGCATAAGAGACCCGCTAGGTTGACACACCTAGGAAAAACAAGGGCATCCCGACGAACCAAAAAAGGTTCGGGCAAAAATTAGGGATAAAAACAAAAAAAAATCTGTACACCCGGTAAGTTGAAAACCCGAAAGGGAGACTTTGGCAAAATAGGGTATCCTGGTGGACTGAAAACCCGAAAGGGCGGTGTTGTACCCCAAAATTTGCCCTCCCATATTCTTCAAGATTTGCCAAGATCATGCTTCAAAATCTCCCAAGGGTTGCATAGACCAATTGCCTCCTAAACAGTCAAAAATTAGGGTTTTGGTTCTGGCAAAGAAATTGAAGTTTCCAAGGGTCCAATCAAGTCCCACATGCCTATAAACATTGTCAAGCATCCATATTCCAAGTTTCAAGACTCACAGCATCAAATGGCACAGTCAAAAACCCTAATTGCTTCACAGTCAATTGCAGGGGCAAAATGGTCATTTGACAGTCAAAAGTCAAAAAATTTGGTCAACCTCTTATTTTGAAGCCACAGACATCATTTTATCAATTCTTGATCATGATTCTCAAGGCATGGCTCAAAAAGTCTGAAGATGCAAAAGTTTCTATTTTTGGACAATTGAAAAAGTCAACTGCAAATTGACCAGGGCATAACTTCTTCATGGTTTATCATAAAAATCCCATCCAAAGCTCATTTTGAAGAGAATGACATTTCCTACAACTCATCTTCACACTTCAAGTCCAAGAAATGCTCTCACAAAAAGTTATCAATTTCAACATTATAGGTCACTTTCAAAAGTCAACAAAAAGACACTTTAAGTCAAAGACCATAACTAGCGATTGGTAAATCAAAATGACATGGGACCAAAGACATTGGTTAGAGGACTTCAATACCTTTCCAAAATGTCCAAGAACATGATCAAAGCTTAAAAATTGAGCAAGATATGCCTTGTAGAAGTTGGGAAATATTTGGGAATTTTGAAAGGTCAACTTTGCATAAAAGGGTTCAAAAATGCTAATGGGCCTCAATTTCTTCCATGAATCATTACCCAAAGGCTATGCACGACCCATTAAGCTAAAAGGGAGTTATTTTATTATTTTTAATTAATTAATTGAATTTTTAATCTTATTAATTAATTTAATTAAAATTAATTATGAGAAAAATACTAAACCATGTTTTTCAAATCTTTTTGTGCAGCCAATTCACTCTTTATGAATCAAATATTTCGTGCATCACTCAAAAGGAAAGATTCTATGCAATTGGAAATAGTTTCATGGCAAAAAGATTGAAATTGATCTCATTGAAAATCAAATCTCCAAATCATCAATACATGGATTATGGGCTGATTTTTCTAACCTAATTCTATTCAGTTACATATACAAAGATAACCTAATGCACACATACACAGAAGCTGCACCCAAGACCAAGAACAACATTGCACTTTTTTCACAAAAATTTGAAAACTGAAAACCTAGCTAGAACTCGTTTCAAGGCTTGAAAAGTACTCCAATACACTCCTGACACCACCAGGAAACTATTACAATCAAAACCAGTCCTCCATACTCAAGGAATCGGTAGAACAAAGTCTTACTTTTCTTGAAAATTTTCATAATCGTGTTTCATTTTCCATGCATTATTTGTGATTTTCAATCATTGGTTTATACTAACATGAATGTTCTGAAGCTAATGGTATTCTTTGATTGAACTAATAAGGCCTGTATCGTGATCCACCATGAATGCATATTAGGGTTTCAGAAGCTTTGATTTAGGGGTTTTCACGTCTAGAAAAATTGGCCAACCAAACCTATTCCATTGAAATCAAGACCTCTAAACGAAACTAACCCACTACTCGCGCCCTTTTTATATTGGCCTATATTCTATTCGCTATTTTTCAGGTTGAATTTAGTGGGGGTTTAAAACCCCCGCTATTTGCTTCTATTCACAGGTACAAAAGGAAGACGATGCCTATGTGTCTGAGCGTGATTGGCAGGTTTGAATGATTAGCGCGTTTTTATTTTGGTTCAACGTAATATTGCTTTTTCACATATGTTATTCATGTTCCACTAAACTAACAAAGAAACGCACTAGCTCAATTGGTTGATGCGCTGGCTTGCAGGTACTGGGACCTGGGTTCGATTCCCGGGTCCCCCATATTTCTCAATAGTTTTTGTTATAACGTGTTCAGGTGAAACTTCTCTCCAGTGGTCCACCATGTGCGCGTGTGCTTGCGCCTGCCAAGTGTCCAAGGGCTCCAATCCAAAGGCCAGAACATGCAGCTTACCATACACATTAGTCAACTCCTCCTCACGTGATCACTGAAGGTCAAAAGGGCCTGGAATCTGTTGGGCCAAATTGCTCTACAAAGACCTCCCAAATTGGGTCTGAATACCCCCATTGTTTGTATTTCTTTTCTTCTAATTTCCTTTTCTTTCCTTCTTTTTATTTTAATTGTTTTTTTTGTTTTATTCAATCCATAAAATTAATTTTCATAATAAAATAAAAATACAAAAATAAAAAAAAACATATTTATTATTATTAACATTTAGTTCCTTATTATATTTTTGTAAATAAAGTTTCAATAATCAACTTAGTAAAATTAGGTTAAAATTTTAATGTTTTTCTTAAATAACTAAAATATGTAGAAATTAGGTTTTTAGCATTTTTATTCCTTTTTCTTAAATAAATATTTTTTTCTTATTATCATTATTATTAATTATTAATTATTTTATAAATAAACATGTCATTAATTAATTAGGGTAAATTAGGTTAAAACTTAAATATTTTTCTTTAACAATTAAAAACAACCTAGAAAAGGGTTTTATTTAATTTCCAATTTTAATTAATTTTCTTTAGTTCATTAAATACAAAAACCATAAAAAATAATAATTTATTTTCTTTAATTTAATAATTAATTAACTTTTAGTTTCAATTTAATCTTTAATGGGTCCAACGCCCTCGAACATTCGATTCTAATTTCTTTTCGCGCATTTATCCTTCGTTATGTAATTGCCAAAGCCTTGTAATAGTAATTAGGAAATTTATTTACTTTCTGCATTTTATTCAAAAACTGGTCTTTGTTAATTTGGCGATGTATAGACCCGTGCCTTGTAATAGCGTAGGACCTTTATTTTCCGCATTTTAATTTCCGCACTTTTAAACTGCTAATTACATGAAAGAATGAATGCCTAAAATTAAAAGCAAGCGTAGATCACCATAATGCATGACAAGATAAAACATAACTAAAAACAATACACGAATTCACACACCACTCTTAGGGTACGCCTCACTGTTGCATTGCCCCTCGAAACGTGGTCGTCGAGTATAGGACGTCTTAGTGAGTCCTTATGTCCATTGATCTAGTTGCCTCGAACAAGTTGCCTCGAAACAGTTGCCTCGGAATAGTTGCCTCGAAAAGGTTGCCTCGGAATAAAAAGGATCAATGGCATAAGGGTAGCTTCTAAGGTGTCCTGCTGTTGCTCTGGTGACCACACTGTCCCTAACAAACGAATTGACCCGAACACCTCCAACGGTGGTGCTACCTACCTCTCAATGGTGGGATGGCACTACCTTAAGGACATTTACACAGCCTAATTCCTTAGGGTAGGTGGATGACTCATAGATACTTGCTCTAATTCAAAAACAAACGAAAATCTTTTCACACCGACACTTCTCAAAAAAAGCTTTCAAAAACAATTTTTCAAACACTCTTGAGGACTGATACAAGAGTCGATCTGAAATCTTTAAACGAAACTTTTTCAAACCCACTCACACTTTGAAAAGCAAACAAACATTTTGAAAACACAAATGAGCAAGTATCTAAAAGCCCATGGATAACCATGGATAGAAAGGGTGCTAACACCTTCCCTTTCTATAAATCTACCTCGCGAACCGAGAGATAATCTCATAAGGAATTTTGCTGTGCTTTTGTCCTGTCCATGTTGGAGAAAATAAAAGAAGGTGGCGACTCTTGCTTACCGCGACATTTCGCGAACCAGCGTTAAACAGTCAGTTCCAGATCCACCGATCACAGAACTGGCGACTCTGCTGGGGAAAAGACTTATAAAGTGAGGTGTACCTTAGGACTAAGATCACTTGTGTTTTCAATTGTCTGAACTGTTTGCTATATTATTGTGGGCTGTCTCGGGAGTTCTATAGATCCTAACCCGGATCTGGGGATACCTTCTTAGAAAGTAGCAACAAGGCTGCGAGGGAACTGTGCGGGGTATACTGACATGGTTGAAGCAGTCTGCTACGTTGATGTGGCACTTTGGTGTGTACCGGTAACCCTTGAGTTCAGTCAAGGAGAGTACGTGGCCTCCGCGTGGTGTCGTGAAGCATCAACTGACCTTAGGAACCTTAATTGAACCATCTTGGCCTCTTTAGGGTAGTGAGATAACTGACTTTGGTGCAGTCCGAGGTTGGTTGATACTCGATACTACACTCAATTGAGGGTTGTTTTCTTGGAATATTTCGGTCGCCAGTTCAGTGGCTAAATCGAAACAATGAACAATGAAAGCAATCCAGTGATATTGGGACCCTTAGAACCCGGTTACTTCTGATAGGACAGGTTGAGCCCACCAACTTCAAGAGGGTAATACCCAGACCCCATGTTGGCCTAAACTCTAAGGGCTGTGGTGTGACTTGTGTGCCTTACAATGTCTGTTCTTGTGAATACTTGTGGTGTGTTTAATCATAGCATCATGACATCATACAACATCATATGCATTGACTAACCATTTCAGGGGTTCGAATCTTCATCTTTGTTCTTGTTTTGTAGGACATGGAAACTGTTCGTAGAAAGACAATCCAGATCAGCCTTGTAAGGATCCCTCCTCAGCTTAAGGAACTTATATCCAGGATTCTCGAGAGTTCTTCTTTCAGTGAAAGGCATGGAAGACTCATCAGCTTGGTCAACACCAACATTGAGGAAGATATGATAAAGGTCCTGTTCCAGTTCTTTGACCCTCTGCACCACTGTTTTACTTTCCTGGATTATCAACTGGTGCCTACATTGGAAGAGTTCTCCCGGCTTCTGAAGATCCCTATCCTTGATCAGCTACCCTACAACGGTACGAAAAAGGAACCCAAACTTGAAGAGATTGCCAAAGCACTACGCCTACAACCATCTGACCTCAAGGGACATTGGGAAGTTAGAAGTGGTATCAAAGGGTTCTTAGCCAGGTTTCTGTTTGAGAAGGCCCAAGAATGTTGGAACTCCCTTGACCTACAAGCTTTTGAAGAAGTTGTGGCCCTCCTTGTCTATGGTTTGGTGTTGTTCCCTAATCCAGATCAGCTTATAGATGTCAGTGCTGTCCAGATCTTCATGTCCAGGAATCCCATACCTACATTGCTTGGGGACATCCTTCACTCATGTTACACTCGAACCATGAGAAAGAGAGGTGTTCTTATGTGTTGTACTTCCCTCCTGGGAAGGTGGTTTATTTCGCACCTTCCACAATCAGTTTTGAAGAACGAGCGGGGTCTGAGATGGTCACAACGATTAATGACTCTTACACATGCTGATATACATTGGTGTTCTCGGTCCAGAGAGGATGTCACTATCATTGATCGTTGCGGGGAGTACCCTAATGTTCCTTTACTTGGAATCAGAGGAGGTATTACTTACAACTCGTGCCTGGCTTGGAGATAGTTTGGTTATGCTCAGAGGGACGGCCCTCATGACATGTTAATTCCTGACATAGTTTTTGACTTCGACAATGATGCACAAGGACTTCGCCAGAGATTTATCAGAGCTTGGAGGATGCCAAGTAGGATAGACAGCAAGACCCTGGGGCACAGGAATTCCATCCCGTTGGAGCCTTATCTCAAGTGGGTACGGGCCCGCTCCCAGAAGTTAGTGATGCCTTATCCTCATGTTCTCCCTGTGATCAAAGAGCCAGTTTTGGAGGGTGAAGTGTCCTACACCATTCAGCATCCTGACATGCCTACATCCTGGGAAGAAATGCAGAAGAGCTGGATCCAGCTTAAGGAAGAACGGAATTCTCTTGAGGCCAGTCTACATGCTAGTGAAAAGAAGGTCTTGGAGCTCACCCTCCTACTGCACGAGGAGAGGAATCTCAACACTTACATAGCTCCAAAGAGGATGCGTAGTGTCTTATGGGATTGATTCACTTTTGTAATGTTTTGCCCATGAGGCCCTGATGTACTGAACAAGTATTTCCTTAATGATAACGTGTGTTCCTTTTTGTCTACAACAAATTTGAACTTTCGAACCCTTGAATGCATTGCATAAACACATATCATTCATCATGTGCATAGCAGGTACTCTTCTTTTCAGGTTGCTTATTGTTCTTCGCTGTTTATTTCAACATCATGAACCCTGAATCATCAACCGAGCAGTCTATCAAGGCCCTTCAGGCTCAGAACGCACAATTTCAAGAGCTGATCATGGGTTTGGCCCAAGGTCAAGAGGAGCTGAAGGCTCTACTGGTTAAGAAGAAGAAGAAGAAGAAGAAGAAGAGAACTGTTATATTCAACACGGGCCGGAGATTTGGTAACACACTGCAGAACGAGGAAGCTGGTTCTTCTGTAGGCAAAGACAGTCCCCAAGGGGGAAGAGGTCCTAGTCCGGTAGTCTCTGACAACGAGACTAATTTTAATGAGGAGCAGTATCCTCCAGCTGAAGACAGGTACAAGCAGTTGGAAGACCGTCTGAACACCATGGAAATTCAGCAAGTGCCTGGTTTGGATTTCGGAGACTTGGGTTTATCTTCTGGTGTGATCATCCCGCATAAGTTCAAAGCACCATCTTTCGCCAAGTATGACGGGGCGTCCTGCCCTAAGTTACATCTCAGATCTTATGTGCGGAAGATTCAGCCGTATACAGTGGACAAGAACTTGTGGATCCACTTCTTCCAGGAGAGTCTTTCAGGGACTCATCTCGAATGGTTCTACCAGCTGGATGGAACCAAGGTTCGTAACTGGGAGGAGTTGGCTACTGCTTTTTACAAGCAGTATCAATATAATGCCGACCTCGCTCCTACATGTACCCAACTCCAGGGTATGTCGCTAGGATCGGGAGAAGGTTTTAAAGAGTATGCGCAGAAGTAGAGGGACCTGGCTGGCAGGGTGCAGCCACCATTAACTGACCGTGAATTGGTAGATATGTTCTTGGGGACCCTATCCGGGCCGTTCTTTAATCATCTCATTGGCAATTCATCTGCAGGGTTCACGGACCTCATTCTGACTGGGGAAAGGATAGAGGCTGGTATGAAGTCAGGAAAGATTCAGAAAGGTGCGTCCTCAAGTGCTGAGAAGAAACCTTTTAAGAAGGAGGCCAGTGTTGTGTATGGACCTAGGAGGCAAGACAAACCAGAATGCCGCCAAGCTGTCAACGCGGTGGTTATTGCTAAGCCTGTTGCCGCTCCCCGGCAACCCAACCAACCAAGGGCCGAAAGACCCAGAAGAGAATTTACCCGGCTGAGTATGACCTTGTCACAGATCTTGCCGCAGCTGCTATCAACCAACTTGGTGACCGTCAGAGAGGCTCCGAAGGTTGTGAATACTGCATCTCCTAAGTATAATCCAAATGCCCGCTGTGCTTATCATTCCGATAGCCCGGGGCATTCTACTGATGATTGCTGGGCCCTAAGGAATAAGGTTCAAGACCTTATTGATGCGAAAGAGATACAATTTGAGGCGCCTGAGAGGCCAAATATGGTGACTGCTCCTATGCCCCAGCATGGAGTAAATGCCATTGATGAAGACTTGTATGCAGTTTCTGTGAATGATGTGGCTACCCCTCTATTGACTGTTAAGAGGAACTTGCTGCTGGCCGGTTTATTTCCGGGTTGTAGCAAGGGTTGCCTTTTGTATGTTGTGTCCCCTATTGGTTGTTCGTTGCTGAAGTTAGGCATCCAAAGCCTGATGGATAGCAAGGAGATTCTGTTCAAGAAGACAGTTGTTCCTTGTGTTCCCGTTGAAGAAGTATCTGTCGTTACAATTTTCAACAATCCAATCAAGGCTCCCCCGAGGAAGCCAGTTAAAATCATGTTTGTTGCACCCATTATTATTACTGTTCCGAGGCCCCTCCCCTATGAATCTGACAAGGCTGTCCCATGGCACTATGGGGCAGATGTATATGTACTTGGAGTGAAGCAGGAGTTCAACACCGGTACCAGCATCAGCAATATCACCGGTCCAGCTAAAGTAACCCGCAGTGGCAGGCTCTTCTCGCCTGACATTGCGCCACCAGTTATCCGAAGACCTCTCATTATAACACCTGCAAGTGCGCCTGTTCCCACTTATGATCAAGTTGCTTCCCCTGCTGTCGAGTCATCTAATACTCGGGGCAAAGGGATTGAGGATGAGCCTGCCCGGATGGAGGCACCAAAGTCTGTGAATGTTGAAGCCTCCCAACAAGAGATGGAGGAAATTCTTAAGATAATCAAGAAGAGCGACTTCAATGTCGTTGAACAGCTGGGGCATACCCCCTCCAAGATCTCTATGCTCTCATTACTGCTGTGCTCAGAGGCCCATGCTAAGGCCCTGATTTCATTTCTGAAGACGGCCCATGTGCCACAAGAGACTTCTGCAGATCAATTCACTGACTGTGTGGCCAATTTGACAGCTGACAATGGTTTGGGTTTCTCGGATGCTGATCTTACTACTAAGGGAAAGAACCACAATGATGCCCTGCATGTCTCTATAGAATGCAGGGGCACTACTCTTGCTCACGTGTTGGTGGACACCGGTTCTTCCCTGAATGTGTTACCCAAGAAGGCCTTAGACCGGTTGGATTGTGAGGGCCTGGAGTTGAAACCTAGCAACATCATTGTCCGAGCCTTTGACGGATCAAAGAGGATGGTTCATGGAGAAGTAGACATTCTTATTCGTGTTGGTTCCCAAGTCTTTGACTCAACATTCTATGTGATGGATATTCATCCATCTTATTCCTGTTTGCTGGGTCGACCTTGGATTCACAAAGCTGGGGCAGTGACATCCACTCTACACCAGAAGCTCAAGTACCCTGTCAGAGGGAAGATTGTCACTGTGCAGGGGTAGGAAGAATACATGGTTAGTCATCTGAATTCCTTCCGGTATATCGAAATGGACGGGGAGTTTATTGAAACCCCTTTTCAGCATTTTGAAGAGGTACCTCCAACATTGGCAGCAGCAGAAACAGTGGTTGAAAAGGACTTTCCTTTGAAGATGGCTTCCTTGAAGGACGCCTGGGCTGTAATCGAGAAAGGTGAATGTGCTAACTGGGGCAGGCTCCCTGATTTCACTCCTAAAACTGAAAAGTTTGGACTGGGTTTTACTGCAGAGGCTCAGAGGGTTGTGCGTAAAGCTAGGATCGGAAGACCTCCTGTGCTCATCACCAATCCAGGAGTGAATGATATTGGGGATGAAGACGAAGTGGAAGAATCGGAGTTCAATAGCTGGATCTACCCGACGACTGACGGTGGATTGAACAATTGGACCGCAAAAGATCATACACCTGTTACTTTTGTTACGCAGTAATGAATTCCTTTGTTTTTGTTATTTGTAATAAACAATAAACTGAAACTTTATGGCCCGGTGTCTTACCCGGGGCACCGTGGCTTCATTTGTGAGGGCATTACTTGTCATTTCCATATATCATGAATAAAGACATTGGACGTTTTTCGCATTTCAAATCTTGTGCTCCTTTTCTTTCTTTGTTTCTTTATATATTGCAAAACAGCTATATTTACACACACTCACCCATACAGGTTTCAATCCACTCTGGATCTCACTGGTAACGACTCTGCTACTGCCAGTTATGACTTCGAAAATCCGATCAACTTAGACGAAGACGAAGGTGAAGATGATTGCGAAGTGCCTGGTGAGCTTGCAAGACTGTTACTCCAGGAAGAGAGGGCAATTCAACCACATGAAGAGCCAGTGGAAACGATAAATCTGGGTACTGAGACAGATAGAAAGGAAGTCAAGATTGGTGCTAATCTGGAGCTCAGCGTGAAACAACGGTTGACTCAGATGTTACATGATTATGTGGAGATCTTTGCCTGGTCCTACGAAGACATGCCTGGGTTGGATACCGACATTGTGGTTCATCACCTGCCTACCAAGGAAGACTGCCCTCCGGTTAAGCAAAAGGTCCGCCGTATGCGTCCAGAGATGTCCGAGAAGATCAAAGCTGAGGTTATGAAGCAATTTGATGTCGGGTTTCTAGCAGTGACTTCTTACCCTCAGTGGGTTGCCAATGTGGTGCCGGTACCGAAGAAGGATGGTAAGGTCAGAATGTGTGTTGATTACAGGGATTTAAACAGGGCCAGCCCCAAGGATGACTTCCCCCTACCTCACATTGACGTTCTGGTTGACAATACTGCCCAGCATAAAGTGTTCTCCTTCATGGATGGCTTTTCAGGTTACAATCAGATCAAGATGGCTCCTGAAGATATGGAAAAGACTACCTTTGTTACTCAGTGGCGCACCTTCTGCTACAAGGTCATGCCTTTTGGACTGAAAAATGCTGGGGCAACCTACCAACGTGCCATGGTTGCTTTATTTCATGACATGATCCACCATGAGATTGAAGTGTATGTCGACAACATGATTGCAAGGTCCCAAACCGAGGAGGAACACCTTGACCATCTGCAGAAACTGTTTGACCGTTTGAAACTGTACAAGCTGAGGTTGAACCCGAACAAGTGCACCTTCGGGGTTAGATCTGGAAAGTTTCTAGGCTTCGTTGTAAGTGATAAGGGTATTCAAGTGGACCCTGCCAAGGTTAAAGCCATTCAAGAGATGCCAGTTCCTAAGACAGAGAAAGAGGTCAGAGGCTTTTTAGGATGCCTGAATTACATTGCCCGGTTCATCTCGCATCTAACTGCTACCTGTGAGCCAATCTTCAAGCTGCTGAAGAAAGATCAGGTAGTACGTTGGAATGATGAATGTCAGGCCGCTTTTGACAGAATCAAAGAGTATCTCCAAGAACCACCCATCCTTATGCCGCCGGTTGAAGGGAGACCTCTAATACTATACCTGATAGTACTTCACAACTCAATGGGGTGCGTGTTGGGGCGGCATGACGAGTCTGGATGAAAAGAGCACGCCATTTATTACCTTAGCAAAAAGTTTACCGACTGTGAGACCCGATACTCACTGCTCGAGAAAACTTGATGCGCTTTGGTATGGGCTGCTCGCGGGCTGAGACAGTATATGCTGACTCACACTACCTTGTTGATTTCAAAGATGGATCCAATAAAGTACATATTCGAAAAGCCTGCTCTGCCTGGAAGAATAGCAAGATGGAAAATGATCTTGACAGAATACGACATCCAGTACACAACTCAGAAAGCTATCAAAGGAAGTGTATTGGCAGACCACTTGGCACATCAGGCAGTAGACGACTATCAGTCAATGAACTTCGAGTTTCCAGACGAGAGCATCATGATTGTGACTGATTGTGAAGTACCTGGACCGGATGAAGGACCTGAGGAAGGATCCCGATGGTCTATGCACTTTGACGGAGCCTCCAACGCTTTGGGTAACGGTATTGGCGCTGTGATCATATCCCCTCAAGGCACTCATACTCCACTCACTTCCCGGCTATGTTTCAACTGCACCAACAACATGGCGGAGTATGAGGCATGCATCATGGCTCTTCAAGCTGCGATTGACTTAAGGATCAAGTTTCTGAGTGTCTTCAGAGATTTCGCTCTCGTGATCAATCAGATCAAAGGCGAGTGGGATACGAAACATCCGAATCTTATTCCTTACAGAGAATGTGTGTTGAAATTGATCCCCCATTTCACAGAGATAACTTTTGAACATTTCCTAAGAGAGGAGAATCAGTTGGCGGACGCGTTAGCTACGATGTCTTCTATGTTCAAAGTCAAATGGGACAATGAGGCTCCCCGGGTCATTATCTGGAAACTGGACAAACCGGCATACTGTTGTGATCTTGAGGATGAGGTAGTGACTGAAAAACCTTGGTACCATGAGGTGAAGAGATACTTGGAAGCTCAGGAATACCCTGAAGGTGCATCTGTCAACGACAAGAAGTTTCTGAGAAGGTTCGCAGCAAAGTTCTTCCTCAGCAACGGCATTCTATACAAGCGAAACCATGATTCGACCTTACTACGTTGTGTGGATAAGACTGAAGCAGAAAGGATCATGGCAGAGCTACATGAAGGTACATTCGGAACGCATTCTAGTGGACACACCATGGCAAAGAAGATCCTTCGGGCAGGATATTTCTGGTCCACAATGGAAGCTGATTGTTACCAACATTCTCGGACATGTCACAAATGCCAGATTTACGCAGACAAGGTGCACGTTCCTCCAGTTCCTCTGAATGTCTTGACTGCACCTTGGACTTTTGCAATATGGGGAATAGATATGATCGGCGAGATTAAACCTACGGCATCCAATGGGCATCGCTTCATCCTGGTAGCGATTGATTACTTCACGAAGTGGGTTGAAGCAGCCTCCTATGGTACAGTAACCAAGAATGTTGTGGCACGGTTCATTCGGCATAACTTGATCTGTCGATACGGCGTCCCAGAAAGAATCATTACGGACAAAGGTACCAATCTCAATAATAAGATGATCACTGAGCTCTACGAGCAATTCAAGATACAACACCACAACTCTTCTCCTTACCGGCCGAAGATGAATGGGGCTGTAGAAGCAGCGAATAAGAATATCAAGAAGATTGTGCCGAAGATGACAGTGACCTATAAAGATTGGCACGAAATGTTACCGTTCGCTCTTCATGGTTACCGTACCTCAGCAAGGACGTCACCCGGGGCAACACCCTTCTCCTTGGTCTACGGCATGGAGGCAGTCTTACCGATTGAGGTGCAGATACCCTCTCTCCGGATAATGAAGGATGCAGACCTGAGCGAAGATGACTGGATCCAGACACGACTTGATCAGCTAAATCTAATTGACGAAAAGAGACTCACCGTTATTTGTCATGGTCAAACATATCAAAAACGGATGATCAGGGCATTTAACAAGAAGGTCAGACCACAAGAGTATCAAGTTGGGGATCTGGTAATCAAACGCATCATCCTTCCTCAGAGTGATCCCAGGGACAAATGGACCCCCACCTACGAAGGGCCATTTGTGGTTAAACATGTGTTCTCAGGAGGAGCCATGATTCTGACCACCATGGATGGTGACGACCTTCCTCACCCCGCCAATGCAGACATAGTAAAAAGATACTACGCATGATAAAAGACCCGCTAGGTTGACATACCTAGGCAAAAATTAGGGCTTCCCGGCGAACCAAAAGGGTTCGGGAAAAATGAGGGATGAAATGAAAAAATCTGTACACCCGGCAAGTCGAAAACCTGAAAAGGCGGCTTGGGCAAAAATGGGTATCCCGGTGGACTGAAAACCCGAAAGGGCGGTCCAGGCAAAAGTTAGGGATTAAAGCGTAATACTATGTCTCATTGGATCACCTTGCATCCAGAATCCGGCATCAACTATCAAGTTCAGACGGCATCGATCAATCAGCTTCATCGTCAACTGAGCAGCAAAGTTATGAGACGCTCGAAGATATAAAGGCGATAGCAGAGTTGGAACCCAGTGGGATTATTCTTTTCACATAGCTGTTTTGTTTCCCTTTTTCACAAATTGTATAAACTCTGTTGTTCGGTGGCGTTCTCTTACTAGAACGTCAGCCTCTAGTACATAAACGCCTATTTACAGGAAAATTCAAAAATCAATACAATTCACTTTTCAGACAAATTGCCAATTGTTTTTCCTTTTTCTGTTTTGTCTTGCGAAGAACGTCCAAAGTTCAATTTGTGATATATGCATTTGACACTAACTGCTAACTCATAAATATTTGCATACGAAACAAAGAATTAATTACAGGTAACATTAGAAACAGGGGCAATAATGAGTTGTCTAAGCAATCTAATTGCTCTGTCCACCAAGGTACCAAGGTAAGTTCAGCTGAAGAACATAACCAAGATATCTTAATTCCCCCAGAGAGTGAGCCAGCAAGTCAGCAACACTCCCCAAGCAGAGTTATCCTGTCAGCCACGAGGAAATTGGGTATCCCCAGCAGATCTCAACATTCCCCGGCGTAATATACAAACATTCGTAACAAGCATCCCCGGCAGTCTTGATCTAAGATTGTTCCCCGGCGGTATACCAGACATTCAGTGGAGCCACTTCCCCAGTGTATCTCGAAAGTTTCCCCAGGAGAGTCCAGTCCAGTCTGAAGATTTCCCTAGGAAAGCTGAATCATCTCCCCAGCAGGAAGCTTATCCCCAGTAGATTCTGGAAGCTTCCCCCCTGCAGAGCACGAACGCGTCCCCCGGCTTTGTTCAAAGGTTATTTCCCTACCAGGATATAACTGGGTTATCCTCAGCCAAAAGCCACAGAAAGATCGTCCTCGACAAAGTCTTCTTATCCCCAGCGGAGTCTATTAAAACTTCCAACATAACAACGGTATCCCCATCGAAGTTATCATCAAAATCTCAACAGAGTACCTCTCTTCCCACAGAGTATTGTTCCCCAGCAAGGTCGCTAGAATAATTTTCCCCCGCAGAGTAATCTCCAAAGTTATTCCCCAACAGAGTCATCTTCTCCTACCGGTATTCTTGCAACTATCATCCCCCAGCGGAAACAAAGAATGCTACTCATATCAGCCCAGGATTTAACTTCCCGGCACCCGTCAAGGATCTATCTTCCTAGACAAAAACATACATTCATAAACACATTTTCATACATCATAGCATGCATATACGCATCATGAACATACAATCTCACTTATTCTGAGAACATCTCACATGTCATACATCATGACATTACACACAACTAACGTTTTGTCTTTTCAGGACAAAAGTTAATACAAAGATGATTGCTATCAATAGTCGTGATTCCAGATCCGATTCCTGTATCTCGCCAGGGAGTATCTGTTGACGGCTATATTCCAGACCCGATTCCTGTATCTTGCCAGGGTGCGTCTGAAGAGTTTGAGGATCCGATTCCTGTATCTTGCCAGGGTGTATCTGTTGACGACTAACATTACCAGACCCAATTCCTGTATCTTGCCAGGGTGAGTTTGAAGAGTTTGAGGATCTGATTCCTGTATCTTGCCAGGGTGTATCTGTCGACGACTAACATTACCAGACCTGATTCCTGTATCTTGCCAGGGTGTGTTTGAAGAGTTTAAGGATCCGATTCCTGTATCTTGCCAGGGTGTATCCGTTGACGACTAACATTACCAGACCCGATTCCTGTATCTTTCCAGGGTGCGTCTGAAGAGTTCGAGGATTCGATTCCTGTATCTTGCCAGGGTGTATCCGTTGACGACTAACATTACCAGACCCGATTCCTGTATCTTGCCAGGGTGCGTCTGAAGGGTTCGAAGATCCGATTCCTGTATCTTGCCAGGGTGCGTCTGAAGAGTTCGAGGATCTGATTCCTGTATCTTGCCAGGGTGTATCCGTTGACGACTAACATTACCAGACTCGATTCCTGTATCTTGCCAGGGCACGTCTGAAGAGTTCAAAGATCTGATTCTTGTATCTTTCCAGGGTGTATCTGTTGACGACTATATTCTCCGGACTCGATTCCTGTATCTCGCCAGGGCACGTTCGAAGAGTTTAAAGATTCGATTCCTGTAACCAGCCAGGGTGCATCTACATAAAGAGTTTGAAGATCAATTCCGGTAACAGGCCAGGTAATTTTTTTCTTTCTCAGGTACGCAGGTTTCTCACTAAGAAATCCCTTACCCGATCGACAATCTCCCGATGGCATCTATAAGCCCATCCTCCTATCCACCATCTCTCCAAATGGCATCTGTAAGCCCATTCCCGTCATCACATTGCTGATACTTCACTATGTGAGCGCAAATTTCTAGGCACTCTAGTGTTCAATCATCTTCCACCTTCGGATTACGAAAGGCACGCCAGCCAATCTACATCCTCAGGTCTAAGAAGATTGAACAGGGGAAACTGTTGTACCCCAAAATTTGCCCTCCCATATTCTTCAAGATTTGCCAAGATCATGCTTTAAAATCTCCCAAGGGTTGCACAGTCCAATTGCCTCCTAAACAGTCAAAAATTAGGGTTTTGGTTCTGGCAAAGAAATTGAAGTTTCCAAGGGTCCAATCAAGTCCCACATGCCTATAAACATTGTCAAGCATCCATATGCCAAGTTTCAAGACTCACAGCATCAAATGGCACAGTCAAAAACCCTAATTGCTTCACAATCAACTGCAGGGGCAAAATGGTCATTTGACAGTCAAAAGTCAAAAAAATTGGTCAACCTCTTATTTTGAAGCCACAAACATCATTTGATCAATTCTTGATCATGATTCTCAAGGCATGGCTCAAAAAGTCTCAAGATGCAAAAGTTTCTATTTTTGGACAGTTGAAAAAGTCAACTGCAAATTGACCAGGGCATAACTTCTTCATGGTTTATTAGAAAAATCCCATCAAAGCTCATTTTGAAGATAATGACATTTCCTACAACTCATCTTCACACTTCAAGTCCAGGAAATGCTCTCACAAAAATTTATCAATTTCAACATTATAGGTCACTTTCAAAAGTCAACAAAAAGACACTTTAAGTCAAAGACCATAACTTGAGATTGGTAAATCAAAATGACATGGGACCAAAGATATTGGTTATAGGACTTCAAGACCTTTCCAAAATGTCGAAGAACATGATCAAAGCTTAAAAATTGAGCAAGATATGCCTTGTAGAAGTTGGGAAATTTTTGGGAATTTTGAAAGGTCAACTTTGCATAAAAGGGTTCAAAAATGCTAATGGGCCTCAATTTCTTCCATGAATCATTACCCAAAGGCTATGCACGACCCATTAAGCTAAAAGGGAGTTATTTTCTTATTTTTAATTAATTAATTGAATTTTTAATCTTATTAATTCATTTAATTAAAATTAATTATGAGAAAAATACTAAACCATGTTTTTCAAATCTTTTTGTGCAGCCAATTCACTCTTTATGAATCAAATATTTCGTGCATCACTCAAAAGGAAAGATTCTATGCAATTGGCAATAGTTTCATGGCAAAAAGATTGAAATTGATCTCATTGAAAATCAAATCTCCAAATCATGAATACATGGATTATGGGCTGCTTTTTCTAACCTAATTCTATTCAGTTACATATACAAAGCTAACCTAATGCTCACATACACAGAAGTTGCGCCCAAGACCAAGAACAACATTGCACTTTTTTCACAAAAATTTGAAAACTGAAAACCTAGCTAGAGCTCGTTTCAAGGCTTGAAAAGTACTCCAATACACTCCTGACACCACCAGGAAACTATTACAATCAAAACCAGTCCTCCATACTCAAGGAATTGGTAGAACAAAGTCTTACTTTTCTTGAAAATTTTCATAATCGTGTTTCATTTTCCATGCATTATTTGTGATTTTCAATCATTGGTTTATACTAACATGAATGTTCTGAAGCTAATGGTATTCTTTGATTGAACTAATAAGGCATGTATCGTGATCCACCATGAATGCATATTAGGGTTTCAGAAGCTTTGATTTAGGGGTTTTCACGTCTGGAAAAATTGGCCAACCAAACCTATTCCATTGAAATCAGGACCTCTAAATGAAACTAACCCACTACTCGCGCCCTTTTTATATTGGCCTATATTCTATTCGCTATTTTTCAGGTTGAATTTAGTGGGGGTTTAAAACCCCCGCTATTTGCTTCTATTCACAGGTGCAAAAGGAAGACGATGCCTATGTGTCTGAGCGTGATTGGCAGGTTTGAATGATTAGCGCGTTTTTATTTTGGTTCAACGTAATATTGCTTTTTCACATATGTTATTCATGTTCCACTAAACTAACAAAGAAACGCACTAGCTCAATTGGTTGATGCGCTGGCTTGCAGGTACTGGGACCTGGGTTCGATTCCCAGGTCCCCCATATTTCTCAATAGTTTTTGTTATAACGTGTTCAGGTGAAACTTCTCTCCAGTGGTCCACCATGTGCGCGTGTGCTTGCGCCTGCCAAGTGTCCAAGGGCTCCAATCCAAAGGCCAGAACATGCAGCTTACCATACACATTAGTCAACTCCTCCTCACGTGATCACTGAAGGTCAAAAGGGCCTGGAATCTGTTGGGCCAAATTACTCTACAAAGACCTCCCAAATTGGGTCTGAATACCCCCATTGTTTGTATTTCTTTTCTTCTAATTTCCTTTTCTTTCCTTCTTTTTATTTTAATTGTTTTTTTTATTTTATTCAATCCATAAAATTAATTTTCATAATAAAATAAAAATACAAAAATAAAAAAAAAACATATTTATTATTATTAACATTTAGTTCCTTATTATATTTTTGTAAATAAAGTTTCAATAATCAACTTAGTAAAATTAGGTTAAAATTTTAATGTTTTTCTTAAATAACTATAATATGTAGAAATTAGGTTTTTAGCATTTTTATTCCTTTTTCTTAAATAAATAATTTTTTCTTATTATCATTATTATTAATTATTAATTATTTTGTAAATAAACATGTCATTAATTAATTAGGGTTAATTAAGTTAAAACTTAAATATTTTTCTTTAACAATTAAAAACAACCTAGAAAAGGGTTTTATTTAATTTCCAATTTTAATTAATTTTCTTTAGTTCATTAAATACAAAAACCATAAAAAATAATAATTTCTTTTCTTTAATTTAATCATTAATTAACTTTTAGTTTCAATTTAATCTTTAATGGGTCCAACGCCCTCGAACATTCGATTCTAATTTCTTTTCGCGCGTTTATCCATATGTTTCTTTTAAATGTTATGTAATTGCCCAAGCCTTGTAATAGTAATTAGGAAATTTATTTACTTTCTGCATTTTATTCAAAAACGTGTCTTTGTTAATTTGGCGATGTATATATCCGCGCCTTGTAATAGCGTAGGACCTTTATTTTCCGCATTTTAATTTCCGCACTTTTAAACTGCTAATTACATGAAAGAATGAATGCCTAAAATTAAAAGCAAGCGTAGATCACCATAATGCATGACAAGATAAAACATAACTGAAAATAATACACGAGTTCACACACCACTCTTAGGGTACGCCTCACTGTTGCCTTGCCCCTCGAAATGTGGTCGTCGAGTATAGGACGTCTTAGTGAGTCCTTATGTCCATTGATCTAGTTGCCTCGAACAAGTTGCCTCGAAACGGTTGCCTCAGAATAGTTGCCTTGAAAAGGTTGCCTCGGAATAAAAAGGATCAATGGCATAAGGGTAGCTTCTAAGGTGTCCTGATGTTGCTCTGGTGACCACACTATCCCTAACAAACGAATTGACCCGAACACCTCCAACGGTGGTGCTACCTACCTCTCAATGGTGGGATGGCACTACCTTAAGGACATTTACACAGCCTAATTCCTTAGGGTAGGTGGATGACTCATAGATACTTGCTCTAATTCAAAAACAAACGAAAATCTTTTCACACCGACACTTTTCAAAAAAAGCTTTCAAAAACAATTTTTCAAACACTCTTGAGGACTGATACAAGAGTCGATCTGAAATCTTTAAACGAAACTTTTTCAAACCCACTCACACTTTGAAAAGCAAACAAACATTTTGAAAACACAAATGAGCAAGTATCTAAGAGCCCATGGATAACCATGGATAGAAAGGGTGCTAACACCTTCCCTTTCTATAAATCTACCTCCCGAACCGAGAGATAATCTTATAAGGAATTTTGTTGTGCTTTTGTCCTGTCCATGTTGGAGAAAATAAAAGACGGTGGCGACTCTTGCTTACCGCGACATTTCGCGAACCAGCGTTAAACAGTCAGTTCCAGATCCACCGATCACAGGCGGTCCAGGCAAAAGTTAGGGAATCAAAGCGTATGACTATGTCCCGTTGGATCACCTTACGATCAACTTGCAAACTCGACATTTCTGACCAATTCAATCATCTTCAGACAAGGCAACAAATGGAGAAGATGCGCCAGAGATACAAAGGCTATAGCAGAATGGGAACCCCATGGGATCATCGCACATAGCTATCTTTTCCTTGTATTAAAATTTTCATTTTTTTACGACGGTATTCTCTTACCAAAATGTTTGTCTCATTGTACAAAAATACTTACTCAAAGTCAATACGAAGATATCCCTTTGAAAGTGCAAAAACTATCTATTTTTTTCTTTTCTTTACGCTTGTGTTTTGTTTACAAAAATGTCCAATGATTCATTGTTGAACATATGCATTTGAACATAATTACTATTTACAAATAAACAAAATAAAAGACAATCGCTGATGGCTTTAAGGGATAGGGAAATCTCTCTAAGTTTATCTCCATAAAATTCCCCACAGTGAGCAGTTTAATCCCCAACAGAAAAAAGCTTCCAATTATCAATCCCCAGTAGAAGTCATCCAAATTTCTCAGAATTCCCCCAACCAGAATTTATTTAAAATGGTACATGGCATTTCCATTACAATAGAGTTTATTTCTCTAAGGGAAATTCATCAGCACTTCAAACTTCACAACATGAAGACTTATAATCCTCAGCAACGGACAGGGATTTATTTTCCCTATTCCAATAGCAATACAACAGAATTAGCTCACATGCACATACATCACACCCATATATCATAAACATTGATGAAACGAATGCATTATATCATACATTTCATACAACATGACTTTGTATTTTAGCTGACATTCTACCCTTTTCATGATAAGGTTAAACAGCTACCATTAATAATGTTCAAAGCTTTCAGATACAGTACAGATACGCTCCAGACGCAGATGCCATTCTGATACTCATTCAGAGTCAACTTTCAGATACAGTACAGATACGCTCCAGACACATACTCCATTTTGATACTCATTCAAATTTAACTTTCAAATACAGTACAGATATGCTTCATACACGGACGTTATTCTGATACTCATTCAAATTCAACTTTCAGATACAGTACAGATACGCTCCAGACACGGACGCCATTCTGATACTCATTTAAATTCAAATTTCAGATACAGTACAGATACGCTCCAAAAACGGACGCCATTCTGATACTCATTCAAATTCAAATTTCAGATACAGTACAGATACGCTCCAGAAACGGACGTCATTCTGATACTCATTCAGAGTCATCTTTCAGATACAGTACATATACGCTCCAGACACGTACGTCATTCTGATAATCATTCCAATTCGACTTTCAGATACAGTACAAATACGCTCCAGACACGGATGCCATTCTGATACTCATTCAGATTCAACTTTTAGATACAATTCAGATACGCTCTAGACGCGGATGCCATTCTGATAACTCATTCAAAATTCAACTTTCAGATACAGTTCAGATACGTTCCAGACACGGACGCCATTTTGATACTCATTCTTTCAGCTTACAAATTGCAATTCAACAATTACTCTTGGATGGCATCTACAAGCACATCTCCTAAAACTTTCTATCACCTCTCCGAATGGCATCTTTAAGTCCATTCCCCCAACAATCACATCACCGAGTGTAAATTTTTGGGCACTCTAGTGTCCAATCATCTTCCACCTTCGAGTCACGAACGGCAAAGCTTGCCAATCTAACTCTTTAGGTTTAGGAAGATTGAACATGGGAAGTTGTTGTACCAAAAAATTTTCTCTCTCACTTATCAAAAATTTTCTCACAAGATCTCCATTGACTCAAGACTGCATTAGGGTTTGATCAGCTCAAGACACCTCTTCATGCACTAATAACCAAAATTAGGATTTGAGATTGCACAAGGATTTTTGAACTTTCAATACTTCATATGACATTCATGGATCATTATGGACCCCTAAGATTACTCATGTCATGTTTTAAGCCTTGGATCACATTTTTGCTCAGTCAATTGAGCAGTTGACCTAAAATTCAACTGTATTAGGGGAAAAGTCAACTATAGCCAATTTACAATCAAACTTCATAATTTTTTATCCACATCAACATTTTAAACTCATATTTTTCATTTGAACAAGTTTGGACCAATTCCTCAAGAAATTTGATCAAATCTCCAAAAGGGCAAAATGGTCAAAATTAGGGTTTTGACTAGGAAAGGGCAATTTCTGATTTTTAACCTAAAAAATAGTCAATTGGTTTAAGGAATGATCTCAAGAGTCCAATTGCATCATTTTGACCTAATGACATGGTTCAAAACATTGCAAGTCCATTGGATTGACAGATGAATTTTGCAGTCAACTGATCAAAAGTCAACTGTATACTGAAAAGTCAAACTTTGACTTTTTGACCAAATTCAAGTGCCAAAGATCACAATTCATCAAAACATGTCAAAATATGAAACTTATTCATCAAGAAATCAAAAAGTCAAGATTTCATTTTGAAAAGTCAAAATTTCTAAACTTAGAAAATTTTCTAAGTGTTGAAAATTCATGTTTTTTTCATAACTTTGAGCTAAATTTTCACCATGATAGAAGATGATTCAAAAGAAAATTCCAACATGAAAGTTGTATATCTCCCTGAAATCTACAATTTTTCTTCACACAACTTCTTCCAAAAGTGCTTTGATCTCAAGTTATAATTTCAAGAACATAGGATCATGAAACTAAACACTTAGTGAAATTTTTCCCTAATTTGGTCAGGATTTTGACTCAACTTCATGGAACTTTTCATATAGTTCCAAGGGTAATATTAAAAATAAATTCAAACATGGGTTGTAGAGCACATTTTAAGCTTTCCAAAATGTCCAAGAACTCCTTGAGATCATTCTTGAGTAGGGAGAATCGAAGAGATGAAGTTGGTGTTTTGTCACTTGAATTACAAGGCATTTTGTGACGAACAAGAATTAAATTTCAAACCTATGCTGTACAATCTTGTTTTGCAGGCCTCTAAACCTCAAGATCTCACCATAATCAGAAGATTACACTTTCTTTTAAGCTATTATCCAAGTGTTCTAAGCATTGTCCAAGCCAATTTTCCATTTTAGGAAGAAAGTTACCATTCCATTCTTGAAAAGTTGCTTTAATCACAAAGTCAACTTGTCTTGAGCTTCTAACTTATTCTTTCTGCACACAGAACCCCTATAAACCAAAATAAATGTGTCTAAGGTCTCAAGAAGCTGCGAACATACTTGTATAATACTTGAGATTTGTCACTTCATTTTTCTTAAAAAAGCAAGTTATAGAGCCATAACCCTATAACTCAGAAGCCTTGAGTGATTTTGTGCTCTAATCTTTTCCATACATATTAACAATTAAATTTCAACATAACACACGTTTTTAGAAGCCCTCAAAGACTCTCAAGCATTCATAAGTCAGAACTGGCCAAAAACTCCATTTTTTGAACTTCAAACACCCATCTCCATTTTCACTCGTGCATTTTCACTTTTAGCTATCTAAACACTTCACATACATCATATAGAACTAATCTAAACACCTGTTAAACTTCTGTAACTTCATCTTCATCATCCACCATTTTTAAATAGCTTCATTATAGTTGGACTTTAGTAGAGAGTTCTAGTTGGTTTCAAAACAAAGTAAGGCTTGCAACACACTCAGGGAGGTCCTGGCAAGCTAACCAGATCATCCTTACACCTCCAAGGTTTCTCAAACTCCATACACGATTCCAGCTGCAAGAGGTAAGTTTTCAAACTTCTATCTCTTCATACAGGCATCGTTTGAGTTTGATTTGTGAAAATAAAATGTAGATACCATTGCCACGAAGCTGTACATATCCATAGTTTACATTTATATGGCCTGAGCTTAGAGAATTTTAGGGTTGAAGTTTTCTGGTATTTTTAGGTTTTGAATTAGGGCTAGAAAAATTTTAATTCATCCTTGGTTGTTAGCTTAAGTTGTTTATATGGTTAGATTCGTGGGGAAAAATGCCACAACTTTCATGTTTGAACTTTTCATTTTTGTTAAGAGATGAAGAAGATATAGGTCCTTTGGCTGGAGGTTGAAGATGAAGTATAATCAGGGCGTGTTTTGTGTTATGTAATTATTATTTCAGTTATATTAACGGATGTATAGCCACCCAAGTGGTAAGGCAGTGCGCTGGTAATCAGGAGGTCATGGGTTCGAGCCCCAGCGCGCTGCCTTTTGCTTTTTCTCTCATTTTTTGTACATTTTTTATCCTTCCAGCGCGCATGGGCCTTCCCCTCCTGGGCCTGACTTTTTTTCTAACATTCCTCCCCCCTGTTTCATATTTGCACCCTGGCCCAATTTTATTTTATTTCTTCATTTTTATTTTATTTATTTTCTTAAATATATTTTTTAAATACTAAAAAATCATAAAATACAAAAAAAAATGATGTATTTATATTTTGACTTGGTTTATTTTATTTTTCTCACAAAAAAAAGTTATTTTTATTTATTATACTAAGTAAACCTTACAAACTTAATTAATATTATTTATTTATTTTTCTTCACACCATTTAAAATACATTATTTTAATATGAAAAAGACTAAAAATATTCCATAATACTATAAATATTTTCAAGATAAAAAATGCAAAAAAAAAAATACTTTTCTTAAGCTTTACTTTCTTTTGATTAATTAATAAAATTAGGGTTTTCATATAAAGTCTTTTCTCAACAGTTTGAAACTTAATAAATTTTTATTTTATTTTATTAGGTTTAGGTAAAATACCTTTTTCATAAAACATCAAATAAAATATCCATTTTCTCCACATTTACCTTCTTGCATATTTAATTCATCTTGTACATTATTTATTTCGATTCTTGTATAAATTCAATATGGTTGTAATAGACTAATTAGGTACAAATTCTTGCAATCCCCATTTATAAATTGTATACCCCCCTTCCCACAAATGTCGTAATAGCGTAGTAACTTTAAATTATGTAATGTATCGCTTTATATACAATTGCTAGTAATTAGGGTTTGTATGGAAAGACTTAAAACCAATAAATAGAAAACCCTAATCCAAGACTAAATCAAGCATGAAAACAATGCATTTTGAACACAAACACCCCTAGGGTTAGTCCACTTGGTTGCCTTATACAAAATAGCCATATTATGCATGTAAGGTGTCTTAGCAAAAACAAGCAAATACAAGATCATAGTCCCTCGATGACGCTATCTAAGTTGCCTTTCAAATTATCTTAGTCCCTCAAAAATAATGCTAAGTTACCTTGCAATATTGCTAATAATGGCTATACGATGACCCACGCCCGTCCCGTTTACATCCAAAGATAGGGTTGCTTACTAAATCAATGGTAAGATAACAATGTTAAAGGAAAAGAAAATGAACAAGAAAGACTTTTGAGTAGGTAGAATGTTACTAACTACTTGCTCCATTTCAAAACAAATATCCTTTCTATTTTCAAAATAAACACCAAACATCTTACAAACATTAAAGACATTTTCAAAAGATTGACATCATTGTATACATTCTTACAAACAAGAATCATTACAAAGATTGCCTAAGCAATGGCATCTTTACAAAATACTTTCAAAAACCACACAAAGCACATTTTCAAACAAAAGCAAGTGATCTAGCAAGTAACTAAGAGCCCATAGAAAACCATGGATGAAAAGGGTGCTAATACCTTCCCTTTTCATAATCTACTCCCCGAACTCAAGAAATAATCTCAAAGATCTTTCTTGTGCTTTTTCATCTTTCTTTTTAGATAAAAGAAAAGTCGGTGGCGGCTCTTGCTAACTGAAATATTTGCGATCAAATGCAAAACCTATAAGTCAGTTCTCCCACCGTATCACACATTGGATTGACAGATGAATTTTTCAGTCAACTGCTCAAAAGTCAACTGTATACTGAAAAGTCAAACTTTGACTTTTTGGTAAAATTCAAGTGCCAAAGATCATAATTCATCAAAACATGTCAAAATATGAAACTTATTCACCAAGAAATCAAAAAGTCAAGATTTCATTTTGAAAAGTCAAAATTTCTAAACTTAGAAATTTTTCTAAGTGTTGGAAATTTCATGTTTTTTCATAACTTTGAACAAAATTTTCACCATGATGCAAGATGATTCAAGAGAAACTTCTAACTCAAAAGTTGTAGATCTCCATGAAATATACAACTTTGCTTTACACAACTCCTTCCAAAAGTGCTTGGATCTCAAGTTATAATTTTAAGAACATGTGGTCATGAAACAAAACACTTAGTGAAATTTTTGCCCTAATTTGGTCAGGATTTTGACGCTACTTCATGGAACTTTTTCATATAGTTCCAAGGGGAATCTTAAAAAGCAATTCAAAGATGGATTGTAGATAACATTACAAGCTTTCCAAAATGTCCAAGAAATCCTTGAGATCATTCTTGAGTAGGGAGAATCGAAGAGATGAAGTTAGGGTTTTCACACTTGAATTACAAGTCACTTTGTGATGAACAAGAATTCAATTTCAAACCTATGCTGCACAATTTTGTTTTGCAGGCCTCTAAACCTCAAGATCTATCCATAATCAGAAGATTAAACTTGCTTTTGAGCTATTATCCACTTGATTCAAGCTTTGTCCAAGTAAATTTTCCATTAATGGACAAAGTTCACACTTCCATTTTGGAAAAGTGACTTTAATCACAATGTCAACTTGTATGAAGCTTTTCACCTATTCTTTCTACACAAGCATGCTCTATAAACTCAGAACAAACATGTTTAAAGTTGCAAGCCACCCTACAAGACATGTACCTTGCATTGAAACCATGTTTTTCAAGATAACTTCAAAAACAAGTCAAAAACTCATAACATGTGATCTTTGTTTTCTGACCTCCTCAAGTCATCTAACCTTTTCCATATATTTATACAAGTGCATTGCAATCTAACACACGAGGAAACAAGTCCTAAAACTCCCCAAAACCAGAAATTTCCATACAAGCACAAAAACTTATCATTTCTGATTTTTGGAACCCAACTTCAAATCCCCTCGTGTGTTTCTTGGCCAAACCATACACAAAGCTTCTAATACACATATAGAAACTATCTCAACCCCTGTTTTCAAACTGTAAAACCATTTACACCATTCTCCATTTTCAAAAATAGGACATTTCACATTAACTTCTTCATCTTGATTTAAGAACTCTCACCACAAAGTAAGCTTTGCAATAGCTTCCTGGAGGTGCAAGGAAGCTCACTCAATCATCAAAATACTTTAAAAGTAGCTCTAACTCAAAATACGATCTCCAGCTGCAAGGTGAGTTTTCTGACTTTTCATCTCATTATTTAGGCATTGTTAGGTCTTGATTTATGAAGATAAAATGTAGATAACTTTGCCACGAAGTTGTACATATCCATAGTTTGCATTTATGTGGCCTGAGCTTAGAGAATTTTAGAGTTGAAGTTTTCTGAAATTTTTAGGGTTTGAATTAGGGCCAGAAAAATTCTCATTCATCTTTGACTGTTAGCTTAAGTTACTTATTTGTTTGGATTCGTGGGAAGAAATGCTATAACTTTCATGTTTGAACTTTTCATTTTTGTTGAGAAATGAAGAAGATACAGGTCCTTTGGCTGGAGGTTGAAGATGAAGTGTATTCAGGGCGCGTTTTATGTTATGTATTTATTGTTTCAGCTATATTAACGGATGAATAGTCACCCTAGTGGTAAAGCGCGCGCCTGTTCACCCTTAGGTCCTGGGTTCAAACCCCAGCGTGACCTTTTGCTATTTTTACAATTTTTTGACTTTTTTTTGTGTTTTTTTTAGGCAGCGCTTGGGCTCTTCATATGGGCCTAGTTTTTTTTCTCATAATACTCCTTACATTACTGATTAACCCCCTGACTTTTCTTTATTTTTTTTATTTTTTATTTTATTTTTCTTCATTATTATTATTATTAATATTTTCATTATTATTATTATTTTCATAAAATCATAAAAAATCCAAATTTATTTTTACTTATTTTTTATACTAATGTATTTTATTTTCCATAAAACAAAAGGATAAAAAACATTTTTTTCTTAAAATAAATAAATTTCCTTTCTTTTCATAAATAATTTTAGACTTAGGATAAATTAATATATTATTTTGTTTTCTTAGTTAAAATTAATTTAGAACTTAGTTTATTTTAATTAATTAATCTTCATTTTATTTTCATTAATTTAAAACCTTTTCATAAAAAATCCTAAAAATCCTTTTTCAAATTAATTTCTTTTCTTAAATAGTTTGATTTAATTTTATTTAATTTTAATTAATCGTCCCCTTTATTTAGGTCAAGATAAAACCATTTCATAGTAACAAAAAAAAATCATTTCTTTTTTCATTTGCACTTGTACATTATTTATTCAATTCTTGCACAATATTCAATATGGTTGTAATAGATCATTAGGTTTAATTTTCTTGCAATCACCATTTGTAAATTTGTACACCCCCTCCCCTAATGATGTAATAGCGTAGTAATTTTACTCTTTTACAATTTATCGCTTTTATATAACATGCTAGTAATTAGGGTTTTTATGGAAAGACTAAAACCAATACTTAGAAAACCCTAATTCAAGAAAAAAAACAAGCATGAAAACAATACATTTGCACACAAGCACACCTAGGGTTATCCCACTTGGTTTCCTTATATAAAATGGCCATATTACGCATGTGAGGTATCTTAGCAAAAAAACAAACAAATACAAGATCATTGTCCCTCGATGATGCTATCTAAGTTGTCTTACAAATGATCTTAGCCCCTCAAAAAGAATGCTAAGATACCTTGCAACATTGCTAATCATGGTTATACGATGACCTACGCCCATCCCATTTACATCCAAAGATATGGTTGCTTACCAAATCAATGGTAAGACAACAATGTTAAAGGAAAAGAAAATGAACAAGAAAGACATTTAAGTAGGTAGATTGCTCCTAATTACTTGCTCCATTTCAAAAAAAAAATACTTACACTTTAAAAAAATCTTACAAAACTTGAAAACATTTTCAAAAGATCAACATCTTTGTATACATTCTTACAAACAAGAATTATTACAAAGATTTCCTAAACAATGGCCTCATTACAAAATACTTTCAAAAACCACACAAAGCACAATTTCAAACAAAAGCAAGTGATCTAGCAAGTAACTAAGAACCCATGGATAACCATGGATGAAAAGGGTTCTAATACCTTCCCTTTTCATAATCTACCCCCCCCCCCCGAACTCAAGAGACAATCTCAAAGGTCTTTCCTGTGCTTTTTCACCTTTCCTTTTGGATAAAAGAAAAGTCGGTGGCGACTCTTGCTAACCGCAACATTTGCGATCAAACGCAAAACCTTCAAGTCAGTTCTCCCACCGTACCATGGGGATAAATTTCCATTGTTAAGATTTTTGAACAATTAGACCGTAGTAGATATCACCTAGGACTATGGATACCCTATAGGTTATAGGTAAAATCTTGATAACATAATTGCTTGGTTTCATCATAATTCACTAAGGACTTAAGGGTTAGGATAAAAGACAAAAGGTTTTCCCACTAAGGAC
This sequence comes from Vicia faba, assembly GCA_948472305.1. NCBI lineage: Eukaryota > Viridiplantae > Streptophyta > Magnoliopsida > Fabales > Fabaceae > Vicia > Vicia faba. The sequence goes on along the minus strand of OX451739.1, from coordinate 420,444,332 downwards.
TTAGGGGAAAACAAACTAAAGATTCAGTAGTTGAAAGTAATGAACTTGTTGAAGATATCAAGAATGAAGGCTAATACAGGGCCAAACCATACACTTACCCTAGCATGCTTCTCATATCTATTAAATATCCATTTTATCTTTCTGTTGATTAAGTGACAATTTCAAAACCATATCCTAAAGTAATGTTTTTGTTTAATTGAACATGAATTGAACTCGATAACTGCATGCAGTCCTTGAGATCGACATTCGGGGAATTTACCATTATTACTACAAGGTAAAAATAGTACACTTGCTATTTTTCCCATCAAGTTTTTGGCGCTGTTGTCGGAGACTGCCTAGTTATTAAGTGTAATTTGAGTTAAATTAAAATTTTGTTGCTCTACAACTAAAATTTCTTTTTTGTAATTTTTATATTATTGTTATTACTGATTTTTCCTAACCTTTGCATGTGAGGAAAGCCTTCACATGAATTTCTTTTTGACGCAGAAATCGAAAGAGCTTTTCACACAAGGTGCAGATAAGCTCGGTTAGTTAGACATGAATCAGAAGGTTCATCAGATCATTCAGGTTAAGATTCTGAAAAGGAAAAAATAATGGCTGATGACCCACCACCACCAGAGAGACTTCTTGGGGATTATGGAGGAGAAAATTCTCCAGCATGTCGATTGACTATTGTTAACCAACCGATCAATGTTGCAAATTTTCAACTATATCCTTCAACCATCTGCCAACTCGAGAACAGATCTTTCACCAAAAAGATCAATGAAGATGCCAATAAGCATTTTCAGAGATTGAGGGGCACTTTGAAGAAGACAAGAAATTAACGATATTCCCGTTCACACTGTCTGAAGAGTGGTTTTACTCATTTCCTGTTGGAAGTATCACCACTTGGGAATAGATGGGGAAGACTTTTCTTGATGAGTACTTTCCTACTTCTGTTTATATTTGCAAAAGATATGATATTGTGAATTTTAAGCAGAAGGAAGGAGAGTCGCTAGGTGATGCTTATAAGAGGTTCAAGAGGTTATTAGTAGCATGTCCCACTCACAACATGGGCCAAACTGAGCAAATGCAAATGTTTGTAAATGGCCTCAGAATGAAGACAAAGCAGCTTATTGATACAGTTGTCGGTGGCTCATCCAACTTTACAAGAACCACTGGTGTGAAGAAGATTATTGAAGTTATTCCTGCAAATGAGCATCTGGAGCTATATGACAGAGTTGTAAGCAAACTAGAGGGAGTTATTGATTTGAAGTTGGAAGTGAATAAGCAACTAAAAATTGAAGAGGCCATTGGTGTAGAAGTGGAGAAAAAGCTGAAAGCAATGAACATGGGTACGCAACAGGTAGCTCAAGTTCAACAGGTACAAAAGGTTGTTTGTGAAATTTGTAGTGGACCACACCTTACTGTGTAATGTCTTGCAACTCCATAAAAAATTGAGGGGATAAAATTCTTGAGGAAAAATAACCCATATTCTAACACCTATAATCCTGGGTGGAAGATTCATCCTAACTTCTCCTGGAAAGATCAGCAACAACAAGCTCCTCAGAAGGAAGAGCGGGAGGTGGATATTGAAAACATGGCTGCCCATATCTCTCAATTTCAAGAAGAGACAAGGATTAATCACAGGAATACCACAGCTGTAATCAAGAATTTTAAAGTTCAAATGGGACAGATTGTATAACAGGTAGTGTTGCGAGCACAAGAAATGAGAAAGCTGCTGAAGAGAAGAAAGATGAGGTAAAATTTGATGATTATATCATAGAAGTGGAGTTGGAAGTAAGAGGGAACAGGAAAAAACAGGAAGAAGTGGTATCACCTGTAAAGCCAATTGAAGAGAAGACTAAATCAATGATCAAGTTATCGTATCCATCTCGAGTGGCAAAGAAGGACACAAAAGAGAAAGAGTTTGATAAATTTTTCCAAATTTTTAAAAAGCTAGAGATTAATATACCATTATTTGAAGCACTCGAGGAAATGTATTTGTATTAGAAACTCATGAAAGAGGCCTTATCAAAGAAGAGATCAATAGGAGAGGGATCGGTACCCTATGATGAGAAATTGTGTGTGATTGAACCATGGACAAAAATACATGTCAAGCAGAAGGATTTGGGGTCAGTGGAAATACCATACACCTTAAAAGATAGAACTTTCAAAAGGGTTCTAATTGATTCTGGTTCTAGTGTGAGTTTAATGCCATTGTTTATTTTTAAAAAGCTAGGTATTGAGAAGATAAGCGAGAGTGGGACTAAATTGAAATTTGTCAATCATACCATCAAGCAGTCATATGGGATAGCTGAAGATGCATTGGTAGAAATTGACAATTTTGTTTTCCCAACTGATTTTCAGATCATGGAAATCCATAAAGATGAAGAGACTCATATCATTCTTGGTCGACCATTTATGCTTACTAGTCGATGCAATTTAGATATTGAGACATTTAATCTGACACTTAAATCATTTGATAAGGAGATAACTTTGAAGGTGTTGGAGAACCAGAAGCAAGGTGCAGGTGGAAAGAATAAATCTTCAGTCAGAATGATCAAAGTAGAAAGAGAAAGCAACAATTCAAAATCACTCCCAAAATAAGTCTCAGGAAAAATATCTCAGGTGGCATCAATAAAAATTCCTAAGCTCAGTCAAGAAGAAAATAAGAGAAAGAAGAAGGAACATCAACCTGAGAAGATGAAATTTGGAATTGGCTGGAAGCACAAATGGGATGATATTTTTTATCTGAATGAGTTTTGGATTGCGGAAGAGACAAGAAACAAGGTGCGGAAGAGGAAATACCCTCCATAAGGGGATGAACCATCGAGCCATGTGACGTTAATTGGAGCAATTCATGGGAGGCAACCCACGCTTTTAATAACTTAGTTTTTGTTTAATTTTGTTTGCAGGTAATAAAAAGGGAGTCTTACTTGTGAAAACTAGAAGGCAGCAGCATGTGTTGCATTACCCTCTTAAGCTACCTTCTCGAGCTTGTTCTGAAACATTAGGGTAAATATTTAGTTCAACTTGGGGGGGGGGGGGGGGGGGGGGGGGGTTATTTCTTTTCTTCTTTTCAAATTATTTGTTAGTTCTATGCAAATTGTTGTGTAAATTCACGAGTTGAAGTCCTCCAAATTTGACCAAAAATTTTGTTTTGATCAAGAAGTTGGTTCTCATAGAGTTTGAGAATAGTATATAGATACAAAGAGATGGTTGTTCAAGGGTGGGAAGTTCGGAAAAACATGACAGGGATGCGAGTCTAACGTGTAGGTTTGTACCATAGTTGAATCCTGAGAAGTACTCCAGTAGTAGTTTATCCTCACAGTCTGGCATAATATAGACTCCCATGCATGTATGATTGATGGAGAAATAAATAAATTGGCACCAAATGATGACAAGGCAGTAAAAGGAAATTGGCTCACTAAGTTGGGTAGCCCTCATCTGGTTATTCATCCCAAAAGGGGTTGATCCCGAAACATCGTCCAAAAGGACAATATATAACTGCAAAGTTTGAAAATTTCATCGGTAATTAAAAGTACCCAATGCTAATATTTGGTTCCTGAGCAAAAATTCTTGATTAGTCTTGTGCATCTAATGATCATCATAATTCTCATTGCCTTAATTTGACTGTCCGAATGAAAAAAGGAGCAAAATCGGAAAGAGACTTAAGTACAAAGCACAGTTAGAAAGGTGTCTGAAGAGGAAACTCTAGATTTAAAGATTCTTAAAAAAACTTTTTACGTCATGTGAACATCGGACTGACTGCTTTTTGATCAATTTAAATGGATGTCTCACCTATGAGTACCGGGTTGTTGTGATTTTTATGAGTTCTTGTAATGGTTGCTTGAGGTTAAGCAACAGTTTAAGTTTGGGGGAGTTTAATCAGTGGTTTTTACACCTTTATTTACAGTTGATTTTAGTTATAGTTTCTTTACATTACCAAATGTTTTAGTTCATTTTGCTATGTTTTATGTGTTGGTTGTGTATTTTGTTGTTTTCAGGCTCATAGGAATAAAACCAGGAAAATCAATGTGAAAAGTGCAGAATTCAGAGTTTCAGAGGAAGTCTCAAAAATCAAGCTACAAGGTACCTAACACGGCCACTCGTGTGCCTGACACGGGCCGTTCCAGGAAAGGATGCTCAGCAGGCAGGTTTGGGAGAAGAGGCAGAGGCTAACACGGCCCGTGTCAAAAGGTATGGGCTAGAGTGTTGTTGGAGAGATGGACAAATAATGATATAGGTGCTTGTGTCAGGTGACACAGACCGTGTCGGCCTATGATGTTGATTTCCTGATTTTTTTTCATGCTTTTTCCATATGTTAAGCTGTGATGGCATTTTGGGTACTTCCAACTACTTGGATGAATGGTGACTATTTAAATGAGTTTCCACAAGGAATAAGGGGACTTTTGAGGGGAGAAGATTAGGAACGATAAAGATTGGTGTTTTCAAGAGATTTGGAGACGGAGATTCCTTCATGAGCAACAGAAATTAAAGATCGAAGAATCCTCACCTTTTGTAATGTCTAATTTTATTATTTATTTTCTTTTTAATACTATGAGAGGCTAAACCCCCCAAAGCTAGGGGATATCCCTGATTTACAAATGTATTGATTTTGAATTCTTGATTTTGATACAATAGTTTCTTTTTAATTTAATTGTTCAATGTTCTTATGCCCTTCGTATCGGACAAATAGGGATTGATCCACGGTTAACAATTAGAGATAGACCGCCATTGTTAAGGTTTTTGAACAATTAGACCATAGTAGATATCACCTAGGACTAGGGATACCCTATATGTTATCGGTAAAATCTTGATAACATAACTGCTTGGTTTCATCATAATTCACTAAGGACTTACAGGTTAGAATAAAAGACCAAAGGTTTTCCCACTAAGGACTTGGGGGGAAAACTAAAGATTTGGTAGTTGAAAGTAATGAACTTGTTGAAGAGATTAATAATGAAGGCTAATATAGGGTTAAACCACACACTTACCCCAACATGCTTCTCATATCTGTTAAAAAGCCATTTTTTCTTTCTGTTGATTAAATGACAATTTCAAAACCATATCCCAAAGTAAAGTTTTTGTTTAATTGAACGTGAATTGAACTCGATAACTGCATGCAGTCCTTGAGATCGACATTCGGGGAATTTCCCATTATTACTACAAGGCAAAAATAGTACACTTGCTATTTTTCCCACCAGTGTATGGACCTCATTGATTGCTGTTCATAATCGTTGTGACTCTTCATTTATCGTAATTGGGCTTCCATCAAAGCTAGAAATGTTTGCCATTACTAATGATGGTAGTTGTTATAACATTCACCGTCATATTTTGATGAGTGATTTCTCTCTTAAATAGCTGGCCACTGCGTAACGGTCTCACCAATTTCGGGTTGTTTATAACATCTAGGCCCAGTGACAGTATCCAATGTATTAGATCGTCCAATATCTCTTCATCTTCTCATATGGTCGATCATAACCTCCCACGGCCTCAATACTCGACTCGGTCATGAAGCTCTTTGATATGATGTCCCACTCGGCCCAACATGCAATGCCCGATCCGTCTACCTTTTCCAGATCCTTCATATCCTTCCTAACCCGACCAATGGATCTACGTATGAACACTTTCTTACTCAGAAAAAGGACTACACCATAGATCATGACAACAAGTAGTGCATTGAAAGCAACCCAGTTTCCTCTCTCAGCCACATCTCTAGCTTTTGTTTCTAGAAATGCTAAGTCAAAACCATAAACACCATTATTTGGTTTCCAATTATCTTTCACTTTCTTCAGGCTCAAATAAAGAGCACCAGCGATGAAATCCTCTCTTATCTTCTCAAGTTTGCAGACAAAAGGTATGTTGTCCTTAATTTTCAAGTTCAAGAGATAAGCTTACTCCTCTAGATTGGGATCTAATTGATAATCTTGGAATGTGAAACATCTCAAACCAGGATCATAGAATTCCAGAAGGGTCAATAGAGCTCTCTGATCAACTATGATATCAAGTAACCACAACAGGCTATCATAATTATCATCAAACTTCTTTAGTTTATCACCCACTAACAGAGTGCTTAACCTCTTCAAAAGTGGTACCCTGGTACTAGAAAACTTGTAGCCATAAGTATGTCTGGTAGCTTCCTTTCCATTATCAGTGTTGTTATCCATCTTTGGTGCAAATAATAACTCTTGAAGTACCCTAGAATTGACATGCATATGATAGTTAACATTTTTGTACATAATTTTCATCAATTTTTTTGGAAGTAAATATGCTACGGTGCAAAAATGATAGGATCAAGGTTTCCATAACACTGGACATAGCTGAACTGCCGAAATAAACGGCTATCTCAAGATGATAAGTCTAAAACAAAACCAAGAGATCATATAGTCACCAACAAGAACAAATTCACAAACAAGAACAAAGTCACCAAGAAAAAGTCACCATCGGTACTTGTAATAGTCATCTCTCCCCTCACAGGTGAAGTCTAGGTCAGGGTGAGGTAAAGGTTAATCAGAGTCGTAGGTTCGCTTGAAAGTACTATCATTATACAACATATGTGATGATGATTGCACCCTCTTAAAACCTACTATGAATGTGGCTCTCATTATTGGACATGATAGATCATCCGCCTATCATTCGTCATGACTCTCCACTCTAATCCTATGTGTTCCTTGTGTTATACAATTTTGGCCTGGGTAATGGGCCTTTTACCTCAATAGTAACAACTCACCCAACAGATAGACATCACAACAATAATATCCAGAGTATATGAAACCATGAAATAAGATGCAATGCGTGAAAGAAAATAAATAAAGCAGTAAAGCAATAAACAGAAAAAACACCCAAAGAAAAGAAAGAAAAAAACACAAGCTAGGACTAACTTGCGTAAGGATGGACCAGTAATTGTTCAATCTTTCCCCAGCAGAATCACAAGCTGTCGCGTTTGGGATTTTCATCGATGAAAGAATGAAGCAGAAATGACAGAAGAGTCGCCATCAATGTTATTTATCCCAAAAGAGGGAAAGGAAACATTGAGTAAACCTGAGGGAAGAAAAGGATCATGGTCTCACAACCAAGAGAAAGAGGGTAAGGAAGTCAGTTACGCAAGGGGAAGTGTTGTACCCCAAAATTTGCCCTCCCATTTCCTCAACATTTTCTCATCACAAGACCTTTGAAGATCAAGATCCAGTTAGGGTTTCCTCTGCTCAAGACTTCTCCTTGCACTGTGGACTCAAATTAGGGTTTGTGTTTGCCCTAGGATGTTTTAACCTAAAATGCCTAAGATGACTTTCATGTTTCATATTGGACTCCAAAGTTTACCCATGCCAAGTTTCAAGTCTTGATTCCAAGTTTTGCCCAGTCAATTGGACAGTTGACCTAGAAATCAGCTGTATTGGGGAAAAAGTCAACGGTGGCCAATTGACAGTCAAACCTCATGAAATTTGACCCACATCAACATTATGAACTCATATGAACCCTTTGATCAAGTTTGGATCACAATTCCACAAGAAATCTGATCAGATCACCAAAAGGGCAAAATGGTCATTTTTAGGGTTTTGACTGTACAAAGGCAATTTTTGACTGTTTGACCTAACCAATGGCAAACCAAGTTCACATATGGACTCAAGGACTCAATGAAATGGTCTTGAAACATTCATCAAGCTCAAAAGATCCCAAGTACACAAGATTGACAGTTGAATTTCCCAGTCAATTGATCAATTTTGACTGTATACTGAAAAGTCAAACTTTGACTTTTTGGTTAAAATCAAAAGTCAAGATTCATTTTTCATCAAAACTTGCCAAATCATGAAACTTGTTCACCAAGAAATCACAAAATGCAAATTAGGGTTTGAAAATGGAATTTTTCATAACTTAGATTTTTTCTAAGTTATGAAAAACCCTAATTTTTTCCCAACTTTGCCCCATCTTTTCACCAAGATCCATTTGGATTCAAACAAAAGTCAAAACATGAAAGTTGTAGCTTGTTGCATAATCTACAACTTTGATTCACAAAGTTTTCTCATTTGAAGCTTGTATCTCAAGTTACAATTTTTTGAATAAGGGCACTAAACCATTTTTAACTTAGTGAAATTTTAACCTATTTTGACAAGGTTTTCTACCCCACTTCAAGGCCACTTTTCATGCCCTTCCACTTGGAATTTTAATTTGCATTTCAAAGATAGATTGTAGTACACATTCCAAGCTTTCCAAAATGTCAAAAAACTCATCAAACAACCTCATAACTTGAGAGATTCGAATTTCACAAATTGGCAAAAATTCACTTTTGTTCTTCATCAAAACATGTTCATAACTTTGCAAATTTGAATTCAGCTTGCTTTATGCTTGATTACAGGTCCTTGAACCATTCCATACTCAATAATTTAATGCATATTTAATGTGTTAAGACCATGTTCTTTGTGTTCTAACATTGCATAGTGGATTAATCCTAAACTAGATAAAGTGAACTTTCCATTTTTGAAAAAGATTAGCTTTATGTCAATTTAGAAATCAAGAAGGTACAAGCAAAATCCTTTTGGCACAAGATTATGGACAAGTTTCTCTGATCAAGATAAGATTATGCAGCACATTAGGAGGCCCCCTACTGACCTAAAAACCATCAACTTGCTTTTGTTGCTTAACATAGAAGAAAAGTCCATAACTTATGCCAACTCTCTCCTCAGCTTAAAAAACACAAGAAAGAAGTTATCAAACACATTACACATAACATATCCAAGCTAACACACGAGTCCTTGACCTCTCAAGCACCCTCCATCTCAGAATCACCTTGAAACTGCTCAAACAGGGCAACCCCTGCAGATTGAGTGCTATCTCTCAATCCCTTCGAGCATTCTTGACCAAACCTGTTCCTCTACCTTCCTTACAACATATGCAAGCTAACCATGGCCTAAAACCTGACCTGTAATCACCCTAACAGTTTCCACCATTTTCATTTTTTCCTTTTGCAGTTGATGTTCCATAGCTTGATTCAGAAGCTCTCAAGACAAAGTAAGCATTGAAACAGCATCCCTGGACCTCAAGGAAGCTTTTCCAATCATTACATTGCACTGAAGGTTCCTCATTCTCCACATAGAAGTTCAACTGCACAGGTAAAACTTTGAACTCGTATCTCTCTTATCATGCATCTCTAGTCTTAAGTTTGTGAAGAAACAAGGTTCTACTCATAGCCCTGAACATGTACATATCTTTACATTTCATTTCTTTTGCCTGAGTAGGGAGAATTTGTAGTTTAAAAATGGCAGAAAAATTAGGTTAGGATTTGGGGGAGGAGAAATTCTCCCTCATCTTAGAGAGTTAGGTCAAGTTCCATACATGGTTAGAATCGTCTCTTCATGCTGAACATTTGTTGTGTTATGAGTTTTTGCTAAAAAGCCAGGAATCAAGAGTTAGAAGAAGCTGAACATGGCGCGCGTTTTTTCAAATATTTTGTGCTGGAGGTTGAAGACAGTGATCATTGGGCTGGGCTTTTATGTTATTTCTCTTCACACCACTCATTTGCTATTACACCCCCTGAGCCCATTTGCTTCATTTTTGACTCTTTTTGACTTTTTCTTTTTTGGTTGACTTTGTTTATTTTTTCTCAGGATATAAAAAACATAAAAATATTTTTTTCATCTTTTTTTGAATTTATGGCATATTTATTTGATTTATTTCCTTGTTTATACATAAAATATATACATATTAATATTTAGAATAAATATAAAAATAGTGTAAATACAATTTTTATTTTTTGTTTACATTCTGATAATAGTCCACATAAAAAAATACTTTTTTATTATTATTTATTTTATTAAATATTTTTGCACATAATGCATATTTAAGAAATTAATATATGTATATATATATATATATATATATATATATATATATATATATATATATGTTTATTAATATATTTAAGATAAAATATAAAAATACTTGAATTTTTCATTTTTATTAATATTTGATACAAAAATACTCTTTTTCATAATATACTTCATTATTTTTATTTTTATAAATAGTAAATAAATATTTGTATTAAATTAGATAATAATACATTTTCTTTTAAAATTAGGGTTTTTGCCCTAAATTCAAAATACTCCAAAAAATAATACATTTTTATTTTCTTTTATCTTTTACATAAATAATATTTTTTTCATACATATACAAAACATTCTTTTTGCATCTTGCATTCTTATTTAATTTTTGTACATTGATTAAATTGCAAATATTCAAATTGATGTAATAATTTAGATTTAAATTTTTGTCAATATCCCCATTTGAACATTTGTACCCCGCCTTCCCATATTTGGTTTTGTAATAGCTTAGTAATTTAAATTTCGCACTTTATTGCTTTCTAATGATAACATGTTAGAATTAGGGTTTGTATGCGAAAAAACGATAAAAAAAATAGTTATGACCTAATACAAGATGAATGAGCATGAAAATAAACAACACATCTCACACTTGCATCCCTAGGGTATTCCACTTGTTGCCTTCCAAAATTGGGCCATATTGTATGTTGAACTTCTTTGGGCAAAGCAAAACAATTTGAATGATCATAGTCCCTCGATAAATTTTTTCAAAACAAACAAATGATCAAGTCCCTTAAAGAAAATTGCCCAAAGACATTTAACGCCGTTGCAATTATGGTCTAAACGATGACCCGCGCCTGTCCCTTTCACATCCCAACATAAGGTTGTCCACCAAATACAATGGTGGAACAAACTTGTTAAAAGGGTTAAAACATAGCAATAATCTTTTGAGAAATTTAGGAGTAGATAACCTCTTAGTTACTTGAATCAAACTTGCAAAACAAAACACTTGCCTAATTTCAAAACCACACCTCACTACACTTTCAAAACAAACTTTCAAAAAACAAATGAAAACCTTTTTCAAAAGACATACATCTTTGTATACATCCCCACATGGATCATTACAAAGGTTGCCATCATATTGGCCTCTTTTCAAAACATTTTCAAAACCCACACACTCAAGCACCATTTCAAACAATTGAAAACAAAAGGCAAGTGATCTAAGCAAGTAACTAAGAGCCCATGGATAACCATGGATAGAAAGGGTGCTAATACCTTCCCTTCCTATAATCTACTCCCCGAACCCAAGAAAACATCTCAAAAGGTTTTTGCTGTTCTTTTTAACCTTTCCTTAGGATAAAATAAAAAGTCGGTGGCGACTCTTGCTCAACCGAAACATTTGCGAAAACAAACGCAAAACCTCAAGTCAGTTCTCCCACCGTATCACAGAACTGGCGACTCTGCTGGGGATTGAAATAAAAGTGGAGTAACCTTAGGGCTTAGATCACCTTTGTTTTCAATTGATTGTCTTGTTTGCTTTTATATTTGTGGGCTTTGTATCGGAGTTTTTTAGATCCTAACCCGGATCTGGGGATACCTTCTTAGAAAGTAGCAACAAGGCTGTGAGGGAACTGTGCGGGGTATACCGACATGGTTGAAACAGTCTGCTACGTTGATGTGGCACTTTGGTGTGTACCGGTAACCCTTGAGTTCAGTCAAGGAGAGTACGGGGCCGCCGCGTGGTGTCGTGAAGCATCAACTGACCTTAGGAACCTTAATTGAACCATCTTGGCCTTTTAGGGGTAGTGAGATAACTGACTTTGGTGCAGTCCGAGGTTGGTTGATACTCGATACTACACTCAATTGAGGGTTGCTTTCCTGGGATATTTCGGTCGCCAGTTCAGTGGCTAAATCGAAACGATGAACAATGAAAGTAATCCAGTGATATTGGGACCTTTAGAACCCAGTTACTTCTAATAGGACAGGTTGAGCCCACCAAACTTCAAGAGGGTAATACCCAGACCTCATGCAGGCCTAAACTCTAAGGGTTTGTCTTGTGGGACTTGTGTGCCTTACCATGTTTGCCTTTGTGAATATTTGTGGTGTATTTAATCATAACATCATGACATCATACAACATCATGAGCATTGACTAACCATTCAAGGGTTTCGAATCTTCATCTTTGTTCTTGTTTTATAGGACATGGAAACTGCTCGCAGAAAGACAATTCAGATTAGCCTTGTAAAGATCCCTCCTCAGCTTAAGGAACTTATGTCCAGGATTCCCGAGGGTTCTTCATTCAGTGAGAGACATGGAAGACTCATCAGCTTGGTTAACACCAACATTTAGGAGGATTTGATAAAAGTCCTGTTCCAGTTCTTTGACCCTCTGCATCACTGTTTCACTTTTCCGGATTATCAATTGGTGCCTACACTAGAAGAGTTCTCCCGACTCCTGAAGGTCCCTATCCTTGATCAACTACCCTACAACGGTACGGAAGAGGAGCCTAAGCTTGAAGAGATTGCTAAAGCCTTGCACCTACAGTCATCTGACCTCAAGGGACATTGGGAAGTTAGAAGTGGTATCAAGGGTTTCTTAGCCAGGTTTCTGTTCGAGAAGGCCCAAGAATGTTGGAACTCCCTTGACCTACAAGCTTTTGAAGAAGTTATGGCCCTCCTTGTCTATGGTTTGGTGTTATTCCCTAACCCAGATCAGCTTATTGATATCAGTGCCGTCCAGATCTTCATGACCAGGAATCCTATACCTACGTTGCTGGGGGACATCCTTCACTCATGTTACACTCGAACCATGAGAAGAAGGGGTGTCCTTATGTGTTGCACTCCTCTCCTGGGAAGGTGGTTTATTTCGCATCTTCCGCAATCAGTTTTGAAGAACGAGCGGGGTTTGAGATGGTCACAACGGTTAATGACTCTCACGCATGCAGATATACATTGGTGCCCTAGGTCTAGGGAAGACATCACTATCATTGATCGTTGTGGGGAGTACCCTAATGTTCCTTTATTTGGAATCAAAGGAGGTATTACTTACAACCCATGCCTGGCTTGGAGACAGTTTGGTTATGCTCGGAGGGATGGCCCTCATGACATGTTAATTCCTAACATAGTTTTTGACTTCGACAATGATACTCAAGGACTTCGTCAGAGATTTATCAGAGCTTGGAGGATGCCAAGTAGGATAGACAGCAAGACACTGGGGCACAGGAACTCCATCCCGTTGGAACCTTATCTCAAGTGGGTACGAGCCCGCTCCCAGAAGTTAGTAATGCCTTATCCTCATATGCTCCCTGTGATCAAAGAACCAGTCTTGGAAGGAGAGGTGTCCTACACCATTCAACATCCCGACATGCCCACCTCCTGGGAAGAAATGCAGAAGAGTTGGGTCCAGCTTAAGGAAGAACGGAATTCTCTTGAGACCAGTCTGCATGCTAGTGAAAAGAAGGTCCTGGAACTCACCCGCCTACTGCACGAGGAAAAGAATCTCAACGCCTACATCGCGCCAAAGAGGATGCGCAATGTTTTTTTTCCTTAAGGAGTCATTTTGTAATATTTAGCCCATGGGGCATTTATGTACTAACGAATTTCTCCTTATTAATATGATGTGCGTTCCTTTTTGTCTACAACAAATTTTGAATATTCTAAATCCTTGAATGCATTGCATACATACGCATTCCATTGCACCATATGCATAGCAGGTACCCTATTTCACAGGTTGCTTAATTTTCTTCGCTGTTTGTATGCACAGTCGTCATGAATCCAGACTCCTCCAGTGAGCAAGCAATCAAGGCCCTCCAGGCCCAAAGTGCACAGTTTCAAGAGATGGTCTTAAGCCTAGCCCAAGGTCAGCAAGAGTTGAAGACTCTACTCCTAAAGAAGAAAAAGAAAAAGAGGAATGCATTGTTCAACACCGGACGCAGATTTGGGAACACACTCTATAATGAAGCTGATCCAACCACTTCTTCTGCTGAGAAAAATAGTCCCCAAGGGGGAGGAGCTCCTAGTCCCGCAGTCTCCGACAACGAGACGGACTATAACGACGAACAATACCCACCTTCTGCTGACAGATACAAGCAATTGGAGGACCGCTTGAGCGCCATGGAAATTCAGAACGTGCCGGGGCTAGATTTCGGAGATTTGGGGTTATCTTCTGGGGTAGTAATTCCACACAAGTTTAAGGCGCCTGCCTTCGCCAAGTATGATGGGGTCTCTTGCCCAAAGCTGCATCTGAGGTCGTACGTAAGGAAAATCCAACCTTACACGGCAGATAAGAACCTCTGGATTCACTTCTTCCAAGATAGTCTCTCGGGGTCACAGCTTGAATGGTTCTACCAATTGGATGGAGCTAGCCTCCGACACTGGGAAGATTTGGCAACCGCATTCTACAGACAATACCAATACAATTCTGATCTCGCTCCTACGCGTACCCAACTTCAGGGTATGTCTCTAGGAACGGGTGAAGGGTTCAAAGAGTACGCTCAAAAATGGAGAGATTTGGCTGGCAGGGTGCAGCCTCCATTGACTGATCGAGAGCTGGTTGATATGTTTCTAGGGACGTTGTCTGGTCCGTTTTTCAATCATTTGGTTGGTAACTCCTCTGCCGGGTTTACAGATTTGATATTGACGGGAGAAAGAATTGAAGCTGGCATCAGGTCAGGCAAAATACAAAAGGCTGCCTCCATCAGTGCTGAGAAGAGGCCGTTTAAGAAAGAAGCAAGTGCCGTCTATGGTCCTAGAAGACAAGTCAAGCCCGAAAGTCGCCAAGCCGTCAATGCTTTGGTCATCTCCAAACCTGTTGCTGCTCCTCAGCAGTACAATCAACAAAGAAGCGAAAGGCCCAAGAGGCAGTATACCCGACTGAGTATGACCTTATCTTAAATTTTACCCCAATTGTTGTCCACCAACCTGGTGACTCTCAAAGAAGCTCCTAAGGTCGTCAACACTGCGTCTCCTAAGTATAACCCAAATGCCCGGTGTGCTTATCATTCTGATAGTCCCGGGCACACTACTGATGATTGCTGGGCCTTGAGAAACAAAGTGCAAGATCTGATCGACGCAAAGGAAATTCAGTTTGAAGCGCCGGAGAGACCAAATGTCGTAACTGCTCCTATGCCCCAGCATAGAGTAAATGCCGTTGAGGAAGAAATGTACGCTATTTCGGTAGATGAAGTTGTTACCCCTCTGAAGACCGTTAAGAAGAACCTACTGCGGGCCGGTTTATTTCCGGGTTGCAGTGAAGGTTGCCTGTTCTGTGCTGTTTCCCTATCTGGTTGTCCCTTGCTGAGGTTAGGCATCCAAAGCCTAATGGATAGCAAGGAGATTCTGTTTAAGAAGTCTGCTGTCCAGTTGGTTCCGATAAAAGAAATTTCTGTGGTTACCATCTTCAAAAATCCAATCAAGGCTCCCCTGAAGAAGCCTGTTCAAATCATGACTGTTGCACCTGTGATTATTACTGTCCGGGGCCTCTCCCCTACATGTCTGATAAAGCTGTCCCCTGGCATTATGGGGCAGACGTGTATGTAAATGGAATCAAACAAGAATTCGACACTGGCGCCAGTATCTGCGATATCACTGGTCCAGCCAAGGTCACCCGCAGTGGCAGGCTCTTCTCGCCTGACATTGCACCGCCCGCTATTCGAAAACCCCTCCTTATAAAACCTACAAGTTTACCTGTTCCTGTTGCTGATCAAGTTGTGTCCCCTGCTGCTGAGTCATCAAATGCTCGGGGCAAAGAGATTGAAGAAGAGCCTGCCCGGATGGAGGCACCAATACCCATAAATGCTGAGGCCTCCCGACAAGAAATGGAGGAGATTCTGAAAATAATAAAGAAAAGTGATTTCAATGTTGTCGAGCAGCTGGGGCATACGCCCTCCAAGATCTCCCTGCTCTCCTTATTGCTATGCTCTGAGGCCCATGCTAAGGCCTTGATCTCATTTCTCAAGACGGCCCATGTGCCGCAAGAGACGTCTGCAGTCCAGTTCACCGATTGCATAGCAAATCTAACAGCAGACAATGGCTTGGGTTTCTCAGATGCTGACCTGACTGCGAAGGGAAGAGACCACAATGATGCCCTGCATGTCTCTATCGAATGCAGGGGCACTACTCTGGCGCATGTATTGGTGGATACTGGTTCTTCTTTGAATGTTCTACCGAAAAAGGCTTTAGACCGTCTGGATTATGAAGGCCTGGAATTGAAGCCCAGCAATATCATCGTCAGGGCCTTTGACGGTTCTAAAAGGATGGTTCATGGAGAGGTTAACATCCCTATTCGTGTGGGCTCTCAAGTGTTTGACTCTACTTTTTATGTGATGGATATACGTCCATCGTACTCTTGTCTACTGGGTCGACCTTGGATCCATAAAGCTGGGGCAGTGACCTCCACCTTGCACCAGAAGCTGAAGTATCCCGTCAGAGGGAAGATCGTCACTGTACAAGGAGAAGAGGAGTATATGGTGAGCCATTTGAATTCCTTCAGATACATTGAGATGGACGGGGAGTTTATTGAAACCCCCTTTCAGCATTTCGAGGAGGTACATCCAATTTCAGCAGCTGCAGAGACAACAGTTGAAGAGAATGTTTCCTTAAAGATGGCTTCCCTAAGAGATGCCCGGGCTGTGGTTCAGAAAGGCAATTGTGCAAACTGGGGTCAGCTTCCTGACTTCACTCAGAAGAACGACAAGTTTGGGCTGGGCTTTACTGCAGAGGCTCAGAGGGCTGTGCGCAAGGAGAAGATCAGAAAGGCTCCGGTGTTTATCTCCAGCTCAAGGGTGAATGCTATTGAGGAGGATGTAGAGGAAGCAGAGTTTGACAGTTGGATCTACCCGACTACCAGCGACGGACCAAGCAACTGGACGGCAAAGGATTTTACCCCTATCACATTTGTCACGCAGTAATTAATTTCTTTTGATTTCCAAATTTGTAACAAAAAATATGTTAAAACTTTGTTGGCTCGGTGTCCTACCCGGGGCATCGTAGCTCCATTTGTGAGGGCTTTTTGTATGACATTTTCATATATCATCAATCAAAACATTGGACGTTTGTTGCATTTCAAATCTTGTGCTCTTTTCCTTTCTGTGTTATATATATTGCAAAACAGCTATATTTACACACACTCACTTATACAGGTTTCAATCCACTCTGGATCTCACTGGTAACAGCCCTGCTACCGCCAGTTATGACTTCGAAAATCCGATCAAATTGGCCGAAGACGAAGGTGAAGATGATTGCGAAGTGCCTGGTGAACTCGCAAGACTGCTACTCCAGGAAGAGAGAGCTATTCAACCACATGAAGAGTCGGTGGAGACAATTAACCTGGGTCCTGAGACAGATAGGAAAGAGGTCAAGATTGGTGCCAATCTAGAGCTCAGCGTGAAGCAACGATTGATCCAGATGCTACAAGACTACATGGAGATTTTTGCTTGGTCCTATGAAGATATGCCTGGTTTGGATGCCGACATTGTAGTTCACCACCTACCAACCAAGGAAGATTGCCCTCCGGTAAAGCAAAAAGTCCGACGGATGCGTCCAGAGATGTCTGAAAAGATCAAGGTCGAGGTTATGAAGCAGTTTGATGCCGGGTTCCTCGCAGTGACTTCTTACCCTCAGTGAGTTGCCAATGTGGTGCCAGTACCGAAGAAGGACGGTAAAGTCAGAATGTGTGTTGACTACAGGGATCTAAACAGAGCCAGCCCCAAGGATGACTTCCCCTACCTCACATTGATGTCCTTGTGGACAATACAGCTCAACACAAGGTGTTCTCCTTCATGGATGGTTTTTCGGGGTATAATCAGATCAAGATGGCTCTAGAGGATATGGAGAAGACTACATTTGTGACTCAGTGGGGCACCTTCTGTTATAAGGTCATGCCATTCGGATTGAAAAATGTTGGGGCAACCTATCAACGTGCCATGGTTGCTTTATTTCATGATATGATCCATCATGAGATTTAGGTATACGTTGATGACATGATTGCAAGGTCTCAAACTGAGGAAGAGCACCTTGACCATCTGAGGAAGTTGTTTGACCGACTCAAGTTATACAAGCTGAGGTTGAATCCCAACAAATGCACATTTGGGGTAAGATCCGGAAAATTGCTAGGTTTCATTGTAAGTGATAAGGGTATTCAGGTGGACCCTGCCAAGGTAAAAGCCATACAAGAGATGCCGACTCCAAAAACAGAGAAAGAAGTCAGAGGTTTCCTAGGACGACTGAATTACATTGCCCGATTCATCTCACATTTGACTGCTACTTGTGAGCCAATCTTCAAATTACTGAAGAAAGATCAAGTAGTACGCTGGAATGATGAATGTCAGGCCGCCTTTGAAAGGATAAAGGAATATCTCCAAGAGCCACCCATTCTTATGCCCCCGGTGGAAGGAATACCTCTGATACTATACTTGACAGTACTTGACAATTCAATGGGGTGTGTGCTGGGGCAGCATGACGAGTCTGGCCGAAAAGAGCACGCTATTTATTACTTGAGCAAAAAGTTTACCGACTGTGAGTCTCGTTACTCACTGCTTGAGAAAACTTGTTGCGCTCTTGTATGGGCTGCTCGCCGGCTGAGACAGTATATGCTGACTCACACTACTTTATTGATTTCAAAGATGGATCCCATCAAGTACATATTTGAAAAGCCCGCTCTGTCTGGAAGAATAGCAAGGTGGCAAATGATCTTGACAGAATATGATATCCAGTATACAACTCAGAAAGCAATTAAGGGAAGTGTACTGGTGGATCATTTGGCACACCAACCTGTGGACGATTATCAATCATTGAACTTTGATTTTCCGGACGAAGACATCATGGTGGTAACTGACTGTGAAGTACCTGGACCGGATGAAGGACCTGAGGAAGGATCCCGATGGTCTATGCATTTTGATGGAGCCTCCAATGCTTTGGGTAACGGCGTCGGCGCTGTAATCATATCTCCCAAAGGGACTCATACTCCCCTCACCGCCCGATTATGTTTCAGCTGCACCAACAATATGGCAGAATATGAGGCATGTATCATGGGTTTACAAGCTGCAATCGACTTAAGGATCAAATTTCTGAGTGTCTTCGGAGATTCCGCTCTCGTGATCAATCAGATCAAAGGCGAGTGGGATACGAAACACCCGAATCTTATTCCTTACAAGGAGTATGTGTCGACCTTGCTTCCCCACTTTGAAGAGATAACTTTCGAACACTTCCCTAGAGAGGAGAATCAGCTAGCGGACGCCCTAGCTACGATGTCTTCAATGTTCAAAGTTAAATGGGACAATGAGGCTCCTCGAATCATTATCTGGAAGTTGGATGAACCGGCATACTGCTGCGAGCTCGAGGCTGAGAAGGTTATTGAAAAACCCTGGTATCATGAGGTGAAGAGGTATTTGGAAGCTCAGGAATACCCGGAAGGTGCGTCTGTCAATGATAAGAAGTTCATGAGGAGGTTTGCTGCAAAATTCTTCCTCAGCAACGGCATTCTCTACAAACGGAATCATGATTCAACTCTGCTACGTTGTGTGGATAAGGCCTAAGCAGAGAAAATTATGATGGAATTACATGAAGGCACATTTGGAACACATTCCAGTGGACACACCATGGCTAAGAAAATCCTTCGGGCAGGATATTTCTGGTTCACAATGGAAGCCGATTGTTACCAACACTCCCGAACTTGTCATAAATGCCAGATCTATGCTGACAAGGTGCATATCCCTCCGGTTCCTTTGAATGTCCTGACGGCACCTTGGCCTTTTGCAATGTGGGGCATCATGATCGGTGAGATCCGACCGACGGCATCCAATGGGCATCGCTTCATCTTGGTGGCGATCGATTACTTCACGAAGTGGGTTGAGGCAGCTTCCTACGCCACGGTAACCAAGAGCGTCGTGGCACGTTTCATCCGGCATAATCTGATCTGTCGGTACGGAGTCCCAGAAAGAATCATTACGGACAATGGTACCAATCTCAACAATAAAATGATCACTGAACTCTGTGAACAATTCAAGATACAGCACCACAATTCTTCTCCCTACCGGCCGAAGATGAATGGGGCTGTAGAAGCAGCCAATAAGAATATCAAGAAAATTGTGCAGAAGATGACAGTGACCTATAAAGATTGGCACGAGATGTTACCGTTCGCTCTTCATGGGTACCGCACCTCAGCAAGGACGTCAACCGGGGCAACTCCCTTCTCCTTGGTCTATGGCATGGAGGCAGTCTTGCCAATTGAAGTCCAGATACCCTCTCTCCGGATAATGAAGGATGCAGACTTGAATGAAGATGATTGGATCCAGACTCGACTTGATCAATTAAATCTGATTGACGAAAAGAGGCTCACTGCTATCTGTCATGGTCAAACGTATCAAAAACGGATGATCAGAGCATTTAACAAGAGAGTCAGACCACAAGAGTATCAAGTTGGGGACCTGGTAATCAAACGCATCATCCTTCCTCAAAGTGATCCCCGGGGCAAATGGACCCCTACATACGAAGGGCCATTTGTGGTTAAACGTGTGTTCTCAGGAGGAGCCATGATTCTAACCACCATGGATGGTGACGACCTTCCTCACCCCGCCAATGCAGACATAGTGAAAAAATACTACGCATAAATAAAAGACCCGCTAGGTTGACATACCTAGGCAAAAATAAGGGCTTCCCGGCGAACCAAAAGGGTTCGGGCAAAAATAAGGGATGAAATGAATAAAAATCTGTACACCCGGCAAGTCGAAAACCTGAAAGGGCGGCTTGGGCAAAAATGGGTATCCCGGTGGACTGAAAACCCGAAAGGGCGGTCCAGGCAAAAGTTAGGGATAAAAGTGTAACACTATGTCTCATTGAATCACTTCGCAGCCGGAATTCGGCATCAACTATCTGGCTCAAGATTTCGGCATCGACCAATCAGCTTCATCTTCAATTAGGCAGCAAGGCGATGAGACGTTCGAAGACATAAAGGCGATAGCAGAGTTGGAACCCAGTGGGATTGTTCACATAGCTGTTTTGTTTCCTTTTTCGAATTGTAAACTTTATATTATTTGGCGGCGCCCTCTTACTAGGATGTCGGCCTCTTGTACAAAAACGCCTATTCACAGGCAAAGTATAAATCAATACAAAATTCGCTTGTCCTTACAAATTACCATTGTTTTCCTTTTCTGTTTTGTCTTGCGAAGAACGTCCAATGTTCATTTTTGATATATGCATTTGACGTTAAAATTGCTGATTCATAAATATTTGCATATGAAACAAGAGATTGATTACAGGTGACATCAGAGACAGGGGCAATGTGAAATTGTCTAAAACAGTCTGGTTGTTTGGTCCGCCAAGGTACCAAGGTAGATTCAGCTGAAGAATGTGACCAAATCATCTCAACTCCCCGCAGGGTAAAACAAGATTCAGCAATACTTTCCCCAAGCAGAGTTGGTTCTCCGTTGATCCAAAAGTCACAACATTCCCCGTTAGGTCTTGAAGCTCGTCCCCAGTAGATTCTGAAAGCTTATCCCTTGCAGAGTACGGACGTCTCTCCCGAGTGTATTTAGAGTTATTTCCTCACAAGGACTTATAACTGGGTTATCCTCAGCTAATTACCACGGAAGACCGCCCTCGGCAAAGTTCCTTCAATCCCCAGCGGAGTTTATCGTCATTATCCCCAGCGGAATCCATCATTAGAGTCCTCAACAGGCCTCGCATCAAAACTTCGGCCAAGTATCTCTTCCACAGAGCAATTCTCCGGCCGACCGTCAAGGATTTATTTTCCTAAGGCGAAATTACATCCATAAACATTTCACATTTTCATACATCTTGCTTACATACATGATGAAGTGCATACACCACTATCTCATGACTGAACATCATAACACCATGCATATCATACATCATGACATTGCATACAACTGACGTTTTTGCCTTTTCAGGAAAAAGACAATCTCAAAAACAATTACCGTCAACTGTCGCAATTCCAGATCCGATACCTGTATCTAGCCAGGGCACATCTGAGAGTGATCAGTTTCCAGACTCGATTCCTGTATCTAGCCAGGGCACGTCTGAAAAGTTCGAAGATTCGATTCCTGTATCCAGCCAGGGCACATCTATCAACTACAACATCTCCAGATTCGATTCCTGTATCCAGCCAGGGCATATCTGTTGACCACGTTTCCAGACTCGATTCCTGTATCTAGCCAGGGCACGTCTGAAGAGTTCGAAGATTCGATTCCTGTATCCAGCCAGGGCACATCTATTAACGACCATCTCCAGATTCGATTCCTGTATCCAGCCAGGGCATATCTGTTGACCATATTTCCAGACTCGATTCCTGTATCTAGCCAGGGCACATCTGTGAGCAACCAATTGTAGATTCAATACCTGTATCCAGCCAGGGCATATCTGCATAAGGAGACTGAGGATCAAACACCTGTAACAAGCCAGGAAAACATCCGTCTTTCTCAAATACACAAGTTCTCGCTAAGGAATCTCTTATGCGATCGACACTTCCAAATGGCATCTATAAGCCCATTCCCGACAAAGTTCTGTCACATCTCCAGATGGCATCTATAAGCCCATCTCCCTATCCACCACCTCTCCAAATGGCATCTATAAGTCCATTCCTGACATCACATTGTTGAGACTCCAGCATGCGAGTGCAAATTTCCGGGCACTCTAGTGTCCAATCTCCTTTTACCCTCGAGTCACGAAAGGCAAACTTGTCAATCTAACTCTTCAGGTTCAAGAAGATTGAACAGGGGCAACTGTTGTACCCCAAAATTTTCCCTCCCATTTCCTCAACATTTTCTCATCACAAGACCTTTGAAGATCAAGATCCAGTTAGGGTTTCCTCTGCTCAAGACTTCTCCTTGCACTGTGGACTCAAATTAGGGTTTGTGTTTGCCCTAGGATGTTTTGACCTAAAATTCCTAAGATGACTTTCATGTTTCATATTGGACTCCCAAGTTTACCCATGCCAAGTTTCAAGTCTTGATTCCAAGTTTTGCCCAGTCAATTGGACAGTTGACCTAGAAATCAACTGTATTGGGGAAAAAGTCAACTGTGGCCAATTGACAGTCAAACCTCATGAAATTTGACCCACATCAACATTATGAACTCATATGAACCCTTTGATCAAGTTTGGATCACAATTCCACAAGAAATCTGATCAGATCACCAAAAGGGCAAAATGGTCATTTTTAGGGTTTTGATTACACAAAGGCAATTTTTGACTGTTTGACCTAACCAATGGCAAACCAAGTTCACATATGGACTCAAGGACTCAATTAAATGGTCTTGACACATTCATCAAGCTCAAAAGATCCCAAGTACACAAGATTGACAGTTGAATTTCCCAGTCAATTGATCAATTTTGACTGTATACTGAAAAGTCAAACTTTGACTTTTTGGTTAAAATCAAAAGTCAAGATTCATTTTTCATCAAAACTTGCCAAATCATGAAACTTGTTCACCAAGAAATCACAAAATGCAAATTAGGGTTTGAAAATGGAATTTTTCATAACTTAGAATTTTTCTAAGTTATGAAAAACCCTAATTTTTTCCCAACTTTGCCCCATCTTTTCACCAAGATCCATTTGGATTCAAACAAAAGTCAAAACATGAAAGTTGTAGCTTGTTGCATAATCTACAACTTTGATTCACAAAGTTTTCTCATTTGAAGCTTTTATCTCAAGTTACAATTTTTTGAATAAGGGCACTAAACCATTTTTAACTTAGTGAAATTTTAACCTATTTTGACAAGGTTTTCTACCCCACTTCAAGGCCACTTTTCATGCCCTTCCACTTGGAATTTTAATTTGCATTTCAAATATGGATTGTAGTACACATTCCAAGCTTTCCAAAATGTCCAAAAACTCATCAAACAACCTCATAACTTGAGAGATTCGAATTTCACAAATTGGAAAAAATTCACTTTTGTTCTTCATCAAAACATGTTCATAACTTTGCAAATTTGAATTCAGCTTGCTTTATGCTTGATTACAGGTCCTTGAACCATTCCATACTCAATAATTTAATGCATATTCAATGTGTTAAGACCATGTTCTTTGTGTTCTAACATTGCATAGTGGATTAATCCTAAACTAGATAAAGTGAACTTTCCATTTTTGAAAAAGATTAGCTTTATGTCAATTTAGAAATCAAGAAGGTACAAGCAAAATCCTTTTGGCACAAGATTATGGACAAGTTGCTCTGATCAAGAGAAGATTATGCAGCACATTAGGAGGCCCCCTACTGACCTAAAAACCATCAACTTGCTTTTGTTGCTTAACATAGAAGAAAAGTCCATAACTTATGCCAACTCTCTCCTCAGCTTAAAAAACACAAGAAAGAAGTTATCAAACACATTACACATAACATATCCAAGCTAACACATGAGTCCTTGACCTCTCAAGCACCCTCCATCTCAGAATCACCTTGAAACTGCTCAAACAGGGCAACCCCTGCAGATTGAGTGCTATCTCTCAATCCCTTCGAGCATTCTTGACCAAACCTGTTCCTCTACCTTCCTTACAACATATGCAAGCTAACCATGGCCTAAAACCTGACATGTAATCACCCTAACAGTTTCCACCATTTTCATTTTTTCCTTTTGCAGTTGAAGTTCCATAGCTTGATTCAGAAGCTCTCAAGACAAAGTAAGCATTGAAACAGCATCCCTGGACCTCAAGGAAGCTTTTCCAATCATTACATTGCACTGAAGGTTCCTCATTCTCCACATAGAAGTTCAACTGCACAGGTAAAACTTTGAACTCGTATCTCTCTTATCATGCATCTCTAGTCTTAAGTTTGTGAAGAAACAAGGTTCTACTCATAGCCCTGAACATGTACATATCTTTACATTTCATTTCTTTTGCCTGAGTAGGGAGAATTTGTAGTTTAAAAATGGCAGAAAAATTAGGTTAGGATTTGGGGGAGGAGAAATTCTCCCTCATCTTAGAGAGTTAGGTCAAGTTCCATACATGGTTAGAATCGTCTCTTCATGCTGAACATTTGTTGTGTTATGAGTTTTTGCTAAAAAGCCAGGAATCAAGAGTTAGAAGAAGCTGAACATGGCGCGCGTTTTTTCAAATATTTTGTGCTGGAGGTTGAAGACAGTGATCATTGGGCTGGGCTTTTATGTTATTTCTCTTCACACCACTCATTTGCTATTACACCCCCTGAGCCCATTTGCTTCATTTTTGACTCTTTTTGACTTTTTCTTTTTTGGTTGACTTTGTTTATTTTTTCTCAGGATATAAAAAACATAAAAATATTTTTTTCATCTTTTTTTGAATTTATGGCATATTTATTTGATTTATTTCCTTGTTTATACATAAAATATATACATATTAATATTTAGAATAAATATAAAAATAGTGTAAATACAATTTTTATTTTTTGTTTACATTCTGATAATAGTCCACATAAAAAAATACTTTTTTATTATTATTTATTTTATTAAATATTTTTGCACATAATGCATATTTAAGAAATTAATATATGTATATATATATATATATGTTTATTAATATATTTAAGATAAAATATAAAAATACTTGAATTTTTCATTTTTATTAATATTTGATACAAAAATACTCTTTTTCATAATATACTTCATTATTTTTATTTTTATAAATAGTAAATAAATATTTGTATTAAATTAGATAATAATACATTTTCTTTTAAAATTAGGGTTTTTGCCCTAAATTCAAAATACTCCAAAAAATAATACATTTTTATTTTCTTTTCTCTTTTACATAAATAATATTTTTTCATACATATACAAAACATTCTTTTTGCATCTTGCATTCTTATTTAATTTTTGTACATTGATTAAATTGCAAATATTCAAATTGATGTAATAATTTAGATTTAAATTTTTGTCAATATCCCCATTTGAACATTTGTACCCCCCCTTCCCATATTTGGTTTTGTAATAGCTTAGTAATTTAAATTTCGCACTTTATTGCTTTCTAATGATAACATGTTAGAATTAGGGTTTGTATGCGAAAAAACGATAAAAAAAATAGTTATGACCTAATACAAGATGAATGAGCATGAAAATAAACAACACATCTCACACTTGCATCCCTAGGGTATTCCACTTGTTGCCTTCCAAAATTGGGCCATATTGTATGTTGAACTTCTTTGGGCAAAGCAAAACAATTTGAATGATCATAGTCCCTCGATAAATTTTTTCAAAACAAACAAATGATCAAGTCCCTTAAAGAAAATTGCCCAAAGACATTTAACGCCGTTGCAATTATGGTCTAAACGATGACCCGCACCTGTCCCTTTCACATCCTAACATAAGGTTGTCCACCAAATACAATGGTGGAACAAACTTGTTAAAAGGGTTAAAACATAGCAATAATCTTTTGAGAAATTTAGGAGTAGATAACCTCTTAGTTACTTGAATCAAACTTGCAAAACAAAACACTTGCCTAATTTCAAAACCACACCTCACTAAACTTTCAAAACAAACTTTCAAAAAACAAATGAAAACCTTTTTCAAAAGACATACATCTTTGTATACATCCCCACATGGATCATTACAAAGGTTGCCATCACATTGGCCTCTTTTCAAAACATTTTCAAAACCCACACACTCAAGCACCATTTCAAACAATTGAAAACAAAAGGCAAGTGATCTAAGCAAGTAACTAAGAGCCCATGGATAACCATGGATAGAAAGGGTGCTAATACCTTCCCTTCCTATAATCTACTCCCTGAACCCAAGAAAACATCTCAAAAGGTTTTTGCTGTGCTTTTTAACCTTTCCTTAGGATAAAATAAAAAGTCGGTGGCGACTCTTGCTCAACCGAAACATTTGCGAAAACAAACGCAAAACCTCAAGTCAGTTCTCCCACCGTATCACAGGAAGGTATTAGCACCCCTCACGTCTGTGGTACTCCCTAGGATCCACTTAAGTTTTTTCTAATCTAAGGGTGTAAAAATCTAAGTCTAAATCTTAATGCTAAGGGAATACATGGGAGTATATACAAAATGAAAGTTTTTATTAGTTATGCCTTCCGCGGTTGCAAACCTTTGTGCCTACGTACCACTCACCATGCAATGGGGATCAAGGCACTTGTAGTTCACCTCAAAAGTTTTGGTGAGTTGCATGTTTTTTATGAACAATGCTAGCGAAGCATGTCCTATTTTAAAAGGTTTTAAAAGAAAAGGTCTGAAGATAAAAAGTTTTGCATTGGTTGATATTTTTTTACCTTGAAAAAGCATTTTGCAATTTTAGAGTGTTTAATGAGTTTGAAAGAAAAAGAGTTTTTTGTTTTAACATGGATGCAAAAGAGAAAAGACTAACAAAATGGGACTTCAATCCTATAAGTTGCCATGCTTGTGGACCTAAAGTTTGGATAAGAGGGAGATCTACCTAAAATTGTCATACATGGATAGCAATCCTAAGGTCTATTTAGTTAAAACTTAGAGAAGAGTGAACTAAAGATCCTAGGGGAGCATAGCAACCTCACAAAAGAGAAAAAGAAGAAGCAAGAAATCACACTTAGATAAGGGAGAAAGCAAGTATCACATAAACACTCGTGTAATGGGGATAGATACCTAAATACATAAGAAAGAAAAGATGATAAAACATCAAGTGACAAGCTGAAAAAGGATGATAAAACATCAAGATAAAGAGGGTATATGGTAAAACATCACACAAATATGATAATACATCAAGTAGAATAAAATATGGTAATACATCAAGTAAGAGATGATAAAATATCACATAAAGATGATAAAATATCAAGAAGGAAGATGATAAAACATCAAGAACATAAAACAATGTGATAAAAAACATAAGAGAAGAGATGATAAAACATCATATAAAGATGATAAAACAACAAGAAGAAAGATGATAAAACATCTAGCACATAAAACAATGTGATAAAACACATAAGAGAAGAGATGATAAAACATCATATAAAGATGAGGATGAAAAAACATAAAGCATGGATGACAAAACATCAAGTATGGAGTGGGATGACAAAACATCAAGTATGGATGACAAAACATCAAGTATGGATGGCAAAACATCAAGTATGGATAACAAAATATCATATAAGAGATGACAAAACATCATGTAAGAGATGACAAAAAATCATGTAAAAGATGACAAAACATCATGTAAGAGATGACAAAACATCATGTAAAAGATGACAAAACATCATGTATGTAAGATAATAACACATCAACAATTACACAAGACATGATGATAAAACACAAAAGAGATGGAGATCTCACATACAAACTTAAAGAAGTCAAGAAGAAAGCATGAAAGAAAAGATAAGAAATCAAAAGGTATGACATAAAAGCACATCAAGATATCATCTAAGTTATGAATCTATCATGTTAAACACCTTAGACTATCCTAAGCTAGGCAACAAATGTCAATAAGAAAGAACTATTACCTAACTAGGCAAGTAGAAGTACAAGTGGGCATTTGGAAGATAAAACTTCACATCATCATAAAACATGCAAGCAGGGATGAGAAAATAGGTATATACCTAAGTATAAACATGATTTAAGACATCACAAACTATCCTTAAGGGATTACATGTTAACAAACTTCACCTAATCAAGACAAATTCACATGATGTAAAGAGATAAAACTCAAACAAGTAACAACATAAGATTTGTATCTCAAGTAAGTGGTAAATCATGGATAGTAAGTCCTATATCATTAAGATGTCAGTAAATATGTGGAGACTTTTTTAAGGGTCATGCATAAGAGGTAAAGATCTAAAGGTCACAAACAAGGTATCGAGGCAAGTACACTAGCATAAGAGCATTTATGTGTCAAGTGCCTAACCAAACATGGTATAAGAAGGTGAAGTGATGTGAAAGAGATGAAGTAGTATACAATTAAGAAGTTAACACATATAATACTCATCATCATTACAAAAAAAACTTGAGAAATATTCACAATCAAAACAACAAGGAAAGTTGGTTGAAGAACCCTAAATGGACTTATGTCCTCATGCAATGCTAACAAGCAAACATGTGGGATGAAAGAGTTAATGTGAAGAAGATAAGGCAGACATTTACATGTTATACATTTATCACATACCTCATAGTCAAGAAGAGGTTCAAATAGTCATTGGAAACATGGTACAAATACCAAGGCAAACAAACTAGCATCCATCAAAATAGTGTAGTGAAGTGAGCACAAGTGTGTGATCAAGTGAACATTTCAAGACATATCAAGTAAGAGTGAAGTAAAAAGCAGATGCATAAGGATAACACATATCAAATACTTCTAACAACCCTAAAGGATAACTACTTAAGTATATCAAAAGTTAAGGCAAGACTAGGTCAAAACCAAACCCTAATATGTTCCTAAAGGTGAGTGAAACACGAGAAAGGGATAGATGAAGAGGGAACATGTTTAGAGGGTAGTGAAACACACAAGTCAGTGGCAAATGATCTCTAATATCACATATTCAAACATCACAAGCATGGAGAAAGGAATACATACATATCACACAAATAGAATAGTCAAAGGAGGCAAGCAAACAATGTCCATTTTAAGAATTAAAGATAAAAAATAAGATAGATCATAATTGAAGAATTATTCAATGTGTGACTTGTATAGAAAGTTAACTCAAGATGAGACTCAAGAGTAACCAAGTAAGAAGATGAAACTTCTTACACAAGAAAAGTCACCTAGTTGATGAACAAAATCATTTAATGATGGATAGTACTTGTCTTAAATAAAATGAGGTTGATAAAGATCAAGAAAGAGTGAAATTACATCTTGTATATCATAGGGTGATAATTAATCTCTCATAATATATCAATCATGAACTTAAAAACTCAAGAAATGTCAACAAGATAACATACTTAAGTGTCATGATATATGGCAAAGTATAGTCCCCTTGATGCATAAAAGAAAAATGATATAAATAAATCAAATTTCAATGTTATTAGATGTTATGTGAAGTAGCTAACATCAAGATACATTCATGATATATGGCACAAAGTATCATGAGACAATCATTAGATAATGAAGCTCAAAACACAAGTAGAAGGGAAAATATAGCTTCTTAGGTATTACCATGTTGGTTATCAAGTGAGTGCTTAACCAAGGATCAAGGAAGCATGATAAATGATATGATAAAATAGGTTAAGATCAAAGCTTAAACATAGAAATATTGGACTCAAAGTCCTCAAGAAAAATACACCACATATCAATTAGGTCAAAACAAGGAATGTGGCTCCTCACTTGTCATCATGATGAATTGACAATGAAATGTCAATCAAAGAATCAAAGGAGAATTGATTTATATATCATAATATAAAAAGTCAGAAGTATAAACAAAGGGATTTCAACCTTTTTGGATCAATGATACTCAATTGGAAATGTACAAGCAGATTCTCCTAAACCATGATCACAAAAGATAAGCAAAATACCTCTAAACAAAGGCGATATATTAAAGAACTTGAATGGTTCATAGACATGAACACAAGGCTCTACACATTCTAATGATGATAAGAGAAAGAAGAAGGAACTTGGTTCCTTATAGGCTGCACAAGTGCATACCTTGTATCTCAAGCAACTAAGAAATATGTTCAAAATAGTAAGGCAAAAGTTCAACATGAAAAGTATGGATAAAGATTTATCTAATGAGGTAAATTGATTCTCAAACCTCAAATGGGTTATCTTTGAACTTATCACTCCCCATTCAAGGATCAATTCATAAAATAATTCAACAATGTGACTCCAAATATCAACCAAAACACCAATGATCACATACAATGTTTAAATCAAAGAAAAATAGGAAAAGGGATCAATATATTCAAACAAAAATATTTCAAGTATCTTAAGATCATAACAAGTCATAATCAAGTGTTACCACATATTCAAAGTTGGAGAAAAATATAAAATAGGATTAAAAGATGAACACTAGCTTCACAAGGCATCCAAACAAACATCATTAACGAACAATTTTCAAAGGAAAGAAAATCGATCAAGAAAAATGGGATAAAACTATCCAAGCATCACAAGACATCCTGAGGATCAACATATATTTTTCACATTTTTTTATATCAAGGAAAAGTATAAAATGAAATTTAAATAGCAAGACTAGTTATAAACAAAGCCAGACTAGACACATTTCACCATAAAATGGATAAAAATACCAAAACATAAAATAAAAATGAGAAAAAATTATCATGATATTCACAACAAACATAATTATGTCAAACATATTTTTCCATATTTTTTATGTCATTGGAGTGTTCCAAATTAAATCAAAACATAGAAACTAGCCATGCAAGGCATTCAATGGAGCACACTTGATAAGAAATTTTCAAACAGTGACAAAATCAATATGTAAAATTATGGTAAAATCATTTTTAGTGTCTAAATACATCCACAAACATCCATGAACTAATTTGGAATTTTTATATCAAAGAAAGATACGAAATGAAGGTGAAACTTCTAACCTAAACAAGAAAAAGACCAAAATATATGTTCATCTTCAACAATTTTTAAAATCAAACAAACACTCAAATAAAAATGGATAAAAAAATATCATAATCATCTCTGGACATTAAAAGATATGAGAAATATTTTTGTATATTTTTTAGGTAGAGGACTCTATTTAAAATAAAATCAAAATTTAATTAAACCAAAAAATAAAAAGAAAATGATGCATTCAACTAATTGATTTAATTAATGCACCACAAAAATTATAAAAATAAAATAAAAATCATAAAAAAATTAAAGACTCAATGAGTATTCATGTCATATTTGTTGATGATTATTTTGATGAACAAAACTATTTAAAATAAAATCAAGAATTGAATAAAAACAAGGACGAAAATAAGAGAAAAAAATCAAAATAAAAAAGAAATGGCACGCGTAGGACCCAGCGGATTCAAACAGACCAATCAGGAACCGTCTTCCCCAATGAAACAGTTACAACAAACCCTAAAATTGTGCTTATGCAGCGTACTTCAGATCGACCTTACTTACTCGTTTCACCATGAAAACACATGAGATCTGAAGCAAAGTTGTAGATCTCATGGAGATCTACAACGTGATACCATGAACTACATCAAACAGTCATGCAAGCACAGAGAATTTTGACCAAACTTCTCTTGATTTATCACTTTTGTGCAAAAACTCAGAACCAAATGCAAGCTTAGATTCACAAAATTATATACATCAAACTTATGGTTTGGACAGTTAACAACATAATAAATACAAATTCAACAATCGAAAACTCTTATGGATGCAGATGAAAGATCATATTCATATCTATGGAGTTTTGAGAGCTTACCTAGTGGAGTAGTTCCACTAAATTCTTCAAATCAAGCAAGAAGAGAATAGAAACCAGGAAATCACTTGAACAAGCTTGATCCAGAGGAGAATAACAATTAAGAAGCGGCTTCTCTTTGAATAATTTCTTAAAATTGAGGGATTCCTTCAAAGGATTTTGAGAGAGCTTGAGCAATAGAGAGAGAGTTTTTGCTTGTTATTGTTGCGTGAGCTCCGTGTGTGAAATAAATGAAGAGAAAAGCCTCTCTTATAGTCGTTGGGAGTGAGTTTATCTAACTTAACCATGATTAAACAAATTTTGTTGAGCAAGCTTGATGAAAAATGAAATCACATGGGGTCTGCATTTTGTATTGTGTTACTATGATGTTGGGGTCGTTTTGATGAGAAAAAAGAGAGTGGAAAGTGAGTGAAAAGAGCGTGTAAGGTGAGCTGGCATATGCTGCACATGGGATAAAAAGTGAGTGGATGGAATATTCCTCTTTAGGGAAGTCACGAAGAGAATGTGCATGCATGAGAATTTCAATTATTTGGCTTGTTTGGTAAAAAAAAGAATGTGCACGCTTAAGAACTAGGATTTCTGTAACCCTCATAAAATCATTGCATGCATATTCTAATGACTAGTCATGTTCTCTTCTTCAGAAATCAATCAACTCTTGATCATATGGCACAAGCTTGATCACTTTGGAAAGCTGAGACAACAAGCTTTAAAATTGATGTTGATGAAAATTTGAAATGAGGCTTGTAACATATTAAAAATTTGGCATGAAAATAATGAAATTTGATAGGCAAGTCAAAGGTAGGCTTCTTGCGTGTGCAGGTCTGGTCATGATATCCAGAAATTTACCAGTTGAGCCCTTGAATGCAAAACGTAATAACTCACTCCACAATGCACAAAATGAAATAAAGTTTGAAACAAACTTGAAGAGTAAGCTTCAAATTTCAACTTTGATGTTGATCACTTTTAAAAATGATGTATGATTCAACAAGAAACATGGCCATGAATATGTGCCCACCAAACGTTTGACAAAATTCCAAGCCTGGCACGCGCGGGGGCTTTTCATGCTGGGCAATTTTGTAGCTTGAAACACTAAAATCCTAAAATCAACATCTCTTTCTACACTAAACCAAATGCTATAATATTTGAAACAAAAATGCAGAGAATCAAACAAACTTCAATTCTCTAGTTGACACTTTTTAAAATTGAATTCATTTGGATCTTCAAAACTGGAAATGAAGAGAGTGGAATTTTAGGTCAAAACCTTAAAATTCTCTAAGTGTCAAATACCTTTCATGCTCTACAAGTCAAATTTCCTTCACCTTTTGGCCTTGGACTCACAGTGACAATTTTGTAGAATTTTTCTCCCTTTTTCCAAGCATGTAAAATTTGCATTTTTTCAATAAAAAATGAAGAAGTTATAAATTTTTGAAATTCAGCCTTATGAACTTCCATACTTAGTACATTTTCAAATTTCACCAAGATACCTTCATGAACAAGTTAACTTCAAAATACATCACTCTCTTCAATTTATTTAACAATAGGACATGTGATGTTGAAACATGATCATTGACCTCAAATTTGACCATAAGTCCACTTGGTCAAAAGTTGACCTTTGTTGACTTTTGCTCAAATGACTGTTTTACCCCTAATTAATCAATTGAACCTCTTCGAATCAAATTTGATGCTCAATCCTTTAATCATAGGTTCTCTTAGACATGTAAAGAAGAATGGAATCAAGTCTTGCCCAAAAATTTAGAGATTTCCTAATTAAATCTAAAATCCTAGTTTTGGCCCATTTGTGCTAAGAGATGATGATCCAATCTCAAAACCCTAATTCCAAGGAACACGATGAGGAAGTTTTTGAACAAAGATGTCTCATAGAACAATGAGAGGATATTGCTTCACCAATTTAGCCCACACAAGTGTCAACACTTACAATTTCAAACTTTTGATGAATCACATAGACAATTGAGATGTCTTGAGGTATGAAAAAACCCTTGTAGCTTGAGTGACTCAAATATTAAGGGCATAAGATACTTCTTGTACTGATTGATAACATAAGCACCTTTAATAACTTGTAGAGGAACTTGGGAGCCAAAATACCTTGATGTTATCACAATGTATGAATGCATATAATGAAACATAATCCCTTAAAGTTCAAAAACACAAGAGGGTGAATTTTGGAGTGCAACAGATATCTTCATCCAACTACTCTAGAAGCCAACGCTATCCTTGAGGTTGAGCCGGAAATAGAGAAGCCAAACTTTATGACACATGGAGTTAGGATCCATAATTGGATCATTGTTGATGTTCCTACTTGCATGCATATTTTGAAGTAATTTGTTTTTTGCTTGTCTTTTTAAAAATCCTTTCATTCTGCCAAGGTGAAAGCGATAATGTATGGGCGCGTATTTTGTTTTGGATTTTAAAATCATTAATAAAAGTTGTTTTTGATTTCCAATCGTGCTTTTGTTTTCTATTTTTTCTTGGAAATTGGTAATCAGAAAAAAAAAACTTTCAAAATAAATAATAACTGTAATTGAATCTGCATAATCATTTGTTACATCTGTCAGTTTCTAAAATCAATCATAATCATATGTGCATATAAATTAAAAAACCTGTTGAATATAATGACCGTGCACCCCCTCCCAACTTTAGTGTCATGTGTATGTGGCTGAAGAAGAAGAATTTGATGAAATTCCAGAAGAGGTTTCTCGGTTGCTTGAGCGTGAGGAGAATACCATTCAACCGTATAAAGAGATGTTGGAAACGATAAACTTGGGTTTAGAGGAAGATTTGAAAGAAGTCGAGATTGGAGTACTGCTTCATCCCGACATGAAGAAAAGGTTGGTTGAGCTATTTAAGGAATATGTGGATATTTTTTCTTGGCCTTATCAAGACATGCCTTGGTTGGACACTGATATTGTGGAGCATCATTTGTCGTTGAAGCCAGAATGTCCACCTATCAAGTAGAAGTTGTAAAGAATTCATCCCATGTGGCATTGAAGATGAAAGAGGAGGTCTTAAAACAGATTTATGTTGGTTTTCTTGTGACGTCAGTATATCCTCAGTGGATTGCCAATATTGTTCCAGTACCTAAGAAAGACAGAAAAGTCTGCATGTGCGTTGATTATAGAGATCTGAATAAAGCAAGTCCAAAAGATGATTTCCTATTACCACATATTGATATGTTGGTAGATAGTACATCAAAATTCAAAGTATTCTCGTTCATGGACGGATTTTCTGGATACAATCAAATTAAGATGGCTCCTAAGGACATGTAAAAAACAACGTTTATCACACCCTGGGGAATATTTTGTTACAAAGTGATGCCCTTCGGGTTGAAGAACGTTGGTGTGACGTACCAGAGGGCTATGATAACCATTCCATGATATAATGCATAAGGAAATTAAAGTATATGTTAATGAGATGATTGTCAAATCTCAGACTGAGAATGGGCATTTGGAAGTCTTGTTAAAGTTATTTTAGCGTTTAAAGAAGTATCGTCTCCGCTTGAATTTGAGTAACTGTACTTTTGGTGTTCGTTCAGGAAAATTGTTGGGTTTTATTTGTTGTACCCCAATTTTTGTTTAAGTGTTTGAAGGTTTTGATTGTATCTTTATCTTTTCCTTATTATGGTGATGAAAGCGATAAATGCGGAAAAGTAAAGAACATGGTGATATATCCTGGTTCCCCTCACAATCCGAGAGTACTCCAGTCCCTTTTCCAACACGAAAGAGATTTCACTATAGTTAGAATGATTGTACAGCCTATGCTTGCTATCTAACCTATAGGGTGATCAAAGGTTCTTAACACCTTTAAGACCAAACAAACACTAATGTGAATGAAGAACAATCCTCTTCAAATCACAACACTTACTTCCAACAATCCTGGATAGTAAGGGAATAATTTCTTTAAGTAATACAATAATTTATTTGAAGTAGATGGATAGCACTATCAATCTTCAATTGATCTTCTTCTTCAAGATAAAAACAATTCTCAAACAATGTATATAAATGTTCACAATATATGTATGAAACTTGTAATGATTTAATGAAAGTGTATATGGCAAGTTTCACAAAATTATGAACACATGAAAGTATGAATTCAAATTTGAATGAATGAGAAAATTGTTTAATGAAAAAGGTTTATTGAATTTGAAAATAGAAGAGTTGTTTTTGAAATAGGAAAATCTGCAGCATTTTATAAAGTCACAAGAACCTCTTCATTCATGCCAATTCATATGAAAAGTTGCAATGCATTCATGAAAGAGTACTACTTGAAAAATGTTTAAAAACCAAAAGAAAAGCTGCACTGGTTCGCTAGGAACCGGTTCCGACACTGACAGAACCCGATTCTTAGTGAACGTTATAAGTCAGATTTCAAAAATATCATGCAGGAACCGGTTCCCCTATTGGTACAACCCGGTTTCTGGTACAAATTCCAGGGACATGTTTTTGAACAAGTTTTGGAACCCGGTTCCCTGTTAGGGAGGAACCGGTTCCTGAAAGTTAATTTTCAAAAATTCTTTTTGAAAAAGATTTTAAACAAAGTTTTTCTTAAGTGAAAACATGTTGGATATGTATATGATTATGAATGCATATTTTTGTGAACATCTATATTCAAGATTAAGAATTATTTATACCATTTGACATTTGATGATTCTTCAATAATTCTTCTATAATCTTCAAGACTTTTATATGATGTTGATAAGCTTTTTGCACATCCTTTGAATGTTGATGTACATGTTGTCTTCATCAAAACACATGCTTTAAATATGACTTGAGAAGCTTGCAATTACAAGATTCCTCTATCATATCATATCAACTTAATCATAACAAGATCACACTAGGGTCTGGTTCTTCTTCTTATCTTTAACTTTTCTCCTGAGAGATCACCAAGCATCTTGAATCGTGTGCCTCGTATATATGTATTTTATATTTTACTGACTTCTAACAAAAATTCCAAAATATGTTTTATTTGTTTTGTGTCTAGAAAGACAGGGTTTGCGACCAAGAAATTCAGGTGATGACTCTCCGGTTAGAGTTATGGTTTGTTCAAGCCACAAATAGTTCCGAAAAGCCTATGGCTCAGAGTGGTGATCTATAATCTTAGGTCATGTTATCCTCAAGTTTCATTCAGCATAGTTAAGACAAGTCTGGTTTCTTAATTCTCAAAAGTCTTCGAGATAGGTTCATGTGTTTATTTCCATGCCTTATTCGACGTCTCAAGTTCATATGTGATTAATAGTATGTTGGTATGTGAAAAAGATTAAGTTCGCGAGTTGATTTGAAGTTGTCAGACCAAAAGTCAATGTTTTCCAGTTTGAGTTCGAAGGATCATAACGTCCTTATTGTTCAATATTTTTGAGTGATTCTTCGAACATATGAATCTTCTTGACGTTATCTCCAACTTCTCTTTACAAGTCAAGAGCTAATGATGTGAGGAACAACTTTGCTCCAGAAGGTTTCTCAAAATGACTTTAGTTGTTGCACCTTAAATTTCGCCCCTAATTTTTTTAGTCGCATTATTATATCATGCTTTGTCATTTGGTCACAATAATTAATACATATCTTCATTCATCACATTTTGCACTATTAGTCATATTTAAGTTGACCAAAAGTTAGTTTAAATAGAAGTTTGCATCATTTTGTAATTAAAAAATACCTGATAGTTCACTACATGCATTTTTATCTCTTTGCTCATTTCTTGCATTGCTCCAAGTTGTTTATATGTCGATAATATTAATATTTCGGTTTTACAGACAGACTGTTAAAAGCGATTCGATACTGTACGGAAAATTAGCGAGAAGATATTTTAAGTTTTCACATTTTACTGATCATTTTATGAATCTGTGTTTCGCATAGATTATGACGGTATGCTCGCTTCATTTTTTTGGTACAGTTTGAAGTCTCGTTTTTAATTATAAGCGTTTGTTCAACCTGATATTTTTATTCTCGTTTTATTTCAATTTTGACCATTTGAATATTAATCTTTGTGACAGGTAGTTTATTTTAATGTGTTCATTTCATTTTTTCGGATAGATTAATATTCATTTTTTTATCGTTTTTAGTCATTTTGGGTCTCTATTTTTTTATTCAAAAAATTAAAACAAAAATATTTTTTAAATGAGTTAATTTTTATACTTTCATATTTTTGCGTTGATTTTATCATTGAGGGTCATTTTGGCTATTGTGAAAATTAGTTAAACTAGCTTTTTGTATATAAATAGAGAGGATGGCAATTGTATCAGGGGGATTTTTGGAGAACGAAAATATCATAACACAGAAAACCGGAAATTGATTCTTCTTCTTTCCAATTTCCTCTTCATTCTTCCTCCCACCAACATTATCCTCTTCATCTTGCTCACAACAAACCAGAATACTCACACTGTAACTCAAGTAACCCATCCCCCCATCATCAATTCACTTTCTCCTCTCTACTCACAACCTTCCGGTTCCGCTCATCACCATACTCCCTTCTATTTTTGTGATTCATCATCATCCAATCCGCATATACCCCTACATTATGCTTCATCATCACCGCTGATGCCACCATCAATCATCCGCTTCATATCTCCACTTCCATCCAATTGTCTTCATCTATCGCACACCACCCCTCCGCTCAATTCGTATTCCTCTGATTCATCTTATTTTTTATTTTACTTACTATATTTAGTTTATATTATTAAGTTTAATATATATAATTGTTTTATAAAAATAAATAAATTAATAAGTAAATATAGATTTTAGTTTACTATATGGGTTGTGGCATTGGGTTTATTTTTTGAACTCATTCATGATGACATCCCTTATCTAATACTTGCACCTCTTTATTTCTCTTTATATTTTATTTTTTTAACAATAAAGATAACAATTTTTTATAGTCATTGTTGCTAATTCTTGATTACATTGCGATTTCAAAGTTAATTCACATTTAGCTCTTGAACGCACATGGATGTATAGACTTTATTGACCGGCCTCAAAATAGGTGTGACTTCTATATAAGTTCACTTACAATTTCTTAACATAGCGCTAAATTTTGTATCGATTCAAGAAGTGATCATTCGTGGCCCAAACCTATATTTGCAAGCCCAAGTATGTTAGTTTGAATCATTTGATCCAATAACCTTGAGATTTATTGTTAGGAGGCTTTGGTCTTATCAATCCTCTAATAAATCTTCATAAGCTTTGGTCAAAGTGAATCACTTAAACATCGTTGATCATTTATTGTTGCCTTGAGAATTTTAAATGAATGATATACTTGACAAAAAGCAAATGAAACTTGTTGTTGAGAGGCTTTGATTTTATCAATCTTCTAATGAGTTTAAAATGCAAGTTTTAAGATGATCATTCATCTAACCATTAATTTCTAACAATTGACTTTATTTTATACTTTTACTTTATGCTTTTACTTTAAGCACATTTATTTTTCCATTTACATTTCACGCTATTTTCATCTTTGCTCATTTGAGCATTTACTTTTGAAGTCATTTTTATTTTGCTCATTTGAGCTTTCATTTTATTTTTGAAGATACCTAATAATCAACTTGAACCATAAAAAACTTTAAGGTTGCTTGGACTACTTGGTTACTACCCTTGGCATTTTGGAGTTATGGACTTCTTGGACTTAGGATTAGAGCCCTTGACCTATCTTGAGACCTTATGACCTTAACTGTTATTTTGTATGGAGTTCTTGGGATTTACCCCAAGACATTGGGTTGTTTGTTTGCTTTGTGTACATGTTATTGTGATTACATGCTTTATCTGCGATCGGGAATTCATCTGTATACAACCGTTACTCTGTCTAATTTTTGTGAATACCTAATGCAATTGAAGCTTGGTTTTCTTAAAAGGTTTATTATCTTTGATTTTTTTGTTTTTAATCCAAAGGATGGGAAGTCTACATTGACTCATTGTGTCAAGTGTTGGCTTCTTGTTGGTTAGACGGTTCTTCTCCATAACTTTTACCTTATGCTTTAGGGTAGTCTCTCTTCATCTCCTCTCATCTTCCTTAATTTCAAAAATCTTCTCCCTCCTTTTGAAAACTCCTCTTGTTTCTAAACTTGAACCACTTTCGCAATAAACTTGGACTTAGGTCCATGCATTTTCAAAAATATTTTCTTAACCAAACTTTAATCAACTTAACAATACCTTGACATTTTTGTGAGAAGATTAAAAGTAAATAAATATCATTCAAACTATCTTTGCCACTTTGGCTTTTTACATTAAAACTTTTCTCAGAAGATTAGACTCTTGTCAATATTTGTAGTGATGCGAACTACTATACTTCTATGATATGTAGTGAAGCGAGATATTTTTCACTTGGATGTTGAGCGAGGCTTTGTTGATTTTAAAATCTAAGCCACATCCTCCACTTTGAGATGATGCAAATTCTCCTTTCTCAAAATTGTGGGTAGTAAGTATGTTTTCCACTCGAATAAGGCGATGATGTCTCGTCTCTTAAAATTAACCAACACACTTGTGTTTCAAAAATTTTTAAAGGTGAACTACGAGTACCCTGATCCCCTATTGCACGAAAGGTGGTACATAGGCACTAAAGGTTCACAACCGCGGCGGATGCAAAAATTATAAAAAAATA
Organism: Vicia faba; assembly: GCA_948472305.1. Taxonomy (NCBI): domain Eukaryota; kingdom Viridiplantae; phylum Streptophyta; class Magnoliopsida; order Fabales; family Fabaceae; genus Vicia; species Vicia faba. The sequence goes on along the minus strand of OX451739.1, from coordinate 420,403,661 downwards.
TATTTCTTTTCTCATCTCCACCATATATTTTTATATACAACATTTATAGCCAAAATTCACAGACTTTCAAAGAGGTTCCTGCGGAGTACTAAATATGTTTAGGGTCTAATACCTTCCCTTTGCATAACCAAACTTATATTCTCTCCCCTTCTTTTTGGATTATTCGCTCTTTTCCCATTCCTTTGGAAATAAAAAAACCCGGTGGCGGTTTTTAATTTGATATGTGCGAGTCAAATAAATCCAATGGCTTAGTCTCAACATTTCTACCGCGACAATATTGTCAGCCAAAAAGTAATTGAGGTGTATCTTGATAAAGTTAGGGAAATTCAAGAAATGCCCCAACCAAGAACTGGAAAAAAAAGTCAGAGGATTCCTTGGGTGAATTAAATCTCCAGGTTTATTTCCCATATGACTGCAACATGTGAACCAATATTCAAGCTTCTAAAGAAAGATCAAGGTTGTGTATGGATAGATGATTGCCAAAGGGTATTTCAAAGCAATAAAGAGTATCTGCTTGAACCTCCTATCTTGCTCCCTCCTGTGGAAGGAATGTCATTGATTATGTATTTGAATGTGTTGGATAAATCTATGGGTTGCATTCTGGGACAACAAGATGAAACAAGAAGAAAAGAATATGCCATTTATTTTCTGAGCAAGAAGTTTACTGACTGTGATTCACGGTATTCTATGCTTGAAAAGACATGTTGTGCTTTGGCATGGGATGTGAAATGTCTACGGCAATATATGGTGAGTCATACTACTTGGTTGATATCCAAAATGGATCCAATTAAGTATATCTTTAAAAATTTTGCTCTTACCGGGAGAATTTCCCGTTGGAAAATGTTATTGTTTGAATATGTTATTGAATACTGTACTCATAAGACTATTAAAAGTAGTGTGTTGGCAAAGTATCTTTCTCACCAACCGGTTGATGATTATCAGTCTGTTAAGTATGATTTCCCTGATGAGGATGTGATGTATTTGAAAGTTAAGTATTGTGATAAGCCTTTTCCCGAGGAAGGTCCTTATACTGAATCCCAGTGGGGTATGGTGTTTGATGGAGCTGTAAATGCTTATGGAAAAGGAATTGGTGATGTGATTATCACTCCCCATAGGTCTCATATCCCTTTCACTACAAGGTTGACATTTGATTGTACCAATAACATGGAAGAATGTAAAGCTTGTATTATGGGTCTTGAAGAGGCTATGGTTCCCCGTAATCATTAAGTCGGGCAGTCATTATCTTTCAAAAGAAAAGCTCACTAAGTCGAAACCTATGAAGGAGACTTATGGAAAAAATTGGGGCATCCCGCTGACTGTAATCTCAAACAAAATAGTTCAGGCAAAAGTTAGGGATAATAAATTCAAAAAGAGGTTGCTTCAAATCCTCAACAAAAGAAAGATGTTACAAGAAAAAGTGATTTCCTTCTCAAATAAACTTTTGGTTTCTGAACCATCACCAAGTATTAGTGTTGTAATTCCAAACTCTATTAGAACACAAATGTATCATTAACTGAGTATAGGACTGAAGGACGTCACGGAGAACGGTTTGGGTACAAATAAAATCTGAGCCTTTATCCTTTGTTTCTTAAACCCTAAACCAGGCCATGTTACAACCCTTAAAAGTCCTAACTGAAGCATGGGTTAGTTTGAAAGCATACTTTTATAAAAAGGTATCCTGACTCTTGTAAGGATTACTATAAATCCTGAGTTGATAACATATTCTTACAAATTTTGTTTTGCTAAAAAAAATAATATACATTTGAAAAAAAACTTCAAGACAGACATAAGCTTTGCATTTTAGTACCATTGTTTGCATATGACTAAGTGTTTGGTGGCAAAGAAATTCGCATGACAAATATTCAATAAACAAAAATCCTCCCAATTGATAGAATTACTTCAGAGGATGAGTCAAAGAGAAAGACACTTCTCGTAACAGGACTTTCATGGACACAATTAGCTATAAATCAAGGGGCATGACATGTTATTATCCAACTCATCTGTGGCAGTCAAGTCAAGATTCAAAGAATCTCTCAAAAGCGTTGAATAACCAGGGGAAGATCTCCATCTGAGTCACTTGGGGCATGTTACATTGATCATGAGTTTCAGCAAAAGCCATTATGAAAATTGAATCTTCGGTATCACCAAATTGCCCGTCTAATGGTTGATCAATAACTTCAAACACCTGGTGCACCAGACGAATCTTAGGGGGAAAATGGACTCCCGCATACGAAGGGCCACGTATGATCAAGAAAATATTTTCTGGCAGTACTACAACACTTACTACCATGGACAGTGAAAATTCCCCGCGCCCTGTGAACATGGACATAGTCAAAATAATACACATAAAAGAGACTTGTTAGGTTGACGGGCCTAGGAAAAAGTGAGGGCATCCCGGCGAACCAAAAGGATTCAGGCAAAAATTAGGGACATATAAATAAAATTATACACCCGGTAAGTCGAAAACCTGAGAAGGCGGCTTGGGCGGAAAAGGGCATCCCGATGGACTGAAAATCTGAAAAGACGGTCCAGGAAAAAGTTAGGGATTAAAGCGTACGACTATGTCTCATTATCTCATCACTTCTTTATCACACTGATTAGCATTTACTAAAGAATCTAGGAGTTCGGATAGTGTTCAAGTCATCCACGAATCCCCATAGAATAACCTCAATGGGATTATCGCTACAGATTTACCTTCACAAGCTCATACCCGACGGAGATACATTCCCCCTGCAAGTCTAAAATGCCTTCAGACAGGAATTGGAGCATCTTCCAGCTATTAACAGGACCATACTCCCCATCAGATCCCCCTAGAGGATAAAGGAGTTTTATCATTTCTCCAATATATAATGGGAACTTCCTCCGCACTGCCTACGGAATTCCAACTCCCATAAAAAATGCTTCCCTCAACACATTCCACAGGAATTCAATTCCCCGACTAAGTTATTTCTCCAACACTATAAAACCCCCTCCTTTTAGCGCCATCTCTTCCCCAGTAGGGTTTATTTCCCCAACAGAATTTAATTTCCCAAACAAAGTTCATCTCTATGATTACCATAAATCCCCGGTAAATTCTTTTCTCCAACAAAATATAGTCAAGGTTGTTATCCCCAGAGAGTTTCTAAGGAATCTGAAACTGATTCAGACATCATTTGACTTTGTCCCCCTCAGAATAGTTGATGTCCATATCAGAAAATCAGTCATACAACACCTCTGAAGGTTATTCATGTCTTTTACCCCCAATCAGGGTATATAAGAACTAAATTCCCTAGTAGAGCGATGAACGACCAATGTTACTGAACTCTTCTATCCTCAAGCAGAAGTCAAACATTCCCAGTGGAGTATCCTCAAAACAGAAAGCAAGAATTCCCAACGGAGACATTCTAAATTCATATTCTTCATCCCCAGCAATGGTCAGGAATTTATTTTCCCCAACAAAGATGTTATACGAAGCTACCAATACACTTCAACGACATCTTGCATCCATACATCATTTACAAGTATCATATCATATGCATACGAAACGCATATAACACACTCTCATTTTCTTTACAAACATCATTACGCAATGAATTACATACATCATGACATTGCATAAAGACTAACTCTATCTTTTCAGGTAAAGTCTACAAACAAACGAATATAATCAGAAATTTTCAATCGGGTCCCAGATTAATTCCCGAAACAAGACGAGGTAACTATCTGGACGGCCAGGCACATATTAATTCCCCAAACAAGACAGGGCTATTATCTGTATAATAGGTAAGAGATTAATTCCTGAAAAAAGACGGGGCAACTATCTAGATAACCGAGCGAAGATTAACTCCTAAAACAAGACAGGGCGACTATCTGTATATTAGGTCCAAGATTAATTCCCGAAACAACATGGGGGAACTATCTATGTGACCAGGTTAAAGATTAATTCCCGAAATAAGATGGGGCAACAATCTATACGGCCAATAAAAAGCAGGTCTCAGGTTAATTCCTAAAGGGCAACTATCTGGATGACCAGACACAGATTAATTCCCGAAACAAGATTGGGCAACTATCTATATAATAGGTCAGATATTAATTCCTGAAACAAGATGGGGCAACTATCTGTATGACCGAGCAAAGATTAACTCCTGAAATAGGACGGGATACCTATCTTTATAACCAGGTCCAAGATTAATTCCAGAAACAGGACGGGGAAATTATCTTTATAACCAGGTCCAAGATTAATTCCTGAAACAGGACAGAGAAACTATCTTTATAACCAGGTCCAAGATTAATGCCCAGAACAGGACGGGGAAACTATCTTTATAACCAGGAAAATATTAACTCCTGAAACAGGAAGGGGAAACTATCTTTATAACTAGGAAAAGATTAACTCCTGAAACAGGACGGGGAAACTATCAACATGGCCAGGTGGTATGAATTCCTGAAACAGGATGGGTTTACCAACAAAAACAGATTGTGGATCAATTCTCGAAATAGGACGGGGGAGACTATCTACATGACAGGCATTTACCCATAGACTGGATTTTGACAAGCATTTCTCTCAGAGACTAAATATGACAAGTAGATACTGAAGAACCTTCTCCATAGGTTTATTCTCTAAAGCATTCTTCAGATGAATTCAAGCGTAGACTCATTCTGATACTCTTATCAACAGTTACCTTGGATTGAACCTATAAGCCCATCTTCGATGAAATTTCGTCACCTCTCTGAATGGCATCTTTAAGCCCATTCAAGGAATATTATTGACCAACAGTGTTACCTCCTGCACATGCAATTGCAAATTTCTTGGCACTTAAGTATTCAATTCGCTTCCACCTTCAGATCACGAATGGCGGACATGCCAATCTAACTCTTCAGGTTTAAGAAGATTGAACAGGGGCAGTTGTTGTACCCCAAAATTTTCCCTCCCTTTTTCTTAAATACATTATCCTAGGGTTCTCAAATGCTCAAGGTTGCTCAAGAATTGATCAGATAAATTCTTCTCCTAAGCAATGGGCTTACAACTAGGGTTTCATCTTTCTCAAGGAAGTTTGGGTTTCTAAGGCCTCAAGTGGTTCCCATGGTTTCTCATATGTCTCAAGAATGATCATACCAAGTTTCAAGCCTTGCATCACAAGTTTGCTCATTCAATGGTTCAGATGATTGAAAATCAGCTATATTGGGTAAAAAGTCAACTATGGTCAACATACAGTCAAACTTCAAGATTTTTGGTAAACATCAATATTTTGAAGTCATATTCATCATTTGATTAATTCTTGATCATGATTCCTCAAGAAAAACACTCAAACCATCAAAAGTTAAAAGTTGCTAAATTAGGGTTTTCTTAGGAGAAGTCAACTGAACTTTGACCAAGCATAACCTTCACATGCTTCATCAGATCTTCCCCAACCAAAGCTCATTATGAAGAAAATTCAATTCTCTACAACTTTGTCTCTCTAAGCTCAAGTCCGAAAAATGCTTCATTTGAGAGATATGGGTCAATACATTACAGGCTATTTCAAAAGTCAACAAAAAGTCACTTTTTGTCAAGGCAACTTATATCAAGATAAAGTCTCCAAATGCAAAAAAGATCAAAAGAGAGATTGTAGAGAACATATCAAGCTTTCCAAAAAGTCAAAGATCACCTTAAAAAGATGCAATTTGAGAGAGTTATGACCAGTGCAAGTTGGGAAATTTTGAGCAAATGCATGAAGTTCAAATTGAGCAAACTTGATATTTTGGGCTATCGGACTATTGTTTTAAAGTCCAAACATGCATCACACTCCTTATACAACTCAAATCTTGTACATTCACCCCTTGACCTATTTTATTTTAATTATTTTGATTTATTCATTTATTTCAAAAATAAATAAGATAAAATATGAGCCTTCTTACACAAGGTCCAAGCCCATATTTTCTTACCTAATTCTAAATTATATAATCTCCACTCTTCATACAAGCCAACCACGAAACCCTTTCCTCAAGAAACTTGTCCAAAAATCTCATGTTTTTTCAAGAACCCTAAAAACATCAAACCACATTCATAGTCCCTTTCACTACAAACTAGCCAATCCATTTACTCCCAACAATCATACAGAGTAAGAATGGATCAAATTTGATGGTTCAAAGCTCACGAAATACGCATGCATTCATCACTGATTTCATGATCTTTACAAGACTCTTATTTTGATTTATGTTTTGTTTTAAGTCATACTAATGCCTTTAATATGTTTCTAAGACGCGTTTATACAGGATTAAATCATCATGGAGGTCCCATGTTGGCCAAATCATGAAACACCATAACTACATTGGTCCCATATATTTTTGTCATAACTCTCAAACCAGCCCGTTTTAGCCCAAAATAACCACTCCATTAAATTTGCAGGCCTTGATTTAGGGGGGTGGGGTCCCCTTGGATCTCTAATGTGTGTTGTTTTGCAGGAGAAAGAATTTGATTCACCGAAGAAGACGACCAGAGCTAGGGCTCTGACGTCTCTCCGGTCCATATGTTTTTGTTTAATATTTATTTTAATCATTTCATATAAATCAACAGATGTATTACCACCCCAATAGTTGAAACGCGTGCGCTAAATCACTACTCTACCAAGGCGTGGGTTTGATCCTTGCCTTTTGGTCGTTTTCATGTTTTTTCTGATTTTTGCAGGTCGTATACAGCGCGTCCTCATACATCAACCAGGAACCCTCAAGTTTCGCAGCCGTTCGATCCCTACCTTTTGGCCATTTTCACTTTTTCTGATTTTTGCAGGTCATATGCAGCACGTCGTCATGCATCAACCGTGCACCCTAAGTCTTGCAGCCCTCAGATCTAGATCTGATGCTCCCAGATGCGCAGCCTGCAACACGCCCCTTTCGGCCATCACACTGGATCAGGCGCTAGCACTCATTGGGGCCTGGACCTCAATTGCAATCTGCATCCCCCACTGTTTGCTAATTTTGGTCCAACTCTTTCTTTTTTTTTATATTTTTTTCTTTTACCTTTTATTATTTAATTAAAATACCAAAAAATATTAACTTTTTTCAATTAAAATTAATTTAGACTTTTAGGGTTTTTAATTATTTTCTAATTAATCAACTTTTTTTATAATTAAATTAGTTTCTTTTTTAATTAAAATTAATTTAGTATCTTTAGGTTTTTCACTAAACCCTTTTTCTTAATTAAAAAAGTCAATGTAGAGTTTTTAGGTTTTAATTAATCAATTTCCTTTTTTTTAAATTAATTAAATTAATTAGGTTATTAGGTTAATCTTCAAACCTTTTTTGTCAGCAAAATCACAAAACAATTTTATTTTCCTTCTTACCGCTTCGTGTATTTTATTACTTTCGTGTTTTTCCAATTATGTATCTGCTTACAATTTGTAATAGTTAACTAGGGTTTCTATTTCCCCGCATTTTTTGTTAATTGTATCCTCATTCCCGAAGCCTTGTAATAGTTTAGGATTTTACTTTTCTGCACTTATAATTTTACACTTTGTATATATATTACTGTTAGCTAATAGGATTGTATGGCAAGACATAAAAGCAAACGATAGCTAACCCAATGCAAGATAAATTAACTGAAATCAAAACACTCCACACACGTGCACCTCTAGGGTAACCTCACTTGTTTCCTTCGGAACGAAAATACAGTCATGTCCCTCGAACATGGGGATGCTTTAGCATTGTCCCTCAATTAAAAATATTGTAGTCCCTCGATGACTCTTTCTATGTTTCCTTCAGTAAACGATCTAGTCCCTTAACGATAATTGCTAAAACGTCCCTACCAGTTGCCTTCGATGATTGTATGATGACCCGCGCCTGTCCCTTCACATCCAACAATATGGCTTCCTACTAACTAATGGTAGGTTAGCACTATCTAAAGGAGGAGGAAAATAACAAGAAAGACTTTAAGTAGGTAGACAGCTGTTAATTGCTTGTTGTGATACGGTGGCAGAACCGACTGTTTAATACTACTGGTTTTGCGTTTGTGTTTGCAAATGTTGTGGCAAGCAAGAGTCGCCACTATCTTTTCTTTTATCCAACAAAGGAAAGGGTGAAAAGAACATAAAAAGACCTTTTCGTGAATTTTCTGAGTAAGGTGGTAGATTATGGAAAGGGAAGGTGTTATTACCCTTTCCATCTGTGGTTTTCCACGGGCTCTTAGAGGTTTGCTCATTTTAGAAATACCTTTGTGCTTTGTGTTTGAAAATGTTTTTGAAAATGCCTTAGTACGGTGAACTGTGTAATGTTTCTCGGGATAGTGGAGAAAGTATACAAAGTGTTTTGAAATTGTTTTTGAAAAGTAGTTTTTGTATAAGTGCAAAATGTTTGAGCAAACTTCTAACAGCTATCTACTTTTATACTCGAAAAGGGTCGTTCTTTTCCTATTTTACTTTAGACAATGCTATCCTACTATTAGTGAGTAGGTAGCCTTATCGTTGGATTTTGAGGGACAATCAAAGGGATGTTACAGTCACGAAGGCAACTCGTGGAGACGCTTTAGCAATTTTCTTTTAGGGACTAGATCATTTACCGAAAAGGAAACTGTAGGGTCATCGAGGGACTATGATCTTTCAATTTATGGGTAATTGCTAAAGCGTTTGTAACACAGTGGGAGAACTGACTTGGTATGTTTTACGTTTCATTGCAATTGTTGCGGATAGCAAGAGTCGCCACCGACTTTTTTTATCCAAAAGGAAAGGCTGAAAAGAACAGGAAAGACCTTTAGATATGTTTCTTGAGTTCGGGGGGTAGGTTATGAAAATGGAAGGTATTAGCACCCTTTTCATCCGTAGTTATCTACGGGCTCTTAGTTGCTTGCTAGATCACTTTCTTTTGTTTGAAAAAATGTGCTTGTGGTGTGGGTTTTGAAAGTATTTTGAAAACGTCTTTGTAATGGTTTTCATTTCTATAAGAACGCGTACAAAGTGTTGTTTGGAAAATAGTTTAAAGAGGTGTTTGTGGAATGTGTTTTTGAAAGTGATTTTGAAAAGGTGTCTTTGTAATGGCTCTCGTTTCTATAAGAACGCGTACAAACTGTTTGTCTTTTGAAAATGTTTCAAAGTGAGAGTGTTGGTGTATAAAATGTTATTTGTTGTGAGCAAGCGAGCAACTAGGAGCAACATACCTACTCAAAAGGTCTTAAACGTTCTTTTCCTCCTCCTTTAGATGTTGCTATCTTACCATTGATTTGGTAAGAATCCCCATTATTGGATGTGAAGGGACCGGGGCGAGACGTTTGAATAGTCATAGAAGGCAACTTATGAGACGTTTTAGCAATATTGTTTAGGGACTAGATCGTTTACCGAAGGCAACATTGAGAGTCATCGAGGGACTACGATCTTTTATCGAGGGTCTTTGCTAAAACGCCCATATTCGAGGGACATGACTATTTTTCTGAGGCAACAAGTGGAATTACCCTAAGGGTGCATGTGTGAATAGTGTGTTTGATTTGCATGCATTTAGTCTTTGATTAGGGGTTGTCTACTTGTTGTTTTTATCTTGCCATACATTCCCTATTTTACTAACAAGCATACAAAAGTAATAAAATGCATAAAGATAAAATCCTACACTATTACAACCATATTGAAGTGAATGTAAAAATAAGATAAAAGCAAGAAAAATAAAGGTCTTTCGATTGAGGCGGAAAATCCTTCGAATATGCACTTTCTGGCTTCCTTCGATTGGGGGTTGGCACCAGTGTAGGCGTGTATTTCGGTTGGGGCCTGGAGAGTAAGCAGGTTGTACCTTTCGATTTGGCCTAGAACCAATGCAAGGTGCAATTTTTCTTACTACGTCCTTTGACTGGGGCTGAAAGTAGTGACGGAGTGTCTTTCGTCTGGGCCTGGAATTAGTGCAAGATGCAATCTGCCTTTCTGCCTCCTTCGGTTAGGATTGGAGTCAGTGAGGAAGCCTGAGGCTTCGTATCATACTCTTGTCTCCTGTTTATTTCGTTTGAGATGTTAAATATAAACATGGCCTAATGCCATGCTAGCACTGCCTTACAACCAGTTTCAAAACATAATGCATGTTTAGGAAAATAAGAAGCAAACGAAAGGGTTAGCTCTGAAAACATGTTAAAAGGGTGGAAACGAAAAGAACAATTATATGTGCATGCTTGAAGCGAAAGAAAAGCTTATTCACATGTTATACAAGAAGCAAAAATCTCAAGTTTTGGAACAACTTACCTTGCTGGAGGCTCGAGGGTGTGCTGGACCTTGAAGTGGTTTCCTTGAATGCTGCTGGATTCGAAGGAAGGGACAAAAGGCAGTGTTTCTACTATTTGATTCGAAGGAGAAAAATAAATGAGATGCCTTTTCTACTGGATTCTAAAGGGAATAAAACGTGTGGGACTTTTCAGAATTGAAAGAGGTAAATGTTAGATTCTGGGTTTTTGCTTTCACAAGTGTTTGAGTGTTTGAGAGCTTTGTTGTGTTTGAGAAAATTTTGGATATTCATTCCTCTGGCCAAAAAGTCCTCCTTTAGCCATGCTCTGAGGCCTCTTATTTATAGGTAAGGTTTCTTGAAGTTCTTGGAGGGAAAATGAAAGATTTGAACAAATTGAGTAATCTGTTCCTTGTAGCTTTCGAGAGACAGTGCCTTGTATGCTATTTTGGTGCAAGAATGGGGCAGTGTTTCAGGACTGTTGTGCAGAAGTTTTGGCCAGTGTACCAGGCCTGAACTTGGCAGCAAGCATCTTTGAATATTTTACCCTTTCGTTTTGACCCTTCTTCGACCAGACTCTTCTCCAAACAAAACTATTTGATTTTCCTTTGACAAGTGACTTTCGATTGAGTCACTTTTGTGCATCCTTCGAAGGAGCCAAAGGTGTGACCCTTGGATGGGTCACCAAAAACATGCCTTAAAGTGGGCTTGTAAATCTTTCGAATGGACCATCAAAATATTATTTTTATCCATTTTCTCCCTTTTTGACAGTTTCCTTTTAATCTTGGTACTGGAAAATCCCAATGTACTTGTGCAAGTTTGAACCTTGATAATCCTTGTGAGAAATGTCTTGAAAAATGAGAGGGAAAATTTTGGGGTACAGCAGCTACCCCTGTTCAATCTTCTTAAACCTGAAGAGTTAAATTGGTGAGTCTTCCATTCTTGACTTGAAGGTGGAAGATGATTGAACACTAGAGTGCCCAAAAATTTACACTTGACGATATCATGGTTGAGGTGTATAGAATGGGCTTAAAGATGCCATTTGAAGAAATGATAGAGAGTTAGCAGAGACGGGCTTATAGATGCCATTCAAATATGATTGTTGACAGCAATTAAACTAAGTCTAAGCTTGACTATTACTGGGAAAAGAATCAGAATAAATATTTGAAATGATTTATCTGAACTAGAGGAAATGTCTACCGGAAAGAATCAAGATAAACCATTGAGAGATTTAAACTGAACCAGCTGAGGTCTTAAATGGAATCAGAATAAATCTTGGGGTGATTTATCTGAACCAGAGCAAATGTCTACCAGAAAGAATCAGGATAAACCATTGAGAGATTTAAACTGAACCAGCAGGGGTCTGGAAAGAATCAGGACAAATCTTAGGGCGATTTATCTAAATCGGAGAAAATGTCTACCAGAAAGAAACAGGATAAAACATTGAGAGATTTAAACTGAACCAGCAGAGGTCTGGAAAGAATCAGGACAAATCTTGGGGCGATTTATCTGAACCATAGAAATTGTCTACGGGAAAGAATCAGGATAAACCATTGAGAGATTTAAACTGGACCAGTAGAGGTTTTGAATTTTCTTTAACTTGAAAGAATCAGAACAAATCTTGGGGCGATTTATTTGAACCAAAGAAAATGTCTACGGGAAAGAATCAGGATAAACCATTGAGAGATTTAAACTGAACCAGTAGAGGTCTTTAATTTTCTTTAACTAGAAAGAATCAGAATAAATCTTGGAGCGACTTATCTGAACCAGAGAAAATGTATGTGGGAAAGAATCAGTATAAACCGTTGGGAGATTTAAACTAAACCAGTAGAGGTCTTGAATTTTCTTTAATTGGAAATAATCAGAATAAATCTTGGAGCGATTTATCTGAACCAAAGAAAACGTCTACGGGAAAGAATCAGGATAAACCATTGAGTGATTTAAACTGAACAAGTGGAGATCTTGAATTTTCTTTAACTGGAAAGAATCAGAATAAATCTTGAAGCGACATATCTGAACCAGAGAAAATGTCTACAGGAAAGAATCAGGATAAACCGTTGAGAGATTTAAACTGAACCAACAGAGGTCTGGAAAGAATCATAATAAATCTTGGGGTGATTTAATTGAACCAGAGAAAAAGTTTACCGAAAAGAATCAGGATAAACCATTGAGAGATTTAAACTGAACCAGCAGATGTCTGGAAAGAATTAGAAGAAATCTTGGGGCGATTTATCTGAACCAGAGAAAATGTCTACGGGAAAGGATCAGGATAAACCATTGAGAGATTTAAACTAAACCAGTAGAGGTCTGAAGGGAGTATTCGTCATGTAGATAGTCATCCCGTCCTGTTTCGGGAGTTGATCTACAATTGATTTGTTCACAGATAGTTGTCTTGTCTTTGTTGAAAATTTGTTGATGATAATTTTCTTTTGATTGATTTTTCCTGAAAAGATAAAGAGTTAGTTGTATGCAATATCATGATGTACGAAATGCATGGTGTAATGATGTTCTCAAAATAAATGAGATTATGCCGTATGCATTTGAGTTGTATGTGCTTATCATGTATGTAGTATGATGCATGAAAAGGTTGTTGCAATGTAATTTTGTCTTGGAAAATAAATCCTTGGCAAGTGGTGGGGAGTTTTGGGAAGCTGAATCCCGGACGGCCGTTGGAGATGAAGTGCATTCACATCCTCAAACCTTTCTTAGAATGTTTCTGCTAGGGAATCCTATTTTGTTGTTTGAGGAGAACTTCGTTGGGGAGTGTTAATCTCTGTTTGGGGAAAAGAGTTCAGGAGTCTATGTTGCTCGTTGATCTAATGGGAGTTATCTCTTGTTGGAAGAGAATGGGAGTTAACAACTTGTTGGGGATAAAGAAGTTAACTATTATCTGGTTGTTTCCCAGGTTCTGCAGCAACTCACTAGGGATTGTAGAGAAGTCTAATGGGTAAGAGGAGATGTGGTACCTTGATTTTTAATAGTCTGGGAGGCAAATTCAAGCTGGGGAATCTATAGTTTGTTGGGGAAATAAACCATGTTGCCAATCTGTTGGAGAGGTGCTTTCCTTTGGCAGGACTCCTCGAGGTTTCTTGAGATTGACTCAGTTGGGGAGAAGTTTTCAGAGATTGAAAACCTTGGTTGGAGGTCATCCTATGAAAAGGACTTTATGGGGAATTTATCATTACCCCTAGTAGCAGGTGTTTGTGGCACTTCCAGGAAATGTTTGCTTGACCGTACGTAACCCTTTATAAGAATTCACGTTTAATGCTTTAAGTGATTCCGATACAAACCTGCCCCAAATTACTCAGTACTTCTTGAGAGATTTCTTGGAATCTTGATTTGACTGTCCCAGATGTATAGGACAGTGATGTGACATGCCCCCTTTCTTAACAGGATATTTATCGTTGGAAGTATCATCTCAATTGAAGTGATCTTGTTCACTGAGAGAGTTTTTGTCTGCTGGATATTCGTCATGTGAATTCTCCTATTGTCAAACAATTAGCTATATGCAAACAGCGGTATTCAGATAATGCAAAGTTTATGCTTGTCTTGAAGATTTGAAAATGCATTTTAGCAGATAAAAGGATTTTGTAAGAATATGAATTCAAATCAAGATTTAGAGTAAGCTTTACAGGAGTCAGGATACCTTTTTGTAACAGTATGCTTACGAACTAACCCATGCTTCAATTAGGACTTTCAAAGGTTGTAACGTGGCTTGGTTCACGATTTAAGAAACAAAGGATAAATGCTCAAATTTTATTTATACCCACCCATTCTTCGTGATGTTCTTCAGTCCTAAACTCAGTTAATTGTAAGTTCGAACTCCAATGACGTTTTGGTGATGGTTCAGACAAGTTTAGTTTATCGGAAGGCAGTCATTTTTTGCAACATTTTTCATGTTGTTGAGGATTTGCAGTGACCTCCTTTTTTTGATTTATTATCCCTGATTTTTCCTGACCGTTCTTGTTTTGAGATTACAGTCAGCGGGATGCCCTCGTTTTTCTTAAGTCTCCTTCGTAGGTTTTGACTTAGTGGGCTTTTCTATTGAGAGGTAATGACTGCCTATTTGGTAGGGATCCATCACCATCTTTTGATTCCAGAGGAATGTTTTTGATGTCATATAAAGTGAAAGTTTGCGACTGAATGCGCATTTGAATTAACTGAGAAACTACCCTGCCCCAGGTTTTGGTTAAAGGTTTCAATTTGTGTAAAAAAGGAAACTTCTACTTCTTTGGCTCGAAGGGGTTGACTAGGGATTATCCTCCTTATAACTCCAGTGTTTAGGTATTGAAACAAATGCTTGTACATCGTCAGCAAGATCTGTTCAAAAGTATATCGTATGAGATTATGGAATTGTTTTCGTCATCCTCCCTCTAAAGGCTTGCAACTTTTATAAAACAAGAGTTTAATATCATAAAGGGAGTAAAAATCATAGTTTTAAATAGAGTGAAAATGAATAGATTAATTCAAGACAAACATATGAGATGCATTAATGAGAGAAATCAAAGTCTGACATAAAGATAAGTGTTTGAATAAACAAAGGAATTACAACTGAAAATTTGAATAAACAGAAAATTTCCTCGTCCAGATCGTCACTTCATATGGATGCCCTTGAGGGGTGATAAAGAGTTCCAATTGATCGTCTTATGTAAATTCCAAAACTCCTTTGTTTAGTTCCTGATTCCTGTTCTTCAGAGCCCAACAATTGTTTGTATCATGCCCAGGACCATCAGAATGGTATGCACACCTCTCATTAGGATGATAACTAGGAGCAGTAGTGTTAGGATTCTGGGGAGGAGCCTTTAATGTAATTAGCTCTGCCTTCAACATGTGTTGTATCACCTGAGCTAGTGACATGCCAATCCTGGTAAATTGTCTCTTAGGTGCGACCTCCTTGCGTTGATTCCCTTGTTGTTGTTGGAGAGGTTATTGTTGGACTCGAGACGCGGCAGCAATTTGTAACGGTCTACTCTCCACCAAACCAGCTTCATGTCTCATGGGAGGCTGAGTAGTGCCTTGATCCCCAATATTAACCGTTTGTTTCATACGGTTGCAACCGTCTTGATGAATTTTTTTGATGAGGGTCCTTAGCTCTTCTTGTCCCCGAGCTAAGTTTTGGATAAGAGCCATTTGGCCCACCAGTTTTTCCATCATCTAGATCTTCATTGTTGCCATTTCAGTTTGTAGTCGTTCCAACTGGTCATCCTTGTTGTCCTCGGGATTCCCCATGATCATGCCCCTAGTGAGGAGCGCCTTTACCTCTTCTTTCCCCCTGGATAGGTTCAAGAACATTTCCTAAAGTTGAGCATTTTGAGGCTGAATGTCCTTGATAGTCTGTTCTAGAGCCATCTCTACTGAAATAAACAGTAAGCAGATGAGAGACCTGTGCGGGAAAAGCCTGTCATGATATGATGCATGCTATGTGGATACAATGTTTTCAAGGATCTCACAGGGTGTACACAAGAAGATGTTAGAAGTTGAACTTTGATCACAACTTTGATTGGAGAACTTCGTATCGATGGATATCCTTCCATGAGAATCAAGCTCACCATGTAAAGTGGTCATAGCCCTTGACTCAAGTTGTCGTGCTTTAGTCTTTTGACGGTGCTTGATTAGATAATGAATCCTCCTTCCCCTTGATAGGTGTATGGTTCAACATGACCCTGCATCATAGGCCCTTGAGATCCTTGAAATGGTTATTGAAAATGCTATGGTATGATGTCATGATGTTATGTACAAGTATGCAAAGTAAGCAAGTTGTTATGTACACACAAAGCATACAAGTCTTTAGGCTTGCATGGAGTTTGATAGGTAAGTACCCTCTTGAAGTTTATTTGGCTCAACCTGTCCTAGTAATATTAACCGGGTTCTAAGGGATCTCAATATCACTGATCTTTCTTCATCGGGCATTGTTTCAGCGCAAGCCTCTTTAATGGCGACTGAAATATCCCGAAAGTCCAATCTCAATGAGCGTAGTATCGAGTATCAACCAATCTATGGTCAAAACCAAAGCCGCCTATCTGACTACTTCCTAATGGCTAAGGATGAGTCAATTAAAAGGTTCTAAAGGTCAGTTAACGCTTAATGCACTAAGGAAGGCTAATGTTATCCTTGACTGACTCAAGGAACATTAGTACAAATCAAAGTATCACGCTAACGTAGCTATCACTTCGTCCATATCAGTATACCCTGTACATCCTCCATGATTTATTGCTACTTACCTAAAAGGTGACTCAGATCCGGGTATAGGATCTTTTAAAAAAATCCAAACAAAGACCTAAAATGTAAAGCAAGCAACTCAAACAAGGAAAGCAAGTAAAGGTGGTATAGCCCTAAGGTAACCCCACTTTTAAGTAAATTCCCCAGCAGAGTCGCCAGTTCTGTAACGCGGTGGGAGAACTGACTTGGTATGTTTTATTTTTGATTTCAATTATTGTGGATAGAAAGAGTCGCCACCGACTTTTCTTTTATCCAAAAGGAAAGGCTGAAAAGAACAGGAAATACCTTTAGATATGTTTCTTGAGTTCGGGGGGTAGGTTATGAAAAGGGAAGGTATTAGCACCCTTTTCATCCGTAGTTATCTACGTGCTCTTAGTTTCTTGCTAGATCACTTGCTTTTGTTTGAAAAAATGTGCTTGTGGTGTGGGTTTTGAAAGTATTTTGAAAACGTCTTTGTAATGGTTCTCGTTTCTATAAGAACGCGTACAAAGTGTTGTTTGGAAAATAGTTCAAAGAGGTGTTTGTGGAATGTGTTTTTGAAAGTAATTTTGAAAAGGTGTTTTTGTAATGGCTCTTGTTTCTATAAGAACGCGTACAAAGTGTTTGTCTTTTGAAAAAATTTCAAGTGAGGGTGTTGGTGTATAAAATGTTTTTTTTATTGTGAGCAAGCGAGCAACCAGGAGAAACCTACCTACTCAAAAGGTATTAAACGTTCTTTTCCTCCTCCTTTAGATGTTGCTATCTTACCATTTATTTGGTAAGAAGCCCCATTATTGGATGTGAAGGGACGGGCGTGGGACATTTGTATAGTCATAGAAGGAAACCTATGGGACGTTTTAGCAATGTTGTTTAGGGACTAGATTGTTTACCGAAGGCAACATTGAGGGTCATCGAGGGACTACGATCTTTTATCGAGGGTCTTTGCTAAAACGCCCATATTCAAGGGACATGACTATTTTTCCGAGGCAACAAGTGGAATTATCCTAAGGGTGCATGTGTGAATAGTTTGTTTGATTTGCATGCATTTAGTCTTTGATTAGGGGTTGTCTACTTGTTGTTTTTATCTTGCCATACATTCCTATTTTACTAGCAAGCATACAAAAGTAATAAAAGGCATACATATAAAATCCTACACTATTACAACAATATTGAAGTGCATGAAAAAATAATATAAAAGCAAGAAAAATGAAGGTCTTTCCATTGAGGCAGAAAATACTTTGATTCTGCGCTTTCTGGCTTCCTTCGATTGGGGGCTGGCACCAGTCTAGGTGTGTCTTCGATTGGGGCCTGGAGAGTCAGCAGGCTGTGCCTTTTGATTGGGCCTGGAACCAATGCAAGGTGAAATCTTCCTTTCTGCCTCCTTTGACTGGAGGCTGAAAGCAGTGAGGGAGTGTCTTTCGTGTGGGCCTGGAATCAGTATAAAATGCAATCTGCCTTTCTGCCTCCTTCGATTGGGCTTGGAGTCAGTGAGGAAGCCTGAGGCTTTGTTTCATACTCTTGTCTCCTATTTCTTTCGTTTGAGATGTTAAATAGCAACATGGCATAAGGCCATGCTAGCACTGCCTTACAACCAGTTTCAAAACCTAATGCATGTTTAGGTAAACAAGAAGCAAACGAAAGGGTTAGCTCTGAAAACATGTTAAAAGGGTGGAAACGAAAAGAACAGTGATATGTGCATGCTTGAAACGAAAGAAAAGCTTATTCACATGTTATACAAGAAGCGAAAAAGCTCAAGATTTGGAACAACTTACCTTGCTGGAGGCTGGAGGGTGTGCTGGACCTTGAAGTGGTTTCCTTTAATGTTGTTGGATTCGAAGGAAGGGACCAGAGCCAGCGTTTCTACTGTTTGATTCGAAGGAGAAAAACAAATGAGATGTCTTTTCTACTGGATTCAAAAGAGAATAAAACGTGTGGGACTTTTTAGAATCGAAAGAGGTAAATCTTAGATTCTGGGTTTTTGCTTTCACAAGTGTTTGAGTGTTTGAGAGCTTTGTTGTGTTTGAGAAAATTTTGGAGATTCATTCCTCTGGCCAAAAAGTCCTCCTTTAGCCATGTTGTGAGGCCTCTTATTTATAGGCAAGGCTGCCTGAAGTTCTTGGATGGAAAACAAAAGATTGAACAAATTGAGTAATCTGTTCCTTGTAGCTTTCGAGAGACAGTGCCTTGTATGCTATTTTGGTGCAAGAATGGGGCAGTGTTTCAGGACTGCTGTACAGCAGTTTTGGCCAGTGTACTAGGCCTGAACTTGGCAGCAAGCATCTTTGAGAATTTTACCCTTTCGTTTTGACCCTTCTTCGACCAGACTCTTCTCCAAACATAACTATTTGATTTTCCTCTGACAAGAGCCTTTCGATTGAGTCACTTTTGTGCATCCTTCGAAGGAGCCAAAGGTGTGACCCTTGGATGGGTCACCAAAAACATTCCTTAAAGTGGGCTTGTAAATCCTTCGAATGGACCATCAAAATATTATTTTTATCCGTTTACTCTCTTTTTGACAGTTTCCTTTTAATCTTGGTACTGGAAAATCCCAATGTACTTGTGCAAGCTTGAACCTTGAGAATCCTTGTGAGAAATGTCTTGAAAAATGAGAGGGAAAATTTTGGGGTACAACAGCTCCCCTGTTCCATCTTCTTAAACCTGAAGAGTTAGATTGGTGAGTCTGCCATTCTTGACTTGAAGGCGGAAGATGATTGAACACTAGAGTGCCCAAAAATTTGCACTTGACGATATCATGGTTGAGGTGTAAGGAATTGGCTTAAAGATGCCATTTGAAGAAATGATGGAGAGTTAGCGGAGACGGGCTTATAGATGCCATATAAAGATGATTGTTGATAGCAATTAAACTAAGTCTAAGCTTGACTTTAACTGGGAAAAGAATCAGAATAAATCTTTGGAATGATTTATCTGAACCAGAGGAAATGTCTATCAGAGAGAATCAAGATAAACCATTGAGAGATTTAAACTGAACCAGCTGGGGTCTTGAATGGAATCAGAATAAATCTTGGGGCAATTTATCTGGACCAGAGAAAATGTCTACCAGAAAGAATCAGGATAAACCATTGAGAGATTTAAACTGAACCAGCAGGGGTCTGGAAAGAATCAGGACAAATCTTGGGGCGATTTATCTAAACTAGAGAAAATGTCTACCAGAATGAATCAGGATAAACCATTGAGAGATTTAAATTGAACCAGCAGAGGTCTAGAAATAATTAGGACAAATCTTGGGGGCGATTTATCTGAACCAGGGAAAATGTCTACGGGAAAGAATCAGGATAAACCATTGAGAGATTTAAACTGAACTAGTAGAGGTCTTGAATTTTCTTTAACTTGAAGGAATCAGAACAAATCTTGGCGCGATTTATTTGAACCAAAGAAAATGTCTACGAGAAAGAATCAGGATAAACCATTGAGAGATTTAAACTGAACCAGTAGAGGTCTTGAATTTTCTTTAACTAGAAAGAATCAGAATAAATCTTGGAGCGACTTATCTGAACCATAGAAAATGTCTACAGGAAAGAATCAGGATAAACCATTGATAGATTTAAACTGAACCAGTAGAGGTCTGAAGGGAGTATTCATCATGTAGATAGTCACCCCGTCCTGTTTCGGGAGTTGATCTACAATTGATTTGTTCACAGATAGTTGTCTTGTCTTTGTTGAAAATTTGTTGATGATAATTTTTTGTTGACTGATTTTTCCTGAAAAGGTAAAGAGTTAGTTGTATGCAATGTCATGATGTATGAAATGCATGATGTAATGATGTTTTCAAAATAAATGAGATTATGCCGTATGCATTTGTGTTGTATGTGCTTATCATGTATGTAGTATGATGCATGAAAAGGTTGTTGGAATGTACTTTTGTCTTGGAAAATAAATCCTTGACAAGTAGTGTGGAGTTTTGGGAAGCTGAATCCCAGACGGTCGTTGGGAATGAAGTGCATGCACATCCTCAAACCTTTCTTAGAATGTTTCTGCTAGGGAATCTTATTTTATTGTTTGAGGAGAACTCCGTTGGGGAGTGCTAATCTCTGTTTGGGGAAAAGAGTTCAGGAGTCTCTGTTGCTCGTTGCTCTAATGGGAGTTATCTCTTATTGGAAGAGAATGGGAGTTAACAACTTGTTGGAGATAAAGAAGTTAACTGTTATCTGGTTGTTTCCCAGGTTCTGCAGCAACTCACTAGGGATTGTAGAGAAGTCTAATGGGTAAGAGGAGTTGTGGTACCTTGATTTTTAATAGTTTGGGAGGAAAATTCAAGCTGGGGAATCTATAGTTTGTTGGGGAAATAAACCATGTTGCCAATCTGTTGGAGAGGTGTTTTCCTTTGGCAGGACTCCTCGAGGTTTCTTGAGATTGACTCAGTTGGGGAGAAGTTTTCTGAGATTGAAAACCTTGGTTGGAGGCCATCCTATGAAAAGGACTTTATGGGGAATTTATCGTTACTCCTAGTAGCAGGTGTTTGGGGCACTTCCAGGAAATGTTTTCTTGACCGTACGTAACCCTTTATAAGAATTCACGTTTAATGCCCTAAGTGATTCCGATACAAACCTGCCCCAAATTACTCAGTACTTCTTGAGAGATTTCTTGGAATCTTGATTTGACTATCCCAGATGTATAGGACAGTGATGTTTCATGCCCCCTTTCTTAACAGGAGATTTGTCGTTGGAAGTGTCATCCCATTTGAAGTGATCTTGTTCACTGAGAGAGTTTTTGTCTGCTGGATATTCGTCGTGTGAATTCTCCTGCTGTCAAACAATTAGCTATATGCAAACAGCGGTATTCAGATAATGCAAAGTTTATGCTTGTCTTGAAGATTTGAAAATTCATTTTAAAAGATAAAAGGATTTTGTAAGAATATGAATTCAAATCAAGATTTAGAGTAAGCTTTACAGGAGTCAGGATACCTTTTTGTAACAGTATGCTTTCGAACTAACCCATGCTTCAATTAGGACTTTGAAAGGTTGTAACTTGGATTGGTTCACGGTTTAAGAAACAAAGGATAAAGGCTCAAATTTTATTTATACCCACCCGTTCTTCGTGATGTTCTTCAGTCCTAAACTCAGTTAATTGTAAGTTCAAACTCCAATGACATTTTGGTGATGGTTCAGACAAGTTTAGTTTATCCGAAGGCAGTCATTTTTTGCAACATTTTTCATGTTGTTGAGGATTTGCAGTGACCTCCTTTTTTTGATTTATTATCCCTGATTTTTCCTGACCATTCTTGTTTTGAGATTACAGTCAGCGGGATGCCCCCGTTTTTCTTAAGTCTCCTTCGTAGGTTTTGACTTAGTGGGTTTTTCTATTGAGAGATAATGACTGCCTATTTGGTAGGGATCCATCACCATCTTTTGATTCTAGAGGAATGTTTTTGATGTCATATGAAGTGAAAGTTTGCAACTGAATGCACATTTGAATTAACTGAGAAACTACCCTGCCCCAGGTTTTGATTAAAGGTTTCAATTTGTGTAAAAAATGAAACTTCTACTTCTTTGGCTCGAAGGGGTTGACTAGGGATTATCCTCCTTATAACTCCAGTGTTTAGGTATTGTAACAAATGCTTGTAGATCGTCAGCAAGATCTGTTCAAAAGTATATCGTATGAGACTATGGAATTTTTTTCGTCATCCTCCCTCTAAAGGCTTGCAACTTTTAAAAAACAAGAGTTGAATATCATAAATGGATTAAAAAACATAGTTTTAAATAGAGTGAAAATGAATGGATTAATTCAAGACAAACATATGCGATGCATTAATGAGATCAATCAAAGCCTGACATAAAGATAAGTGTTTGAATAAACAAAGGAATTACAACTGAAAATTTGAATAAACAGAAAATTTCCTCGTCCAGATCGTCACTTCATATGGATGCCCTTGAGGGGTGATAGAGAGTTCCAGTTGATCTTCTTATGTGAATTCCAAAACTCCTTCATCGATTAGTTCCTGAATCCTGTTCTTCAGAGCGGAACAATTGTTTGTATCATGCCCAGGACCATCAGAATGGTATGCACACCTCTCATTGGGATGGTAACTAGGAGCAGCAGTGTTAGGATTCTAGGGAGGAGCCTTTAGTGTAATTAGCTCTGCCTTTAACATGTGTTGTAGCACCTGAGCTAGCGACATGCCAATCCTGTTAAATTGTCTCTTAGGTGCGACCTCCTTGCGTTGATTCCCTTGTTGTTGTGGGCGAGGTTGTTGTTGGACTTGAGACGCAGCAGCAATTTGGAACGGTCTACTCTCCACCAAACTGGCTTCATGTCTCATGGGAGGCTGAGTAGTGACTTGATCCCCAATCTTGACCGTTTGTTTCAAACAGTTGCAACCGTCTTGATGGAGTTTGTTGATGAGGGTCCTTAGCTCCTCTTGTCCCCGAGCTAAGTTTTGGATATGATCCATCTGGCCCACCAGTTGTCCCATCATCTAGATCTTCATTTTTGTCATTTCAGTTTGTAGCCGTTCCAACTGGTCATCCTTGTTGTCCTCAGGATTCCCCGTGATCATGCCCCAAGTGAGGAGCGCCTTCACCTCTTCTTGCCCCCTAGATAGGTTCAAGAACATTTCCTAAAGTTGAGCATTTTTAGTCTGAATGTCCTTGATAGTCTGTTCTAGAGCCATCTCTACTGAAATAAATAGTAAGCAGATGAGAGACCTGTGCGGGAAAATCTTGTCATGATATGATGCATGTTATGTGGATGCAATGTTTTCAAGGATATCACGGGGTAAACACAAGAAGATGTTAGAAGTTAAACTTTGATCACAACTTTGATTGGAGAACATCGTATTGATGGATATCCTTCTACGAGAATCAAGCTCATCATGTAAAGTGGGTCATAGCCCTTGACTCAAGTTACCGTGCTTTAGTATTTTGACGGTGCTTGATTAGAGAATGAATCCTCTTTCCCCTTGATAGGCGTCTGGTTAAAACATGACCATACATCATAGGCCATTGAGATCCTTGAAATAGTTATTGAAAATGCTATGGTATGATGTCATGATGTTATGTACAAGTATGCAAAGTAAGCAAGTTGTTATGTGCACACAAAGCAGACAATTCTTTAGGCTTGCATGGAGTTTGATAGGTAAGTAACCTCTTGAAGTTTATTTGGCTCAACATGTCCTAGTAATAGTAACTGGGTTCTAAGGGATCTCAATATCACTGATCTTTCTTCATCGGGCATTGTTTCAGCGCAAGCCTCTTTAATAGCGACTGAAATATCCCGAAAGTCCAATCTCAATGAGCGTAGTATCGAGTATTAACCAATCTATGGTCAAAACCAAAGCCGGCTATCTCACTACTACCTAATGGCCAAGGATGAGTCAATTAAAAGGTTCTAAAGGTCAGTTAACACTTAATGCACTAAGGAAGCCTAATGTTATCCTTGACTGACTCAAGGAACATTAGTACAAACCAAAGTATCACGCTAGCATAGCTATCACTTTGTCCATATCGGTATACCCCGTACAGCCTCCATGATTTATTGCTACTTACCTAAAAGGTGCCCCAGATCCGGGTATAGGATCTTTTAAAAAAACCCAAACAAGGACCTAAAATGTAAAGCAAGCAAGTCAAACAAGGAAAGCAAGTGAAGGTGGTCTAGCCCTATGGTAACCCCACTTTTAAGTAAATTCCCCAGCAGAGTCGCCAGTTCTGTAACACGGTGGGAGAACTGACTTGGTATGTTTTGCATTTGATTTCAATTGTTGCGGATAGCAAGAGTCACCACCGACTTTTCTTTTATCCAAAAGGAAAGGCTGAAAAGAACAGGAAAGACCTTTAGAGATGTTTCTTGAGTTCGGGGGGTAGGTTATGAAAAGGGAAGGTATTAGCACTCTTTTCATTCGTAGTTATCTACGAGCTCTTAGTTGCTTTCTAGATCACTTGCTTTTGTTTGAAAAAATGTGCTTGTGGTGTGGGTTTTGAAAGTATTTTGAAAACATCTTTGTAATGGTTCTCGTTTCTATAAGAACGCGTACAAAGTGTTGTTTGGAAAATAGTTCAAAGAGGTGTTTGTGGAATTTGTTTTTGAAAGTGATTTTGAAAAGGTGTCTTTGTAATGGCTCTCGTTTCTATAAGAACGCGTACAAAGTGTTTGTCTTTTGAAACTTTTTCAAAGTGAGAGTGTTCGTGTATAAAATGTTTTTTTGTTGTGAGCAAGCGAGCAACTAGGAGCAACCTACCTACTCAAAAGGTCTTAAACATTCTTTTCCTCCTCCTTTAAATGTTGCTATCTTACCATTGATTTGGTAAGAAGCCCCATTATTAGATGTGAAGGGACGGGCGTGGGACATTTGTATAGTCATAGAAGGCAACCTATGGGACTTTTTAGCAATGTCGTTTAGGGACTAGATCATTTACCGAAGGCAACATTGAGGGTCATCGAGGGACTACGATCTTTTATCGAGGGTCTTTTCTAAAACGCCCAAATTTGAGGGACATGACTATTTTTCTGAGGCAACAAGTGGAATTACCCTAAGGGTGCATGTGTGAATAGTGTGTTTGATTTGCATGCATTTAGTCTTTGATTAGGGGTTGTCTACTTGTTGTTTTTATCTTGCCATACATTCCCTATTTTACTAGCAAGCATACAAAAGTAATAAAATGCAGACAGATAAAATCCTACACTATTACAACCATATTTAAGTGCATGAAAAAATAAGATAAAAGCAAGAAAAATGAAGGTCTTTCCATTGAGGCAGAAAATCTTTCGATTCTGCACTTTCTGGCTTCCTTCGATTGGGGCCTGGAGAGTCAGCAGGTTGCACCTTTCGATTGGGTCTGGAACCAATGCAAGGTGTAATCTGCCTTTCTACCTCCTTTGACTGGGGGCTGAAAGTAGTAAGGGAGTGTCTTTCGTCTGGGCCTGGAATCAGTGCAAGATGCAATCTGCCTTTCTGCCTCCTTCGAATGGGATTGGAGTCAGTGAGGAAGCCTGAGGCTTCGTTTCATACTCTTGTCTCTTGTTTCTTTCGTTTGAGATGTTAAATAGAAACATGGCCTAAGGCCATGCTAGCACTTCCTTACAACCATTTTCAAAACTTAATGCATGTTTAGGTAAACAAGAAGCAAACGAAAGGGTTAGCTCTGAAAACATGTTAAAAGGGTGGAAACGAAAAGAACAATGATATGTACATGCTTGAAACGAAAGAAAAGCTTATTAACATGTTATACAAGAAGCGAAAAAGCTCAAGGTTTGGAACAACTTACCTTGCTGGAGGCTGGAGGGTGTATTGGACCTTGAAGTGGTTTCCTTGAATGCTGTTGGATTCGAAGGAAGGGACTAGAGGCAGCGTTTCTACGGTTTGATTCGAAGGAGAAAAACAAATGAGATGTCTTTTCAACTGGATTCAAAAGAGAATAAAATGTGTGGGACTTTTCAGAATCGAAAGAGGTAAATGTTAGATTCTGGGTTTTTGCTTTCACAAGTGTTTGAGTGTTTGAGAGCTTTATTGTGTTTGAGAAAATTTTGGAGATTCATTCCTCTGGCCAAAAATTCCTCCTTTAGCCATGCTGTGAGGCCTCTTATTTATAGGCAAGGCTTCCTGGAGTTCTTGGAGGGAAAACAAAATATTTGAAAAAATTGAGTAATCTGTTCCTTGTAGCTTTTGAGAGATAGTGCCTTGTATGTTATTTTGGTGCAAGAATGGGGCAGTGTTTCAGGACTGTTGTGCAGCAGTTTTGGCCAGTGTACTAGGACTGAACTTGGCAGCAAGCATCTTTGAATATTTTACCCTTTCGTTTTGACCCTTCTTCGACTAGACTCTTCTCCAAACAAAACTATTTGATTTTCCTCTGACAAGTGCCTTTCGATTGAGTCGCTTTTTTGCATCCTTCGAAGGAGCCAAAAGTGTGACCCTTGGATGGGTCACCAAAAACATGCCTTAAAGTGGGCTTGTAAATCCTTCGAATGGACCATCAAGCATGTCCTTTGAATGGGATGCCCATAGTTGGATTCGAAAGATGCTGATTCGAAGGGTAACAGGATGTAAGGAAACCTTGTGAAGGTGGTTTTGTCCAGTCAAAGGCTTGCCTTCCTAAAGTTCCAAGTGGCTAAACGAAAGAGTGTACATAGGGGGTCCCTTCCTTGTGACTTCATGCCAACATATAAAAGATCTATGTTCAAACAAAGCTTGCATGAAGGGAACCAACATGCCCAAATGAAAGGTGTGACCAAAACCTTATGCTGAAGGATTCATGTGCCCAAACGAAGGGTGTGACTAGTAGCTTGTACTGAAGGAACCATATGCCCAAACTAAAGTTGCATGCACGAGACCAACATGTCCAGATTCAAAAGAGGCATATAGGAGGCAAGAACTGCAAATCGAAAGATGCCAAAATGGAGCCTTTTGCCTTGGTATCGAAGGAGGCTACAAGAGGCTTTGTGCCTTGTGAATCCAAGCCAACGTGCCAGAGGCCCACGCCCAGTCGAAGGATGCAATCCAAGCTTGCATCGAAAGAGGCCAAAGGCCAATCGAAATAGCTAAATCGAAAAAAACTTGTTTTTTCTCCAAATTTTGTCAAAATATTATTTTTATCTATTTTCTCCCTTTTTGACAGTTTCATTTTAATCTTGGTACTGGAAAATCCCAATGTACTTGTGCAAGCTTGAACCTTGAGAATCCTTGTGAGAAATGTCTTGAAAAATGAGAGGGCAAATTTTGGGGTACAACAGCGTTTCTGTCTCATGACTGTTTTATTTCTTAAAGGCAACCAAAGTGGGATACCATAGAGGTGCTCGTGTGCAATTGTGTTTGATTCAGTCATTTTTGTCTTTTTGTTAAGTTTGCTAACATTTGATTATTAGTCTTTCCATACACGCCTAGTTACTAACAGTTAATATGTACAGAAAATAAAGTGCGGAAAATGTAAATCTAGACTATTACATGGCTTTCGGGGAGGGGGATTTACACCGTACAAAGTGGGGGGAAAATAATCGAAAACTGTAAAAAGCCCTATTTAATCTATTACAAGCCATGATACAGTTACATTATCATAAAAATGCGAAAGTAAAATAAACGCGCGCAAGATAAAACAATACGTCTAAGAACCTAAGAAAAATTCTAAGTAAAGAAAAATCCTTTTTTGTTTTTTGGTTTTGTTAAAGAAAAATTAATTCTAAATTTAATTAAGAAAAATAAATAATTGTTAAATGAATTTAAAATCTAATGCTAATATTTTTGTATTTTTATTGGAGAAAATAATTCAAAAATCCTAAGTTCTAACTTATTTTAATAAAAAAAAATTAAAGTTAATTAATTAATTAATTTCACAAATTAATTATAAAAAAAAAAGAAAATAATCCTAATTTTTAATGATTTTTATTATTTGTTTTAGGCTATTAAAAAAAGTTAAATGAAAAATATAAAACAAATAATAATAAGAAAACAAAATAACATGGTCCTGGACATGCAGAAGCAAAAGAGGGGGGTGTATGGATGGAATTTCGCTAGGCCAAAATGCGAGAGCCCAAAGGATGGCTTAATCTGGTGTTATTGGCTCTTGGGAGGTCCATCATGAAGGAGTACCCCAGGAGCATTGGATCTGCCTTCATTGGTAACTGATGGCCCAGATTGGAGGCCCTATCATGCGCTAACTGGACTTGTGCACATGGGATCTGCAATCAAATATTATAAAAAAACAATACGCTGGACCTGGGACTCGAACCCAGGTCCTCTCCCTCATACGCGCGCTTCATTACCAACCGAGCTGCCAAGCCAATCATTTAAACATGTCAAACAATAATAATATATTTGAAATTTCCAGCAATTATTTAAAACAAAAAGGAAAGTGTGCGCAGATTCAGACTGCCCAATGAGGGGTTGCCACGCATTGTCTTCTTCCTCCCACCGTCATCTTAGATTATAATACCTATAGTGACAGTTTTGGTCTGTCACTATAGCACCTGCAACCTGTAAGACTCATAATACACAACGAAAATGAATTTTGAGGCCATGGGTTGATTGCTCTCAACCTCCTGAGCACAATGGTACCAATGGTTGGATAAAATTTTGGCTAATTTGGATAACCTTATTTCAAAGGTTCAAACCCTAAGAATGGTGAAATGCCATACTTGCATCAAAACTGCAAATCAACTATGCAAAAAGCTTGCAAACATTCAGATAAGCAGTAATGCGTGGTTAAAACACATTGATATTGTATGAATTATACAAAATGAATTTAAAAAAAAGCAAATCGTGATGAATGGAGAATGCGTTTGGCAATGCTTCAAGGCTTGGAAATGGTTGGGACAGCTTCAGGGAACCTCCAGGAATTGATTAGGATCCTTGGTTTGGACTAAGGGACGCTAGAAATTGAAATTCGAGTTTGACAACTTTGAATTTTTTTGCAAAATGTGAAGGGGTTCTCCAGGCTTTGTGTGCTTGTTCTGATGCTTTTTAGGCTTGGTACTTATAGAGAGGAATGAGGAGACATGAAAAAACAAGTTTGTAACAGCCATAATCAATTGCCTGAATGCCATAAATATCCATTTGTAACCTTGGCCAAAGTTATGGGATTTTGTCTATTTTTCAAATTTGCATGAATGTAGACATGTTGACCTTGTTGTACACGAAAAAGGGGGCCCCTCCATGCATTAAAGCAAGCCTTAACCATATTGATCCATATAATTTGCAATAATTTTGATTTATTTGATTTTTAATTAAATAAAATTAATACAAAATGAAAATAAAATCAAGACTATG
Source organism: Vicia faba (assembly GCA_948472305.1). Classification (NCBI taxonomy): domain Eukaryota; kingdom Viridiplantae; phylum Streptophyta; class Magnoliopsida; order Fabales; family Fabaceae; genus Vicia; species Vicia faba. Next base: position 420,374,611 of record OX451739.1, on the reverse strand, counting down.
CAAAAATGGTTTTAGGAGTCCTCTATACTCTTAGGATGATGTTTGAAGTCCAAGAAAATGAGCCATTGCCTTAAAAGCTCAAATTTGTTCAATGCACATTTCTTGAAATTTCCCAAATTTTCCAAACTTGGGCAAGCCATTACTTGCTTATTTTTTTCCCATGATGATGATCTTGGACTTTTTGGAAAGCCCAAGATGTCTAATTCAATCCCTTTGTTAATCAATTTTGCATTTGAAGATTTTATCTTGATGTAAAAGGTCTTGGAAAAAAATGGTTTTATTGACTTTCTAAAAATGACCTATAATGTATGAACTTGTATCTTTCAAATGGTGCATTTCTTGGACTTGAGGGATGAAGGGAAGTTATGGGGAATTAAATTCTCTTAAAAATGAGCCTTGGTGGAAAATTTTCTGATAAAGTATGAGAAAGTTATTCTTGGTCAAAGTTTGGTTGACTTTTCCTATAGAAACCCTAATTAGTAATTTTTGAATTTTGATGAATTAGGAGCATTTCTTGAGGAATCATGATCAACCCTTGATCAAATGATGGATATCACTTCAAAATGTTGATGTTGACCAAAAATCTTGAAGTTTGAATGTATATAGGCCACAGTTGACTTTTGACCTAGCATAATTAATTTTCAAGCATTTGAGCAATTGACTGAGCAAACTTGTTGTGCAAGGCATAGAATTTGGCATGGATAATCTTGAGTAAATATTAGGATCATGGCAAACATTTGAGACCATTGGATCTCACACATTTTTATGAAAACTGAAACCCTAGTCAGAGGTTCATTGCCTTATGAAGAGAATTTGTCTGGTCAATTCTTAGTCATCCTAGGGCAAGTTAGGGACCTCAATGGGCATGTGTTGAATAAAATGAGATGGAAAATTTTGGGGTACATTAGCTGCCCCTGTTCAATCTTCTTAGGCCTGAGGATGTAGATTGGCTTGTCTGCCTTTCGTGATCTAAAGGTGGAAGATGATTGAACACTAGAGTGCCCAGAAATTTGCACTCGTCTGAAGTGATACTGTTGGTGAATAATATCGGAAATGGGCTTATAGATGCCATTTGGAAGAGATGATAGGAGACTTTCGGAGATGGGATTAAAGATTCCATCCAAGGAATATGACGGAGAGTCGTCGGAGATGGGTTTAAAGATGCCATCTAAAGTAGATGTTTACTTCATAAGAAGTCTCTTTGTGGGGATTCTTGTTCCTTCTGTTTGAGGAGGAGTCCGTTGGGGAATGTTTTGGGGGAATAGAGTCTAGGAGCTTAGGATGTCCATTACTCTACTGGGGAGTTATCTTTTTATTGGAGAGACGAAAGCAAACTGTTATCTGGTCGGGATCCAGACTTCACAGCGACTTACTGAGGGTGATAAGACTGACTGTTATCTGATCGTATTCCAGGCTTCACAGCGAATTATTGGGGAATATGAAATTAAATACTATTTGGTCAATTCTAGGATTTGCAGTAATTGTAGACATTGAACTGTTATTTGGTCGTATCCAGGCTTCAGTGGTTTGAAGAAATTAAGCTGTTATATGGACGGGTCCAGGCTTTAACTTGATTCTGAGGTATAAAGTTATATGGTCGAGCCCAGGCTTTGGTATCATGGGTTATACTATCATTTGGTAGGGTCCAGGCTTCATAGTAATTAATAGAAATAAACTGCTATCTTGTCGGATCCAGGCTTTATAGTTTCTTTAACTGGGTAAGAATCAGAAAATCTTAGGGTCGATTTTACTAAACTAGAGAAAGCATTTACCAGAAAAGAATCAGAATAAATCAATGGTAGATTTAAACTGAACTAGCAGAGGTCTTGAGTTATATTTGACTGGATAAGAATCAAAAAATCTTAGTGTCGATTTGACTGAACTAGAGAAAGTATCTACTGGAAAAGAATCAGAATAAATGATTGGTTGATTTAAACTGAACCAGCAGAGGTCTTGATTTATCTTTGACTGGATAAGAATCAGAAAATCTTAGTGTCGATTTAGATGAAACAGAGAAAGTATCTATCGGAAAAGAATCAAAATAAATCATTGGTCGATTTAAACTGAACCAGCAGAGGTCTTGATTTATCTTTGACTGGATAAGAATCATAAAATCTTAGTGTCGATTTAGCTGAACCTAAGAAAGTATCTATCGGAACGGAATCAGAATAAACCATTGATCGGTTTAAACTGAACCAGTAGATGTCTTGAGAATGATCTTTCTGAGGAAAATGCTGAAATAGTCCTTCATCAGACGTAGCCTTTGAGAACATTGTCAGGTCATATAAGTAGTCAATGATGTTTGTTGATTTGATCTTTCCTAAAAAGGTAAAGAGTTAGTCATATGCAATGTCATGATGTATGAAATGCATTGTGTAATGACGTTCTCAAAATAAATGAGATTATGTTGTATGCAATATGTATGTGTATGCCATGATGTATGAACATGAAATGTTGCTGCGATATTTCCTAGTATGGAAAATAAATCCATGACTGTTGTTGGAGAATACTGGGAAATTGAATCCCGGACTGCTGTTTGGTAGACGAGGAAAGTGAGTCTTTCATTTCCGCTGGGGATGATGAATGGAGTTGGTTTACTAGAGATTTCCTCTTTCCGTTTGAGTATATTCTGTCGGGGATCTTTGACTCCTTCTTGAAAATGACCCTGAGGGGAAGAATATTCTTTGTTGGGAGATTTTACCCATGTAGAGAAATAAACTATGTTGGGGGATAAGGCTTTATAAATTGTTCGAGATTATAAAAACTTAACTGGATTTCAGCTCTCTGAGGGAACTTTGCTTGAAGAGGTAACTCCTGCTTTGGGGAAGAAGAGGTCAAAACTTTGGTTTCTTTCACTCTATGGGGATATATATATCACTAGGACGTATGTTGAGGATGTATGGTGACTTTGTAGTAGGACGTCTCTGCCTTTGTACCTGCTGGAGAACACAACTGCAGGGACTACAAATGGCTTTTCAGACTTAGCCCTGTTTCTTAAAGTCATTAGCAAATGTCCTTCTGTTTTTCATGCAAGTATTTGTAAACAGTAATCATATTCAAATGCATATGTCAAAAATAATCACTGGACATTTTTGTAAAACAAAACAGAAAAATGAAAACAAAATGTTTTGTACTTTCAAAGAAGTGTTTTGTATTGATTTTGAAGTTTGCCTATAATAGGCATTTTTTGTATAAAGAGACTGACATTCTAGTAGGAGAATACCGTCATGAAAATTAAAACTATACAAAATAGTGTACAAAGAGAAAAAATCTATGTGTAATAATCCCATTGAGTTTCAATTCTGCTATTGCCCTTATGTCCTTGAGTGTCTCATCATTTTTCTACTTGTCCGAAGTTAATTGGATTGATTGGTACCTTTGAGCTTGATAGTTGATACTGGAGTCTGGTGGCAAGGTGATCCAATGAGACATAGTTATACTCTTTAAATCCCTAACTTTTTCCTGGACCTCCCTTTCGGGTTTTCGGTCCACCGGGATACCCTTTTTTTGTCTAAGCTGCCTTTTCAGGTTTTCGACTTGCCGGGTGTACGGATTTTTTTGTATTTATCTCTAATTTTTTCCCGAACCCTTTTGGTTCGCCGGGATGCCCTTATTTTTTCCTAGGCCAGTCAACCTAGCGGGTCTTTATTCTAGCATAGTATCTTTTAACTATGTCTGTGTTCACAGGGTGAGGAAGGTCGTCACCGTCCATAGTGGTTAAGGTTATGGCTCCACCAGAAAATATGTTCTTTATTACAAATGTCCCTTCGTATGTGGGAGTCTATTTTCCCCTGGGATCACTTTGTGGCAGGATGATGCGCTTGATTACTAGATGACCCACTTGATATACTTGTCGTCTGACCTTTTTGTTGAAAGCCTTGATCATTCGCTTTTGGTACATCTGACCATGACAGACATCAGCAAGCCTTTTCTCATCAATCAAGTTCAGTTGGTCAAGTCGAGTCTAGATCCAATCATCTTCGTTTAAACCTGCATCCTTCATGATTCTCAAAGAAGGGATCTGGACCTCAATAGGTAGGACAACCTCTATACCATACACCAGAGAGTAATGTGTTTCCCCTGTTGACGTACGTGTTGAGGTGCGGTAACCATGAAGAGAAAATGGTAACATCTCATGCCAGTCTTTATATGTCACCGTCATCTTCTGTATGATCTTTTTAATGTTCTTATTAGCAGCCTCCACAACACCATTCATCTTCGGCCGATAAGGGGAATAATTATGATGTTGAATCTTGAATTGTTTACAGAGTTAAGTGATCATAGTATTATTTATATTTGTACCATTATATGTGATGATTCTTTCTGGAACACCATACCGACAGATAAGGTTATGCTTGATGAACCGCGCCACAACATTCTTGGTAACAGTAGCAAAAGAGGCAGCCTCAACCCACTTCGTGAAGCAATCAATAGAGACTAGGATAAAGCGATGTCCATTGGAAGCGGTAGGTCTAATCTCTCTGATCATGTCGATGCCCCACATTGCAAAGGGCCAAGGAGCAGTCAAGACATTCAAGGGAACTGGAGGTACATATACTTTATCAGCATAGACCTGGCATTTGTGACAAGTGTGGGAATGTTGATAACAGTCTGCTTCTATAGTGGACCAGTAGTACCCTGCCCGTAGGATCTTTTTAGCCATGGTGTGTCCACTAGAATGGGTGCCAAAGGTACCTTCATGTAAATCTTCCAAAATCCTCTCTGCTTCGCTCTTATCTACACACCAAAGTAAAGTAGAGTCGTGGTTGCGCATGTAAAGGATTCCATTACTAAGGAAGAACTTTATGGAGAGCCTTCTCAAAAACTTCTTATCATTGACAAATGCCCCCTCAGGATATTCTTGAGCTTCGAGATACTTTTTCACTTCATAGAACCAAGGTTTGTCCATTACTTCTTCAGTATCAATCTCATAGCAGTAGGCTGGTTCATCCAATCTCTCAATAGTGATTTGGGGAGCTTCGTTGTCCCATCTGACCTTGAACATGGATGACATAGTAGCTAGCGCGTCTGCTAACTAATTCTCCTCTCGTGGAAAATGTTCAAAGGTGACTTCTTCAAAGTGTGGGAGCAATGTAAGCACTGAAGATGTGAAAAACACAAGAAGGGGGGGGGGGGGGGGGTTGAATTGAAAACTTGAATCTAAAATAGCTTAATGACACTGTATTTTTATCCTGGTTTGTTTTAACTCAAACTACTCCAGTCCACCCGTCAAGGGGATTTCGCCTCTCTCCAACGAGGTCTTAATCCACTAATCTCAACAAGATTACAAAAGCTACTTTAACAACTATTAAAGTCTTCTTGAGTACAACCACAATCCGGTTAATCTCAAGGATCTCTTTTTCAATATGATTATACAATATGTGTTGTTGTTTTTCTAACAAAAACTGTTTATCACAACTGTGATAAGTTACACAGGTTTATAGCTTAGAAAGATAGAATGAAATTGTGTGCAGCTTGAATATGCGTGAGTGGTGATCTAGCAAAATTGTTGTATGTACGTTCGCACATCATTTTGAAAGCTGACTCGTTTATATAGGCAGTGTAATAACGTTGACCATAAAGCATGTTTAATTTCATTAACATACTTTCCTTTTGGAGAAGATCATGTCTGAAGGAAGCCGTTGGAATTGATGTTGTCTTGAATGTTCAGTAACGCTTCAGAATCTTTTCTCCTTACTGCTGACGACGCTTCAGAATATTGATGACTTGGTTTGATATGTTCTTGTTTAGAGGCAGAGTTTACTTTGATTAAGCGCAGGTTCTGGTCATCAATCTTCAGCGTATGTTCTGATTGCTTCAGCGTGAAGCACTTATGGCTTATCTTCTGATTCTGATTTGATCAGAACTTCTTCATACATAAAACATATTTTTAATGAGCATATTTGTTATCATCAAAACTCTAACCAAGGGTTGTAGAATCAAACTGTGTTCTAATAATCTCCCCCTTTTTGATGATGACAAAAACCAGATTTTTCAATTAAAAAATGAAGAATAAAAAGTTTAGAATAAAGAAGAAAAACTCCCCCTTAGTTGATTACTTCCCTTATGTTCCTTGAGCATCAGAGTTTAACTGCGTCTTTCATCAGAGTTTATACCCGTTCAAGCTTTTCAGAAGATAGAGGTTAAGTAGTCCAGAATGTTTGAGACTTCTGTCTCAGTAAAACGTTATTGAAAATATCTTACTTTCTCCCCCTTTTTGTCAGTTATCAAAAAGGCAATATAATCAGCGCCAAAATAGTTGATTTATGTTAAAAAAACAAGAAGCAATGATAAGTAGTCCAGAACAGAAGTGGTAAAACAGAAAATAATCTAAGAGGGACGAGGAAGGCGTGTGAACAAAGCTTCCAGCAAGCCCTTGATTTGGGTGTTAGATTCTTCTTGTTTGCCCAAGATGCTCTTGATTTCTTTGTTTGTGTCCTCCTGCTTATCCAACCTTTCCTGGATAACAGCATTTGATCTCTTCAATTCTTCCAGAGTTTGCATGACATAGGAAGGAGCTAGAGATTCTTCAGTATCTGGATGCTTCTCAGAGCATTCTGCAGCTTGATCATATTGAACCATTTCCTCTGCTGAGATCATCTCTTCTGGAGTAGCAGTCAGGGAGAGACCTTCGGATTCTGGTTGAACTTCATCTAAGGGACGATGTTCTGACCAGGGAGCATTATCTAGAGGGAGAATCTCCTTCTTGAGCAGATGGCTCAGAACTTGGTCTTCAAAAACCTTTAGCATATCACTAAAATTTCGTTGAACCTGTTCATAGCTCTGTTCTTTTAGCTTTAGTGATTCAGAACTTATCCAGTTTCTGAATCTTTTCCATATATAATCAGAGGCAGCAAGATTAGTCATCTCTAAACTAGCATGCTTCAAGGAGGTTATCCATTCTTGTATTCCTGTTTCAAACATCAACAAACTTGTACCAACATCTGGTGTGGTTTCAGTTGGTTTTGGTTTGGGAACGACAGTTTTGTGAGATATAGCAGCTAATCTTTCCAATGCAATTGGATCAATGACAAGTCCTACATTGTCAGCTGGATTGCTCTTGGGTGAAGGAGTGGGAGAGTCAGGTATGATGATTGGACTGGTAGGGGAATTTGGTGGTGTGGATTCCAGAGAAGAAGGAATTTATGGAATGTCCAGGATGGTGAGAGGCATGTGAGTGGCAAGTGGTTCAGTGATTCCTGGGATTGGGATTGTATCTGAATCTGAAGTAGGTTCTTCAGATTGGTTGGTTGAAACATTGTGAGGTTTTTGTTCATGGGTCTCAGATGGTTGATTCTCAGAAGTTTGAGCTTCTAGTTATGGTTGTTTAGGTTGAGGTGATGGTGGATGAGGAATATCTTGTTGTGGAGAGAGAGGTAGTGGAATATCTTGTTGTGGAACATCTGTTGTAGTTTCGAAGTTTGGATTATCAGGGATTTGAGGATTTGGATTTTGTGGTGTGGGAGCTGAAATGTCTTGGTCAAAAGAGTCAATATCAGATAGAACTTTGGCAAGTTCTGGTTGAGTTTGTTCAGGATTTGGATTATTAGGAAGGGAGTGAGTTTCACTGAGACTTAGAGTTTCTGATGGATCAAACCCTATTTCAAAGTCATCAAAAGTTTGTGGAGTTGGATATTTTGATTGGGTAGTTATGGTTTCAGATGTTGATATAGTTATTGATTCTAAAACAGTAACAGAGGAAGGATTACCTTTCTTTTTAGCAGCTTTTAGAGTCCTCTAGGATGATCCTTCTGCTGCAACTTTCCTTTTCTTGGTCTTCTTCAAAACAACTTCTGGAGCAGCCTGATGCAAGTCCTGGATATTTATTTCTGGTGCAGTGCCATCTGCCTTACACACATCCATATATTTGACAATTATCTCTGGCTTGGAGTCAATCTCAGAGAAAAGAGGAAAATCATCCAGAGGAATTCTTCTTGAAGTGATGGTTGCAAAAGAAATAATGTTAGGTTCCTTCTTGATGTTCTCAATGGTTTTCATTTTCTTCAGATTTTTTGCGTTCAGAGGCTTCCCAGCAGTTACTTCTAGTGAGCTAATTTCCTGTGCTTCAGTCAAATGCTCTATCAGCCTATTCTCTGTCAGAATATCTGATATGAGTCTTCCTAGGGGTATCTAGTCCCTTTTGGTACGCTCATCTTCTCTTGTTTCCTTTACACTGGTCCTCAGATGATTAAATAGCAAGTGAGGGAGGTTTACCTTAGTCTTCTTGGAGATAAAGTAGATCAGAAACTGCTGATCAATGTTTATGTAGTCAGGAGAGCTAGTTGGCTTCCTGTGGTTGATGCATCCCAGAATTATTTTAGCCCAAATTCTGTGATGATCCTTCAGATCCCTAATCTTGCTGGAGGGTAGGCCCAGAGTAAATATTTCCCTTGCAATAGAAGCTACATCAGAACATCTTTTAGCCATGTCAATACATCTGACACCTCCACCATTGTAACCAATAAGCCTTGAAATTAGGTCTTCTGTAATGACAATCTTCTTCCCCATGACATACGAGGTAACTTGATGATTTAAGGAGGAAGCATGTATCCAAAATTCTTTGACAAGAATTGGAAATGTTGGCCCTAGAAGACGGTCAAAATATTTGTTCCAACCTTGAGCATTGACGTCTTCATACAGATTGAAGCCGTTTTCTTGAAGGCTTTCAAAGTCAACAATCAGTTCTGAAAGAACTTCCATATTTTCAATGGGAGTGAGTAGCGTTCTGTATGATTCTTCGTACTGTTCCATAGAAGCAGTTTCCTGAGTACTGATGTTTTGGACGCTTGAAGAAGCCATGTTCACACAAGAATTTTGAGAAAGATGAAAGGGTTTTTGAAAGTACAAACTGAAAACAATAGAAGGTATTGAGAGAGTAAAAGTGAAGGAATGTAAAGAGTGAAACTTGAGTTTAAATAGATTTTCTTGAAAGCATAAACAGTAAGAGAGAGAAACAATTAGTCATGATTATAAGCATTAATGGCAGCTGATTTTAGGGGATTCAGAAAGATATTGGAACGATTACCCATGATGTGTGTCTCAATGCACCCAATCAGCGCTTTTGACCTTTCAGAAAAGTGAACGCGTGTTTAGCCTCAGAAGGTAGTTAATGAATGGATGACAACTGTTTGCTTACGTGAACAACACACTTCTATCCTTGAAATGAAACATTCAAATCTTCATGGATAGATTCTGATGCAATTTGTACTTCTAAAACTCTAAAGGCAGGTTGATCAGTAGTTCACAGAAAATAACTAAGTTCTGAAGGTTAAGATATGTAAATAAAACAATTTATTCTGGGCAAAGCTTCATGCTGAGATGTTTCAGAATGAAGTTAAACCTATCTTCAGAAAGAGGTTTTGTAAAGACACCAGCCCATTGATGGTCTGTGTCAATGAATTTTAAGTTAACAATCCCTTTCTGAATATAGTCCCTAATAAAATGATGTTTTATTTCTATATGCTTAGCCCTAGAATGCAAAATAGGATTTTTACTGAGACAAATAGAAGAAGTATTATCACAGAGGATAGGAATGTTACTCTCAAATATATTGAAGTCTTCAAGTTGACTTTTCATCCAGAGCATTTGCGTACTACATCCAGCAGCTGCTATGTATTCAGCTTCTGTTGTTGATAGTGCTATTGTGGATTGTCTTTTGCTGGACCATGAGATCAGATTTTCTCCCAGAAACTGGCAGCTTCCAGAAGTGCTTTTATGTTCTACTCTGTCTCCATAAAATTCAGCATCATAGTATCCTACTAAGCTGTAATCACTTGATTTTCTATAAAACAAACCCAGATTAGCAGTACCTTTCAGATACTTCAAAATTCGCTTAACTGCTGTTAAGTGAGATTCTCTAGGATCTGATTGGAATCTAGCACAAATGCAAACAATAAATAGAATGTCAGGCCTTGAAGCCGTCAGATAGAGAAGAGAACCAATCGTACCTCTGTAGACCTTCTGTTCTACCTTTTTACTTACCTCTTCCTTTTCCAGAATGCACGTGGGATGCATTGGAATCTTTGAGGGCTTACATTCTGAGAGATCAAATTTCTTCAGAAGTTCTCTGAAATATTTGCTCTGATGAATGTAAGTTCCTTCTGGAGTTTGATTTATCTGAATTCCCATAAAGAATTTGAGTTCCCCCATTAGGCTCATCTCAAACTCTGCCTGCATACATTTAGCAAACTCTCTTCCCATAGAGGGTTTAGTAGATCCAAATATGATGTCATCAACATAAATCTGACAAACTAACATGTCATTCTTAACTGTCTTACAGAACAAGGTTGTGTCCACTTTGCCTCTGGTGAATTCCTTTTCTAACAGGAAGTTACTTAGTCTTTTATACCAAGCTCTGCGAGCTTGTTTCAGACCATAGAGTGACTTCTTTAGTTTGAAAACATATTCTGGATTTTTGGAATTCTCAAAACCAGGAGGTTGGTTCACATATACCTCTTCATCTATATGGCCATTTAAGAATGCACTTTTGACATCCATCTGATGCAGAGTGATGCCTTTATTAACAGCAAATGATATTAAAAGTCTGATAGATTCTAACCTGGCGACTGGAGCAAAGGTTTATGTATAGTATATCCCCTCTTGCTGACTATAACCTTGTGCTACCAGTTGTGCTTTGTTTCTGATGACTTCACCTTGCTCGTTCAGTTTGTTTCCGAACACCTATTTTGTACCAATGATGTTGAATCCTTTTGGTTTGGGGACCAGATCCCATACGTCATTTCTGGTGAATTGATTTAGTTCCTCTGGCATTGCCAAAATCCAGTCATTGTCCAGAAGTGCTTCATCAATTGTTGTTGGTTTAATCAGAGAAACCAGTCCCATGAGGGATTCATCAGAGTTTCTGAATGTTAATCTTGTTCTGATTGGATCTTCCTTCTTTCCCAGTATTGTATCTTCTGGGTGATCAATGCTACTTCTGGATAGTCTTTTCTAGAGTTGATCAACAGAAGGTGCTGGATTGCTTGCAGTGACTCTTTATGCTGTTGAGGGAGTGTCTATGTTGAGAACCTCTGATGAGTTGTCTTCAGTACATGTGAGTTCAACTTTTATACCTGCAAGGAGTTCATTCGGCTTTGACTTTTGAGAGTCAAGCTTATCATCAAACCTAACACTGATTGACTCTTCAACAATCTGTGTTTCTGTATTGTATACTCTGTACCCTCTCGAGTGTTCAGAGTATCCTAACATAATACACTTTTGTGCTTTAGATTCAAACTTGTTCAAATAATTTTTTGTATTCAGAATAAAACATGTGCATCCAAATGGGTGAAAATAAGAAATGTTGGGCTTTATGTTCTTCCACAATTCATATGGAGTCTTTTCCAGAATAGGTCTTATGGAGATTCTATTCTGAATGTAACACGCAGTATTAATTGCCTCTGCCCAGAAGATCTTAGCAACATTAGTCTCGTTGATCATGGTTCTGGCCATTTCTTGCAATGTTCTGTTCTTTCGTTCTACAACTCCATTTTGCTGGGGAGTTCTAGGACAAGAGAAATCATGCAGAATGCCTTTTTCATTAAAGAATAATTCAAAATCTTTATTTTCAAATTCTCCACCATGATCACTTCTGACTTTGACAATTCTAAGATCTTTTTCATTCTGAACTTGGTTGCAGAAGGTAACAAACATAGAGTGTGACTCGTCCTTGTGTCTTAAGAACTTTACCCATGTCCATCTGCTATAGTCATCTACGATTACTAACCCATAATTCTTGCCACTGACTGAAGCAGTTTTTACTGATCCAAATAAGTCAATGTGCAGAAGTTCTAATGGCTTAGAGGTGGAAACAACATTTTTGGATTTGAAAGCAGGTTTTGCAAATTTGCCTTTCTGACATGCTTCACACAGAGCATCTGAATTGAACTTTAAGTTAGGAAGTCCTCTGACCAGATTGAGTTTGTTAATCTGAGATATTCTTCTCATACTAACATGTCCCAATCTTCTGTGCCAGATCCATTGCTCGTTGTTAACAGACAGTACACATTTTACATTCTGACTCTTTAGTTCAGAAAGTTTTATTTTATAAATGTTGTTTTTCCTCTTTCCATTAAATAGGATAGTCCCATCTTTCTGACTAACAGCTTTGCATGAATTTTGATTGAAGATTATATCATAATCATTATCACTTAATTGACTTATGGATAACAGGTTATGCATTAGTCCATCAACTAATAAAACATTACTTATAGAGGGAATATTTCCATTACCTACTGTTCTAGAGCCAATGATCTTTCCTCTCTGATTGCCTCCAAAGCCCACGTGGCCTCCAGGCTTAAGTTCCAGACTTTGGAACATATGCCTTCTTCCCATCATGTGTCGTGAGCATCCAGAGTCCAGGTACCATGATTGGTGTCTTAGCCTTGCTGCTAAAGATATCTGCCACATGTATGATTTTATCCTTAGGTACCCACATTTTCTTGGGTCCTGATTTGTTAGTTTTACCAAAATTCTAATTGAATTTTGGTTTGACAGAATAATCACTACTTGTGTATTTTATGTCATGTGTGTGCCCATATATAAAATGTGAATTGAGTGGTGTGCGTTTTATAACTAAATCCATGGCATTTTTTGGTGTAGGTACCTTACCTTGATATCCTATCCCTTTTCTTCCATTTCTGCTAACTCCATAGATCATTGAAGCCATCTTGCTTTTGTCTATGTTTTTAGCTAGAAACTTCTGAAAGCTGTGATCATACTCTTTGATGATCTCATCAGCATTGCTCGGAGTTTCAGAGATTGTTTCCTTCTGAGAGTTTTGCAAATGATTTTCTAATTTTGAAATTTTTTCTCTTAACTCAGAATTATCCAATATGAGACTCTCATTCTTTTCAGAGTCAGAGGCAAGATTCCTTTTCAGGTTTCTGAATTTGACTCTGATCTGCTGATACCTTTCCAGAATTTCATTTAAACTTTCATCAAGTTCAGCCTTAGTAAAGTTTATGGTAAAGTCAAGGAATACCTCTTCAGTGTCTAATTCTGAGTCTGAACTAGAAGCTTCACTGTCTTCTGATACATTTGCCATGAGAGCTATGTTTGCTCTTTTATCATCTGATTCTGAATCAGCTTCAGATGTGTCAGAATCATCCCATGTAGCCATGAGGCTTTTCTTCTTTTCCTTGAGAAACTTATTTTTGGGCTTTTCTTTCTGAAGCTTTGGGCAGTCACTTTTGTAGTGTCCTTGCTCATTACATTCATAGCAGATGATGTCCTTGTTGTTTGTCTTTTTGTATCCCGAAGAACCTTCAGATCTTCAGTGTCTAGAGGAGGACTTAGACTTTCTGTATCTGGAGGAGGATTCATTCTGATTCTCTGATCTTCTGGGATTTCTGAACTTCCTTTGTCTCTGCTTCCACAGTTTGTTCACCCTTCTAGAGAGGAGAGAAAGTTCATCTTCTTCTGATGAGGATCCATCAGAAGTTTCTTCCACAGCCTGCAAAACTTTGGAGTCAGATTTTCTGTTAGATTTTAAAGCTAATGGCTTACCTTGCTTTTGAGGTTCATCTTCTTCTAGCTCTATCTCGTGACTTCTGAGGGAGCTAACAAGTTCCTCCAAAGAGATTTTGTTGAGATCTTTGGCTAGCTTAAGTGTTGTGACCATTTGCCTCCATTGTTTGGGCAAGTTTCTGATGATCTTCTTAACGTGATCAGCAGTAGAATACCCTTTGTCAAGAACTTTTAGTCCAGCAACAAGAATTTTAAATCTTGAAAACATAGTTTCTATTGATTCTCTATCTTCTATCTTGAATGCCTCATACTTCTGAATGAGCGTAAGGGCCTTGGTTTCTTTGACTTGAATGTTGCCTTCATGCGTCATTCTCAGAGAGTCAAACATATTTTTGGCAGTTTCTCTGTTTGATATTTTCTCATATTCTGAATATGAGATGGCGCTGAGGAGAATTGTTCTGGCCTTGTGGTGGTTTCTGAATTCACGCTTTTGCTGATCAGACACCATTTTCCTCTCTATCTTCTGACCATGTCCATCCACAGGATGCGTGTATCCATCAGTCACCATGTCCCACAGATCAGCATCATGGGCCAGAAAGAAACTCCCAATTCTGTCTTTCTAGTAGTCAAAGTTTTCTCCATCAAAGACTGGAGGTTTACCATTGAATCTGTCCTTGTCTTCGTTGTTGTCATTGTTGATGTTTTGGCTTGGTCCCACCATAGTGTTTTTCTGATGCTTGGATCTTGTACTGACACGGTTAAGTGTTTAATCTCAGAACCAGGCGCTCTGATACCAATTGAAGGTGTGAAAAACACAAGAAGGGGGGTTGAATTGAAAACTTGAATCTAAAACAGCTTAATGACACAGTATTTTTATCCTGGTTCGTTTGAACTCAAACTACTCCAGTCCACCCGTCAAGGTGATTTCGCCTCTCTCCAACGAGGTCTTAATCCACTAATCTCAACAAGATTACAAATTCTAATTTAACAACTGGTAAAGTCTTCTTGAGTACAACCACAATCCGGTTAATCTCAAGGATCTCTTTTTCAATATGATTATACAATATGTGTTGTTGTTTTTCTAACAAAAACTGTTTATCACAACTGTGATAAGTTACACAGGTTTATAGCTTAGAAAGATAGAATGAAATTGCTTGCAGCTTGAATATGCGTGAGTGGTGATCTAGCAAAATCGTTGTATGTACGTTCGCACATCATTTTGAAAGCTGACTCGTTTATATAGGCAGTGTAATGACGTTGATCATAAAGCATGTTTAATTTCATTAACATACTTTCCTTTTGGAGAAGATCCTGTCTGAAGGAAGCCGTTGGAATTGATGTTGTCTTGAATGTTCAGTAACGCTTCAGAATCTTTTCTCCTTACTGCTGATGACGCTTCAGAATATTGATGACTTGGTTTGATATGTTCTTGTTCAGAGGCAGAGTTTACTTTGATTAAGTGCAGGTTCTGGTCATCAATCTTCAGCGTATGTTATGATGGCTTCAGCGTGAAGCACTTATGGCTTATCTTCTGATTCTGATTTGATCAGAACTTCTCCATACATAAAACATATTTTTAAGGAGCATATTTGTTATCATCAAAACTCTAACCAAGGGTTGTAGAATCAAACTGTGTTCTAACAAGCACATGTTCTTTGTAGGGGATGAGATTAGGGTGCTTCGTGTCCCACTCTCCTTTGATTTGACTTATTACCAAGGCCGAATCTCCAAAAACACTTAAGAACTTGATTCTCAAGTCAATATCAGCTTTGATACCCAAGATGCATGCTTCATACTCAGCCATATTATTGGTACAGTTGAAACACAGTTTGGCGGTGAAAGGAGTATGAGAGCCCTCGGGAGATATGATTATTGCACCGATTCCATTACCAAGTGCGTTGGAAGCTCCATCAAAACCACAGTCCATTGGGATCCTTTCTCAGGTCCTTCAATCGGTCCAGGTTCTTCACAATCAGTTACTATTATGATGTTCTCATCCGGGAACTCAAAATTCATGGATTGGTAGTCGTCCATGGCCTGGTGGCCAAATGATTAGCTAATACACTACCCTTGATTGCCTTCTGGGTTGTGTATTAAATATCGTATTCAATCAGGACCATTTTCCATCTTACTATCCTTCCGGAGAGAGCGGGCTTCTCGAAGATGTACTTGATGGGATCCATCTTAGATATCAACAAGGTAGTGTGAGTCAACATATACTGTCTTAGTCGGCGAGCAGCCCATGCCATAATGCGGTAAGTTTTCTCGAGCAGTGAGTATCTTGTTTCACAATTGGTAAACTTTTTGCTAAGGTTGTATATTGCACGCTCTTTTCGACCAGACTCGTCATGCTGCCCCAACACACACCCCATTGAATTATCTAATACCATTAAGTACATTATAAAAGGTCTTCCATCAATCGGAGGCATCAGAATTGGAGGCTCTTGAAGGTATTCCTTGATTCTGTCAAAGGCAATCTGGCATTCGTCATTCCACTTTAACACTTGATCTTTCTTCAGGAGTTTGAAGATTGGCTCACAAGTAGCAGTTAGATGGGAAATGAACCTGGCAATGTAGTTTAGGCGTCCCAAGAAACCTCTAACTTCCTTCTCAGTGCGAGGAGCCGACATCTCTTGTATAGATTTGACCTTTGCAGGGTCTACCAGAATACCCTTGTTACTGACAATGAAACCTAGGAGTTTACCAGACCTTACACCAAAGGTGCACTTGTTCAGATTTAATCTCAACATGTACGTCTTCAACCTATCGAACAGCTTTTGCAAGTGATCAAGGTGATCTTCTTCTGTTTGAGATCTGGCTATCATGTCGTCAACATAGACCTCTATCTCATGGTGAATCATGTTATGGAACAAAGCTACCATGGCTCGCTGATAGGTTGCCCCAGTATTCTTCAATCCAAATGGCATCACTTTGTAATAGAAAGTGCCTCATTGTGTGACGAAGGTTTTATTCTCCATGTCTTTGGGTGTCATCTTGATCTTATTGTAACCAGAGAATCCGTCCATGAAGGAGAAGATCTTATGATGTGCGGTGTTGTCGGCCAGAACATAAATGTGGGGAAGCGGAAAGTCATCCTTGGGGCTTGCCCTGTTCAAATCTTTGTAGTCCACACACATACGTACCTTGTCGTCCTTCTTACGCACCGGAACTACGTTAGCAACCCATTGTGGATAGGAGGTAACCGCTAAGAACCCAGCGTTTAACTATTTCATAACTTCTGCCTTAATCTTCTCTGACATTTCAGAACGCATACGACGGACCTTATGCTTTACTGGAGGGCAGTCCTCTTTTGTCGGCAGGCGATGAACCACAATATCAGTGTCTAGTCCTGGAATGTCCTCATATGACCAAGCAAAGATCTCAACATAATCATGCAACATCTGAATCAATCATTGTTTGACACCAAGCTCCAAATTTTCACCTATCTTGACTTCTTTTTTGTCCTCTTTTGTACCCAGATTCACTGTCTCAACTGGCTCTTCATGAGGCTGTATAGCCCTTTCTTCCTGTTGTAGCAGTCTAGCAAGCTCTCCCGGTACCTCACAATCTTCCTCACCTTCGTCTTCGGCTTGGTTGATCGGATTTTCAAAGTCATAACCTATAATAGCATAACCATTATCAATGGGATCCAGAGTGGATGTAGATCTGCAGTTTGATACGTGAGTGTGTGTAAGAGCATAGCTGTATTGACAAAATAAATAGAAAATAAAGACATAGAGCGCAAAATTTGTATGCAAAAACGTCTGATGCTTTATTAATGACATATGATATTGAAACATGAAAACCCTCATAAATAAACCATTGTTCCCCAAGTAAGACACAAGGCCATAGAGTTTATATTGTTCATTTATTACATATCCAGAAAAACAAAAGACAATTACTCCTGAATAAAAGTAATCAGCACAAAGTCTTTAGCTGTCCAGTTACTGGGTCCACCTTTGGTAGTAGGGAAGATTCAGCTGTCCATGTCATAGTCACCATCACTGTCTTCTAAAGTGTTGATCCCATGATTGTTGATGCGTAGGGGAGGTCCTCCGGCGCGAGCACGACGAACAACCCTATGAGCCCCTGAAGTGAAACCCAAGCCAAACTTATCAGATTTTTATGGAATGTCAGAGAGATGGCCCCAAACGATACACTCGTCTTCTTCAATGACTTCCTTGGCATCCCTGAGTGAAGCCATCTTCAATGGTGGTAGGGTGATTTCGGCATACTGGTAACAGTCTCGGTTGCTGCCATGGCCTGAGGCACCTCTTCAAAATTCTGACAAGGAGTCTCGATGAACTCGTCGTCCATTTCGACATACCTGAAAGAGTTCAGGTGGCTTACCATGTACTCCTCCTCATCATGTACTGTGACAATCTTTCCCTTCACCAGGTACTTCAACATATGATGTAGTATGGAAGTAACAGCTCCAGCCCCATGGATCCAAGGGAGACCCAACAGACAAGAATAAGACGGTTTGATATCCATCATGTAGAAGGTGGATTCAAAGGTTTGGGAACCAACTTTGATAGGGATGTCCACCTCCCCGTGCACCATTCTTTTCGAACTATCGAAAGCCCTTACCACAATGTTGTTGGGCTTCAGAGTCAAACCTTCACAATCTAATATGTCAAGAGCCTTCTTAGGAAGAACATTCAGCGATGAACCAGTATCCACTAAAACATGAGCCAAAGTGGTGCCCCTGAATTCAATGGAGACATGCAACGCATCATTGTGTTTTCTTCCCCTGGGTGTCAAATCAGCATCAGAAAAACCCAATCCATTATCAGCAGTCAAACTAGCCACACAATCCTCAAATTGGTCAACGGAGGTTTCTTGTGGCACATGATCAGTATTGAGGAATTTTACCAAAGCCTTTGCATGGGCTTCATAACATAACAGTAGGGCCAACATTGAAATCTTGGAAGGGGTCTGTCTCAGCTGTTCGACCATATTGTAGTCGCTCTTTTTAATTATTCTCAATATTTCTTCCATTTCCTTCTTGGAAGCCTCTGGAATGGATTCTAAATGTGCCTTCGTCTGGACAGGCTCAACCAATATGTATTTGCCACGAGTCTCGACCGACTCGGTGGCAGGGGTGGTAATAGGATTAATCACAGTAGTGGTAGTATTAGCATGAACATCAGTAGGAATAATCACAAGAATAGTGATGGTTTTAGGAGGAGAAATATCTTGTGAGAACATTATTCCACTTCTTGTTATTTTACTGGTCCCAACGATATTGCCGATGTTGGGATCAGTATTTCCAAAAACTCTGTCTTCAGAAGCCAACAGGTCTTGCTTGATGTCATGGTAATAGACGTTCGCCCCATAATTCCAGGGAAAAACTTTGTCCGAGGAGTACGGTATTGGCCCTGGCATAGTGATGATCAGGGGATCCAACTTTGGAGCAGATGTAATCCTGACGGGTCTTTTGGTAGAGACCCTGGGAGGATTGGCGGAAATGGTTATAATTGAAACATCTTTACAGGAAACAGTTGTGACAAGAGTCTTCTCAAATAGAATCTCTTTATCATCCATCAGGCGCTGAACACCTGCTTTCAACAAGTAGCAACCAGTCGGTAGAGATAAACATAAGTGGAAATCTTCATCATAACCCGAAAGTAAACCAGCTTGCAATAGATTCCACTTAATAGTCATGAAAGGAGTAACAAGTTCCTCAATAGAAGTAACAAATGTATTTTCGTCAACAGCATTAACATCACGACTGTGCTTGGGCATGGGAGCAGTTATAACATTAGGAATTTCTGGAGCATCAAATTCAATCTCCTTTTCCTTGATCAGATCCTGCACCTTATTCTTTAAAGCCCAACAGTCGTTTGTATCATGGCCTGGACTTTCTAAATGGTAGCCACATCGAGCATTTGGGTTGTAGCGAGGAGATGCGGTGTTGGGATCCTTGGGAGCTTCCCTCAAAGTTACCATATTGGATTTCAATAAGTGGGGCAAGACTTGAGACAAAGTCATATTAATCCGGGTAAACTGTCTCGTAGGCCTTTCTGCTCTAGGCTGATTGTTCCGCTGTTGGGTAGCTGTAGGCTTGGATATCATTACAGCCCCTACCGTTGGACGGCGCTTGGTTCTGCCCTAATTTCTTTGACTGTAAGCAGCATTGACCACTTTCTTTCCTACAAAAGGTCTCTTTCCTGCACTTGAAGAGGCCTCCTTTTGAATCTTGCAACTTCTAATACCAGCTTCCACTCTTTCTCCAGTTAAGATCATCTTAGTAAAACCAGCTGAGGAGCTTCCAATCAGATGGTTAAATAACAGACTAGATAGAGTACCTATAAACATATCCATCAACTCCCTATCAGACAGAGGGGGTTGGACTCTTCCTTCTAGGTCCCTCCACTTCTGGGCGTAATCTTTAAAGCCCTCGCTGCAACCCATAGACATACTTTGGAGTTGTGTACGAGTCGGAGCAAGGTCTGCATTATATTGGTACTGCTTATAGAAAGCAGCAGCCAGGTCTTCCTAGTTATGAATATTGGCCCCCTCCAGCTAATAGAACCATTCAAGCTGAGTCCCGGATAGACTGTCTTGGAAGAAATGGACCCATAAATCCCTGTCAGCGGTGTGAGGCTAAATCTTCCTCACATAATATCGGAGATGCATCTTGGAACACAAGACCCCATCATACTTAGAAAACACCAGAACCTTAAACTTCTGAGGGATGACAACCCCAGAAAGCAAGCCCAACTCTTCAGAATCCAGCCCAGGTACTTTATGGATTTCCATTGTGTTCAGACAATCCTCCAGTTGTTTGTACTTATCGTCAGCAGGAGGATACTGCTCCTCATTATAGTCAGATTCACTATCAGATTCCTCGGGATGAGGTCATCTTCTCTTGTCTCCCCTTCCTGATTGTCCCCTTCTTTTAATGAAGTTACTAGTTCTGAAGCTCGCTGCACTAGTCCTCTGATCCTTCTTCCCAAATTCACTACACCAGCTGGTTTCTTTGGCTTCTTCTTTTTGTCTTTTAGTATGAGAGTTTTCAGATCTTCTTTCCCTTTAGCTAGAGCCACTATCATTTTTTGGAACTGGGCGTTTTGTGCCTGGAGATCTTTGATGTTTTGTTCAAGAGCCATTTCTTCACTTGCTGAAATAAATAGCGAAGAAGATAAGAAACCTGTCTTGAAGTATGTTTATGCAATGATATGTATGCAATGTTTTCAAGGATTTCTAAGACTTAAATTTTCTTAGCCAAAGGGAAAACAAACTTTAATTGAATTAAGAAGTTTAAACGATTACAATGATGCCTCTTGGGATTATAAAGGAAGCAACAAAGTAAAAAATGAACTCTCAAAGCAAAAAGGGACTCAGGCTTCTCACAGACGCATTGTCTTTGGTGCAATGTAGGCATTTATACTCTTCTCTTCGTGAAGTAGCCTGGTGAGCTCTAAAACTTTCTTCTCGCTGGCGTAGAATTGGGTTTCAAAGGTATCCAGTTCCTCTTTGAGTTGAATCCAAGATTTTTGTAACTCCTCGAAATTAGTCGGCATGTCAGGATGAAGAACAATATAAGGAGTGTCTCCCTTAGAAAGTGGTTCCATGATGATGGGTAGGCCTCATAAGGAATCCTAAGACTTTGAGCACGGGCTCGTACCCACTTAAGATAAGGTTCCAAAGGAATGGAGTTCTTATGCCCCAGGGTTTTACTATCAACTTTATTCACCATGCCCCAGGCTCTTATGAACCTCTGACGATAACCCTGAACATCATTCTCATAGTCTAATGTAATTCCTTGGACAAGTGTATCATGAGGATCATCCCTCCTAGCGTAACCAAATTGTCGCAATGTCAAACAAGGATTATAAGTGATTCCTCCCCTAATGCCTAGGAGAGGGACATTAGGGAATTCCCCATAGCGGTCAATGATGGAAATATTCCCCAAGGATCGAGGACACCAATTAATATCCGAATGTGTGAGGGACATAAACCTATTAGACCATCTCATGCCCTGCTCATTCTTCAAAATAGATCGAGGTAGGTGTGAAATAAACCACCTAGCCAACAAAGGAGTGCAACACAAAAGAGTCCCCCTTCTCTTTACAGTGCGGGTATGCAGAGAGTGTAGATAATCTCCAAGTAAAGTAGGCACCGGATTATGAGACAGAAAAACCTTGACCATATTCACATCTATGAGTTGATCTGGATTAGGAAATAGTACCATCCCATAGATGAGAAGGGCCAACACTTGTTCAAAAGCTTGTAAATCTAGAGTATCCCAAAAATGGTGAGCCTTTTCAAATATAAACTTAGCTAGAAACCCTTTGACGCCTCTTCTTGTTTCCCATTTTTCCACTATATCGGACCGTTGTAAAGATAGAGCATGAGCAATCTCTTCAGGTTTTGGGTCTCTTTCCATACCATTGAAGGGTAACTGATTAAGAATCAGCACTCCCAATAACTGAGAAAACTCCTCCATAGTGGGCACTAACTGGTAATCAGGAAAGGTAAAGCAGTGATGTAAAGGATCGTAGAACTAAAAGAGTGCCTTTAACATTTCTTCATCAGGGTTTGAGGTAACCAAGTTGAGAAGTCGACCATGTCTTTCAGTGAATGGAGAGCTTTCAAGGACCCTTGATGCTAATTCCTTGACTTGAGGAGATACCCTTACGAGGTTGACTTGTATAGTATTCCTGCGAGTGGATGCCGTGTCCTACAAAGCAAGACAAAGATAAGCCCTAAAAATGGTTAGTATGATATGCCATGTTATGATATCATGATCATGCTAAGAAAATACAAGCATAGCAAGCACAAGAAAATCACACAAAGACCTTAGGTTTAAGGCTTGCATGGGTTTTCAGGTAAGTACCCTCTTGAAGTTTAGTTGGCTTAACTTGTCCTAATAAAAGTAACCGGGTTCTAAGGGATCTCAATATCACTGATCTTTCCCACAAGTTTCATTCTGATAAACAACTGACTTGCCACCAAACAAAACCCGGGAGTCAAATCTCAATGAGTGTAGTATCGAGTATTAACCGACTTAGGACTACACTAAAGACGACTATCTCACTACTTCCTAATGGCCAAGTTGTTCAATTAAAGGTTCTAAGGTCAGTTGATGCTTTATGACACCATGCAACGGCCCCGTATTCTCCTTGACTACTCAAGGGCTACCGGTACCAACCAAAGTGTCACATCAACGTATATATCGCTTTGACTGTGTCGGTATACCCCACACAGTTTCTATGATCTATTGCTACTTACCTAAAAGGTTCCCCAGATTTGGGTGTAGGATCTTTAGTAACAACCCAAACAAGCCCTCAAAAGTAAAGCATAGAAACACACAATGAAAGCAATTTAAAATGAACTAAACTCTAAGGTAACCCCACTTTTTGTACTCCCCAGCAGAGTCTCCAGTTATGTGATACGGTGGCAGAACCGACTGTTTAATACTACTGATTTTGCGTTTGTGTTTGCAAATGTTACGATAAGCAAGAGTCGCCACCGTCTTTTCTTTTATCCAACAAAGGAAAGAGTGAAAAGAACAGAAAAAGACATTTTTGAGAATTTTCTGAGTAAGGGGGGTAGATTATGGAAAGGGAAGGTGTTAGGACCCTTTCCATCCGTGGTTTTCCACGGGCTCTTAGAGGTTTGCTCATTTTAGAAATACCTTTGTGCTTTGTGTTTGAAAATGTTTTTGAAAACGCCTTAGTACGGTGAACTTTGTAATGTTTCTCGGGATGGTGGAGAAAGTATACAAAGTGTTTTGAAATTGTTTTTGAAAAGTAGTTTTTGTGTAAGTGCAAAATGTTTGAGCAAACTTCTAACAACTATCTACTTTTATACTCCAAAAGGGTCATTCTTTTCCTCTTTTCCTTTAGACAATGCTATCCTACTATTAGTGAGTAGGTAGCCTTATCGTTGGATGTTGAGGGACAATCGAAGGGACGTTACAGTCACGAAAGCAACTCGTGGAGACACTTTAGCAATTTTCTTTTAGGGACTAGATCATTTACCGAAAAGGAAATTGTAGGGTCATCGAGGGACTATGATCTTTTGATTTATGGGTCTTTGCTAAAGCGTTCCTGTCTCATGACTGTTTTATTTCTTAAAGGCAACCAAAGTGGGATACCATAGAGGTGCTCGTGTGCAATTGTATTTGATTTAGTTACTTTTGTCTTTTTGTTAAGTTTGCTAACATTTGATTATAAGTCTTTCCATACACGCCTAGTTACTAACAGTTAATATGTACAGAAAATAAAGTGCGGAAAACGTAAATCTAGACTATTACATGGCTTTTGGGGAGGGGGATTTACACTGTACAAAATGGGGGGAAAATAAAGGAAAACTGTAAAAGGCCCTATTTAATCTATTACAAACCAAGATACAGTTACATTATCATAAAAATGCGAAAGTAAAATAAACGCGCGCAAGATAAAACAATACATCTAAGAACCTAAGAAAAATTCTAAGTAAAGAAAAATCCTTTTTTTGTTTTTTGGTTTTGTTAAAGAAAATTTAATTCTAAATTTAATTAAGAAAAATAAATAATTGCTAAAAGAATTTAAAATCTAATGCTAATATTTTTGTACTTTTATTTGAGAAAATAATTCAAAAATCCTAAGTTCTAACTTATTTTAATAAAAAATATTAAAGTTAATTAATTAATTAATTTCATAAATTAATTATAAAAAAAAAGAAACTAATCCTAATTTTTAATGATTTTTATTATTTGTTTTAGGATATTAAAAAAAAGTTAAATGAAAAATATAAAACAAATAAAAATAAGAAAACAAAATAACATGGACTTGGACACGCAGAAGCAAAAGAGGGGGGTGTATGGCTGGAATTTCGCTAGGCCTAAATGCAAGAGCCCAAAGGCTGGCTTAATCTGGTGTTATTGGCTCCTGGGAGGTCCATCATGAAGGAGCGCCCCAGGAGCGTTGGATCTGCCTTCATTGGTAATTGATGGCCCAGATTGGAGGCCATATCATGCGCTAACTGGACTTGTGCACATGGGATCTGCAATCAAATATTAGGAAAAAAACAAGACACTGAACCTGGGACTCGAACCCAGATCCTCTCCCTCATATGCGTGCTTCATTACCAACTGAGCTGCCAAGCCAATCATTTATGCATGTCAAACAATAATAATATATATTTGAAATTTCCAGCAATTATTTAAAACAAAAAGGAAAACACGCGCATATTCAAACTGCCCAATGAGGGGCTGCCACACATTGTCTTCTTCCTTCCTCCGTCGTCTTAGATTATAATACCTATAGTGACAGTTTTGGTATGTCACTATAGCACCTGCAACCTGTAAAACTCATAATACGCAACGAAAATGAATTTTGAGGCCATGGGTTGATTGCTCTCAACCTCCTGAGCATAATGGTACCAATGGTTGGATCCAATTTTGGCTAATTTGGAAAACCCTATTTCGAAGGTTCATACCCTAAGAATGGTGAAATGCCATACTTGCATCAAAACTCCAAATCAACTATGTAAAAAGATTGCAAACATTCAGATAAGCAGTAATGCGTGGTTAAAACACATTGATATTGTATGAATTGTACAAAATGAATTCAAAGAAAAAAGCAAATTGTGATGAATGGAGAACGCATTTGGCAATGCTTCAAGGCTTGGAAATTGTTGGGACATCTTCAGGGAACCTCTAGAAATTGATTAGGATCCTTGGTTTGGACTAAGGGAGGTTAGAACTTGAAATTCGAGTTTGACAACTTTGAAATTTTTTGCAAAATGTATAGGGGTTCTCCAGGCTCTGTGTGCTTGTTCTGATGCTTGCTAGGCTTGGTACTTATAGAGAGGAATGAGGAGACATGAAAAAACAAGTTTGTAACAGCCATAATCAATTGCTTGAATGCCATGAATATCCATTTGTAACCTTGGCCAAAGTTATGGGATTTTTTCTATTTTTCAAACTTGCATGAATGTAGATATGCTGACCTTGTTGTACACGAAAAAGGGGGCCCTTCCATGCATTAAAGCAAGCCTTAACCATATTGATCCATATAATTTGCAATAATTTTGATTTATTTGATTTTTAATTAAATAAAATTAATATAAAATGCAAATAAAATCAAGACTATGCAAAAAATGGTTTTAGGAGTCCTCTATACTCTTAGGAATTGATTAAGATCCTTGGTTTGGACTAAGGGAGGCTAGAACTTGAAATTCGAGTTTGACAACTTTGAACTTTTTTGCAAAATGTATAGGGGTTCTCCAGGATCTGTGTGCTTGTTCTGATGCTTGCTAGGCTTGGTACTTATAGAGAGGAATGAGGAGACATGAAAAAACAAGTTTGTAACAGCCATAATCAATTGCTTGAATGCCATGAATATCCATTTGTAACCTTGGCGAAAGTTATGGGATTTTTTCTATTTTTCAAACTTGCATGAATGTAGATATATTAACCTTGTTGTACACGAAAAAGGGGGCCCTTCCATGCATTAAAGCAAGCCTTAACCATATTGATCCATATAATTTGCAATAATTTTGATTTATTTGATTTTTAATTAAATAAAATTAATATAAAATGCAAATAAAATCAAGACTATGCAAAAAATGGTTTTAGGAGTCCTCTATACTCTTAGGAAGATATTTGAAGTCCAAGAAAATGAGCCATTGCCTTAAAAGCTCAAATCTGCTCAATGCACATTTCTTGAAATTTCCCAAATTTTCCAAACTTGGGCAAGCCATAACTTGCTCAATTTTAATCCCATGATGAAGATCTTGGACTTTTTGGAAAGCCCAAGATGTATACTTAAATCCCTTTTTTGATCACTTTTGCATTTGAAGATGTTATCTTGATGTAAAAGGTCTTGGAAAAAAGTGGCTTTTATTGACTTTCTAAAAATGACCTATAATGTATGAACTTGTATCTTTCAAATGGTGCATTTATTGGACTTGAGGGCTGAAGGGAAGTTGTGGTTAATTAAATTCTCTTCAAAATGAGCCTTGGTGGAAAAAATTTCTGATAAAGTATGAGAAAGTTATGCCTGGTCAAAGTTTGGTTGACTTTTCCTATAGAAACCCTAATTAGTAATTTTTGACTTTTGATGAATTAGGAGAATTCTTGAGGAATCACGATCAACCCTTGATCAAATGATAGATATCACTTCAAAATGTTGATGTTGACCAAAAATATTGAAGTTTGACTGTATATAGGCCACAGTTAACTTTTGACCTAACATAGTTGATTTTCAAGCATTTGAGCAATTAACTGAGCAAACTTGTTGTGCAAGGCATAAAATTTGGCATGGATAATCTTGTGGACATATTAGGATCATGGCAAACATTTGAGACCATTGGAGCTCACACATCTTGATGAAAACTGAAACCCTAGTTAGAGGTTCATTGCCTTAGGAGGAGAATTTGTCTGGTCAATTCTTAGTCATCTTAGGGTAAGTTAGGGACCTCAATGGGCATGTGTTGAATAAAATGAGAGGAAAAATTTTCAAACAAACACTTTGTACGCATTCTCGAGATTCATTACAAAGTTGTCATACTATTGCCATTTCTAAATATTTTTCAAACACACGAACACAAAGCATTTTCAAACAAAGTGAGCTAGAGATTAAGAGCCCGTAGATAACTATGGATGAAAAGGGTGCTAACACCTTCCCTTTTCATAACCTACCCCCCGAACTCAAGAAAATCTCGAAGGACTTTCCTGTTCTTTTCACCCTTTCCTTATTGGATAAAAGAAAATTCGGTGGCGACTCTTGCTATCCGCAACATTTGCGATAAAACGCAAAACCAAAATTCATTTCTCCCAACATTTTCCGCACGTGTTCCAAGCTATCCAATCAGAGATTAGTTAATTCATTATCATATCAAGCTCACATGTGTCTTAAAAAGCCTTGAATTTTATATAAACTCAAGCATTTTGATCGATTTAAGACAATGTAGACAGAAATTCAGTATCTTGTGGTGCAAAGTCAAAAATACATAAATTGAGATCAGAAAATGCTTTAGGAATGGTTCTTCATTATTTAGAAACTCCTTGAGATCTTCTCTAATTCATCTGTTCAGATTGAAGGATAATTTTGTGAGGAAGATCTTCAAAAGTGCAAAATACCTGAAGTCACGTTATAAAGTGGATTTGTTAGTTCACAGGTTTTCAGATGCTTAAAAATTTGTAACTTCTGACCAGAAGATCATCTTTGAGTGGCTCTTGGAGAATTTGAACTGTCTTGTTATTTCATTCACTTTTCGTGTTCGGCTCGGAAGCTGATTTGGTGAGGGAGATCCCCAGATTTGCAAATACTTTGAGACTGGTACCATGAAACAGTGTGCAGAACTGCTGTTTATCAGATGTTAAATTTTTTATAACTTTTGCCCTGTTCGATGTTTTTGATTGGTTCTTTGGGCTTAAAATATGTCTTGATACTTTCCTCAGTTCGTATGTTCGGGTTAGAAGTTAATTCTTTGAAGAAGATCTCTGAAAGTGCGAATTACTTGAGAAAATTGCACTCCGAAATGGGTTTCTACTGGACTATTTCCTGATATTGCAAAGTTCGTAACTTTCTCAATTTTTATCGATTCATAAGGATTCACAAAGCATGAGATTAAAAATTTTGTCAGCTACAACTTTGCTTCAGGTCCCGAGTTCGGATTATGCTCTGAGGGCATCGGTTTGTGGCTCACTTCCTAAAGTGTGCATGGAAATAAGCTGAAATTTCAATGCAGCAAAAAAAAAAGTCTATTGTTTCTCGCCATTCAAAAAACCATAACTTTCTTGATTTTTATCGTATCGGGGTGATTCTTTCGACACAACGTCACAAATTTCGTCATCGATGATTTTGTTTCAGACTGCGCGTCAAGATTATGCACCGAAAGTGATGACCTTGTGGGTTTTCTTGGACTGCACACAAAAATAAGCTGAAAAATTTACAGAGAGTTTTTTGTCAATCGTTTCTCGCCATTCGAAGAATCATAACTCACTAAATTTTTATCGTATCAGGGCGATTCTTTTGGCACTGCATTACAAATTTCGTCATCAACGTTTTTGTTTGAGATTGCGTGTCAGGATTAAGCACTGAATTTCATGAGTTTTTGTTTGTTCTCGAGCCGTGCACCGAAATAAGTCATAAATTCTGCATTTGTCAAAAATACACAAACTAAACAAGACTTGGAGCCCTTTCTATATATTTTCAAAATTCAAATTTAACACAACTTTCACCTCATTCTAGAAAAAACACATTGAAAATTATCTATTCTCTCTCAAATCCTCCAAGAACTCAAGAGAATCAAAACCTCAAGAACTTCATCTCCCTCATTCTAACTCACCCGCCAGAATCTCTTTCTGTCTCCCTCCATCACCGTGCGTACCACCTTATCCCTTTCTGGACCGCCTAATAGCCGCTAGCCCTCCGCCTCACATTGTACCCCCTTCGTCGCGCCATCCACCGCCAAACTCAGTTCGTCTCTGTCACGCCCTCCGCCGGTATCTCCCTCCTCTGGTCTGTTTTGTTCTCCGAAATTCCTTGCTCCAGTCAACTTCTTTTGATCATCATCTTTAAAGCTTCGTGTTAATTAGGTAATATTTCCTTGCAACCTTGCTTCAATTTGATTCTTGATTGAATGATTCTTAGGAATATGTGATTGTTCATTGAATTAAGTGCTTCTTGTGATAGTTGATTTTTTGAATTTATTAGATTTGGATATAATTGAATTATAAAATTGATTATTTCTTGAGATAATTAATGATGGAAGCATGTGGAATCGGTTGAATGATGTTTGAATCGTGCAATTTCTATTACTACTTGATGATGATTTTGATGTTGAATTGTGTCGAATTATGAAATTTTGTTGAGAATTGTTTTTAACTTCATGTGTTAACGCGATTTTGAATCGATTTAATGATGAATTAATTTGTTCGATGTTGAAAACTTTGAATCCTATAAATTGCGTTAATACTTGAATAAGTTTGTTTAAGGCTTGGAATCGACATTTTAATGTGGATTTAATCATTGTGCAATTTTTTTTGCAATTTCTGAGTGTCGCGCCGTGAAAAAACATAAGGTCGCCACCGAACTTTATTTATCCCGAAGAAAGGGAAAATATCGGAAAAAACCCAAAAGGAAGGATAATATGGTCTTGCAACCAAGAGAAAGGGTACGGAAGTCGATTATGCAAGGGGAAGGTATTATCACCCCTCGCGTCCGTGGTACTCCATGAGATCTACTCTTGTTTTTCTAATCAAAGAGTGTGTTATATCTAATACTTACTCGCTAGGAAGTGCATGCATGAATTGCTTAAGAAAAATACAGGGAAAATAATAGTTTTAAATAGTTGTGCTTGCTTAGGCTCTATAACGTAATGCCTACGTATCCCTTTTAAGGAATCAGAGTGCCATAGTTCGGCTCAAAAGTTTTGGTTTGTTTGTGTTTTTTATGGGTGACAAACCCTTTTAAAAAAATTTGAGTTACACCCTCAAATCAAAGTGTCACGTTAGTTTTGTTTGTATTTTGTTATTGTTGAAAGTGTTTAAGTATGGTTACGCGTTTTGAATTTTCAGTTTAAGAAAAATAAAGTTTTAGTCTTGATGGAATGCAAAATGGGAATGAAAAATCTAAGGAAAATTATATTCCTAATGTTGACATGCGATGGTGGTCCTAAAGTTTAGATTAACAAAGAGGAGTATGTACCTAAGTTAAAATGCATAGTTAACAATCCTAGTGTCTAACTTGAATCGAAAATGAGACAAGTGATCCTAAGGTAACATACAAAGGCCTAAAGAAAAGCTCAAACACAAGTGCAATAGAACAAAGTCGAACCAAAACCAAAACAAAAATCAAGTGCGAGCTAGCAACAAACAATGAATCCAATGGATTTCAAAGTGGGAGTAAGAAACTCTTTTCACTTGATTTTCTCAAAAATCGGTATTGAGTAATAACTCGAAGCGTCAATGTTTAAAGAAACGTGAGCTAACATCATCGAAACGAATGACAAAGTGTGAGGGATGATTGCGATCCCTTTCCACTTTTATTTGACTCGAGGACAAGAGACGGACGATTCAAAGCATCATCGTATGACGTGAGGTAAGAATGACACAGACTTGAAAGTGTGGGAGCCGATTGCGAGCCCTATTGTTCTACTTTTATTGACTCGATTGCAAGCACAAAATAAAAGGGGAGG
Organism: Vicia faba; assembly: GCA_948472305.1. Taxonomy (NCBI): domain Eukaryota; kingdom Viridiplantae; phylum Streptophyta; class Magnoliopsida; order Fabales; family Fabaceae; genus Vicia; species Vicia faba. Next base: position 420,344,002 of record OX451739.1, on the reverse strand, counting down.
GAAATTGTCTTCTTTAAGGACTTTAGCGAAATTGCCTCTTTTGAGGTCTTTGAACATAATTTTCCACCTAAAGCAGGGACTCAGGCATGCATCTCTATTCCTACTTCTCATGACAAGAAAATCAAAAGACAATGCAGAAATAAGATAAATGAGAAAAAAATATCATACGAAGTTTAATAGTTTAATGAGATTTTCCTAAAGGGATCATGGCATAATCACACAACCAATTATTCAAACTAAAAGAAATCTATTATATTAATTTTTATTTTTATCAAGTATTTCTATTACCAAAAATGAAATTAAAACTAAAAAGAAATATAAAATCTAATGAAGAAGTATGGACCAGCAAAAGGTATGAACACACTCCAGAAATACATGGGCTTTTCAAACAGGGCCCAGAAGTGTTATTTTTATTGTCCAAAAAAACAAGGTTGGGCTTGCACAGCAAAGTCTCATGCGCCTATGATGCACAAATCACATCCACCATTAAACTATTCTAATCTCACCATCAGATTATTATTCTACATTATTAATAAACTAAAAATAATAAAAAATAACATGTGATGAAAACGGTGCGTATGGTTGAGATTGGGTAAAGTATTGACACGTTTCAACTTCCATCTCTCTTCTTTACGTCTGCGATTTCCGATGAGAAGCCATGCCGCGCCAGAAATCGCCCCGGCGGAGTGAAGTGATGAAGATGCGTGTAGATTGAATGGTTCTGGAAACTAAAGAATGGTGGAGAGAAGTGAATTGAAATGGAGGGAAAACTTATATAGAGTTTGAAGCTATGTGGTACTGACTTTGCACAATGATGTCATAACTCAAATTTATGCTAAAATGTTGACTGAATTCTCATGGCAGTTAGACTATCATATTGCATCTAGTTTGGGTTTTGAATAGACCATATTGATGTCTGGCTGTATGATTTCAGATGTAGACTGGTATATGTATGCAATGTATGAGTTTTGAAATGTATGATGCTTTGGTACATGTACTGCCAGTTTGTGTTGCAGCACCAGATGTATATGAACTACTATTGTTTGCAATTGGCTTCAAGCATTGAAAACTGTATTTTAACCGTAATGTTGCACAATCGAATTGACTTGAATGATGCGCTCTTTGGATCAAGCAGACTGGTAATGTGATGGCAGTGGGTAAAATGTCAGGCTGTAAATGATGCAGGTTAGAGGAGAATGATGTATGTTATGTTTGCCTTTTTCTAAACAGGTTCTGCATGGTTTGTTGCTTCATTTTGTGTTTCTACTGCAGGTTTGATGTAGATAAGATGGTGTTTGGTTTATGGATTGGTAGCTTATTGCCATGGTTGAATATGGAGCTTAAAGCATAATGTGATGAAGCCCATTGTGCAATACAAAAGTGAATGAAGATTTGGAGATTTGAAAAGAAATAAGTCTGGAGTCAGTGTTTAGGATCAGGATCAAAATAATTTGTAATTGGCTTGATATGTGTATGGATTTGTAATTTGCTTGATATGTGTATGGGTTTGTAATATGATGAATGTGACTATTGTAATGAAATTTGGATATGAAATGTAGTATCCTTCATCTTTCCAAAATAATGTTGCAATTTGTTTAACTTGAATGAAGTATTTGGATGAATATGACTTGTTCATGGCATGAGATTGAATGGAAATTTTAATGGATATGTAGCCTTAGAAACTTTTTATTTCAATAACAAATCCTTAAGTGTTCAAAGCATTCTTTCCCTTCAATTTTTAGAACTTGAATTCTATTGAAAAATCAACTTCCGTGCCATATTTTACCTTTACAAAGTCTTACTTTGACGATTGAACTCCCTGTTATCAATGCCTCGCATCATAAGCCATGATCCATTGAAGAAATACCTTTGAACCATATAAAGCTTTGTTTGACCGAATGAACCCACATCCTCTCTCTTGCTTTGCACCATTCAATAATATCTCTATGTATGTCTTGACCACTTCTTTGATTCTTAAGAAGGCCAAATAACCAGATGAATTATCATGCTTCCAGATCTCCACACACCCTAATTGATGGATATAATTCAATTGAATCTCTTCTTGCATGAGAATCATAACTAAGTGTTTTGAAGTTCAATTAACAATTGAACCTCCTTTGATAAAGGAAACTCAATTGAAAATCCTAACTTGTGATAGATAAGATCTTAGAAGATGACCTTTTTGAATGGCACACTGATATATCACTAAATCAAAACCCTGGTTCAAAGCATTGCTAAAACCCTAAGCACATACAAGTAATAATCCTTACGCACTTGACCCTGATGAAACTTGATAGAGATAATATTGTAGTTTGATGAAAAAGAAATCCATAATAACCACGAACATAAAACTCTAGCTTCAAACTCTGATTATTGAAGAAATCAGTTTATTTAAGCTTGAATGAAGATGAGAGCCTAAAAGGCCAGATAAACCACAATTCCTCAATATCCTTGATCCCCACGCCAAATTATTGATTAATGATGCATGATGTGTTAGATGACCTAATGGAGGGTATGTACCGAAGGATATGAGATACATAAACCATATGATATTATTAAAGGGTAGGAAAAATTTGGAGTATGACAATTGCCCCTATTTAATCGTCTTAAACTTGATAGTGAGATTGGCGCTAGTCTTTCGAACATTCGAGGTAGAAGAAGATTAAATACTAATGTCGAAAATTTGTCCTGTAAAGATGGTGTGAGTGGGTTATTTTTTTTTTTTGATGTCTGTTGGGGAAAGAAAATTTTGTTTTCTGGTGAAACGGTTTGATGAATAAGTGTGGTTGAATAATGATAGCTTGTAACGTGATAAAGGTGCCAATACGATGTTCTCAAGGAGATGGTTATTATATGAAATGGTGATTGAAAGTATGAGTAAGATTGACGAAAGATGAGATCGATGACAGAGCAAGGTCATATCATGTGAAACCTATAACCAAAGGAGAAACAACTGGTAAGATCGATAGCGTGAATACTATTCATGTAGGATCTAATACTAAGGGAAGAGATAAGGTAAGATCGATGACAGCGTGAACACTACTCATATAGGATCTAACCAAAGGAAGAGAGAAAATCGAGATCGATGATAGTGTGAACCCTACTCATGTAGGATCTACGACCACAAAATGGAAAAGGTAAGGTCGATGACAGCGCAAATACTACTCATGTAGGATCTAACCAAAGGAAGAGAGAAAATCGAGATTGATGACAGCGCGGATACTACTCATGTAGGATCTACGACCAACAGAATGACAAGGGTAAGATCGATGACAGACGAAACACATATCATGGAAGATCTTAAACCAAAGGTAAGATCGAGGATAGAGTGAACACATATCCTAGACCTACGACCAAAGGGAAAGAACGAAAAGTAATATTCATGACAAAGCAAACACATATCATGGAAGATCTTAGGAAGGCTGACTACAGGGTAGTGGCTGAACATATATTGATTTTGCGTGGGGGTTCAAGAGTACAAGGTACTGACACCATTAGCTGGGGATTTAACATTATTTTGGTGGAGAAATGATTCGGGCTTTCATGTAAGGTACCAAATTTGGCTTATGCTTCGTATGCATGTTTGAATTTTTCTATGGTGTAATGATCTATTTCAATGAATATGCTACGCGTTTGAGGATGTAATGTAATGCAATGATAACTATATGTAAAGTGCAAAGAGATGAACTCTGGGGACAAGAACAAGCTCATTAGGAACCATTGCTCGTTGTCTTGAGATGCCGAAATGGATTAGCGTTGGAAAGCCCGTGGTACCAAAGATCATTGGCACCTTACTAGGGATTGAATTGTAGCTTTTCCGGGGAAGAATAATCTGTATGACTTTCTCTACATCCAGTATTGCCTGGGGACGATAGGATGAACATGGACATGCTGAGGAGTTGCATGTTGAACATCACTTGGATCTTTTCGAATTCCCCGAGTCTTCTTTATTTTGGGGAAATACACCTTGGACTGCTTGGGGGATTAGGAGATGGAAATGGATCTCTTCAACTGCCCTAAGTTTTCTTATCTGCTGGAGATTAGATGATAATCATTTGTGGGGATTACGTGTTGAACCACATATAGAACTCCCCGAGTGCCCCAAGTTTACTCTACTGGGGAATTATGTGTTGAATACGTGTGTTGAACCATGATTCAAGCTTGTTCCACTGCTGAGGATTACACTTTGAACATCTGCAGGGAATGAGAACGACTTTTGCAATGCTGGATGGGTCGAGGCGACCGTCATGACGATTTTAGCCTGATTGTAGTTGTCTTGCGTTGAAAATTTTGTTTGAGCGATTTCGCAAGTATGGATGAGGAATGCCCCAGTCTGTAGGATCTCTGTAAGCATCTATGTTGAATAGAAGACTGGAATAACCGTGCCACAATACGATATGAGGTGGTCTGCCCCAACATCTTGGGTCCCGAAATAAACTGCCCTTGATTATAGATTTATGTAGATATTTATCAAATTACGACGTAAATTCCCTAGGTTAGATGGATTATGAAGAGATTTATCGACGTGATTACTCCTGATTGATTGCAGCTTGAAGATATTTATCGACGTGATTACCCCAGATTGAGTTCCACTTGTAATGGATGCCCCTGGTTTGACAAAGTCTCTATGAAGTTTTCTTTTCAGAGTGCCCATTCTTTGAAATGACTAGCTCTTAGAAGTGATCATGTTTTCAGTAGTTGTTCTTTGTTATGATCTTCTGTGATGTCAAGTATTCACTTACAAGTAAAAGATTATTGTTTTTGAAATTCCGATATATCATATCACATATGTCTTATACGATGTCGAGACATTTGTTCTGATTAAAACAACATGGAAAGGTATACAACATTAAACAACAGTACTGAAAAGCATAAACACACACATAATTGTTAACCCAATTCAGTGACAACAACACCTACTTTGGAGACTACCAAGCCAGGAAGGAAATCCATTATCACTAATATCAATTCGAAGTTAAACTCTCCCGTTTATAACTTCTTACTTAATCCCTACCGAATGAAACTTCTACCTAGGAACTTCAAGAAATGATTATACCCACTCACTCCCAATTATCGCAATAATGTCTAACAATCCCAGTCCCAATTACTGTATCGACGACCTTTCACCTAAATGAAGACCACACATCAAATACACAAACACTTGAAGACACACTTCCATGACAATTCACTAGCCAAGACTCTTGACTAAGAACATAACTTGGAGTTGCTTACAAGCTTCCTCCAAGAATAATACTCACTCTTGCTTCAAATCTTCGAGGAGAACACATGACAATCTCACAATCTGAGTGGTTCACTTACACCAACTATCCTAGAAAGTGTCTACAAACTCATCCCTAATGATTACATCTTTATATTTTCGGCTGGTTCACAAACTAGGTTACAAAGCTTCTATTTATAACCTATAACACAACTGGATTTGGGCCTTCAATCACAGCTCATCAGTTGTTACAAGTCTGCAGAAGATTCTTCTACAAAATAGATCTTCAATCAAATCTTCCTAATTTATCTCCATAAATAGAAAGTATATTTTCTTCTTGAATTCTGATTGAATCTTCTAGACCTAAGAAAACAACTCCACATAGGATAATATAATATCCTATACTATATTTTGTTATTGTGACTTAACAGAATAAACAGATCACTTCAACTTAGTGCGATGTCGAATGAACCTGCATAGGACATCTTGTCCGACATGTTATTCCAGATATTGAAACTCTTCAACTCAACATGTCCCAACATAAGATATGACTTCTTACACAACCTATTCCTATTAGCAAGTAAATATATCATATCTAACATATTGCAGGTATAATAATTTTACCAAACATAATGCCAATCACATAATTCAAAGAATTAATAATCTCCCCCTTTGGCCTATTTTGGCTAAAACTAATTTACATAACCTTTTTACATACATAAAATACAACCATGACTCAAAGGCTAAACAATACAAATTAGAAAAAATCATAAAGACTAAAAACACCAAAAGCAGAGTCAGTCAGTCTTCACTCTTCACACATTTGACAGTCTTCAGCCTGTGCTGTCTTCACATGATGTCATAACATCAAAAATAGGACTTCTTCATGAAAATCCAACACATATTCTCTCCCTCTTAAAAGTTGCACACACAAGTTTAGCACAAAGAAAGAGAATCTCAACATCTCAACACATACAAATGTTATCTCCCTCTTTTTAGCTAGAATATGACAAAGGCTTAAAATAAGAGATAACAATATGTTTGATGTCGAGACATCACATCCAACATCTCTTCAAATCAGCCCGAACACACTTAACACCATGGAAAAACAACCTCAGGATAAGGAGAAGGTCCTGAAGTCATGGTGTACATGAGGAAGAAGATAAACAACTCTCCCCCTCAATCCAGGAACTTAAAACACCAATGGTGGCATAAGATAAAACCTAAGAACATATCAACCACCATCCTGGGTAACACATAACACAAGACACACGTGATACACAACCTTCTGACATGTATCTTCAAAATATTTCCTTGTTGGTCTCAAGGAAAAGTATGTCCTGAACCATGTCCTGACATCTTGTCAGACATTTTCACTCCACACAACCAAGCTTCTTCATCAACACAGTCTAAGATAACTCCCAGACTTATCCATAAGCGCAGAAGCATAAACACAATGCCTCCCACTAAGCCTCATCAAACACTCCTTTCAGCCTTCAAAAGTGACATAACCCAAGATACCAAAACATCACATGTGGTATCTCCAAATAGGCCATACACTAAGCCTCATCAAACACTACAGAGAAAAATAAATTCATGCATACAAACCATATTGTCTCTTGGAGTAGAACCACACAGACCCAGTCAAGGGAATAAACGACTACACCTTATAGCCACATGTCACGACATGTTATTTGACATCACAATCTTCATCAGCTTGAACCACACGCAAGCTCCATAATTTCTGGTCTACTACAGTAACAATCCATAGAGAGATACTTTACTCCTCGTGTCATGGATAACCAATGTTTCTGCTGAGGAAGAGCACTCTAATCAATAGATAAAATTACACAAAGATCTTCGTTCTCTCACAGTGACTAACTACAACTTCAAGCATCTGCTGAACATAATCTCAAGCTATAAAACCATCTTGACTTTTACAAATTCAAATATACTAGCTATCTTAGAATATATCCAATTTATCCTGAGCCATACACAACAAGGATACTGCACAAGACACACTTGATTTGGAATTTCTCACATAATCCATGACACATTTTCTTAGCTTGCTTGCTACACAATTTCTAGATTTCCACTATCTTTAACTTGTCGTAGAAGAAACCACATCTTTGACAGGCATTTCAATCAGACCTCGGTTTCTGATTGCTTCTTCTGACCTTTCATTCACTAGCAATTGTTGATACTAATGAAGACTTTAACATGGTAGTCATGTATTGCTAGAACATGCTACCGTTGACAGGATTAAATTCTACATACTCTAATACGTATAATCAGAACTGTCACTTTTGATAACCATGCTTGAGCACCTAATCCATGATGACCAACCTCAAGCATCTTCCAAACACAATCAAAATGATGTTACAACATCATTTAGGTCATCAACTTTATAACACCATGGTTTTCACCATGCAGAGACATTCTTCAACAATCTCTCAACAAACACACGAAGATCTCAAAAGATCACATCTTCTGCAGCTTATTCAAGTTAATACACCCACCTGAACACCATTGAGAGAAATAAACTCAAACAATTTCTGAACTAACAGTTCAGAATGCAGATTTGCATCCATACTTCAGAAAAGTACCAAGCTCCCGACAAGGTCTTTTCTTTTAGTACCAATCCCATCTTCACACTGATCAGACTCATACCAAGATCCCAGCAAGATATTTATCAATAGAGGAAAAAAATTCCTCACACACACAACTATAGACGGTACTCCCTTTCATCAGATGTTAGAACACTTGATCTGACATCCTTTTTCTTCAACTTTCAGCACATGGGAATCCTTCACAATATTCTAGACCTGGCACAGACTGGACTTCACACTCCATCATGGTAATTCATTCCATCATAGAAATCCAATGGTAATCAGCAATAATCACCCTATGATCTTCAAAATAAGCTTCCTTCTGAAGAAACAAACAAACCTAAGATGATGTTCCAACATCAGATAAAACATCAATCCCATATCTATGGACTTAACCAAATACTATGGTTCTGGAGATGATACCCATAGTAAGTCCAAACAGAACTCTTGAGGGAGAACACAAGAGAGACATACTTCAGTAACTGACCGTATATGCAGACTTAAGCCAGCAGTTGATACCACACCTCAGGGGGCTTCTTCATAAGCACAATATCCTGACTTCCTGTAAGGTGCCATCCTTCTACATATAAAGAGGAGTTTCTATCTAAAATTCAAGGCATCACAAACATGGTATTATACCATAACAAGACTGTACAGTGAAGTTTGTTTCTCCCATTCTCCAGCCTTCACCAATTAGACACCTTATCCAAGCAACTTGGACAAAGCCAATACACATCTGGCTGAGTAATACAATGATTGTATTAATCTTCCAGATTATCAACTTACCCCAGGTTGATGGATCTCCATTACACAGAACCCTAAAATGTCTCTTCACTTTAGCAGAACAAGAGTTCAATATTCTCATAGACTTGATACGAGATATCAAGTTTGAGTAAACAACCTCTATCCTGTTTGAGAGAAACACCAGTTAAACACGTTGAGACAAAATAAATTCTCAACCCAAATATGTCAAGACATTACATCTGACTTCAAGACCCCTTTTGCTCCAGACTAGGGTCTTTCTTCAACAGCTACACTAATCTTCGAGTAACACAACATGTGGTTAGTGTATACCACCATTACTCCCCTTAGACAAAACCTGTTTTATGGCCATAAACAAGATTCCATACAAATTTGGTTTCTTTGATCAGAAGAATAAACCAGATGTCAGAGAGAATGTAGGAATCTGGATGAGATGACAAATATATACTGGAATTAGAGCTCATCCTATGCACTTTTACTAACTTGGGTCAAAAATAAACTGGGTCAAGAAGTAACCAATTGGTTGATCAACATTCAACCAATCCATCAATCTAAGACATGTCTTCTGGATAAACCATCTTAGATACACAACCCATATGCCTCCTCTTCCAAATCAGGAGTAGGTTCAAAATATATGTGATCCTTACACATTTTTCTAGCACCCAGAGCATCTGTTTTGCAATAAGAATCTGCACACCTGCTGACACAATGTCCCAACATCTTGTAAGACATCAGTTACCTTCTTCTGAAACTCTCAAAATAAAGCTTAGTTCTGAAGCCTAACACTGCTTCTTAAAAAGTAACTTGATCACCTTCAAGGTCTATACACGTATTCCAAGCTTCAGCAATACTAAGCAGTAAGAAGACGCAAAGTAACTTTCCTAATTAGGTCAAGTATTAGGAAGACTCTGCAAGAAGCCAAATTAAATTACTCTAATCTTCCTTCAACAAACTCATCAAAAGTGCCTTTATGAGTGGACTTGAGAGATAAAACTCAAGCATCCTTGGCAACATCACAGAGATAGTTGAGGTTGTCTTGTACAAACTGCATCATCACACACCAAACCTGCTGAGGAGACCAAACCCTAATGCCCTTCCTTTACTTGAGACACAAGGAACAACCAGGGTTACAACAGATACTATGCAGCGGAATACACAACAAAAGCTCCTCACCAGTCTTTAGGAACAACATATCGTACATAATCCAGGTACAATAAAAAACATCCTAGGTTTGAAAATAAATCAAACCTAACATAGTAGCTTTCCACCAAAGCTACAGGCCTAAATCCAACAGACAGGTCCAATACATCCCCTGTCACGAATAGTCCATCCTCCACTTCAAGGGACCATTCAAAAACAATATGAACTATCCAAGTTCAAAAAAACTTTTCAGTAGAACCATCTACCTTAACCATGAACCAGAAAGTATCCTCCTAGGATCTCATCCAGAAATACACACGATGCCTGCTCTGATACCAATTGAAATTCCAGTATACCAGATCACAAATGTCCTATAGGATGTCGAGACATTTGTTCTGATTAAAACAACATGGCAAGGCATACAACATTAAACAACAATATTGAAAATCATCAACAAAACATAGAATTGTTAACCCAGTTTGATGACAATAACACCTACTCTGGAGGCTACCAAGCTAGGAAGGAAATCCACTATCAGTAGTATCAATTTGAAGTTAAACTCCCCCGTTTACAACTTCTCACTTAATCCCTACCCAATGAAACTTCTACCCAAGGACTTCTAGATATGAGTATACCCACTCACTCCCAATTACTGCAGCAATGTCTAATAGTCCCAGTCCTAGTTACTGTATTGATGACCTTTCACCTAAATGAAGATCAGACTTCAAATACGCAAACACTAGAAGACAAACTTCCATGATAATTCACTAGCCAAGAATCTTTACTAAGAACACAACTTGGAGTTACTTACAAGCTTCCTCCAAGAATAATACTCACTCTTGCTTCAAAGATTTGAGGAGAACACAATGACCATCTCACAATCCAAGTGGTTCACTTACACCAACTCTCCTAAAGAGTGGCTACAGACTCATCCCTAACGATTACATCTTTTTATTTTCTACTGGCACACAAGCTAGGTTATAAATCTTCTATTTATAACCTATAACCCATCTGGATTTGGACCTCCAATCACAGCTCATCAGCTGTTACAAGTCCGCAGAAGATTCTGCTACAAAATAGGTCTTCAATCAAATCTTCCTAATTTATCTCCATAAATAGAAAGGATATTTTCTTCTTGAATTCTAATTGAATCTTATAGACCTAACAAAACAGTTCCACATAGGATAATATAATATCCTAAATTATATTCTATTATTGTGAGTTAACACAATAAACATATCACTTCGGCTCAGCGTGATGTCGAACGAACCTGCATAGGACATCTTGTCTGATATGTTGTTCCAGATGTTGAAACTCTTCAACTCAACATGTCCCAACATAAGATAGGACTTCTTGCACAACCTGTTCTTGTTAGCAAGTAAATACATCTTATCTAACATATTTCTTCTATATTAGTTTTACTAATGTCAATCACGTAATTCAGAGAATTAATAGTTTTAAGGATGATAATCATAATGTAATGCTTATGTTAGCTTTGAAATCAATGTTATTGAAACGATGTTGTGACATTCAGTGTTTGAATTATTTGTCATATCAATATCAACACAAATGATAAGCAAATTTCTAGGAGTCAATTTTACGTGATCTTTTGTAGTATGCTTTCAAAATAACCTTGCTTCAATTAGGTCTTTTAAGGGTTGTAATGTGGTTTGGTTCACGGTTTCGAGAAAAAAAGGATTCAAGGCTCAAATTCTAACCTAAATCACCCATTCTCCGTGATGTTCTCCAATCCTATGTTCAGTCATGTAGGCACGAGTGCTCACCTTTCAAAAGGGTTTATAAGTGTAAAAGATGGTTGAGGAGCCAATGAGTTTTTTTGAATGGCAGTCCACCTTTTTTCATTTTTTTATAGTCACACGAATTTGTTCTTGCTTGATGGATTTTGTTTTGTAATCCTTTTAGTTTTTCGTTCTTTTGGATTTTTTTTCCTTAAATTTTTTCTGGACTAGATTTTTTATTTTGAAGTCTCACGGGATGCTCTAATTTTTGCCTAAGTCACTTGTTTTCAAGTTTTCGACTTAGCGGGCTTTCTTTTGTTTTTCATTCGATTCTTTTTCTTTTATGAACAAATCGTATGACTTTGGTTGGTTCTCATTTGAAAGGGTTGTGACTACCTCATTGCTTGGTTGATGATGGGTAACCATTGTGGTTTTACATTTTTTCGACCTCTTGATGTGTGAGGGATAATATACAGTTGATCCTTAGATGGGACACTTCTTTTTCTTTTGAAATTTGAATGCACAATCAAATTAACTGAAGACTACCCTGCCCCGGGTTAAGATTGAGGGTTTTTCATTTAGAAAAGAAACTCCTACTTCAAGGCTCAAAGGGGTTGACGGGGGTTTCACTCCCTTATATCTCCGGTTTTTGGGGATTTGAAACAATGCCTTACACCGTCAACATGGTTTTATTCAAAAGCATATGACCAGTGTGTAATACAGTGGGAGAACTGACTTGGTTGTTTTGCGTTTGATCGCAATTATTGTGGATAGAAAGAGTCGCCACTGACTTTTCTTTTATCCAATAAGGAAATGGTGAAAAGAACAGGAAAGACCTTTAGAGATGTTTTCTTGAGTTTGGGGGGTAGGTTATGAAAAGGGAAGGTATTAGCATCCTTTTCATTCATAGTTATCTACGGGCTCTTAATTGCTTTCTAGATCACTTGCTTTTGTTTGAAAATATGCTTGTGGTGTGGGTTTGAAAATATTTTGAAAACGTCTTTGTAATGATTCTCGTCTCTATAAGAATGCGTACAAAGTGTTGGTTTTGAAAATAGTTCAAAAAGGTGTTTATGGAAGATGGTTTTGAAAGGGATTTTAAAAAGTGCCTTTGTAATAATTCTCGTCTCTATAAGAATGCGTACAAAGAGTTTTTTGACTTTTGAAAATGTTTCAATTGAAGGTGTTGGTGTAAAAATGTTTTTTTAGTTGTGAGCAAGCAAGAAACTACGAGCGTCCTACCTACTCGAAAGGTTTTTGTTCTTTTCCTCTTTCTTTAGACGTTGCTATCTTACCATTGATTGATAAGAAGCCCCATCGTTGGATGTGAAGGGACGGGCATGGGTCGTTTGTATAGTGATATAAGGCAACCTATGGGACGTTTTACAATTTCGTTAGGGACTAGATCATTTACCTAAGGAAACATCAAGGGTCATCGAGGGACTATGATCTTTTATCGAGGGTCTTTGCTAAAACGCCCATATTCGAGGGACATGACTATTTTCCGAGGCAATAAGTGAGATTACCTAAGAGGTTCATGTGTGTGTAGTGTGTTTGATTTGCATGCATTTAGTCTTTGATTAGTGTGGTCTACTTGTTGGTTTTATCTTGCCATACACACCCTAGTTACTAACATTTATGAAAGCAATAAAAATGCAAAAAATAAGGTCCTACGCTATTACAACCATATTGAATAGCAAGAAAATATAAAGAAAAAACAAAATAAAATAAGAGAAAACAAGTTCTTCGGTCCAGGCAACATGCACCCTTTGATTCTGCTCTTCCCGACTTCTTTCGATTTGGGCCTAGCAGCCAGCGTGAGATGCACCATTCGATTCAACTTTCTTGCTGCTGCTTTCGATTGGGGCCTAGAAGTCAGCATGGCGAAGCCTAAAGCTTCGATTCACACCACACTCTTTGTTCTATTTGCAACTATGAAGCAGCCAGGGGCGAAGCCTAAGGCTTCGATTCAATAAACTTTATTTTGTTTGAGTCTGTACAGGTTAGTTATAACATATACTTGGGCAAGAAAAACATGCAATCGAAAGGGAAGAAATAAAAAGTGAACAAATGTTATTTACATGCTTGAAACGAAAGGGTTAAGGTCAGAGTGACTTACCTTGGTTGAAGTTGGGATGTATGTGTTGGACCTTGAGCTGCTGCCCTGGGTGCTCCTGGATTCGTAGGAAAGAAACAAAGGTGGTGTTTCTAGTGCTGGATTCGAAAGCCAAGAAGAGTGGAATTTGTGTTTGTTGTTTCTAGATTCGAAGGAAAAGAACAAGTGTAGTGTTTCTTTTGCTGGATTTGAAAGAAAGAACAAGGCGTGGGGTTGCTCCTGGATTCGAAAGGGAAAAGAAAATAGTGTTGTGTTTCTAGTGTGGATTCGAAAGGAACAGAAACAAAGGTGTTGTCTTTTGATTCGGGGTTTGAGAATGTGTTAAGTGTTTGATGATTTTCACACAATCAAAGTTTCTCCAACTATCGAAACCCTCTAGATATGTTGTCCAGCCCCCTAAGATGTGTTATGGAACATCTTATTTGTAGATGAAGTTTACTGAGATTTGGGAGGGAAAACAAAAGAATTTGAACAAATTGAGTAAGCTGTTTTTGTAGCTTTCGAGGTGCAGTATTTGTATTCCAAATTGGTGCAAATATATGAGCAGTGTAGCAGGACTGTTGTGCAGCAGTTTTGGAGCGTTGTGGCCAGTGTAGCAGGCTTAGACTTGACAGCGCATTGGACTTTTGTCAGCAAGCCTTCGACTAGACTCATCAAGAGACCAAACATTAATTGTGTTTTTCGAATGGACCTTTTGCATATTCCTTCTAATGCAACAAATTCATGTTCTTTGGATGGGCCACCAAATATGTCATTCGAATGGGCCACCAAATGTGTCCTTCGAATGGGACATCCAAGTATGTCTTGCATGTCCTTCGAATGGGCCACCATAGTGTAGAAACTATGCATGTCGAAACAAACTTTACAAGGGAGATACTGCCCTGTCGAAGCAGGAATCAAGCTTGCTCAAAAGAAACCAAATGCCAAATCGAAGCAGAAATCAAGCTTGCATGCAGTTAATCATCAAGACAAACCTGCAGAGGCCCTTGCTTAATCGAAGCAGGCATGTAGGTAACCATTGCATTATGAATCACGAAAACATGTAAAGGGACAATGGTGCAATCGAAGCTTGCATGCAGGAGGTCTAAATGCCCAAACTAAGCTTGTATAAAGATAGGCGTTACCCTTGTGAATCGAAAGCAGGTTGTTTCAAAGGGAGACTTTGCCCAGTCAGAGCTAGCATGAAGATAGCCAATGCCCTGTGGGTGCTAATATGAATGCTAGCCATAGGGAAGCTTTTTCCTTGTGTATGCTAGTTTTGTACCCCAAAATTTTCCCTCTCATTTTCTCAAAGATTTCTCTCGCATGTATGATTACAAAAACATGTTTAAAAGAAATAAAGAAAATTTAAAATTTTGAAGATGTTAATGTGCCTTTCGATTAGGTAAAAAAAGAAACAAGTTGGCTTCGATTTAACAAGTTTCAAACTGGCCATGTGTTTTCCTTCGAAGTAACTCCCTTCGATCCACAAGTTGGGCAGCCTCTTTCGATTTACAAGCTGGGTAGCTTCCTTCAATTTTACAAGCTAGGTAGCTTCCTTCGATTTACAAGCTGGGCAGCTTCCTTCAATTTACAAGCTGGGCAACTTCCTTCGATTTACAAGCTGGGTAGCTTCCTTTGATTTACAATCTGGGCAGCTTCCTTCGATTTACAAGCTGGACAGCTTCCTTTGACTTACAAGCTGGGTAGCTTCCTTCGATTTACAAGTTGGGCAGCTTCCTTCGATTTACAAGCTGGGCAGCTTCCTTCGATTTACAAGTTGGGAAGCCTCTTTCGATTCACCTGTTGGGAAATTAAACCCTTCGAAGCAACGTACTTAGATTACACCTCTAAAACTCTTCAACACTATGGATCGTGATTGGTGGATTCGAAGGACCTATAATGGGTCCATTCGAAGAGCACACATTATTGGAAACGAGTGTTGTTGTCGAAGTGATCAAAACGAAAGGGTGGAGTATTCAAGGTACTTGTTGACTAAGTCCCATGCGCTGCCAGGATTAAGCCTGATAACACTGGCCATAAAACTCCAAAAACTGTTGCACAGCAGTCCTGCATTGCTGCCCTATTCCTTGCACCAAAATGGCAATAAAACACTGTCCCTCGAAAGCTACAAATACAGCATACCCTTTTTTGTTTGAACTTTTTGTTTTCCCTCCCAAAGCATCAGCTCAAGCCATCTATAAAAAGGAGGCATCACTACACATATTAGGGGCCTGAATGATTTTGCAAGAAAACACTTGTGAAAATTTCTCAAAAAATTCTCAAACACTTCTCAACATTCTTTTTTAAACATTTCTATACACTAAGAAAAAACCTTAGATTCACCCTCCAAGTGAGCATCCAAACCACCCTTCGACCCACTCACCCAGCTATCATACATTAGGCTTTTAAGTTGTTCCATCACTTGTGATAAAATATATTTCGATCCACTCACATAACCTCTTTCGACCCAGTCACCACTTTCACAAAGTAGCAACTAGACTAGCCTCAGGAGGGTCCCAACGAACTCTCATTTTCCATCAGAGAAAGCAATTACATCTCCCTTCGATTTAAGGACCTCAAGAGGTAAGTTTTCTTTCAAGGTTGAGTCTATTCTATTTTAATATCATGTGCATATGCCAATAAAGAAAAATGTAGACATTTCTAGACTATGTTTTAGCTTTCGATTCTGACTGCCTGTTTGTTTAAAACGCAACCTTAGTTTAGTTATGCTTTGGACTTTGAGACCCATTAGTTTTCATGCTAACCCTTGGATTGTAGTTATATCTGGATATTGCATTTTTTAGACTTTAAGACAGGTTTGTTGTACCCTTCGATTGGCTAGTTGCACAATCCTTTCGAATCATACTCTGAGGACCCAATATGCTTACAAAGGGTCAACAAGGAACCTGTGGAAAAGTATGAATGTTGCTGCTTCTGGGCCTTAAACGAAGTCCAGAACCCTATTGTTTCCAGGTCTCAAACGATGGCCAGAACCTTGTTGTTTCCAGGCCTCAAACGAAGGCCAGAACCTGGATGTTTCCAGGCCTCAAGCGAAAGGCCGAACTACGTTGATTTCCAGGCAAAATCGAAAGGCGTGACCATCATGATTCCAACTCTCAGTCGAAGGAGACATAAAAGCAAATCGAAGGGCATGACTTCACTGACTTCAGAATCCAAATTAAAGGAAGCCAGGAAATGGAGAA
Organism: Vicia faba; assembly: GCA_948472305.1. Lineage (NCBI taxonomy): Eukaryota > Viridiplantae > Streptophyta > Magnoliopsida > Fabales > Fabaceae > Vicia > Vicia faba. The sequence goes on along the minus strand of OX451739.1, from coordinate 420,327,233 downwards.
TCGAAGGGTGTTTCAACCTAAATCGAAGGGTCCATTTTTCTTGCATTTCTTTTATTTTTGCCTTTATATTTCCATGCAATTCGATATGGTTGTAATAGTGTAGGTATTATTTCTTGCGTTTTTTATTGCTTTTGTACAAATGTTAGTAATTAGGTGTGTATGACAAGATAAAATTAACAAGTAGACAACCCCTAATCAAGACAAATGCATACAATCAAACACACTTTGCACATATGAACCCTTAGGGTAATCTCACTTGTTGCCTCGGAAAAATAGTCATGTCCCTCGAACATGAGTGTTTTAGCAAATACCCTCGATAAAAGATCGTAGTCCCTCGATGACCCTAAATCTTTCCTTCAGTAAATGATCTAGTCCCTAAACGACATTGCTAAAACGTCTCATAGGTTGCCTTCTATGACTATACAAATGATCCACGCTCGTCCCTTCACATCCAACGATGGGGCTTCTTACCAAATCAATGGTAAGATAGCAACATCTAAAGGAGGAGGAAAAGAACATTTAATACCTTTTGAGTAGATAGGTTGCTCCTAGTTGCTCGCTTGCCCACAAAAAAAAACATTTTATACACCAACACTCTCACTTGGAAACACTTTCAAAAGACAAACACTTTGTAGGCGTTGTTATAGAGACGAGAACCATTACAAAGACATTTTTCAAAATACTTACAAAAAACCCACACCACAAACATACTTTCAAATAAAAGCAAGTGATCTAGCAAGAAACTAAGAGCCCGTAGATAACTACGGATGGAAAGGGTGCTAATACCTTCCATTTACATAACCTACCCCCCGAACTCAAGAAAATATCTCGAAAGGTATTTCCTGTTCTTTTCAGCCCTTCCTTATTGGATAAAAGAAAAGTCGGTGGCAACTCTTCCTATTCGCAATAATTGAGATCAAACACAAAACACCAAGTCAGTTCTCCCACCGCGTTACAGAACTGGCGACTCTGCTGGGGGTTTTACTTAAAAGTGAGGTTACCTTAGGGCTAGATCACCTTTACTTGCTTTCTTTGATTAATTTGTTTGCTTTACATTTTTTTGGGTCTTTGCTTGGGCTTTTGTTAAAGATCCTACACCCGGATCTGGGGCACCTTTTAGGTAAGTAGCAATAAATCATGGAAGTTGTACGACGTAGACCGATATGGACGAAGTGATAGCTACGTTAGCGTGACACTTTGTCTTGTACTAATGTTCCTTGAGTCAGTCAAGGATAACATTAGGCTTCCTTAGCATCATTAAGCGCTAACTGACCTTTAGAATCTTTTAATTGACTCATCCCAAGCCACTAGAAACTAGTGAGATGGCCGACTTTGGTTCCGAACGAAGATTGGTTGATACTCGATGCTACACTCATTGAGATTTGGCTTTTGGGATATTCTGGCCGCAATACTTTGGTGCTTGAGCTAGAACAATGCCTAAAAGAAAGGTCAGTGATATGAGACTCCTTAGAACCCTTTACTTTTAATAGGACAGGTTGAGCCAACTAAACTTCAGGAGGGTATTTACCTTTAAAGACTCATGCAAGCCATTAAAACCTAGGGTCTTTTATGTGACTTGCTTGATATGTCTGTGATTTCAAAGCATAACCATAACATAATGAACATCATGACATACATGCTAACAATTTCAAGGGGCTAGAGATTTATCTTTCCTTTTTGTTTTGTAGGGTATGGATTCAACTCGCAGAAAGACCATCCGAATCAATTTTGTAGAGGTCCCTCCCAAGCTCAAAGAAATGATCCTGAGAGTTCCTGAGAGCTCACCGTTCAACAAGAAATATGGTCATTTGCTCAGTTTGGTTACTACCAGGTTTGATGAAGGTCTCATGAGTGTTATGTTCCAGTTCTTCGACCCTAAACACCATTGCTTCACTTTTCCAGATTACCAGTTAGTGCCTATGTTGGAAGAGTTCTCTAAAATACTTGGGTCACCTATATTGGAGCAAGTACCTTTCACCGGCTTAGAACAAGATCCAGTTGCTGAAAGTGTTGCCATAGCCTTGCACTTGAAACCGTCTGACATCGAATCCAATTAGGAAAGAAGAAGTGGAGTCAAGGGTCTCCTTGCAAGTTTTCTAATGAAGAAAGCTCAGATATTCTTAGATGCCATGAGTTACCATGCCTTTGAAGATGTCCTAGATCTATTAATCTATGGATTGGTTCTGTTCCCCAATTCAGACCAGTTTATAGATGTCTGTGCCATCAACATATTCCTTGCTGGAAATCCAGTGCCTACATTGCTCGGAGACGTGCTGCATTCACTCCACACTCGTACTATGAAGAAACGAGGGACTCTTATGTGATGTACGCCTTTTCTCTATCGGTGGTTTCTTTCGCACCTCCCTCGGTCAGTGATGAAGAATGAATTAGGCTTGAGGTGGAATCAAAGGATAATGTCCCTTTCTCACTCTGATATCTATTGGTGCCCTCGCTCTCAAGAAGATATCTCTTTTATTGATCGCTGTGGAGAATTCCCTAATGTGACACTTCTTGGCATTAGAGGAGGCATCACTTACAACCCTTATTTGGCCCTACGCCAGTTCGGCTACGCCCGGAGGGATGGTCCCCATGATATACTCGTTCAAGTATTGTGTTTGACTATTCAAATGACCTATAAGGTCCGCCAGAGGTTCATTCGCGCTTAGGGCATGGTAAAGAAGACCGATAGCAGTACTTTGGGATGCAAAAACTCCATCCCCTTGGAGCCTTACCTCAAATGGGTACGAGCTCGTGCTCAAAATCTTATAATGCCATATGCTGCTATACTGCTAGTGATCTCAGAGTCTATTGATCAAGAAGACAAACCTCACATTATTTCTCATCCTGATATGCCAATAAGCTTCAAAGAGTTGCAAAAGTCATGGATCCATCTCAAGGAAGAACGAGACACCTTTGAGAATCAATTCTATGCCAGTGAGAAGAAATTTCTGGAACTCACCAAGCAGCTTCATGAAGAGCGGAGTCTGAATGCCTACATCGCACCAAAGAGGATGCGTTCAACTTTTTTGTCTTAGGAGTTTTTGTATTTTATTTCTTTCATTGTAAGCCCAAAGAGACGTGATGTACTCAAACTTGGATTTATTAATATAACGTGTGTTCCTTTTTGTCTAAAGCAAATTTAAATCTCTAATTTCCTTGAAATCATTTGCATATGCATCTTCATTCATCATAACACAAACATGTTTCTTACAACAAGTCTCCTTATCTTTCTACTGTTTATTTCAGTGAGATGGATATTGAACAGACAGTAAAAGATCTTCAAGCACAGAACGCTCAGTTTCAACAAATATTCTTGACTCTGGAAAAAGGACAAGAGGAGTTGAAAACTCTGTTGATCAAAGAAAAGAAGAAGAAAGCGAAGAAATAAACCAGTGTTTTGAATCTGGGAAGAAGGTTCAAAGGACCAGCCAAACGAAATCTAGACTTCGCAACATCATCGGGTGAAGGGGATAATCAAGAAGGGAAAAACAAGGAAGTAAATGACCATCCAGAGTCTGAAGAGAAAGAAGAGGTTGACCACTCTGAAGAGCAGTATCCTCTAGCTGACGACAAATACAAACAGTTGGAAGATCGCCTCAATGCTATGGAGATCCAGAGGGTACCCGAGTTGGATTTTGAAGAGCTAGGACTTGTCTCAAGGGTTTTCATCCCACAGAAATTCAAGGTCCCCACCTTTGCTAAATATGATGGTGTCTCTTGTCCAAAGCTACATTTGAGATCACACGTCAGGAAAATTCAACCCCATACTGCTGATAGGAATCTATGGGTGCATTTCTTCCAAGAAAGCTTGTCAGGGACGCAGTTGGATTTTTTCTATCAGTTAGAAGGGACCAACATCCACAATTGGGAAGATTTGGAGGCTGCTTTTTACAAGCAATACCAGTATAATGCTGACTTAGCTCCAACTCTGACACAGTTGCAAGGCATGTCTATGGGTACAGGTGAAGGTTTCAAAACCTATGCTAAAAAATGGAGGGATCTCACGGGAAGGGTCCAACCCCCTCTATCTGACAGAGACTTGGTGGATATGTTCTTAGGCACGCTATCTGGTCCATTCTTCAAATACCTAATCGAAAGCTCCTCGGCTGGGTTTACCGAATTAATCATGACTGGTGAGCGGGTAGAAGCGGGTATAAAAAGTGGAAAAATTCAAAGAGATGCATCCTCGAGCACGATAAAGAAACCCTTTACCGGAAAGAAGGAGGTCAGTGTTGCATATGACCATAGGAATCAAAACAAAACTGAACATCACCCGACGGTATGGGCTGTTATGATTTCTAATCCTACACCAAATCAGCAGAGATATTATCAACGCAGGCCGGAAGCGCCCATGAGACGATTCACCTGAATCAACATGACCATTTCCTAAGTTTTGCCACATATTTTTAAGTCCAATCTGGTAACCCTAAAGGAAGCTCCCAAGAACCCCAATACTGCTTCTCCTCACTACAACCCGAATGCCCGATGTGCCTATCATTCTGAAAGCCTGGGGCATGATACAAACGATTGTTAGGCCTTGAAGAATAAGGTACAAAACCTTATCGAGGCAAAAGAGATTGAGTTTGATCCCCCTGAAACACCTAATGTAATAACGGCGCCAATGCCCAAACATGGTCAAGGTGTCAACGCTGTTGATGATGACTATTTTGTTTCATCCGTGGATGATTTAACTACTCCCCTTTTGACTGTTAAAAGGAATCTATTGCAAGTTGGTCTTTTCCCAGGCTGTGGTGAAAGTTGTCAATTATGCATGTGTTTGCAGTGATTTCTGACAAACAACCGATAGTCTTCCAAACTATCAAATAATCTTAATGACTGTTATTTAATCTCTCTGGTAACTTGCAGGATCGACTAGATTGATCCTATGGAGTATTGGTCGTTTGAATATTTCTAATGGTAAAACTGATGTTCATAGTTGGGACTTGTGTTTGGAATGTTTTATGAACGTTCAACTCACTTTGATTATCACAACCAGATAAAGACATACGAAACTGGATTGAATGAACAAAGACTCAAGTGCAAAGGAATATTTATGTGCAGAAACAAGCAAGTAACTTTGAAACATGAAGACTTTAATGTAAAAAACATGAATGTAAAGTATGAAGTGTAAAAGAGTTTCTGAAATGTAAAGGATTCGAAATAGAAAGAAAATGTTTAAATGCAGGAAATCAGTAAATGACTTTGAATGAAAAGGTATTCGAATGGTAAAAGCATGAAGATAAAAGCATAAAATGTAAAAGGATTTCTGAAATATAAAGGCTTTTGAATGATATTGACATGAAGACAGAAAGTAAACTGGAAATGATAAAGAGTTTTACTGAATTGTAAACATTTGGTGTTATCATATGTACATTGTTCGAGCATTCGTTTCCCTAGCCATATGGTATTTTGAATGTTTACTGAATTTCGTACACACAGATATGACACACGAAATCCTAACGCTAAGACTTCTATTTATACTACTTCGACCATAACGGTCTTGCCTATAAGATTCTGCCACGTTTTGGACATGCAGAACATTGTTCTTCTCTAGCTTCCACGTGTCTTTGAATGCTCCAGCGCATATATATTTGAATTTCGAACATCCCGCTTGCATTTGAATTTCAAATGCTTTGGCACTCTTTCGCTTCGAACTCACTTCTTGGACAGTCTCGTTACCACTTCGAGGCTTTCTTTAAATATATCTCCACAATTTGTTCACTCGAAGCTCTGAGCTTTGACATGCTCGTTCGAAGAATTGCTTCCACTATTTCAGAAACGTAACATTTAGTTTTATTTCGTTGAAACATCCAATTTGTTTGCTTCAAACTGTGTCATCAAAATCTTCAGCTAACAAAATGCCCCTTTAAAATATGTATTTCGATCCTTTGAGAAACACTTATTTTAAACATATATGCAAGATTTTGATGTGACCTTTGAGTAATCCTAGCATTTATTGCATATGACTCCAGTCACGTCAATCACGACGCCTCTTGGATTCCTTAACCGTCTTGAATCAGTATTTCACAACATGGTGCAGTTATAAAACAATGATTATTATTAACCACGCTTATTACCAACATCAGCTTTTACGCCACCTCCTTCTCAATCCAACCCACGACTCCCACGTATCATAGTCTCACTTAGTGGATGTTTAAACTTCCACACTATAAAAACCCATCAACTTAGTCTTTTATTCTTTTGTTCACATTCTGAAACTTTTCTTCCTCTTTTCTCACCGAAACCCTAAAAACTTCCAAAAAATCTTCAACAATGTCTTCTACCACATCATCCCAACTGAAGAAAACTTCAAAAAAGAAAGGCAAGAACACCGGAACAATAATGGAAAGCAAGGTTGGAACTTATCAAGGTCAATCCGTGCTTATCCCCCAAATGATCTCAAAAGAGAAGGAAATGCTTTACGCTTCTCAGGTACTAATTCCAACTAATGCTGCTGGAAAGAGGTTTGCTCTAATGGGCCCTCTTACAGTCTTTGAAATCTTAAAAGATACCAGAAAAATTTTCCCTGTTTGTTATAACTTCAAACCCTTGTTTAATAAAATGGATATCCCCAAGATAGGCGAGTCTTCTGATTCGACAACCGTAGCAACTCCAATCGCTCCCCCAAAAGATCCCTTTGTATTAGATTATGTGAAAAGAAACTTTAAGCCATTTCGATCCTGTCCCACCTCTGACATAGCCTACCAGAACTGGCTTACCAAGGTAGAAGCCAAGAAATCCCAGCAATGGGAGGAATTAGGAATTTATAACCTGATTAAGCTATCGAAGCCTGACTTCACCTACAGCCACCCATTATTATTTGCGTCCTTATATTTCTGGGACAACACTTACAACAACTTTCATCTCCCTGGGGGAATGATTACACCCACATTTTTTGATATAGCAACTATCACTGGCTTGTCACCAGTAGGAGAAACCTATATCCCCGACAATGAAGAGCACTCCAGTATTATTGACTTCGAAGTCAAATTAGCCAGCTTTTCAAAATTCATTAGCCACTACCACGCTGAAGGAAATAGCGTGTCAGATGTGGAACATATTACTTTCCTCACATTGTGGTTATCAAGGTATGTATTCTGCAGCAGGTCTTTACAGGTAGCGAGCCGGTTCATCCCTCTAGCTAGAGACTTACATGAAAATAGGAGGGTGTGTCTAAGCAAACTGTTACTTGTTGATCTTTACGAAAGCTTAAGATCAGCTGTTTCGAGCTTGAAATCCCACACTTCTAAAAACATCCTTCTAGCTGGCCCCTTCTGGTTACTCCAATTATGGCTTAATGCCATGTTTGAACCCTCACTATCAACTGCTAACACCATTGATGAACAACATCCGGCAATAGCGGACAGAATTATCGAAGGCACAAGGCTGCGACAATTGACCCCAAATGATGACAAAGATGACTTCAAAGTCCTCTTCTCAAAATACATAATGATTTTTTCCAAAAGACACAAGTTTGAAGAGAACATGGCACCCTTTGCCTCAAGGACTCATGGGCCATCATGGTTCACCATGGCTCTCTCAGAAGCAGTTAAGAGCAAAGAAATTCAAGATATTTGGAAAGCCTTTTTGCTTCCCAGATTAATCTCCTCACGCATTACTCCCTAAAAGAATCAAATCTTCCTTTTTGCCTATCAACCCAATTTTGTTTCTAGACAATTTGGCCTGTGCCAACTAATCTCTGAACCCTTGTTCCAAACAGAGAGCGCCATCACTTCTGGTAGAACCTTTAAAGAAAGAGAAGCTAAGCTGCAACAGGGACAATATCAAGGCTTTGCTCACTTTGAACTATTAACCTTTGAACCCACACACTTCACAGCAAAGGGTTTTCTGGAATGGTGGACAAAGTTCTACCAATCTTGTATGTTTGATACTCTCACCATTCAACGGAAACTAACTGATGCGTTCGATGTGCAGGTACACTCCAAGAAAGGTATGTTCACTCACGCCAAAGAGATTAAGGCTTTTCAAAATTATTTCGAAACCACTTACGATCCCACACACTTGGAATCCACTGTGCATCAAGCTGCTAAGACCTTGAAGGAAAAATTTACAGAAAAAATTTCTAAACTCAAACTTCCTTCAGGGTTGTCACCTGAGGATAAGTATAGGTTGGCACTCGAAATGCATCCACCTAAATTCCCTAGATTGCCTACCTCAGAACTGGCTCTGGCTTGGTTTCCTCCATACCCTTGGTGGTTCACTTGCAAAGAAATGTTCAAATACCTTCAAAAGAAACCAAAGCCATCTGAGACTGTGACATGGGCACGTCATTGGCTCCATGATTTCCCAGGACATCTTCGCTATGACCTTTCTGCCATGTCGATTTTATCTAATCAAGGCGCAGGTGCGAATGCTTGGGGAAATCCCAAATGTTTCTTACTTTCTTCATTTTTAACTTTTACCTTAATTGTTTCGATTTTCAGCCATCAGGATAAAGACCACTGCTTCGAAGTCTAAAGAAGGAAGTGCTTCTCAAACATCTGTCGAAACCACTGACGACGTGACCTTATCCATACCAACAACTACTGCAGCAACAACAACACCAGTAACAACAACTGTCCCAACTTCACAGGTAATCAATTAGCCCTGATGTTTCGAGTAAACTGAATTTCATGATTTGGATCTAACTTATGCTTAAATCTTTTCAGACTAACAAACTTCCACCCACCACTCCAAAGAAACGAAAAACAAGCACTACTGGGAAGAATCCCAATGCTGGATGGAACTCACCAACTGCTTCGAAGAAGAAGCAGAAGAAGGAAATTCCTAAAGGCGCTGAACCAACTAGCATTTCTAGACTTGATTCCAGAGATGCTGCTCCCTCAACTAAATCCAAAAATCCATCTTCGACCTCCAACGTAATGTTGGAACATATAGATAGCAACCTCTCATCTGAGAACCCACAGGTAATTTGAACTCGAATTTTTAACAAAAATAGTTATTCATTACCTTGGTGCGTGCTCTTAATACTCTTTGTCTCTGCAGGATCTTTCGAACCCAACTTTCACCATTTCGACTTCTCCATCGAAGACTGCTGCTCCGATCAATTCTTCTCCTCATGGGGACTCCAGTAATTTGGTGCAAAACAAAGGATCCTCCAACATGGTGGTTCCGACTGGGGCTTCAGAGCAGCAAGATGACCAAAGCACTTCTCCTCCTCTGAAAGAAACGAATGAAGCGACGCTTCATGAATCTGTAGAGACTTTACCAGAAACTTCTCTTCAAAAGTCTCCTCTTGAAACCCTTCAAGAAAACCTAAAAGACATTCAGGTTGAAGAGGAGAATGCTGGTTCTGATCCAGAGAACGAAGAATCTACAGAGGAAGGATCCGGGGAAGAAGATGCCAATAGTAGTGAGAACAATGACGTCGAATTGGTGGATCTGGTTGATAATGAAGAAGACAATGAGCAGGAAACAAGTGAAGGTGATGGTGACCAGCCCAATGAGCCTATGGAAGTCGAAACAGATGTGACTCCCTTGCGCGTGGAACTTCCTCAATCGTCTCAAGTTCGAATGACTGAAGAGGAGCTAGCTCTCCTAAGACGAAATGACCCAATTGGGTATATGAAGGCAAAACTAGCTTAAAGGGACATTCCTCTTGCTAGGGCTGGTACCAGTTCGACTAGCAATCCATTGCCCTCAGATGATAGGGTTGTACTCCTTAACAGAATTAGGAGAACAATTCTTGATGTGGACATATTCGAAGTGCTCAAACAGGATAGTACAACTTGCTACACTATGAAGGAGCTACTTACGCAAGTTAACCTCGCTACCTGCTCTTTTCCAGTCAGCACCATTATATTCGATCTTTAATCTCTGCTAGATAACGTGACTGGGTATCTTCTTCAAGACGAATTTTCTACCAGAAAGGTCCAAGAGAAACGAACCACCATGGACGCTGCTTATGAGCATGCTTCAAGGCTATCCAAAGAAGCTGAAGATCAAGCCATGCATATAAAGCAGGCAAAAACCGAATATGAAGCTCGAGCTGAGTCCATTCTTCTCTGGGAAAAGCAAATTCAGGAACTTCAACAGAAGGTTAAGGAGGCTCAAGAACACCTTTTAGGTAAGTAGCAATAAACTGTGAGGGAGATGTGCTAGGGTATACTGACACGGTTGAAGCAGTAGCTACGTTGATGTGGCACTTTGGTTGGTACCCGTAACCCTTGAGTCAATCAGGGAGATGTACGGGGCCGCCGCGTAGTGTTATAAAGCATCAACTAGCCTTAGAACCTTTAATTGCACAACTTGGCCAGTAGGACGTAGCGAGATGGCCGGCTTTGGTATATGCCCAAGGTCGACAGATACTCGATGCTACACTCATTGAGGTTTGACTTCTGAGTTTGGTTTGATTACGAGTCAATCGTCGATTGAACAAAGCTTAAGGGAAATATCAGTGATATTGAGATCCCTTAGAACCCGATTACTATTTATAGGACAGGTTGAACTAATCCAACTTCAAGAGGGTATGACCTTAAAACCCATGCAAGCCTAAACCTAAGGTTGTTTGCATGACTTGCATGCTTTCAACTTGAACTACTTGCAGAGTTTTATTACTTGATAACATGAGTTCCTAGCAGGTTTTGTTTACGGTTATTATCCAATAACTTGGATTTCTTGCAGGGTTTACTTGCTTACATCACTCCGCACCTTTGCTTAAAAGCATAGCATACACATCATAACATCATGCCTTAACATTTCCTTAACCATTTCAAGGATCTCGAGGGCCTGTGATGCAGGTTATGATAAACGATACGTCTAGCAAGGGGCAAGGGGATTTATTTTCCTCTATCCAATGTCGTCAGAAGATCAAAACTCAACAACTTAAGTCAGGGGCTATGACCCACTTGATATGGTGAGCTTGAATCTTGTAGAAGGACTCTCAACGATACAAAGTTCTTCAATCAAAGCTGCAAAATTCAACTTCTGACATTTTCTTGTTTACCCCGCAAGATCCTTGAAAGCATCGCATACATATATATAATACATATCATTGCATAAGCAGGTTTCAAAGCAGGTCCCTCATGTTCTCGCTGTTTATTTCAGTAATGGCTCTCTAACAAGACAACATAGATCTCCAAGCTCAAGATGCCCAGTTCAAGGAATTTCTCCTGAATCTATCCAAGGGGCAAGAAGACCTGAAAACACTCTTCGCCGAGAATCTGACCAAGGTGCGTCCTGATAACAACAAGGATGAACAATTAGAACAACTGCAAGCTGAGGTAGAAGCAATGAGAATCCAGATGCTGGGGCAGATGGTTCTTATCCAAAACTTAGCTCGAGGACAAGAAGGGCTAAGAGCCTTCCTCAACAAGCTTCACCAAGATGGATGCAGATCCATGAAACAAATAGTTAAAATTAAGGATCAAGGCATTAATCAGCCCCCAATGAGAGAAGAGGTTGGTTTGGTCAGGAACAGACCTTTCCAAATCACTACTACATCACAAGCCCAACCACAACCTCGCCAACAACAAAGGGGCAATCAGCATAAGAAGAATACATCTGAAAGACGCTTTACCAAAATCAACATGTCATTGGCTCAAGCATTGCAACGCCTGTTGAAGGCAAAGTTGGTTATGTTAAGGGACCCTCCTCAAAATACCAACATAGCCTCCCCAAGGTACAATCCAAATGCAAGATGTGCGTACCACTCCAACAGTCCTGGACATGACATCAATAACTCTTTGGCATTGAGAAATAAAATTCAAGACTTGATTGATGAAGGAGCGCTAGAATTTGCACAAGACGGTCAGGCTGAGTTCTTCTGCCATCCCTCCAAGGCATACCATCTGAAGTGACAAGTTCTCATAAGAAGACTTTTCGTTCATTAGAATTTTCAATGTGTAATTTTCTTTTGATTTGTTTGAACATTTATTCATATCAAACCTCGTTATTTCATCAATGCATTACACGTGTTTGTCTTGAATCAATTCATTCGTATTCACTATTTCAAAAATGCGTTCTTACTTCCTTTTTGTGATATTCAACTCTCGATTATAAACTCTAAGCCTTAGAGGGAGGATGACGAAAATGATACCACAATCTCTACAATATGCTTTTGAACAGACCCCGCTGATGATGTGAAGGCATTGTTTAAAATCCTAAACAGTGGAGTTATAAGGAAGATAATCCCTAGTCAACCCCTTCGAGCCAAAGAAGTAGGAGTTTTTCTTTTCGCACAAATTAAAACCCTTAATCATAACCTAGGGCAGGGTATTTTTCTCAGTTAATTCAGAGGCGCATTCAGTCACAATCTTCCGCTTCGTACACAATGAATGGCATCAAAGACGTCCTTCCAAAACAAAAGGCGGTGATGGTTCCGTATAATCGTCAAGACAGGCAGTCATTATCTCTCGAAATAAAATCCCATTAAGTCAAAACCTATGAAGAAGACTTAAGAGAAAAATTGGGGTATCCCGCTGAGTGTAATCACAAAAGAAACAGTTCAGGCAAAATAAGGGATAATGAAAACAAAAAAAAAAAGGTTACTACAAATCCTTGACAAAAATAAGATTACAAAAATGAATGCCTTTTCAAAACAAATGTTCAATTTCTGAATCATCACCAAGTATCAGAGCAAAGATTCCAGACTCAATCGGGATCTAAACGCGCAATTAACTGAGCATAGGACTGAAGAACATCACGAAGAGCGGGTTGGGTACAAATAAAATTTGAGCCTTTATCCTTTGTTTCTTGAACCGTGAACCAAGCCACGTTATAACCCTTAAAAGTCCTAGCTGAAGCATGGGTTAGTTTGAGAGCATACTATTACAAAGGTATCCTGACTTCTGTAGGCTTTGTTACGAATCCTGAGTTGATATGACATTCTTGCAAAATTCGTTTTAATACACAAAACACATTTTCAAATTTTTTTTCAAGACAGACATGAGTTTTGCATTCTTTAAATGACATTGTTTGCATATGACTAATTGTTTGACAACAGAGAAATCCGCACAATGGATATTCAACGAACATACATCCTCTCAATGGACAGAATCACCTCAGCGGGAAAGACACTTTCAATAACCGGTCTTCCATAAGCAAGGGGCATGACATGATGTCTAAACACACCTGGGGCAGTCTCTCCAAAAGAGCCAAATAACTAGGGGCAAATATCCATCTGAATCGCTTGTGGCATTACGCATGCATTCCAGCAATGAATCATGTGCCATCAAGAAAACATTTTTGACAGTACTACAACACAACACTATGGACAGTGACAACTCTCTACATCCTGAAAGCGTGGACATAGTCGAAAAATACTACGCATGAAAAAAAAGACCCGCTAGGTTGACACACCTAGGCAAAAACAAGGGAATCCCGGCGAACCAAAAAGGTTCGGGCAAAAGTTAGGGATATACATAAAAAAAAATACACCCGGCAAGTCGAAAACCCGAAAGGGAAGCTTGGGCAAAAAAGGCTATCCCGATGGAGTGAAAACCCGAAAGGGCAGTCCAGGAAAAATTTAGGGATTTAAAACGTACGACTATGTCTCGTCACCTGTCTATCATTGGAATACTTATACCTTGATTAACATTCATCAAGAGCACCAGAATCGAGAAACGGTTCAGATACGATCCAAATACGGATGTCATTCTGCTACTTATTCAAGATTTTCATACATTGAGAAACGGTTCAGATACGCTCCAGATACAGATGCCATTATGATACTCATTCATGTTCAGCTTTCCGATACAATTCAGATACGATCCAGATACAGATGCCATTATGATACTTATTCAGATTCAGCTTTCCGATACAGTTCAGATACGATCCAGATATGGATGCCATTCTGATACTCATTCAGATTCAACTTTCAGATATAGTTCAGATACGCTTCAGATACAAATGCCATTTTGATACTCATTCAGATTCAACTTTCAAATACAGTTCAGATACGCTCCAGATACGGATGCCATTCAAATACTCATTTAGATTCAACTTTCAGATACAGTGCAAATACGATCCAGAGACGAATGTCATTCTGACACTCATTCAACACATGTTTCAAATACAGTTCAGATACAATCTAGATATGTATGTCATTCTGACACTCATTCAACACATGTTTCAAGTACAATTCAGACACGATCCAGATACGGATGTCATCCTGACACTCATTAAATACATGTTCAAGTACAATCACGACATAGGTCTATCCACAAAATCTCTGCATGTACTTTTTCCAGCATGGTACAAGGGGCAGAGACAGTTGGAAGCAAAGTCACTATCACATACAAGCCAGTGATACCTATGCTCCCCACAGAGCCGAGACAACCACGGTCCAACCTACGTATCCCCAAGCAGGAATTCCTTCCCCACAGGTTCCTTCAGAAAGCTGATATTTGTATTCCTCAACCGAGTTTTATAACCATGGGCAGTTTATAAAGCCATCTCCCGAGCAGAGTTTATTTCTCTGATAGCGGAATCTCAATCTCCAATAGAGCTCTTCTCTCCATCAATGGAAGTTCATTCCCAGCTGAGTTTATTTCTCCAAATCAGCAGATCTTCCAATAGAGTATCTCTCTTCCCCACAGAGCCATTCCCCCGTAGGATTATTCTCAGGCAGAGTCTCTCCCGGCAGAATATTCTCAAGTAGAATGGATGTAAATCTCCAGCTAATCATCTTCGGTCACCATCCCCAACTGAAACGAAGAACTCAATTCCTTATACTCTCCAGCAGCAGTCCAAGATTTATTTTCCCCAGCTAGAGAATATCACAATAGCATTGCATATCCATACATCATGGCATGTGCATACATATTGTTGTACCCCAAAATTTGCCCTCCCATTTTCTCATTGATTTCTCACCACAAAGCCCTTGAAGCTCAAGATCCAGTTAGGGTTTCATCTGCTCAAGACTTCTCCTTGCACTGTTAACCCAAATTAGGGTTTGTGTTTGCACAAAGATGTTTTGACCTAAAGTGCCTAAGATGACTTTCTTGCTTCATATTGGACTCCCAAGTTTATCCACATCAAGTTTCAAGTCTTGATTCCAGGTTTTGCCCAGTCAATTGGACAGTTGACCTAGAAATCAACTATATTGGGGAAAAAGTCAACTGTGGCCAATTGACAGTCAAACCTCATGAAAATTGACCCACATCAACATTATGAACTCATATGGACCATTTGATCAAATTTGGATCACAATTCCACAAGAAATTTGATCAGATCACCAAAAGGGCAAAATGGTCATTTTTAGGGTTTTGACTGAACAAAGGCAGTTTTTGACTGTTTGACCCAACCAATGGCAAACCAAGCTCACATATGGACTCAAGGACCCCATGGAATTATATTGACATGCTCAACAAACTCAAAAGATCCCAAGTACACAAGATTGACAGTTGAATTTCCCAGTCAATTGATCAATTTTGACTGTATACTGAAAAGTCAAACTTTGACTTTTTGGTCAAAATCAAGAGTCAAGATTCATTTTTCATCAAAACATGCCAAATCATGAAACTTGTTCACCAAGAAATCAAAAAATGCAAATTAGGGTGAGAAATGAGAATTTTTCATAACTTAGAATTTTTCTAAGTTATGAAAAAACCTAATTGTTTCCCAACTTTGCCCCACTTTCTCACCAAGATCTATTTGGATTCAAACAAAAGTCAAAACATGAAAGTTGTAGCTTGTTGCATAATATACAACTTTGATTCACAAAGTTTCCCAAATGAGGCTTATATCTCAAGTTACATTTTTTTGAATAAGGGTACTAAACCATTCTTAACTTAGTGAAATTTTAACCTATTTTGACAAGGTTTTCTACCCAACTTCAAGGCCATTTTCCATACACTTCCACTTGGAATTTCAATTTGCATTTCAAAGATGGATTGTAGTACACATTCCAAGCTTTCCAAAATGTCCAAGAACTTCTCAAACAACCTCATAACTTGAGAGAATCGAATTTCACAATTTGGCAAAAACTCACTTTTGAATTGGCTATTTTCCATGTTCATAATTTGTGCAAACTTCTCAAACCAGCATGCCCCTTGATTACAGGTCTTTAAACCATCCAACACTCAATAATTTAATGCATGTTCATTGTTCTAAGGCCTTGTTTCATGAGTTCAAGCATTGCCTAAAGGATTAATCCCAAATTGGAAAAAGCATTATATCCATTTTTGCAAAAGTTTCACTTTATGTCATAATACAAATCCACAAGTACAGATGAAATCTAATTGGCACAAGATTATGAGCAAAACACTCTGATCAAGGAGAGATTATGCAGCACATTAGGGGGCCTCTACCTGCCTAGAACACAACTTGGGCATTTGTTGCTTAAAGTGTAAGTAACATTGCATTTTGTACAACAACTTTGATATCAGCTTACAAACCTTTAAGCAAACTTTTGAAACACATTCAAGACATCCCAACTGAGCTAACACACGACCCTAAGACCTCCAGTATCTCTCCATTGCCATAATCACTCTCAAACTGCAAAAATAGGGCAGGGCCTGCAGTTTGAGTGCCATCTCTCATTCCTCTCATGCTCTCTTGCCCAAACCTGTTCAAACTTATTCCCTACCATCAATGCAAGCTAACCAAGACCTGAAACACGACCTGTAATTCCTCTAACAAGTTCCACCATTTTCACTTTCTCATTTTGCAGTTGAAGTTCCACAGCTCGATTCAAGGTGTCTCAAGGCAAAGTAAACATTCGAACAGCATCACCACACCTCAAGGAAGCTATACCAACCATCACCTTGCACTGAAAGCTTCCCCATTGCCAGATAGAACTTCAACTGAACAGGTATTTTGGTGAACTTCTAACTCTTAGTATAGGCATCATTAACTCTAGGTTTGTGAATAAGAAATGTTCTACTCATGCCACTGAACCCGTACATGCTTTTACTTTTCATTTCTTTTGCTTGAGCTGTGAGAATTTAAGGTTTGAATATGGCAGAAAACTTAGGTCAGGATTTGGGAATGTCAAAATTCTCTCTCATTTCTGAGAGTTAGGAGGTGTTCTTTATATATTTGGAATCGTGATTCAATGCTTAACATTTTTTGTGTTGAAAGTTTGTGCAAAAGCTCAAAGAATCAGGACGTTTGAACTTGAGTACAGGCGCGCGCGTTTTGGAACTTTTTTGTCTGAAGGTTGAAGAAGAAGCCACATGGGCTGGGCCTGTGTTGTCTTTTCTTTTCACACCCTATTTCCACTTTCATACCCCCCAAGCCCATTTTGTTTGTTTTTATGATTTTTTGATTTTTCTTTTTTTATTTTGACTCATTTATTTTTTCTTATCATATTAAAAACATAAAAAATATTTTTTGCACCATTTTTATATTTTTTAGGTATTTATTTGATTATTGTATACAAATAAGCATATAATATATTATTTAGAATAAATAGGGAAAAATAATGTAAACACCATTTTATTTTCATTTTTATTTTGTTTTGTCTTCTTAAGATATTTTATCTAAAATATACATTTTTCATAAATATTAATTATTATTATTTTCATATATATAATATTTATTTAGTAAATAATAAAGATATATATATATATATATATATATATATATATATATATATATATATATATATATATATATATATATATATATATATATATATATATATATATATATATATATATATATATATATATATATATATATATATATATATATATATATATATATATATATATATATATATATATATATATATATATATATATATATATATATATATATATATATATATATATATATATATATATATATATATATATATATATATATATTAATACACTTAGAATAAAATATCAAAAATATACATATTTTTATTTTATTAATATTTAACATTAAAAATATATTTTTCACAAATATACTTCATTTTTATTTTATTTTTGTATGTAAATAATAAATATTGTATATATTGAATATATAATGCATTTTATTTTGTAAATTAGGGTTTTGACCTAAATATGAAAATACTCCAAAAATCATACTCTTTTATTTTTATTTATTTGGACATATAAAAATACTTTTTTCATGCATATAAAAAACTTTTTTTTGCATTCTTGCATATTTGTTTCATTTCTATTTAATTTGTGCAAATTAAATATCTTGTAAATATTCCAAAATTGATGTAATAGCTAGATTTAATTTCTTGTCTAAATATTCCCCCATTTGAAACATTTGTACCCCCCTTCCCATATTGTGTTGTAATAGTGTAGGAATCTTACTTTTTGCACTTTAAACGCTTTCTAAATATACCATGCTAGAATTAGGGTTTGTATGCAAATAAAACGAGCAAAATAGTTTTGACCTAATTTCAAGATAAATGAGCATGAAATATGGACAACACATATCACACTTGCACCCCTAGGGTATTCCACTTTGTTGCCTTCAAATAATTGGGCCATATTGCATGTTAAGTTTCTTTGGGTAAAACAAACCATCAAACGATCATAGTCCCTCGATGACGCTTTCAAAAAGTTGCCTAAAATGATTAAGTCCCTTTCAAAGAGAAATTGCCCAAAGAGACTTAGCACTATTGCGATTATGGTCTAAACGATGACCCGCGCCTGTCCCTTTCACCTCCTAATGCAAGATTGTCCACCAAATACAATGGTGGAACAAAATTGTCAAAAGGTTTAAAACATAACAAAAATCTTTGAGAACTTTAGGGTAGATAACTCTTAGGTACTTGTCAATTTGCAAAAGAAAACACTTGCCTATTTTCAAACCACACTTCACAAACACTTTCAAAACAAACTTTCAAAAAACCTTGAAACATCTTTTCAAAAGACAAAACACCTTTTGTAAAACATTCGAGTAAAGAATTGTTACAAGGGTAGCCTATACAAGGCATCTTTTCAAAATATTTTCAAAACCACACACCGAGCACCATTTCAAACAATTGAAAACCAAGGCAAGTTGATCTAAGCAAGTACCTAAGAGCCCATGGATAACCATGGATAGAAAGGGTGCTAATACCTTCCCTTTCTATAATCTACTCCCCGAACCTAAGAAAAATCTCAAAGGTTTTTGCTGTGCTTTTTAAACCTTTCCTTAGGATAAAATAAAAAGTCGGTGGCGACTCTTGCTCAACCGAAACATTTGCGAAAACAAACGCAAAACCATAGTCAGTTCTCCCACCGTATCACAGAACTGGCGACTCTGCTGGGGAGAATTTTAAAAGTGGAGTAACCTTAGGGCTTAGATCACCCTCTTGCATGACTAATTGTTTGAATTGTTTGCTTTATATCTTGGCTCTATAGTTTGGGTTTGCAATCCTACACCCGGATTTTGGGAAACATTCATAGATAGCAATACATTGTGGAAACTGTGCAGGGTATACCGACACGGTCGAAGTAATAGCTATATTAGTGCGACATATTTGTGAGTACCGGTAACCCTTGAGTTTAATCAAGGAGAGTACGGGGCCGCTGAGTGATGTCACTAAGCACTAATGACCTAGAACCTTACTTGACCATCTTAGCCTTTTATTAGGGGTAGTGAGATGACCGGCTTTGGTGCAGTCCGAAGTTGGTAGATACTCGATACTACACTCATTGAGGGTTGTTTTCTTGGAATATTTTGGTCGCTAGTTAAGTGGCTAAACCAAAACAATGAACAATGAAAACAATCCCGTGATATTGAGTTCCTTAGAACCCGGTTACTATTTATAGGACAGGTTTTTAAGCCAACTACACTCAAGAGGGTACTTACCTATGAAACCCCATGCAAGCCTGAAACTAGGGTTTGGTGTGATTTGCTTGTACATATGTTTTGTGCATACATCATAAACATCATAAAACATCATATGCATTCACTAACCATTTCAAGGGTTTTGGATCTTCATCTTTGTTCTTGTTTTGTAGGACATGGAAATTCCTCGCAGAAACACCATTCAAGTCAACCTTGTGAGAATATCACCTCAACTTAAGGATCTCACCTCAAGAATTCCGGAAAATTCATCCTTCAGTGAAAGACATGGTAGACTGCTCAGCCTAGTCAACACCAACATTGAAGAAGACATGATGAAGGTGCTATTCCAGTTCTTTGACCCTCTTCACCACTGTTTCACTTTCCCTGATTATCAGTTGGTACCCACTTTGGAGGAGTTTTCTCAACTCTTGAGAATTCCTATCCTTAATCAACTACCCTTCAACGGTACGAAAAAGGAACCAAAGCCGGAAGATGTTGCTCGAGCATTACATCTACAACCATCCGACATCAAGGGGCATTGGGAAACCAGAAGCGGCGTCAAGGGATTCTTAGCAAAATTCTTGTTTGAGAAGGCACAAGAATGTTGGAATTCATTGGACCTACAAGCCTTTGAAGAGATTGTGGCACTCCTTATCTATGGGTTGGTCTTGTTCCCAAATCCTGACCAATTGGTAGATGTCAACGCCGTCAAAATCTTCTTGTCCAGAAATCTAATACCAACATTGCTTGGGGACATCCTTCACTCATTTTACACACGAACAATGAGAAAGAGGGGTGTTCTCATGTGCTGTACTCCTCTCCTTGCAAGGTGGTTTATTTCGCACCTTCCACAATCTGTCTTGAAGAATGACCAAGGTTCAAGGTGGTCCCAACGGTTGATGACTCTTACTCACTCTGATGTACATTGGTGTTCTCGGTCCAGAGAAAATGTCATCATCGTCGATCATTGTGGAGAGTTTCCTAATGTTCCTTTACTTGGAATCAGAGGAGGTATCACCTACAACCCTTGCCTAGCTTTGAGGCAATTTGGATATGCACGGAGGGATGGCCCTCATGACATGTTGATTCCTGACCTAGTGTTTGACTTCGACAATGATGCGCAAGGACTTCGCCAAAGATTCATCAGAGCTTGGGGAAAACTCAACAAGGTCGATAGCAAGACTCTGGGACACAAGAACTCCATCCCTCTTGAGCCTTATCTCAAGTAGGTACGAGCCCGAGCCCAAAGTCTAATGATGCCTTATCCTCATATACTCCCAGTGATTAAAGAGCCCGTCAATGAAGGAGAGGTTCCCTACACCATCCTACATCCAGACATGCCTACATCGTGGGAGGAAATGCAGAAAAGTTGGATTCAGCTCAAGGAGGAACGGAATACTTTTGAAGCTAGCTTCTACGCCAGTGAGAAGAAGGTTCTAGAGCTTACCCGCCGACTCCATGAGCAAGAGGCCCTCAACACCTACATCGCACCAAAGAGGATGCGCAATGTCTTTTTGCCTTAAGAAGTTATTTTGTAATATTTGGGCCCATGGGGCATTTATGTACTAACAAATTTCTTCTTATTAATATGACGTGCGTTCTTCTTTGTCTGAAACAATTTTGAATGTTCTGAATCCTTGAATGCATTGCATACATAAGCATACCATTCATCATGTGCATAAGCAGGTCTCACTCCAGGTTTCCTTATCTGTCTGCTGTTTATTTCAGTAGGATGGATCTCGAGCAAACAGTCAAAGACCTGCAAGCTCAAAATGCACAGTTCCAGCAACTCCTGATGACCTTGGCTAAGGGTCAGGAGGATATCAAAACTCAATTGGGGAACAAATACCCAGTAAAGAAGAAGAAAAAGAGACTCGGGGTGGCTACTTTGGGGAGAAGATTCGACGGAGAAGCTCGAAGAGTGCTTGAATTTCCTCCTACTTCTGATGAAGGAACCAGCAAAGGAGGTGGAGCTGCGGTACCTTCCGAGTCTGATGCAGAAGAAGAAGAGGTTGAAGAGGATGAAGATTATTCTGACCAGCAATACCCTCCAGCTGATGATAAATACAAGGGTTTAGAAGACAGATTGGCTGCCATGGAATTACAAAGAGTACCGGGTTTGGATTTTGAAGACTTGGGTTTGGTTGCCGGGATTGTAATTCCCCCAAAATTCAAAGTGCCAGTGTTTGTGAGGTATGATGGGCTGTCCTGTCCAAAAATGCATCTCAGGTCCTACGTGAGAAAGATCCAACCCTATACGGCAGACAAAAACCTCTGGATTCATTTCTTTCAAGACAGCCTTTCGGGAGCTCAGTTGGAGTGGTTTTATCAGCTAGAAGGAACCAGTGTCAGAAATTGGGAAGATTTGGCCACCGCTTTCTACAAACAATACCAGTATAATTCTGACCTTGCTCCTACTCGTACCCAACTTCAGGGTATATCGTTAGGAACCGGCGAAGGATTCAAAGAATATGCACAAAAATGGAGGGATTTGGCTGGCAGGGTGCAACCTCCTTTAACCGACCGCGAACTCGTTGATATGTTTCTAGGGACCCTATCTGGGCCATTTTTCAATCATCTGATTGGTAACTCTTCTGCGGGGTTTACCGACTTGATCTTAACAGGCGAAAGAATAGAAGCTGGCATCAAGTCAGGAAAGATTCAGAAGGGTGTTGCTGCAAGTGTTGAGAAGAAGCCTTTTAAGAAGGAGACAGCTATGGTATATTCTCAGAGAAGAGCAGGGAAGACGGAGCGTCGGCCAACTGTGGGGGCCGTAATGATTCAAAACACTCCAAGTGAGCAGCCTCACTATAACCAGTCCAGACCAAATCAACAACGAGTGGAACGGCCACAGCGGCAGTTCACCCGTATTAATATGACTCCAGCGCAAGTACTTCCCCACTTGTTAAAGTTGAATCTTGCCACCATCAAGGAGGCGCCAAAGAATGTGAATACGTCCTCTCCGCATTATCATGCCAATGCTAAATGCGCCTACCATTCAGACAGTGTTGGACACGACACCAATGATTGTTGGGCACTCAAGCATAAAATCCAAGACCTGATAGAGGCGAAAGAGGTGGAATTTGACGCTCCGGAGAAGCCCAATGTGATATCTGCACCCATGCCAAAGCACGGCCGAAATGTCAATGCCATTGAAGAAGATTTGTATGTAGCTGATGTCAATGATCTGACTACCCCATTGCTAACCATTAAGTTGAATCTGTTAAGGGCCGGGATCTTCCCGGGATGTAAAGAAGACTGCTACTGTTGTTACTCTCTGCCGTTTGATTGTCCGTTACTGAAGAAAGGCATCCAAGGCCTTATGGATAGTCGACAAATTTTGTTTGAAAAAGTTTCTGCTGTCCCAGTTCATACTGAAGATGTCTCAATCATAACCATTCACGCCAATCTTTCCAAGGCCGTCAAAAAGCCTGTTAAGATTACACCAGCTGCGAAATCTGTTCCTTTGAAGATAACAATGCCAGGGCCTATCCCCTATGTTTCTGAGAAGTCCATACCATGGAACTATGGTGGTGACGTTTACTACCATGGTATCAAAAAAATCGAAATAATTGAAGAAAGTTCGGATGATGAAGAAGCCAGCATTAGTAACATTGCAGGAACTAGCAAAATCACCAGGAGCGGGAGAATATTTTCTCAAGAGATTGCCCCTCCAAGAGCAGTCTTTGGACCCTCATCAGCTGACAAGGTCATCCCTGCACCAATAAAACTTTCTGCTAGAACTCCTTTGATTGAAGACGTTGTTGTTCCTAGTACTGTCTCTCCTACTGCTGCTGACAAAGGTAAGGGAATCCAAGATGAGCCTGTCAGGACGAGGGCTCAACCCTTGGTCATCCCGGAAACCTCAAAGAAGGAAATGGATGAGATTTTGAGGATAATCAAAAGAAGTGATTACGATGTGGTGGAACAGCTGGGGCAAACCCCCTCCAAGATCTCCATGCTGGCACTATTGCTTTGCTTAGAAGCGCACGCTAAGGCCCTGATAAAATTCCTGAAGGCAGCCCATGTGCCCTAGGAGACCTCTGCGAATCAATTTCAAAATTGCGTGGCTAGCCTGACTGCGGACAATGGATTAGGTTTTTCTGATGCTGACCTAACTCCTAAAGGTAGAAACCACAATGATGCTTTGCACATTTCAGTCGAGTGTCGAGGAACTACTCTTGCACACGTCTTGGTTGACACTGGTTCGTCGCTGAATGTATTGCCTAAAAAGGCCTTGGACCGACTAGATTGTGAAGGGTTGTAATTGAAGCCGAGTGATATTGTTGTCAGAGCTTTCGATGGTTCGAAGAGAATGGTCCATGGAGAGGTTGAAATTCCCATCAAGATAGGCACTGAGGTATTTAAATCCACTTTCTATGTGATGGACATCCATCCATCATACTCTTGCCTGCTGGGTAGACCTTGGATACACCATGCTGGGGCAGTCACCTCCTCCTTACATCAGATGTTGAAGTATCCTGTCAAGGGAAAGATCATCACTGTCCATGGCGAAGAAGAGTACATGATTAGCCACTTAAATTCTTTCCGGTATGTGGAGGTTGAAGGAGAGTTCATTGAGACACCGTTTCAACATTTCGAAGAAGTCCTTCCTGAAATAGCAGTAGCAAAGCTGACGGCTGAGACACCGAGACAGATGGCCAGGATGGCATCTCTGGAGGACGCAAGGGCCGCAATAAAAGAAGGGAAGAATTCAGCATGGGGGCAGTTACCTGACTTTCCACATAAGACAGACAAATTTGGATGAGGGTTCACAGCCGCTGGCCAGAAAGCTATGCGCCGTGCGAAGATCGAAAGGGCGCCAATCAAAATTTCTCCCTACGGAATCAACACTTTGGAGGATGAAGACAAAGAGAGTAACATCGAAGAGTGGATCTATCCAACTGTCAAAGGGGGGTTGAGCAACTGGGAGGCAAAAGACTTTGTCCCCATCACTTTTATTCATCAGTAATTTATCTGTTAAATATTTCTTATTTGGTCTGTAATATGTATTTTCAAACAATCCGTACACTATATTTTCACCTCATGCCTTGCCCGGGGCATGTAGGTCCACTTGTAAGGGTTTTGATTATTTTTCATATCCATATGCCATGTTTAACGATTCATTGGACGTTTTTCATTTGATAAACTGCTTGTGTTCATTTTCTTTCCTTTTGCATTTTTTGTTTAAGGATGGCTATCCCTTACACACACCCACACTCACCAATGCAGTACCCATCCACTCCGGATTCCATGGATGACGATTCTGCTATATCTTTTAATAAATCTGAAGATTTGGTCAATCTAGCCGAGTATGAAGATGACGAAGGTTGTGAAGTACCCGGGGAACTAGCCAGACTTCTACAGCAAGAGGAAAGGGCCATCCTACCTCACGAAGAGTCATTGGAAACTGTCAACTTGGGAACCGAGGAGGACCAGAAGGAGGTATAAGTAGGTGCCAATCTAGAACCGAGTGTCAAGGAACGCCTGATACAGTTGTTGAATGAGTATGTTGAAATCTTCGCTTGGTCTTATGAAGACATGTCGGGTTTAGACACAGACATCGTGGTTCACCGTCTCCCCACAAGAGAGGATTGTCCATCGATCAAGCAAAAGGTCCGCCGAATGAGGCCTGACATGTCTGAAAAGATCAAGGCAGAAGTAATGAAGCAATTTGACGCTGGCTTTCTGGCTGTTACGTCCTATCCTCAATGCGTTGCTAACATCGTGCCAGTACCTAAGAAGGATGGCAAAGTCAGGATGTGTGTGGACTACCGGGATTTGAATAGGGCCAACCCCAAAGATGATTTCCCGCTACCTCACATTGACATTTTGATCGACAATACAGCTTAGCACAAAGTGTTTTCCTTCATGGATGGGTTCTCGGGCTACAATCAAATCAAAATGGCCCCCGAGGACATGGAGAAAACTACTTTCGTCACACAATGGGGCACTTTCTGTTACAAAGTGATGCCGTTCGGGCTGAAGAACGCAGGGGCAACTTATCAACGCGCCATGGTAGCTTTATTTCATGATATGATACATCATGAGATTGAAGTTTATGTAGACGATATGATAGCTCGGTCACAAATAGAGGAAGAGCACCTTGAACATTTGGAGAAGCTGTTTGCCAGGTTAAAAGAATACAAGCTCAGGCTGAATCCAAGTAAATGCACTTTTGGAGTTAAGTCTGGTAAACTCCTGGGATTCATTGTAAGCAACAAAGGCATTGAAGTCGATCCCGCAAAAGTAAAAGCAATACAAGAGATGCCTGCTCCCCGTACTGAGAAAGAGGTTAGAGGGTTCTTGGGGCGCTTGAACTATATTGCCAGATTCATCTCGCATCTGACTTCTACCTGTGAGCCAATTTTCAAACTCTTGAAGAAAGATCAGGTAGTCGAATGGAACGATGATTGCCAAGCTGCTTTTGATAGAATCAAGGAGTATTTGCTAGAACCTCCTATTCTGATGCCACCCGTCGAAGGAAGACCATTGATCATGTATTTGACCGTCTTGGATAACTCAATGGGGTGTGTTTTGGGCCAGCATGACGAGTCTGGTCGAAAAGAGCATGCTATTTATTATCTTAGCAAAAAGTTTACCGACTGTGAGACTCGCTACTCACTGCTCGAGAAAACTTGCTGCGCTTTGGTATGGGCTGCTCGCCGACTAAGACAGTATATGTTGACTCATACTACCTTGTTGATTTCCAAAATGGACCCTATCAAGTATATTTTTGAAAAGCCCGCTTTATCTGGAAGGATAGCTAGATGGAAAATGATCTTAACTGAGTATGACATCCAGTACACCACCCAAAAAGCTATAAAAGGGAGTGTACTAGCTGACCATCTGGCTCATCAGGCTATCAAAGATTATCAACCCATGAGATTTGATTTCCCGGACGAGGACATCATGAATTTGGACAACATTGAAGGTAACGGACCGTATGACGGACCCGAAAAGGGATCCCGATGGACCCTGTACTTTGATGGTGCTTCAAATGCACTTGGAAATGGTATCGGCGCAGTACTCATTTCTCCGGAAGGTTGTCACACTCCTTTCACGGCCCGACTTTGCTTCAGCTGCACAAACAACATGGCTGAGTATGAAGCTTGCATCTTTGGTCTCAAGGCTGCTATAGACTTGGGGATCAAATCTTTGATCGTATTCGGGGACTCGGCTTTGGTTATCAGTCAAATCAAAGGAGAATGGGATACCAAGCATCCTAATCTTATCCCATACAAAGAACATGTCCTGACATTGTTGCCTCATTTCGAGCAAATCACCTTCGAGCATTTCCCGCGAGAAGAGAATCAGCTAGCAGATGCTCTAGCCACAATGTCCTCCATGTTTAAACTCAATTGGGATAACGAGGCTCCCCAAATCACCATCAAGCGAATGGATGAACCTGCGCATTGTCACGAGATTAATACCGAAGAAGTAGTGGAACAACCCTGGTTCCATGAAATCAAAAGGTATCTCGAGACTAGAGATTATCCTGAAGGAACTTCCGTAAATGACAAGAAGTTCTTAAGGAAATTCGCTGCGAAGTTCTTCCTGAGCAACGACATCCTTTACAAACGAAGCCATGATTGTGTATTACTCCGATGCGTAGACAAAGCTGAAGCAGAGTTGATCATGACCGATATACACAGCGGCACATTTGGCACTCACTTGAGCGGGCATACAATGGCTTAGAAGATCCTAAGTGCAGGCTATTACTGGTCTACCATGGAAGCTGACTGCCATCAACATTCCCGTACTTGCCACAAGTGTCAAGTCTATGCTGACAAAGTTCATATCCCTCCGGTTCCACTCAACGTCCTGACTGCTCCTTGGCCCTTTGCAATGTGGGGCATTGATATGATTGGGGAGATCAAGCCCATGGCTTCCAACGGACATCGCTTCATCTTGGTTGCCATTGACTATTTCACCAAATGGGTCGAAGCAGCTTCCTTCGCCTCTGTTACTAAAAATGTGGTTGCCCGCTTTATCAAGCAAAATCTCATATGTCGGTATGGTGTTCCAGACAGGATCATCACAGACAACGGTACAAATTTGAACAACACGATGATCACTGCATTGTGTGAACAGTTCAAGATTTATCATCACAATTCATCTCCCTATCGGCCGAAGATGAACGGTGCTGTTGAAGCTGCGAACAAAAACATTAAGAAGATCATTCAGAAAATGACAGTCACTTACAAAGACTGGCATGAGATGTTACCGTTTGCTCTACATGGATACCGTACGACGACACGTACTTCAACTGGGGCAACCCCATTTTCTTTGGTTTATGGCATGGAAGCTGTTTTGCCTATGGAAGTCCAGATCCCTTCTCTAAGGATTATGAAGGATGCAGGTTTGAATGAAGATGATTGGATGCAGACCCGACTTGATCAGCTCAATCTGATCGACAAAAAGCGACTTGCTGCTATATGCCATGGTCAGACGTATCAAAAGAGGATGATCAAGGCCTTCAATAAGAAAGTCAGACGTCAAGTGTATCAAGTCGGAGATCTCGTAATCAAGCGGATTATCTTGCCGCAAAGTGATCCCAGGGGCAAATGGACTCCTACATATGAAGGACCATTTGTGATCAAGAGCATATTTTCTGGTGGGGCAATGATTCTGACCACCATGGACGGCGACGATTTGCTGCACCCTGCGAACGCAAACATAGTCAAAAGATACTACGCATAAAATAACCCGACAAGTCGAAAACCCGGAAGGGAGGCTTGGGAAAAAGGGGCATCCCGGTGGATCGAAAACCCGAAAGGGCGGTTCAGGAAAAAATTAGGGATAAAAACAAAAAAATCTGTACACCCGACAAGTTGAAAACCCGAAAGGGCGGCTTGGGCAAAAAGGGGTTTCCCGGTGGATCGAAAACCCGAAAGGGAGATTCAGGCAAAAGTTAGGGAATTATAGCGTATGACTATGTCTCGTCGGATCACTTCAAAGACAATCTCTTCATCAACCGGTTCCAGGCTTCTGATCAATCCAGTCATCGTCAAACGAAGCATTGAATGGACAGATATTTAGAGTTGTGAAAGCTATAGCGGAATGGAATCCCATGGAATTATTTCACATAGCCATCTTTATTTTGTATAAATCTTTCAAATATTTACGACAAAATCCTCTTACTAGGGTATTTGTCTCCTTTGTACAAATATACTCATAAAAAGTCAATGCAAATACTTTTCCCATAAATTTGTGTCATTTCCTTTTTCTTTTTCTCTTGCACTATTTGTTTTATTTTGAGAAACGTCCAATGTTTTGTTAAATAGGCATATGCATTTGAACGTAATCATTTCCTTACGAATCAAGAAAGAAGATTACTGATAGGTCAAAGGTGCAGTTAGATATCTTGATACCCTTTCAAAGGAAATCCCCAATAGATTTTGGAAGCTTATCCCCCGCAGAGTACGGACGTCTCTCCCGAGTTTTATTCAAAGTTATTCCTCACAAGGCCTTATAACTGGGTTATCCTCAGCTAACAACCACGGAAGATCACACTCGCCAAAATTCTTCCTATCCCCAGCGGAGTTCATCAAAATTCCCCAGCAGTAACTTATCTTTACAATCCCCCAGCCAGAGGGTCCTCAGGAATTCAATTCCCCTCAGAGTTTAAGTTTCAGAATCCCCAGCGAAGCCAGGCTAATGAACCTTCTCCCTACAAAGTTTCAGGAGAGCAAATCTTGAGTTCCCCAGTGAAGTCGCCAGAGATGCTTCTCGCCAAACAGAAGATTCTCAGTCTTGCATCCCCAGCATGAGTCTACTAGATTGGTACTCCCCAGTAGAAGTCATCAGGAATTCCCCAGAGGCTTGGTATACAACCCAAGCTCCTTATTCCCCAGCAACAACCAAGGAATTGTTCTTCCCAGCAGCAGTCAAGATGCTTTTATCTTCAGCCATCCAGGATTCATCTATCCCCAGCAAGACAGCTCATCAACTTACACGCGCATTCATTACATTCATATCATAAACATTGATATAACACATATTGCATCATACATTTCATCCGACATAATTTTGTGTTTAGCTAACATTTTGTCCTTTTCAGGATAAGAATAAAAGGCTATCATTAACAGTTTCAGATGCAGTTTTACACAGACTCATCATCAGGCAACCCTACACCGGTTCCTCCTCAAATTTCAAGATTTCTGAAAACAGTTTACGGGTTCTCCAAGTAACGGATGTTAACCTATCGCTTGTTCAGTTTCTTCTCAAGACTTCTGAAAACAATCTATGGATTCTTCCCAACAACGGATGTTAATCTATCACTTATTCAGATGCAACCTTTGAAAACAGTTTACGGACGCTTCCCAACAACGGATGCTGCTCTATTGCTTATTCAACTCCAAGATTTCTGAAAACAGTTCACGGGTTCTCCAAGTAATGGATGTTAACCTATCGCTTGTTCAGACTCTTCTCACCTTTGAAAACAGTTTACGGACGCTTCCCAACAACGGATGCTTCTCTATTGCTTATTCAACTCCAAGACTTCTGAAAACAGTTTACGGGTTCTCCAAGTAACGGATGTTAACCTATCGCTTGTTCAGTTTCCTCTCCAGACTTCTGAAAACAGTCTATGGATTCTTCCCAACAACGGATGTTAATCTATCACTTGTTCAGATGCAACCTTTAAAAACAGTTTACGGATTCCTCCCAACAACGGATGTCAATCTATTGCTTATTCAGACCCCCAGTTCGAAGATGGTCCAAAGCATGGACGCCTTCCTGATACTCATTCCAGATGGCATATTTAAGCCCATCCCCGACAAGTTTCTGTCACCCCTCAAGATGGAATCTCTAAGCCCATCTCCAAATGGCATCTCTAAGCCCATTCCCGCATCCATTGCTTTGACGAGTGCAAATTTCCGGGCACTCTAGTGTCCAATCTCCTTTTACCCTCGAGTCACGAAAGGCAAGCTTGCCAATCTAACTCTTCGGATTCAAGAAGATTGAACAGGGGCAACTGTTGTACCCCAAAATTTTCCCTCCCATTTTCTCATTGATTTCTCACCACAAAGCCCTTGAAGCTCAAGATCCAGTTAGGGTTTCATCTGCTCAAGACTTCTCCTTGCACTGTTGACCCAAATTAGGGTTTGTGTTTGCACAAAGATGTTTTGACCTAAAGTGCCTAAGATGACTTTCTTGCTTCATATTGGACTCCCAAGTTTATCCACATCAAGTTTCAAGTCTTGATTCCAGGTTTTGCCCAGTCAATTGGACAGTTGACCTTGAAATCAACTGTATTGGGGAAAAAGTCAATTGTGGCCAATTGACAGTCAAACCTCATGAAAATTGACCCACATCAACATTATGAACTCATATGTATCATTTGATCAAATTTGGATCACAATTCCACAAGAAATTTGATCAGATCACCAAAAGGGCAAAATGGTCATTTTTAGGGTTTTGACTGCACAAAGGCAGTTTTTGACTGTTTGACCCAACCAATGGCAAACCAAGATCACATATGGACTCAAGGACCCCATGGAATTATCTTGACATGCTCAACAAACTCAAAAGATCCCAAGTACACAAGATTGACAGTTGAATTTCCCAGTCAATTGATCAATTTTGACTGTATACTGAAAAGTCAAACTTTGACTTTTTGGTCAAAATCAAGAGTCAAGATTCATTTTTCATCAAAACATGCCAAATCATGAAACTTGTTCACCAAGAAATCAAAAAATTCAAATTAGGGTTAGAAATGAGAATTTTTCATAACTTAGAATTTTTCTAAGTTATGAAAAAACCTAATTGTTTCCCAACTTTGCCCCACTTTCTCACCAAGATCTATTTGGATTCAAACAAAAGTCAAAACATGAAAGTTGTAGCTTGTTGCATAATCTACAACTTTTATTCACAAAGTTTTCCCAAATGAGGCTTTTATCTCAAGTTACATTTTTTTGAATAAGGGTACTAAACCATTCTTAACTTAGTGAAATTTTAACCTATTTTGACAAGGTTTTCTACCCAACTTCAAGGCCATTTTCCATACACTTCCACTTGGAATTTCAATTTGCATTTAAAAGATGGATTGTAGTAAACATTCCAAGCTTTCCAAAATGTCCAAGAACTTCTCAAACAACCTCATAACTTGAGAGAATCGAATTTCACAATTTGGCAAAAACTCACTTTTGAATTGGCTATTTTCCATGTTCATAATTTGTGCAAACTTCTCAAACCAGCATGCCCCTTGATTACAGGTCTTTAAACCATCCAACACTCAATAATTTAATGCATGTTCATTGTGCTAAGGCCTTGTTTCATGAGTTCAAGCATTGCCTAAAGGATTAATCCCAAATTGGAAAAAGCATTATATCCATTTTTGCAAAAGTTTCACTTTATGTCATAATACAAATCCACAAGTACAGATGAAATCTAATTGGCACAAGATTATGAGCAAAACACTCTGATCAAGGAGAGATTATGCAGCACATTAGGGGGCCTCTACCTGCCTAGAACACAACTTGGGCATTTGTTGCTTAAAGTGTAAGTAACATTGCATTTTGTACAACAACTTTGATATCAGCTTACAAACCTTTAAGCAAACTTTTGAAACACATTCAAGACATCCCAACTGAGCTAACACATGACCCTAAGACCTCCAGTATCTCTCCATTGCCATAATCACTCTCAAACTGCAAAAACAGGGCAGGGCCTGCAGTTTGAGTGTCATCTCTCATTCCTCTCATGCTCTCTTGCCCAAACCTGTTCAAACTCATTCCCTACCATCAATGCAAGCTAACCAAGACCTGAAACACGACCTGTAATTCCTCTAACAAGTTCCACCATTTTCACTTTCTCATTTTGCAGTTGAAGTTCCACAGCTCGATTCAAGGTGTCTCAAGGCAAAGTAAACATTGGAACAACATCACCACACCTCAAGGAAGCTATACCAACCATCACCTTGCACTGAAAGCTTCCCCATTGCCAGATAGAACTTCAACTGAACAGGTATTTTGGTGAACTTCTAACTCTTAGTATAGGCGTCATTAACTCTAGGTTTGTGAATAAGAAATGTTCTACTCATGCCACTGAACCCGTACATGCTTTTACTTTTCATTTCTTTTGCTTGAGCTGTGAGAATTTAAGGTTTGAATATGGCAGAAAACTTATGTCAGGATTTGGGAATGTCAAAATTCTCTCTCATTTCTGAGAGTTAGGAGGTGTTCTTTATATATTTGGAATCGTGATTCAATGCTTAACATTTTTTGTGTTGAAAGTTTGTGCAAAAGCTCAAAGAATCAGGACGTTTGAACTTGAGTACAGGCGCACGCGTTTTGGAACATTTTTTGTCTGAAGGTTGAAGAAGAAGCCACATTGGCTGGGCCTGTGTTGTCTTTTCTTTTCACACCCTATTTCCACTTTCATATCCCCCAAGCCCATTTTGTTTGTTTTTATGATTTTTTGATTTTTCTTTTTTTATTTTGACTCATTTATTTTTTCTTATCATATTAAAAACATAAAAAATATTTTTTGCACCATTTTTATATTTTTTAGGTATTTATTTGATTATTGTATACAAATAAGCATATAATATATTATTTAGAATAAATAGGGAAAAATAATGTAAACACCATTTTATTTTCATTTTTATTTTGTTTTGTCTTCTTAAGATATTTTATCTAAAATATACATTTTTCATAAATATTAATTATTATTATTTTCATATATATAATATTTATTTAGTAAATAATAAAGATATATATATATATATATATATATATATATATATATATATATATATATATATATATATATATATATATATATATATATATATATATATATATATATATATATATATATATATATATATATATATATATATATATATATATATATATATATATATATATATATATATATATATATATATATATATATATATATATATATATATATATATATATATATATATATATATATATATATATATATATATATATATATATATATATATATATATATATATATATATATATATATATATATATATATATTAATACACTTAGAATAAAATATCAAAAATATACATATTTTTATTTTATTAATATTTAACATTAAAAATACATTTTTCACAAATATACTTCATTTTTATTTTATTTTTGTATGTAAATAATAAATATTGTATATATTGAATAAATAATGCATTTTATTTTGTAAATTAGGGTTTTGACCTAAATATGAAAATACTCCAAAAATCATACTCTTTTATTTTTATTTATTTGGACATATAAAAATACTTTTTTCATGCATATAAAAAACTTTTTTTTGCATTCTTGCATATTTGTTTCATTTCTATTTAATTTGTGCAAATTAAATATCTTGTAAATATTCCAAAATTGATGTAATAGCTAGATTTAATTTCTTGTCTAAATATTCCCCCATTTGAAACATTTGTACCCCCCTTCCCATATTGTGTTGTAATAGTGTAGGAATTTTACTTTTCACACTTTAAACGCTTTCTAAATATACCATGCTAGAATTAGGGTTTGTATGCAAATAAAACGAACAAAATAGTTTTGACCTAATTTCAAGATAAATGAGCATGAAATATGGACAACACATATCACACTTGCACCCCTAGGGTATTCCACTTTGTTGCCTTCAAATAATTGGGCCATATTGCATGTTAAGTTTCTTTGGGTAAAACAAACCATCAAACGATCATAGTCCCTCGATGACGCTTTCGAAAAGTTGCCTAAAATGATTAAGTCCCTTTCAAAGAGAAATTGCCCAAAGAGACTTAGCACTATTGCGATTATGGTCTAAACGATGACCCGCGCCTGTCCCTTTCACCTCCTAATGCAAGATTGTCCACCAAATACAATGGTGGAACAAAATTGTCAAAAGGTTTAAAACATAACAAAAATCTTTGAGAACTTTAGGGTAGATAACTCTTAGGTACTTGTCAATTTGCAAAAGAAAACACTTGCCTATTTTCAAACCACACTTCACAAACACTTTCAAAACAAACTTTCAAAAAACCTTGAAATATCTTTTCAAAAGACAAAACACCTTTTGTAAAACATTCGAGTAAAAAATTGTTACAAGGGTAGCCTATACAAGGCATCTTTTCAAAATATTTTCAAAACCACACACCGAGCACCATTTCAAACAATTGAAAACCAAGGCAAGTTGATCTAAGCAAGTACCTAAGAGCCCATGGATAACCATGGATAAAAAGGGTGTTAATACCTTCCCTTTCTATAATCTACTCCCCGAACCTAAGAAAAATCTCAAAGGTTTTTGCTGTGCTTTTTAAACCTTTCCTTAGGATAAAATAAAAAGTCGGTGGCGACTCTTGCTCAACCAAAAAATTTGCAAAAACAAACGCAAAACCATAGTCAGTTCTCCCACCGTATCACACATATTATACAACACAATCTCATTTATTTTGAGAACATCATTACTCAATACATTTCATACATCATGACATTAAATACGACTAACTCTTTACCTTTCAGGGAAATATGCAATCAAGTTCTCACAAGTTCTCTCTAGTTCAGTCAAACTGACACCAAGGTTTCTATTCCAGTTGAAGATATTCTAACACTTTTCAAGATTTTCTCTGGTTCAGTCAAACCGACACTAAGGTTTCTATTCTAGTTGAAGATGTTCTAAGACTTTCGTCTGGGTCAGCCGAATCGCTGCTAAGATTCCCCTGATTTTTATGCCAGT
This sequence comes from Vicia faba, assembly GCA_948472305.1. Classification (NCBI taxonomy): domain Eukaryota; kingdom Viridiplantae; phylum Streptophyta; class Magnoliopsida; order Fabales; family Fabaceae; genus Vicia; species Vicia faba. The sequence continues at coordinate 420,291,848 of OX451739.1, read as the reverse complement.
CAAAGTTATTTTGAGACCTCTCCCGGGTTCAGTCAAATCGATACTAAGATTTCTCTCCCAGTTGAAGACAACTTGAGACCTTTCCCTAGTTCAGTCAAATCAATACTAAGATTTCTATTCCAGTTCAAGCTATGAAGCCCAGAAATCGACCGGATAACAACTTAATTTCTCCAAAATACTACGAAGCTTGGAATCGACCAGATAGTGGTATATCTCAGATTCAAGCTATGAAGCCCGGAAATCGAATGGATAATATCTTAATTTCTACAAAATACTACGAAGCCTGGAATCGACTAGATAGTGGTATATCTCAAATTCAAGCTATGAAGCCCAAAAATTAACCGGATAATATCTTAATACTACGAAGCCCGGAATCAACCAGATAATAGTATATCTCAAAATCAAGCTATGAAGCCCGGAAATCGACCGAATAATATCTTAATTTCTCCAAATTACTGAAGCCTGGGACACGACCAGATAATAGTATAAGACACCGTGAAGCCTGGAGCACGACCAGATAATGGTATGAGACGCTGTGAAGTCTGGAGCACGACCAGATAACAACAAGAGACACTGTGAAACCTGGAGCACGACCAGATAACAATATAAGGTACTGCGAAGCTTGGACTTCAACCAGATAGCAGTTTACTCAGCCAATTACTATTGAAGCCTGGAAACGACCGAATGTTAGTATGCCTTAAATTCAAGTCGAAACCCGGATGCGATCAGATAACCACTTAATTTCTTCTGAAGCCTGGAACACGACCAGATAAGAATTGAGAAATTGCAAAGCCTGGAGCACGACCAGATAGCAAGTTTAATCTCATCTCCCCAGTAAGTCACTATAAAACCTGGAGTACGACCAGATAGCAATCAGTCTTATTATCCTTAGCAAATCACTATAAGGCCTAGAGCCCGACACGATAGCAGTTCATTTTCATCTCCTCGACTAAGAGATGATTCCCCAGTAGAGTAACAGACAACTGAAGTTCCTAAAATTCCATTTCGCGATGTTCTTCAGTTCTAAACTCAGTTAATTGTGCGGCTGAATTCCACTTGAGTCTGAAATGACGTTTTGATGATGGTTCGGACAAGTTAAGTTTGTTGGAAGGCAATCATTTTGCAACATTTTTCCATCTTGTCAAAGATTTGTGGTGACCTCTTTTTGATTTATTATCCCTGATTTTTGCCAGACTGCTCTTGTCTTGAGATTTCAGTCAGTGGGATGCCCCAGTTTTTTTCTTAAGTCTCCGTCGTAGGTTTTGACTTAGTGGGATTTTCTTTTGAGAGATAACGACTGCCTATTTGATAGGTAACCATCACCATCTTTGGATTTAGAGTGATGTTTTTGGTGTCATTCGTTGCGTACGAAGTGAAAGCTTGTGACTGAATGCACATTTGAATTAACTGAGAGAACTACCCCGCCCCAGGTTTTGATTAAAGGTTTTAATTTCAGTGAAAAAGAAAACTCATACTTCTTTGGCTCAAAGGTGTTGACTAGGGATTATCCTCCTTATAACTCCAGTGTTTAGGAATTGAAACAAATTCCTGTACATCGTCAACAAGGTCTGTTCAAAAGCATACTGTATGAGATTATGGCATTGTTTTAGTCATCCTCCCTCTAAAGGTTTGCAACTTTTAAAACAAGAGTTGAATATCATAAAGGGAGTAAAAAGCATAGTTTAAATATAACGAAAATGAATGGATTAATTCAAGACAAACATATGCAATGCATTAATGAAACAAAGTTTGACATTAATAGATAAGTATTTGAACAACAAAAGAGAATACAATTGAAAATTCAAAATGAAAAGGATGATCTCAATGATTTGGAATGGGAGCAGCGATCACGTTGGGAGCCTCTGGAGGGCCGAACTCAATCTCCTTGGCATAAATCATGTTTTGAATCTTGTATTTTAGCGCCTAACAATCGTTAGTATCATGCCCGGGACTGCCGGAATGATAAGCACATATTGCATTAGGATTGTAGTTAGGAGAAGAAGTTTTAGGGTTTGGATGAGATCCTATCAACGTAATCAGATTCATCCTCAACATGTGTTGCAATATGTTGTACCCCAAAATTTTCCCTCCCATATTCCTCAAAACATTTCAAGAAAGATCCCTAAGTTGCTCAAGGTAGTCCAAGGGTTGGCCAGACAAGCTCTCTCCTAAGACAGTCTACCTCAAATTAGGGTTTCATGTTTCATCAAGATACTTGAGTCCAAGGGACCCAAAATGCTCAACATTGTCCTAATATGTTCTCAAGATCATCCATGTCAAGTTTCAAGCCCTAGAGAGGAAATTTGCTCAGTCAATTGCTCAAAGGCCTGAAAATCGACTGTGCTAGGGCAAAAGTCAATTGTGGCCCACATACAATCAAACTTCAATATTTTTGGTCAAAATCATCATTTTGAAGTATATTTCATCATTTTATCAAGGGTTGATCATGATTCATCAAGGATTGCTCATAATTCCTCAAGAACCAAAAGTTGCTAAATTAGGGTTTTGTAGGAAAAGTCAACTAAACTTTGACCAAGAATAACTTTCTCATACTTTATGATAAATGACCCATCCAAAGCTCATTTTTAAGAGGATGCAATACTCTACAATTCATCTTCAGCTCCCAAGTTCAAAATATGCACTCACAAGAAGTTATGAATTTGGACATTATAGGTCATTTTGAAAATTCAACAAAAACACCTTTTTTTTGTCAAAGCTTCATACATGAGAATGGAATATCAAATTGAGATGAGACCAAAAGGGTTGATTATAGGACATATCAATATTTCTAAAAAGTCCAAGAACACCTCTAAAGAGTCAAAATTGAGGAAGTTATGCATTGGTGAAGTTGACCCTTTTTGCAAAATTGCCAAAGGTCAACTATGCCTAAAACTTCAATTTTTTCCAAATGGGCCCAATCGTTTTCACCTGTTTTGAGTTGGCAACATAGTCCAAGAGCTCTAGCCCTTGCCACTTGTCCTTATCATGTTTTTATTATTTATTTTGATTTTTATTTGAATTAATTCAATTTAAATCAAAACAAATCATATAAAATCCAAAATATTGAAAACAAAAGATTTTGTGCTTGATTCAGGTTTTAAATTACAACTAGCAAATATTCAAATTTGTATCAAGGCATGGTGTGTACAAAAAGATTGAATTTATCCATTTTTAGAAAGATTTTCAAGGTGTATCAAATCAAGATCCAATTCATTGATGGAGGAAGATTGAGATCAGTTATCAACCCTAATGCATTCCTTGATACATATAGAAGGGAGGCAGACCAAAAACTAGGTTAGAAGCAGGTGCAACATCAAGAACAAAAACTTGAAAAAACAAGAAAAAGTGTAAGCACGAATTCCTAGTTCCAAGCATCCTCAAGGCCTTCCAGCTATCTCAATCGATTCCTGGGATCCTCAGCAAGCATTTTCAAGCCCTACATCTCACTGTAAGTCAATCACGATACCCAACTTTTCTTGAATTCGAATTCCATGATTTAAGCATTGATAGCATGAACTAATGATATATTCTTGATCCTTAAGACATATGCAAGCTTTCTGTGTTGTTTAATTGCGTTTATATGGCCTATAGTATATTTCACCATTGCTAGGGTTGCTTGCTTCAAATTGGGATTTTCGTTTACAGGAAAAATTAGGCCATGAAAGGGCTATCATTGAACTCAGTAGGTCCAGACGGAATCATTCATGGCTTTAGTTTTGATTTATTCTGCCTATAATTGATTTTGAGAATTTGCAGGACTTATAGCTACGAACAAACATCCGTAGGTAAAAGTTTCCCACTTTTACCAACGGAACAAGATCAGGGAAGACCTGCGTGTCATCTCTCTATTGGCCTATTCAAACTCTGGCGCGCGTTTTTGTCATCCTCCACTAATTCTTGTTTTTTATATATTATTATTATTATTATTATTATTATTATTATTATTCATTATATGTACAAACAGAAGCAAATGGCGCAGTGGTAGTGGAGTGGTTGCAAAATGCCTCAAGACCTGGGTTCGAATCCCAGGTCCCCCAATTTCTCCATGATATTTTTCTTTTCAGGATTCAGCGTGTTTACAAATTAAGGGACTACCATAGACACTCCAGATCTAGCCCTTCGAACTCTAGATGGCCAAATCTGATGGCCATCATCTGAAGGTGCATTATGAGCCACAGTTAACGCATGGCATCAGAACTGGGGAGTCAACGTGGGGCTTCTTTTTTGGGCCCAGAAATCCGACTTTTTGCACCCTCCAAATTGCTTTTGCAGGCCCAATTCCTTATCCCTTTTTCTTTTTTATATTTTATTTCATTTAATTTTTATTTATTTATTTTACTAATCAATAATTATTTTCTTTTTATCAAAAAATCACAAAAATATTTTTCTATCCAATTAAATTTAAGATATTTATTTTTATTAAAAAATTAATTAATTAAATTAGGTTTGACTAATTTAGATAACTTTAATTTCTTTTTGTACATAATTAAAATTAATTAGAACAAATACGTTTTATTTCTAATTTAATTATTTTCTTTTCTTAAAAATAATCAAAAACACAAAAATAGGTCATGTAATTATTTTTATTAATTAATTTAATCAACTAATTAATTGCATATTTAATTTAGAAAAACTTATTTCTTTTATTAAAAACAACAAAAAAACAAATTTTCTTTTAATTAGGTTAGAAGGGTCAAAACCCTAATTTCTCGTCAATCTAATTTTTGTCGCACGCTTTATTATTATTTTTATCTATATTGATGTAACTGCCTACAGTTTGTAATAGTTTAATTAGGACGTTTATTTCTATTTATCGCTTTATTTTCAAAGGGTTTATTTTTGGCTATGTAAATACCCGAAGCCTTGTAATAGCTTAGTTTAATTTCCGCATTTTAAATTCCGCAAATTATAAACTGTTGGATGTATGATATAGGGATGCATGACAAGAATGTATGTTAAACTTTAAAACAGTTAGACAACCCTAAATGTGCAAAGATAAATAAACTGAAACTGAATCACTCGCACATGCACACTCCTAGGGTACACTCCCACTTGGTTTCCTTCGGTAAACAGTCATTGAGTATAGGATGCTTTAGTGGTCGTCCTTTTGTCTAAAACAAAGTTCAAAGTCCCGATTCGGAAAAGTTGCCTCGGAACGGTTGCCTCGGAATTGTTGCCTCGAACAATTTATCTAAGACATTAGGGTTATTACTAAGATGTCCTAACATTGCTTTAGTGACTGTACGTCCCTTTTGAATTGACCCTCAAAACTCCAACGACGGTGCTACCTACTCACTAATAGTGGGATACCTTTGTCTAAAGGAAACGAACATCGAACGATTCTTTTTTCGAGTAGGTAGGTTAGCTCTTAAGTACTTGCTCAAAACAAACAAACCTTTTTCACACTTACACTCTTTCAAACAAAGTTTTCAAAAACGCTTCGTAACACTCTTGAAGACAGAAGCAAGAGTTAAATCGAAGTTAAAACAAAAAATTTTCAAAGCACACAAACACAAAGAAAACAATTTTGAAAATGATGAGCAAGTACCAAAGAGCCCGTAGATAACTACGGATAGAAAGTGTGCTAATACCTTCCCTTTCTATAATCTACCCCCCGTACTCAGAAATATCTCAAAAAAGGAATTTTTCTGTGCTTTTTTCCTTTCCTTGTTGGATAAAATAAAAGACGGTGGCGACTCTTGCTTACCGTGACAGTTTGCAAACACAAACGCAAAACACAAACCAACAAATTCCTTAAAAAGGGAAACACGTCCCGGTTCTTGCCACCATATCACACAATGCTTGAGACAGTGACATGTTGATGTTGGTAAACTGTATTTTGGGTTCGTCTTGCCTTCGTTGATTTCCCCGTTGTTGTTGTCGCTGCGATGCAGGTCTGAAGATCAGGACTTCCCCCACATGTTGATCGTGGTTGCTCTTTTTTCGACCCTTTTGGCCGTACACAACATTGGACTCTTTCTTCCCATTGTATGGATTTTTTTGAGTATCAGAGGATGTAGCTCCTTGGATTTTTCCGCTTTTGATTCCGTTTTCAACTCGTTCCTCAGTTAAAATTAGCTTGGTGAACCCTGCTGAGGAGCTTCCGATTAGGTGATTGAATAATGGTCCTGTTAAAGTTCCCATGAAGATATCAATCAGCTCCTATCAGTTGATAGGGGCTGCCCCCTACCAGCCATGTCTCTCCACTTTTGGGCATATTCTTTGAAGCCCACGTTGGAACGCATGGCCATATTCTGCAACTGCACACGAGTTGGTGCAAGATCAACGTTGTATTGTACTGCTTGTAGAAAGAAACAACTAGATCTTCCCAAGTGTGAATGTGGGAACTCTCCAATTGATAGAACAATTCAAGTTGCGTCCCATCTAGGCTCTCTTGGATGAAATGGACCCAGAGCTTCTGATCAGTGGTGTATGGTTGAATCTTGCGAATATAAGATCTTAGATGCATCTTAGGACAAGAGACCCCACCATATGTGGCAAAAGTAGGGATTTTGAACTTTGGTGGGATGACCACTCCAGAAACCAAACCCAAATTTTCAAAATCCAGTCCAGGTACCCTCTGAATTTCCATGACATTGAGACGACCCTCCAGTTGTTTGTATTTGTCGTCCGCAGGAGGATACTGTTCTTCAACATAGTCAGCCTCTTCTTTGTTAGACCCTTGACTGTGGTCCCTTTCTTTTGTATGATTGTCTCCCTCAGTTGACGGAGTTGTGAATCCTAGAGCTCGCTTTGTTGGTCCTCTGAAACTCCTTCCCAAATTCAGGACGCCCACTGAATATTTTTGTCTTTTTCTTCTTGTCTTTGAGAATGAGAGTCTTCAGGTGCTCCTTCCCCTTAGCCATATAGGAACATTTGTTGGAATTGGGAATTTTGTGCTTGAAGGTCCTTCACTATTTGTTCCATATCCATCTTATTGAAATAAATAGTAGAGAGATAAGGAAACCTGTGTGGGGAAAACCTGTCATGATATGATGCATGGTATGTGGATGCATGTTTCCAAGGATCTCGCGAGGTAAACACAAGAAGATGTTAGTAGTTGTACTTTAGTCACAACTTTGATTGGATACTTCATATCGGTGGATGTCCTTCCACGAGAATCAAGCTCACCATATCAAGTGGGTCATAGCCCTTGACTCAAGTTATCGTACTTTGGTCTTTGACAGCATTTGATTAGAGAATGAATCCTCTTGCCCCTTGGTAGGCGCTTGGTTCAAAATGACCTTGCATCATAGGCCCCTGAGATCCTTGAAATGGTTATTGAAAATTCTATGGTATGATGTCATGATGTTATGTACAAGTATGCAAAGCAAGCAAGTTGTTATGTACAAATAATTATATACACACAAAGCAAAACAAGTCCTCAAGTTTAGGCTTTCATGGAGTTTGTAGGTAAGTACCCTCTTGAAGTTTAGTTGGCTTAACCTGTCCTAGAAAGTAACCGGGTTCTAGGGAGTCTCATATCGCCGACCTTTCTTTTAGGTATTGTTCTAGCTCAAGCACCGAAGTATTGCGGCCAGAATATCCCAAAAGTACAATCTCAATGAGTGTAGCATCGAGTATCAACCAATCTTCGGTTGGAACCAAAGTCGTCCATCTCACTACTTTCTAGTTGCTTAGGATGAGTCAATTAAAGGTTCTAAAGGCCAGTTAGCGCTTAATGACACTATAAGGAAGCCTAATGTTATCCTTGACTGACTCAAGGAACATTAGTACAAGCCAGAGTATCACGCTAATGTAGCTATCACTTTGTCCATATCGGTCTACGCCGTATAACCTCCATGGTTTATTGCTACTTGCCTAAAAAGGTGCCCCAGATCCGGGTGTAGGATTTTTAATAATAACCCAAACAAGGACCCAAAAAATGTAAAGCAAACAAGTCAAACAAGGAAAGCAAGTAAAGGTGATCTAGCCCTAAGGTAACCCCACTTTTAAGTAAATCCCCAGCAGAGTCGCCAGTTCTGTAATACAGTGGGAGAACTGACTTAGTAGTTTTACGTTTGATTGAAATTGTTGCGGATAGCAAGAGTCGCCACTGACTTTTCTTTTATCCAATAAGGAAAGGGTGAAAAGAACAGGAAAGACCTTTAGAGATGTTTTCATGAGTTCGGGGGTAGGTTATGAAAAGGGAAGGTATTAGCACCCTTTTCATCCGTAGTTATCTACGGGCTCTTAGTTGCTTGCTAGATCACTCGCTTTTGTTTGAAAATGTGCTTGTGGTGTGGATTTGAAAATATTTTAAAAACGTATTTGTAATGATTCTCGTCTCTATAAGAATGCGTACAAAGTGTTGGTTTTGAAAATAGTTCAAAAAGGTTTTTATGGAAGATGTTTTTGAAAGGGATTTTGAAAAGTGCCTTTGTAATGATTCTCGTTTCTATAAGAATGCGTACAAAGAGTTTTTTGACTTTTGAAAATGTTTCAATTGAAGGTGTTGGTGTAAAAATGTTTTTTTAGTTGTGAGCAAGCAAGCAACTATGAGCGTCCTACCTACTCGAAAGGTCTTTTTTCTTTTCCTCCTCCATTAGACGTTGCTATCTTACCATTGATTGATAAGAAGCCCTATAGTTGGATGTGAAGGGACGGGCGTGGATCGTTTGTATAGTCATTAAAGGCAACCTATGGGATGTTTTAGCAATTTCGTTAGGGACTAGATCGTTTACTGAAGGCAACATCGAGGGACTACGATCTTTTATCAAGGGTCTTTTCTAAAACGCCCATATTCGAGGGACATGAATATTTTCAAGGAAACAAGTGAGATTAACCTAGAGGTGCATGTGTGTGTAGTGTGTTTGATTTGCATGCATTTAGTCTTTTATTAGGATAGTCTACTTGTTGGTTTTATCTTGCCATACACACCCTAGTTACTAACATTTATGAAAGCAATAAAAATGCAAAAAATAAGGTCCTACGCTATTACAACCACATTGAATAGAAAGAAAATATAAAGACAAAACAAAATAAAAGAAGGGAAAATAAGTTCTTCTATCCAGGAAGCATGCACCCTTCGATTATGCTCTTCCTGGCTTCTTTCAATTTGGGCCTAGAAGCCAGCGTGAGATGCACCCTTCGATTCAACCTTCTTGCTGCTGCTTTCAATTGGGGCCTGGAAGTCAGCATGGCGAAGCCTAAAGATTCGATTCACACCATAATCTTTGTTCTGTATGCAGTTGTGAAGCAGCCAGGGGCGAAGCCTAAGTGTGATACGGTGGGAGAACTGACTTGAGGTTTTGCGTTTGTTTTCGCAAATGTTTCGGTTGAGCAAGAGTCGCCACCGACTTTTTATTTTATCCTAAGGAAAGGTTAAAAAGCACAGCAAAAACCTTTGAGATGTTTTCTTGGGTTCGGGGAGTAGATTATAGAAAGGGAAGGTATTAGCACCCTTTCTATCCATGGTTATCCATGGGCTCTTAATTACTTGCTTAGATAAACTTGCCTTGATTTTAAATTGTTTGAAATGGTGCTTTGTGTGTGGGTTTTAAAAATGTTTTGAAAAGAGGCCAAGGTGGTGGCAAACTTTTGTAATGATCCATGTTGGGATGTATACAAAGGTGTACTATCTTTTGAAAAAGTTTTCAATGTTTTTGAAAGTTGTTTTGAAGGTGTGTTGTGGTGTGTGGTTTTGAAAAAATAGGCAAGTGTTTTTTGCTTTGCGAGTTGGCAAGTAACCAAGAACTATCTACCCTAAATTTCTCAAAGATCTTTGCCATGTTTTAACCCTTTTAACAATTTTGTTCCACCATTGTATTTGGTGGACAATCTTGTGTTAGGATGTGAACGGGACGGGCGCGGGTCATCATTTTAGACCATAGTTGCAATAGTGCCAAGTGTCTTTGGGAAATTTTTCTTTAAGGGACATGATCATTTTTAAGCAACTTTTGAAAGTGTTATCGAGGGACTATGATCATTTGAATTTGTTTTGTTTTTGCCAAAGACATCTAACATGCAACATGGCCCATTTATTGAAGGCAACAAGTGGAGTGACCTTAGGGGTGTTCATGTGCAAGTGTGTTTCATTGCATACAAGAGTTTATCTTTGAATTAGGATTTTCTATTTCATTGATTTTATCTTGCCATACACATCCTAATTACTAGCATTTATTTGAAAACAATAAAAACAGGAAAATAAAATCCTACGCTATTACATCAATTAGGGAGTGGGGATACATATTTGTACATGGGGGGTTCAACGAGAAAAATAGACAAAAAAGAAAATAGAAAAAAAACAAGATAGAGAGAAAGAGAGAGGGAGCCAGCGCGCTGCTGAGAGGTCATCAAAAGTTCTGAGTCAGGCCTGCTGCCAGATTGTCAACCTGTTGGTTAAACTGTATGAGTCAGAACTTCTGACTCTGGCACCTACAAAACAGAAACCTGTTAGTGGGTGTTTACCTTGGTATTTGGTAAACAACCGCTGATCCTCCAAATGGTTACTTATTTGGTTACTCGCAGGATCGATCAGATTGATCCTAGGACATAGGTTGATTTTGAAGTTTGATTAAATTGGATATTGGTTAAATGACAATAAAATAAAGAGGCTTTAAGTAAATTGCATGAAGAAAGGACTTGGTAAAATAAATAAGGCTTTAAATGAAAGGGTTCGACAGGAAAGTAAAGAAGAAAGCAAATAAATTTCTGGGAAAGTAAATGACTTTGATTAATAAAGTTGGTGTTTCACACATACATTTCTCAACAATTCTTTCTCACACGCTGGGTACTCGAATCTATATGAGTGACTTTGTATAGAATTGTGAACACACGCGAGAAACTACATGACTACTACTATTTATACTAAAACATCCCAAGTAACCGTCGGGCAGTTACACTGCTTCGAGATGATTCCACTTGGCACGTTCTCAACGTTCGACGCTCCAGATCTTCGCACGTTGCACTTGATAACCGCTGGAAACCGTTTTCCCTCCAAACGCTTGAATTTCAAACTGCTCCACTCTGAACCATCGAACACCTTCGTCGAGAAGCATCTTCGACGAGAAACTCCCTCGACGTCGAAGGCAACCAACTTCTCCCTTGGAAGAAATCTTTTAAGTACCTTGCCATCTTTCGATGGGCATTTCGACAGACCTAGCTAGTCGAAAACATCCTTCAGCTTTAATGGGATTTGTTAATAAAACAAGGGTGTCGAATTTAGGAGCCAACAAATTGCCCCCCAAGAATGCCTTATTTCGACTCTGAAAGAAAAAGGCATTCTTTGAAACGTCATTCGACACCTGTCTTTTCACGCTTAGTCACAAATTAAATTGTGCACTTTTTGTTGTCTTCTACCAACCACTGGCAATCCCAAGAAAACCATCATTTATCCATACCTAAGACGTCACTTCAGTATGGCGTGCAGTGCCATACGTCATTTCAGAATTTGTCATTATGACAATTCCCAAAAACGAGGACGCACGCTGCGTCCCTCTATTTCTGCAGAACGGCTAAAACAACAGGGGGATGCCACGTGTCCACTATCTCCTGCAACATTAAATGGCATTTAATGTCCTCGGTTTTGGGGATTTTCCCCCACTACTATAAATAGCAGTAAGTACCCCATTGTGGGACTTTTTACGCCATCTAGCTTTCAGACTTCTCTATTTTCACACAAACTTGTCATCTTTGCAAAAACCTTTCCTCCTTCACTTCGTCTTCAACCTCATCATTAACAATGGCATCTGGTTCCAGTGCTCCTAGCGCTACCGTACCATCTGGAAACGTCAAACCTAAGGTTTTCGTCACCGCTCCAGTAGTAACTTCTACGGGCCAACGAAGGGTCCCTGAACCCTTGGACATTGCCGTACGTGATGCTTACTCACACCACCTTATGATCCCGGTTGGATATTCCAACCAGATCTTTGCTATGTCTGGCCCCTTGTATCCAAGTATTGCTGAGGCCATGAAGATCAAGAGTTATTTTCCGGTAGTTGAGAAACTCAAACCGGTTGCATGCGCCAAGAAAGATGCAGAGGATAATGAAGAACCTGCTAAAGAGAAAATCGACCTTCGTTTCTTCAACAAAGGGGTTAGGGCTTTCAGGTCTGGCCCTAGCCTTACTCCTGATTACGTTGCTTGGCTGGAAAAGATGGAGAAACGCCAAGCTTCGATCTGGAAAGATATGGGGATTTTCGACCTGGTGATGTTGTCGAAGACAGGTTTGAACTATTCTCGGGAGATGTTGATAGCTTCTCTACTTTTCTGGGACTACTCCCACTTTACTTTCCATCTTCCCTGTGGGATGCTGACTCCTACACTCTTCGATGTGGCCGCTATCACTGGCCTTCGACCCACCGGGGACTACTTCGATCCGGAGGAAATGTCGGAGGATCAAATTGGATTCTCTGCCACCAAACCAACCTATACCACCTTCATCAATCACTACCACGACAGGTCGACAGATGCTGTGTCGAATGTCGAACACATAGCGTTTCTAGCCTTATGGCTGACTCGCTTTGTATTTTGCTCGAAGTCCTTACAGGTGACCAAGAAGATGGTCACTCTCGCCACTCAACTCCATCATGGCCAAAATATCTGTTTGGCAGAATTGATTTTGGCTAGCCTCTATGATTCGATTAGTAATGGGGCAACTCTTCTAAAAATTATCGAGAACAGGGCCAGTTTGCTACTTGCTGGGCCTTTTTGGCTGCTCCAACTGTGGCTCAATGCCACCTTCGAATCTTTCTTGCCTAAGAAGGTTCAAATAAATGAGCAGGCTCCAGAGATAGCGAACAGACGCGTCGAAGGAACCAGACTGGCTCTGTTGACGCCTATGGAAGATGGACTGGAGTTTCAGCAAACTTTCACCAACTTCGTTCTGATGTTTGCTCGAAGGAAAGAGTTTGTTTCGACTATGGCTCCGTTTGCTCGACGGAAGGTAGGCCCGGCATGGTTCACAAGGCCACATCCAAGGACGTCGAGTGGTCCTAATGTTGACGAACATACAATAATGTGGGAGGCGTTCCTCACACCAAGGATCATGCCTCTTCGATTCAGGAGCTCTAAGACTCACTTGAGTCTGATTGCATACCAACCAAACCTGGTATCTCGCCAGTTTGGTATTATTCAAACCCTACCTTCTCCAATTTTTCCAAGAGAGAAGTCTATGTTGTACTTCTGCAACGATTACACCGAAGAAGCTGCCACTAAACATATCGGAAGATATGCTGGTCGAACAGTTCTCTCGTTGTTTGACTACCAACTCAACTTTCTTTGCTCACCATCCTTCGAGGAGTGGTGGAAAAGTTATTACGCTGAGGAGTTTTTCGACGAGAAGGACTTCGTGGATGAGCTTCAGAAATCTTTTGTCCTTGTGTTGGACAAAATAAAGAAATGTAAGTTCATCCTTTCACATTACTTTGTCTTTCTCTTTCGACTGCTAGCCTGTTAACTATTTATTTGATTTCAGTTGTTCGAAAGCCTGTAGCCAAGAAGGCTGCAGAAAGCCAACAGGGAGGAGGACCCTTAACAAAACCTCCACCGCCGGCGAAGACTACAGCGCCGGCGAAGACCACAACCAACCAACAGGGGGAAGGCCCTTCGAAGAAGCCTTCTGTATCGGTAACCAGACTTTCATTATTTTCTTCTGGCTTTCGATTTTTGACTTTCGATGTAATTGCTAAATCGAATTCCCATTGGTTTTTTAGGCACCTTCGCCCAAGAAACGGCCAGCACTGGTGGTCGAATCTGGGAGCGATGAAGAAGGTGATTCTCCCCCTGCTCCTCTAAAAAGGCGAAAGCTGACGAAGGACGCTCCTGCTCCTGCTCCTGAGGGTCGAACAATTAGAATAAAGGTTGCTGGGAGAAAGCCCAGGCCACCTCCAGTGATCATTGAGGAGCCAACGGAGGAGGAACTAAACGTTCTTCTCAATAAGCCTGTCGAAAGCAACAATTTCAGCCCTGGGGCTGAAGCTAATTTACAGGTAATCTCTTAGACCTTTTTGTAACTTAGGTGTAGATACCTACATTCGATTATGTCTCTTTCGATTTCTGAAGATTCTTCCTCTTTCCTTTCTCAGGACACCACTGAAAGCTCACCGCCAAGGACTTCTGAAACACTGGAGTCTGCTGAACTCAGCAGGCCACAAGAAAAAGGCTTGGAAAATGACGAAGCCCATACTGAAATAAATGAGGCCAATGCTGAGACGGTAGAAAAACCCACAGAAGATCCTCAAACGGAAGAACAACAGCCAAAAGAGGTTTAGGTGGTGGATCTGTCGGAAGAGAATCGTGACGAAGGGGACCATGGCAATGCTGGCGAAGAAAACCAAGGTGCCGCTGGCGAAGAGAACCAAGGTGACACTGGCGAAGGGCACCAAGGTGACGCTGGTACTGCCCCAGTCCGAGTCGAAGGGAAACAAGTCGAGACACCTAACACTCAACAACCTCAAACCCAAGACAATGCTGTTGCAAGGGCTGCTACCTCAACGAAGCACAGGTCGAAAGAGGACTTAGAACTCTTGAAACAAACTGACCCTGTTAGCTATCTCAACGCAATCATCGAGAGCAAGAGTTCGTCCGATGCTAGTCAGGAGGTTCCTACCCTGTCGGGGAAGTCCACTGAAACCTCTCCTCTTGATGAAGCTTTAGCGAAGGTTAAGGCCCAGTTTTTCAAGAAGGACTTGATGAAGGCTTTGGAGGGGGACCCCACTGCTCCATCATACTTGAGGGATGTTTTGAATGCTGTCGACTTGTTAGCTGTAGCTCCAGAAGTTTCAGGCTTGATCATGGAGTTACACTCCATGATTGATCAAGTCTCAGCAGATTATAGGCGCCAAAGGGGCTTTAATAGTCAGCTTGAGGTGTTATATGGCAAAAGCTCTTCTGCATGGACTGCTGTTTCGGAGACGACTTCTCGAATTGCAGAGTTGTCGAAGCAAAAAGCATCTACACAGGAAGAAGTCGATGCCATCGATCGAGAGAATGTTTCCTTCAGGGCACAGATCGAAGAAATAGAGGCTAAGATAAATGCCAACACTAAACGCAAGGAGGAACTTCTTTCGACCGTCCCAGACACCGAGAGTCAAACTGAAATCAAACAAGGCCTGGAATTTGCTGAGAAGGCCCAAGGCTTCGACGCTCAGATTGCCAAGCTTGTGCAGGAGAATGCCTGGTGCAAGAAAATATTGGAGCTGCAGCAAGTCAAATACCTTCGACTCAAGGACTTTGTTCCCTTCTGAATGATTCAGCTTTTGTAACCATATTTTGTAATCTATATTCGACAACATTGCCATCTTGGCTAAAATTATAAAAAATTTCCATTTTGGCTTTTTATGGTCAATTTAGTCTTGTTATTATTATTTTATTATTTTATTTTTATCTCTTGGAGTGTAGGTTTGTATTTTTTCAAATATTTACCATTTACTCTCAAGAGCCTTTTATCTTCACCTAACTCTTCGACTTCATAGGCTCCACCAGAAAAAGTTTGGATAACTCTGAATGGTCCTTCCCATTTGGGTGACCATTTCCCCATGTTTCGATCCCTTCGATCCATGGGAAGAATTACCTTCCAAACTAGTTCTTCAGGCAAAAATACCTTAGGTTTTACCTTTTTATTATAAGAGTCTTCTACTCTTTTCTTCTGAAGCCTGAGTAGGTCAAGAGCGCGCAATCTCTCTTCGTCTAAATCCACCAGTTCGTCTAACATCATGTTCCAATAAATTTCAGAGGGAATATCATAATGCCTCTGAACCCTTGCAGATTGAAGACAAATTTCTGCTGGCAACACTGCATCATGGCCAAAAGTTAGCCTATATGGTGTTGTACCTGTGGCTTCTTTTGGGGACGTTCGACAAGCCCACAGAATCTGGTCTAACGTCTTGTGCCAATTCTTTG
This sequence comes from Vicia faba, assembly GCA_948472305.1. Classification (NCBI taxonomy): domain Eukaryota; kingdom Viridiplantae; phylum Streptophyta; class Magnoliopsida; order Fabales; family Fabaceae; genus Vicia; species Vicia faba. Next base: position 420,276,005 of record OX451739.1, on the reverse strand, counting down.
GTTTCTTCCCAACATGCTTTTTTATCAAGCCAATCACTACTTTGTTTGCTGCTTCGACTTGACCATTTGCCTGTGCATAATAAGGCGTTGATGTTAGGAGTTTGAAACCTGTTTCCTGAGCAAATTCCTGCATCTTTCGACCAGTGAAAACTGATCCTTGATCAGTTGTTATCGTCTTAGGGATTCCATACCTAAAGATAATGTTCTTTTGAATAAATTCAATGACATTTTCTTGGTCTACATTGACTAAAGGGATAGCTTCGATCCACTTAGTAAAGTAATCAATGCCTACCAGTATGTATTTCTGACTCTTTGATGATGCTGGTCGAATCTCTCCAATGAGGTCCAACGCCCATCCTCTAAAGGGCCAAGGCTTCACTATCGAGTGAAGTTCGCTTGCTGGTACATGTTGGATGCCTGTATGGACTTGACACTCTTGACAACCTTTGGCGAACTCAACACAATCTTTTAGCATAGTGGGCCAATATAGTCCTTGTCGAAACAACAACCATTTCATCTTATGGCCTGCTTGGTGAGCCCCACATGCTCCAGCGTGCGTAGTCGAAAGGGCTATGTATGCCTCAGTTTCACTTAAGCATTTTAGCAATACCCCTTCAGGCGTTTTCTTGAATAACTCATTACCCATGAGTACATAACTCAACGCCCTGTACTTTGTTTTTCGTTCTGTCAAAGCTCCTGGATTTTGAAGATAGTCCACAATGGGTTTCCTCCAATCTTGCTCTGATAAATTATCTATGAACGAAATTTCGAAGTTACTTTGATCAGCATATCCTAGTCTCGTCGATTCCAAGTCTGTTGGTGATAGACAAGTTGCTTTTATCTTTTCTCGAACTTCGATTTCTCTTTGCAATCTCGTTTTTGAAATCTTATACCCAGATGCAATCTGTGCCAAGTCGTTGGCTATTTGATTTTTGACTCTGGGTATGTGTCGAATATTGATCGTTTCAAATTTTTTCAATAAACGATTTGCTATCACAAAGTACATAATGAGATTCTCTCTTATGCATTTATATTCCTTTGTGACTTGCTTAATGACTAACTCTGAGTCTCCCATTATTTCGACTCGAGTTGCCCCCAATTCCAACAATATCTCAAGGCCAGTAATTAGAGCTTCATACTCAGCCTCATTGTTCGAACAAGAACCTGATATTTTGTACTTGAATGTTGTTGGAATTTTATCTGGAGAAATAATCAAGACTCCTACCCCTGTTCCATCTTTATGGCTGGAACCATCGAAGTAGAATTTCCAAGGCTCTATCTCCACATAATTAATACCCTCAACTTGAATTGAGTGGTCGACTATGAAGTCTGCAACCACTTGTCCTTTTACTGCCTTAAGAGGCATAAAGGTCAAGGAGTATTCAGTTAATGCTAATGCCCACTTGCCAATTCGACTGTGCAAGATAGGTTTCGACAACATATACTTGAAAATATCAAAATGAGACGAAACATACACATCAACTGGTTTTATATATTGCTTGAGTTTTGTACAAGAGAAATACAGACATAGACACAATTTTTCAACTTCACTATATCTAGTTTCTGCATCGTTCAAAACTCTACTGAGATAGTAAATGGGTCTTTCGACTCCATTCTCATCCTCTTGGGCTAACATGCTTCCCAAAGTTTTGTCGGATGCAGCTATGTACAATCTCATACTCCTATTGCTACAAGGAGGCACCAAAATAGGTGGCTTAGTGAGGTACCCTTTGATTTTGTCGAAGGCTTCTTGTTGCTCTTGCCCCCATTCGAACCCTTCTTTATTCAGTCGAAGTAAGGGTGAAAAGGCCTGAGCTTTCCCACTTAGATTAGATATGAATCTCCTTAAGAAATTTATCTTGCCTAACAGGGATTGCAGTTCCTTCTTATTCGATGGCGCTTTCGCTTCCAGAATTGCCTTCGTCTTGTTCTGGTTGATTTCGATTCCTTTCTTGTGGACAACGAAGCCCAAGAAATCTCCAGCTTTCACACAGAACGCACACTTCAAAGGGTTCATCTTCAGACCATGTTCTCTCATTCTTTCGAATGATTGTCGAAGGTGGTCAATATGATTCTTCCTGGAAACAGACTTTATAACAATGTCATCAATATATACTTGCATAAAAGTGTTAATAAAATCATGGAAGATAGTATTCATTGCTCGCTGGTACGTTGCCCCAGCGTTCTTTAGGCCAAAAGGCATCACTACTCATTCGTAAGTGCCTAAGGCCCCAGGGCATCGAAAAGCTGTTTTCGACACATCCTTTTCAGCAATGAATATTTGATTATATCCTGAATAACCATCGAGCATACTCAGGTATTCATAGCCAGCGGCAGAATCGACTAGCATTTCCGCCACAGGCATAGGATATTCATCTTTGGGTGTAGCAGCATTCAAATCTCTGAAATCTATGCACACCCTTAACGTACCATTTTTCTTAATTACTGGCACAATGTTTGCAATCCATTCGACATACCTTGTAACACGTATGAATTTTCATTTCAGCAGTCTTTCGACTTCCGTTTTGATCTTCGACAGTATTTCTGGAGCGAAGCGCCTTGGATTTTGCTTGATTGGCTTCTTCCCAGGTTTGATTGGCAACTGAAGTTCTACCAATCCTCTGTCGAGACCAGGCATTTCGTCATAATCCCATGCAAAACAGTCTTTGAACTCTTTCAGCAATTGGATTACTTCCAACCTAAGTTCTGGATCAATTTTGGCGCTGATGTAAGTTGGCCTTTTCTCTGACCCTTCGCCTAAGTTGATTTCTTCTAAAGGATCTTGCGCTAACATTTTAATGTTGTTCGCCAAGGGGTCCTTTTCGAAGCCCAAAGGCTCATCGTCATAGATGGCGTCGAGCCTCTGTTCCTGCATTTCTTCTGGCATGATATCAGGGGGTTTTGGATCGAAATCCTTTCCTGGACCTGCAGCAGATAACTGTTGATCATTGGCCTGTGTGGCCATGTACTTTACTTCGACTTCGAGAGCCGTTATCATCTTAGTTTCGGCTACATAAGCCGAAATTCGCTTCAAAGATTGTGACTCAGTCATTATCACTGAATTCACTTCCCCAACCAGTTGGTTGGATATCAGTTAACCCACTGAAGTCTATGTGGGACAAGTCTTCTCTGTCCCATTGGAAACCATGCTCAGGATGCAGGTATAGGGAACAAAAAGTGTTTGGCGCTGGCGCCATGTCGAAGTCAGGTGTTGGACATGGCCCTATGTGAGCCAAGTTCTTGTCGAAATCTGCCAACCCCAGGTGATTCACTTCGCCTAGGTAGTAGCTTTGATCTGCCTCTATGTTTTCGACCATCCCATCTGGACGCCATAGGAGCAGCCTCTGGTGCATTGATGAAGGCACAGCTCCAACACCATGAATCCATTCACGACCCAACAAAAGATTGTAGTTAGGTTTGGCCGATATGACCATAAACATCGTTGGTCGAAGGATAGATCCTACTTTGATATCCAGCTGGATCACCCCCATAGTGGTCCCTATGCCGCCCTCATAGTTCGACAGGACCATGTTGTGAGGCTTAATGTCCTCATCCCTTTTGCCAATTTTCCTTAGCATAGAGTGAGGAATAATGTTGATGGTCGCCCCGCAATCCACCAAAATTTTATTCACAGTAGTTTCTTCGAGTTTAGCCCTTATAAATAAAGGCTTGAGGTGATTTTTCATCGCCTCTGTAGGTGGCTCGAAGAACCCATTTTGTTCCTCAGTGGTGCCATTGTCCATGACGAAATAGCACACTGGCCTGTGTTTGGCCATTTCTTGTTCCACTTCCCAGTCACTTACTTCGACCTCCACCTGTCGGTTGAATTCTCTGGGCAGCACTGAGACTATATTCACCATTATGTCCAAAGTATCATCAGACTCAGAATCGTCTTCGTCTTCGACTTCACTTTGGTTAGGCCAAACTAGCCTGTTGGTTACTGGCTCTCTTTCTAGAGGTTTCCTTTGCTTCCTTTGAGGAACGTTCGAACTGGTTTCTGCCTTTGGTTCGTTGGCAGCCTCCCTTTCAGCTTTTCGTCTCCTTTGGTATCTCCTCCATTGAGATCGAGACATGGGATTTTTACCTTTGTAGTTGCTTGACACTTGTGCAACTTTAGGTGCAGCAACCTGAGGCTCTTTCTTTTGAGTCAAAGAGGAACCCCTTGGCACGTCGAAAGAGTGCCATTTCTCCTCACTTGGCCTTTTTCGACCAGAGGTTTTGTACCAAGTATCTACTGGCACATTTGTGGGAGGCCTAAAAGTCAATGGCCTCTTTTCTTGGTTTGAACCTCTTTGGGAGGCTCTTCTGGGATCATGTCGAAGATCAACATTTTCCCTTCTCTTATTCGCTGCTCTTACGCCTTGAATGTGCTCAGCAGCTTTTTTGTCAAAGATCGAACTGCATCTTGGACACAGCATCACCTCTGATTTCTTTTTCTGGCATCTTTGTAGAAAATCTGCCAAATTTTTATTTTCCCGAGGGAAAACAGTCTTATTAGCTTGTTCTTGCCTCATGGCCTCTTCTGATGCTTTTGGGTCAGAAAGTTCGACCATGTTGATATTCATTGTATCTTTGTTAGCAAGAGTTAACTGCTTCATTTGTATCTCCATATTCTCCGTCTGGCCTTGAACTGTGGCCAAGTGGGAACTGGGTTTTGGTCCAGTTTTTTGTGCTTTAGCGGTCTTCAACTTCGGGCTTTCGACCGCTTTCTGAACTGCTTCAATTGTCTTCCTGGATAAATTTCCAGAAAAACTACCAAAGATTGGCATGTTGATGTGGTCCTTTGAGACTTCGACCATTGTAATTCCTGGCTTCTTCGACTGGCTCCTGGTTGCCTCTATCACGTTCACCTCAGAGGGCTCAGCATAGTGGGCTTCAGCCTGCAATGGATTTGAGTCGACAGCCATGGGGGTTTTGTCCGCAAACTTCAACCTCCCTTCTTCGATAGCGTCTTGCACAAGGTTCCTGAAAAGAAAACATTGAGAAGTTTTATGGCCCAAAAAATTATGATATTTGCAAAAACCTCTCTTCTTTCTTTGATCAAGAGGAGGCACTTTTACCCCTGGGGGTACTATCATTTGGCCATCTTTAACAAGCAAGTCGAATATTTCATCACATTTTGTGATGTCAAAACTATAAGTCTTTTTGGGGAACCTATCGTTGGTCCTTTCTGGACCAATGGGATTTTTCCCACTTGAGGGGACTAACAGTTTACAAGAGTATGGTGGCCCTTGTTTCAGTTCTGCTAAATCGACTTCTCCTTCTTCGACGGCTAAAGTATCGTCGAAGGATTCCGGATCTTCGTCATCCATCTCAACATACGCTATCCTCTCTCTCTTGTGAGTTTTCGTTGCCTTTGCTTTTTCAGCTTTGAGGCGTTCTACCTGTCGAACTCTATCGGCCAGTTGGGCCATGTCTCTCAGGTATTGGGTGTCTAGCTTCTTCCTAATGGAATAATCTAAACCGCCTGCGGCTATTTCGACTAACTCATGTTCTGGCACTTGTGTAAAACATCTCGCCTTGAGCAACCTAAACCTATTTAGATATTCGTCTATAGGTTCAGTGAAACGTCTCTTCACACTGGCCAATTCTTTCAGGCTTATCTTGGTTTGCCCCATGTAGAATTGTTCATGGAACAATCTTTCCAACTGGGTCCAATGATGGATCGAATTGGGGGGAAGAGTTGTAAACCAAGTAAAAGCGTTCTTTGTTAAAGAACTTGGGAAGTACTTGATCCTCAGGTTTTCGTTATTCGAAATGTCACCTGCTTCGATCAAGTATCTCGCCACATGCTCGACAGTAGATTCTGTCGTGTCCCCAGAGAACTTAGTAAATTTGGGGACTTTGCATCTAGGAGGTAAGTCTGTCTGTAACACGTACTCTGACAATGGAGATGTAAAGTTGGGCCTTCGAAAGCCCATGTTCATCCCATTTTGAGTCATGATCCTTTCGATCATGGTTGCCAGATTATTTTCCAAACCCGTATTCTGGTATTGGATATGCTGGACTACTTCGTCAGCATTTTGGTTTCTGTTAATTAACCTTACCTCTGGGGTTATTACCCTAGGTTCCTCGACGGGTTGCTCCAATCGTGCCCTAAGGTTTTCTTCGACAGGCTGTTGAGCCTGGTTGATGGTGGTTTCTTCCTCTAAGAATATCCCCTGGTTTCCCCTTATTTGCGCCCTTTGGGGCTGTCGAACAGGTTGGGGTACTCCAAAGAAATCAGTCAAACGCGTCATTTGCGCTGTCACTTGCTGATTCGATTGAGTAGTGTTTTGTATTAGAGGGTTTAGCACTGTACTCAAAGTTTGTGCCAACATTTGCACCATATCATGGTTGCTTTCGTCCATTTGTTGCCTCAAGACTGCTGTCGAGGCATTTGTAAGGCCATGGGCTACTTGGGACGTTCCTCCTAAGAGTTGGGTCCTATTTTTATTCGCCATGCCTACTCCAGAACCTTGGAGTGGCGAAGAGGCACTCACTAAAGGGTCTGAAAAAGTGGACGCAACATTCGTCAGGCTAGCCAATTCAGAAGTTGGCATACCATAGAGTGGCATAAATCCTGGTGGCGCAAAAGGCCTTGTGCCTAAATTTCCCCTTGGTGGGGGAGTTCCCAAAGGCATCCTGGGGCCCGTGAACGAAGGTAATGGCCCCGTTGTTGTGACCGTTACTGCCGGTGTCGAACCAACAGTTGTCGCTTCACTTACGGTCGTACTAACCGTTGCTCCCACATTCGTTTGTGGGATTTCGTTATTGTTTGGCGGATTCGCCATCTCTTCCCTTCTTCTGGAGGTATTGTTATCGTTAGTGTATATTCTACCACTTCTCAATAACATACAACACTTCTCGAAAAGATGAGATTATTTTCAACAATCAACACACAGTCCCATCAGGTGTGCCAATTTGTTTACCTTGGTATTTGGTAAACAACCGCTGATCCTCCAAATGGTTACTTATTAGGTTACTCGCAGGATCGATCAGATTGATCCTAGGACATAGGTTGATTTTGAAGTTTGATTAAATTGGATATTGGTTAAATGACAATAAAATAAAGAGGCTTTAAGTAAATTGCATGAAGAAAGGACTTGGTAAAATAAATAAGGCTTTAAATGAAAGGGTTCGACAGGAAAGTAAAGAAGAAAGCAAATAAATTTCTGGGAAAGTAAATGACTTTGATTAATAAAGTTGGTGTTTCACACATACATTTCTCAACAATTCTTTCTCACACGCTGGGTACTCGAATCTATATGAGTGACTTTGTATAGAATTGTGAACACACGCGAGAAACTACATGACTACTACTATTTATACTAAAACATCCCAAGTAACCGTCGGGCAGTTACACTGCTTCGAGATGATTCCACTTGGCACGTTCTCAACTTTCGACGCTCCAGATCTTCACACGTTGCACTTGGTAACCGCTGGAAACCGTTTTCCCTCCAAACGCTTGAATTTCAAACTGCTCCACTCTGAACCATCGAACACCTTCGTCGAGAAGCATCTTCGACGAGAAACTCCCTCGACGTCGAAGGCAACCAACTTCTCCCTTGGAAGAAATCTTTTAAGTACCTTGCCATCTTTCGATGGGCATTTCGACAGACCTAGCTAGTCGAAAACATCCTTCAGCTTTAATGGGATTTGTTAATAAAACAAGGGTGTCGAATTTAGGAGCCAACAATGGGGAGATCAGAAATTCTGACCCCTATGCGCTACAAGACAAAAGTTCATTAGTGGGGGTATCAGAAATCCTGATCCTGCTGGAAATACAGGTTTCAGACGCGCTAACGTCAAAGTCAGCACTTGGCTTCCCTGCGTGCTAGTCAGAACATCTGCAAGTTTTTTATTTTTCCACAAAACAGAAAACATATTGGGGAACAGCTTCAGCAAGTGTCAGAGTATTTCAGAGGACAGAACCAACAAGGTCACATGCAGGTTATATGTTGATTCACCTCCTACTTAGACGTTCTGAGGTATGGAAATCCTCAGAACATAAACAACAGCTTAATGTTTACATTATGTTTATTTGGGTATGCAAAGCTGATGATGCTTAGCAACGTGATAAAGGTCAGCAGGTGCTTACATGGCTCTTGGAAAAGTTTGTGGAGGAGAGGTAGCTTTTGGCTCTGAGAGTATTCTGGACAGGTTCTTTTTTGAAAGGGGGTAGAGGAAGGTGTACGTGTATGTATGGTCAGAGTTTGAGAGGGTGTTCTTTAGTCACAAAGAAAGCTGGGTATTTGATGAAGTTTGAAGGTAAGAAATTCAAAGTTAGGAAACACTGGAGATTTTGGCAGAGTTTCACAGTATTTTCTTGCTAAAATTTCTGTTTCTCTTCTGGCAATTTTTCTGGTTCTTGGACGCCCTTTTTCAGTGGACAGTGGTGCTCTATTTATAGGCAAAACTCTTGTGGCTTCTTGAACATTAAAGGAGCCAATAGAGGTTGAATTGTTCTTTGACAGAAACTCCTGGGAAGTTGTGATAATAGATAGCCTTTCAGCCTAGGCTGGAACAGCAGGCATGGATTGGGTAGAAGTGACCTTTAGGTGGGCGGTGGCGCGTAGACCCAGGCCTAAATCTGCACAAAAGTGTTTACCAAGCCACACGTGAAGGGACTACTTGGATGAATGTTCAGGAGTGGTTGGGAGCATTAATGAGCATTAAATGGTGATGAGATTTATCAACACCAAAGTTCTGTTAACAGAAAAAACTTAAACCAGCAGTTCTGCTTTACCAAAAACAACGTAAACCATGTTCTGGTCTTAGTCTCTTGTTGTTTTAGCAAGTTCTGGGGATTCTCCTGACCTTCTGACACATTCCTTGGACTTTCTTCTGGAAATCATGGACTTAGAGATTCTGTATCAGTGTAACACCCACTCTTCTGACCCTTTTATCTTCTGATTTCAGCATATTCTGAAGGAGCCTTCAGACTTCCTTGCTTCCTTTGCATTCCTCTAGCAAACTCTGGCTGAACTTGTGTAACTGCTTAAAGAGTCACGCTTTGCCTGAGGCTTGCGCGTTGAACCACGTTTGCAACTTCTGACTGAATTGATGTAGCTGCTGAAGAGCCAACTTCTGACTGTGTTGATGTAGCTGCTGAAGAGCCAACTTCTGACTGTGTTGAGCCAAACTTGTAACTTCTGACCGTTTCTATCCGGAGTTTGGTCCAGAAGTTCTGAAGCGCTATTTCCTTCTTAAACACACATTTTTAGAGAAAAATTCCAAATGCTTAGAATTTAATTTTTCTCAAGATAAAGCGTTGCCTTTAGAGCTTGTGTGATCATTTTGCTCTTGTAAATGGTTTGCTTGGGCAAAAATGATAATTCAGGACTTAGGTTCATTTCAGAGGGACTTTGGGATTCCAAGATGATTTCTTGAAGGAAGAGAGGGCAAATTTTGGGGTACAACAGTTGCCCCTGTTCAATCTTCTTATACCTGAGGATCTAGATTGGCTTGCGTGCCTTTCGTGATCCGAAGGTGGAAGATGATTGAACACTAGAGTGCCCAGAAATTTGCACTCGCATAGTGGAGTATCAGAAATGTGATGGCGGGAATAGGCTTATAGATGCCATTTGGAGAGATGGTGGATAGGAGGATGGGCTTATAGATTCCATCGGGGGTGTGACAGAACCTTGTCGGGAATGGGCTTATAGATGCCATTTGGAGGTGTCGATCGCGTAAGAGATTCCTTAGCGAGAACTTGCGTACCTGAGAAAGAAAGATGGTTTCCTAGCCTGTTTCAGGTGTTGTTGATCTTCAAACTCTTCATGCAGATATGCCCTGGCTGGATACAGGTATCGAATCTACAATCGATTTCTCACAGATATGCCCTGGCTAGATACAGGAATCGAATCTGGAATTGGTCGTCTACAGATATGCCCTTGCTGGATACATGTATCGAATCTTCAAACTCTTCAGATATGCCCTGGCTAGGTACATGAATCGAATCTGGAATTAGTCGTCTACAGATATGCCCTGACTGGATACAGGTATCGAATCTTCAAACTCTTCAGATATGCCCTGGCTAGATACATGAATCAAATCTGGAATTAGTCGTCTACAGATATGCCGTGGCTGGATACAGGTGTCGAATCTGGAATTGTTGTCTACAAATATGCCCTGGCTGGATACAGGTGTCGAATCTGGAGTTGTTGCTCACAGATGTGCCCTGGCTAGATACAGGAATCGAATCCAGAAATTGCAAAAGGTTGGTAGAGATAGCTTTCCTGGCTGGATACAGGTGTAAACCTCTGACCTGAGAATGAAAGATAATTTCCTGGCCTGTTACAGGGGTTGATCTTCAAACTCTTCATGCAGATATGTCCTGGCTAGATACAGGTATCGAATCTACAATCAATCACTCACAGATGTGCCCTGGCTAGATACAGGTATTGAATCTGGAATTGCGATAGTTGATAGTAATCATCTTTGGGTTGACCTTTTCCTGAAAAGGTAAAACATCAGTCGTATGCAATGTCATGATGCATGATGTCATGATGTTCAAGATGAGATAGTGTTGTATGCACTTTATCATATATGTAAGCAGGATGTATGAAATGTGAAATGTCGGTGAATGCATTTTCGTCTAGGAAAATAAATCATTGACAAGTGCCGGGAGTTTGTTGAATCCTGGGCTGATGTTGAAGAGTAGAGTTCTTCGTTTCCGCTGGGGATGATGATTGCAAGAAATAAACCGGTAGGAGAAGATGACTCCGTTGGGGAATAAACTTGTTGGAGAGATTACTCTGAGGGGAATTAACTCTGTGGGAAGAGATACTTCGCTGAGATGTTTGATGAGAGCTCCGCTGGGGATTTCAATGATAAACTCCGCTGGGGATAGGAAGAACTTTGCCGAGGACGATCTTTCCGTGGTAATTAGCTGAGGATAACACAGTTATAAGCCCTTGTGAGGAATAACTTTGGGTAAAATCCGGGAGGGACGTCCGTACTCTGCAGGGGATAAGCTTCCAGAATCTACTAGGGAGAAGCTTCAAGACCTGCTGGGGAAACTTTTCGGACTATACTGGAAAATGGTTCCACTGGGGTGTCTGTATTCCGCCGGGGAACAATCTTATATTAAGACTGTCGGGGATGCTTGCTGAGGAATGTCTATACTCCGCTGTGGAATGTTGAGATCTTCTGGGGATACCCAACTTCCTTTAGGCTGGCCGTAGACTAACTCTGCTTGGGGAAAGTGTTGCTGACTTGCTAGGGGAATATTGTGCCTTTTCAGGGCTGTTGGGAGACCAATTCTTCCTGGGGAGAGTATTGCTGAATCTTGGTCTTACTCTATGGGGAGTTGAGGTAACTTGATTACGTTCTTCAGCCGAACCCACCTTGGTACCTTGGTGGACAAAGCAACTAGCTTGCTTAGACAAATCTAAATTGCCCCTGTTTCTAATGTCACATGTAATTAGTCCTTTGTTTCATATGCAAGTATTTATGAGTTAGCGATTGGTATCAAATGCATATATCAAAAATGAACATTGGACGTTCTTCGCAAGACAAAAAAAAAAAGAAAAACAATCGGCAATTTGTCTGAAAAATTGAACTTGTGTTGATTTTGAAATTTGCCTGTAAATATGCGTTTTTGTACAAGAGGCTGACGTCCTAGTAAGAGAACGCCGCCGAACAACATAGAGTTCATGCAATTTTGAAAAGGAAACAAAACAGCTGTGTGAAAAATAATCCCACTGGGTTCCAACTCTGCTATTGCCTTTATGTCTTCAAGTGTCTCATCACTTTGCTGCTTAGTTGAAGATGAAGCTGATCGATCGATGCCGAGGTCTGATAATTGATGCCGAATTCTGGATGCAAGGTGATCCAATGAGACATAATATTACGCTTTATCCCTAACTTTTGCCTGGACCGCCCTTTCGGGGTTTCAGTCCACCGGGATACCCATTTTTGTCCGAACCGCCTTTTCAGGTTTTCAACTTGCCGGGTGTACAGATTTTTTCATTTCATCCCTTATTTTTGCCCGAACCCTTTTGGTTCGCCGGGAAGCCCTTATTTTGCCTAGGCGTGTCAACCTAGCGGGTCTTTTGTTCATGCGTAGTATCTTTTCACTATGTCTGCATTGGCAGGGTGAGGAAGGTCATTGCCATCCATGGTGGTCAGAATCATCGCTCCTCCTGAGAAGATATTCTTAACTACAAATGGTCCTTCGTATGTAGGGGTCCATTTGCCCCTGGGATCACCTTGAGGTAGAATGATGCGCTTGATTACCAGGTCCCCAACTTGATATTCTTGTCGTCTGACTTTCTTGTTAAATGCCCTGATCATCCGTTTTTGGTACGTCTGACCATGACAAATGGCAGTGAGTCTCTTTTCGTCAATTAGGTTTAATTGATCAAGTCGAGTCTGGATCCAGTCATCTTTGCTCAAGTTTGCGTCCTTCATTATCCGGAGAGAGGGTATCTGGACTTCAATAGGCAAGACTGCCTCCATGCCATAGACCAAAGAAAAGGGAGTTGCCCCTGTTGACGTCCGTGCTGAGGTACGGTACCCATGAAGAGAAAACGACAACATTTCGTGCCAATCTTTATAGGTCACTGTCATCTTCTGCACAATCTTCTTGATGTTCTTATTCGCTGCTTCTACAGCCCCATTCATCTTCGGCCGATAAGGAGAAGAGTTGTGGTGCTGTATCTTGAATTGCTCGCAGAGCTCAGTGATCATCTTGTTGTTAAGATTGGTACCGTTATCCATAATGATTCTCTCAGGTACACCGTATCGACAGATCAGGTTATGCCGAATGAAATGTGCCACGACGTTCTTGGTTACGGTGGCATAGGAAGCTGCTTCAACCCACTTTGTGAAGTAATCAATCGCCACCAAGATGAAGCGGTGCCTGTTAGATGCCGTAGGTCTGATTTCGCCGATCATATCAATGCCCCACATTGCAAAAGGTCAAGGTGCTGTCAAGATGTTTAGAGGAACCGGAGGAATGTGCACCTTATCAGCATAGATCTGACATTTATGACAAGTTCGAGAATGTTGGTAACAGTCGGCTTCCATTGTGGACCAGAAATATCCTGCCCGAAGGATTTTCTTTGCCATAGTATGCCCACTGGAATGTGTTCCGAATGTACCTTCATGTAGCTCTGCCATGATCCTTTCTGCTTCAGTCTTATCCACACAACGCAGTAAGGTTGAGTCATGGTTTCGCTTGTAGAGAATGCCATTGTTGAGGAAGAATTTTGCCGCGAACCTTCTCAAAAACTTCTTGTCATTAACAGATGCACCTTCGGGATATTCTTGAGCTTTCAAGTACCTCTTCACTTCATGATACCAGGGTCTTTCAGTTACCTCCTCGGCCTCGAGATCACAACAATATGCAGGTTCGTCCAATTTCCAGACAATGATCCGGGGTGCTTCGTTGTCCCATTTGACTTTGAACATAGAAGACATCGTAGCCAACGCATCCGCTAACTGATTCTCCTCTCTTGGGAAGTGTTCAAAAGTTATCTCTTCGAAGTGGGGAAGCAATGTCAGCACATACTCCTTGTAAGGAATAAGGTTTGGGTGTTTCGTATCCCACTCGCCTTTGACCTGATTGATCACGAGAGCGGAATCTCCGAAGACACTCAGAAACTTGATCCTTAAGTCAATTGCAGCTTGAAGACCCATAACACATGCCTCATACTCTGCCATGTTGTTGGTGCAGTTGAAACATAGCCGGGAGGTGAGTGGGGTGTGAGTGCCTTTAGGGGATATGATCACATCACCGATACCATTACCTAAGGCGTTCGAGGCTCCATCAAAGTGCATAGACCATCGGGATCCTTCCTCAGGTCCTTCATCCAGTCCAGGTACTTCACAATCAGTCACTACCAGGATATCCTCGTCTGGAAATTCAAAATTCAACGACTGGTAATCATCCACTGGTTGGTGTGCCAAATGGTCTGCCAATACACTTCCCTTGATTGCTTTCTGAGTCGTATACTGGATGTCGTATTCCGTCAAGATCATTTGCCATCTTGCTATTCTTCCAGACAGAGCAAGCTTTTCGAATATGTACTTGATTGGATCCATTTTTGAAATCAACAGAGTGGTGTAAGTCAACATATACTGTCTCAGCCGGCGAGCAGCCCATACCAAAGCGCAACAAGTTTTATCGAGCAGTGAGTATCTGGTCTCATAGTCGGTAAACTTTTGCTAAGGTAATAAATAGCATGCTCTTTTCGGCCAGACTCGTCATGCTGCCCCAGCACACACCCCATTGAGTTGTCAAGTACTGTCAAGTATAAGATTAGAGGTCTCCCTTCAACTGGCGGCATAAGAATGGGTGGTTCTTGGAGATACTCTTTGATCTTTTCGAAAGCGGCCTGACATTCATCGTTCCAGCGTACTACTTGATCTTTCTTCAGCAGTTTGAAGAGTGGTTCACAGGTAGCAGTTAGATGTGAGATGAATCGAGAAATGTAGTTCAATCGTCCCAGAAAGCCTCTGACTTCTTTCTCTGTCTTGGGAGTTGGCATCTCTTGTATGGCTTTCACCTTGGCAGGGTCTACTTGTATACCTTTGTCGCTTACGATGAAGCCTAGCAATTTTCCAGATCTCACGCCAAAGGTGCACTTGTTCGGGTTCAACCTCAGCTTATACAACTTTAGGCGGTCAAACAGTTTCCGTAGATGGTCAAGGTGTTCCTCCTCAGTTTGGGACCTTGCAATCATATCGTCGATGTATACTTCTATCTCGTGATGGATCATATCATGAAACAAAGCAACCATGGCACGTTGGTAGGTTGCCCCAACATTTTTCAACCCAAATGGCATGACCTTGTAGCAAAAAGTGCCCCACTGAGTAACAAAGGTGGTCTTCTCCATGTCTTCAGGAGCCATCTTGATCTGATTATAACCGGAGAAATCGTCCATGAAGGAGAATACTTTATGCTGAGCCATGTTGTCAACCAGAACGTCGATATGAGGCAGAGGGAAATCATCCTTAGGGCTCGCCCTGTTCAAATCCCTGTAATCCACACACATTCGGACCTTACCATCCTTCTTCGGCACTGGAACCACGTTGGCAACCCACTGAGGGTAAGAAGTCACTGCTAAAAACCCGACATCGAATTGTTTCATAACCTCGGCTTTGATTTTCTCGGACATTTCAGGACGCATACGGCGGACCTTCTGCTTTACCGGAGGGCAATCTTCCTTGGTAGGCAGGTGATGAACTACAATGCCGGTATCCAACCCAGGCATGTCTTCGTAAGACCAAGCAAAGATCTCCATATAGTCATGCAACATCTGGATCAACCGTTGTTTCACACTTAGCTTTAGATTAGCACCAATCTTGACTTCCTTTCTGTCTGTCTCAGTACCCAGATTTACCGTTTCCACTGGCTCTTCATGTGGCTGAATGGCCCTCTCTTCCTGGAGTAACAGTCTTGCAAGCTCACCAGGCACTTCGCAATCATCTTCACCTTCCTCTTCGGCCAATTTGATCGGATTTTTGAAGTCATAACTGGCAGTAGCAGAGTCGTTACCAGTGAGATCCAGAGTGGATTGGAACCTGTATAAGTGAGTGTGTGTAAATATAGCTGTTTTGCAATATATATAATAAAGAAAGAAAAGGAGCACAAGATTTGAAATGCAACAAACGTCAAATGTTTTGATTAATGATATATGAAAATGACATACAAAAGCCCTCACAAATGAAGCCACGGTGCCCCGGGTAGGACACCGAGCCATAAAAGTTTCAACATATTGTTTGTTACAGATTGAAAATAAAATAGTTCATTACTGAGTGACAAAAGTAATAGGTGTAAAGTCTTTGGCAGTCCAGTTGCTTGGTCCACTGTCGGTTGTTGGGTAGATCCAGCTGTCGAATTCAGATTCCTCCACGTCGTCTTCAATAGCATTCACTCCCGGGTTGGTGATGAACACAAGAGGTCTTCCAATTCTTGCCTTACGAACAGCCCTCTGAGCCTATGCAGTGAAGCCCAAACCAAACTTGTCAGTCTTCGGAGTGAAGTCAGGAAGTCGGCCCCAGTTTGCACACTCACCCTTCTCAATCACAGCCCGAGCATCCTTTAAGGAAGCCATCTTCAAAGGAGAACCCTCTTTAGTTACAGTTTCTGCTGACGCCAATGTCTGGGGCACCTCTTCAAAGTGTTGAAAGGGGGTTTCAATGAACTCCCCATCCATTTCTATGTACCGGAACGAGTTGAGGTGGCTGACCATATACTCTTCTTCCCCCTGAACTGTAACAATCTTCCCCTTGACTGGGTACTTAAGCTTCTGATGTAGTGTGGAGGTCACAACTCCAGCCTTGTGGATCCACGGGCGACCCAACAAACAGGAATAGGATGGTCGGATATCCATTACGTAGAAGGTAGAATCAAAAACTTGAGAACCAACTCTGATCGGAATGTCGACTTCCCCATGTACCATCCTTTTCGATCCGTCAAAAGCTCGGACAACAATGTTGCTAGGCTTGAGCTCCAAACCCTCACAATCTAACCTGTCCAGGGCCTTCTTGGGTAATACATTCAAAGAAGAACCGGTGTCTACCAACACATGGGCAAGAGTAGTGCCCCTGCACTCAATGGAGACATGCAGGGCGTCGTTATGGTTCTTTCCTTTTGCAGTCAGATCGGCGTCCGAGAAACCCAACCCATTATCGGCAGTCAAGTTGGCCACACAACTGGTAAATTGATCAGCAGACGTTTCTTGTGGCACATGGGCCGTCTTCAGGAAGGAGATTAGGGCCTTGGCGTGGGCCTCTGAACACAACAACAGTGATAGCATAGAAATCTTTGATGGGGTGTGCCCCAACTGCTCAACTACATTGAAATCACTTTTCTTGATAATCTTGAGAATCTCCTCCATCTCTTGCTGGGAGGCTTCAACAGTGGTTGTCTTTGGTGCCTCCGTCCGGGCAGGCACATCGGTAGCAATCCCTTTGCCCCGAGCGTTAGAGGACTCGGCAGCAGGGGTAGAAACATGAACTTGATTAGGAAGTGGAACATGCACACTTGCGGGTGTGATGATAAGGGGTTTCTGAATAGCTGGTGGCGCAATATATGGCGAGAACAGCCTACCACTGCGAGTAATTTTGGCAGGCCCGGTGATGTTACTGACACTGGTACTTGTATCAAACTCTTGTTTTATTCCAAGAACATAAACATCTGCCCCATAGTGCCATGGGACAGCTTTGTCAGATGTATAAGGGAGAGGCCCTGGAACAATAATGATGATAGGAGCAATCTTCTGAGCGGTCATGATTTTGACAGGCTTCTTTGAGGGACCCTTAGGAGGATTGTTAAAAATAGTGACAATAGAAACTTCTTCAGCAGGGACAGCAGGAACAACCATTTTCTCGAACAAGATTTCTTTGCTATCCATCAGGCTTTAGATACCTGATTTCAGCAACGAACAACCAATAGGTGAAACAGCACATAGCAGGCAATCTTTACCACACCCCGGAAATAAATCGGCCAGCAATAGATTCCTTTTAACAGTTGATAACGGAGTAACAATCTCTTCCACGGAGGCTACATATCGGTCTTCTTCCACAGCACTCACTCCATGCTGGGGCATGGGAGCAGTCACAACATTGGGCCTTTCGGGCGCCTCAAACTGTATTTCCTTAGAATCGATAAGGTCTTGAACCTTATTCCTCAGAGCCCAGTAATCGTCCGTAGTATGCCCGGGGCTATTAGAGTGATAAGCGCAACGGGCGTTGGGGTTGTACTTCGGAGAGGCTGTGTTCACTACCTTCGGAGCTTCTTTGACAGTTACCAGATTGGTTGATAGAAGTTGTGGCAAAATCTGAGACAGGGTCATACTAAGCCGAGTGTACTACCTTTTGGGTCTCTCACCCCTTGGTTGGTTGTATTGCTGAGGAACAGCAGCAGGCTTTGAAATTACCAATGCGCTGACAGTTTGGCGGCATTCCGGCTTAATTTGTCTTCGAGGACCATAAACAACACTAGCTTCCTTCTTGAAGGGCTTCTTCTCAGTACTTGCAGCGGCACCTTTCTGTATCTTCCCCGACTTGATGCCAACTTCTATTCTCTCACCAGTTAAGATCAAATCTGTGAATCCAGCAGAAGAATTACCAATCAGGTGGTTGAAGAACGGACCAGATAGGGTACCTAGGAACATGTCAACAAGTTCACGGTCGGTTAAAGGTGGCTGCACCCTGCCAGCCAGGTCTCTCCATTTTTGCGCATACTCCTTGAATCCTTCGCCCGTTCCCAGTGACATTCCTTGGAGTTGGGTACGCGTGGGAGCGAGGTCAGAATTGTACTGATATTGCTTATAAAAGGAAGTAGCCAAGTCCTCCCAGCTTCGAATACTGGTTCCATTCAGCTGATAGAACCATTCGAGTTGACCCCCTGAAAGGCTATCTTGGAAGAAATGAATCCAAAGGTTCTTGTCTGCAGTATAAGGTTGGGTCTTCCTTACATATGATCTGAGATGCAGCTTAGGACAGGAAGCCCCGTCGTACTTCGCAAAGGCAGGTGCCTTGAACTTGTGTGGGATCACTACCCCAAAAGATAAGCCTAGATCTCCAAAATCCATCCCCGGAACATTTTGAATCTCCATGGCACTTAAACGGTCCTCTAGTTGCTTGTACCTGTTGTCAGCAGGGGGTATTGTTCGTCGTTGTAATCTGTTTCATTGTCGGATATTGCAGGACTAAGAACCCTTCCCCCTTGGGGACCATCCTTTCCCACAGAGGAAGCAGCCTGATCATCCTCTTCTTGCAGTGTATTCCCAAACCTCCGTCCAGAGTTGAACAACACAGTCCTCTTTTACTTCTTCTTCTTCAAAAGAAGAGTCTTCAACTCTTGTTGGCCTTGGGCCAAGGTCATGACCAGCTCTTGAAACTGGGCGTTTTGGGCCTGGAGGGCCTTGATAGCTTGTTCAGTAGTAGGCTCGGAAGACATGATGATTGGGTGCTGAAATAGACAGCGAAGAAGATTAAGCAACCTGTAGAAAAAAGGGTACCTGTTATGCATATGATGCATGAGATGCTATTTATGCAATGCATTCAAGGATTTTTAGAAATTCACAATTGTTGCAGACAAAAAGAACGCACGTCATATTAATAAGAAGAAATTTTGTCAGTACATAAATGCCCCATGGCCCAAATATTACAAAACTTATCAAGGTAAAAAGACGTTGCGCATTCTCTTTGGTGCGATGTAGGTGTTGAGGGTCTCTTCCTCATGGAGTCGGCGGGTAAGCTCCAAAACCTTCTTCTCACTGGCGTAGAAGTTGGCTTCAAAAGTATTCCGTTCCTCCTTGAGTTGGATCCAACTCTTCTGCATCTCCTCCCACGATGTAGGCATGTCAGGATATAGGATGGTGTAGGGAACCTCTCCTTCCTTAACGGGCTCTTTAATTACAGGGAGAACATGAGGATAAGGCATCATTAGACTCTGGGCTCGGGCTCGTACCCATTTGAGATAAGGCTCGAGAGGGATGGAGTTCTTGTGCCCCAGTGTCTTGCTGTCTACCTTGTTAAGCATCCTCCAAGCTCTGATGAATCTTTGGCGAAGTCCTTGCGCATCGTTGTCGAAGTCAAAAACCAGGTCAGGAATCAACATGTCGTGAGGGCCATCCCTCCTTGCGTATCCAAATTGTCTCAAAGCTAGACAAGGGTTGTAGGTAATACCTCCTCTAATGCCAAGCAAAGGAACATTAGGGAACTCTCCACAACGATCGATGATGATGACATTTTCTCTGGACCGAGAACACCAATGTACATCAGAGTGAGTGAGGGTCATCAACCGTTGTGACCACTTTACGCCTTGGTCATTCTTCAAAACAGATTGTGGAAGGTGCGAAATAAACCACCTTGCAAGGAGAGGAGTACAACACATGAGAACACCCCTCTTTCTCATTGTTCGTGTGTAAAATGAGTGGAGGATGTCCCCAAGTAATGTTGGTACTGGATTTCTGGATAAGAAGATCTTGACGGCGTTGACATCTACAAGCTGGTCAGGATTCGGGAACAAGACCAACCCATAGATAAGAAGTGCCACAATTTCTTCAAAGGCTTGTAGGTCCAATGAATTCCAACACTCTTGTGCCTTCTCGAACAAGAATTTTGCCAAGAATCCTTTGACACCGCTTCTAGTTTCCCAATGCCCCTTGATGTCAGAGGGCTGTAGGTGTAGTGCTTGAGCAACATCTTCAGGCTTTGGTTCCTTTTCCGTACCGTTGAAAGGTAGTTGATTAAGGATAGGAATTCTCAGGAGTTGAGAAAATTCCTCCAAAGTGGGCACCAACTGGTAGTCGGGGAAAGTGAAACAGTGGTGAAGGGGGTCAAAGAACTGGAACAGCACCTTCATCATGTCCTCTTCAATGTTGGTGTTGACTAGGCTGAGCAGTCTACCATGTCTTTCACTGAAGAGAGAGTTTTCTGGAATTCTTGATGTGAGCTCTTTGAGTTGAGGAGAGATTCTCACAAGGTTGACTTGGATAGTTTTCCTGCGAGGAATTTCCATGACCTACAAAACAAGAACAAAGATGAAGATCTAAACCCTTGAAATGGTTAGTGAATGCATATGATGCTTTATGATGTTTATGATGTATGCACAAACATATGTACAAGTAAGCAAATCACACATAAACCCTAATTTCAGGCTTGCATGGGGTTTCATTGGTAAGTACCCTCTTGAGTGTAGTTGGCTTAAAAACCTGTCCTATAAATAGTAACCGGGTTCTAAGGAGCTCAATATCACTGGATTGTTTTCATTGTTCATTGTTTTGGTTTAGCCACTTAACTAGCAACCAAAATATTCCAAGAAAACAACCCTCAATGAGTGTAGTATCGAGTATCTACCAACTTCGGATTGCACCAAAGCCGGTCATCTCACTACCCCTAATGAAAGGCCAAGATGGTCAAGTAAGGTTCTAGGTCATTAGTGCTTAGTGACATCACTCAGCGGCCCCGTACTCTCCTTGATTGAACTCAAGGGTTACCGGTACTCACAAATATGTCGCACTAATATAGCTATTGCTTCGACCGTGTCGGTATACCCCGCACAGTTTCCACAACGTATTGCTATCTATGAAATGTTTCCCAAATCCGGGTGTAGGATTGCAAACCCAAACAAAAGAGCCAAAAGATAAAGCAAACAAAGAAAACAATTAGTCATGCAAGAGGGTGATCTAAGCCCTAAGGTTACTCCACTTTTAAAAGCATCCCCAGCAGAGTCGCCAGTTCTGTGATACGGTGGGAGAACTGACTTGAGGTTTTGTGTTTGTTTTCGCAAATGTTTCAGTGGAGCAAGAGTCGCCACCGACTTTTTATTTTATCCTAAGGAAAGGTTAAAAAGCACAACAAAAACCTTTGAGATGTTTTCTTGGGTTCGGGGAGTAGATTATAGAAAGGGAAGGTATTAGCACCCTTTCTATCCCTGGTTATTCATGGGCTCTTAGTTACTTGCTTAGATCAACTTGCCTTGATTTTAAATTGTTTGAAATGGTGCTTTGTGTGTGGGTTTTGAAAATGTTTTGAAAAGAGGCCAAGGTGGTGGAAAACTTTTGTAATGATCCATGTTGGGATGTATACAAAGGTGTACTATCTTTTGAAAAAGTTTTCAATGTTTTTGAAAGTTGTTTTGAAGGTGTGTTATGGTGTGTGGTTTTGAAAAAATAGTCAAGTGTTTTTTGCTTTGTGAGTTGGCAAGTAACCAAGAACTATCTACCCTAAATATCTCAAAGATCTTTGCCATGTTTTAACCCTTTTAACAATTTTGTTCCACCATTGTATTTGGTGGACAATCTTGTGTTAGGATGTGAACGGGACGGGCGCGGGTCATCGTTTTAGACCATAGTTGCAATAGTGCCAAGTGTCTTTGGGCAATTTTTCTTTAAGGGACATGATCATTTTTAAGCAACTTTTAAAAGTGTTATCGAGGGACTATGATCATTTGAATTTGTTTTGTTTTTGCCAAAGACACCTAACATGCAATATGGCCCATTTATTGAAGGCAACAAGTGGAGTGACCTTAGGGGTGTTCATGTGCAAGTGTGTTTCATTGCATACAAGAGTTTATCTTTGAATTAGGATTTTCTATTTCATTGATTTTATCTTGCCATACACATCCTAATTACTAGCATTTATTTGAAAACAATAAAAACAGGAAAATAAAATCCTACGCTATTACAACAATTAGGGAGTGGGGATACATATTTGTACATGGGGGGTTCAACGAGAAAAATAGACAAAAAATAAAATAGCAAAAAAACAAGATAGAGAGAAAGAGAGAGGGAGCCAGCGCGCTGCTGAGAGGTCATCAAAAGTTCTGACTCAGGCCTGCTGCTAGATTGTCAACCTGTTGGTTAAACTGTATGAGTCAGAACTTCTGACTATGGCACCTGCAAAACAGAAACCTGTTAGTGGGGAGATCAGAAATTCTGACCCCTATGCGCTGCAAGACAAAAGTTCATTAGTGGGGGTATCAGAAATCCTGATCCTGCTGGAAATACAGGTTTCAGACGCGCTAACGTCAAAGTCAGCACTTGGCTTCCCTGCGTGCTAGTCAGAACATCTGCAATTTTGTTATTTTTCCACAAAACAGAAAACATATTGGGGAACAGCTTCAGCAAGTGTCAGAGTATTTCAGAGGACAGAACCAACAAGGTCACAGGCAGGTTATATGCTGATTCACCTCCTACTTAGACGTTCTGAGGTATGGAAATCCTCAGAACACAAACAGCAACATGATGTTTACATTATGTTTATTTGGGTATGCAAAGCTGATGATGCTTAGCAACGTGATGAAGGTCAGCAGGTGCTTACCTGGCTGTTGGAAAAGTTTGTGGAGGAGAGGTAGCTTTTGGCTCTGAGAGTATTCTGGACAGGTTCTTTTTTGAAAGGGGGTAGAGGAAGGTGTACGTGTATGTATGGTCAGAGTTTGAGAGGGTGTTCTTTAGTCACAAAGAAAGATGGGTATTTGATGAAGTTTGAAGGTAAGAAATTCAAAGTTAGGAAACATTGGAGATTTTGGCAGAGTTTCACAGTATTTTCTTGCTAAAATTTCTGTTTCTCTTCAGGCAATTTTTCTGGTTCTTGGACGCCCTTTTTCAGTGGACAGTGGTGCTCTATTTATAGGCAAAACTCTTGTGGCTTCTTGAACATTAAAGGCGCCAATAGAGGTTGAATTGTTATTTGACAAAAATTCCTGGGAAGTTGTGATAATAGATAGCCTTTCAGCCTAGGTTGGAACAGCAGGCATGGATTGGGGAGAAGTGACCTTTAGGTGGGCGGTGGCGCGTAGACCCAGGCCTAAATCTGCACAAAAGTGTTTACCAAGCCACACATGAAGGGACTACTTGGATTAATGTTCAGGAGTGGTTGGGAGTATTAATGAGCATTAAATGGTGATGAGATTTATCAACACTAAAGTTCTGTTAACAGAAAAAACTTAAACCAACAGTTCTGCTTTACCAAAAACAACGTAAACCATGTTCTGGTCTTAGTCTCTTGTTGTTTTAGCAAGTTCTGGGGATTCTCCTAACCTTATGACACATTCCTTGGACTTTCTTCTGGAAATCCTGGACTTAGAGATTCTGTATCAGTGTAACACCCACTCTTCTGACCCTTTTATCTTCTGATTTCAGCATATTCTGAAGGAGCCTTCAGACTTCCTTGCTTCCTTTGCATTCCTCTAGCAAACTCTGGCTAAACTTGTGTAACTGCTGAAAGAGTCACGCTCTGCCTGAGGCTTGCGCGTTGAACCACGTTTGCAACTTCTGACTGAATTGATGTAGCTGCTGAAGAGCCAACTTCTGACTGTGTTGATGTAGCTGCTGAAGAGCCAACTTCTGACTGTGTTGAGCCAAACTTGTAACTTCTGACCGTTTCTATCCGGAGTTTGGTCCAGAAGTTCTGAAGCGCTATTTCCTTCTTAAACACACATTTTTAGAGAAAAATTCCAAATGCTTAGAATTTAATTTTTCTCAAGATAAAGCGTTACCTTTAGAGCTTGTGTGATCATTTTGCTCTTGTAAATGGTTTGCTTGGGCAAAAATGATAATTCAGGACTTAGGTTCATTTCAGAGGGACTTTGGGATTCCAAGATGATTTCTTGAAGGAAGAGAGGGAAAATTTGGGGTACAACACTAAGGCTTCGATTCAATAAACTTTGTTTCATTTTCTTTTTTGTTTGAGTCTGTACAGGTTAGTTCTAACATATACTTAGGCAAGAAAAACATGCAATCGAAAGGGCAGAAATAAAAAGTGAACAAATGTTATTTACATGCTTGAAACGAAAAGGTTAAGGTCATAGTGACTTACCTTACTTGAAGTTTGGATGTGTGTGTTGGACATTGAGCTGTTGTCCTGGGTGCTCCTGGATTCTAAGGAAAGAAATAAAGGTAGTGTTTCTAGTACTGGATTCGAAAGCCAAGAAGAGTGGAGTTTATGTTTGTTGTTTATGGATTCGAAGGAAAAGAACAAGTGTATAGTTTCTTTTGCTGGATTTGAAAGAAAGAACAAAGCGTGGGGTTGCTCCTGGATTCAAAAGGGAAAAGAAACATGTGTTGTGTTTCTAGTGTTGGATTCGAAAGGAACATAAACAAGGGTGTGGTCTTTTGATTCTGGGTTTGAGAATGTGTTAAGTGTTTGATGATTTTCACACAATCAAAGTTTCTCCAGCTATCAAAACCCTCTGGATGTGTTGTCCACCCCCCTAAGATGTGTTATGGAACATCTTATTTATAGATGAAGTTTGCTGAGATTTGGGAGGGAAAATAAAAGAATTTGAACAAATTGAGTAAGCTAATTTTTGTAGCTTTCGAGGTGCAGTATTTGTATACCAGATTGGTGCAAATATAGGAGCAGTGTAGCAGGACTACTGTGCAGCAGTTTTGGAGCATTGTGGCCAGTG
The DNA here is from genome assembly GCA_948472305.1 of Vicia faba. Lineage (NCBI taxonomy): Eukaryota > Viridiplantae > Streptophyta > Magnoliopsida > Fabales > Fabaceae > Vicia > Vicia faba. The sequence goes on along the minus strand of OX451739.1, from coordinate 420,251,149 downwards.
TAGCAGGCTTGGACTTGGTAGCGCATTGGACTTTGGTCAGCAAGCCTTCAACTAGACTCATCAAGAGACCAAACATTAATTGTGTTCTTCGAATGGACCTTTTGCTCATTCCTTCGAATGCAAAAAATTCATGTTCTTTGGATGGGCCACCAAATATGTCCTTCGAATGGACCACCAAATGTATCCTTCGAATGGGACATCCAGGTATGTCTTGCATGTCCTTCGAATGGGCCATCATAGTATAGAAACTATGCGTGTCGAAACAAACTTTCCAAGGGAGATATTGCCCAGTCGAAGCAGGAATCAAGCTTGCTCAAAAGAAATCAAATTCTAAATTGAAGCAGGAATCAAGCTTGCATGCGGGTAGTCATCAAGACAAACCTGCAGAGGCCCTTGCTCAATCGAAGCAGGCATGCAGGTAACCATTGCATTTTGAATCAAGCAAACATGTAAAGGGCCAATGGTGCAATCGAAGCTTGCATGCAGGAGGTCTAAATGCCCAAACGAAGCTTGTATAAAGATAGACGTTACCCTTGTGAACCAATAGCATGTTGTTTCAAAGGGAGACTTTGCCCAGTCAGTGCTAGCATGAAGATATCCAATGCCCTATGGGTGCTAATATGAATGATATCCATAGGGAAGCTTTTTCCTTGTGTACGCTAGCATGGTGGGAACCCCTTGCTCTGTGGATCAAAGCATGCAAGAAATAGGTAATTGCTCAATCGAAGCATGTAATCCAAGCTTGCATCGGAAGAGGCCAAAAATCCAATCGAAGGATGTGAAATCGAAGCAGGCGTGCTCTTCTTTGATTTGATGCTTGAAAGCCCGCTTGTACTTGTGCAAATTTGAACTTTTGAAGATCCTTGTAAGGAAATGCCTTGAGAAATGAGAGGGGAAATTTTGGGGTACAACACAGTGATTTCACGTATTTTTATTTCATCATTCTCCTTTTGATTTTTGCTTTAAATAAAGGTTTAATATCGATAAACAGGAAAATAAATGAGTGAACCCAAATGAATTGATTTGAAACAAACATATGCAGTGCATTATTATTATCAATAAAAAAACAAATAGGTTTTTACAAGCGAGTAACATTCAACAAAAAAATAAAATTACAAATGAAAATCCAGAAATGATCTAATGATTGCCAGTGCCGATGAGACTCCTTCAGGCTTGACTTATTGCTTCCGGGGATGCTCTTACAGTCTTGGTGCTCACTTGGGCAAGGGACTGTTCAGTACATTCACGTCAACTGGGGTGAACGAGATTGCTTTGGATTCGATGAGGTCTTGGACTTTGCACCCGTCGATATCTCCATCCTTCGGTCCACTTCATTCTCTGGCGTTCCTTTCTCCAGTCAACTTCTTTCGATCATCATCTTCAAAGCTTCACGTTAATTTGGTAATAATTCCTTGCAACCTTGATTCGATTTAATTCTTGATTGAATGATTCTTGAGAATATGTGATTGTTCATTAAATTAAGTGCTTCATGTGATAATTGATTAGATTTGGATATAATTGAATTGTGAAATTGATTATTTCTTGAGATGATTAATTATGGAAGCATGTGGAATCGGTTGAATGATGTTTGAATCGTGCAATTTTGATTACTAATTGATGATGATTTTGATGTTGAATTGTGTGAAATTGTGAAATTTTGTTGAGAATTAATTTTGACTTCACGTGTTAACGTGATTTTGAATCGATTTGATGATGAATTAATTTGTTCGACATTGAAAACTTTGAATCTGCTAAATTGCATTAACACTTGAATAAGTTTTTTTAATGCTTGGAATCTACATTTTAATGTGGATTTAATCATTGTGAAATTTATTTTCAATTTCCAAGCAACGTTACATGAATCGACAAGTGCTTTGGTGTATCTGATTGGGAGTTTTAAACTCGTTTTTTTGTTTGATTTCAGTTCAAGTGATGTTTCTACCCGAAAAATTCAAATGCATAGTAAGTTGCATTTTTAGTGTCGTTTGATGCATATTTGATCATAATTGGATACTTGTTGCACATCTATGTTGAGATCCGTTGGTTTTAAATCGATGTTTCAGTCACTTTCGTGAGTTAATGTGTGGCTATCCGGAAATTGTAAATGTTAGCATATCTTGGTTTTAATTCTTGAATGTTACATGAATGAGTTTAATCGGGTGTTTGGTTAGCATTGACATCAAGTTTGTTTGGTTTTGATCCAATTTTTTATGCATTCCATAAAGAGATTCAATGATGTCCGTATTTTGTTTTAGAATGTAAATTGCGATTTAATTCTCCTTTAATGCAGGTTTGAGCTTAATTGTTTGATTGTTGGACATTGATGTCAAGCTTACTCATTTTTCTGATCGATTTCATGAGATTGGTGTAGTGCTGTCCGGATTCGGTAGGTGCATGTGAAATGCAATTTGATTGTTACTTGGAGCCTATTTGGTCTTGGTTTATCAATTTTTTGACATCGATATTGATTTGAGACGAGTTTAACTCGGTTTTGTATGCATTTCCATGTTTATGACGGTGCTGCCCGATTCTTGATTTTGGTGTTCCGATACTTGTTCGGATGTTATTTCTTTGCATTTCGATCTTATTTTGAGTTATGATATGATTGCTTGAATTTGTTTATGCTTTCTTGTTATCACTAACTCTTCTTGTGGACTTGTGCAAGCTTCAGATAGGCGGTTTCTTGCACCATGCGATGTGCAAATTATTTGTGCGTGTATAGTTTTGTGTGTTGTGCAGGATGTGCATGATATTGGATACACGTGTGATTACTTTCACATGATGCTTTGATGCTTATTATCATTGTTTCTGATTTCTGACTATGTGCTTTATTGGTGAAGCTTGCACGGATTTTCCCAGGTTTCTTTGCTTTGATTGCTTGCTACGAACTCTTGTTTGTTTGGGATTGCTCAGATTCTGGTTTTAATTCCGCATTGTACTTTATTTTCTTTTCCATGAGAAGTAGGAATAGAGATTCATGACTGGGAGTCCCTACTTTAGGTGGGCAAATCTGTTTTAAAGACCTTTAGAAGGAATTTATGTGTATGCATTTGCTTGTGTTTGTTTGTATGCAAAAGACCTCGACAAAGGCAAATACCATTTCCCTCCCATTTCCCATTTACTTTGTTCTTGCTATCGAGTCAATAAGTGGAACAAAGGGCCCACAATCGGTCCACACACTTTCTAGTATGTGACATTCTTAGCTCGCGTCATGCGTTGGTGCTTTGAACTGTACTTATTCTTGTCCATTGAGTCAATAAGTGGAGGAAAGGGTTCTTAATTAACCCCCACACTTTGTCATTTGTTTCGACGATGTTAGCTCGCGTTTCTTTAAATGTTGACACTTCAAGTTATTACTCGCTATCGGTTCTGGAGCAAATCAAGTGGAAAGAGTTCCTTACTCCCACTTTGAAATCCATTGGATTCATTGTTTGTTCCTAGCCCGCACTTGATTTTTGTTTTGGTTTTGTTCAACTTTGTTTGATTGCACTTGTGTTGTGCCTTTCTTTAAACCTTTGTATGCTCCCTTAGGATCGCTCGACTCATCTTTAAGTCGAGGTAGACATTAGGATATCAAGCCATGCATTCTAACTTAGGTAGTGTTTTCCCTTTCAAACTGGACCACAGGATCAATCATTGTATGATAACATTAGGGATAGAGATGGATAGTTCCCCTTAGATGTTTTTCTTTCCCTTTTGCATGGTTAAGACTAAAGCTCTTTTCTTTGGCAAATTCATAAAACACTCTAACATTTCTTAAATCCTTTTTCAAGGTAAAAAACATCAACAAATTCAAACTCTTTTGTCTTTGGGCCTTTTCTTTGAAACTATCAAAAGGATGTGTTAATTCTACTCTGCGCAATACAACGCGTAAATACCCAAAGGTCGGGTGGAAATATGTCTACTTGCTAGAGCACTAATGTAACATTATTCGCCTTCGTGCACTTTTCTTTTGAAAATACCTCTTCAGGTAAGAACATGTTAATTCCTTCCTATGTCAATGCGTGAGTCTCTAAAGGTCGAGCTGCATTAGAAAGAGAAACTAATATTGTTCATAAAAACAGAAAATAAACTGAAAATTTTAAGCTGAACTACGATGCTCTGATTCCTCAAAGGGATACGAAGGCATTTGGTCGTGGGGCCTAAGCGAGAAAAACTTTGTAAATATTCCTTCTTTTCCCTGTGTTTTCTTTTGTATGCATTCACTCTTTGCATTTTTTTCATTTAGCTTGTAAGCTTTATATTAGAACACACCTTTTGATTAGAACAACAAGAGTGGATCCCGTAGAGTACCACGAATAAGAGGGGTGCTAATACCTTCCCCTTGCACAATCGAATCTCTTACCTGTATCTCTCAGTCGCGAGACCTTAACTTCACCATTCTCAGGTTTAGTCGATGTTTACCTTTCCCTTCCGGTGGGATAAAAAATGTTTGATGGCGACTTCATTGATTTTTTCTCGATGTTTAGCCGGTTGTTTCAGCTACTGCATTCACGCATGCATCACTGCACCTTTACCTCAAATGTCCAACAAACTCTTCTTTATACATGTATTACATGCTCACTTTTAATGAAAAATAGTAAAATCCCTTGGTATAAAACTCGCTCACTACTCTTGGCCAGCTAAATTCACGCTTTTCACATTCCATTCCTAACAAAAAGAGCAAAATAAAAGGAGAGAGAAAAAGAGAAAAATCCACGCCTCACTCTCCACTCTCTCTCAAGTATCATTCATTCTAACAAACTTTTAACTTGAATTAAGGCTTAACCTCACATATAACCATACTCAAGCTCACATATATAAGCTATCTCAAGCCTTAACCTGAGTCATTTATTTATTCCACCATTTTCAGATCCAGAAAATCTCTCTCATTCTCTCAAGTTTTAGAGGCCGAATCTTCCATTTTTATGAATCTTTCTCCCATTTCTTGAGTAATACTTCTTCTTCACTATGATTTAAAGGTTTTGTTTGCATCTATACGCATCTGGAGGCAATGAATAGCTCAAACAAGCTTCATATTCATCATCTTCTATTTGAGTTTAGTTGGATAATTTCAGAGAGTTTCAACACAAATAAGGTCTCAATCTATATTTCTCAAGTTCTCAGCAAGCTTTTGGTAGAGTTTTCTTGGAATTCCATGCATTCAAAATGCAACGAACGTTTTCTCTGTTAGATAATCACTTGAGCACTTTTTATTTCTCAATTCAGCATCATTTCAGTTAGTTCTTAATGTTAGGAGATTGTTAAAGCTGCCATGAGCTAAAGTCCTACTTGTATAGGCTCTGTATTTGCGTAGTTAGGGTTTAATCTGTGATTTTCAATTTCATTAGGGTTTTGTTCTTTCCTGGATTTCATTATGATTGATTTATTGTGTAATAATTTGGAGGTAGGATATGGATTCACAGTGGAATTTCAAGTGGTAGAGTAGTGAAGTTTTTGGTTTTTGGAACACTCCACTAACGTGGCTAGCTCAGGCATTATGTTGGTCTTGCCGGAGAATATGAAGCTAGGAAAAATGTTAGCACCTGTTTATTTAAGTTTGAATAATTGATGTGGCATGCTGTGATTGGTCCATTTGTTTGTTTGATTTTAAATAATCAAAAAAATATTACAAAAATGTGAAAATTGTTTGGATTGATTGGTGTATGGGCTCAGTTTGTTTGGTAATTTCACCCCTCATGTTTGGCCTAGTTTGTTGTTTGAACTGATTGTAGTTCATTTCCTTTTATTGCTTTACACCCCAATTTGTTTTCTATTACAATTTTCTTTTCATTCCAGCTTGCAATTTTGAATTTCTTTGCATAACAAAAAATGACCAAAAAATACGTTTTAATTACTTTGATGCTTTGTCTATTTTTTCATATTTTTATTTTATTTTTATCCATTTTTATTTGATTTAACTTGGGGAATTTTTGTCAATGGTATGTTTATATGTTGATGATATCTTTTGAGCTTTGTTTGATGCTTTGATTAAAACCATCTTGAGGAAATTTTATTGAAATGTTTGGACACATAAATGATGAGTATTTCATGTTGATTTGATGCAAATTATTGATACATTTGAGGTCTTCTAATTTGAGTTTTCTTGAGCCTCGATACCATGCCTAATTGATGTTTGCTTCTTGTGTTGATGTAATATTTTGAAGTGCACTTGTGCAATATTTTGGGACACTTTTTGATACATGAAATATGAATGTTTCCTGTTCCTTGATACATTGTTGCTTAGATGTATTGATCCTTTATAGGTCATTTTCTAATTGAATCAATATGTGATGAGGAATGTCGATCCCTCTAGAGATTGATGTTAATGCTTTGACGTGTACTTGTGCAATGTTTTTGGTGACACTTATTGACCTATACTTGAGTCTATTCCATACCTTGATGCATATTTTCTTTGATGCCTTGATCAATTATATGCCATCGCTTTTTATTGAAACATTTTTTGGTGTATGTTGTTGATAATTGCCTAGTGTCGTGATCTAGCTTGCATGATCTTGTTCCATTGAACTTCTTCTTGATTTAAACCATGCTTGAGTTTATTCTTTTAGGTATGTGGCTGTCATGACTTGATATTTTCATCTTGTTCCTCAAGTTTTCTCTTATTCTAAGTATTGGCTAGGTGTTGACCTAATCGAACCTATGTCTAGATGTTTTCTCTTGAACTTGGAGTTATGACTAAGTGTTGTTTACTTTGTGAGTTTGATGTAATGGATTGACATGCTTGGAAGTTTCTTATCACGTGAATAAGGTTTACCATGCTTAATTTAATCAACGTTGTCGTATGTATTAGATGAATCATTTTTATGGATACAAGTTGTTGATGTTTGTCTAAGCTTTGACCTAGTTGAGTGAGTTTTGTTCCTATGAACTTCTCCATGCTTTGAACCATGTTTTAATTTAATATCTTGTGTCTAATTTCCTGCTATGCCTTAAGGCCCTCTTGTTAGTTTTGTTTGATTTGATTATAGGTTATTTTCTAAGAGAAACACTTTGTGATGTAAATTGTGGATTGCTTGCCAAAATTTAACCTAATGCATGATTTGTTTCCATTGGAATTCACTTTGATTTGAGCCATGTTTGAATGGATTATTTTAGGTGTATTACTTTCTTGAAATTACATTTATCTTGTATTCTTTCAAACTCCTTTGTGTGCCAAGTTTTAGTTATATATTGAGGTATGAACACTTGTTCACTTATGCACTGGTTGAATTGAATTGTTTAAGTCTTTGAAACCATAATGCCTAACCCTTAGAAGCATGAACCTTAGGGGGATGGAATTTGTATTGAGGTGTTTACCTTTTGACATGATTGAATACTTTTGTCTAGAGTGTGATGCATTTCCTTGGTAGGATAAATTTGAAGTATGATTAGGTCTTTACCTTATTGATTGAACTTGATGTCATTTTCTCCATGACTTAAATGATTGATGACATGCTTTGTTTCCATGAGCTCCCTTTATCTAATCTTTAAAGATTTTAAATATTGTTTAGGTTGTTACCCTTGAACTTTGAAATGTTTTCTTAATACTTTGATTCATGTTTAAAGTTGAATTGGAGGCATGTTTAGGTTTTTACCTTGATGTTTAGAATGTATTTTTGATTGTTGGATCTTCATCCATAGCTTGTATCTTGAGATTGTGCACATTATATTATAAATTTCTTTGAGTTATTCTTTGAGTCTTTGCCATGTTAGTTAGGTTGTTACCTCTAACTTTGAAATCTTGGTTGATGTTTTGAATTATGTGTTCAATATGGAGTTGTTACTTATTGATGATGCATGTCAATCTTATTTGATGTCTGACTTATATGTTTATTTTTACCATGTGTGATGCCTTAGTTAGGGTCGATTAGACCCTTGAGACTGGTAGAACCTTGAAACTTTGAAATCTTATTGTTATCCTATCTGTGTATTAGGTACTTCTCTGTATGCAGGTGTTACTTTGAAAATCATGTGATGCAATAATATTTCATCTGAGACATCAAGTTCATTTGATGTTAAGTTTACAATTTAAGCATTATTATTATTCATCTGATGTGTATTACTTCTATCTGTGGCTTTAATCCAAAGGAATAAGATTCATTGTTTTACTTGTGTCAAGATGGTTGTTCTTTTTTGGTTAGACATTTCCTACCTTAGACTTTACTTTGTGTTTTCAGGATAGTCTCTTTCTCTCCTCCCCTTCTTCAATTTTCAAAAACTTCTTTCTTTTTCAAAGGATTCTTGTTTCAAACTTGAACCACTTTCATAATAAACCTTGACTTTGTCAAGTTACTTTTCTAAACTTATTTTCTTTAATCAAATGTCAATCCATATAATTGTTATACCCCAACTTTTTTCCCTAATATTACTCTATCATCTCATATCAACTCAATCATATCAAGATTACACTCGGGTTTGGTGTTTCTCCCTATATCTAGGTTTGATCATGAGGGATCACCAAGCACTTTGATTTGTATATTGTAATAATATATGTCTTGTGTTGATTAACTTTTAACTAACAAATATAATGAATTTTTTCTCTATAAATGTTGGTACTATAGGTGAAGGCACAACACACTTCATCAGGTTGATTCATAGGTTCATGAGTTTATTTCCATGCCTTCTTCAACAAAGTTTAATTGATATTTAAGATTCATCATTGAGATTGCTTTAAATAAATATCATGAAAAGGTCTACTATGATTCATCATGCCTCAATTTGTTAAAGGAAGTCAAAAGATGCAAGAATTGACTGAAGAGGTTTGACCTAATTGGACAAGTTTTTGATTCCTTGATCACAAGTGGATAAATCTCTCAATTATTAATATTTGGGAGTGGTAATTGTTTCTATGGGTTCTTATTATCATCTACAACAAATTATATTCACATGGAAAAAGTGATTGTGCAAGAAAGATTGTCAAAATTGAAAGGGGTTTCCAAGTTATTTTGGTGCTCTAGGAGCTAGGTTTTTGAACTTCTAAGGGCTATATCTTGTTCATCTTTTGAGATTTTTGAGTGATTCCAAAGATATGCTTCTATTTAAATAATTATAAACTAAAAACTTCAAAAGTTTCAAAAACAAATTGTGTGGACGATTCCTAATGATGGAGAAAGATTACAAGTCCTCTAGATAGGCCATCAAATTCCCTTATGTGACTTTAAAAAGTCATAACTTGATCAATTTTTATTGCCTTGATTCCATAATGATATTAAGAATGTGAACTTCAACTTTTCTTTTATGTGTAAAGCTTGAAAATGGTTAGAAGATGGCTCAAAAACTCAAAAGGTTATAGGTCACCTCATGGATTTTCACCAAATTCAAAGGATCATAACTTGTTCAATATTTGGAATTTTTGAGTAGAAAAGTTTCACAATAATATTTAATGAGTCCACTTTAAGCTAGCATCAATTATCAAATCTCAATTTTTAAGGAAGACCTTGTTTGGAGTCAAAACATTATAAGACTTTTTTGAGAAAAATTTAGAATTTTTCTAAGTACAAAAAGTCAGCGTTTTTTTAATGATTTTGACCAAACACAACTTCTAACTCAAGCATCCAAATGAACTCTCTATTTTCACATTGTAAATATTGTGACCTTATCTTTCAAATGCTTCAAGAATTATGCCCCAAGACCTCTTGAGCTGTGAACACCATGGATTCAAAGTTGGTACCTTGGAACTGAAATTTCACTTGCAGTCAGATTACAATTTCCATAATGTGACTCCTAATCACCAAATTACCATGTGGTTTTCACTTAAACATGACCAACAAAGATATTTAGATTATTTAGAGTGACAAAACGCATCATTTAGATGAATTTTGACGCACATGTGAGCACACTTTCTCGTGAACACAGGTGTGCACAAATTCAATTGAAATTGCATTATTCACCCCTCCTCTTGATTCCATTCACTTATCTTATAAATACAGACTCTATTCCACTCATTTTCATAAGCTTGAACAACCAAAATCACCATGTCAAACTCCATCCATAACTCACTTTTCTGAATTTTTGAATTCATCTTTTCTCCACTTTTCAATCTAATTTCTTCGTTGATTCTTCATCACTGAAGCTAATAGAAGAAGAACCAAGCCTTGAGGTGCCCTACATCATGCTAGCCAAGTCCAATTGCAGAGAAAATTCATCTGACTTCTTTCAAGTAGTTTAAGGCACCAAATCTTCTAACTCAAATTACTGGAATTGTATATGATGTTCACTGATGCTTGCTATCAACTCAATTTTGCTAGATCAATGCATTTGACGCTTCTGATTTTTGATTTCAACATTTTCAAAACTCTCTGATTTTTTTCAAATCAACTACGTTGTGATTTATATGCATTTTTGCGAGCATATGGTTGTGATTGTCTCAAGTAGACGCATCTGATGACACCACTACGAACGCATAGATTTATAGATTGAAGGATTTGAGTTGTGCCCTATTTACAAGAGGCTGGAGGTTGAAGAAGACCTATGTGTTGTTCTTCAACCAATGATACTTAGCCAATTGTTTTATTTTGATTGGTTGGACTTTTTTGTGTTACTTACACGCGCATTGACTTGGGTTCACGATACTCCCTCACCTGAGATCCATTAGATCTGCCAACGTGTATAAGTGAGCTAGATCCAACGCGTGTATGTTTTTCTGATTTATTTTATTTTACAAAACTATTTTAAAAAATTCCTTTATCTTTAAAAATTCATAACTCTCATATTTTTTATCCAAAAATTATGAAAAAAATATACAAAAATACTTTGATTTATTTCCGACTTTGTGAATATTTTTTTCATATTTTTTATTTTCATGTTTGATATTTTTCATATTTTTTGTTTTGTTTTCCTTATTTTAATTATTTCTAAAATACTTTCTGGTCTTTTTAAATTCTAAAAAAATTATGGAAGGATCCAATAATCTCTTGACAAATATTGGTGACCTCATTTTATTTTTATTTCTGATTTTACTATTTTTTTTATAAATTTTGGTTTATTTTGCTTATTTCTTTAAATTTAAAAAAAATAATTTCTGACTTTAAAAAAATCTGAAAAATGTTGTGAACTATTATTGACTCATGTTTGACTTCTGACTTTTTAAAGGATTTTTATTTGGTATTTTAATGTACTTTGTGCATTTTACCAATTATTTTCTTTTTTTATTAACTATTTAAATATTGTTTTATTAAATATCATTTTATTATTTTTTATTTGGTCCTGACTTGGATTTCATTTGGTGACAAATTCCTCAACCTCATTGGATCTTGGGTATTGATAGGTTGAAAAACCAAATCCACCAAAATGGATAAATGATGGTGACGATATTTAAAACCCTAACTTCATTTAATACATCCCCTCTCTCTTCATCTTATCCCTTTCTTACTTGTACTACATGTTGTTAGAGAATGATCTACGTATCATTTCTCTAAACATGTGGTACATAGATTGCTATTGACCGACATCAAAATAGGTGCGGCTTCTACATAAATCCACTTACGATTGCTTAACATAGCGCTAAATTTTGTCTCGATTCGAGAAATGATCATTCGTGGCCCAAACCTATGTTTGCAAGCCCAAGTATGTTTAATTTGAAACCTTTGATCCAATAACCTTGAGGCTCATTGTTAGGAGGCTTTGGTATTATCAATCCTCTAATGAATCATCATAAATTTTGGTCTAAGTGAATCATTTAAACATCAATGATCAATTGTTGTTGCCTCGAGAATTTGAAATAAATGATATACTTGACAAAAAGCAAATGAAACTTATTGTTGAGAGAATTTTATTTTATCAATCTTCTAATGAGTTTTCAAATGCAAGATTCAAGATGGTCATTCAACTAACCTCTAATTTCTAACCCATTAACAATTGACTTTTATTTTTATGCTTTTACTTTACGCCTTTACTTTTACGCACCATTTATCTTAGCATTTACATTTCATGCTATTTTCATCTTTGCTCACTTGAGCATTTATCTTTATATCATTTTTTATTTTGCTCACTTAAACTTTCATTTTCATTTTGAAGATATCTAATAACCAACTTGAACAATAAAAAACTTTAAGATTACTTGGACTATTTGATTACTATCCTCGACATTTTGGAGTTATGGATTTCTTGGACTTATGAGTAGAGACCTTGACTACCCTTGAGACCTTGTGACTTCTATTGTTATTTTGTATAGAGTTCTTGGGGTTTACCCCAAGGCATTGGGCTATTTTTATTTGTGTGCATGTTATTCTAATTATATGCTTTGTCGGTGATTGGGAATTCATCTGTATACAACCGTTACTCTGCCCAATTTTTGTGAAGACTTAATGCATTTGAAGCTTGGTATTCTTAAGAGATTTGATATCTTTGCTTGTTTGGTTTCAATCCAAAGGATGTGAATTCTACTTTAACTCATTGTGTCAAGTGTTAACTTCTCGTTGGTTAGACGGTTCTTTTCCCTAGCTTTTACTTTATGCTTTAGGGCAGTCCCTTCATCTCCTCCCATCTTCTTTAATTTCAAAAATCTTCTCCCTCCTTTTCAAAAATATTCTTGTTTTCTAACTTGAAAAGCTTTCACAATAAACTTGGACTTAGGTCCATGCATTTTCAAAAATGTTTTCTTAATAAAATTTTAACCAACTTAAAAGTACTTTGACATTTTTGTGAGAAGATCAAAATTCAATCAATCTCATTCAAACTACTTTTTCCATTTTTGGCTTTTTATTTTTAAATTTTCTCAATAGATTAGACTCTTGTCAATCCTTGTAGTGATGAAAACTACTATACTTCTATGATATATAATGAAGTGATATATTTTCTACTTGGATTTGGAGCGGGGCTTTGTTGATTTTAAAATCCAAGTCATATCCTCCACTTTGAGATGACGCAAATTCTCCTTTCTCATAATCGTGGGTAGTAAGTATGTTTTTCACTCGGATACGACAATGATGTCTTGTCTCTTAAAATTAACCAACACATTTGTGTTTTAAATTTTTAAAGATGAACTACGAGTACACTGATCCCCTATTAAAGATGAAATACGTAGGCACTAAAGGTTCGCAACCGCGGCAGGTGTAAAAATTGTAAAAAAAAAATACTTCTTTTCTCATCTCCACCATCTATTTTTTATATACAACACTTATAGCCAAAATACACAAATTTTTAAAGAGGTTCCTGCGGAGTACCTTAGATGTTTAGGGTGCTAATATCTTCCCTTTGCATAACCAACCCCCGTACTTAGATTCTCTCCCCCTCTTTTTTGGGTTATTTTCTCTTTTCCCATTCCTCTGGAAACAATAAAGCGCGATGACAATTTTTATTTGATCTGTGCGAGTTAAGTCAATCCAATGGCTTAGTATCAACATTTCTACCGATGTACTAACCATATTTAAACCTTTTAAAAAATAAATAAAAACCACACAACTTCACTCAAACCTTTTTGATCCTTAGTGCACTTTTTCCTTTAAAATGTTTCTTAAATATTAGATGTGAGTCATCTCTATGGTTGAGATATAATTTTCCCGTGTCCATAACCTTGATTGACATGATGTTGAATATTTTCCACTTGAAGGGGTTAGTGGCATATATGTTAAGTTATCCAGGTTGGAGCGCTCCTTTCATTTGTGATGCAGAGGTACATCATTCTCATGTTTATGGATATATGGTTGAGTATTCTCCCTAAGGTGAAAAAATGTATTTTCTCTTAAAATCAACCAACAAACAACTTTGTTCTTTTTTATAAGAACTACGTGGCTCTGATTTCATCATTGCATATTGGTGGTACATAGGCACATGGCTCTTGAAGTCTTTCTGAATTAAAAATCTTAAAAACTTATTTGGGTTTTATTCGCTCTTTTCTCATTCCTATGGAAACAATAAAGTTCGGTGGCGACTTTCACTCTGTGAATTAAGTTAATCAATAGCTTAATCTCAACTTTTCACCGCTACATAAATTTGGCAACTTCATGCTCCATCATTGGGGATTGAACCCTAGCAGCCATCTCACGCCACCTCTGAGCGGTCTCTTTAAAGGTTTCATTCTGTTTCTGAGATAAATTTTGCAGTTGAGTTCTCATGGGTGCCATATCAGTATTGTATCAGTAGTGTTGGGAGAAAGCTTCAACCAACTCTCTCCATGTACAAATACGAGTACCATCCAATTTCATATACCACTCAAGTGGTCCACCCGTTAAACTATCTTGGAAAAGTGCATAAGAAGCTTTTCATCATCAGAATACGTGGTTATCCTCCTGTAATAGGATTTGACATGCGTCCTAGGACAAGAGGTGCCCTTGTATTTTACAAGGTCTGGCACTTTGAATTTTGGAGGAATCTTCACTCCCAGGACCAAACCCAAATCAGACATGTCAAGGCCCATAACACCCTGATTCTCAAACGCTCGCATACGCTCCTCAAGCATACACAACTTCTTGTCACCTTTGGTTGGCTCATCAACATGAGACATCCAGTCATCATAATAATCCTCTTCAAGTTAACGAGCAGGAATATACACAGGCCTTGGTTTAACAAACTGTTACTCATTACGCTGTCGAGTAGGAGTGGGTGGAGGCGAATAATTTCCCACAACTTGGACCACAAGCATGCCTTGATTACCAACGGGATTATCAAGATTCACAGCTTGACCATTATGATACGGTGGGAGAACTGACTTGAGGTTTTTGCATTTGATCGCAAATGTTGCGGTTAGCAAGAGTCGCCACCGACTTTTCTTTTATCCAAAAAGGAAAGGTGAAAAAGCACAGGAAAGACCTTTGAGATTGTTTCTTGAGTTCGGGGGGTAGATTATAAAAATGGAAGGTATTAACACCCTTTTTATCCATGGTTTTCCATGGGCTCTTAGTTACTTTCTAGATCACTTGCTTTTGTTTGAAATTGTGCTTAATGTCGTTTTTTTGAAATTATTTTGTAAAGAGGCCTTTGTTTAGGCAATCTTTGTAATGATTCTCATTCGTAAGAATGTATACAAAGATGTTGATCTTTTGAAAATGCTTTCAAGTTTGTAAGATGTTTTCAAAGTCTAGGTGTTTGTTTTAAAAATAGCAAGGATGTTTTGTTTTGAAATAGAGTAAGTAACTAGGAGTATTCTACCTACTCAAAAGTCTTTTATGTTCATTTCCTCTTTCCTTTGACATTGTTATCTTACCATTGATTTGGTAAGTAACCCTATCTTTAAATGTAAACGGGACGGGTGTGGGTCATCGTATAACCATGATCAGCAATAATGCAAGGTATCTTAGCATTCTCTTTTAGGGACTAAGATCATTTGAAAGGCAACATAGATAGCGTCATCGAGGGACTATGATCTTATATTTTGCTTGTTTTTGCTAAGATACCTCACATGCGTAATATGACCATTTTGTAAGGCAACCAAGTGGATTTTACCCTAGGGGTGCTTGTGTGTAAGTGTATTGTTTTTCATGCTTGGTTTTGTCTTTGATTAGGGTTTTCTAATTGATTGATTTTAGTCTTTTCATACAAACCCTAATTACTAGCATTTGTATATAAAGCGATAAATTGCGGAATTTAAAATTACTACGCTATTACAATACTTGTGGGAGGGGGTGTACAATTTACAAATGGGGATTGCTAAAAAATAAACCTAATTATCTATTACAACCATATTGAATTTGTGCAAGAATTGAATAAATAATGTACAAAATGAATGAATATACAAGAACATAAATATAAAGAAAATGGATGTTTTGTTTGGATTTTTTTAGGAAAGGGTTTGGTTTTAAACGAATTAAATAAAAGAAAATAATTAAGTAAAATAGTAAAAAGTAAACCTAAATTTACTAGGAAAATAATTTAAATAAAACCCTAATTTATTAATTGATTAAAGAAGAAATTAACTTATAAGAAGAATATTTTTGGTATTTTTATCTTAAAAATAAATTATAGTATTATAAAATATTTTTGGTCTTTTTATATATTAAAATAATATATTTAAATGGTGTAAAAGAAAATAACTAAAACCTAGTTTTTTTAATTAAATTTCCAAATCAAATTAGTAAAATAAATAAAGTATGATTAAATAAATTTTTTTTTGTGTAAAAAATAAATAAACTATATCAAAATATAAATCTAATATTTTTATATTTTTTCTGATTTTTTAGTATTAGATAAAATATTTAAGAAAACAAATAAATAAAATTTGAGAAAAAGAAATAAAATGGGCCAGGGTGTGAATAACCAGCAAGGGGGGTCAGTAGTAAGGAAAAAAAACAAATTCCAAGGGGATGAGGCCCAGCGCTGCCAAAAAAGTTAGGATATGTGAAAAAAATGAAAAAAATCTAAAAGGGTACCACTGGGGCTCGAACCCAGGTCCCTATAGTCACAGGTGCGCGATTCTACCACTTGGATGGCTATACATCCGTTTATATAATCAAAACACCAAATATATGATAGAAATCAAGTCCATGGCCTGAACTTCATCTTCAACCTCACGCCTAGCCAGAGTACCTGCATCTTACTTATCTCTCATCCATTTGCAAAAATGTAAACATGAATCTTGTAGCAAATTTCCTCACGATTTCAAAAATGCAAAGCAATAAAATTATAGATTAAAGACAAGCATGAATTTTAATGGCCCTAATCTGAACCCTAAAAATTTCAGAAACTTCAATCTTAAAATTCTCTAAGCTCAAGCAATATAAATGAAAGTTATGGACATGGTTAACTTCAGGGCAATGATAACTACATTTTTCATTCACAAATAAACCATTAATGATGCTTGTATGAAAAGTTCAAAGTTGAGATAACTTACTTTGTAAGAGGGTATCATGTTTTGAGTTTGAGTAGCTTTTAGTGAGTTCCAATGATTGGATTAGCTTCCTCAAGTTCCCAGGAAGCTAATGTGATGCTTAGCTTGAGCTGAAAGTGCCTGAGGAGTTCTGGAGAAGTCAAGGTGCAAGGTGTTGTTTTTGAAAATGGTGGATGATGATGGAGGTGTTACAGTGATGTTACAGGTGTTGGATTGTTTTTGTATGTTATTTAGAAGCTTTTGAAAGCAAAAGGCCAAGAAACGCACGAGCAAATTCAGAGATTGGATTCAAAACTCAGAAATGGCGAGTTTTGAAGTGTTTTTGGTGATTATATGTTCTTGGTGTTTTCAGGGCTCAAGCATGCGTGGGATTTGTGGAAAATGACTTGTGTATGTATAAGCAAAAGGTCTTGAGTTCTTTGGAGAGTCAAAAGTACAAGTTACAAGCTAATTGCTATGTTACTTGATTTTCAAGAAAAGTGGGAAAACAAGTTTCAAGAGGAAGTACAAGCATGTGCTGAGTGATTGTAAGTGTCTAGACAAGTTTCTCTTGAGTTATGGGACTTGTATGATCAGAAGAAAGCAATTTCAAGGCTCAAGAATAAGTTTTGTGCAAAAAGCTACTTTATCAAAATGACATTGTGCACTTTCTTCCAAAAATGGATATAAAGCATGGCCTTGCATTGAATGCTTGAATTGAGACCTCTAACAGCTGTGCAAGAAATTAATTATGGAGTGCCTAACAAGTTTGAGGCCTTAAAAGTAGAGGTTATGCAACATAAGTTTGAATTTTGAATCTTGTTCATCACAAAATGTCTTGTAATTCAAGTGTGAAAACCCTAACTTCATCTCTTCGATTCTACCTACTAAAAAATGATCTCAAGGAGTTCTTGAAAATTTTGGAAAGCTTGTAATGTTCTCTATAACCCCTATTTGAATCACTTTTTAAAATTCTCCTTGGAACTATATGAAAAAGTGCCATGAAGTTAGGTCAAAATCCTGACCAAATTAGGGCAAAATTTCATTAAGTGTTTTGTTTCATGACCATATGTTCTTAAAATTATAACTTGAGATCCAAGAGCTTTTGGAAAGAGTTGCATAAAGCAATGTTGTAGATTTCATGGAGATCTACAACTTTCATGTTGAAAGTTTCTTTTGAATCATCTTGCATCATGGTGAAAATTTTGCTCAAAGTTGTAAAAAAATAAGAAATTTCCAACACTTTGGAAATTTTCTAAGTTTAGAAATTTCAACTTTTCAAAATGGAATCTTGAATTTTGGATTTCTTAATGAATAATTTTCATATTTTGACATGTTTTAATGAATTGTGGTCTTTGACATTTAATTTTGACCAAAAAGTCAAAGTTTGACTTTTCAGTATACAGTTGACTTTTGATCAGTTGACTGAAAATTCATCTGTCAATCCATTGGACTTGAGCAATGTTTTGAGCCATGTCATTAGGTCAAAATTATGCAATTGGACTCTTGAGATCATACCTTAAACCAATTGATCATTTGCTAGGTCAAAAATCAGAAATTGCCCTTTCCCAATCAAAACCCAAATTTTGACCATTTTGCCCTTTTGAAGATTTGATCAAATTTCTTGAGGAATTATGGTCCAAACTTGATCAAATGATACATATGAGTTTAAAATGTTGATGTGGATAAAAAATTATGAAGTTTGACTGTAAATTGGCCACAATTGGCTTTTTCCCCAATACAGCTGATTTTTAGGTCAATTGCTCAATTGACTGAGCAAAAGTGTGATCCAAAGCTTGAAACTTGACATGAGTGATATTGAGGGCCCATAATGATCCATGAAAGTCATATGGGGCATTGGAAGTTCAAATATACTTGTGAAATCTCAAACCCTAATTTTGGTCATCAGTGCTTAAGGAGGTGTCTTGAGCTGGTCAACCCTGGTGCAGTCTTGAGCCAAGGAGATCTTGTGAGTAAATTCTTGCTAAATGAGAGGGAAAATTTTAGGGTACAACAATCGCTATGTTGGTAATATCCGAAAGAGGATCGACGACTCTGGGAAATTTTTAGAACCTTGTTCTACAGGTGTTTGAAATCCTTAGTTCATACCGTGTGGGTAGTACCTTTGACTTCATGCTCGTGACATAAAACCTATGAACCTATCATGTTTGTAATCTTGTATGTGATTGTTTCATAATCATGCATTCATGCATCCATGAGAATTATTTAACCAAGTTTTCATGAAACTTCAGAATTCTCTTTGCAAATATCATAGGTTTCTTTGACCATGGACTTTGGAAGGAGAAAGACTCAGAAGTAAAGTTTCAAGATTCGTTAGGTAGAAGAATTGAGAAATTTGGGATCTTTGGTATCTAATTCATAGGTTTTCAAGGGCATATATGGAAGGCTTTTATCTCTTTTTGGTACCAATATGAAGGAATGAATTCTCACTACTTTGGTCCAGTTTTATGATCTGTCGTACCAGTGTTTTTTATTTCCAGATTATCATCTATTACCTACATTAGAGGAGTATTCTTATCTTCTTGGTCTACCTATTACTGATCAAGTTCCATTCACTGGTTTGTAATAAGATCCTAAGCCTTAAGTTATTGCATCAGCTATTCATCTGAAGAAATATGAGATTGAAGCACATATGACTTCTAAGGGATGTATTCTTGGGTTGCCTGCCAAATTCTTGATGGAGAGATCTCGTTCCTTTGCTAGCATGAGGAGTATGGATTCTTTTGAGGCTATTCTTTCCTTACTCATCTATGGACTATTCTTATTCCCTAATATTGACAATTTTGTTGATATTAATGCCATTAGGATATTCTTGATTGGAAATGCGATCCCCACACTGCTTGGCAATGCTTATTACTCCACCCAACTTAAAAACTCTACAAGGAAGGGATAATTATATGTTGCGTGCCTCTATTATACAAGTGGTTTATTTCACTTGCCTCAGACTACTGCTTTTTGGGATATCAAGGATTGATTATGATGGTCACATAAGATCATGTCTCTTACTCATTATGATATTATCTAGAATAATCAAGTTTATGATAGAGTAACAATCATTGATAGTTGTAGTAGTTTTCCCAATGTACCTCTTCTTGATACAAAGGGAGGCATTAACTACAACTATATTTTGGCGGGTCGTCAACTTGGATATCCAATAAGAGACAAACCGAACAACATCCTTTTGAGTGGTTTCTTTCTTAAAGAGGGGGAAGACAACAAAGAACTCAAGGAAATTATTTGTGCTTCTTGGAAACACATCCATAGTAATGAAAGAGAAGAATTAGGAAGGATCTGTTGTGTTTATTTGGAACCTTATCTTCAATGGGTATAAGCTAGGGCAATTCAGCTGGAATTCCCTTATCCTCGTCAGGAACCTTTACCTACAATTTTTGTAGAGCCTACTTCTATTCTTTTGAATGATGTTGAAGAGCTCCGGTTTGCTTTTGTTAAGATGCAACAAGAGAGAGATGCTTGGAAGAACAAGTATTATATTATTGAGATGGAACATTCAGAACTTCAGAAGCAGTTGAAGGATAAGGCTGATCTGATTGAGATTTTTAAGCAACGTGTTACGGAAGGACGGGAGGAGCAAGAGGATTTATTTTCCTCTAGCATTCATCTAGTTCCTAGCGACCAAGATTATTCTCATATTCTTCCTACCTTCGGTGCTTTGAAGACAATTGTTGACAAGCTTGTATTGAAGAACACTCAGTTAAAGTCTTTTTGTGAGAGTCAGATTAAGGGGCTAACGAGGAAGTATCATCATGAAGTGATATCATCTTCAGATGTGGTTCCTTAGGACACAAATATTGTAGCTTTAATTCTCTTGTATTTTAGGATTATTAAAACTTTTAATCCTTCCAAATTGTTAATAATATGAGATTATTCAGTATTTCAAAATTTGTTATTCCTTTGATGTTTGCAATTATTACAGTGCTTTAAGTTCCTTGAAAAGCTAAAAATAAAACAAACATTTGCATTGCATATCTTGCATCATTTTGCACTTAATTTTTCATTTCATAAGTTTCCCAAGAGTCTTATTCATTTATCTTGGTCTTCATTCAATCAAGTTACCACATTAATACAATACTCGAGCGAATTACAAGAAGAAGATGGAAAATCTCGAGCAAGAGAATCAGGAACTCTGTGAAGAAGTAAATACTCTAAGATTCAGAATGGAAATACTTACTGATCTAGTGGAATCTTTGGTGGCTACTCAGAATCAGCCATCACCTCCTTCTCCTCGTGTTGCTCAGCCTCAACTGCAAGCTACTATTATTTATGAAATTTTGTCAGTACATATTTTTGTGGCTCCAGTTAATGTTCCACAACATAATATGCCACATCATTTTCCCTGGGGCATGCCTCCGTACTTTACTCCTGAAGGTTATCAACCTGTTGTTGAGATGCCCACTGTTCATCCATTTTTGATTGTTCCTTCTCATGTGGTTCACATTGTGCCACATGCTGATGTGCTTGTTTATCATGGTGTTGCTCCGAGTGAGTGTGTTGGTGTTTATGATAGGATTAACCAATTCCATGACCAGTTCTCGGAGAAGCAGAAAGAAATTAAACCTCTAAGGGGAAAAGAGCTCTTCGGTAAAAATGCTCATGAATTATGTCTTTTATCGAATGTGAAAGTGCCTGCTAAATTCAAGGTCCCAGACTTTGAGAAGTACAAAGGCAATTCCTATCCCCAAAGTCATTTGGTGATGTATGCTAGAAAAATGTCCACTCAGACAGACAATCATTAACTATTAATCCATTATTGATTGGTGCTGCTCTTAAGTGGTACATGGGATTATATAGCTCTCAAATTTGGACTTTCAACAACTTGGGTGAAGTGTTTGTCTGGAACAATCCTCAATAGGTGCAGTTGTTGCACCCATTTTTAATCCTACTCCTGTTGCACATGCAACTTCTGCTTATCAACCACAGTTTCAGCAACAACGTACTCATCAACCATATAATCAACAAAATAAGACTCAGAAAATGGTGTATTTTAACTTGATTCCCATGACATACACTGAATTATTCCCGACCTTAATACAAAAAAACCTTGTGCAAACTAAGTCTCCTCCTGCTGAACCAGAAATTCTTCCTCCATGGTACCGGGATGATCAATTTTATGCATACCACCAGGGGGAACCTGGTCGTTGCCTTGAAAATTTTTTTAGATTAAATTTTAATGTGCAGAGGCTGGTGAAGAGTGGTATTCTATCTTTTAAATATTTTGGATCCAACATTCAGGCTAATCCAATGCCTATTAATGGGAATGCTGCTGTAAACATGGTGTAAGGTTATCCCAGTGATTATCGCGTCTTCAATGTTAATCTAATAAGAGGATATTTGGTGGATATGCATAGGATCATATGTGAGCTTAGTGATTATGCATATTGTAATACGGTGGGAGAACTGCCTTTTTTGGTTTTATCCAAATGTGCGGATAGTAAGAGTTGCCATCGACTTTTCTTTTATCCAATATTAGGAAAGATGAAAAGAACAGGAAAGACCTTTAATAGATTTTGAGTTCGGGGGATAGGTTATGAAAAGGGAAGGTGTTATCACCCATTTCATCTGTAGTTATCTACGAGCTCTTAATTTCTTAGCTCACTTGAAAAACTTTCTTTGTGTGTGATTTGAAAATATTTTAAAAAAGCCAAAGTACGACCAACTTTGTAATGATTCTCGTATCAGTCCTCAAGAATGCATACAAAGTGTTTGAAAATATTTTTTGAAAAGTGTGATGTGAAAAAATGTTTATTTCAGAAAAGAGTTGTGAGCAAGCGATTAAGAGTTCCTTACCTACTAAAGGTCGTCTTATTCTTTTCCTTCTCTTTTAGTAATAGTGCTATGCATACCTTTAGTTGGTAGGTAGCCCCATTTATTGGATGTGAATGAACAGACGTAGGGTCATCGAATGGTCATTAAAGGAAACATGTAGGAATAATTTAGCAATTTGTATCTAAGAGACTAGATCATTTCATAGGCAACTTCGAAGGGTGATCGAGGGACTATGATCTTTATCCGTGAAGGTCTTTTGCTAAAGTATCCCTACTTTCGAGGGACATGACCATTAATCTTAAGGCAACAAGAGAGGGTACCCTAGGGGTGCAAGTGTGAAGAGTGTGTTAATTTCAGTTATTTATCTTGAGATTAGGGTTTTCTATGTTCAATTATTAGTCTTTCCATATAATCCTAATTACTAGCAGTTATAAAGCGTACAGAAAATAAAATATGCGGAAAATAAAATTCCTATAGTATTACATGGCTTAGGGGAAGTTACATAATAGAAGAGTACAAGAAATTAAACCTATAACTTTTATATCCTCGGAGCATATACATAATTAGGAAAAACGCGAGAAGAAAAACCTAAATTATTACAATACGAATAATGCGACCTATACATTTATCTAAGAATTTAAATAGAAAAGAAAACAAAATACGAGATAAAGGGTTTTGAAAAAGAAGAGAAATATTTTAGTGTTTTAGAAAATATTTTTGAGTGATAAAAATAATTAATAAAATCTAAAATCTCTAATTGATTTTAATATTAAGAAAAAAAGGTTAATTTATTAATTAATTAGGAAAATTAAATATTAGTTGAAAAAACCTAATCCTAATTTATTAGCAAAAAAATTAGGTTAGTTTAATAATTGATTAATAAAAAAATTATATTTAGAAAAGGAAAAAAGTAAAGAAATTAGGTTAACAAGATAAGGAAAAAGGATTTGTATGGGGTAAGTGTTGAACTCATGCCCTCTATCTTCATGCGCTGCACTGCTTGCCACTAGGTCAAGCACTCGTTTGTGTTTGGAAATACGACCTAGATAATATATGTGAAATTGCTCGTTTGTGTTAAACCCATGCCCTCTTTGTTATACGCCTCTGTCTTGATCAGCGGTGCTACACTCTCATCCGGTTATACAATACAAACAAGTAAATATAATATATAACATGTGGACCGGAGAGGCGTCAGAGCCCTAGCTCCGGTCATCTTCTCCGGTGAGTTGATTTTTTGACCTGCAAAAAGAAAAAACGTTAGAGATCACGAATGGCCTTATCCCCCTAAATCGACCCTTGCGAATCCAATGGTGGCATTATTTTTAGCTAATTTGTCATGTACAATGAGAAACGACGAAAATAATGTAAATCTATTCAATAATGGTGATGTATTATCCTGGAATCACGGGCCTCATGCAAAGGATCAAACATGCACTAATTTGTCTCAGGAACACATTGCAAACGTTAGTTCAAGTCAAAGCATCATGAAAATTAAAATACAAAATTCACAAAACATGTAAAAATGGTGATGCATGGAATGCAGGTTTTAGGCCTCTTTGATCATCAAGAATGATCCAAGCTAACTCTATGATATCTTAGGAATCAATTTGAATGATTGCTTGGCCTTGAGGATGGCTGGAAATATGGTTTCGATTTCCACCTTCTTCTTGCAAATTTTTGTACACAAACCCTTGTTTCTCGCAGCCTCTTTTCGTGTCTCCTTTGGTCTGAATATGATGGATATATATAGATGAAGAGATTAGGTCAGAAGCATGGGCTTAGACTTTATATAAAACATGTCTTTGATTTGTTTTGGAAATAGATTGAAAAGTGATAAAACCATGGAGATTTAGTTGGAAAATAAGTATGCACAGTTTGTAGCTTGGTCATGGGCCTCCAAAATAATCAAATCGAAAGCCTTATGTGTCTTACACATTTATCTAATATTTATTTGATTTAATTTTGAAATTAAATGGATAAAAATAAAAATAAATGAAATTAAAATTAAAATAATACATGAAGGGACTTAGAGGTTTTATAAGGTGTCATGAACATGTTTAGACCTTAAAATATAGGTCCATTGGCCCAAAAGTCAAGTTTGCTTCAAACTGAATTTCATACATTTTCTCAAAATTGCCTAACTTGCACCAATCATATCTCACATAATTTTCATCATATGAAGGTGATCTTGGATTTTTTGGAAACCTCAAGATGTCACCTACAACTTTCATGTTGGTCATTTTCTCATTTTAGGATTTTAACTTGATGTAAATTGCTTTGATAAAAAGTGTCTTTTTGTTAACTTTTAAAATGACTTGTAATGTTTTGACCCATATCTCTCAAATGAAGCATTTTTTTGGCCTTGAGCTTAGAGAGTCAAATTTGTAAAGAATTGAATTTACATCAAAATGAGCTTTGGTTGAGAATTTTCTAATGAAGTATGTGAAAGTTATGCTTGGTCAAAGTTTAGTTGACTTCTCCTAAAGAAAACCCTAATTTAGCAACTTTTGACTTTTGATGAATCTTGATTTTTTTTGATGAATCATGATCAACCCTTGATCAAATGATGAATATGAGTTCAAAATGTTGACGTTGACAAAATTCTTGAAGTTTGACTGTTAATTGGTCAAAGTTGACTTTTTGCCCAATATAGTTAATTTTCAATCATCTGACTATTTGACTGAGCAAACTTGTGTTGCAATGCTTGAAACTTGGTACGAGGATACTTTGAAGCATATGAGAAACCATGAAGTCCAATTGAGGCATTAGAAGTCTAATTTTCCTTGAGAAAACCAAAACCCTAGTTATAGGTCAATGCTTAGAAGGAGGATTCATCTGATAAATTCTTGAGTAGTCTTGAGTACTTGAGAACCCTAGGTGCATGAGGAGATATTTTGAATCAATTTATCTTGAATAATGGGAGGGAAAATTTTGGGGTACAACACACATGATCATGACTCGTGCAGAATTTGTTCAAGAAATTTGCGTTGTTTTTCCATGGTGAAGAGGGAGCTACAAGAGATGTTGGACTAAGGGCTCATTCATGTCACCAGAGAAATGGTTGATGATCATGGAGTGCATATGATTGATGATAATTCTATAACTTGCTAGGTTTCTTATGTGAATTTGATTAAAAGATCTTTGATGGAGCTTCATGCTGAACTGTGTTTATTGAAGTACTTTGAACACGACCATTTATCTTGTCAAGTTTGTTCTAAAGATCCTAAAGTGTGTGATGTTTCTGAAATGATCTTTGGGATATGTTGAATCAAGAATATCTTTGTTTTACTAGACAGAAAGATGTTGAGGATGAAGTTAATGTGATTGTGCCTCATTTCAATACCTAAATCAATGGTTATTTCTTACAAAAAGCTGGGATCAATTGTTTCTCCCTTGGTTATTAGTCTGCTAGGGCACATTCCCTACAAAAATGATAATGTCGTTTGATTGGGAAAATGGCAAGTGAACTATTTTGCCTTGCAGTAATAAGAAGGAATTTCCCCCGGATATCGATCTCGAGGACTGTGTATAGTACCGAGTTTAATGCGTGGTTCAATTAAACAAAAACTTGATGTTTTCTTTGGTTTTAGATTTAACCTTAACAATTATGAAAATAAACATAATGTAAATTATGACCTTTTTTACTAGTATGAATATTATGCTAGGGGTAAGTGTGTGATTTTCCCTATAATGACCTTGGTTGTTGACTTCCTCAACCAGTTCATAACCTTCAACTTCCGGATCTTTAGGTTGTTTTCCCCCAAGTCTTCAGTGGGAAAACATTTGGTCAACCATCCTAATATCTAATTTCTTAGAAAATTATGATGCTACCAAACCTTCAATAAGATTGCACCGGTAACTATATGGTATCCCTAGTCCTAGGTGATATCTAATATAGTTTACTCGTATCAATAAACCTTAACAACAGCGGTCCAACCCTAATTTTTAATTGTAGATCAATCCTAATTAGTCCGATCAAGAAAACATTAGAAACATTGAACGAGTAAATTGATAGGAAACTATTGGATTAAAAGTCAATAATTCATAGTCATTACATTGCAAAACAAGGACACCCCGTAGCATTAGGGAGTTTAGCCGCACATAATATTCAAAGAAATTACAATAAGAAGGTTAGACATTACAAGATAATTGGATTCCGTTGATCTTCAATCGTGATTTCTCTTGAAAAATCTCCGTTCCCTGAATCCCTTGAAAGCTCCAATTTTTATTGTAGAATTCATCTAATGTCCAAAAGTCCTCCATTTGGTTGTCAAAACTGCCTCAAATAGTCAGAATTAATTGTTCTCGGTCTGAAACGTCCAAAACACCCTTCTGGGTCTCACTTAGAGTCAAATAAGAAAATTAGAAACACTCAATGTTTGGACCAACACGGCCCGTTTCAGGCGACACGGCCAACTGTGTTGGTCATCTTTCTATTCCCCAAGAGTCTTTAACTCTCAGCATGTCTGACACGGCCCATGTCGTGTGACACGGGTGGCCATGTTAGAACTCTGGATTTTATCTCTTCAAGTGCTCCTATTCCTGACATGGCCCGTGTCAGGTGACACGAGTGGCCATGTCAGGCTTGCTGTAACTTGCTGAAACTTCTCCGAGACCTCAAATTCCTCGACTTTTCTCGTACCGAGTACCTAAGATCCTTCCCCTGAACCTGAAACAGTCGCAACAACAAACCAAAGCATAAAACGAGAAATAACTTGAAATAAACTTAAGAAAATATAAAATATGGAGAAACTCAAGAAATATGAAATCATTCAAAAAGAAGAAAAATACGACACAAAACGATGTAGAATACCTGGATTATCATTAGACAAGTAACAAAAACATGATGAAAATGGTGACCGATCACAACCCCAAACTTAGTTCGTTGCTTGTCCTCAAGCAATGTTAAGGACAAATAGAATCAGACACCCCAAATTATCAACTTACCACAATAACACTGAGATCTTTCGCAACATGCTATTACTTTCCTTCCAAAGTTCTCCGCTTTCCCGAATTGAGTGTTCCGTCGCAGCTTAATATCAAGACACTACTTCACCTGTCAAGCTATCACCAAGTCTCTCGGGGTTAGTGTTTTCACTCATAGTTCAAAATATGAAATATCAACTTAGGAGTTTGAATATATTCTAAATTAATTTCACATACACATAACATACACTTTTTGAGGTCTTCGGGTTGTAATGCAGCTTAGGTACGGTAGGATAAACAACGAAAAATGGAAAATAACGGGTTTTGGGATCAGTGTCAGTGTTGTACTTCTCTTATCTGTGCTTCTTTTTTCATGGTTTAACCAATGGGATGTTCGAACACCTCCTTTTCAAGTTTTTGGGTTCTTCAATTTCACTCAAGTATTTCTTTTAAGCGTTTCTTTGCAATTTAACCGAGTTTCTTCTTTTCGGTAATTTTTTTCAATCATTTTTTTCTTCAAGACATGAGTGTCTTCAAAACTTCTCTTTTTTTTCGCACTTACCTATTTTCTCTAGGTGTTACTACCCCAAACTTAGAGCTTAGCACAGATTCAAGAAAACAACACTTAACTAAGCAAAGTAGGAAGTATTTTGCCATGGGTTATCATAAGTGATGATAAACAAAAAAAGTCAAATACATGCCCAACAGGGTTAATAATGGATAAACATTACAATGGGACGGATAGAAAGGCTCAAGGGTACAATATAAATAACATGCCTCAGTGTGTGTCATAATGCAGTTATAATCAACTAGAATACACGAAAACTCAGAGTGACAGAGACATACCTAACTATCTCTCATGATGAACCAATACATGTTTGGCTTTTTATGTCCTCACCATGTCGAGTAAAGTTGACAGATTCCATAATACCTTCCAGTTTGGTGTAACTTTCCACTCATCTCAGGGTGCACAAGTTACCTTTGTCGGTCAGCTCTTGATAGTTGGGCCCAATCACTCACTCAGTGTTATCAACTTCTAGGGGTCGTTCGTAACAAGCACAGTAAATGACGTGATCTTCTCATTCACTGTCACCAATTTTCATCACATGTCTGGACAATAATACCAAGATTCTGCACTAAAGAAATAAAATACTAAACCAAAACAATAGGTAAACGTAATAACTAAATCCCCCCTCACAACTAAACAAAACATTAGCCTCAATGATTTAGAACAAAATATGGGGAGGAGATTCACAATGCTCAGAGGAGGAGGGTGTGAAAAGTGCAACATCAAGCGTTGCATCATAGCATGCATCTCATCAATAGCATTCCCTTGGCGGTTTTTCTCTTCCTCCTATCTGGCATGTTCCGTACGGAGATCTCCTAGCTCCATTTGTACCCATGCCCATTGATCAAGAGACATAGAAGAGGACCCGTAACCCTGTTGGGTAGGTACAAACTGCTTTGAGCCGGAGCATCTTCCTCCATATCATTACCTGCAACAAAATCATCAGCTTGGTCGCCATCCCCTTCTTTTGGGACAACAATAGCATATAACCAGTTATCATTATCAGTAATATTAATTTCATCAGGGTTAGGCAACTTCAGAAGACATCTCTTACAACTCATTAGAGCATAACAGTCTCGCCTAACCTCAATCATGCTTTGTTGGATAAGAGCATTTAAGTCAATTTTTCTCAAAGCAGTAACCGGTGCTTCTTCAGCCAATATTGCACCACATTCATAATAGTCGGCAATTTGCACTATCATGCCGCCAACCAAAATTTCACCAGAAGTGGCTCGCCCAACTTCCCTAAGTGATCAGCCGCGAAAGAAGCGACATTCACTAGTGAATCATGGACCATGGAAAATAAAAAGAATAGTTCTCTCTTGGAGGCCACTCCGGTACTATCACCTCGCCCAAATAAGGTGTAAGCTAACCCTTTTTGGGGATATTTGAAACATGGGTTTTGTATCCACGATGCCTTTGCACCTTTAGGAATGTACCCAGGAAGACCTGTCATGGCCGTCCAAAAATCACCTGCAGTAAAAGAATCAAGCACAGCTCCATGTCCTACCCATGGGAGATGGAGACATTGTGCTAAATCCTCAATAAACATTTCATAATCAGCATTATAAAGGTAGAATTTCATATTACTATAATACTCTCTTACGGTACTTGCCCACCGTCTTTCCAGTTTAAACTCAAGAGTGCTCAGAAATTCTAAAGTAATATGCTCATTGTGATACGGTGGCTGAACCGACTGTTATACTGGTTTTGCGTTTTTTGTTCGCAAATGTTGCGGTAAGCAAAAGTTGCCACCGACTTTTATTTCATCCAACAAAGGAAAAGGAAAAAGAACAGAAAAGACCTTTTTTCGAGATGTTTCTGAGTACGGGGGGTAGATTATAGAAAGGGAAGGTATTATCACCCTTTCTACCCGTGGTTTTCCAAGGGCTCTTAGGTACTTGCTCATTTTGAAATTGCTTGTGTGTGCTTGCTTTGAAAAAGTTTTACTTCATGATAACCCTTGTATCAGTCCTCAAGAGTGTGACGAAGTTGTTTTGAAAATTGTTTTGAAAAGTGTTTGTGTGAAAATTTTGTTTGAGAAAGTACTTAGGAGCTAATCTACCTACTCGAAAAAAAGTTTGTTCGTTTTCCTTTAGACATCGCTATCCTATTATTAAGGAATAGGTAGCACCATCGTTGAAGTTTTAAAGGGATGTTCGAAGGGACGAAATGGTCTCTGAGGGAAACAAGTAAAGATACCTTAGCATTTCGAAGGAACTATCGTCATAAGATCAATTTGTAGGCAACTTGAGGGACAAGTAGGGACTATGATCTATATGAAAATTTTGAATCGCGGGTCATTTCTAAAGGTATCCCTACGTTCGAGGGATATGACCATTGTTTTCCGAAGCAACCAAGTAGAGTAAACCCTAGGAGTGAGCATGTGCAAGTGTATTTTTTCAGTTAATTATCTTTGCAAAATTAGGGTTTTCTACTGTTTTAATTTCAATTCGTCTTTCCATACAATCCTATACATACATCTAAGCATTTTATAGTTTGCGGAAATTAAAATGCGAGAAGTTGGAGTTCTAATTATTAAAAGGATTTGGGGAGATACATAATTATTTTTGTCTGAAAATAAAATGCGGAATTAAAAACCTACTTAAATCTATTACAAACTCGGAGCAATTACAATAATAATAAAAAGGAAAATTAAAAGCGCGCGTGGCGAATTAAATGCGAGAAATAATTAGAAAACCTAAAAATCTAATTTGAGGAAATATTTATGTTATTTATAAGGAAAAACTAGGTTATGTACAAAATTAAACCCTAATTCTAATTATTTTAAATTATAATAAAAAGAGAATTAAATTGCCTAAATTTAATTAAACTAATTAATTAATAAAATATTTTTTATGAAAAATGGTTTTTGATGTTTTTTATGATTTTTTGATTAAATAAAAAAATATGATTTTATGTTATTTGCAAAAAAGACATAATTAAAAAAAATAACAAGAAAAAGAATTAAAAATAAAAAGTGTGATTGGGCCTGCATAAACAACCCAGGGGTGTGTGTTTCTGATTTTTTGCTAGGCCCATGCATACTGAGCCCATTCCTGCTCCAAATCTTGTGCTTCTCTCCTCTGATGATACATGGTAGTCCCTCAATGTTGGAACGTGAGATTTGTCTGATGATGGATCTCAGGGCTGAGATCTGGCGTGCACGGTGGGTGCTAGTTTATGACGCATGCTGGATATGCATTTAAATGTTCATAAAATAAGAAAACGTTTGGACCTGGGATCGAACCCAGGTCCCTTGCTTCACATGTTCCTACCCCTGCCATCTGCATTGCGTTGGTTAGTTGTTAATGCAATAAAGCCAAAATATAATATGTAAAAAAGAGTGGGTAGGTTGGACAAAACAAAAATGCGCGCGTTGATTCAAATGTCCCAGTGGGATGGTGACAAATCATCTTCTTCTTCCCAGTCCGTCGTCTTAGGTGAAGCCCCTTTACCTATAGACAATATCTGTAGCTACAACCATGTGAATCTCAAAAGAACTCGAATAAGCAAGATAAATTAAATTCAAAATCACAGATCAACTAGGTTTGATCTCGTGAGTATGATAATACCCATCTCGTTCCCTGATTTTGCATGTATTAAAAAGCCATGAAACGCAAACTCAAACCCTAATAATGGCAGTTGTCCATGTATGCGTCAAAACTTGCAATTAGTGATTCAAACATGTTCTAAACATCCATACAAACAAGAATGCATGATCAAAAAGTATTTATAACGCATGTATGGCTGTAATTGTTTTTGAAAATAAAATGCAAACTGTGATCGGGTTGGTCGTGATTCTGGGAGTTTTGACACTTGAAAACAATGCAATTAGTCTCAGTGTGTCTCCAGGAATACGTTGCAACCTTTAGAACCCCTTGAATCTGCATCAAAATCCAAATTCAATGGTCACTTTTCCTTGAATTTCAAGCTTATGTACAGGGTATCTTTTGAGCAACTGCGCCTCTGTCCTCTCTCCCTAGGGTTCAAACCAGCCTCAGTATATGTATTGAATCCAATTAGGTTAACAATTTTGGATCCAATCTTGGAAGTTGATGGATAAAATCTTTGATCTTCAAGTCATATTCTTTCATTCCAAACTTGGCCAAATCATGCCTTTTTTGCCTCAAATTGCCTTGATTCAATTTGATCTGATTACGCCAGCTTAATTAGATCTGATTTTCATCAAAATCAGATCAACAAATCAATCTTTTATATTTTTGGTCATTTATTTGATTTAATATGATTTTTAATAAATAAAAATCAAGATAAAATAAATAAATAGAGAAAATAATATATGGTTACTGATTTGGATCATGGGCCATGTCCCTAACAAGATACAATCCTGAAATGCTAGGCCCATTTGACAAAAAAATGCACTTTTGAGCACATTTGACTTTTGGCAATTTTCAAAAAATGGTCAATTTTGACAATGCATAAGTCTTCCAATTTTAAACCTATAGAGGTGTTATTGGACTTTTTAGAAATCTTAAGATGTCCCCTAAACAACCCTTTTAGTCTCATCTCGATTGGGTCTTCCATGTTCATGTAAGAAGCTTTGACCCAAAAGGTGTTTTTGTTGACTTTTCAAAAAGACCTATAATGTAGAAATTCGTATATTTTATGAGTGCATTTTTTGAACTTGAGGGATGAAGATGAGTTGTAGGAAATTGGATTCTCTTCAAAATGAGCCTTGGATGAGAAATTTCTGATAAAGTATGAGAAAGTTATGCTTGGTCAAAGTTTGGTTGACTTTTCCTGAGAAACCCTAATTTAGCAACTTTTGAGTTTTGATGAATTAGGAGCATTCCTTGAGGAATCATGATCAAAACTTGATCAAATGATGGATATCACTTCAAAATGTTGATGCTGACCAAAAATATTGAAGTTTGACTGTATGTGGGTCACAATTGACTTTTGACCTAATATAGTCGATTCTCAAGCATCTGAGCAGTTGACTAAGCAAACTTATTGTGCAAGGTATGAAACTTGACATGTATGATCTTGTGAACATATTAGGACCATTGAAAGGATTTGAGGCCTTTGGAGTTCACCCATCTTGATGAAAATGGAAACCCTAGTTGGAGGTTCATTGCTTTAGGAGAGAGTTTGTCTGGTCAACTCTTAAGTATCCTTGAGCAAGTTAAGGGTCTTAATGAACATGTGTTGAGTAAAATGGGAGGGAAAATTTTGGGGTACAATAGCTGCCCCTGTTCAATCTTCTTAGACCTGAGGATATAGATTGGCTTGTCTACCTTTCGTGATCTGAAGGTGGAAGATGATTGAACACTAGAGTGCCCAGAAATTTACACTCGCATGAAGTGCATGGTGATCGATCGATAATATCGAGAATGAGATTACAGATGCCATTTGGAAGGTGTAGGAGAATCGCCAGAGATGGGCTTAAAGATGCCATCTAGAGAAGATATAGGTTGCATAAGAGATTCCTTTGCGAGAATTCCTGTACCTTCCGCGGAGGAGGACCTCACTGAGGAGAGTTGATTTATGTCTTGGGAAATAGAGTATAAGAGCTTCAGTTGTCCATTACTCTACCGAGGAGTTAATTCTTGATTAAGAAGGTGGAAGTGAACTGCAAATCTGGTCAGGATCCAGGCTATACAGTGACTTACTGAGGAAAGGTGAACTTGGCCATAACTAGTCGGGTCCAGGTCTTACCGTGTTGTAAACTGTTATTTGAAGACAAGAGAGAAGGAACCTGGATAGTAGGGTTGCTTCGAAATGAGATTCTGGATAGTAGGGCTATGAGAAGGAACCTGGATAGTAGGGTTACTTCGAAATGAAAGCCTGGATAGTAGGGATATGAGAAGGAACTTGGATAGTAGGGTTACTTCAAAATGAAAGCTTGGATAGTAGGGCTATGAGAAGGAACCTGGATAGTAGGGTTACTTCGAAATGAAAGCCTATATTGTAGGGCTATGAGAAGGAACCTGGATAGTAGGGTTACTTCGAAATGAAAGCCTAGATAGTAGGGCTATGAGAAGGAACCTGGATAGTAGGGTTACTTCAAAATGAAAGCTTGCATAGTAGGGCTATAAGAAGGAACCTGGATAGTAGGGTTACTTCAAAATAAAAGCCTGGATTGTAGGGCTATGAGAAGGAACCTGGATAGTAGGGTTACCTCGAAATGAAAGCCTGGATAGTAGGACTATGAGAAGGAACCTGGATAGTAGGGTTACTTCGAAATGAGAGCCTGGATAGTAGGGCTATGAGAAGGAACCTGGATAGTAGGGTTACTTCGAAATGAAAGCTTGGATAGTAGGGCTTATGAGAAGGAACCTGGGTAGTAGGGTTACTTCGAATTGAGAGCCTGGATAGTAGGGATATGAGAAGGAACCTGGATAGTAGGGTTACTTCGAAATGAAATCCTGGATAGTAGGGCTTATGAGAAGGAACCTGGGTCGTATGGTTACTTCGGAGTGATAGTGTAGATTAGTTGACCCGTTTGGTTTCGAGAATTGAGTTTCCATTAGTTGTCTGCAGACGTGACCTGTATAACCGCTGGAATTGTTGAAGATAATAGTCTTTCCCGAAAAGATAACATGGTTAATTATATGTGATGCATGAAATGCATGGTGGGATGATGTTCTCAAAACAAATGAGATTATGCTGTATGTGATATGTATGCGCATGTCATGATGTATGTACATGAAATGCTATTGGGGTACGTCTGAGTCTGGGAAAATAAATCCCTGACTGCTACTGGAGAATATAACATTCCTGACTGTTGTAGAGAATTTTGGTTATTCTACTTCCGTCGGGGATGGTGAACGGAAATGATTATGCTGGAGATTAACTCTTTGTTATTCATGAATATTCTGTCAGGAAGAGATTCTTTTCGAGAATAATAATGCGGAGAAATAACTCTGTTGGAGGATGAACTTCCATAGCCGAATGGATAAACTCCGTCGGAGATTGAGCTTCTGTATCCAGAGAAATAAAATTTGCTTGGGAGATGAAATTTACTGACCCGCTTGCGATTATGAAATTCGGATGGGAATATAGCTGTCAGGTTTACGAATGACCCTGGCTGGGGAGATTACTTTCTATTTCTGGAAAGCCGACATCAATATTTTTTTACTCTGTGGGGAATGTATGCACTGATGGTTGTGCTCCAAAACTGTTTCCGTCTCGGTACCAGCTGGGCAGAGTAACTGTCAAGCCTGACACTTCTTGTTTTTGCCCCTATTTCTGGAATTACGAGTAATTGTCTTTTTGTTTCTTATGTAAATAATTATGAGCAACAATCATATTCAAATGCATATGTAAAGAATAAATCATTGGACGTTCTTGCAAAACAAAACAGAAAAAGAAAAAAACTCAAAGTTTCTTGTGAAAATGATTTTGTATTGATTTTTGAAGTTGACCTGTAATAGGCGTCTTCGTACAAGGAGGATGACGCTCTAGTAAGAGAACACCGCCGTAAAAATAGAAACTATACAATTTTGTGTAAAAGAAAACAGCTATGTGAAACAATCCCATTGAGTTCCAACTCTGCTATTGCCCTCATGTCTTCGAGCGTCTAATCACTTTGCTACTTGGCCGAAGGTTGATTAGATTGATCGGTGTCGTCCGAGCTAGATAGTCGATACCGAAGTCTAGTCGCAAGATGATCCAATGGGACATAGTGATACGCTTTTCATCCCTTACTTTTGCTTAGACTGCCCTTTCGGGTTTTTAGTCCACCGGGATACCCTTTTTTGCCCAAGTCGCCTTTCCAGGTTTTCGGCTTGCCGGGTGTACGGATTTTTCCATTTTCATCCCTTATTTTTGCCCAAACCCTTTTGGTTCACCGGGAAGCCCTTATTTTTTCCTAGGCCAGTCAACCCAGCGGGTCTTTTAATCAGGCGTAATATCTTTTCACTATGTCTGCATTGACATGGTGAGGAAGGTCGTCACCATCCATGGTGGTTAGAATCATAGCTCCGCCCGAGAAAGTGTTTTTAACCACAAATGGCCCTTCGTATGCGGGGGTATATTTGCCCATGGGATCACCTTGAGGCAGTATGATGCGCTTGATCACTAGATCCCCAACTTGATATTCTTGACGTCTGACTTTCTTTTTAAAAGCCTTGATCATTCGCTTTTGATACGTCTGACCATGACAGATAGAGGTAAGTCTCTTCTCGTCGATTAGATTTAGCTGATCAAGTCGAGTTTGGATCCATTCGTCTTTGTTCAAACCCGCATCCTTCATAATCCTAAGAGAAGGTATCTGAACTTCGATGGGTAGGACTGCCTCCATGCCATATACCAGAGACTAGGGTGTTGCCTCTGTCGACGTCCGTGATAAGGTATGGTATCCATGAAGATCAAATGGTAACATCTCATGCCAGTCTTTGTATGTCACCATCAT
Source organism: Vicia faba (assembly GCA_948472305.1). Taxonomy (NCBI): domain Eukaryota; kingdom Viridiplantae; phylum Streptophyta; class Magnoliopsida; order Fabales; family Fabaceae; genus Vicia; species Vicia faba. Next base: position 420,214,753 of record OX451739.1, on the reverse strand, counting down.
CTTCTGTACAATTTTCTTGATGTTGTTATTAGCCGCTTCAACAACACCATTCATCTTCAGCCGGTAGGGAGAAGAGTTATGATGCTGTATCTTGAACTATTTACAGAGCTCGGTGATCACTGTGTTGTTGAGATTCGTACCATTGTCAGTAATAATTCTCTCTGGCATGCCATACCGACAGATTAGATTATGTCGGATAAACCGCGCCACCACATTCTTGGTTACAGTAGCAAAAGAGGCCGCCTCAACCCACTTCGTGAAGTAATCAATGGCCACTAGAATGAAGCGATGTCCATTGGAAGCAGTGGGCCTGATTTCTCCGATCATGTCGATGCCCCACATTGCAAAGGGCCACAGAGCTGTTAAGACGTTTAAGGGAACTAGAGGCACATGCACCTTATCAGCATAGATTTGGCACTTATGACAAGTTCGAGAGTGCTGATAACAGTTGGCTTCCATAGTGGACCAGTAATATCCTGCCCGTAGGATCTTCTTAGCCATGGTATGTCCACTGGAATGGGTTCCGAAGGTACCTTCATGTAGATCTGTCATGATACTCTCTGCTTCGCTCTTGTCTACACACCGTAGTAATGTAGAGTCATGATTGCACTTGTAGAGGATTCCATTGCACTTCGGGATACTCTTGAGCCTCGAGATACCTTTTGACTTCATGAAACCAGGGTTTGTCTGCCACCTCTTTGGTATTAATTTCACAGTAGTGTGCTGGTTCTTCCAACCTCTCAATGGTGATTTGGGGAGCTTCGTTGTCCCACCTAACTTTGAACATAGAAGACATGGTAGCTATCGCGTCCGCTAATTGATTCTCCTCTCGCAGGAAATGTTCAAAATTTACCTCCTCAAAGTGTGGGAGCAATGTCAACACGTACTCTTTGTATGGGATGAGATTTGGATTCTTCGTATCCCATTCGCCTTTGATCTAACTTATTACCAAGGCTGAATCCCTGAAAACATTCAGGAACTTGATCCTGAGGTCAATAGCGGCCTTGAAACCCATGATACAAGCTTCATACTCCACCATGTTGTTATTGCAATTGAAACATAGTCGGGCGGTGAAAGGAGTATGACAACCCTCAGGAGATATGATTACAGCGTCGATGCCATTACCAAGTGCATTCGAAGCCCCATCAAAAACCATAGTCCATCGGGATCCCTCTTCGGGTCCTTCATCCGGTCCGGGTTCTTTGTAGTCAGTCACCAGCATAATATTCTCATCCGGGAATTCAAAATTCATGGACTGGTAGTCATCCATAGCCTGATGAGCCAAATGATCAGCCAATATACTCCCCTTGATTGCTTTCTGGGTTGTATATTGTATATCGTATTCGGTTAAGATCATCTTCCATCTTTCTGTTCTTCCGGAGAGAGCGAGTTTCTCGAAGATGTATTTGATTTGATCCATCTTAGATATCAACAATGTAGTGTGGGTCAGCATATACTGTCTTAGTCGCCGAGCAGCCCATGCCAAAGTGCAATAAGTTTTCTCGAGCAGTGAGTATCGTGTCTCACAGTCGGTAAATTTTTTGCTAAGGTAGTATAGTGTGTGCTCTTTTCGACCAGACTCTTCATGCTGCCCCAACACACACCCCATTGAATTGTGTAGCACTGTTAAGTACAATATCAAAGGTCTTCCTTCAACTGGAGGCATCAGAATTGGTGGTTCTTGAAGGTATTTCTTTGATTTTTTCGAAAGTTGTCTGGCATTCGTCATTCCACTTTACCACTTGATCTTTCTTCAGAAGCTTGAAGATGGGCTCACAAGTAGCAGTCATATGTGAAATCAACCTGGAGATATAATTCAAGCTTCCCAAGAAACCTCTAACTTCCTTCTCTGTATGGGGAGCTGGAATTTCTTGTATGGCATTTGCCTTCGCAGGATCTACTTGGATGCCTTTGTCGCTGACGATGAAACCCAGGAGTTTACCAGACCTTACCCCGAAGGTGCACTTGTTCGAATTCAACCTCAACTTGTATATCTTCAACCTGTCAAACAACTTTTGTAGATGATCAAGGTGCTCTTCCTTAGTTTGAGACCTGGCTATCATGTCATCAACATAAACTTCGATCTCGTGGTGAATCATATTATGGAACAAAGCGACCTGGCACGTTGGTAAGTTGCCCCAACATTCTTCAACCCAAAAGGCATCACCTTGTAACAGAAGGTGCCCCACTGTGTGATGAAGGTTGTCTTCTCCATGTCTTCAGGAGCCATCTTGATCTGGTTGTAGCCAGAGAAACCATCCATGAAGGAGAAGATTTTGTGTTGCACGGTGTTGTCAACCAAAACTTCAATGTGAGGAAGTGGGAAGTCATCCTTGGGGCCTACCCTGTTCAGATCTCTATAATCCACACACATTCGTACCTTACCATCCTTCTTAGGTACCAGAACAACATTAGCAACCCACTTTGGGTAGGAGGTAACAACTAAGAACCCTGCATCGAACTGCTTCATGACTTTTGCCTTGATTTTCTCTGACATTTCAGGGCGCATACGACGAACCTTCTATTTAACCGGAGGAAAGTCTTCTTTGGTCGGCATACGATGAACCACGATATCAGTGTCTAAACCTGGCATGTCTTCATATGACCAAGTGAAGATCTCAACATAGTCGTGCAACATTTGTATCAACCGCTGCTTGATCTTAACTTCCAGATTTGTGCCGATCTTGACTTCTTTTCTGTCCATCTCCGTGCCCAGGTTTATCGTCTCAACCGGCTCTTCATGAGGTTGTATAGCCCTTTCTTCTTGTTGTAATAGTCTAGCAAGTTCTCCAGGCACCTCACAATCATCCTCACCTTCATCTTCAGCTTAGTTGATCGTATTTTCAAAGTCATAACTGGCAGTATCAGAGTTGTTATCAATAGGATCCAGAGTGGATACAGATCTGCAGTATGATACGTGAGTGTGTGTAATAGCATAACTGTTTTGATAAAGTGAAAACAGAAAAGAAAAACAAAGAGCGTAAAATTTGGATGCAAGGAACTTCCAATGCTTTATTGATGATATATGAAATGACAAATAATAGCCCTCACAAACAAAGCCAATATGCCTCGGGCAAGGAACAAGGCTGTAGAGTTTAAAATTGTTTATTACAAATCTCAAAACAAGTAAGACAATTACTGCGGAATAAAAGAAACTGGTATAAAGTCCCTAGCCGTCCAATTACTCGGTCCACCGTTGGTAGTTGGGTAGATCCAGCTATCAATGTCTGAGTCTTCCTCGCTGTCTTCAATGACATTAATTCCCTGATTGCTTATGTAGCTGTGCCTCTGTCCTCTCTCCCTAGGGTTCAAACCAGCCTCAGTATATGTATTGAATCCAATTAGGTTAACAATTTTGGATCCAATCTTGGAAGTTGATGGATAAAATCTTTGATCTTTAAGTCATATTCTTTCATTCCAAACTTGTCCAAATCATTCCTTTTTTGCCTAAAATTGCCTTGATTCGATTTGATCTGATTAGGCCAGCTTAATTAGATCTGATTCTCATCAAAATCAGATCAACAAATCAATCTTTATATTTTTTTTGTCATTTATTTGATTTAATATGATTTTTAATAAATAAAAATCAAGATAAAATAAATAAATAGAGCAAATAATATATGGTTACTGATTTAGGTCGTGGACCATGTCCCTAACAAGATACAATCCTGAAATGCTAGGCCCATTTGACAAAAAATGCACTTTTGAGCACATTTGACTTTTGGCAATATTCCAAAAATGGTCCATTTTGACAATGCATATATCTTACAATTTTAACCCTAGAGAGGTGTTCTTGGACTTTTTAGAAATCTTAAGATGTCTCCTAAATAACCCTTTTTGTCTCATCTCAATTGGTTCTTACATGTTCATGTAAGAAGCTTTGACCCAAAAGGTGTTTTTGTTGACTTTTCAAAAGGACCTATAATGTAGAAATTCATATCTTTTTATGAGTGCATTTTTTGAACTTGAGGTCTGAATATGAGTTGTAGGAAATTTGATTCTCTTTAAAATGAGCCTTAGATGAGAAATTTATGATAAATTATGAGAAAGTTATGCTTGGTCAAAGTTTAGTTGACTTTTCCTGAGAAACCCTAATTTAGCAACTTTTGAGTTTTGATGAATTAGGAGCATTCCTTGAGGAATCATGATCAACCCTTGATCAAATTATGGATATCAGTTCAAAATGTTGATGTTGACCAAAAATCTTGAAGTTTGACTGTATGTGGGTTACAGTTGACTTTTGACCTAATATAGTCGATTCTCAAGCATTTGAGCAGTTGACTGAGCAAACTTCTTGTGCAAGGTATGAAACTTGACATGTATGATCTTGTGAACACATTAGGACCATGGAAAGGATTTTAGGCCTTTGGATTTCACCCATCTTGATGAAAATGGAAACCCTAGTTAGAGGTTCAATGCTTTAAGAGAGAGTTTGTCTAGTCAACTCTTGGGTATCCTTGAGCAAGTTAAGGGTCTTAATGAACATGTGTTGAGTAAAATGGGAGGGAAAGTTTTGGGGTACAACACTCATGGATCGACACTTCATCGTGCATGAACTTTAGCATCCCTAAACTGTGAAACATCCTATCAATCTCATCATGTTGCCCTAATTCTTCAAGAGTTTTAGTCCATATATACCTTGTCGGTGTCAACTTTCGCTTAAGAAGCACAACATACCTCCGGGCATGTTCCGGTCCTTCAAAAATGATACTGTATGCATTGGGTGCATGAATGGTCCTCCTCTTTGCCCTTGATGTCTCTGCCACTGCCTTTCCTCGATCGGTCTTTTTTGGGGGCATTTTGGGAACCTGAAAAAGAAGAGAAAACTAAAATTACTAAATTAGTAAAAAGCTACCGGTATGCGGTAGATGAGGTATTTTGGAGAAGCTTTTGTGAAGGTGGATGGGGGGTTTTGAATCTTTTTTAATGGTGAAAATTGAAGCTTTTTGTGTTGGAGGTTATGGAGAAAATACGGTTTTATGTAGAAGAGAGAGTGAGATTCGAAGTAGTGAGTGTAAAGATTGGGTGAAGTGTTATAAAAGCAGGTGGGGTACATATAAAAAAATAAGAAATACAAAAAAATTTCAAAGTTCATCAGCCCATAACGGGTCGTGCCGGTCGACCACGCCCGAGTTCCAAAAACCTTGTGTTTTCACAAAAATGCTTCAGTAAGAATGACACGGGCCGTGCCTAGTGACATGATCTACCATGTTGCACGTCCGAGTGTTCCCATTTTCCCACTTGCACATATTTAATTCAGTGAGAATGACACATGATGTGTCCGGTGACACGGACTACTGTGTTTCACGTCTGAGTGATCCCAATTTTCCACTTGCACCCATTTCCTTTAGTGAGTATGACACAGGCCATGTCCGGTGACACGGCCTACCTGTTGCACGTCTGATTTTTGTGAAATTTTTTCTCTTTTGCATTATTTTCTCCTCTCTCGATAAACTCCCTTTTAGCGCACTTGGTTCCTTTGTAAGACACTGTAATTACTTACACAAATACACAAAAATACGACAAAGCAAAGACAAAAGTTAGAATTAAAATGCACGGGTTACCTCCCATGAAGTGCTTAGTTTAACGTCACATGGCTCGACGGTCGTCCATCTTACCCTCTAAGACGGACATTATCAATCAACCCATCTACTTGCCCAGTGTAACAAGACTTCAATCTTTGTCCATTCACTTTAAATGTGCACCATTAGCTTGATTTTTCAATTCTATTTCTCCATGGGGAAACACTCTGAACCAAAAATGGTCCGGACCATCTGGATTTTAACTTTCCAGGAAACAACTTCATCCTGGAATTGAACAACAACACCAGTTGTCCTTCCCAAAATTCCTTCCTTATGATCTTCTGATCATTCCATTTTTTTGTTTGTTCTTTATATATCTTGGCATTCTCATAAGCCCGATTCCTAAGCTCTTATAACTCATGAAGTTGAAGAGTTCAAGATTCGCTAGCTTTCAAAAGATCACAATTTAGTAACTTGGTAGCCCAAAAGGCTTTATGATCGAGTTCGAGCGGTAAATAACATGCTTTACTGTAAACCATTTAATAGGGAGACATACATATAGGGGTTTTGAACACAGCTCGTACACCCATAGTGCATCTTATAGCTTTATAGCCCAATATTTCCGAGAAGCGCTAACAGTTTTTTCAAGTATCTGCTTTATCTGTCTGTTAGATACTTCAACCTGTCCACTTGTCTGAGGGTGATACAGGGTGTCAATCTTGTGCTTCACATCATACTTCTTCAACAGATTCTCCATCAGCTTGTTTAAGGAGTGAGTACCATCATCCATGATTAGGGCCCTTGATACCCCAAATCTAGAGAAAATGTTGTTTATGAGGAAATTGACCACCATTTTAGAATCATTTATGGGTAATGCGACAACTTCCACCCACTTTGACATATAGTTGTCTGCGACCAAAATGTAATTATTTCCAAAAGAGGGTGGAAACAGTCCCATGAAGTCTATTCCCCACACATAAAATAGTTCTACCTCAAACATAGAATTCTGAGGCATCTGGTTCCTTTTTGAAAAGTTACACGTCCTCTGACATTGGTCACATTCCTTTACAATGCTATGAGCATCTTTAAGCAGAGTTGGCTAGTACAACCTAGACTTGAGGACTTTTCTAGCTGTTCTATCTCCATTAAAATGTCCTCCATATTCTGAGTCGTGACAAGATCTTAGTACATCTTTCTGTTCTTCCTCGGGGACACACCTTTGAACCAATCCGTTTATTCCATTTTTGTACAGGAATGGTTCATCCCACAAATAAAACCTGCAATCATTCAAAAACTATTTCTTTTTGTTAGAGTCAAAATCATCGGGTATTATTCCACCTACAAAATAATTTGAATAGTCAATAAACCACGAAGAACCAATCATAGCTAGTATTCATTCTTCAATAAACTCATCCTTAATTGGATGTTTCCCCTCTGTTTATTTTATCAGAGACATCCGAGATAAGTGATCAGCAATAATATTTTCACATCCCCTTTTGTCCCGGATCTCTAGATCAAACTCTTGCAGGAGTAAGACCCACCTTAGTAGCCTTGCTTTTGATTCCTATTTAGAAAAAAGATATTTCAAAGCATCATGGTCAGTATAAACAATTACTTTTGACCCCAATAGATAGGACCTGAATTTGTCAAAAGCATACACCACTACTAACAACTCCTTTTTAGTGGTTGCATAGTTCATCTAAGTTGGACTCAACACATGACTTGCATAGTAGATCACATGCAAAAGATTTTCTCTTCTCTATCCTAACACTGCCCCTACTGCTATATCACTTGCATCACACATGATCTCAAATGGTAGAGACCAATCAGAAGAAATTACTATAGGGGCAGACACCAACTTACTCTTCAAAGTTTCAAAGGCCTCGCCGCACTTTTTATCGAAAATAAACGATGTATCCTTCACAAGCAGACTAGTCAGAGGCTTCACAATCTTGGAGAAATATCTTATGAACCTACGGTAGAATCCCGCATGTCCTAAGAAACTTCTTATTCTCATTCATTGGTAGGGGTAAATTTGCTATCACCTCCACTTTGGCTTTGTCAACTTCAATTCCCTTATGGGAAATCTTGTGACCCAACACTATACCTTCACGCACTATGAAATGAAACTTCTCCCAATTGAGAATCAAATTGGTCTGCTAACATCTTTCTAGCACAAGAGACAAGTTAGTCAAGCAATTCTCAAAAGAAGATCCGAAAATCGAAAAATCACCCATAAACACTTCCATGTGCTTTTCAAGCATGTCAGCGAATATGAATGTCATACATCGCTAAAAAGTAGAAGGTGCATTACACAACCCAAATGGCATTCTCCGTTAAGAAAAAATACCATAAGGGCATGTGAATGCAATCTTCTCTTGATCTTCTAGAGTTACCTCAATATGATTGTATCCCAAATACCCACCAAGAAAACAATAGTAATCATAACCAGCTAACCTTTCCAACATTTGGTCAATAAATGGTAAAGGAAAGTGGTCCTTTCTTGTAGAAATATTCAATCTTCAGTAATCTATGCACACTCGCCAACCTATAACAGTTCTGGTAGGATTCAACTCATTCTTCTCATTTTTTATGATAGTTGTTCCCCCCTTCTTAGGTACCACATGAATAAGACTTACCCATGCACTTCCAGATATAGGGTAAATAAGACCCACATCCAACAACTTCACAACCTTTTTCAAACAACTTCTTTCATAGCAGGGTTGAGTCTTCTTTGGGGGTGGACAAACAATTTCTGATGATCTTCCATCAATATCTTGTGCATGCAAACTGTGGGACTAATACCTTTCAAATCTTTAATGGCCCATCTGATAGCACACTTGTATTTCTTGAGCACTTTGATGAGTTGGTCTTCTTTAACTTCTTTTAAGCTAGAGTTGATAATAGCTGGACATTTCTCTTGAGTGTCAAGAAAGATATACTTCAGATTTTCAGGCATCTGTTTCAACTCTGTTCCCTTTTTCACCTCTTGTTTTTCTTCAGGACACTATGGTTATCGTAAATCTTCCCACCGTTGTGGTTTTGATCTATTCCATGGAGGTTTTGCTTCAAACATGGCTAGAACTTCATATTCTTTCTCATCTATTTCCTCATTGCTTTCAAAAATTGACAAGCTAATAACTCTCTCCAAAGGCAATTCAGGAAATTTCCTTTGAGCTGAGTTAATGAACATTTTGTCCAACATTTCAATGTTTTTACTTGTATCTTCCTCATCTTTAAATTTCTTGGTGTCTCTCACATTAATTTTCAGCTTCTTATCATAGACCTTGAGGGTCATAGTACCTTCCTAAATATCTATCGCGCATCTTCCCGTCTCTAAAAAAGGTCTTCCCAAGATTAGTGGGATTTACTCATTGTCATACCACAAATTTTTCCTACCTATTTTGCTCTTATCTGGCTTAGGCTTTGCATTTCATTTGCATCATTTTCATTAGGTCAATCACACATCATTCCTTCATTCAATAAGGAAGTGGTTCAGAATAAGAAGTTGTGTTAATTAGAGTTTCTATTGGTTTGAGTTTTCTTCATCATACAAAGGAAGATTTATCTGGTTCTTGATCATTGGATTATGTGAAATTAGGGATTTGAGGCAAGGTCATCATGGATTCCTTCTCCTCAAGCTATAAAAGCCATTCTCCATCAAAATTCATCAGAGCCTGAATTGGGGTTTATTTCCTTATTGTTTGTTAAGAGACTAGGGTTTTGGATCCATGGTTATTGTGAAATTCTTCTTTCATCTTCCATCAAAGATTTCACAAATATCAGGTGCATCAAGGTTTTAACTTGTGATGTTTAAGTTTCATCATATTTCAATTAAGAATTAGGGTTTCAGTATGCTTTGAGGCTTTCTACATCATTCAAGATGAATTCAATTGGTTGCTTTATCAAATATGGTTGGACTAGGGTTTTGGAATTTCTTTCGCATCTTAAACCATCTTCTTATCATTGGGATTTTAAGCAAATTCTCAGGGTTTTATCAAGGGTCTAATTGAGAAGCTAGGGTTTGGTTTCTTTCTATCATCTCAAGGGTTTTATGTCAAAGAACATCTTGGCGGTCTTTTTCTTTCTACACTTTAAGTCATACTTTCATTTTCAAAGATTCAAGGCATTGATACTTTGTTACTCGTTAAAGTCAAGGTATTCTTACTCCATAAAGTACTTGTTGTCCCTAATGCAAGAGGATTTGGACTTAAAATTAAAGATGTTCATTCTAGTGATTGGTTTGAGATTCATTCATTCATCATCATCACGACAAAATGGATAAACAAGATTCAAGATTCAACCAAAGGTCTAAGACTTATCCAATATCCATAAAACAAATTCATCATTCATAAATTCAAAGAGAATACATTCAAGTTTCATATTCATTACATATTGAGCAATTTACAAGGAAATTTACAAAGATAAAAATACAAGTTACAAGTCTTATTTACAAAGAAAAGATAATTATTATTCAAACTTCTTGCCCCATCTTCAAGCGTCTTGTTCTCACTCCTTGCTATAACTTCTTATTCAAGTCTTCAGCCTTGCCTTGCCTTCTTTACCTTCCATCAATGTCACATGAAAACAAACAAAGAATTAGTTAGAACAATCATCATCCAAACATAATCCATAACAAGTTTTCACAATAAAAGGTTTTCCTTTTTAACTTCATCATTAGGGTTGAGCAAGGAATCATAATACATGGGTTTAAATTTAATCATGTGCCAAAGCCCAACAAAGGCCTCATTATCTTGAAAATAAAATCAGATTATATCATTGGCCCAAGAGTGTTCCTATTGCAAATCACAAAACTGTTTTGGTTCACAATAAGATAACTTACTGCAGTAACAAAATCAATAAAAACATTGTCAAAAACTCAGACATGCTGCAAACAGTCTACTCTACTGTAAAACCAAATACAACAAGCCAAAACAGCCCCAAATAACCCCCTGCGAAGACAGCCTCCTATGCTGTCCCAAAGAGAGCTACTACTAGCCTATAGAAACAGGCCAAAAAACCTGTCCACTCCCCTCCAAAACCTGTCAACATTTTACACAAATGGCTAATAAGAGTTGCATCAAAAAGGAATTTAAAAACATACCAAAACAGTTCAAAAGTCATGTTATCTTTCCCCCCAAAACCTTTGTTTCAAGGATATAAGAGACAAAAAAACAGATAAAAAAATACGGTACAGAAAGAGAAAACCAGAGAGCTACTGTTCACAACAACAAATGGCAGCAGCTCAAACCACAAAACCTGAATATCCCTTCATCCTTTTCCTTACACAAAACCCCTTCAGAAAATGGAAAAGGAGAACATTATTCATAATATCACATAAAACCGCAGCAACCAAAAAGATCCAAACCCTAAAATTTGTCATCATTTTCCTATATGCTAAACCCTTCAGAAATGGTAAGGTATAAAGGAATCGCGAGTTCCGAATCATAAAGCAGAGGAAGAAAGAAATATTTTTGCAAGAATTTCAGAGAGGTTCGAAGAACACAAAAAAGAAAGACTCAAAAAGATCTCACGTGATTGGTAATTGCAAATCACGTCCTCTCTTTATTTCTCCTTCCTTTTATCCTTTGTCTTTTCATATTTTTGGCGTACATAACGATTTTGTAACATTAGGGTTTTTACCCCTTTCACAAATCTTCGCATTTTTTCTGTAAATCAAACAATAAGCCGTTAGTAAAACATAATAACTAAGCGAGATCACATGAAATCATAAAATAAATCAAAGAAATTAGAGAGGAAAGTCATAGAATCAGGGTGGCGCCGCCGTAGGTTTGGCGTGCCACCACACCATATCACCAACGTCATCTTTTCTTAGATAAGAGAGACAGAGAGAGCGAAGACAAAATCATAGATCACAATGCAACCATGTGAAATCTAGAAGGATGGAGAATACAGTAGCGATGCGAGAAAGAAGAGGAACATGTTTGAGAGAAGATAATGATACGAATGACACAAATAATTAGGCTTAGGTTGGTTCAAATTTTATTTTAATAAATTTGTTTATGTTAAGTTTTAATGTGTTTTTTTTTTTGGTTTTGTTTTAATCTTATATTTAGAAATAGGTTTAAGATAACCTGAGTTATGATTGACCATTGTTAATCTGTGTTAAGTTGTGGATGATTTTGAGTTAACATTGTTATTAAGAGATAAACAAGCTTTGGATCTCACGTACATCCCCTCATCATAGCTTATTATGCACCATCAATATTTACCATCAAATCTTCATAAATCTGATCCAACACTAAAGAATATGCAGTTCACCATAGACTCTTTGGAGTGGTTCCTACTGGATCTGCGGATTTTCTTACTGGGCTTAGGCACTTCTGCTGATCACAACCTGACTTTTACTTCAATTTATGGCCCATTGAATTGCTTTTTATTCCTCTTTATTTCATTATTTTTGCTTTCACTTTGTTAAAAATACAAACATATATTTTGATATATTTAAATAAATAATTATTTTGAAGAGTTATAATTAATTAATTAATTAATTAATTTTATTAAATAAAATTATTTAATTTAATTAGTTATTTAATTCATTTGGTTTTATTGTTTGTTTATTTGGACTTTATTCAAACTTTCGATTCGATACATCCCCATTCGTAAACTTGTACCCCCATTCCCATATGGTTTGTAATAGCTTAGGGTTTATTCCTTTGTGTGTTTTAATTGTTGCTATTATGGATATTTCGTCCAATTAAGACACATGGCCTCCTCTTGGTCTCATCATCAATGAAAAGGTATACACTTACAAAAGCACACTCGCACACACTCATAGCTTGGTCCTGGGCTTTCCTACAGTGACAACTATTCAATCGATTGTTTCAATTGGTCGTTTAGAATACTAGAAACACACTAGTCCCACTTTCTAGGAGCATGCATATGGCCACCTTTTATGGGCTTTTAATTTCTATCTTATGTGTTGAAGCAAATTCCCTCTCTCTTTCCTTAGTCCACATACCAAACTTTTCTTAAAGGGTTTCATAGTTGAGTTTTGGCATGGCCATTCTCACGAGATTAATCAAGTTTTCCCCTTGATTAATCATAACCCGAATCAATCACTTTGGTACATATACCAAGTTTTCCATGCACAAATGGTCTCATTGTTGAGGGTAGGAACACATACTCTCACGAGATTAATCAAGTGCACCACTTGGTTAATCATAACCCGATTCAACTCCCATACACCAAGCATTCCATTTATGCCATTCATGATACTACCCATTTTGTTGTCACTTTTGCCATGATTTTATGATCGAACATTGACGCGAACCTTGTGCGTTTAAGTATCAATTTGGTTGATCATCGGCAAAATGCCCATAAGTTATTTGAACTTATCATATGCACTTGAAGAGGAAACGAACTTTCTCCGTTTGGTATCATCGTAGCTCTTTTACATCTCATTCTTGACTATTTCCTTATTTGTCTTAACTTTTACATCATGAGCCCCAAGCCTCTATTGCATGATCTTTGCACATCATTTGACACTTCACTCCTCACTATGCATGATCGCTCTTCACAAACACATTGTCTCCTATTGCTTGATGCTTATTTTCTTTTTTCTTTGAATAACATGCTCCCTTAGGATGTTTGTTTCATCTTCTTTAAGATGTAAACTAGTTAGACATTAGGTTCTTATCCATACATGCTAACTTAGATAGAAGTTTCCCTTTCAAAACTAACCTTAGGGCCATCATTGTATGATAACATTAGGGTTAGAACTAGGTTAGTCTCCCTTAGACTTTTCTTTTGCATTGTATATTTCCTAATCTAAAATTAAAACTTCTTTCCTTTATAAAAAAAATCCAAAAACACTTAACCGTTATTCAAACCCATTTCAAACTTAACAAAACATTCAAAAAATTAAAGATCTCCCCAAAAGGGCATGTTATCTCTGTTCTACCGCAATACCTGTCGTGCCTATTGCTAGAATGCATACATTAATACCACCCACTAAAAAAACCAACAAACAACATTTTCTAGAATAATTACGGTGTTCTGATTCTTTCATGGGATACATAGGCAAAGGGTTGCGAGATCCTTAAGAACGAACTAATAAAAAACCATTTCTTTCCCCTTAGCAAATATAGTTATAGATAGACACACCCTTGGAAGCAACCAAACAAAACGAATCCCGTTGAGTACAATGGATGTGATGGGTGCTAATACCTTCCCCTTGCATAATCGACATCCTTATCCTCTCTCTTGGTTGCAAGACCATCTTATCCATTAACTTGAGGTATTCTCGATATTTCCCCTTCCTTCAGGATAAATAAAGTTCATTGGCAGTTGTGCGTTTTTTTGTTGGTTGCTTCAGCTGGCGACTCTGTTGGGGAATGTCTACAAGTTAACCCCAGTTTTGTTTATTTATTTCTTTGGATGTTTATTTATTTGATTTATTTTCTTTACCACTTTATTTATTTATTGCTTTATTGCTTTCTTTTGTATATATTTCATTATACCGTTGCTAATCACATATTCTTAATATGATGTATCTTTTGTGATGTCAGGGTGGGTGATTTCATTTGATAAGTCCTATAACTGTACTTGGGGTTACACTTAGGAGTAGGACGGGCGATATAGTCATGTTAACTTTGAGGGAGTGATTCCGAAGAAGGAGGTATGAGATCCCCCACTCAGTGGAGGTCCCCTTGAATGTAACTTTGTTTACCGAGTAATTGGGAAGATATTTTATTTTCAAACTGGGAGCCAGAGAAGCTGAGAGCCGTAGAACCATTAACCCATCCTAGCCTTTTTAGGTGTAGTGCAAAGACTATAACGGAGTAATCCGAAAGTAGTTGTCACGCGATGCTGAACTCGAACGAGTTTTTCCTGCAAATATTACTAATTACCGAGTAATTAGGGCATTGGTAATATCCAAAGGAAGAGCGTAGACTCTGAGATTTCCCTAGAACTTTGTTCGACAAGTGATAAACCCTTAGTTCATACCTTATGGGTGGTTATCTTGACTCCATGTTTGTGACATCGGACTTTTGATCCTGTTACTTTCAGCTTATGCAAAGGACTACACATTGGTTATCCAGAATATGTGGAGCTGAGATCTCATGCCATAGCATACCATGACATCATACCATCATGTATATATATCTCATATCTAAGGAAATCCAAAGACAAGTCTCGTTGGTTGAGCTCTTCAAAAATGAAAAAAAATGTTAAAAGATAGACGAGCCTTTGAATTTCCTCAAAAATGAAGATAAAACATTCATTCATACTATCATGCATTCATTATTCACAACAAAAAATTATTGGGGTCCCTTTCGATCAGACTTCGATGAACAACAAAGACGACTTCCCTACATCCCTACCGTACAAGAAGCAACCAGCGAAGACTTATGGATCTCTTCGAAGAAAATCAGAATGCTCTCCGCCGAGATATGGACACCATGGGCACCCGAATGGATCAACTTATGGAAACCCTTCATGTTGTTGTCAAGGGTCAAGAAGAGCTACATCAAAGTGTTGCCAAGCTTGCCACTGCTTCCCCCTCCACTTCTGCAAATAGAGCGAATAATAATGCAAATGTTAAGACCCCCTACAGGAATTCCTCAAAATCATGTTGATGATCATCACGATGTCATCGATCATGATGAGCCCCATGCAAATCTCGCCGCAGGAGTTACTAAAACTACAAAAATGTACCATGCTCTTGAAGAACGTCTTAAAACTACGGAAGGTATCAAGACTTTAGATTCAATACTGCTGCAATGTGTCTCGTGCCTGGGGTAGTTATTCCTCCAAAATTCAAGGTTCCTAATTTTGACTAATACAAAGGCACCTCCTTCCCAGAGACTCATCTTCGTTCTTACTATTGCAAGATGGCAACTTATGCTAAAAATGAACCGTTGCTCATGCATTTCTTCCAAGACAGCTTCACAGGGGCACCATTGGACTGGTATATGCAATTGGAGATAACTCATGTTAGTACTTAGAGGGAGCTTGTTGACGCCTTTTTGAAAAACTGCCATTATAATACCGCCATGGCTCCTAGCCGCACTCAGCTTTAAGGGATGACACCTAAATATGAAGAGTCCTTCCAAGAGAACGCCCAAAGATGGCGTGGATTAGCTGCAAGGGTTCAACCTCCTCTCTTGGATCGATAATTGACTTACTTGTTCATGGGCACCTTGCAAGACTCGTATCTCCAACACATACTTGGTAGTATTTTGACTTCCTTTTCTGACTTGGTTACCATTGGGTATTGTATTGAAGATGGCCTCAAGTCAGGAAAAATTCAAGGTATATTTAGCGCTATCAATGGAAGTAACAAGAAACCTTGCTTTGGCCTTCTCAAGAAGAAAGAAGGAGAGACTAGTGATACTATCGACAAAGTAAAAACCCCAATCTATCATCAAGATCAAGCTCTGCACCGTCAAGCATCAGTTGTTCATCCTAATCGATATGTTCCTTGAGTATATGCTACAATTTCGGATCAACAACCTAGGGTTGCTCAACATCAGTCAATCCCTCATCAATAGAAGTGCACACAGAGACATGCGTATGTTTAACAAACATGATATGCACCTTTTCAGCTGAACTAACAACCCTATGGGAAACAAGGACAGAAGAGGAAGAAAGGTACTGAAAGAAGGGTGGATCATATACCTATGCCTTATGCTCAACTTCTCCCTCAATTGCTTGCCAATCAGTTGGTTCAACTGCGTGAAATTGGTCCAACACCAAATCCTCTCCTTCGGGGTTATGATGCCAGTGCTCGTTGGAAATTTCATTCAGGGGCTACAGGCCACCCAATTGAGAATTACAGGGTATTAAAAAACCACGTTCAATAACTCTTTGATGACAAAGCTATCACATTCACTCCAAAGGGTCTGATAATGGATTTAATCCCATTGTTGAGACAGGTGTCAGTACTACAAGGGCGTTTCCTCAAATAAGTCTGAAGAAGCCTCCTCAACATGGCAATTTCTAGTTTCATTGGCATTAACATTGGTAATCTTTCTTGTTTTGTTCAGTACTTTCTTGTATGCAAAACTATTTTTTTATATATTAAATCATAATGCATTGAATATGATTGTCTTGAACTAATCCATTCGTATTCACTCATTTACATTTTATTATTTTACTTGCTTTTGATACTTAACTCATTTTTAATTAAAAAATAAAATAACTCTTGAGGGAGGATGATGAACATATGACACCTAGATTCTCGAACGATATGCTTTGGAATAAAACCCTGCTGACAATGTACAATCATTGTTTCAAATCCACAAACACCAGAGATATAAGGGAGATAGACCCTCGTTAACCCTTTCGAGCCTTGAAGTAGGAGTTTCTTTTATGCAAAAAAAACCTCAATTTTAACCTTGGGGTGAGTAGACTTTAATTAATCCAATCGAGCATTCAGAACTCATCAAGAGTGAGCCTCTAAGGATACAACAATGGTTATCTATCAAAAGGCTGGGGAAAGTCAAAACCACAATGACTAACCTTCATCTATCAATAGCGTGCATCAAAGAGAAAGATTTCCCCATGGGTGTCTTTCGCACATCAGGAGGTCGGCAGATGATACCACAGTGGTTATCCCTCGTCTATCAAGGACTCAGGAAATCACGACCGCTTCTGACGAATCGAAGATGACGCAAAGATCAAAGACTTTTTCAAAAAGAAAGAGCCAAAAAGGCCCGCTAAGTCGAAACTTGAAAGGCAAGTGACTTAGGAAAAATTCAGGGCATCCCACTGGACTGTAACTTAAAAATAAAAAAATTTATCCAGGCAAAAATTAGGGAAAAATAAAGGATTACAAAATAAAAGTCCTCAGCAAAGAACAAAGTCGAGTGATCAGACACCAAGAACAAAAGTTAGTAACTGTCGTGTCCAAGAAACCCCCGTGGTTCCTCAATCATCGCAAACTCTCTTCTCAAGAGATGAGTGCTCGTATCAAGTTAACTAAACATAGGAATGGAGAACATCATGGAGAATGGGTGGGCACCAAATAGTTTTGAGCCATAAATCCTTTTTTTAAAACCGTGAACCAAGCCACGTTACAACCCTTGAAAGTCCTAACTGAAGCACGGGTTAATTCGAAAGCAATACTGTAACGAGAATACGGCAAACTGACTCCTCGGACATGTGCTAAAAATTTGAGTTAGTAACACACCACCTTTTCATATAAAACAAAAATTGATGCTTCAACATCTTTTCAATAAAAGTTTTTAAACTTCAAGACAAGCGTAGGATTTGCATTAAAATTATTATTCTTAGACAAACATTCTTTGCATGTAAGTAAGTGCTTGAACATCAAGTAGGCTTGCATGATGAGCATCAAAGGAAAACATGGTTATCCCAAAGGACAAATTTCTACAAGAATCTATCGAAAAGCAAATCATATTAAAGAATGATCTTATTATGGGGTATCTCTTCAAGTTTCCAGTCAGAGGCTATCACGTCGATGAATCTCAAGTTCCCATCAATCAGAGGCAATCATGTCGATAAGTCTCTTTAAACCTCAATCTGGGGCAATCAGGACGAATAACCTATTCAGAACTTATTCAACCTGGGGCAGTTACATCGTGATTCCACAAATCTCTCCAAGAGTCCATGATCAAAGGTAGTCTATGTCGTGGCCTAAGATATTGGGGCATGCCACCATAGGTCGTATGATGACACGAATCTTCCAGACTTCCACTCAAAGAATGTCTTTTTAGAGATCATTACAGACATGGGCATTCCTCATCCCTTCTTGTCAAGCTGCTAAAGCAAATTTCTGTCATCCTTATAAATGCGATCAGGAAAAAGCATCATGACAATCACTTTGACTCAGTTAATGTCCTCAGAATCATCACCATTCCCTGCAGATGTTTAAGCACACAACTCCCCAGCAATGAAGAAAACTTAGGGCATTTGAAGAGATTCGTGTCTCTACCCCACCATCTTCAAGAAGTCCAGCACGTAGGGAAAGTCAGATCAAGCTACTCCTCCCGAGCAAGAACACGATTCAATCTCCAACAAGGCTATAACTCGATTCTCGAGACAACATGCAACGAACCCCAATGAGCCCAATTGCTTTGCACTCTGCATATAGTAAATATCATTGCATATTACATTGCATCTTCAAATGCATAGCATATCCGTTGAAATGAATCATCATGCCACACTTCAAAATGCATATGAAGCATGAGCCAGATTTGGTACCTTGCACAAAAGCCCCAAATCAATCCTCAAAACAGTAAAACATCCCCATAGAGAATATCATCCTCATAATTCCCAGTTGACATCCGTCATTACACTACCAACCAAAATAATCCATGGTGCCAGTACATTGTACTCTCCAACTCTCAATACCATTTGTTATTTGTTCTAGGATCATAGGTCGCTCTTAGGTCTTACCCTCATGTTATCTTTTCTAGGGTCATAGGTCACTCGTAGTTCTTACCCTCATGTTATCTTTTCTAGGGTCATAGGCTGCTCGTAGGTCTTACCCTCACATTATCTTTGCTAGGGTCGTAGGTCGCTCGTAGGTCTTACCCTCATGTTATCTTTTCTAGGGTCGTAGGTCGCCTGTAGGTCTTACCCTCATGTTATCTTTTCTAGGGTCATAGGTCACTCGTAGGTCTTACCCTCATGTTATCTTTTCTAGGGTCGTAGGTCACCCGTAGGTCTTACCCTCATGTTATCTTTTCTAGGGTTGTAGGTCGCCCGTAGGTCTTACTTTCATGTTGTCTTTTCTAGGGTCGTAGGTCGCTCGTAGGTCTTACCCTCATGCTATCTTTTCTAGGGTCATAGGTCGCTCGTAGGTCTTACCCTCGCGTTACCTTTTCTAGGGTCGTAGGTCTTACCCTCACATTATTTTTTCTAGGACCGTAGATCTCTTGCAGGTCTTACCCTCATGTTATCTTTTCTTGGGTCATAGATTATACACCGATCTTTACCCGTTATCTTTAACTTTCTCTTGGGTCATAGATCATATGCCGATCTTTACCCGTTGTCTTTACCTTTCTTTTTGGGTCGTGAATCCCACACGATAGATTCTCCGTTGTTGTCGAGTTTACCCATTGTATTTAAGTTATCATGTGGTCATTAATCCTACTTTCAGTCACCACGACATCATCAACCATATCTTTTCTTCCCCAAGAACCTTGTATTAGCACTGTTACCCCCGTTACAAGCTATCACTACTCAACCACATTTATCCATCATGACCGGCCATCCAGAAAATGAATCTTCTATCCCCAGCAGACATCACAAATAATAACACTTACACCATCTCTCCAGGAAAAATTTCAGGTCTTGATATTTAATATTCTTCTACCTTAAATGATCAAAAGGTTGCCGCCAATCTCACTTTCAGGTTTAAGATGATTAAATAGGGGCAGTTGTCATACCCCAAATGTGTCCTACCTATTTTGCTCTTATCTGGCTTAGGCTTTGCATTTCATTTGTATCATTTTCATTAGGTCAATCACACACCATTCCTTCATTCAATAAGGCAGTGGTTCAGAATAAGAGGTTATGTTAATTAGGGTTTCTATTGGTTTGAGTTTTCTTCATCATACAAAGGCAGATTTATCTGGTTCTTGATCATTGGATCGTGTGAAATTATGGATTTGAGGCATGGTCATCATGGATTCCTTCTCCTCAAGCTATAAAATCCATTCTCCATCCCAATTCACCAGAGCTTGAATTGGGGTTTATTTCCTTATTGTTTGTTAAGAGACTAGGGTTTTAGATCCATGGTTATTGTGAAATTCTTCTTTCATCTTCCATTAAAGATTTCACAAATATCAGGTGCATCAAGGTTTTAACTTGTGATGTTTAAGTTTCATCATATTTCAATAAAGAATTAGTGTTTCCATATGCATTGAGGCTTTCTACATCATTCAAGATGAATTTAATTGGTTGCTTTATCAAATATGGTTGGACTAGGGCTTTGGCATTTCTTTTGTATCTTAAACCATCTTCTTATCACTAGGCTTTTAAGAAAATTCTCAGGGTTTTATCAAGGGTCTAATTAAGAAGCTAGGGTTTAGTTTCTTTCCATCATCTCAAGGGTTTTATGTCAAAGAAAATCTTGGCGGTCTTTTTCTTTCTACAGTTGAAGTCGTACTTTCATTTTCAAATATTTAGGGCACTGATACTTTGTTGCTCGTTAAAGTCAAGGCATTCTTACTCCCTCAAGTACTTGTTGTTCCTAATGCAAGAGGATTTGGACTTAAAATTGAAGATGTTCATTCTAGTGATTGGTTTGAGATTCATTCATTCATCATCATTACGAAAAAATGGATAAACAAGATTCAAGATTCAACTAAAGGTCCAAGACTTATCCAATTTCCATAAAACAAATTCATCATTCATAAATTCAAAGAGAAGACATTCAAGTTTCATATTGATTACATTCTGAGCAATTTAAAAGGAAATTTACAAAGTTGAAATACAAGTTACAAGTCTTATTTACAAAGAAAATATAATTATTCTTCAAATCTTCTTGCTCCATCTTCAAGCGTCTTGTTCTCACGCCTTGCTATAACTTCTTCTTCAAGTCTTCAGCCTTGCCTTTCCATCTTCACCTTCCATCGACGTCACATGAAAACAAACAAGGAATTAGTTAGAACAATCATCATCCAAACATAAACCATAACAAGTTTTCACAAAAAAGATTTTCATTTTTAGCTTTATCATTAGGGTTGAGCAAGGAATCAGAATACAAGGGTTTAAATTCAATAATGTGCCAAAGCCCAACAAAGGCCTCATTATCTTGCAAATAAAATCAGATTCTATCATTGGTCCAAGAGTGTTCCTATTGCAAATCACAAAACTGGTTTGGTTCACAATAAGACAACTTACTATAGTAACAAAATCAATAAAAACATTGTCAAAAACTCAGCCATGCTGCAAATAGTTTACTCTATTGTAAAACCAAATACAACAAGCCAAAACAGCCCCAAATAACCCCTGCAAAGACAACCTCCTATGATGTCCCAAAGCCAGCTATTACTAGCTGGTAGAAACAGACCAAAAAACCTGTCCACTCCCCTCCAAAACCTATCAACATTATACATAAATGGATAATAAGAACTGCATCAAAAAGGCATTCAAACAGAATATCAAAACAGTTCAAAATTCATGTTATCTTTCCCCCTAAAACCTTTTTTTTCAAGGATATAACAAAGACAAAAAAGTAGATAAAAAAAAGATGGTACAAAAAGAGAAAACAAGAGGGCTATTATTCACAACAACATAGGGCAGCAGCTCAAACCATAAAACCCGAATATCCCTTCATCCTTTTCCTTGCACAAAACCCCTTTAGAAAATGGAAAAGGAGAATACTGTTCAGAATATCACATAAAACCGCAACAACCAAAAAGATCCAAACCCTAAAATTTCTAATCATTTTCCTTTACGCTAAACCCTTTAAAAATTGTAAGGTATAAAGGAATCACGAGTTCTGAATCATAAAGCAGAGGAAGAAAGAAAGATTTTCGCAAGAATTTCAGAGAGGTTTGAAGAACACGAAAAAGAAAGACTCAAAAAGATCTCACCAGAGTGGTAATTGCAAATCGCAGACTCTCTTTCTTTATCCTTCCATTTCTCCTTTCTCTTTTCGTATTTTTGTCGTACATCGCGATTTCGTAACATTATAGTTTTTACCCCATTCACAAATCTTCACATTTTTCTGTAAATCAAACAATAAGCTGTTAGTAAAACACAATAACTAAGCTAGATCACATGAAATCGTAAAAGAAATCAAATAAATTAGAGAGGAATGTCGTAGAATCAGGGTGGCGCTGCCGTAGGTTTGGCGTGCCACCACACCATATCACTAACATCATCTTTTCTTAGATGAGAGAGAGAGACAGAGAGTGAGAGAAGACGAAATCATAGATCACAATGCAACCATGCGAAACCCAGAAGGATGGAGAAAACAATAGTGGTGCGAGAAAGAAGAGGAACATGTTTGAGAGAAGAGAGTGATACAAATGACACAAACAACTAGGCTTAGGTTGGTTCAAAATTTATTTTAATAAATCTGTTTATGTTAAGTTTTAATGTGTTTTTTTTTGTTTTGTTTTAATCTTATATTTAGAAATAGGTTTAAGATAATATGAGTTATGGTTGACCATTGCTAATTTGTGTTAAGTTGTGGATGATTTTGAGTTAACATTGGGATTAAGAGATAAACAAGCTTCAGATCTCATGTGCATCCCCTCATCATAGCTTCTTATGCACCATCCATTTTTACCATCAAATCTGATCCAACACTAAAGAATGTGCAGTTCACCATGGACTCCCTGAGTGGTTCCTACTGGATCTGCGAATTTGCTTACTGGGCCTAGGCACTTCTGTTGATCACACCCTGTCTTTTACTTTAGTTTCTGGACCATTGAATTACTTTCTATTCCTCTTTATTTCATTATTTTGCTTTCACTTTGTTAAAAATACATATATTTTGATTAGTTATATTTAATATAATTAATTAATTTATTAATTAATTTTATTAAATAAAATTATTTAGTTTAATTAGTTATTTAATTCATTTAGTTTTATTGTTTGTTTATTTGGACTTTATTTGAACTTTCGATTCGATACATCCCCATTAATAAACTTGTACCCCCATTCCCATATGGTTTGTAATAACTTAGGGTTTATTCCTTTGTGTGTTTTAATTGTTGCTATTATGCATATTTCGTCCAATTAAGACACATGGCCTCCTCTTGGGCTCATCATCAATGCAAAGGTATACACTTACAAAAGCACACTCACACACATTCATAGCTTGGTCATGGGTGTTAGAACAAAGTTTGAATCTACTACCCTATATTTAAGTTTTGATGATAACAAAGTGAAAAGATATAGTATTTATAAGTTTCATGTATGAACTATCTGCTGCCTAAAATTATTATGTTCTGACTTGCAGATACTCTGATTGAAATAAGCAAGATCACATCTATTCAGCATCAGAACTTGATTTCAGACACCAGCATCAGAAGTTGCTAAATCAGAATGTTAAAATCAGATGATCAACTCACGTACATGCTGAAGCCTGATGAACAAGACTGCGCTCAACACTCTGATAAAGAATCACAATAGTTCATCAGCAGCGAAGCAGAGTCAGAATGAGCCAAGCCAGAACTTGCATTAGATTTCAGTTTTACAATTCAACCCCCCTTCTTGTGTTTTTCACCACTTCAATTGGCATCAGAGCGCCTGGTTCTGAGCTAAAACACTTAACCGTGTCAGTACAAGATCCAGCGTCAGAAAAACACAATGGCAGGAAACAATTCTCACATCAGCAATGACAACAATGAGGACAGAGACAGATTCAGTGGCAAACCTCCAGTCTTTGATGGAGAAAACTTTGATTACTGGAAAGACAGAATTGAAAGCTTCTTTCTGGCACATGATGCTGATCTGTGGGATATGGTGACAGATGGATACACGCACCCTGTGAATGCAAGTGGTCAGAAGATTGATAGAAAAACAATGTCTGATCAACAAAAGCGTGACTTCAAGAATCACCACAAGGCCAGAACCATCCTCCTCAGTGCCATCTCCTATACTGAGTATGAAAAGATCTCCAACAGAGACACAACAAAGAATATTTTTGATTCTCTCAGAATGACGCATGAGGGCAACGTTCAGGTCAAAGAAACAAAAGCTCTGGCGCTCATTCAGAAGTATGAGGCGTTCAAAATGGAAGAATCTGAATCCATTGAAACTATGTTCTCTAGATTCCAGATTCTGGTAGCTGGTCTCAAAGTTCTGGACAAAGGATACTCTACTGCTGACCATGTCAAGAAAATCGTCAGAAGTTTACCCAAGCAGTGGAGGCCTATGGTTACTGCTCTGAAGCTAGCTAAAGATCTCAACAAAATCACTCTGGAGGAACTTATCAGCTCCCTCAGAAGTCATGAGATAGAGCTAGAAGCTGATGAGCCTCAGAAGCAAGGTAAGCCTTTAGCATTAAAATCTAACAGAAAATTTGAGTCTAAAGTTTTGCAGGCAGTTGAAGAAACATCTGATGGATCCTCATCAGAAGAAGACGAACTTTCCCTTCTCTCCAGAAGAGTAAATCAACTGTGGAAGCAAAGACAAAGGAAGTTCAGGAATCCCAGAAGATCTGATCAGAACGAGTCCTCTTCCAGATACAGAAGGACAGATTCTTCCTCTGGATACAGAAGATCTGAAGGCTCCTCCAGTAGCAAAAAGCCAAACACCAAAGACATCATCTGCTATGAGTGCAATGAGCAAGGACACTACAAGAGTGACTGCCCAAAGCTTCAGAGGGAAAAGCCCAAAAAGAAGTTTGGAAGAGAGAAGAAGAAAAGTCTCATGGCTACATGGGATGACTCTGACTCGTCTGAAGCTGACTCAGAATCAGAATCAGATGATGAAAGGGCAAACATAGCTCTCATGGCTAACATTTCAGAAGATAGTGAAGCTTCTGAATCAGACTCAGAATCAGACACTGAAGAGGTATTTCCTAACTTTGCTGTTAACTTTACAAAGGTTGAACTTGCTGAAAGCCTTAATGAGATTCTGGAACGTTATCAGCAAATTAGAGCTAAATTCAGAGACCTGAAAAGGAATCTTGAATCCGACTCTAATAAGACTGAGAGTCTCAAATTGGAAAATTCTGAGCTGAGAAATAAGATTTCAAAATTAGAAAACACTTTACAAAACTCTCAGAAGGAACCAATTTCTGAAACTCCCAGCAACGCTGATGAGATCATCAAGGAGTATGATCACAGTTTCCAGAAGTTCCTAGCTAAAAGCATAGATAGAAGCAGAATGGCTTCAATGATCTATGGAGTTAGCAGAAACAGAAGGAAAGGAATAGGATACCAAGGTAAGGTTCCTACACCAAAGAATGTCATGGACTTAACCATTAAACACACTCCTCTGAATTCACATTTTGTGTATGGTCACACACATGATATCAAATA
The DNA here is from genome assembly GCA_948472305.1 of Vicia faba. NCBI lineage: Eukaryota > Viridiplantae > Streptophyta > Magnoliopsida > Fabales > Fabaceae > Vicia > Vicia faba. The sequence goes on along the minus strand of OX451739.1, from coordinate 420,189,291 downwards.
TACTAGTAGTAAGCACTCTGTGAAACCAAAATTCAACCAGAGTTTTGGTAAAACTAACAAATCAGGACCCAAGAAAATCTGGGTACCTAAGGATAAAATAATACATGTTGCAGATATCTTTAGCAGCAAGTCAGAAACACCAGTCATGGTACCTGGACTCTGGCTGCTCACGACACATGACGGGAAGAAGGCATATGTTCCAAAGCCTGGAACTTAAGCCTGGAGGCCACGTTGGCTTTGGAGGCAATTAGAGGGGAAAGATAATTGGCTCTGGAACTGTAGGTAATGGAAATCTTCCCTCTATTAATAATGTTCTGCTAGTAGATGGATTGATGCATAATCTGTTATCCATAAGTCAATTAAGTGATAACGGTTATGATATAATCTTTAATCAAAAATCATGTAAAGCTGTTAGTCAGAAAGATGGGACTATCTTGTTTAATGGTAAGAGGAAAAACAACATTTACAAAATCAAACTTTCTGAACTAAAGAGTCAGAATGTAAAATGTCTTCTGTCTGTTAACAACGAGCAGTGGATCTGGCACAGAAGATTGGGGCATGTTAGTATGAGAAGAATATCTCAGATTAACAAACTCAATCTGGTCAGAGGACTTCCTAATTTGAAGTTCAATTCAGATGCTCTGTGTGAAGCATGTCAGAAAGGCAAATTTGCTAAACCTTCTTTTAAATCCAAAAATGTTGTTTCTACCTCTAAGCCATTAGAACTTCTGCACATTGACTTATTTGGACCAGTTAAAACTGCTTCAGTCAGTGGTAAGAAGTATGGGTTAGTAATCGTAGATGACTATAGCAGATGGACATGGGTAAAGTTCTTAAGACACAAGGACGAGTCACACTCTGTGTTTGTTACCTTCTGTAACCAAGTTCAAAATGAAAAGGATCTTAGAATCATTAAAGTCAAAAGTGATCATGGTGGAGAATTTGAAAATAAAGATTTTGAGTCATTCTTTAATGACAGAGGCATTCTGCATGATTTCTCTTGTCCTAGAACTCCCCAACAAAATGGAGTTGTAGAACGAAAGAACAGAACATTGCAAGAAATGGCCAGAACCATGATCAATGAGACAAACGTTGCTAAGATCTTCTGGGCAGAGGCAATAAACACAGCGTGCTACATTTAGAATAGAATCTCAATAAGACCTATTCTGGAAAAGACTCCATATGAATTGTGGAAGAACAGAAAGCCCAACATTTCATATTTTCATCCATTTGGATGTACTTGCTTTATATTAAATACAAAGAATTATTTGAACAAGTTTGACTCTAAAGCACAGAAGTGTATTATGTTAGGATACTCTGAACGCTCAAGAGGGTACAGAGTATACAATACAGAAACACTGATTATGGAAGAATCAATCAGTGTTCGTTTTGATGACAAGCTCGACTCTGAAAAGTCAAAGCAGAATGAAGTTTTTGCAGGTATAGAAATTGAATTTGCAGGTTCTGAAGACAAGTCATCAGAAGCTCTCAACACAGACATTCCTTCAACGTCTGAAAGGAGCACTGCTAGAAATCCTACAACAGCTGCTGATCAACCTCAGAAGAGATTACCCAGAAGCAGCTTGGATCACCCAGAAGAGACTATCCTAGGAAGAAAGGAAGATCCAATCAGAACGAGAGCAAGCTTCAGAAACTCTGAAGAAACACTTATGGGACTGGTGTCTCTGATTGAACCTTCTTCTATTGATGAAGAACTTCTGGATAATGACTGGATTCTGGCAATGCAAGAAGAGCTGAATCAATTCACCAGAAACGACGTATGGGATCTCGTTCCCAGACCAAAAGGATTCAACGTCATTGGAACAAGATGGGTGTTCAGAAACAAGCTAAATGAACAAGGTGAAGTCATCAGAAACAAGGCATGACTGGTTGCACAAGGTTATAGTCAGCAAGAGGGGATAGACTATACAGAAACCTTTGCCCCAGTCGCCAGGTTAGAATCTATCAGACTTTTAATTTCATTTGCTGTTAATAGAGGCATCACTCTGTATCAGATGGATGTCAAAAGTGCATTCTTAAATGGTTATATAGAAGAAGAAGTTTATGTACACCAACCCCCAGGTTTTGAAAATACAAAACATCCAGAAGATGTTTTCAAACTAAAGAAGTCACTGTATGGTCTGAAACAAGCTCCCAGAGCTTGGTATGAAAGGCTAAGTAACTTTCTGCTGGAAAATGAATTCACCAGAGGGAAAGTGGACACTACTATATTCTGTAAATCAGTTAAGAGTGACATCTTAGTCTGTCAAATTTATGTTGATGATATTATTTTTGGTTCTACTAATCCTTCTCTTGGAAGAAAATTTGCTAAGTGTATGCAGGCAGAATTTGAGATGAGCCTCATGGGGGAACTGAAATTCTTTCTAGGAATTCAGATCAATCAAACTCCAGAAGGAACTTACATTCATCAGAGCAAATACATCAGAGATCTTCTGAAGAAATTTGACCTCTCAGAATGTAAGCCATCAAAGATTCCAATGCATCCCACGTGCATTCTGGAAAGAGAAGAGGTAAGCAAAAATGTAGAACAGAAAGTCTACAGAGGTATGATTGGTTCTCTCCTCTATCTGACTGCTTCAAGACCTGACATATTATTCAGTGTTTGTATCTGTGCTAGATTCCAATCAGATCCTAGAGAATCTCACTTAACAGCTGTTAAGCGAATTTTCAAGTATCTGAAAGGTACTACTAATCTGGGTTTGTTTTATAGAAAATCTAGTGATTACAGCTTAGTAGGCTACTGTGATGCTGATTTTGCTGGAGACAGAGTGGAACGTAAAAGTACTTCTGGAAGCTGCCAGTTTCTGGGAGAAAATCTGATTTCTTGGTCCAGCAAAAGGCAATCAACAATTGCTCTGTCAACAGCAGAGGCTGAGTACATAGCAGCAGCAGGATGTAGCACACAAATGCTCTGGATGAAAAGTCAACTTGAAGACTTCCAGATTTTTGAGAGTAACATTCCTATACTTTGTGATAATACTTCTGCTATTTGCTTAAGTAAGAATCCCATTTTACATTCTAGAGCTAAGCATATAGAAATAAAACATCACTTCATTAGGGACTATATTCAGAAAGGTATTTTGAACTTAAAATTTATAGATACAGACCATCAATGGGCTGATATCTTTACTAAACCCCTTTCAGAAGATAGGTTTAATTTCATTCTGAAACATCTCAGCATGAAAGTGTGCCCAAAGTGAAAATGTTTTAATTCCATATATTTACCTTCAGAATGTAATTATTTTACTGTGAACTTCTGATCAATCTCCTTTCAGAAAGATAGAACATGCAGATTGTATCAGATGCAAGTCTAAAGATCTGAGAGTCTAAAGCTCAAAGACAGACGTGCTGATCACTACATCAAACAAGTGTCATCCAATCATCAGCATATCTCTGAAGCAGAACGCGTGCACGCTTCTGAGAAGGCAAAGCGCTGATTGGGTGCATTGAGACACATGCCTGGTAACCGTTTTTAAGTATCTTTCTCAAATCCCCCAAAATCAGCAAGCATTTAATGAAAAGTAATCATGCTTTTAAATGGCAATCATGATTTTTCTCTTTCTTAAAAAACGTTTATCTTTTCAAAATAGTTTTGAAAACTCTATTTAAGCACATTAATCTCTCATTCTCATTCTTTACGCTTTCTCACTAACACTCAAAGCATTTTCTGCATATTTCTGTGTTCATCTCTTGCAACCTATTTTCCTCAGTTTATTCTCAAAACCCTTTTAGTGTGAACATGGCAACCTCCAGCAGCGTTTCTGCAGGTACTCAGAAGAAAGCATCATCTGAGCAATATCAAGTGCCACTCAGAACTCTCCTCACTCCGATGAAGAATCTTGAAGTGCTTTCTGAATTAATCATTGATTTTGAAAGCTTGAAGGAGAACGGTTTTGACCTAACTGAAGAAGTTAGGGCTCAAAAGTGGGAAAGGTATTTCGATAGGTTGGTTGGACCAACATTCCCAATGCTGGTCAAGGAATTTTGGATTCACGCCAAGGCTTCAACACATCTAGTCACCTCTTTTGTTATGGGGAAGAAGATTGTGATCACTGAAGATCACATTGCAAGGCTAATCGGTTACAGTGGTGGTGGCGTCCGTTGTGTGGACATGGCTGAAAGATGTGCTGATATAGGTGTGGTAGCTGACAGGATTTTCACTCTTGGGATGCCCAGCAACAAGATTAAAGATCTGAAGGATCATTACAGAGTGTGGGCTAAGATAATTCTGGGGTGCTTCAACCACAGGAAACCAACCAGTTCTCCTGATTACATAAATGTGGATCAGCAGTTTTTGATCTACTTTATTGATCAGAAGGTAAAGATCAATCTGGCTCACTTTCTGTTCAACCACCTCAGAACCAGTGTGAAAGAAACAAGGGAAGAAGAAAGAACCAAGAGGGCAATTCAGAAATTAATCCACCATCACCACAAACAGAGTTTCATCACTCTGAAACTCCTTCCCCTCATCAATCTGAACCCCATTCACCTCAACCATCACCGCTGGCAATTCAGCTGCCATGTGGAACAACTGTTATCATGCCCCAGTTACCATCCTCATCAGAATCGACACCACCCAATACTCCCAAAACACCACCCAGTCCAATCGTAATCTCTGATTCTGATACTCCATCTCCAAAACAAATAGCTGCTCAGAAAACCTCTGAAAACCCCAGCAGGACCTTCATAGACTTAACCAGTCTTGACCGTCTTGCTGATCTGAAACACAAAATTGCCATCCCAAAACCAAAGCAACCAGATGTTGGCTCTGGTATTATGAATTTTGAAACAGGTGTGCTGCAATGGATTGCTTCTTTGAAGCAAGTCTGTCCTAGAATGATTGACCCATCTGCTTCTGATCAGCTCTGGTCACAATTCAGACTTTGGGTACGTGCTGAAGCCCTCAAGTTGCAGGATATCAACTATGAGCAGGAACAACAAAATTTCAGCAAGCTTCTGAATGAAGTTGGAAGTCAGCTTCTGAAAGAGGACGTACTCCCTCTGGACAGTGAACCTTGGTCTGAGAAACAGCAAGCTGCAAAGGTGCAATCATCAGAAGAAGACAAGACCATTCAAGCTGAAGAAAGTCAAGCAGAGGATGTTGCTGAAAGTTCTCAGAAGCCTTCTGCTTCTGATGCTTCTCAAGCTGCCTTGGACAGGCAGACTCTGGAAGAACTAAGGCTGAATGACATGCGTCTGCAGCAGCGGATGGATGAAAGCGATCAGAAGATGAAAGAGAGAATGGATGTGCAGGACAGCAAGATTGACACTGTTGTCAGCATGGTGCATAAGCAGAATGAGACTGCTGAAAAGATCCAAGCCATGCTAGAGAACCTGTTCACACGCTTGCCTCCTCAACCTTAGTCTTTTTTTCATGCATGACCTTTTTCATGTTTTCCCTGATTTTCTAATGCACTGTTTGATTATGTTTTGTAATATTTTCTTGTTTTGATTCTGAACTATCTTAATATGATTAGTTTTTCTGATCTTAATTGTTTTAGCACATCACCTACACTTTTTGGTTGCTGACAAAAAGGGGGAGAACAAGAATGATATTTTAATCAATAACGGCTAACTAGACAAAAATTCTCAAACATTCTAACTCTATTACTTGAAATGTTTTTTCTGTTTTGCTTAAAATCTACAGGCACAAGGAAGCTCCTGGACACTCTGAAGACTAGAAGCTCTGATCAATATGAAGTTCTGATCCGCCCTAATATTCTGATCCAAAGCAAAGCTCTGACAAGAAAAGCTCTGAAGCTCTGCTCTGACTTAAAGCTTCTGATAAGTCAAAGACTCTGATACTCTGATGTTCAAAGAAAGGCAAAAAGATCTGATCCTGAAGAACACGTATAATCAAAGGGAAGTAATAAACTCAGGGGGAGTATCTCTCAACTCTGACATCTCCTTACTCCTTATTCTTTTACTTCTTATTCTGATACATATTCCAGATACCTTTTCACGTTATTTTCATTTAAAATATCTAGTTTTTGTCATCATCAAAAAGGGGGAGATTGTTAGAACAAAGTTTGAATCTACTACCCTATATTTAAGTTTTGATGATAACAAAGTGAAAAGATATAGTATTTATAAGTTTCATGTATGAACTATCTGCTGCCTAAAATTATTATGTTCTGACTTGCAGATACTCTGATTGAAATAAGCAAGATCACATTTATTCAGCATCAGAACTTGATTTCAGACACCAGCATCAGAAGTTGCTAAATCAGAATGTTAAAATCAGATGATCAACTCACGTACATGCTGAAGCCTGATGAACAAGACTGCGCTCAACACTCTGATAAAGAATCACAATAGTTCATCAGCAGCGAAGCAGAGTCAGAATGAGCCAAGCCAGAACTTGCATTAGATTTCAGTTTTACAATTCAACCCCCCTTCTTGTGTTTTTCACCACTTCAATGGGCTTTCCTACGGTGACAACTATTCGATCGATTGTTTCAATTGGTCGTTTAAAATACTAGCAACACGCTAGTCCCACTTTCTAGGAGCATGCATATGGCCACCTTGTATGGGCTGTTAATTTTTATCTTATGCATTGAAGTAAATTCCCTCTCTCTTTCCTTAGTCCACATACCAAACTTTTCTTAAAGGGTCTCATAGTTGAGTTTGGGCATGGCCATTCTCACGAGATTAATCATGTTTTACCCTTAATTAATCATAATCTGAATCAATCACTTTGGTCCATATACCAAGTGTTTCCATGCACAAAGGGTCTTTGGTCCATATACCAAGTGCACCCCTTGGTTAATCATAACCTGATTCAACTCTCATACACCAAGCATTCCATTTATGCCTTTCATGATACTACTCATTTTGTCGTCACTTTTGCCATGATTTTGTGATCGATCATTGACGCGACCCTTGTGCGTTTAAGTATTAATTTGGTTGATCATCAGCAAAATGCCCATAAGTCTTATGAGCTTATCATACGCACTTGAAGAGGCAACGAACCTCTCCGTTGGGTATCATCGTAGCTCTTTTACATCTCATTCTTGACTATTTCCCTACTTGCCTTAACTATTACATCATGAGCCCCAAGCTTCTTTAGCACGACCTTTGCACATCATTTGACACTTCACTTCTCACTATGAATGATCACTCTTCACAAACACACTGTCTCTTATTTCTTGATGCTTATTTTCTTTTTTCTTTGAATAATATGCTCCCTTAGGATGTTAGTTTAATCTTCTTTAAGATGTGGACTAATTAGACATTAGGTTCTTATCCATGCATACTAACTTAGATAGAAGTTTCCCTTTCAAACCTAACCTTAGGTCCATCATTATACGATAACATTAGGGCTAGAACTAGGTTAGTCTCCCTTAGACTTTTCTTTTGCATTGTATATTTCCTAATCCAAAATTAAAACTTCTTTCCTTTGTCAAAAAAATCCAAAAACACTTAACCGTTATTCAAACCCATTTCACACTTAACAAAACATTCAACAAATCAAAGATCTTCCCAAAAGAGCATGTTATCTTCGTTCTACCGCAATACCGGTTGTGCCTATTGCTAGAATGTGCGTGTTAACATCGCCCACTAAAAAACACCAACAAACCAACATTTTTTAGAAGAACTACAATGTTCTGGTTCCTTCACGGGATACATAGGAAAAGGGTTGCGAGACCCTCACGAACGCACTAATAAAAAACCATTTCTTTCCCCTTAGGAAATATAGTTATAGATAGACACACCCTTAGATGCAAACAAACAAAATGGATCCTGTTGAGTACAACGAATGTGAGGGTGCTAATACCTTCCCCTTGCATAATCGACTTACTTACCCTCTCTTTTGGTTGCAAGACCATCTTATCCATCCTCTTGGGGTTTTCTTGATATTTTCCCTTCCTTCGGGATAAATAAAGTTCGGCGGCGGCTCTGTATTTTTTTGTCGGTCGCTTCACACATCTTTTGGAATTAGAAGAACCACAAAATCAACATGGAACACAAACTTGTCAATCTTCACAAGAACATCAATTGCAATACCATATGGTCTTTTCATTGAATGATCTACAAACTGAAGTGTCATATGAGTGTCTTGAACCTCATCGAGTTCAAGATTTTTTATAAATTGAAAGTGGGATCAGGCTTACACTAGCACCCAAATATATAAGTTCCTTCTTGAATGATATATCACCAATGGTGCAAGGAATAGTAATTGTACCTCTTTCTTTCTTCTTTATAGGAATTTTGAGACCTTGAAAAATAGCACTACATATTTCAGTTAGCATTATCGGCTCAGTGTCGATGGAACGCTTCTAGGATATGATGTCTTTCATGAATTTAGCATAGATAGGCATATATTCTAGAGCTTCAACAAAAGGAATGTTATTATCATGTTTATTGAACAATTCCAAGAATTTCTCAAAAAATTTCTCATTAAGATCTTTCTTCCTTGTTCTTGTAGGATAAGGTATAATGATTTTTGACTTAGGATCTTTCTTCTTTTCCTTCTCAAAACCTGGCCGTATAACCACTTCCTCAGCTTGCTTCGGATCATCTCTGATTTCTATATCCACTTATAATAAACCTTCTTCTTCTATTTCCTCTTTTTTGACATTTCCAGCTAACTTACCGCTTCTGGTCACAACTGCATTCACAATGTGATTTTCTCTTAGATTTGTAATGGTTTCACCAGGTAGAGTGCCAGGTGCTTGAGCATTCACTAGCTGTTGTGCTATTTGTCCCATCTGAACTTCTAAATTTTTTAATTTAAGCGGAAGTGTTCTTCTAATTGTTTCTTTTCTCCTCTTCAAACTGAATATTATGAGATGCCATCTTCAAATTCCCAATCTGCTTTCTTTGGAGCTTGCTGCAGATATTGATTCTGATATTGGCCTTTCCCCCAATGTTGAACATTCCATTTTTGATCTCTCCATGCAAAATTTGAATGATTCTTCCACCCAGGATTGTAGGTGTTAGAATAAGGATTATTCTGCTTAAAGAACTTGATATCTTAATTTTGTTGAGCAGTTACAAGACAATTCAGAGTCAAGTGTGATCCACCACAAATTTCACAAATAGCATTTTGACTTTGTTGAATCTGAGCCACTTGTTGAGTATTGATGGTCATCGCCTTGAGATTCTTCTCCACTTCTGCATCAATTGTTTCTTCCATTTTTATTTGCTTGTTGGCTTCCAAATTCAAATCAATTACTCCCTCTGGCTTGCTTGCAACCCTATCATATAACTCCATATGCTCATTTGCAGCAATGGCTTCAATCATCTTCTTGATAGCAATGGTTGTTGAAAAATTAGATGAGCCACCAATTGCTGTGTCAATTAGCTGCTTGGTTTTGATCTTAAAGTTATTCACAAACATTTGCATCTGCTCAGTCTGATCCAAATTGTGAGTGAGACAAGCCACTAGGAGTCTTTTGAATCTTTTATAGGAATCCCCTAGTGACTCACCCTCTTTCTCCTTGAAATTTAGGATCTCATATCTTTTTCTCATTATGCTGATGTTGGAAAGTACTCATTCAGGAACGCTTTTTTGATATCTTCCCAAGAAGTAATGCTGCCAGCTGGAAGGTGTAACACCCCATTTCAACCCGGAGAATAATATTAAAATCAGAGTTATAAAATTTCGACATAAAAATAGGATGCTACACTTACTAAATAAAAACACCTTCAGTTAATTGCATGTAAAAGAGATACATAACACTTAAACTCGGATGAACCGTTAACCACATAATCTAGTCTTTATAATAAAATAACTTTTATAATTAAGTAGCGGAATCACAATTTTCAATTTAAATGACATAACATCTTTTTCCAATTGAAAACAACTTTAGAAACAACAAAGTACTTAGTAAATCAATTCAAAATTTGGCAACGGAAGTAATCACAATAATAAAGAAACAAGTGTTTATCCCCCGAGTGTTACGTATCAGAGCTACGACACCAACTCGAACTGCTGAAGGTAAACAACCTTTACTCTGGATTATTTGTACGTTACCAACATATGGGTAACATTCAAACAGAAGGGGTGAGATATTGAACAATATAATAGAATGCATGATAAATAATATATTAGAATCAGTTCATACAAAATCACCACTTCGCAACTCTTTAACAACATTTAACATAATCAATTTACCCACACAACAACTCAGGATGCAACATGAAATGCAACTTGTTTTTATGCACATGCATGTGGTACCAACAGAGCAAAACTCCCAACTTAATAATCTGCCAATTAATAGAAGAATTAACAAGGCGTAAGCCTTTAACTTTATATTTGCCAATCCAGGCCAACTTACCGAGCATGAGCTCCCAACTTGATATGCTATGTATCTGACAACAGTGTGAATGTAGTAACAACAACAACAACTCAACACAATTCGACATTGGCTATAAGCCTACAAATTAATATCTTCCGATAATTAGAGGCATCTCAACAAAATTCATCATCACCTGCAAACTCTCAAATTATAACAAAGTATACAATACACTGTATCAACAAAAATATACTATGACGTCTTGCGTAATTATTCGGGCAATTCGACTATATCTGGCTAAGTAGTTTTCTACTAAAATACTAATGTTTTCGATTTTGTACTACTATCTCCGATTCCACACTGTTTATTGCTAGTCACTTATTAATCATATTATATCTCCTGTTACTAACTTATATTTACCAGTAATCTATTAATCTTTTAGGAATAGAATACCTTAAGAACTCTAATTATTATACTGTGGATGTTAACAAAAATATTGGACCAATTAAGTTGCACATGAGCGTTAAGGGATGACAAAGGAATATGTGCCCTTCAACGTGCACAGAAACAACAGAAGAGAAATTAATAAAGATGTGTGCCCCTCGACAAAGTGGCCATTCCGCTCGGCACCTTTCCCTTATGCATATGTACCGACCGACACACAGCATGCTCTTCGGCACATCGTGAAGCCTTGTGCCGCTCGACACAAGTACATGTGCTCCTCGGCACACCTTGCAGCCTTATGTCACCTGACACCTAACACCTAAGCTCCTCGATGCATCGTGTTTTCAACACTTTAGTACAGACTTCATCCAGTCTATGACGAACGTTAACCCTTCCTTTCAAAACTCCCATGTCATGCTTTCTCCGGTAGCTCCTAACCAGACTACTTTCACCAAAGAAATCTCTTTGCCTCTTAGAGTCTTCATTTCATGATCCGCAATCCATATAGGTATCGTTTCCATAGTGAGATTATCCCGTACTTGCACATCATCCATATGAATCACATGAGATGGATCTGAAATATACTTCCAGAGTTGTGACACATGAAACACATAATGCAAATTTGAAAGGTTAGGCGGTAAATACACTCTATAAGAAATATTCCCAACTCTGTCCGAAATCTGATACGGACCAATAAAATAAGGAGTGGGCTTCTTAGATGTCAATGCTCGCCCAACACCGGTCACAGGCGTCACTCTCAAAAACACATGGTCACCTTCTTGAAATTCTAAATCTTTCTTTCGCTTGTTGTGATAACTTCTCTGTCTACTTTGGAAAGTTTCATCTTTTCTCGAATCAACTTCACCTTCTCTATAGTCTCTAGAATAATTTCAGGTCCAAGAATTACACTTTCTCCAGACTCGTGCCAGCATAAAGGAGTCCTACATATCCGACCATACAATGCATCGAAAGGTGCCATTCCAATATTATAATGGTAACTGTTATTATATGTGAACTCTATTAATGGAAGATAAGTATCCCACGAACCTCCATGTTCAAGAACACATGCTCTTAACAAATCCTCTAACAACTGAATAGTCCTTTCAGTCTGACCATCCATCTGAGGATGATACGCCGAACTCAACCTCAACTTAGAACCCAACGCCTCTTGTAGACTCTTCCAAAAATTAGAAGTAAACCTCGGATCTCTATCTGACACAATACACAAAGGAACACCATGCAACTTTACAATTACACTAGTATAAATCCATGCCAGCTTCGACACTAGAAAACTGATGTTAATAGGAATAAAATGAGCTGACTTCATAAGCCTATCAACAATCACCCAAATAGAATCATGTACTCTTGGAGTATTAGGTAATCCTATTACAAAGTCCATTGAAATGCTATCCCATTTCAATTCTGGAACTTCTAACGGTTGCATCAACCCTGCAAGTTTCTGATGTTCAACTTTCGACTTCTGACAAGTCAAACACGCATACATAAATTGTGCTACGTCACACTTCATCCCAGGCCACCGAAAAAAATTCTTCAAATCTTGATACATTTTTGTAGCTCTCAGATGAATACTCAAATTACATATATGACTTTCCTCAAGAATCGTTATTTTCATCTCTGTATCACCAGGAATACAAATTTGATTACGAAATCTCAACACACCTTGCACATCTAACTTGAAATCACCATTCTCAGACTGATCGATTCCAACCACTAAATCTACCAACTTCACATCTAACTTCTTAGCTTCTCTGACACTATTCAGAAAATCATTATTAATCTTCAACATTCCCATCATAACACTCTATGGTGTCACCTCGCAAACTAAGCTCATATCCCTGAACTGTTCAATTAATTCCAATTCTTTAACCATCATTGCCGATATATGTAAGGTCTTTCGACTTAAAGCATCATCCACGATATTAGCTTTACCTGGATGATAATTCAAACTGAAATCATAATCTTTTAATAACTCCAACCATCTTCACTGTCTCATATTCAACTCCTTCTGATCAAATAAATACTTCAAACTCTCATGGTCACTAAATACTTCAAATCTAGAACCATAAATATAATGCCTCCAAATCTTTAGCACAAAAACAACTGCGGTAAGTTCTAAATCATCGTAGGATAGTTCTTCTCATGAGTTCTAAACTGTCTTGACACATAAGAAACTACCTTGTTGTTCTACATAAGTACACCTCCTAAACCCAATTTAGAAGCATACAAATATACAACAAACGGTTCTCCTGAATTAGGTAATGTCAAAATCGGAGCCGACGTTAATCTCTTCTTCAATTCCGTAAAAATCTCTTCATATTAACGTCCCATACAAAAGCTCCACCTTTACAAGTCAACTTAGCTAATGGAAGTGCCAACTTAGAAAAACATTTGATAAACCTTTTATAATAACCAGCTAACCCCAAAAAGCTTCTAAACTCGGTAGCCAACTTTGGAGATTCCCATTGTAATACAACATCTACTTTAGATAGATCTACAACAATGCCACTACCTGAGATAACATGGCTAAGAAAATGAATCTTTTTTAACCAAAATTCACACTTAGACAACTTTGCATACATCTTCTTCTCTTTTAAAACTTGAAATACTATTCTTAAGTGTTATGCATGCTCTTCTTCTGATTTAGAGTTAATCAAAATGTCATCAACGAAAACCACCATAAAATGATCCAAATAAGTATGAAAGATACGATTCATGTACTCCATGAATACTTCAGGCACATTAGTAACACCAAAAGGCATCACTAAATACTCATAATGTCCATATCGCATCCTAAAAGCCGTCTTCTGGATATCCTCATCCTTCACTTTAATCTGATGATAGCCCAACCTCAAATCAATCTTGCTAAACACATGAGCACCCACCAATTGATCCATCAAGTCATCTATTATTGGAAGTGGATACTAGTTATTAATCATTACTTTATTCAATTGTCTATAATCAACACAAAGCCTCATACTTCCATCTTTCTTCTTTACTAGCAACGCTAGAGCTCCCCACGGTGATACACTCAGTCTCACAAACTTCTTTTCAAGTAAATCTTCCAATTGCTTCTTTAATTCTGACAATTCAGATACAAACATCCTGTATGGTGCCATAGAAACAGGTCTGGTACCAGGTACAAGATCAATAGCAAATTCGACTTCTATCTGGAGGTACCTCAGAATTTCATCAGGGAAAACTTTAGAAAATTTGCGCACCACTTGCAACTCCTCAATTAGAGCTTGATTCTCGACAGATAGCAATGCCATTAACGAGAACATCGGAGCCTCGTCTTGCATCAACTGTCGCAACTGTATAGCAGACAACATACCAACTTCCTTTTCTTTGGGAGTAGAAAACCTCACAGACTTGTTATAACAGTTAATATGAACATAGTTATGCTCTAATCAGTTCATACCTGAGATCACATCTAACCCACTTAAAGGCAAACAAACTAAATCAACGACAAAGTCTCTATTGAATATCGACAAAGGGAACTTTAAAGACACAAAAGAAGTAGTCACTGATCCCTTGGCTGGAGTATCGACGGCCATCTCTCCATTCATAGACGACAACATAAGACCCAATCTTTCAACACAGTCAGCAAAAATAAAGCAATGAGTAGCACCAATATCAATAATAGTAATTAAAGGAGTACTATTAATGAAACATATACCTATGATAAGTCTGTCCTCATTAGCCGTCTGATTCTCAGCCAAAGCGAACACTTTTCCACTGGTTTGCACCTTCTTTGGCTTCTGACACTGACTACCAATGTGTCCTTCTTCACCAAAGTTGAATCATATCATCTCTCTATTCTTGCACTCAGATATAGCATGCCCAATCTTACCACAACATAAACACCTCTTTACCTCAGCAGTACACACATTACTCTTATGACCAGGTTTACCATATTTGAAACAAACCACGCCAGAATGAGCATCTCCCCCACTAGTTCTCTGACCCTGGACAACTTTCTGTTTACCTTTCCCAGCTGGGGCATCATAGGGTTTACCACTGTTTTGTTTGTGTTTTCCCCTCCTCTCATTGATAATCTTATAGTGAGCATTATTATCTTCTTCATAAATCCTGCAACTATCAATCAAATCAGCAAAGACATGAATCTTCTGGTATCCAACTACCTTCTTGATCTCTGGGCGCAACCTGTTCTCAAACTTGATGCACTTCGAAAACTCACCATTTGCCTCGCTATAGTGCGGATAAAACATATCCAAATCAATAAACTTTGCAGCATATTCTAGAACCGACATATTCCCTTGCTTCAGCTCAAGAAACTCAATTTCCTTCTTACCCTAAACGTCTTTAGAGAAAGACTTCCTCAGAAATTCCCTACGGAACATAACTCAAGTGATATCTTCACCTACAACCTTCAATTTCTGACAAGTCTCTAGCCACCAGTCATCAGCCTCGACCGACTAGCATAGGGGTACCATATCAAACCTTCTGTGCTGGAGTGCAGACCATCACAAGGAAGATTCTATCGATCTCCTTCAAATAATCTAACGTTCCATCAGGATCGTACTTACCCTTGAAGGTATGCGGATTCTCTCTTTGGAAAGTTTCCAAACTACGAGATCTAGCATTCCCGTCAGTGTTCGGCTAATTCTCCATAGCCTGAACCATCGCTTCCAAAGCAACATCAATTGCAATGTCATTCCTTCCAGCAATCTAAAACTTCTAATATCAACACAAATAACAGTTAGAATTCAAATTATCAATAATCCATTGTTAAATAAACTACGACTCGACAACTTGGTCGGACAGACCAACTCGCTCTGATACCACTAATGTAACACCCCATTTCTACCCGACGAATAATATTAAAATAAGAGTTATAAAATTTAGACATACAAATATGATGCTACACTTACTACTTAAAAACACCTTTAGTTAATCACATGTAAAACAAATACAAAACACTTAAAATCGGATGAACCGTTAACCACATAATCTAGTCTTTATAATAAAACAACTTTTATAATTAAGCAGCGAAATCACAATTTTTAATTCAAATGACATAACACCTTTGTCCAACTGAAAACAACTTTAGAAACAACAAAGTACTTAGTAAATCAATTTAAAATTCATCAACGGAAGTAATCACAACAATAAAGCAATAATTGTTCATCACCCCGAGTGTTACATGTCAGAGCGACGACACCTACTCGAACTGCTGAAGGTAAACGACCTTTACTATGGATTACCTGCACGTTACCAACATAGGAGTAACATTCAAACAGAAGGGGTGAGATATCTAACAATATAATAGAATGCATGATAAATAATATATTAGAATCAGTTCATACAAAATCACCATTTCGCAGCTCTTTAACAAAATTTAACATAATCAATTCAGCTACACAACAACTCAGGATGAAACAAGAAATGCGACTTGTTTTTATGCACATTCATGTGGTATCAACGGAGCAAAACTCCAAAATTATTAATATGCCAATCAAGGCTAACTTACCGAGCATGAGCGCCCAACTTGATATGCTATGTATGTGACAACCGTGTGAATGTAGTAATAACAACAACATTAATTCAACAACAACTCAACACAATTCAACGTTGGACATAAGCCTACAACTTAATATCTGCCGATAATTAGAGGCATCTCAACAAAATTCATCATCACCTATAAATTCTCAAATTATAACAAAGTATACAATACACGATATCAATCAAAATATACTATGACATCCTGCGTAATTATTCGGGCAATTCGACTATATCCATCTAAGTAGTTTTATACTAAAATACTAATGTTTTCAGTTATGTACTGCTATCTCCGATTCTACACCGTTTATTTCTAGTCACTTATTAATTATATTATCTCTTCTGCTACTAACTTATATTTACCAGTAATCTATTAATCATTTAGGGATATAATACCCTAAGAACTCTAATTATTATACTGTGGATGTTAACGAAAATAATGGACCAATTAACTTGTAGAGGAGCGTTAAGGGATGAGAAAGAAATATGTGCCCTTTAACATGCACATGAATAACAAAAGAGAAATTAATAAAGATGTGTGCCCCTCGACATAGTGGCCATGCCTCTCAACACCTTCCTCTTATGCTTCTTACCGGCTGACACACACCATGCCCCTCGACACAAGTACTTATTCTCCTCAGCACACCTTGCAGCCTTATGCCACTCGACACCTAACACCTAAGCTCCTCGACGGCGGCGTGTTTTCAACACTTTTGCATAGACTTCATGCAGTCTCTGACGAACGTTAACCCAACCTTTCAATATCCTCTTTGAACCCTAATTTCCTACCAACCGCACATAATAACATAGCAACATGGCAACTATATCAATACGTGTTATTCCCCTTAACATATTCATCAATTGTACAGGACAGTTATGCAGAAAATTCCTTAACGACCATAACATGAAAACGGGCAAATTTCAAGAACAAATCCAGAAAATCAAACGCATAATAGTTATACCTACGACCAATCCCTACATAATATTCGTCATAAGCCAAATTATAGAGTCAGAACCCCACCCTTACCTCGGATTAAAGGCCGCTCTATAACTCTCCGGCCAGAAACCTTGCTTTGCTTCTTCTCCTTATTCCTCTTCTCTGCAACTCCTCATGACCAACACACCAAGACTTCCTTATTTTTATAATTAACCTAATTCTTATATAAACTTAACCTTATTTCATTAATCATATTGGGCCTAACTTACACACACCCACCTTACTACGTACCACCATATAACTAAGCCCAACAACTTAACTTTATATTATCCTAATATTATTGCTAATATTAATCAACTAAAATAATTACCCAAATAAAAACTTAGCAACATATAAAAACATCTCACACAATTCAAAAAATAATTTAATTAAATAATTAATTAATTTAATGGGCGTTACAGAAGGGAATAAAACCATTCTTCAGCCTCATCATCTAAAGTGAATGGAAACATCCGCAACTTTTTATATTCCTCAGTTTGCCCATTTATATTCAAAGTGGTGCTCATTGTTAGAAACCTTTGTAAATTCTTGTTGGCATCTTCATTAACCCTTCCAGAGAAGGATCTCCTCTCAAGCTGAGTGATAGTGCTAGGATGCAGCTGAAAATTTGGTACATTCACCAGTTGGTTCACAATAGTTAGTCAACCAGCTGATGCATTCGTTCCACCATAGTCACCAAGTAGTCTCTTAGGTGGATTTCTGGCCATAGTCTCAGATTCTGATTCTAAATCCGTCTCTTTATGCTTTGAACGATGTTTTGATTCAGAATATGAATAAACTGAAATAAGTTCTTCCTCGGAGGCCAGTTTAGCTAATCCCGCTTGTCTTCGCCTTGAGTGAAAAGTCCTTTTGATTTCTGCGTCAAAAGGAAATTCAAATGAGGTCTTACCTCGCATAAAAGATTAGACAGAAGTTAGTAAATATATATATATATATATATATATATATATATATATATATATATATATATATATATATATATATATATATATATATATATATATATATATATATATATATATATATATATATATATATATATAACGGGAAAATAAAATTTTAGTTGCAGAGAAATAAAATTTCAACTGAACTATAATTAACTCTATATTTTGGCAGTCCTCGACAACGGCGCCAAAAACTTGATAGGGAAAATAGCAAGTGAAATATTTTGCTTTGCATTGCTTTGCATTAATAAGAGGGAATTTCCCCCGGATATCGATCTTGAGGACTGTGTATAGTACCAAGTTTAATGCGTGTGTGATACGGTGGGAGAACTGACTTGGGTTTTGCGTTTGTTTTTGCAAATGTTTCGGTTGAGCAAGAGTCACCACCCGACTTTTTATTTTATCCTAAGGAAAGGTTTAAAAAGCACAGGAAAAACCTTTGAGATGTTTTCTTGGGTTCGACGAGTAGATTATAGAAAGGGAAGGTATTAGCACCCTTTCTATCCATGGTTATTTATGGGCTCTTAGTTACTTGCTTAGATCACTTGCCTTTGATTTTCAATTGTTTGAAATGGTGCTTTGTGTGTGTGGTTTTGAAAATGTTTTGAAAAAGATGCCTTGTCTTGGCAACCATTGTAACAATTCTTGTTTGAATGTTTTACAAAGGTGTGTGTCTTTTTGAAAAGATGTTTCAATGTTTTTGAAAGTTTGTTTTGAAGTTTGTGTTGTGATGTGTGTTTTGAAAAATGGCAAGGATTGTTTTGCAAGATTGGTCAAGTAACCAAGAGCTATCTACCCTAAATTTCTCAAAGATCTTTCTCATGTTTTAACCCTTTTAACAGTGTTGTTTCACCATTGTATTTGGTGAACAACCTTGCGTTAGGATGTTAACGGGATGGGCACGGGTCATCGTTTTAGACCATGAATGCAATAGTGTCAAGTGTCTTTGGCAACTTTCTTGATGGACTTGATCATTTTTTAGGCAACTTGATAGCGTCATCGAGGGACTATGATCATTTGATTTGTTTTTGTTTTGCCAAAGAAACTCAACATGCAAACATGGCCCATTTTTGAAGGCAACAAGTGGAGTAACCCTAAGGGTGCAAGTGTGCATTGTGTTGTCAATTTTCATGCTTTTTTTGTCTTGAATTAGGTCAAGTTATTTGTTGGTTTTATTTGCATACAAAACCCTAGGTCTATCATGGCATAATTTGAAAGTTTTAAAATGCGGAAATTTAAAGTCCTAAATTATTACAACATGATTATGGGGATGGGGGTACAAATGTTTGAATGGGGGGATATTTGACAAGAAATTAAATTCTAAGCTATTACATCCATATCGAATATACAAATATTTAATTGTACAATATTTAAATAAATACAATAAATATGCAAAATGTATTATGCACAAAAATGACTTTTTATGTATGTGAAAGTATTTTTTGAGGTGAAATATGAACAAAAATAAAAAGGTCAAATTTTGAATATTTTTGTCATTTAGGGCAAAACCCTGGTTTTTGAATAAATAGTATTTATTTATTTAATTATATACAATATTTTTTAATTATATACAAAAAATAAGAGGTATATTGTAAAAAAAAGTATTTTTGATGTCAAGTGTTAAATAAAAATAAAAATGTATTATTTCTATATTTTTGTCCTAAATATTTAATAAAATATGTATATGTATATTTATATATATTTAATATGCTGAATATGTACAAAAAATAAAATATTAATTATTTACAAAAAAATGTATATTTTAGAAAATGTTTTCAAAATGTAAACAAAAAATAATAACTGAAAAATAAATATTTTTGTATTATTTTTTAGGGTTTTAGTAAAAAGTATATATATTTATTTACATACATATGTTAAATAAAACAAATAGATGCCAAATAAATGCAAAAAAAGATGGAAAAATATTTTTGGAGTGTTTTATGTTTGTACAAAAAATATGAAGTCAGAATCAAAAAAGAAAAATGCAAAATGACAATTATTTCATACAATGGGCCAGGGGGGTGCAAATGGAAAAAAAGGGTGCAAAAAGTAAGTTGACTCAGGCCCAGCCCAAGTCAACTTTGTCTTCAACCTCCAGCAACCTTTGAACAACAAAAATGCGCGTTTCCTTGCTTCATTCAAACTCCTGATTCCTTGATTTTTAGCAAAAACTCATAACACAAATAATGTAGAGCATCAAGTCACGATTCCAAATATGTAAAAAACTTGACCTAACTCTAAGAAACCAGGGAGAATTTCTTCATCCCCAATTTCTGACCTAATTTTTCTTCAATGTTCATGGCCAAAATTCTCACAGCATACTTAATATAAATGAAAAGTAATCATATGTATGGCTTCAGGGCTATGAGTAGAGCATGTTTCATTCACAAACCTAAGCCTAACTCTTCCTAGATTGAGAGATAGAAGTCCATGGTTTTACCTGTTTCAGCTTGACTCGTGTACAGCAATGTGGCCAACTTCAATGGAGTTTGAGGATTTGTACAGCTTGCCTGAGGTCCAAGGATGCTTCCCAAGTACCTAGCTTGCTTTGAAACTCTCTGAATCGTGCTATGGAAGTTCACCTGCAAAACTGAAAAGTGAAAATGGCAACAGAGGTTAGGGGTGTTACAGTTTGTATTTAGGGCTTGGGATAGTTTGTGTGGATGGTATGGAATGTATTTGAACTGGTTTTGGCCAAAGTGCACGAGTAGATTGAGCTGTGGACTTCAATCTGCAGCAGGTACCCCGTTTTGCAACAAAACTGTGATTTTGTGAATAAGGAGGGATGAGGGGTGGTTTGGTCGTGCTTTAGGCTAGGTTTGATGTATGGAAAATGTTCATGAAGTTTGTTCTTGGCTGTATTGACAGGAAATGCAAGTTGTGGTGAGTTTGCAAAGTTTCTTTCAATGTAAGCAAGGAAGTGTGTTCTTTGATATAAGCCAGTACAATGCCAAAATCTATGCTGCAAGCTTGGCCCTTGGTAACACAAATTTGTGGATTTGATTCTTCCTCTAAGATCTGGCCCCCTTGTCCAAGGATTTTGAATTTGACATAAAGTGATACTTTATCAAAATGGCAAATGTGCTTTTTCCAATTAAGGGTTAATTTTTCATGTATTGTCCAAATGAACAAAATAACACCTTAACACAATGGTTAGGCATTTAATTATGGTGTGTGAAACTGGTTTTGAGGCCTGCAAGCTAGCATTGTACAAGCCGATTTGAAAATGCAGGTTGTGATGAACAAGCCTTGGCCATGAACAAAAGTAAATTTTGCCCAACTTTGCAAATTCGATTCTCTCTAACCACAAGGGTGTTTGAGAAGTTCTTGGACAATTTGGAAAGCTTGGAATGTGTACTACAATCCATATTTGAAATGAAAATTGAAACTCCAAGTGGAACCATGTGAAAAATGGCCAAGAAGTTGGACAAAAATCCTGCCTAGAATAGGTCAAAATTTCTCTAAGTTAAAAATGTTTTGCACCCTTATTCCAAAAATCATAACTTGAGATACAAACTTCTTTTGAGAGAACTTTGTGAATCAAAGTTGTACATTTTGCAATGGACTACAACTTTCATGTTTCAAGTTTTGTTTGAATCCAAATGCATCTTGGTGAAAAAATGGGACAAAGTTAGGAAAAAATAAGGAAATTTCATAACTTAGAAAAATTCTAAGTTATGAAATTTTCTCATTTTAAACCCTAATTTGCAATTTTGGATTTCTTGATGAACAAGTTTCATAATTTGACATGTCTTGATGAAAAATGAATCTTGGCACTTGATTTTGACCAAAAAGTCAAAGTTTGACTTTTCAGTACACAGTCAAATTTTGATTAGTTGACTGAAAAATTCATCTGTCAATCTTATGCATTTGAGATCTTTTGAACTTGTTGAATGGATCAATACAATGCCATTGAGTCATTGAGTCCATGTGTGAGCTTGATTTGCCATTGGTTAGGTCAAATAGTCAAAAATTGCCTTTGTGCAGTCAAACCCTAAAAATGAGCATTTTGCCCTTTTGGTGATCTGATCAAATTTCTTGTGGAATTGTGATCCAAACTTGACCAAATGGTTCATGTGAGTTCATAATGTTGATGTGGGTTAAATTTCATGAAGTTTGACTGTCAATTGGCTACAGTTGACTTTTTCTCCAATACAGCTGATTTATAGGTCAACTGTCCAATTGACTGGGCAAAGATTGGAATCAAGGCTTGAAACTTGGTATGGATAAACTTGTGAGTCCAATATGAAGCATGAAAGTCACCTTGGGAATTTTAGGTCAAAATATCCTTGTGCAAACTCAAACCCTAATTTGGGTCAACAGTGCAAGGAGGAGTCTTGAGCAGAGCAAACCCTAACTTGATCTTGAGTATATGAGTCTTGTGATGAGAAAATGTTGATGAAATGGGAGGGAAAATTTTGGGGTATAACAGTTGCCCCTGTTCAATCTTCTTGCACCTGAAGAGTTAGATTGACAGGTTTGCCTTTCGTGTCTCGAAGGTAAAAGGAGATTGGACACTAGAATGCCCGTAAGCTGATGAGCTGTCTTGCTGAGGAAGACGAATCCTGGATAATGAAAACTTTGACTGCTGTCGGGGAAAGTAAATATTTGACTGCTGCAGGGGAATCAGGAGCTTGGGTTGTATGCCAATCTACTAGGGTTTTAAGGATAAGAGTCTTCATTCTGTTAAGGGTCAGAAATTGGGAGTATACCAATCTTCTGAGGTTTTAAGGATGAGAGTCTTCATTCTGTTAATGATTAACTGTTATCTGGTCGATCTCCAGGCTTTCACAGAAACTTGTATTGCCATCTGGTCATAATCTAGGCTTCACAATAACTTGTTAAGCTGTTATCCGGTCAAATTCGGGTTTCACGGCTTGTGTTAAAGATATACCACTATCTGGTCGACTCCAGGTTTCGTAGTATTCTTGGCTGCTGTCTGGTCGTAATCCAGGCTTCACAGAAACTTGTATTGCCATCTGGTCGTAGTCCAGGCTTCACAATAACTTGTTGAGCTGCTATCCGGTCAAATCCGGGCTTCACGGCTTGTGTTGAAGATATACCACTATCTGGTCGACTCCAGGTTTCGTAGTATTCTTGGCTGCTGTCTGGTCATAATCCAGGCTTCACAGAAACTTGTATTGCCATCTGGTCATAGTCCAGGCTTCACAATAACTTGTTGAGCTGCTATCTGGTCAAATCCGGGCTTCACGGCTTGTGTTGAAGATATACCACTATCTGGTCGACTCTAGGTTTCGTAGTATTCTTGGCTGCTGTCTGGTCGTAATCCAGGCTTCACAGAAACTTGCATTACCATCTGGCCATAATCCAGGCTTCACAATAACTTGCTGGGGATTAAACTAATATCCGGTCGAATTCGGGCTTCATAGCTTGCTTTTAGGAGATAACACTATCTGGTCGTAATCCAGGCTTCGCGGCAGTCTGATATTGTTATCCGGGTGTAATCCGGGCTTCACAATATGCTGTAGAGATCAAGATACTATCCGGTCAAATCTGGGCTTCATAACTTGAATTTTGTGAGAATTTGATCTTTGGCAACCGTAACTTCCAACAGGTGATGAAGGAAATTTTGATGTTGATCGTAACTTCCAGCAGGTGATGAAGGAAATTTTGAACGACCTTGAGTTTGACATTCAAATGCCCCAAGTGATTATGAAGGAGACTTGCCCCAAGTTCACTGAACTTTTTGAGAGATTTGTTGAAATCTTGACTGGATTGCCCCAGGTTAAATGGACTTTGAAAGATTTGTTGAAATCTTGACTGGACTGCCCCAAATTTGTTGGACAATACCAAACCAAGTCTCTTTTTATTGACGGGAGATTTTTGTAATGGGAATATCATCCCCCTTAAAGTGATTTTACTCACCGAGAGAGCTTTCGTTCCTCCGAACATTCACTGTATGAATTTCTTCGCTGTCAAACAAGTAAACCATGTGCAAACAACGATATTCAAATAATGCAAAGTTTATGTCTGTCTCGAAGTTTTGAAAAATGCGTTTTTTAGCAGAAAA
Organism: Vicia faba; assembly: GCA_948472305.1. NCBI lineage: Eukaryota > Viridiplantae > Streptophyta > Magnoliopsida > Fabales > Fabaceae > Vicia > Vicia faba. Next base: position 420,165,072 of record OX451739.1, on the reverse strand, counting down.
CTTTTTATAAGACAAATTCAACACAAGATTTAGAGCAAAGCCCTACAGGAGTCAGGAAACCTTTTGTAACAGTATGCTTTCGAACTAAACCATGCTTCAATTAGGACTTTTGAAGGGTTGTAACGTGGCTTGGTTCACGGTTTAAGAAACAAAGGATAAAGGCTCAAAGTATATTTGTATCCACCTGCTCTTCGTGATGTTCTTCAATCCTAAACTCAGTTAATTGTGCGTCACACTCTATTCGAGTTTGGAACGACTTTTGGGTGACGGTTCACACCAGTTGAATTTGGAAGGCAGTCATCATCTCCTTTTTATTTTGCAACATTTTTCATGTTGTTGAGGATTTGTAATGACCTCGTTCTTTTGTTTTGTTATCCCTAACTTTTGCCTGATTGTTCCTGTTTTCGAGATTACAGTCAGCGGGATGCCCTAGCTTTCTTAAGCCTCCTTTATAGGTTTTGGCTTAGTGGGATTTTCTCTTTTGAGAGATTGGCTGCCTATGAGATAAGAGACCATCACTGTCTTTTGATTCCAAAGGAATGTTTTTGATGTCATTCGTTGTATTATGAACTGAGAGTTTGCGACTTCCATGCGCATTTTTTTTTGAATTAACTGAGAGACTACCCTGCCCCAGGTTTAAATCAAAGGTTTCAATTTGTTTAGAACAGAAAACCCCTACTTCTTTGGCTCGAAGGGGTTGACTAGGGATTATCTTCCTTATAACTCTAGTGTTTGGGATTTAAAAGAAACGCCTGTACATCATCAGCAAGGTCTGTTCAAAAGCATATTGTATGAGATTATGGTATTGTTTCGTCATCCTCCCTCTAAAGGCTTGTAGCTTTTTATCAAGAGTTAAATATCATAAAGAAAGCAATAAGAATAGTGAAAACGAATGGATGAAATCAAGACAAACATATGCAATGCATTGATGAAACAGAGTTTGACATCAACAGATAAATGTTTGAATAACAAAAGAAATCACAACTTGAAATTTCAAATGGAACAAAAGTCTCTCAGTTCGAACTTTGTCATTTCAGGTGGAGAACCCTCAGCGGAAAATTTTCATCTCGCCATCCAGCATGAATTTCAGCACTCCATTGTCAATCAAGTCTTGGATCTTGTTTTTCAAAGCCCAATAGTCGTCGGTGTCATGTCCAGGACTATAGGAGTGGTACACACAAAATGAGTCAGGGTGGTAGCTAGGAGCAGAGGTATTGGAATTCCGAATAGGGTCCCTTAAAGCAGTCAGATTGACCTCCAACTAACGTTCCAGTATTAGGGATGATGGTATGTCAGTCTCGGTGAACTGTCTTCCAGACATATTTTGCTTACGCTGATTACCCCGTTGACGTTGACGAGGTTGTTGATGGGCTTGTGACCCTGAAGCAAGTAGAGGAGCCTTTCCCTTGTCTTCTTGTCTCAAAGGGGGTTGAATGATGACTTGCTCTTCAACCTCAGATGTTTTCCCCACTTGGTTGTCACGGAGCAGTTTGTTGACGAGAACCCTGAGCTCCTCTTGCCTTTGAGCCAAGTCCTGGATAAGAGACATCTGGCCCACCAGTTGTCCCATCATCTGGATCCTCATTGCGGTCAGCTCAAACTGAAGTTCTTCCAACTGATCACTCCTGGCATTGCTTGAATTCCCCTGGACCATGCCCCTTGTGAGGAGAGCTTTCACTTCTTCTTGCCCCTGGGACAGGTTCAAGAACATTTCTTGAAGTTGAGCATTTTGATCCTAGATATCTTTGACAGTCCTCTCTAGAGCTATCTCTACTGAAATAAACAGTAGGAGAATAAGGAAACCTGAAAAGGAAAAACTGTTATGATGCAATGCATGATATGTGGATGCATGTTTTTTCAAGAATCTCTTGGGGTAAACACAAGAAAAATGTTAGAGGTTGAACTTTGATCAACATCTTTGATTGGAGAACTTTGTATCAGTGGATGTCCTTCCATGAGAATCAAGCTCACCATGTCAAGTGGGTCATAGCCCCTGATTCAAGTTGTTGCACTTGATCTTTGATGGCATTTGTTTAGAGGAGAATCCTATTGCCCCTTCGTAGACGTCTGGTTCAACGTGACCCTGCATCAAAAGACCCTCGAGATCCTTGAAATGGTTATTGAAAATGCTATGGTATGATGTTATGATGTTATGTACATGTATGCAAAAGTGAGCAAGTGTATATACAGGCAGTCATATTCACACAGAGCAAACAAGTCCTTAGGTTTAGGCTTGCATGGGGGTTGTAGGTAAGTACCCTCTTGAAGTTAGTTGGCTCATCCTATCCTAAAATAGAAACCGGGTTCTAAGGAGCTCAATATCATTAGATTATTTTCTGTGTTCATTGTTTTGGTTTAGCCACTTAACTGGCGACCAAAATATCCCAAGAAAACAATCCTCAATGAGTGTAATATCGAGTATCTACCAACTTCGGACTGCACCAAAGTCAGTCATCTCACTACCCCTAAAAAGGCTAAGATGGTCAAGTAAGGTTCTAAGAGTTCGTTAGTGCTTCATGACATCACTCAGCGGCCCCGTACTCTCCTTGATTGAACTCAAGGGTTACCGGTACTCACAAATATGTCACACTAACATAGCTTATTGCTTCAACCATGTTGGTATACCCCGCACAGTTCCCTCACAGTTTTATTGTTATTTACCTAAAAAGGTGCCCCCAAATCCGGGTGTAGGATTTACAATAAACCCAAACAAGGAACCCAAAAGGAAAGCAATCAAAGCAATCAAAGCAAGCATGTAAATGTGATCTAAAACCCTAAGGTAACCCCACTTTTAATTTTGTCCCCAACAGAGTCGCCAGTTCTGTGATACGGTGGGAGAACTGACTTGGGTTTTGCGTTTGTTTTTGCAAATGTTTCGGTTGAGCAAGAGTCGCCACCGACTTTTTATTTTATACTAAGGAAACGTTTTAAAAGCACAGGAAAAACCTTTGAGATGTTTTCTTGGGTTCGGGGAGTAGATTATAGAAAGGGAAGGTATTAGCACCCTTTCTATCCATGGTTATCCATGGGCTCTTAGTTACTTGCTTAGATCACTTGCCTTTGCTTTTCAATTGTTTGAAATGATGCTTTGTGTGTGTGCTTTTGAAAATGTTTTGAAAAAGATGCCTTGTCTTGGCAACCATTGTAACAATTCTTGTTTGAATGTTTTACAAAGGTGTGTGTCTTTTTGAAAAGATATTTCAATTTTTTTGAAAGTTTGTTTTGAAGTTTGTGTTGTGATGTGTGTTTTGAAAAATGGCAAGGATTGTTTTGCAAGATTGGTCAAGTAACCAAGAGCTATCTACCCTAAATTTCTCAAAGATCTTTCTCATGTTTTAACCCTTTTAACAGTGTTGTTTCACCATTGTATTTGGTGAACAACCTTGCGTTAGGATGTTAACGGGACGGGCACGGGTCATCGTTTTAGACCATGAATGCAATAGTGTCAAGTGTCTTTGGCAACTTTCTTGAGGGACTTGATCATTTTTTAGGCAACTTGATAGCGTCATCGAGGGACTATGATCATTTGATTTGTTTTTGTTTTGCCAAAGAAACTCAACATGCAAACATGGCCCATTTTTGAAGGCAACAAGTGGAGTAACCCTAAGGGTGCAAGTGTGCATTGTGTTGTCAATTTTCATGCTTTTTTTGTCTTGAATTAGGTCAAGCTATTTGTTGGTTTTATTTGCATACAAACCCTAGGTCTATCATGGCATAATTTGAAAGCTTTAAAATGCGAAAATTTAAAGTCCTAAATTATTACAACATGATTATGGGGATGGGGGTACAAATGTTTGAATGGGGGGATATTTGACAAGAAATTAAATTCTAAGCTATTACATCCATATCGAATATACAAATATTTAATTGTACAATATTTAAATAAATACAATAAATATGCAAAATGTATTATGCACAAAAATGACTTTTTATGTATGTGAAAGTATTTTTCAAGGTGAAATATGAACAAAAATAAAAAGGTCAAATTTTGAATATTTTTGTCATTTAGGGCAAAACCCTAGTTTTTGAATAAATAGTATTTATTTATTTAATTATATACAATATTTGTTAATTATATACAAAAAATAAGAGGTATATTGTAAAAAAAAGTATTTTTGATGTCAAGTGTTAAATAAAAATAAAAATGTATTATTTCTATATTTTTGTCCTAAATATTTAATAAAATATGTATATATATATTTACATATATTTAATATGCTGAATATGTACAAAAAATAAAATATTAATTATTTACAAAAAAATGTATATTTTAGAAAATGTTTTGAAAATGTAAACAAAAAGTAATAACTGAAAAATAAATATTTTTGTATTAGTTTTTAGTGTTTTAGTAAAAAGTATATATATTTATTTACATACATATGTTAAATAAAACAAATAGATGCCAAATAAATGCAAAAAAAGATGGAAAAATATTTTTGGAGTGTTTTATGTTTGTACAAAAAATATGAAGTCAGAATCAAAAAAGAAAAATGCAAAATGACAATTATTTCACACAATGGGCCAGGGGGTGCAAATGGAAAAAAGGGGTGCAAAAAGTAAGTTGACTCAGGCCCAGCCGAAGTCAACTTTGTCTTCAACCTCCAGCAACCTTTGAGCAACAAAAACGCGCGTTTCCTTGCTTCATTCAAACTCCTGATTCCTTGATTTTTAGTAAAAACTCATAACACAAATAATGTAGAGCATCAAGTCACGATTCCAAATATGTAAAAAACTTGACCTAACTCTAAGAAACCAGGGAGAATTTCTTCATCCCTAATTTCTGACCTAATTTTTCTTCAATGTTCATGGCCAAAATTCTCACAGCATACTTAATATAAATGAAAAGTAATCATATGTATGGCTTCAGGGCTATGAGTAGAGCATGTTTCATTCACAAACCTAAGCCTAACTCTTCCTAGATTGAGAGATAGAAGTCCATAGTTTTACCTGTTTCAGCTTGACTCGTGTACAACAATATGGCCAACTTCAATGGAGTTTGAGGATTTGTACAGCTTGCCTGAGGTTCAAGGATGCTTCCCAAGTACCTAGCTTGCTTTGAAACTCTCTGAATCGTGCTATGGAAGTTCACCTGCAAACCTGAAAAGTGAAAATGGCAACAGAGGTTAGGGGTGTTACAGTTTGTATTTAGGGCTTGGGATAGTTTGTGTGGATGGTATGGAATGTATTTGAACTGGTTTTGGCCAAAGTGCACGAGTGGATTGAGCTGTGGACTTCAATCTACAGCAGGTACCCTGTTTTGCAACAAAACTGTGATTTTGTGAATGAGGAGGGATGAGGGGTGGTTTGGTCGTGCTTTAGGCTAGGTTTGATGTATGGAAAATGTTAATGAAGTTTGTTCTTGGTTGTGTTGACAGGAAATGCAAGTTGTGGTGAGTTTGTAAAGTTTCTTTCAATGTAAGCAAGGAAGTGTGTTCTTTGATATAAGCCAGTACAATGCCCAAATCTATGCTGCAAGCTTGGCCCTTGGTACCACAAATTTGTGGATTTGATTCTTCCTCTAAGATCTGGCCCCCTTGTCCAAGGATTTTGAATTTGACATAAAGTGATACTTTATCAAAATGGCAAATGTGCTTTTTCCAATTAAGGGTTAATTTTTCATGTATTGTCCAAATGAACAAAATAACACCTTAACACAATGGTTAGGCATTTAATTATGGTGTGTGAAACTGGTTTTGAGGCCTGCAAGCTAGCATTGTACAAGCCGATTTGAAAATGCAGGTTGTGATGAACAAGCCTTGGCCATGAACAAAAGTAAATTTTGCCCAACTTTGCAAATTCGATTCTCTCTAACCACAAGGGTGTTTGAGAAGTTCTTGGACAATTTGGAAAGCTTGTAATGTGTACTACAATCCATATTTGAAATGAAAATTGAAACTCCAAGTGGAACCATGTGAAAAATGGCCAAGAAGTTGGACAAAAATCCTGCCTAGAATAGGTCAAAATTTCTCTAAGTTAAAAATGTTTTGCACCCTTATTCCAAAAATCATAACTTGAGATACAAACTTCTTTTGAGAGAACTTTGTGAATCAAAGTTGTACATTTTGCAATGGACTACAACTTTCATGTTTCAAGTTTTGTTTGAATCCAAATGCATCTTGGTGAAAAAATGGGACAAAGTTAGGAAAAAATAAGGAAATTTCATAACTTAGAAAAATTCTAAGTTATGAAATTTTCTCATTTTAAACCCTAATTTGAAATTTTGGATTTCTTGATGAACAAGTTTCATAATTTGACATGTCTTGATGAAAAATGAATCTTGGCACTTGATTTTGCAAAAAGTCAAAGTTTGACTTTTCAGTACACAGTCAAATTTTGATCAGTTGACTGAAAAATTCATCTGCCAATCCTATGCATTTGAGATCTTTTGAACTTGTTGAATGGATCAAGACAATGACATTGAGTCCTTGAGTCCATGTGTGAGCTTGATTTTCCATTGGTTAGGTCAAACAGTCAAAAATTGCCTTTGTCAAACCCTAAAAATGACCATTTTGCCCTTTGGTGATCTGATCAAATTTCTTGTGGAATTGTGATCCAAACTTGACCAAATGGTTCATGTGAGTTCATAATGTTGATGTGGGTTAAATTTCATGAAGTTTGACTGTCAATTGGCTACAGTTGACTTTTTCTCCAATACAGTTGATTTCTAGGTCAATTGTCCAATTGACTGGGCAAAGATTGGAATCAAGGCTTGAAACTTGGTATGGATAAACTTGTGAGTCCAATATGAAGCATGAAAGTCACCTTGGGCATTTTAGGTCAAAATATCCTTGTGCAAACTCAAACCCTAATTTGGGTCAACAGTGCAAGGAGGAGTCTTGAGTAGAGCAAACCCTAACTTGATCTTGAGTATATGAGTCTTGTGATGAGAAAATGTTGATGAAATGGGAGGGCAAATTTTGGGGTATAACAGCGTGGTTTAATTAAACAAAAACTTTGCACTTGCTTTGGTTTTAGATTTAACCTTAACAATTATGAAAATAAACATAACGTAAATTATTACATTTTTTACTAGTATGAATATTATGTTAGGGGTAAGTGTGTTATTTTCCCTATAATGAACCTGATTGTTGATCTCGTCAACCCGTTCATAACCTTTAACTACCAGATCTTTAGGTTATTTTCCCCCAAGTACTCAGTGGGAAAACCTTTGGTCAACCATCCTAATATCTAAGTCCTTAGAAAATTACCATGCTACCAAGCCTTCAATATTGTCAAGATTGCACCGGTAACTATATGGTATCCCTAGTCCTAGGTGATATCTAATATAACTTAATCGTATAAAAAAACCTTAACAACGACGGTCCAGCCCTAATTATTAATTATAGATCAATCCTAATTGGTCCGATCAGGAAAGCATTAGAAACAATGAACGAGTCAATTGAAAGGAAACTATTGGATTAAAAGTCAATAATTCATAGTCATTACATTACAAAGAAGGGACACCCCTAGCATTGGGGGGTTTAGCCGCACATAATATTCAAAGAAATTACAATAAGAAGGTTAGACACTACAAGATAATTGGATTCCATTGATCTTCAATCGCGATTTCTCTTGAAAAATCTTTGTTCTTCGAGTCCTCCGTTTGGTTGTCAAAACTGCCTCGAATAGTCATAATCAATTGTTCCTAGTATTAAACATCCAAAACTCCTTTCTGGGTCTCACTTAGAGTTAAATAAGAAAATCAGAAAAACTCAGGGTTTGGACTAACACGGATCGTGTCAAGCGACACGGCCAACCGTGTTGGTCATCTGTCCATTCCCCAAGAGTATTTAAGTCCTAGTATGGATGACACAGCCCGTGTCATGTGACACGGGTGGCCGTGTTGGAACTCAAGCTTTTCTCTCTTCATGTTCTCCTCTACCTGACAAAACCCATGTCAGGTGACACGGGTGGTCGTGTAAGGTGACACGGGTGGCAATATCAGGCTTGCTATAACTTGCTGAAATTTCCTCTGAACCTGTAACTGTCGCAACAACCAACCAAAGCACAAAACGATAAATAACTTGAAATAAACTTAAGAAAACATAAAATGCAGAGAAACTCAAGAAATATGAAATCATTCAAAGAGAAGAAAAATACAACACAAAACGATGCAGATTACCTGGATTATCATCAGACAAGTAACAAAAACATGATGAAAATGGTGACCGATCATCATTCCATACAAGTACAATGCAGCTATGGTTGAAGATGGCAGAGAAGTTATTATTTCATCCCTCCTGTCTGTCATCAATATTGTAGATGTTAGCAGAGTGACTCGTAGCAGTTATGTGTTCTCTTATGTGCCCCCTAGGGATGTTAGAGATGTTAGTAAGCAAATATAAGTACAAGGACCCATTGTGCAGGCTGGATCTAGGTTGGTGCTCTGGTCAGTATAGTGGTATGAATAATAATGCTGATGTTGATGAGGTGTTAAAATTGATAAAGAAGAGTGAGTATAAGATTATGGATCAACTCCTTCAGACACCCTATAAAATTTCTATTATATCCTTGCTAATGGATTCAGGTGCTCATAGGGAAGCCCTAATAAAGGTGTTGGATCAGGCTTTCATTGATCATGACATTACCTTTGACAAGTTTGATGGCATAGTTGGTAACATAACTGCTTGTAATAATTTGAGCTTTAGTGATGAGGAATTGTCCGAGCATGGTAGAAACGACAACTTGGCTCTACATATATCCATGAACTGTCTTAATAATTCTCTATCGAATATGTTGATCGACAATGGTTCAATATTTAATGTAATGCCCAAGTCCACTTTGTCAAGGTTAGCATATCAAGGAGCTCCTATGAGGTTTAATGGCATACTTGTGAAAGCCTTTGATGGTTCAAGGAAGTCTGATTGGAGAGGTTGATCTCCCGATGAAGATTATACCCCATTCTTTTTTTATTACATTTCAAGTGATGGATATCTATCATACCTATAGTTCCTTGTTGATCCACCCATGGATTTATTAGGTCGAGGTTGTTACCTCTAGCATTTATCAAAAGCTGAAATTTGTAAGAAATGGGAAAATTATGGTTTTTGGAGGTGAGCAGGTTGTGTTGGTAAGTCATCTCTCTTCTTTCAATTACATTGATGCAAATGAAGTTGTTGGTACTCATTTTGAAGCCATCTCTTTAGATTGTGTTAAGAAGAGTAGTGCATCCATCTCTTCCCTGAAAGATGCACAACGTATTATTTAGCATGGGTCGGCCGAAGGATGAGGCGAAGTTCTAAATATTCCAGATAACAAGCACTGTGTTGGTTTGGGGTTTTCTCATGCATCTGGAAAGGCAGTGAAGAAGGCAGATACATTTCCCCTGATTGAAGATGTTTTCCATAATGGAGGTTTTGACAATCCAATTCACCTAGAGGTTGACGCTATTATTGATGATGATTCTGAAGAATACTATCCAAACTTTGTGACGCATGGAGAGACCAGCCAAAACTGGACAGTTGTTGTTATTTCTTCTGTTATGCACGTTTCAAAGTAATTTAGTTTTTTTTTTCAAAAATAAAATCCTTTCACTCTTCCCAAGGTGAGAGTGAATTGTTTGGGCTGGCCTTTTTATTGCAATAATTAAAATCATTAATAAAAGATATTTTGTTATCCATATTGTGTTTTTACTTTTTGCTTTTCTAGAAAAAAGTGGTAATCTAAAAAACCTATAAATAATAATAAATTAAATATATGTATATTGTTGCACTCCAAATTTTTCCCTCTTCATTTTACCTTACATGGCTTATGTTTATCATACATACTCATGCATTATCATGATAGGATCAAGGTATCTAGGTTCCTAAGTTATTCTACAAGCTATTGAAAGATTGACTAGATTGACAGTCAGAACAAGAAAGGTCTTATACCCTCAATCTTTGAGTTTCACAAGCTACAAGAGTTTCTCATGCCCCAAGACATATCAATTGTCTCTTTGATTCATTAGAAGTTTAAAATTGCAAGTGTTGACTCTTGAATCACATTTTCTCCTATTCATCTCTCAAATTAGGGTTTGGACCAGTTGAAGAGTTTGAGGCTTTAAGGAGTCAAATTTGTGAATTATCATCTTCTCATCATCATATAAAGAATATTTTTTAAAAGAATCTCTCAACTTGTCCAGAGGAATGAGGGTTCTGAAGATTGATCACCATCTCCTAGCACAAAGGGGAAAAATTACGGTTTTCAATTTAACTAGGAAATTTCTGAATTTTTGGTCAAGAATTAATTCCATGTCTCTCTACACGTTAATAAACACCTATGATCGAAGGATTGAGTGTCATTTTTTTTGGAATAGGTTCAATTGATCAAAAGGGGCAAAATAGTTATTTTTGACTAAAGTCAACCAAAGTCAGTTGTTGACCAAGGGACTTTTGGTCAATCATCACCTTATTTTCACATTTCATGATAAATGGTGGCATAAAATCAAGAGAAAAGGTTGATTTCAAGATAACTTGTGTAAGACGCTACTTGAGAATTTGAATTTTTCTAAGTGTTTATAGTACTTAATTTTGAACAATCACAACTCCTTCAATTTTTTATTGAAAATGTGCAAAGCCTACATGCTTGGAAAGCTTATGAGAAATTCTACAACTTTGTCAATGTGTTTCCATATCCAAAAAGTGAAGGGATTTTGAGTTATTCAGCTTAGAAGTTCAAGACACAAAGTTGGGAAATGACTAGGCATCCTTGCATGCTCAGGCCAGCATTTTCACAAACACATGGTGTGCCATTTTCATGGTGATATATCTCTTGATTCAGGATTCATTTGGAAAAGTGGTTAAAATATATTTGAAATGGGATATTTAAGATTCATATATATATTTTAATCATCTCAAATAATGAGGAAGATATGACCATAAGAAATGGAAGTCATGAAACTGAGTTTTTGCCTAGTGCATAGACATGTCACGCATGCGCCCTGGCTTGCCATGCTTCTTTTTTCCAAACTTCTCACATCATTTTATCCCTGATGCAAGCATTATTTTTAATGGTTCAAAACTTCATGTTGGAGTTCATCATGGGATCTTTCTAAAGGCCTCTCAAGCACCAATTTCGCACGTATGAATTTGGAGTTGTTTGAGTTGCAAGCCATCTGATCAATGAGGCCATGCTAAGACAATTTTGCATAATCTTGTTTTGGTTGGAATTAGTCTTTTTAGTCACATGTTTGGTAAGATCACTCTTCACTTTATTTTCCAAAACAAGCTAAATGATTCACTTCATAAGCATGAGACTCATGCCTTCGTGAGTTACCATTTTTGGCAAAAATATGTTCTTTCAAAAATCCACCCTTGTGCAGATGAGGACAGCTTATCATGATATACTTATTCCACCATATTTCCACACCTGAATTCTTACTAAAATAACCTCTTGAGCCCAGCAGAAACAATACAAAACACAGACATCATGTTGTTTCACTCAAATCCGCTAGTCTTGACACAATTTCCCTCCGACGGCTCCAAAACTACAAATGACATCATACACTTAGCAAAGCTTCCTCTACACTCTTTCCCACACTATATATACTGCTCTTAACTCTAATTTCAATGAGAGCTTCATTGAAATTCACACCAAACCTCTGAAAATTCTCTTCAAAGCTCAAACCTCTCTCAAAACATAATTTTTTTCTTCAAATTCTATCTCAAACTCTTTGCTCAAAGCTTCAATTTCTGCACAATTATACTACATTGAAGTGAAAGAGAAAAGTTCATCAGATTTCTTTCAAGTTCAGAGGCATAGAGTGAATTTATTTTTCACTCACTTGAAGTAAGTTATTCTTGAGCTTCGATCTGAATTTTTGCTTACATTCAGAATGCAAATCTTGTATGATAATGTAGATGGATAGATTTTAGATCTGATGTGTGTTCATGTGCAATTTGAAGATTAATTCATGCTCTGCAAGTTGTGTACAAACTTCTTGTTTCAGTGATTTCGTATTTAATTTTAATTTTCTTCTTGCAACATCTAAAGAATCTAAGAGTACATTTGTATTCCTTGCACTCTTCTGATGAATTTTGATGTTTGGATCAATATATTTGGTGAAGAAACAAAAAAAGATTCATGGATATGAAAATAGCATGTTCATTTATGTTTTACACATTCATAATTATTTGATTTCAGTGATTTTCTCCTCAGTTTTTCTCCATGTTTCGTACATCATTTTGAAAAATATTTGATCCTGTGTTAATCTACTCTATGAGATCTTTAATTTGATCAAAATTTTGTTTGTTTTCATCAAGAAATGAAAGATAAATCGTGATCTGAAGTTAACATGTCAAACTGAACAAAATACGTTAGGGCATAGTTAGAAGACAGGGACGATGACATGGCGCCTTTCAATTAAACATAATTTGAATATCTTTTACAGTGCCTTTGGTTTTTAACGGGTGTAATAGACTTTAGCATATTTGAAATTTTAATGCATTTTCATTTGTTTTATTTTATTTATTTTTGTTTTAATATTTTCTATCTCTAAAAAATTATCAAAAAAATATATTAGACTTCTTTTTTTAGTCTATTTTAATATTATGAATTTTATTATTTTTATAAAATTAAATAATTCAATTAGGATTTTCATCATCTTTTAGGTTCTAGAATTTTATTTTCCAACTTTTACTAACCTAAACAATCCACAAAAAATACCGTGAGCTTCATTTTGAATCTACTTCATAAAATTAAATTTTGTTTGATTTTATAAAATTTGGTAACAAGCTAATTAAATCAATCATTTAGTTGTGTCCTTTACTTTACTTTTTTTGTTACATTGTGCAAATAATTTTTGTTTGATATTTTCCTCTAATGATAAAATTCTGTAAAAACATACTTGTTGACTCTTAGGTATATATCTAAATTTCCATGATTTTAAATTGAATTTACATTTAAGTTTTCCTATTTTTCCAAAATTTATAAACTAAAATTAGTTTTTGGTCTTTCTTCTTGCTTAAGCCTAAAGAAATATTTGAAAACCTAATTTCATTTACTTATAAATATCAAAGAAAATATGTTTGAATTTCTTGGATGACATATGTAATACCCCAATTCTACCTGATAGTATAAATGTAAATCAGAGTTATAGAAATTATACAACTGAATCAGGATGCCACAAATTCAACTTAAAAACCATTGCATTCAACATGGATACATAACACTTTAAAACTTCGGATGAACCAACAGCAAAATAAATTAATCTTTTAAATCAACAACTTGAACAACTATGCAGCAGAATCATAATAACATCTTTATCCAACATGAAAGCAAATTCCGAATAACAAGTACTTAACAACAATCAACTTAAAGTTCATCCAACTGAAATAAAAAATACTAAAGCAACAAGCGTTCACCCCCCCCCCCCCCCCGAATGTCATGTATCAGAATAATGACACCGACTCGAACTACTGAAGGTAAACCACCTTCACTGTTGATTACCTGCATGTTACTAACAGAGGGCAACATTCAAACAGAAGGGGTGAGATATCGAACACTATAATAGAACGTATGATAACTATTATATTAGAATCAGTTCATGCTAGATCACCACTTCATAACTTATAAACAACAACAACCACAACAGACTATCAACAAAATACAATAATTAATTCATCAACATGACAACTCAATCATACTACTTGGAATGTGACTCAATACTATGCGAATGCATGTGGTACCATTGGAGCAGAACTCCCATATTAAAATCTGCCAATAAATAGAAGCATCAACAAGGCATAAGACTTCTTCACAGTTTGCCAATCCAGGCCATCACAGAGTATGCAAATTTATATGAATGCACTATCACATACTCACCACAATCATCATCCATCGCAAGGCATAAGCATACATCACCATTATAACCAATAAATAGAGGTAATTCATCGTCATGTAAATTCCCTGCAACTTCACATTATCAACAAGAATTCACAACAACAATCAAAACATCACAACAACTCAACATAAATCAACATTGGCCATAAGCCTATCACTTCAATCAACGATTCAGTCATTAAAAAAATCAAACAAGAACTTAACAATAATTTCACAATACAACTGGTAACGACCAAAACACAACATGTACGGGCAAAAGGGATAGGGAACTACGTGCCCCTCGACATGTATAACAACTAGGACAACCTAACGAATAATCTATACTCCTCGACACGTACAGGGGAAAATAGGGTAATAACCAACCTATGCTCCTCAACATGTCCTGCAATCTAATTCTGCTCGGAATCTAACACATAATTCTCGACAGGCCTCGCACTCTAAAATGCCGCTCGATACCTACTTCTTCAGCATCCTCCTCGACCACTAATGCGGCCAACAACACATGAACAATACAACGTCTTAGCGACCACACCACTATAATTCATAACTTCCGGCCACCCACTCGGAGTAACACAGTAATGGGCAACTATATTTCCTATCAACAGTTTCATCAACATACAAGACAGTCACGCAGAAACTCCCTAAAACGACCACTTCAATAATTTACCAATTTTCCTGCCAATCGCTCGGAATAACCTAACGTCCTAACGACCATCACGACCTAACCTACACATCAATTAAACCGGCAGTCACGTAACTCAAAACGTCCACAACATAACAGAACGAACATCTTCCCTTAACAAGTTCAACAACATCACGGGCAACAATCACAATTACGACCAATTCTCCATAACAAAAATCATAAATCTCATTATAAGGTCAGAACCCCACCCTTACCTGGATTGAATGTCACTCAACCAAAAACTCTAGCCGACAGCTTTGCTTCATTATGCTCGACATCGGGCAGCTTGCTCCTCATCCATGCAGCTCTACAGGTCAGCATACAGAAATCCTTATTCTCCAACTAAAACAAATCCTTTTGTTAGCTTCTCCTTATATATCAATCCTCTTGGGCCTAACCTACACCCCCACTTTACTACTTCTAACCAATAGCATAAGTCCAACATTATTTCATATATTCCCTTCAATTCCACATTATAATTATTATTAATCAACTAATTAATTAATTAATAATCTAATAACTCACACCGATAATTCTTAACATCATGCACTTTCACAAATAATCCAAAAATAATTTAATTAAATAATTAATTAATTAAATTATGGGCGTTACAACTCTCCCCCACTTAGAATATTTTCGTCCTCGAAAATTTATCTCATTCGAACAACTCAGGATAGGATTCTCGCATCTTACTTTCCAACTCCCAAGTCATGCTTTCTCCAGCAGCTCCTAACCAGACTACTTTCACCAAATCAATTTCCTTGCCTCTCAGAGTCTTCATTTCACGATCCACGATTCGTACAGGCATCGTCTCAACAGTAAGATTATCTCGTACTTGCACATCATCCATATGAATCACATGAGATGGATCTGAAATATACTTCCGGAGATGTGACACATGAAACACATCATGCAAATTCGAAAGATTAGGCGGTAAAGCCACTCTATAAGCCACATTGTTGCACCCCAAAATTTGCCCTCCCATATTCTTCAAGAAGTTGCCAAGTCAAGTCACAAAATTCCCCAAGGGTTATGCAGTTCAACTGTCTCCTATACAGTCAAAACTAGGGTTTGAGTTCTGGTCAAAGAAAGGAAGTTTTCAAGGACCCAATCAAGTCTCATATGCCTACAAATATGGTCAAGTATCCTCATATCAAGTTTCAAGGCATTCAGCTCAAAATTGCACAGTCAAAAACCCTAATTGCACTACAGTCAACTGCAGGGGCAAAATGGTCATTTGACAGTCAAAAGTTCAAATTTTTGGTCAACATATCATTTTGAAGCCACAAACATCATTTGATCAATGCTTGATCATGATTCTCAAAATTTGGCTCAGAAATCATCAAAGATGCAAAAGTTACTATATTTGGACAGCTGAAAAAGTCAACTGAAATTGACCAGGGCATAACTTTCACATGGATTATCAGAAAAATTCCATCCAAAGCTCATTTTGAAGAGAAAGACATTTCCTACAACTCATCTTCATACTTCAAGTCCAAGAAATGCTCTCACAAAAAGTTATCAATTTCAACATTATAGGTCATTTTCAAAAGTCAACAAAAAGGGACTTTAAGTCAAAAGCCATAACTTGAGATTGGTAAATCAAAATGACATGGGACCAAAGGCATTGGTTAAAGGACTCAAAGACCTTTCCAAAATGTCCAAGAACATGTGAAAAGCTTAAAAATTGAGCAAGTTATGCCTTGTGGAAGTTGGGAAATATTTAGGAATTTTGAAAAGTCAACATTGATGCAAATGATCCAAAATTGCTAATGGGCCCATTTTTCTTCCAAGATTCCTCATTCTAAGCCTATGCACGACCACTTGGCCCAAAGGGAAGTATTTTCTAAATTTTTATTTATTTATTTGAATTTATATTAATATTAATTCATTTAAATTATTTAAATACATGAAAAATATCTAACCTAACAAAACCAATCTTTTTATGCATGCTTTGGACTCAATATTTCGTGCTTGTTCAACTATGGAAAGAATTGGTGTGATTGGAGCTAATTGACACAAAGAACCATGTGAAAAAGATTCAAAAAGATCTTACAAAATCAAATATGCAAATCATTGAATGCCATGGATTTTGTGCAATTTTGTTGACCTAAAAGCTTCTATACATAATCAGGAATACAAACCTAATGGCATTACACTCTAAGCTGCACTGAAAACTCCATTACAAACTTGGAAAATTGTTGATAAAACTCAAATCTGAAATCAGTGCTAGAGATTGATTCGAGACACCAAACCTATTTCAATAGTTTCCTGGAACCTCACTGAACGTGCTCCAATCAAGGACAACCACAAAAGCTCCAGGAATTGGTACCTGTAACTCAAACTGTAAAGCCAAAAATTTATAATCGTATATCATCTTTTAAGCGTTTTTACATCATTCTATTCATGGCATCATGTTTGTTTTGAGCTTCTGAAACTAACCATCGTGTTTGATTGGATTTTTACACGCCATACGCGATTATGCCATAACTGCTTTCTAGGGTTACAGGTTTTCAAAATTGGGGTTTTCATAACAAAGGCAAAATTAGAACTCCAAATGACCACCAATGGATTCAGCGCTTGAAGACGAAGAGGATGGCACCCTCGCGCTCAATTTATGAGCGTCGAGGGGCTAATCGTTATTTTCTTAAAACCTCTCTAAACCCACGCGTGAAAACCGTTGCGTTATGGTGTTGTTTCAGAAAAATAAAAAAGAGCCATGAGGAAGACGGAGTCGTGGCAGGAATTGGTTGGCACATTCAAATATTTTCGCGCGTGGGTCCAAGAACACGTTGTTTTCCTTTATTATACTCATTGTTTATTTATATATCAAATATGACAATTGGCACAGGTGGTTGATGCAAGCGCTAGTAATTCTCTTGACCTGGGTTCGAACCCCAGGTCTTTCACATGCTCAATATTATTTTTCAGTAATTAATCTCATGCAGCGCTTGGTTTGTGGATATACCGTGTGCTCACCATATCAAGCCAGCCACGTGCTTAATGGAACCAGATCAAGGGTTGTGCATTGAGGGACACCATGAAGACAAGTCAGCATGCATGTACGTGGCCTAGGAAAGTCAACAAATTCCATACTTGTTGGGCCTGATTTGCTGAAACAAAACCTCACAAATTGGGACTACACCCCCACCCTGGTTTGCAAATATTCTTATTTTTCTCATATCTTTTAATTATTATTTTTATTTGTTTTCTTGTTTTAATTTAATTCAATATTTTTACAATACATAAAAAATATAGAAAAATCAGAAAAAGATGAAAATATAATAAATTATTTTATTTTTACTATTTTTGTAAATAAATGCATGTAAATAAGCTTAGTTTTAATTAGGTTATAATTTTAATCCTTTTAATAACTAAAATCCAAAAAACATAGAAATAGGTTTAATAACAATTTTTATTCCTTTTTTTTAATTTTTTTTCCCTTTTTTCATCATGTCCATAATATTATTTTATTTATTTTATAATTAAATTATACATAAAAATTAGGTTTAAATTAGTTAAAATTTTAATATTTTCATAATAAATCTAAAAAACACTAGAATTAGGGTTTCCATTTCAAATTTCATTCTAATAAATTCTTTTTCTTTTAAATCTTAAAAAACACAAAATACCAAAAAACATTTAATTTTCATTTTTTATTTTAATTCATCATTTAATTTAATTTTGCAAAAAAGGGTCCAACGCCCTCGTTTTTAATCCTTATTCGCATATTTATTTTACGTCGTTTATTATAATTATGTAATTCTCCCAAAGCCTTGTAAATTCGGACAATTTTACATTTCGCACTTTTACTTTATTGCTTCATTTACTTTCCGCTAAATCGGGTCCGGTTTAATTTTGGCGATGTGGACCCGCGCCATTTGTAATAGCCTTAGATTTATTTTCCCGCAAATATTTTAACTGTTAACAAAAAGCATGAAAGAATGTATGGACTCAAAAATAAAATCAAGCGTAGAATACAAACAAACATGACAAGACAAATGCAAATGAAAACGACACACGAATCGCACACACCACCCCTAGGGTACGCCTCACTGTTTCCTTTCGAAAGGTGATCGTCGAGTAGAGGACGTCTTAGTAAGTCCTCATGATCCGGGAACCTGGCATGAGGGTAGCTTCTAAGGTGTCTTCCCATTGCTCTGGTGATCACCATGTCCCTACAAACTCGAATTGACCCGAACACCTCCAACGGTGGTGCTACCTACCTCTCAATTGTGGGATGGCACTACTTTAAGGACATTTACACAGACGAATTCCTTAGGGTAGGTAGGTTCTCGTAGATACTTGCTCTAATCTCAAAACAGACTCAAAAAGACTTTTCACACCAACACTTTTCAAAAGCTTTCAAAGCAAATTTTTCAAACACTCTGACGTACGAGTCGAACTGAAATTTTTCAAAGAAACTTTTTTAAACCCACAATTGAAAAGCAAACAAACATTTTTGAAAACACAATGAGCAAGTATCTAAGAGCCCATGGATAACCATGGATAGAAAGGGTGCTAACACCTTCCCTTTCTATAACCTACCTCCCGAACCGAGAGCAATCTCTTTAAGGAATTTTTCTGTGCTTTTGTCCTTTCCATTTGGAGAAAATAAAAGACGGTGGCGACTCTTGCTTCCGCGACATTTCGCGAACCAGCGTTAAACAGTCAGTTCCAGATCCACCGATCACAGAACTGGCGACTCTGCTGGGGAACAAACTTAAAGTGAGGTGTACCTTAGGGCTAGGTCATAACTGTGTTTTCACTTGTATTGTTTTGCTTGCTTTACTATTGTGGGTTGCATCGGAGATACATAGATCCTAACCCGGATCTGGGGATACCCTGTTTAGGTAGCATAAGCTGTGAGGGACCTGTCCGACGTAGACCGACACAGGTGAAGCAGTGGCTACGTTGGTGTGGCACCTTAGTCTGTACCGATATCCCTTGTGTCGCAACGAGGAGAATATGGGTCTTCTAAGGAGTCATTAAGCACCAACAACCTTAGAACCTTAATTGACACAACTTGGCCTTTAGAATTGTAGCAGTATGCTACGCCCATTGAGGCTAAACTCTCGTGATGGTTCTGGCTGCAAGAAAAGATTGCGATGCTGGAGTTATGACCGATTGAGGGTAGTCAATGATATTGGGATCCTCTAAGAACCCGGTTACTTTTGATTAGGACAGGTATGAACCAACAAACTGAAAGAGGGTAGTACCTAGACCTCATGCTGGCCTAAACTTTAGGGGCTTGCCTTGTGTGACTTGTGTGCCTTACTATGTTTGCCTTTGTATCTGTATGTGGTGTGCTTTATCATAACATCATAGCATCATGAGCATTGCATGCATCCTGCATAAGAACTGACCATTTCAAAGACAAGAGGGTTTCATCTTTGCTCTGTTTTGTAGGACATTATGATGCATGTGCGAAGGAATACTATCCGGTTCAACTTTGTTCGTTCACCTGAGTTGCTTGATGAATTGGTTAGCAGAATTCCAAACACCACTTCCTTCATTCAGAGGCATGACTCTCTTCTCAGTTTAGTCACTGCAAAGCGGGATCAACAGTTGATGAGTGTTCTGACCCAGTTCTATGACCCTCAGTACCAGTGCTTCACCTTTCAAGACTTCCAGCTGGTCCCTACCCTGGAAGAGTTCTCTAATCTGCTTGGTATCCCTATCTTGGATCAGACTCCCTTTACTGGTTGGGAAAAGACCCTCAGGCTTGAGGATGTGGCTGCAGCTCTTCCTTTGACCCATCAAGAGGTAACAGACAATTGGGTAACTAGAAGCGGAGTTAAGGGTTTCTTGGCCAAGTTCCTAATTGGCAAAGCTAACAATTTCTGGAATGACCTGGACTTTAGGGCATATGAAGACATCTTGGCTCTCCTAATCTATGGGTTAGTCCTGTTTCCTAATCCTGACAACTTCATCAATGTCACTTCCATTAGGATCTTTATGTCTCAGAACCCTGTACCCACTCTCTTGGGTGACATCTTGCAGCAACTTCATGCCCGTACTACCCGAAGACGAGGAACCCTATGGTGTTGTATCCCTTTGTTGGTGAGGTGGTTTATTTCGCACCTCCCTAAGTTCGTACTGAAGAACCAGGAAGGAAGAGGTTGGGCTCACAGGTTAATGTCTCTCACCGATAAAGACATCATTTGGACTTGCAGAGGTTCGGATGAGATAGCTATTATTGACCGATGCGGGGAGTATCCTAATGTTCCTCTGATTGGTACTCAAGGAGGGATCTCGTACAATCCATGTCTAGCACTCCGTCAGTTTGGAAGAGCAAGAAGAGCAGGCCCCCATGAGATGTTGGTGCCTCACATCAGTTTCGAGTTTCAGGTGGATAGTGACGAGCTGCGTCGTAGGTTCATCAAGGCTTGGGACAAGGTTCATAAAGCTGACCCACAAGAGCTAGGGCCAAAGACTTCTTTACCTATGGAAGCCTACTACAAATGGGTCCGCATCCGTGCTCAGAAGTTAGGTATGCCGTATGAAGCTGTCAGACCCGTCATTCTTGAGTGTCCTGATAAAGATGGTGTGCCCCCAACTGTCCTTCCTCCTCAGATACCTACTGATTATGAGACATTGAAGAGATCTTGGTCGCAATTGCAAGAAGAGCGGGATTCTTACCGGGAAAAGTTCAACGAGCAGGAATCAAAGATCCAGAAGTTGACAAAGCAGTTGGAGAATGAGAGAGCTCTGAATGCCTACATCCGTACTGAGAAGAGGAGACCATGGGATCAATAAGGAGCTCTGAATGTGCCTTTACAGTTTCATTTCCTTTCCAGTATTTCCTTTCATGTAACGCCTAAGGGCAACTTGTTGAATAATTTCAGTTGCAAAGTTGAATCTAATGAAGTGTGTTCTTTTTTGTTTACAAAGTTGATTCCCGATTGTCTTTGAAAACATAATTCATACGCATTTCATACATCATGTGCATAGCAGGTTTTTCCCTTTTCAGGTTGCTTACAGTTCTTCGCTGTTTATTTCAGCGTCATGAATCCCGAATCTGCATCAACCGAGACATCGATCAAGGCTCTTCAGGTGCAGAATGCACAATTCCAAGAATTAATCAAGGGTCTGGCTAAAGGCCAAGAAGAACTAAAGGCTATGCTCCTGAAGAAGGAGAAGAAGAAGAAGAGAAGAACTGTTCTGTTCAACTCGGGCCGAAGGTTTGGCAACACTCTGCAACATGAAGAGGCTGGTTCTTCTGTTGGCAAGAGTCCTTCTCAGGCAGAAGTAAAGGTTCCTACTCCGGTCGTCTCCGACAACGAGACAGATTTTGATGAAGAGCAATACCCTCCTGCAGATGACAGATACAAACAACTGGAGGACAGGTTGAAGGCTATGGAGGTGCAACAGGCACCTGGGCTGGATTTCGGAGATCTGGGTTTGTCGACTGGTGTGATTATCCCGCATAAATTCAAAGCACCAACTTTCTCCAAATATGACGGGGCGTCTTGTCCCAAGCTGCACTTAAGGTCCTATGTTCGGAAAATTCAGCCGTACTCTGCGGACAAGAATCTATGGATCCACTTCTTCCAGGAGAGTCTTTCAGGGACTCATCTCGAATGGTTCTATCAGCTGGATGGGACCAAAGTTCGTAACTGGGAGGAGCTGGCTACTGCTTTCTACAAGCAGTATCAGTATAATGCCTACCTTGCCCCCACACGTACCCAACTCCAGGGTATGGCGTTAGGTGCAAGCGAAGGCTTTAAGGAGTACGCTCAGAAGTGGAGAGACCTGGCTGGCAGGGTGCAGCCACCATTGACTGATAGGGAGCTGGTTGACATGTTCTTGGGGACCCTATCTGGGCCATTTTTCAACCATCTCATTGGGAATTCTTCTGCTGGTTTCACTGATTTGATCTTGACTGGAGAAAGGATTGAAGCTGGGTTAAAGTCTGGGAAGATTGCAAAGGGTGCATCCTCTAGTTCGGAAAAGAAACCATTCAAGAAGGAGTCTAGTGCCGTATATGGTTCCCGGAAATCAGAGAGACCGGAGCACCGCCAATCTGTCAGTGCGGTGATGATTGCTAAGCCTGCTGCCGCTCCTCGGCCAAACAATTCTCAAAGGGCTGAAAGACCCCGGAGGGAGTTTACCCGGTTAAACATGACCTTATCACAGATTCTGCCACAGTTGCTAGCCACCAACTTAGTGACTGTCAGGGAAGCCCCGAAGTTCCCCAATACAACATCTCCCAAGTACAACCCGAATGCTCGTTGTGCTTACCATTCAGAAAGCCCGGGGCACTCTACCGATGACTGTTGGGCACTAAAGAACAAGCTGCAGGACCTCATTGATGCTAAGGAGGTACAGTTTGAGGCGTCTGACAAGCCTAATGTGGTGACAGCTCCCCTGCCTGCTCATGGGGTTAATGCTATCAGGGATGAAGAGGAAGTTGATGAAGCTGAGTTTGATAGCTGGATCTACCCAGCAACTGACGGTGGACTTAACAATTGGAGCGCAAAGGACAATCTCCCTGTTTCTTTTGTTACTAAGTAATAAATTTCTTTGTTTCGTTATATTTTGTAATAAACAATGATAAACTCTATGGCCCGGTGTCTTACCCGAGGCACCGTGGTTCTATTTGTGAGGGCATACAAACTGTCATTTTATACATCATGAATGAAAATCTTGGACGTTTTTTCGCATTGCAAATATTGTGTTCCTTTGTTGTCTTTCTTTTCATTTACATAATTTTCAAAACAGCTGTATTTACACACACACTCACTCATACAGGTTCCGATCCACTCTGGATCTTACTGATAACAACTCTGCTACTGCCAATTATGACTTCGAAAATCCGATCAACTTAGCCGAAGACGAA
Source organism: Vicia faba (assembly GCA_948472305.1). Lineage (NCBI taxonomy): Eukaryota > Viridiplantae > Streptophyta > Magnoliopsida > Fabales > Fabaceae > Vicia > Vicia faba. The sequence continues at coordinate 420,141,727 of OX451739.1, read as the reverse complement.
GGTGAAGATGATTGCGAAGTGCCGGGCGAGCTTGCAAGACTGTTGCTTCAGGAAGAGAGGGCAATTCAACCCCATGAAGAGCCAGTGGAAACAATAAACTTGGGTACTGAGGCAGACAGGAAAGAGGTAAAGATTGGTGCCAGCCTAGAGCTCAGCGTGAAGCAACGGTTAACCAAGATGTTACATGACTATATGGAGATCTTTGCCTGGTCCTACGAAGACATGCCCGGGTTGGATACCGATATTGTCGTCCATCACTTGCCGACTAAGGAAGACTGCCCTCCAGTTAAACAAAAGGTCCGTCGGATGCGTCCAGAGATGTCCGAGAAGATTAAAGCCGAGGTCATGAAACAGTTTGATGCCGGGTTCCTTGCAGTAACTTCTTACCCTCAGTGGGTTGCTAATGTGGTGCCGGTACCTAAAAAGGACGGTAAGGTCAGAATGTGTGTCGACTACAGGGATCTGAATAGGGCCAGCCCCAAGGATGACTTCCCCTTACCTCACATTGATGTCCTTGTTGATAATACGGCTCAGCATAAAGTGTTCTCTTTCATGGATGGCTTTTCAGGTTACAATCAGATCAAGATGGCACCTGAAGACATGGAAAAGACTACATTTGTCACTCAGTGGGGCACCTTCTGTTACAAGGTCATGCCATTCGGGTTGAAGAACGCTGGAGCAACCTACCAACGTGCCATGGTTGCCTTATTTCATGACATGATCCATCATGAGATAGAAGTATATGTGGACGACATGATCGCAAGGTCCCAGACTGAGGAAGAGCATCTAGATCATCTGCAGAAGTTGTTTGACCGGTTGAAACTATACAAGCTGAGATTGAACCCGAACAAGTGCACCTTCGGAGTAAGATCTGGGAAGTTGCTAGGCTTCGTAGTCAGTGATAAAGGTATTCAAGTGGACCCTGCAAAGGTCAAAGCTATTCAAGAGATGCCAGTTCCTAGGACAGAGAAGGAAGTCAGAGGCTTTTTAGGACGCCTGAATTACATTGCTCGATTCATATCTCATCTGACTGCTACCTGTGAGCCAATCTTCAAGCTGCTGAAGAAAGATCAGGTAGTACGTTGGAATGATGAATGTCAGGCTGCCTTCGACAGAATCAAAGAGTATCTCCAAGAACCACCTATCCTTATGCCACCGGTTGAAGGGAGACCTCTGATCCTATATCTGACAGTGCTTGACAACTCGATGGGGTGTGTGCTGGGGCAGCATGACGAGTCTGGCCGAAAAGAGCATGCCATTTATTACCTTAGCAAAAAGTTTACCGACTGTGAGACCCGATACTCACTGCTTGAGAAAACTTGCTGCGCTTTGGTATGGGCTGCTCGCCGGCTGAGACAGTATATGCTGACTCACACTACCTTGTTAATCTCAAAGATGGATCCTATAAAGTACATATTCGAAAAGCCTGCTCTGTCTGGGAGGATTGCAAGATGGCAAATGATCTTGATAGAATACGACATTCAGTACACGACCCAGAAAGCCATCAAAGGGAGTGTATTGGCAGACCACTTAGCTCATCAAGTTGTAGATGACTACCAATCAATGAACTTCGAGTTTCCGGATGAAAGCATTATGATAGTAACAGATTGTGAAGTACCTGGACCGGATGAAGGACCTGAACCAGGATCCCGATGGTCTATGCACTTTGACGGAGCCTCCAATGCTTTGGGAAATGGTATCGGCGCCATAATCATATCTCCACAAGGTACTCATACTCCACTCACTGCCCGACTGTGTTTCAACTGTACCAACAACATGGCGGAGTATGAGGCGTGTATCATGGGTCTTCAAGCAGCGATCGACCTAAGGATCAAATTTCTAAGTGTCCTCGGAGATTCCGCTCTTGTGATCAATCAGATCAAAGGAGAGTGGGATACGAAACATCCAAACCTGATTCCTTACAGAGAATGTGTGTTGACCCTAATTCCCCACTTCACAGAGATAACCTTCGAGCACTTTCCAAGAGAAGAGAATCAGTTAGCGGACGCGTTAGCTACAATGTCTTCAATGTTCAAGGTCAAATGGGATAATGAGGCTCCCCGGATCATCATCTGGAAACTGGACGAACCGGCGTATTGTTGTGATCTCGAAACTGAATTGGTAACTGAGAAGCCTTGGTACCACGAAGTGAAGAGATATCTGGAAGCTCAGGAATACCCTGAAGGTGCCTCTGTCAATGATAAGAAGTTCCTAAGGAGGTTTGCGTCCAAGTTCTTCCTAAGCAACAGCATCTTGTACAAGCGAAACCATGATTCAACCTTACTGCGTTGTGTGGATAAGACTGAAGCAGAAAGAATCATGGAAGAGCTACATGAAGGGACCTTTGGTACACATTCCAGTGGACACACTATGGCTAAGAAAATCCTACGGGCAGGATATTACTGGTCCACAATGGAAGCTGACTGCTACCAACACTCCAGGACATGCCATAAGTGTCAGATTTATGCAGACAAGGTGCATGTTCCTCCGGTTCCCCTAAATGTTCTGACTGCGCCTTGGCCGTTTGCAATGTGGGGCATAGACATGATCGGCGAGATAAAACCTACGGCATCCAACGGACATCGCTTCATCCTAGTGGCGATCGATTATTTTACGAAGTGGGTTGAGGCAGCATCCTATGCTACAGTAACCAAGACCGTTGTGGCACGGTTTATTCGGCACAACCTGATCTGTCGATACGACGTCCCTGAGCGGATTATTACAGACAACGGTACCAATCTAAACAACAAGATGATCGCTGAGCTCTGCGAACAGTTCAAGATACAGCACCACAATTCTTCTCCTTACAGACCGAAGATGAATGGGGCTGTTGAAGCAGCTAACAAAAACATCAAGAAGATCGTGCAGAAAATGACAGTAACTTACAAAGATTGGCACGAGATGTTACCGTTCGCTCTGCACGGGTACCGTACCTCAGCTAGGACGTCAACCGGGGCAACTCCTTTCTCTCTGGTTTATGGCATGGAGGCAGTCTTGCCGATCGAAGTACAAATACCTTCTCTCCGGATAATGAAGGATGCAAATCTGAACGAGGATGATTGGATCCAGACACGACTTGACCAACTCAATCTCATTGACGAAAAGAGACTGGCTGCTATCTGTCATGGTCAGACGTATCAGAAACGGATGATCAGGGCATTTAACAAAAAGGTCAGACCACAGGAATATCAAGTTGGGGATCTGGTAATCAAGAGAATCATCCTCCCTCAGAGTGATCCAAGGGGCAAATGGACCCCTACATACGAAGGGCCATTTGTGGTTAAGCACGTATTCTCAGGAGGAGCAATGATATTAACCAACATGGATGGTGACGACCTTCCTCACCCCGCCAATGCAGACATAGTTAAAAAATACTACGCATGAAAAAAAGACCCGCTAGGCTGACATGCCTAGGCAAAAATTAGGGCTTCCCGTCGAACCAAAAGGGTTCGGGCAAAATGAAGGGATGAAAATGAAAAAATCTGTACACCCGGCAAGTCGAAAACCTGAAAAGGCGGCTTGGGCAAAAATGGGTATCCCGGTGGACTGAAAACCCGAAAGGGCGGTCCAGGCAAAAATTAGGGATAAAGCGTAATACTATGTCTCATTGGATCACTTTGCATCCAGAATCCGGTATCTACATCAAGTTCAGACGGCATCGATCAGTCAGCTTCACCTCCAACCAAGGTCATCAAGTGATGAGACGCTCGGAGTTATAAAGACAATAGCAGAGTTGAAACCCAGTGGGATCATTCATATTTCACACAGCTGTTTATTTTCTTTTGTACAAAACTTGTATAAACTCTCTTATTCGGCGACGTACCTCTTACTAGGACGTCAGCCTCTTGTACACAAAACGCCTATTTTCAGGCTATTCAAAATCAATACAAATATATTTTCAGTCAAACGTGCCAAGTGTTTTTCTTTTTCTGTTTTGTTTTGCGAAGAACGTCCAAGGTTCAATTTGTGATATATGCATTGACAATAATTTGCTAACTCATAAATATTTGCATACGAAACAAAGGAATTAATTGTAGGTGACACTAGAAACAGGGGCAATAAAAGAGTTGTCTGAGCAATCCAATTGTTCTATCCTCCAAGGTACCAAGGTAGGTTCAGCTAAAGAACATGACCAGTATACCTAAATCCCCAGAGAGTGAGCCAACAAAAGTGCATTCTTCTCCAAGCGAAATTATCAAATCTCAACATTCCCCAGCAGCGATACATATATTCTTAACAAGCATCCCCGGCAGTCTTGGTCCAAAGATTGTTCCCCGGTGGTATATCAATATTCAAAGGAATCACTTCCCCAGCATATCAAAACTCCCCAGAAGAATCCAATCCGGTTTCCCCAGGAAATTTGGAACTCATACCCCCAAGCAGTAAGCTTATCTCCAGTAGATTCTGGAAGCTTATCCCCCCGCAGAACACGAACGCGTCGTCCGGCTTGATTTAAAGAGTCATTTCCTTAACAGGATATAACTGGGTTATCCTCAGCCAAAAGCCATGGAAAGATCGTCGTCAACAAAGTCTTCTTACCCCAGCGAAGTCTACCAATACTTCCAACAACAAGGGTATCCTCAGCAAACTCTCAACATTCAGCAAGGCATCCCTCTCCCCACAGAGTATTGCTTCCCAGCATGGTCGTCAGAGTATCTTTTTCTCCCCGCAGAATCCTTCATTTGCCAAGTGTATTCCGCAACGGAGTCATCTTCTCCTACCGGTATTCTTGCAACTATCATCCCCAGTGGAAGTAAAAGCTTATTCTTCAACATCAGCCCAGGATACGACTTCCTGGCACCCGTCAAGGATTTACATTCCTAGACAAACACATTCATAAAACATCACATACATCATTATAGCATGCATAGATGCATCATATCATACAAATCTCATTTATGTTGAGAACATCATTGCTTGATTCATATCATGCATAGCACATGACTGACCTTTACCTTTCAGGAAAGACGCAGTTCAAATGCTCAAACATATTTCAAGGCCTTCTTTAATCCAGCTAAATCGACTCCCAACAGATTTTTCTGATAAAGACCCCAGCAGAAGTTATGGTCCCCTCTCCGGCAAGTGCGTGAGGTGGTAATTCCTTCTCAAGATGTTTCCCTCTCCGACGATGAGTGTGAGGTGATAGTCTCTTATGGTCCCCTCTCCGGCAAGTGCGTGAGGTGGTAATTCCTTCTCAAGATGTTTCCCTCTCTGACGATGAGTGTGAGGTGATAGTCTCTTATGGTCCCCTCTCCGGCAAGTGCGTGAGGTGGTAATTCCTTCTTCAGATGTTTCCCTCTCCGACGATGAGTGTGAGGTGATAGTCTCCTATGGTCCCCTCTCCGGCAAGTGCGTGAGGTGGTAATTCCTTCTTCAGATGTTTCCCTCTCCGACGATGAGTGTGAGGTGATAGTCTCCCATGGTTCCCTCTCCGACGGTGTGTGAGGTAGTAAGCCCTTTTCAGATGATTCCCTCTCCGACGATGAGTGTGAGGTAATAGTCTCTTATGTTTCTCTCTCCGACGGTGTGTGAGGTGACAATTCCTTTTCCTATGATTCCCCTCTCCGACGGCGAGTGAGGTGATTCCCTTTCAGAGTATAATTTTCTATGGTTCTCTTCCTGATACTGCAAAGATGGTAATTCCCGCCAAGATTTTTCTCAATGAGCGTTGTTGAAGTTAAAATCGCCCAAGGTTCTCTTACCATCCATGCTAAGGCAGTAACCATCCCTGGTTCATTCATCAGCGTTTGAAGCTCCAGACTCAGCTCCTGTAACCAGTCAGGACACATCTATACCAAGCATCCAAAATTAGCTCCTGCAACGTATCAGGTACTCATTTTTCTGTTTTGCAGGTATGCAGGTTCTCGCTAAGGAATCTCCTACGCGATCAACGTTCAGATGGCATCTATAAGCCCATCACCCTATCCAGCAATCTCTAAATGGCATCTATAAGCCCATTCCACCATCACACTACTATGTGAGCGCAAATTTCTGGGCACTCTAGTGTCCAATCATCTTTTACCCTCGGATTACGAAAGGCACGTCAGCCAATCTGCATCCTCAGGTCTAAGAAGATTGAACAGGGGCAACTGTTGCACCCCAAAATTTGCCCTCCCATATTCTTCAAGAAGTTGCCAAGTCAAGTCACAAAATTCCCCAAGGGTTATGCAGTTCAACTGTCTCCTATACAGTCAAAACTAGGGTTTGAGTTCTGGTCAAAGAAAGGAAGTTTTCAAGGACCCAATAAAGTCTCATATGCCTACAAATATGGTCAAGTATCCTCATATCAAGTTTCAAGGCATTCAGCTCAAAATTGCACAGTCAAAAACCCTAATTGCACTACAGTCAACTGCAGGGGCAAAATGGTCATTTGACAGTCAAAAGTTCAAATTTTTGGTCAACATATCATTTTGAAGCCACAAACATCATTTGATCAATGCTTGATCATGATTCTCAAAATTTGGCTCAGAAATCATCAAAGATGCAAAAGTTACTATATTTGGACAGTTGAAAAAGTCAACTGAAATTGACCAGGGCATAACTTTCACATGGATTATCAGAAAAATTCCATCCAAAGCTCATTTTGAAGAGAAAGACATTTCCTACAACTCATCTTCATACTTCAAGTCCAAGAAATTCTCTCACAAAAAGTTATCAATTTCAACATTATAGGTCATTTTCAAAAGTCAACAAAAAGGGACTTTAAGTCAAAAGCCATAACTTGATATTGGTAAATCAAAATGACATGGGACCAAAGGAATTGGTTAAAGGACTCAAAGACCTTTCCAAAATGTCCAAGAACATGTGAAAAGCTTAAAAATTGAGCAAGTTATGCCTTGTGGAAGTTGGGAAATTTTTAGGAATTTTGAAAAGTCAACATTGATGCAAATGATCCAAAATTGCTAATGGGCCCATTTTTCTTCCAAGATTCCTCATTCTAAGCCTATGCACGACCACTTGGCCCAAAGGGAAGTATTTTCTCAATTTTTATTTATTTATTTGAATTTATATTAATATTAATTCATTTAAATTATTTAAATACATGAAAAATATCTAACCTAACAAAACCAATCTTTTTATGCATGATTTGGACTCAATATTTCGTGCTTGTTCAACTATGGAAAGAATTGGTGTGATTGGAGCTAATTGACACAAAGAACCATGTGAAAAAGATTCAAAAAGATCTTACAAAATCAAATATGCAAATCATTGAATGCCATGGATTTTGTGCAATTTTGTTGACCTAAAAGCTTCTATACATAATCAGGAATACAAACCTAATGGCATTACACTCTAAGCTGCGCTGAAAACTCCATTACAAACTTGGAAAATTGTTGATAAAACTCAAATCTGAAATCAGTGCTAGAGATTGATTCGAGACACCAAACCTATTTCAATAGTTTCCTGGAACCTCACTGAACGTGCTCCAATCAAGGACAACCACAAAAGCTCCAGGAATTGGTACCTGTAACTCAAACTGTAAAGCCAAAAATTTATAATCGTATATCATCTTTTAAGCGTTTTTACATCATTCTATTCATGGCATCATGTTTGTTTTGAGCTTCTGAAACTAACCATCGTGTTTGATTGGATTTTTACACGCCATACGCGATTATGCCATAACTGCTTTCTAGGGTTACAGGTTTTCAAAATTGGGGTTTTCATAACAAAGGCAAAATTAGAACTCCAAATGACCACCAATGGATTCAGCGCTTAAAGACGAAGAGGATGGCACCCGCGCGCTCAATTTATGAGCGTCGAGGGGCTAATCGTTATTTTCTTAAAACCTCTCTAAACCCACGCGTGAAAACCGTTGCGTTATGGTGTTGTTTCAGAAAAATAAAAAAGAGCCATGAGGAAGACGGAGTCGTGGCAGGAATTGGTTGGCACATTCAAATATTTTCACGCGTGGGTCCAAGAACACGTTGTTTTCCTTTATTATACTCATTGTTTATTTATATATCAAATATGACAATTGGCACAGGTGGTTGATGCAAGCGCTAGTAATTCTCTTGACCTGGGTTCGAACCCCAGGTCTTTCACATGCTCAATATTATTTTTCAGTAATTAATCTCATGCAGCGCTTGGTTTGTGGATATACCGTGTGCTCACCATATCAAGACAGCCACGTGCTTAATGGAACCAGATCAAGGGTTGTGCATTGAGGGACACCATGAAGACAAGTCAGCATGCATGTACGTGGCCTAGGAAAGTCAACAAATTCCATACTTGTTGGGCCTGATTTGCTGAAACAAAACCTCACAAATTGGGACTACACCCCCACCCTGGTTTGCAAATATTTTTATTTTTCTCATATCTTTTAATTATTATTTTTATTTGTTTTCTTGTTTTAATTTAATTCAATATTTTTACAATACATAAAAAATATAGAAAAATCAGAAAAAGATGAAAATATAATAAATTATTTTATTTTTACTATTTTTGTAAATAAATGCATGTAAATAAGCTTAGTTTTAATTAGGTTATAATTTTAATCCTTTTAATAACTAAAATCCAAAAAACATAGAAATAGGTTTAATAACAATTTTTATTCCTTTTTTTTAATTTTTTTTCCCTTTTTTCATCATGTCCATAATATTATTTTATTTATTTTATAATTAAATTATACATAAAAATTAGGTTTAAATTAGTTAAAATTTTAATATTTTCATAATAAATCTAAAAAACACTAGAATTAGGGTTTCCATTTCAAATTTCATTCTAATAAATTCTTTTTCTTTTAAATCTTAAAAAACATAAAATACCAAAAAACATTTAATTTTCATTTTTTATTTTAATTCATCATTTAATTTAATTTTGCAAAAAAGGGTCCAACGCCCTCGTTTTTAATCCTTATTCGCATATTTATTTTACGTCGTTTATTATAATTATGTAATTCTCCCAAAGCCTTGTAAATTCGGACAATTTTACATTTCACACTTTTACTTTATTGCTTCATTTACTTTCCGCTAAATCGGGTCCGGTTTAATTTTGGCGATGTGGACCCGCGCCATTTGTAATAGCCTTAGATTTATTTTCCCGCAAATATTTTAACTGTTAACAAAAAGCATGAAAGAATGTATGGACTCAAAAATAAAATCAAGCGTAGAATACAAACAAACATGACAAGACAAATGCAAATGAAAACGACACACGAATCGCACACACCACCCCTAGGGTACGCCTCACTGTTGCCTTTCGAAAGGTGATCGTCGAGTAGAGGACGTCTTAGTAAGTCCTCATGATCCGGGAACCTGGCATGAGGGTAGCTTCTAAGGTGTCTTCCCATTGCTCTGGTGATCACCATGTCCCTACAAACTCGAATTGACCCGAACACCTCCAACGGTGGTGCTACCTACCTCTCAATGGTGGGATGGCACTACTTTAAGGACATTTACACAGACGAATTCCTTAGGGTAGGTAGGTTCTCGTAGATACTTGCTCTAATCTCAAAACAGACTCAAAAAGACTTTTCACACCAACACTTTTCAAAAGCTTTCAAAGCAAATTTTTCAAACACTCTGACGTACGAGTCGAACTGAAATTTTTCAAAGAAACTTTTTTAAACCCACAATTGAAAAGCAAACAAACATTTTTGAAAACACAATGAGCAAGTATCTAAGAGCCCATGGATAACCATGGATAGAAAGGGTGCTAACACCTTCCCTTTCTATAACCTACCTCCCGAACCGAGAGCAATCTCTTTAAGGAATTTTTCTGTGCTTTTGTCCTTTCCATTTGGAGAAAATAAAAGAAGGTGGCGACTCTTGCTTCCGCGACATTTCGCGAACCAGCGTTAAACAGTCAGTTCCAGATCCACCGATCACACACATTATCAAATCTTTCCGAAATCTGATATGGACCAATAAAATAAGAAGTGAGCTTCTTAGACTTCAATACTCTTCCAACACCAGTTACAGGTGTAACTCTCAGAAACACATGGTCACCTGCTTGAAATTCTAAGTCTTTCCTTCGCTTGTCATGATAACTCTTCTGTCAACTTTGGGAAGCTTTCATTTTTTCTCGAATCAACTTCACCTTCTCAGTAGTCTCACGATCAAAGTCAGGTCTGAGTACTACACTTTCTCCAGATTCATGCCAACATAAAGGAGTTCTACATCTCCGACCATACAACGCTTCAAAAGGTGCCATCCTAATACTAGAATGGTAATCGTTATTATAAGTGAACTCTATCAACAGAAGATAAGTATCCCACGAACCTCCCTACTCAAGAACACATTCTCTCAACAAATCTTCCAACGATTGAATAGTCCTTTATGTCTGACCATCCGTCTGAGGATGATACGCCGAACTCAAACTCAACTTAGAGCCCAAACCTTCTTGCAAACTCTTCCAAAAATAAAAAGTAAACCTCAGATCTCTATCTGACACAATGCACAAAGGAACACCATGCAGCTTCACAATTACACTAGTGTAAATCTCAGCCAACTTCGACACTGGAAAATTGATGTTAATAGGAATAAAATGAGTCGACTTTGTAATCCTATCAACAATCACCCAAATCGAATCATGTCTTCTTAGAGTATTAGGTAATCCCATCATAAAGTCCATCGAAATTCTATCACATTTCCATACTGGAACTTCTAATGGTTGCATCAACCCTGCAGGCTTCTGATGTTCAACTTTCAACTTCTGACAAGTTAAACATGCATACACAAATCGAGCCACATCACTCTTCATCCCAGGCCACCAAAAGAAATTCTTGAAATCCTGATACATCTTTGTAGCTCCTGGATGAATACTCAACTTGCTTCTATGACTCTCTTCAAGGATCACTTTCTTCATCTTTGCATCATCAGGAATACAAATCCTATTACGAAATCTTAACACACCTTGTGCATCTAAGTTAAAATCACTATTCTCAGACTGATCGATCCCAACCATCGAATCTACCAGTTTCACATCTAACCTCTGAGCTTCTCTGATACTATCCAGAAAATCATTATTAATCTTCAACATTCCCAATATAACACTTCGTGGTGTCACTTTGCAAACTAAGCTCATATCTCTGAACTGCTCAATTAATTCCAACTCTTTAACCATCATTGCCGACATATGTAAAGTCTTTCAACTTAACGCATCAGCCACCACATTCGCTTTTCCTGGATGATAGTTCAAACCAAAATCATAATCCTTTAACAACTCCAACCATATTCGTTGTCTTATATTCAGTTCCTTCTGACCAAATAAATACTTTAAGCTCTTATGGTCACTAAACACTTCAAATCTAGAACCATAAAGATAATGCCTCCAAATCTTCAACACAAAAACAACTGCATCAAGCTCTAAATCATGCATAGGATAGTTCTTTTCATGAGTCCTCAACTGCCTTGACGCATAAGCAACTACCTTTTCATTCTGCATAAGCACACCTCTTAAACCCATCTTAGAAGCATCACAATATACCATAAAAGGCTCTCCTGGATTAGGTAACATCAAAATCGGAGCTGACATCAATCTTTTCTTCAATTCCGTAAAACTTTCTTCACAATGGACATCCCACGTAAAAAATTTCTTCAAATTAGTCAACAGAAGTGCCAACTTAGAGAAACCTTTGATGAACCTTCTATAATAAACAACTAATCCCAAAAAGCTTCTAATCTTGGTAGCCGACTTTGGAGTTTCCCATTGCAACACAACATTTACTTTAGATGGATCTACCACAATGCCACTACTTGAGATCACATGACCAAGAAAACTAACCTCCTTTAACCAAAATTCACACTTAGACAGCTTTGCATACAACATCTTTTCTTTTAAGACTTGCAATACTATTCTTAAGTGTTTTGCATGTTTTCTTCTGACTTAGAGTAAATCAAAATTTCATCAATGAACACCACTACGAATCAATCCAAATAAGTATGAAATATACGGTTCATGTATTCCCTGAATACTCTCGGCACGTTGGTAACACCGAAAGGCATCACGAATACTCATAATGTCCAAAACGCATTCTAAAAGCCGTCTTCTAGATATCTTCATCATTCACTTTAATCTGATGATATCCCGACCTTAAATCTATCTTACTAAACATGCGAGCATCCACCAATTGATCCATCAAGTCATCTATTCTTGGAAGCAGATACTTGTTCTTAATCGTCACTTTATTCAACTTCCTATAATTGACACAAAGCCTCATACTTCCATCTTTCTTCTTTACTAGCAACACTGGAGCTCCCCATGGTGATACACTTGGTCTCACAAACTTCTTTTCAAGTAACTCTTCCAATTGCTTCTTTAATTCTGACAATTCAGATGTAGACATCTTGTATGGTGCCATAGACACAGGTCTGGTACCAGGTACAAAACCAATAGAAAATTCAACTTCTCTCTCTAGCGGTACATCAGGAATTTCATCAGGGAAAAATTGCAGAAATTCATGCACCACCTGCAATTCCTCGATTATAGCTTGATTCTTGACAGATAGCGACGCCGTTAACAAAAACATCTAAGCTTCTTCTGGCATCAACTTCCTCAACTTTCTAGCAGACAACAGACTATCTTCCTCTTCTTCAGGAGTAGAAAACCTCACATACTTGTTGTAACAGTTAATATGAACATAGTTATGCTCTTACCAATTCATACCCAGAATCACATCCAACCCTCTTAACGACAAACAAACCAAATCAACAGCAAAATCTCTGTCAAAATTTGACAAAGGACACTTAATACACACAAAAGAAGTAGTCACCGACCCATTGGTTGGAGTGTCGACGACCATCTCTCCATTCAAAGAAGACAACATAAGACCCAATCTTTCAACATAATCAGCAGTAATAAAGCAATGAGTAGCACCAATATCAATAATAGTAATTAAAGGATTACTATTAATGAAACATGTACCTCTGATGAGTCTGTCCTCAGTAGCTGCCTGATCCTAAACCAAAGCAAACACTTTACCATTGGTTTGCGCCTTCTTCGGTTTCTGACACTGACTACCACTGTGTCCTTCTTTACCATAATTGAAACAAATCACCTCTTTATGCTTGCACTCAGATACAACATGTACAGTCTTACCATAACGAAAACACCTCTTTACCTCAGCAGTACACACATTACTCTTATGCCCAAGTTTTCAACATTTGAAACAAACCACACCAATAGGAGCATCTCCCCCACTAGTCCTCTGACCCTGAGCAACTTTCTGTTTACCTTTACCAGCTAGGGCATCATAAGGCTTACCACGATTCTGTTGGTGCTTACCCATCTTCTCATTGATAATCTTGTAATGAGCATTATTATCCTCTTCATAGATTCTGCAACTATCAACCAAATCATCAAAGACACGGATCTTCTGGTATCCAACTGCCTTCTTGATCTCTGGGCACAACCTGTTCTCAAACTTGATGCACTTTGAAAACTCAACATCACCCTAACTATAGTGCAGATAAAACTTAGCCAACTCGGAAAACTTTGCAGCATACTCAACAACTGACATACTTCCTTGCTTCAGATCATGAAACTCGATTTCCTTATTACCACAAACGTCTTCAGGAAAATACTTCCTTAGAAATTCCATACGGAACACAGCCCGAGTGACATTTTCACATGCAGCTTCCAACCTCTGACACGTCTCTATCCACCAGTCATCAGCCTCGACTGCTAGCATATGAGTACCATACCGAACCTTCTATGATGGAGTGTAGTCCATCATACAGAGGATCCTCTCAATCTATTTCAACCAATCCAACGCTCCGTCAGGATCATACTTTCCCTTGAACGTAGGCAGATTCTCCCTCTGGAAAGTCGCCAAACTACGAGATCCAGCAATCCCGCCAGTGTTCGGCTGATTCTCCATAGCATGCGCCATAGCTTCTAAAGAAGCAGAAAATGCAGCATCATTACTTCCAGCCATCTCAACTTATCACTACAACATAAACAACAGTTAGAACTCAAATTAACAATACTTGATTATTAAACAACCTACGACTCGACAACTTGGTCGAACAGACTGACTTTGCTCTGCTACCAACTTTGTAACACCCCAATTCTACCCGACAATATAAATGTAAATCAGAGTTATAAAAGTTATACAACTAAATCAGGATGCCACAAATTCAACTTAAAAACCATTGCATTCAACATGGATACATAACACTTTAAAACTTCAGATGAACCAACAGCAAAATAAATTAATCTTTTAAATACACAACTTAAACAACGACACATGGGAATCATAATAACATCTTTATCCAACATGAAAGCAACTTCTGAATAACAAGTATCAACATGACAACTCAATCATACTACTTGGAATGTGACTCAATACTATGCGAATGCATGTGGTACCATTGGAGCAGAACTCCCATATTAAAATCTGCCAATAAATAGAAGCATCAACAAGGCATAAGACTTCTTCACAGTTTACCAATCCACGCCATCACAGAGTATGCAAATTTATATGAATGCACTATCACATACTCACAACAATCATCATCCATCGCAAGGCATAAGCATACATCACCATTATAACCAGTAAATAGAGGTAATTCATCGTCATGTAAATTCCCTGCAACTTCACATTACCAACGAGAATTCATAACAGCAATCAAAACATCACAACAACTCAACATAAATCAACATTGGCCATAAGCCTATCACTTCAATCAACGATTCAGTCATTAACAAAATCAAACAAGAACTTAACAATAATTTCACGATACAACTGGTAACGACCAAAACACAACATGTACGGGCAAAAGGGTTATGGAACTATGTGCCCCTCGACATGCATAGAAACTAGGACAACCTAACAAATAATCCATACTCCTAGACACGCACAGGGGAAAACAGGGTAATGACCAACCTATGTTCCTCGACATGTCCTGAAATCTAATTCTGCTCAGAATCTAACACATAATTCCCGACACACCTTACAGTCTAAAATGTCGCTCGATACCTACTTCTCCAGCATCCTCCTCGACCATAGTGAGACCAAAAACATAGGCACGATACAACGTCTTAACGACCATACCAGTATAATTCATAACTTCTGACCAACCGCTCGGAGTAAGATAGTAACGGGAAACTATATTTCCTTTCAACAGGTTCATCAACATACAAGACAGACACACAGAAACTCCCTAAAACAACCACTTCAACAATTTACCAGTTTTCCTACCAATCGCTCAGAATAACCTAACGTCATAAAGACCATCACGACCTAACCTACACATGGAGTAAACCGACAGTCACGTAATTCAAAACTTCCACAACATAACAGAACAAACATCTTCCCTTAACAAGTTCAGCAACATCACGGGCAACAATCATAATTACGACCAATTCTCCTTAACAAACATCATAAATCTCATTATAAGGTCAGAACCCCACCCTTACCTGGATTGAAGGTCGCTAAACCATAAACTCTAGCCAACAAATTTGCTTCGCTCTGCTCGACACCGGGCAGCTTGCTCCTCGTCCACACAGCTCTACTGATCAGCGTACAAAAATCTTTATTCTCCAACTAAAATAAATCCTTGTGTTAGCTTCTCCTTATATATCAATCCTCTTGGGCCTAACCTACACCCCACTTTAATACTTCTAACCAATAGCATAAGTCCAACATTATTTCATATATTCCCTTAAATTCTGCATTATAATTATTATTAATCAACTAATTAATTAATTAATAATCTAACAACCCACACCGATAATTCTTAACATCATGCAACTTCACAAATAATCCAAAAATAATTTAATTAAATAAATGATTAATTAATTAAATTACGGGCGTTACAACATAAGATCATAAAAATCATTTTTGTTGAATTTTAACTTTTGATCTTACATTTTTCACAAATATTTTGCTAAAACTCTCTAGTTTGACCCTTTTGTCAACTAGTCTTGTTAATTCCCAATCATTTCCACCTCTTCATGTTAATCCAAGAAATTTAAATCATGTTTATGACTTTTATGAGTCTTTAGAAAGTTAGGATTTAATTTACTTAATTTTACAAGTTTTGTTTTCCTATTTTTAACCTAATTTTGATTTAGAAGCATGCATGGCTTTACCTTGACCAAAGTGCTTGTGTTTGAAAATTTCTGTGCATAGATTAGGGTTAATTTTTGGCATAGTATATACTACTGACTTGGTGTTATTTAATTCCATCTCTCCTATTTTTCTCATACTCCTAACATATTTCAAACCCATCAAACCTTGAATGCTTCTTATATACCTCTCTTTGTGTGTTTAAGATTTCCATCTATTACCATTTGTTTTATCACAAAAATGTTAAGTATTCTTGATTCTTGGTCATTCCTTGAGTGATGATCTGTCATTCCTCCCCCCTCCTTTATTGGATTCTCCTCTCGTATGCTCCCCATAGGATCTTCAATTCACTATTTTATAAAGTTTGAATTGAATAGACCCTAGGCTTGTATCCATGTACGACAATATTAGGTATATGTTTCCCTCTGTTATCCTTGACTACAGGATCAACAATGTATGATGTAACACCCGAATTTAATTAGAATTGTTTTTAATTAAATAATTAGATAATGTAATGTGTTTATATGTGTTTATGAATTTTAAGATGTGTTTTGATGGGATTATTAGAAGATTAGAAGTAGTGATAGTTGTAGAAGTTAAGGTGTAGGGGTGTGTGGCTAAAAGTGTAGAGATTTAGTGATAGTTGCTGAATTTTTGAAAGTAATTATTGTTGAAATTAATTAGAAGTTGTGATAGTTGCTGAATTTTTTAAAGATATTTTTTATCACTCATGTTGAGATTTAGCCACAATATGATGTTGAGATTTAGCTATTGTTTATGCTGAATTTTTGAAAGATATTTTTTATCACTCATGTTGAAGAGTTGAAAGTAATTATTGTTGATGTTTTCCAATGCGAATGAATGCAATGAGGTTTAAGACTATTGAGTATGTGATTTTGTGTTACGTATCTTATTTCAAGAGCATGTATGATGTATGAATATGTGGCATCCTATTCTTGATGTTTGTTTTAGAAATTAATCTAATCTGATTTTACTTATTTTATCGACGGGGAAAGAGGTTGTTACAATTGGTATCAGAGCAGGTCGGTCCGTCCGACCAAGTTGTTGAGTCTGTAGTACGATAGTTGAATATTGTTGATGTGTTGTTCCTTATTACACGACATTGTTGTGAACCACTGTCAGTACTTTCTTATATTTCTAATAACTTGTTTGCAAGAGTGGGATTGAAACAAGTGGGGGGAAAAGCTTGTTCTTCTATGAGATGTTTCAAGTGTGAAAAGTTGGTTTAGCATATCGTGAATTACATGGATGCAGAGGTTAGTGCTACTGAGTTGTTTTTTATCATCTTTAAGGAAGTATGCATTCGAGAATCATGCCTAACAGACAGTCTAAGTGTTCTTGAGGGGGAATGATCAGGCACTCGTGTTGTTCACATCTCTAGGAGTGGAGGGCGGTGTTATGGATAATGAGGTTCCAGTGAGTGAGAGTCCTGATGTTTTCTAGAAACGATTGTGACTGGTCGATATGGCGAGATGTTGGAGTAACTTGAGGTTATCCTTTGGGATGAACTGTTTGAGGTTAAACCAAGTGATTGCAAATTTCTTTGATGATTCAATGCATATTCTTATGCTGGAAGATATATGTTAAGTAAGTACGACCACTCTTAGAAGATGAAGTTCAGATGATTGTAATGTTTTCAGCATGATATGTTGACTGTAAAGTTGTCAATATCGAATAATTGCATAGTTAAATAAGTTTACAGTGTGATTTATAACATTGATAATGATGTATATAGGTAGAAATTATAATTTGGAACATGAATGATGACGTATGTGGAAGTTAGGGATGTTTGAGTACGGAATAAGTGGTTTTCGTAACATAAAAATCTGATTTTTTTTAATCTGGTTCAGTGGTAACCATTTACTGGGATAGAGTAACCAGTTACCGCTCAAAAAAATTAGTTTTTTTGGCTGTTTGGAGAGGTGTAACCGGTTACAACTATTTCAGTAACCCGTTACAAATGAGTTGACAACATTTTGTAATTCCTTGAAAAATTAATAACTTGAGTTATGGGCGTCCAATTTGAGTTCTGTTTGAAGCGCTGGAAAGCTAAAGTGATGAACTTTATTTTAAAAATGGTTCCAGAACCTGGAAGTAATTTATTTGTAACATGAAAGGGTTGGATGAGAGGCGGAGTTTGTTGTTGATCTCGTTCTTGGTACCAGACTTGTTCCTATGGCACCATATAGGATGTCAATTTAAAGTTAGGAGAATTGGAGAAGTTATTAGAAGATGCACGAAGAAATAGATTTGTAAAACCGAGTGTATAATTTTGGGAGCTTTGGTGTTATTAGTTAAGGAGAAAGAAAGTAGTACGAAATTATATGTGGATTACCGGTAACTGATTAAAGTAGTGGTTGAGGCTACATATCCACTTCAAATGATTGACGATTTGATGGATTAACTGGTAGGCAAATATGTCATTGGTATACTCGAATTGAGGTTGAGTTACTTTTAGATTCGGGTTATGGATGATGATAATTGGAGGATTTATTTAAGAACTTGGTGAAGTTATTTTGAATAATTGGATCAGTTTGTTGTGGTGTTTATTGAGGGAATTTTGATTTAGTCTGAGCCATAAAAAGGGAACGTTGAAGGTGGTGATTTAAATTATGGTGTCGAAAGGGAAGAAAATGTATGTTAGGATGTCAAGACGTAAATCATGATTTGGAAAGGTAAAGTTTCTTGAACATAATATTTCAAATGAAAGTATCTATGGGATCTATCCAAAGTAAATAGAGGCCTATGTTGAGAGGCTCTGAAGTCGGTTACGAAGACTAGGAGCTTGTTGAGCTTAACTGATTATTATTGCAGGGAGTTTGAGACGAGGCCAAGTGATATATGTTGTGAATGAATGAGTTAAGGGAATGAGATGTTAGGAAGTATGTGAATGGATTAGATAAGTGCATAGAGATGCAACTTATGCCAATTAAGAATGATTAGAATGAAGATGGCTTTTAAGAGGAATAATGCTAGAGGAAAAATAAATTTAAGAGGAATTGGAATCATGTTTATGATGTCAAAGTAGCAGCATGTGTTAAAGAGGATTTAGGAGTTTCTATCACCATCTGGGATGTGGGGATGGTATCATTGAGATCATGATTGGAATGAGATTCAAATGTGAAAAAATATGGATCCTCGAGGTTGTGAGATTTTACGGAAGGACTAAGGATTTATTGATGTTGTTAAAGTCCTTTACTTGGATGAAGACTTCATTAGGAGCGAAACAATTTTGATTATACTTGGTGTAGTAGTTTCCTATATTAGAATATACTTAACAATTGTGTTGTGCTGCGTACGTGTAAAATAGACTATGAAATGGATTTTTAGCGTTTATGTATCATTGTTGAGGTTGAAATGAAGGAAATTAAGAAAAACGTTTCTAAGGCTTGGAGAGATTGTTGGACATTATGCTCGGGTAACTTTAAGAACAAGGTGAAGGACGCTATTATAGTTGGGTAACGATGATTTATGCCACCGTTATGGTTGTCGGCTACCTATTGACAAATTGAGGGACTCATCATCCTTAATCTCTTGTTGATAGTAGACAGGATCGTATTGGATGGGATAGACTTGTCTTGCTATCTTGATAGTGAGTAAAGTGATTGACGTCTTATCGAGACGATAGTCGTTTTCTAGTTCGTGTGAACCTAATGGAAAATAGTTATGAAAGAGTAGGAATTTATTAAGCAGTTCAGAGACTTGAGTTGGTATGCGAGCTAACGCTGTAGAGTGGAACGTTGAGGATGTCAAAAGTGAACATTGATTTTCTGGTGGATACTAAAGAGACACTGAAGATAGATGTGAAACTTATAGATCTTATAATGGATGGAAATATAAAAGAAGACAATGACTTTAAAGTAAATGAACCAGAGGGGCGTAACTGAAGCGTCATGTGGCGCATATCGGGATGCAGTGTGACTTTTTAGGAGTCAGGGGGAAAATGTTAGACGCCTGAAAGAATGATGCAAACTAGTGGATATTCTAGAATGGAATGATAGTTGAAGAGTTTGTATGTTATTCATGATGCTGACAGGTCAATGGAAGTAATTATTTACATGTTCAATTGGTGAAATGTAACACTGTGGCACTAAGGTTGTGTGTCAATGTTGTCGATAATTGGTTGTGTTTATGTTATTATGACGGTAATTATGTGTAATGAAGTGATAGATTATGTATCTTAGGATGATGGGACGAGGACTGAGACGAACCAGTGCGTTAATAACCCGATAGCAAGGAATTTTGTGGGATCATGGTTGTTGACTAGGTGATATGTTGGTTAGTAATACTTGAAATGATGCAAAACATGCTAAGGGAGTTGGAAGGAAGGACGTGATAGTCGTATCCAGAGTTGTTAGTATCAGGTAATTTTCGATGATGGAAATATTCTAAGTGGGGGAGAGTTGTAACACCCCGATTTAATTAGAATTGTTTTTAATTAAATAATTAGATGATATGATGTGTTTATATGTGTTTATGAATTGTAAGATGTGTTTTGATGGGATTATTGGAAGATTAGAAGTAGTGAGAGTTGTAAAAGGTAAGGTGTAGGGGTGTGTGGCTAAAAGTGTAGAGACATTGGGATGAATGGAGAATATTAGTATTATTGTTATTATTATTATTATATTTACTATTGCTATTATATGGGATAAATAATAATTATAATATTAATAATTAAATAATTAGATTAATCTAGTAATAAGAAGAGGGGTATGATGGGGATATCTATATTAGGGGTCTAAAAGAGGGAAATAAATTATTCTCAGTCAATCATAGAAACCAGAGAAAAGAGAAGAATGAAGACAAGAGAAGAACATACAACCTAGGACGAGGATTTTTTAGTAGAAAGTTTAGAATCATCAAACCCAGGGTAAGGATGGGGTTCCGACTCTCTAATAAGTGGTATAATTATGGGTAGATGATGATATTGAATACTAGGTTTTAGGGTAAATTATTGTGAAATTGATTGTTGTAATTGTTTGTAAATGATGAAATTGATGTGTTGATTAAGTTGGGTTTGTGGTATATGATGTGTGTTGATTATTTAAAATAATTGGCGTGTTTGATTTTTCCTAAAAAGTGGTTTTTGGATGAAGAGAATGGAAATTCGTAGTAGAAAGTTACTGATTTTTGGGCTCTGGTTTAGTGGTAACGGGTTACTGGAATTGAGTAATCGGCTACCGCTGAAGATTTTTGCGTGATTTTAACTATTTTGTATGCAGTAACCGGTTATTGGTATTGAGTAACCGGTTACAGATGTTTTGGACAGATTTTTTGGAAAACTTGATAAACATAACTTTTGTT
This sequence comes from Vicia faba, assembly GCA_948472305.1. Lineage (NCBI taxonomy): Eukaryota > Viridiplantae > Streptophyta > Magnoliopsida > Fabales > Fabaceae > Vicia > Vicia faba. The sequence continues at coordinate 420,120,390 of OX451739.1, read as the reverse complement.
TCGGGTGTTCGTTTGACGCGTCGTTTGGACCGTTAGAAAGTTAAAAATATTTTCTACAATTTGGTAATAATTTTGATGACAGTAGAATAATATTTTATTTAAATAATTATGATGTGTGAGTATGTTATAGTGTTGTAATGCAAAATGTTGCGATTAATTATATTGGTGTTATATCGATGATGTGTGAAGGGATTACATGTGATATTGCAGTATTACGAAGATGATGTTAGGCTGAAATTGGCGTGATGTTGATGAGTATGCTTGTGGTGGAATAATTTTGTTGTATCATGTTGCATTTCATGCATCGTTGGGGGCTTATGCTCTGGCCTGTATTGGCAATTCGTTGAGGGCTTATGCCCTGGCCGTATATGGCAATTATTTGAGGTCTTATACTCCGACCTATATTAGAAATTCGTTGAGGGCTTATGCCCTGGCCTTATATGCCAATTTGTTGAGGGCTTATGCTCTGGCCTATATTGACAATTTGTTGAAGGCTTATGCCCTTGCCTTATATGGAAATTTGTTCGAGAGGGCTTATTCCCTGATGGTACCACATGCATATTGCATTAGTGTTAGTCGCATTTCATATTGTTGAATTTATAATATGATGATGATGTTGAATTGCATATTTTTGAATTGTTAATACGATGATGATGTTGAAATGCATATTGTTGAATTGTTAATACGATGATGATGTTAAGTTACATAATTGGTATACGTTGTATGGCGGATGGCGATAAATATATATATTAGTATAATCATTGTGAGTTTGTGGTTGATGATGTTGAGCATGAAACCTTGCATGATATATCTGTCGCATACTTATTATTATATGACTTATTATATGGTTGTAATATCTCACACCTTCTGTTTGAATGTTGTCTCTACATGGGTAATATGCAAATGTTCCAAAGTAGCTCGAGGTCGAGGTTAGCCGAAGAGTTACCTACTTTGTGTAGATTGGGTCGGTGTCAGCTCTGATACGTAACACTTGGGGGGGTTCTGCACTTGTTTTGTTTATGTTGGGAGTAAACTTTTGTATAACTACATTGTTGAGATTTAGATATTGTTTATGCTGAATTTTTAAAAGATAATTTTTAGCACTCATGTTGGAGAGTTGAAAGTAATTATTGTTTACGTTTTCCATTGCGAATGAATGCAATGAAGTTTAAGACTATTGAGTATGTGATTTTGTGTTGTGTATCTTATTTCAAGAGCATGTATGATGTATGAATATGTGGCATCCTATTCTTGATGTTTGTTTTAGAAATTAATTTACTCTGATTTTACTTATTTTACCGACGGGGAAAGAGGGTGTTACAACTGGTATCAGAGCAGGTCGGTCTGTCCGACCAAGTTGTTGAGTCTGTAGTACGATAATTGAATATTGTTGATGTATTGTTCCTTATTACACGACATGTGTGTGAAACACTATCAGTACTTTCTTGTATTTCTAATAACTTATTCGCAAGAGTGGGATTGAAACGAGTGGGGGAGAAGCTTGTGCTTCTATGAGATGGTTTAAGTGTGAACAGTTGGTTTATTATATCATGAATTGCATGGATGCCGACTATAGTGCTACTGAGTTGTTTTTATGATTTCGAAGGAAGTATGGATTCAAGAATTATGCATAACAGACAGTCGAAGTGTTTTTGAGGGGGAATAATAAGGCACTCGTGTTGTTCGCATCTCTTGGAGTGGAGGGTGATGCTATGGATAATGAGGTATTAATGAGTGTTAGTCCTGATATTTTTCGGAAATGATTGTGATCGGTCGATAGTGCGAGATGTTGGAGTAACTTGAGGTTATCCTTGGGGTGAAGTTCTTGAGGTTAAACCAAGTGATTACAAATTGCTTTGATGAGTCAATGCAGATTCTTATGCTGGAAGATATATGTTAAGTAAGTACGATCACTCTTAGAAGATGAAGCTCAGATGGTTGCAATGTTTTCAACATCGTATGTTGATTGTGAAGTTGTCGATATTGAATAATTGCATAGTTAAATAAGTTTAATTTGTGATTTATAACGTTGATAATGATGTATATAGGTAGGAATTATAATTTGGAACATGAACATTGAAGTATGTGGAAGTTGGGGATGTTTGAGTACGAAATAAGTGGTTTTTATAACATAAAGATATGATTTTTTTACTCTCGTTCAGTGGTAACTAGTTACTGGGATTGAGTAATCGGTTACCGCTCAAAAAAATTAGCATTTTTGGTTGTTTGGAGGGGTGTAACCGGTTACAACTATTTGGGTAACCCGTTACTGCTGAGTTGACAGCATTTTGTAATTCTTTGAAAAATTCATAACTTGAGTTCTGGACATCCGATTTGAGTTCTGCTTGAAGTGTTGGAAAGCTAACACGATGAACTTTGTTTTAAAAATGGTTCTAGCATCTGAAAGTAATTTATTTGTAACGTGAAGGGGTTGGATGAGAGGAAGAGTTTGTTGTTGATCTCGTTCTTGGTACCAGACTTGTTCATATAGCACCATATAGGATGTCAGTTCAAAGTTAGGAGAATTGGAGAACTTATTAAAAGGTGTGCAGAGAAATAGATTTGTAAAACTGAGTGTATCATTTTTGGAGCTTTGATGTTATTAGTTAAGGAGAAAGAAAGTAATATGAAATTGTATGTGGATTACCAGTAACTGATCAAAGTAGTGGTTGAGGCTACATATCTATTTCAAATGATTGAAGATTTGATGGATTAACTAGTAAGAAAATAAGTCTTTGGTATACTCGAATTGAGGTTGAGTTACTTTCAGATTCGGGAGAGGGATGAGGATAATTGGAGGATTTCTTTTAGAACTCGGTGAAGTTATTTTGAATAATTGGATCAGTTTGTTGTGGTGTTTATTGAAGGAATTTTGATTTAGTCTGAGTCAGAAAAAGGGAACATTGAAGGTCGTGATTTGAATTGCGGTGTCGAAAGAGAAGAAAATGTATGTTAGGATGTCAGGATATAAATCATGATTTGGAAAGGTAAAGTTTCTTGAACATACAATTTCGAATGAAAGTATCTATGGGATCTATCCAAAGTAAATATAGGCCTACATTGAGAGGCTCTGAAGTCGGTTAAGAAGACTAGGAGCTTGTTGAGCTTAATTGGTTATTATTGTAGTGGGTTTGAGACGAGGTCAAGTGGGATATGTTGTGAATGAATGAGTTAAGGGAATGAGATAATAGGAAGGATGTGAATGGATTAGATAAGTGCATAGAGATGCAACTAATGCCAACTAAGAATGATTAGTATGACGATGGCTTTTGAGAGGAATAATGCTAGAGAAAAAAATAAATTCAAGAGGAATGGGAATCATGTTTATCATGTTAATGGATCAACATGTGTTAAAGAGGATTTATGAATTTCTATCACCATCCGGATGTGCGGATGGTATCATTGAGATCGTGATTGGAATGAGATTCAAATGTGAAAAACATATGGATCCTCGAGGTTGTGAGATTTTAAGGAGGGACTAAGGATTTATTGATGTTGTCAAAGTCCTTTACTTGGATGAAGACTTCATTAGGAGTGAAACGATTTGGATTATACTTGGTGTAGTAGTTTCATGTATTAGAATATACTTAACAGTTGTGTTGTGTTGTGTGCGTATAAAAGAGACTATGAAATGGTTTTTTGGGGTTTATGTATCATTGACGAGGTTGAAATGAAGGAAATTAAGAAAAACGATTGTAAGCCTTGGAGATATTATTGGACATTATGCTCAGGTAACTTTGAGCACAAGGTGAAGGACGCTATTATAGTTGGGTAACAATGATTTATGCCACTGTTATGCTTGTCAGCTACCTATTGACAAATTGAGGAACTAATCATCCTTAATCTCTCGTTGATAGTAGACGGGATCGTACTGGATGGGATAGACTTGTATTTCTAGCTTTATAGTGAGTAAAGTGATTGAATTCTTATCGAGAGAATAGTCGTTTCCCAGTTCGCGTGAACCTAGTGGAAAATATATGTGAAAGAGTTGAAATTTATTAAGCAGTTCATAAACTTGAGTTAGTATGCGAGCTAACGCTGCAGAGTGGAAGGTTAAGGATGTCAAAAGTGAACATTAATTTTCTGGAGGATACTAAAGAGAGACTGAAGATAGATGTGAAACTTATAGATCTGATAATGGATGGAAATCTAAAATAAGACAATGACATTAAAGTAGATGAATCAGAGTGGCGTAACTGAAGCGTGATGTGGCGCATATCGGGATGCGGTGTGACTTTTTAGGAGTCAGGGGTAAATGTTAGACCCTTGAAAGAATGATGCAAACCAGTGGATATTCTAGAATGGAATGATAGGTGAATGGTTTGTATGTTATTTGTGTTGCTGACTTGTCAATGGAAGGAATTATTTACATGTTCGATTGGTTAAATGTAACACTGTGGCACTAAGGTTGTGTTTCAATGGTGTCGTTAATTGGTTGTGTTGATGTTCTTATGACGATATTTCTATGTAATAAAGTGATATATTATATGTCTTAAGATGATGGGACAAGGACTGAGACGAAAGGGTCCGTTCATAACTCGATAGCAAGGAATTTCGTGGGATCATGGTGGTTGACTAGGTGAGATATTGGTTAGTAATACTTGAAATGATGCAAAATATGACAAGGGAGTTAGAAGGAAGGACGCGATAGTCGTATCTGAAGTTGTTAGTATCAGGTAATTTTCGAGGACGAAAATATTCTAAGTGGGGGAGAGTTGTAACACCCCAATTTAATTAAAATTGTTTTTAATTAAATAATTAGATGATATGATGTGTTTATATATGTTTATGAATTTTAACATGTGTTTTGATGGGATTACTAGAAGATTAGAAGTAGTGAGAGTTATAGAAGTTAAGGTGTAGGGGTGTGTGGCTAAAAGTGTAGAGACATTGGGGTGAATAGAGAATATTATTATTATTATTATTATTATTATTATTATTATTATTATTATTATTATTATTATTATTATTATTATTATTATTATTACTATGACTATTACTATTACTACTATTATATTTACTTATATGAGATAAATAGTAATTATAATATTAATAATTAAATAATTAAATTAATATAGTAATAAGAAGAGTGGTATGATGGAGATATCTATATTAGGGGTCTAAAAGAGAGAAAGAAATTATTCTCAATCAATCGTAGAAACCAGAGAAAAGAGAAGAACGAAGACAAGAGAAGAGCATACAACCTAGGGCGAGGATTTTCCGGTAGAAAGTTTAGAATCATCAAACCCAAGGTAAGGATGTGGTTCTGACTCTCTAATAAGTGGGTATAATTGTGGGTAGATGATGATATTGAATGCTAGGTTTTAGGGTAAATTATTATGAAATTGATCGTTATAATTGCTTGTAAATGATGAAATGGATGTGTTGATTACGCTGGGTTTGTGGTATATGATGTGCGTTGATGATTTAAAACAATTGGTGTGTTTGATTTTTTCTAAAAAGTGGTTTTTGGATGAAGAGAATGAAAATTCGTAGTAGAAAGTTACTGATTTTTGGGCTCTGGTTCAGTGGTAATAGGTTACTGGGATTGAGTAACCGGCTACCGCTGAAGGTTTTTGCATGATTTTCACTATTTTGTATGCAGTAACCGGTTACTGGTATTAAGTAACTGGTTACCGATGTTTTGGACAAAATTTTTGCAAAACTTGAAAAATCATAACTTTCGTGTCGGGTGTTCATTTGACGCGTGGTTTGGACCGTTAGAAAGCTAAAAATATTTTCTACAATTTCATAATAATTTTGATGACAGTATAATAATATTTTATTGAAATAATTCTGATGTGTGCGTATGTTGTATGTGTTGTAATGCAAAATGTTGTGATTAATTGTATCGGTGTTGTATCGATGATGTGTGAAGGGACTACAGGTGATATTGCAGTATTACGAAGATGATGTTAGCCTAAAATTGGCGTGATGTTGATGATTATGCTTGTGGTTGCATAATTTTGTTGTAGCATGTCGCATTTCATGCATCGTTGAGGGCTTATGCTATGGTCTGTATTTCAATTTGTTTAGGGCTTATGCCTTGGCCGTATATGGAAATTCGTTGAGGGATTATGCTATGGCCTGTATTGGAAATTTGTTGAGGGATTATTCCCTAGTCTTATTTGGAAATTTATTGAGGGCTTATGTTATGGCCTGTATTGGCAATTTGTTGAGGGCTTATGCCCTTGCCTTATATGGAACTTTGTTGTAGAGGGCTTATGCCCTGATGGTACCACATGCATCTTACATCAGTGTTAGTCACATTGCATATTCTTGAATTGTGTTGTACCCCAAAATTTTCCCTCTCATTTGTCAAGTGTTTGCTTACAAGATATTCTACGACGTCAAGTTTGCAACACTGATACATCAACTTAGGCTTGAAATTGGCACAAGGGCAAAATGGTCAATTGCATACTAGAAAGTCAAACTTTGACTTTTTGGTCAACATTACATTCCAAAGATAAAATTTCATCAAGAAATTCAAGAATATCAAGCTTGATCATCAAGAAGTCAAGAAAGTCAAAAGTCAACTTGAAAAGTCAAGATTTCCAAGACTTTGAAATTTTCTAAGTGTTGGAAATTTCATGTTTTTCATAACTTTGAGCAAAATTTTCACCATGATGCAAGATGATTCAAGATAAACTTCCAACATGAAAGTTGTAGATCTCCATGATATCTACAACATTTCTTTACACAACTTCTCCTAAATATTCTTGGATTTCAAGTTATAAATTCATGAAGTCATGACATTTTCATTTAACACTTAGAGAAATTTTCAACAGATTATGTGCAGGATTTTATCCCAACTTCTTGGCCAATTTTCATCAAGTTCCAGTTTAATTTAACAAAAGTGGTCAACATGAAAGTTGTATAGGATGTTCCAATATTTCCAAAAAGTCCAAGAACTCATTGAGATCATTCTTGAGCTGAGAGGATCAAAGAGATGAAGTTAGGGTTTCATTCTTGAATTACAAAGCAGAATTTGTGATGAACACTTGACTAAATTCCAACCAAAGCTTCAAGATCTCTCTTTTCAGGCTATGTTCTCTCCAAATCTATGCATAATCAAGCAATTACACAAACCCTAAGTGTATTACACAAGCATTTGAAGCTTTGTCCAAGTCTTGATACCATTTATGGTTAGAAATGCAAAAGCAACATTTCCATTTGCATAAAGCTTCACTTTTCCAACCACTCTCTTCTTTCAAAGCTTGAAATCTGTTCCAAAGATGACATAAAAATCTCTCAACATCAGAAGCAATCTACAAGACTTGCAAAGCATGGCTAAGTTCCTTAATCCAGTCCTTTCTTCATCATGAAACAACTTGTCTTTATGAATTTGAAAAAAGGCATAACATGTGATTTTTAAAAAGTCTGAATTTTCCAAGTCTCAAACCTTATCTATAAATTGAGAGGCCAATTACAATACAAAGGTGTTGGAAAAATGTTAGAAAATGGAGAAAGAAAACCAGAAGTTTTGTTGACAAACTCTCAAAAATCTCATAACTGAAAGAAGGTCATAACAGTCCACAAAGCAACACCTCAAGCATAAAACATAGATTATAGTTGCAAGGTAAGTCTCCTTAACTTTAAACTCTTCATTTCAATCATCATCATTTGGTTCATTTTTGAGGCTAAAATGCAGTGACCTTTGAAGAAAAGATTTGTAAAAAAATCATGAACAGTCAGGTGTAAGGCAGCTGTTTTTCAAAATCATACAGCGTGAAATCGATTGCACAACCATGCAAATTGATTGCACGGGGTTCCAGTAGCCAAATTTCCAAATTTTTTGACTATGCAATCGATTGCACAACCATGCAAATCGATTGCACTGAAAGTCAGTAGCCAATGTTTTGAAAAACTGAAGCATGCAATCGATTGCACTAACATGCAAATCGATTGCACACAAATAAAAATTGATTTTTTGTTTTGAAAAAACTTGAATAAAGATTTGGACAATATAAAAATGTTTCTTTTGGTCATTGAGCATCTATATCTTATGTTTAAGGTAAATATCATCATTATACCTTGAAATTTGACAAGGGATTGAACCAAAGACTTCATCCAAAGAGGCTTATAGTTTGATCAATAATTTTTGCCTTCCTTATCAATCATGACTTGTCTTCATCAAAACAAAGTGCATTAGAGAAGCTTGAGTTTACGGCATGGGTCGACACCTAATGATCCAAAGTGTTTTCTCTTCCTTTCATTTTATTTTATTTTTAATGCTTCATATATTTTCTTCATGGCTATTCAATATGGTTGTAATAGATAATTAGGAATTTAATTTCTTACAATCCCCATTTGTAAACTTGTACACCCCATCCCCAAATGATTGTAATAGCGTAGGAATTTACATTTCCGCAATTTATCGCTTTCAAATATGAATGCAAGTAACTAGGGTTTGTATGGCAAGACATAAAATCAACAAGTAGATAACCCTAATCAAAGATTAAATGCATGCAAATGACACACTTGCACACAAACACCCCTAGGGTTACTTCATTTGGTTACCTTACAAAAATGGCCATGTTATGCATGTGGGATGTCTTAGCACAAACGAATCGAAAAAACACAAGATCATAGTCCCTCGATGACGCTATCAAAGTTGCCTTTCAAAATGATCTTAGTCCCTAAAGAAAAGTGCTAAGTCATCTTACAACATTGCTATCATGGTCATCCGATGACCCAACGCTCGTCCCTTCACATCCAACGATAGGGCTTCTTACCAAATAAATGGTAAGATAGCAACATCTAAAGGAGGAGGAAAAGAACATCTAATACCTTTTGAGTAGGTAGGTTCGCTCTTAGTTACTCGCTTGCTCACAACAAAAACATTTTTACACCAACACTCTCATTTGAAACATTTTTAAAATACAACACTTTATATGTGTTCTTATAGAGACGAGAATCATCACAAAGACACCTTTTAAAAATCACTTTCAAAAACACATCTCACAAACACCTCTTTGAACTATTTTAGAAACAAACACTTTGTATGCGTTCTTATAGAGACGAGAACTATTACGAAGTTCCATTTTCAAAAATACTTTCAAAAACCACACACAAAACACAATTTCAAACAAAAGCAAGTGATCTAGCAAGTAACTAAGAGCCCATGGAAAACCATGGATGAAAAGGGTGCTAACACCTTCCCTTTTCATAATCTACCCCCCGAACTCAAGAAAACATCTCAAAGGTCTTTCCTGTGCTTTTTCACCTTTCCTTTTGGATAAAAGAAAAGTCGGTGGCGACTCTTGCTAACCGCGACATTTGCGATAAAACACAAAACCCTCAATTCAGTTCTCCCACCGTATCACAGAACTTGCGACTCTGTTGGGGACATTAAATGAAAGTGGGGTTACCTTAGGTCTAGATCACATTTATTTGCTTGCATTGTTTGACTTGTATGCTTTACATTATGGTTCTTTGTTTGGGTTTGAATCCTCTACTCGGATTTGGGATACATTATAGGTAAGTAGCAATACTTCGTGGAAACTGTGCGGGGTATACTGACATGGTCTAAGCAATAGCTATGTTAGTGCGACATATTTGTGGGTACCGGTAGCCTTTGAGTTAATCAAAGAGAATACGGGGCCCCTGAGTGATGTCATGAAGCACTAATGAACTTCTAGAACCCTTTACTTGACCAACTTGGCATTTTAGGATGTAGTGAGATGACCGGCTTTGGTGCAGTCCGAAGTTGGTAGATACTCAATACTACACTCATTGAGGTTTGGTTTTTTGGGATATTTTGGTCGCCATTAAAGAGGCTTGTGCTGAAACAATGACCAAGGAAACAAACAAGTGATATTGAGCTCCTTAGAACCCGATTACTATTACTAGGACAGGTTGGGCCAACTAAACTTCAAGAGGGTACTTACCTACAATCTCCATGCAAGCGTAAACCTAAGGACTTGTCTGCTTTGCGTACATGATTATTTGTATAAGCTTATTTACTTCGCATACTTGTGCATAACATCATAACATCATACCATAGCATTTTCAATAACCATTTCAAGGATCTCGAGGGTCTTTGATGCAGGTTCACAATAAACCAGACGTCTATCAAGGGGCAAGAGGATTTATTTTCCTCTGACCAAACACCGTCAAAGATCAATTACAACAAACTTTAGTCAAGGGATATAACCCACTTGACATGGTGAGCTTGATTCTCGTGGAAGGACATCCACCGATACAAAGTTCTCTAATAAAATATGTTGATCAAAATTCAATCTCTAACTTTTTCTTGTGTTTACCCCGCGAGATCCTTGAAAACATGCATCCACATATCATGCATCATATCATGACAGGTTTCTCCCATACATGTCTCCTTATCTTCCTACTGTTTATTTCAGTAAGATGGATATGGAACAAACGGTGAAAGATCTCCAAGCTCAAAACGCTCAATTCCAACAAATGTTTATGGCTATGGCTAAGGGGCAAGAGGACCTGAAAGCTCTCCTTCTCAAAGACAAGAAGAAAAAGTCCAAAAATTCAATAGGCGTCCTGAACTTGAGAAGAAGACCTGGAGGATCGGTCAAGAGAGCTCTAGATATTTCAACTCCATCCAACACGGGGGATAGTCTTCAAGAATACCACAATTTGGAGATTGATGAAGTTGAAGCCGACTACTCCGAGGAACAATATCCCCCCACTGGTTACAAGTACAAACAGTTGGAGGATTGCCTCAATGCAATGGAGATTCAACAGATACCCGGTTTGGATTTAGGAGACATGGGTTTGGTTTCTGGAGTGGTCATCTTGCCAAAGTTCAAAGTCCCTAACTTTGCCATGTACGATGGAGTCTCTTGCCCTAAGATGCACTTAAAGTCTTATGTCCGCAAGATTCAACCATACACAACTGATCCGAAGCTTTGGATCCATTTCTTCCAAGAGAGCCCAGTAGGGACTCAACTCGAATGGTTTTATCAATTGGAGAGTTCTCACATCCACACCTGGGAGGATTTAGTTGCTGCTTTCTACAAGCAGTATCAGTACAATGCTGATCTTGCACCAACTCGTGTGCAATTGCAGAACATGACCATGGGTTCCAACGAAAGCTTCAAAGGGTATGCCCAAAAATGGAGAGATCTGGCTGGTAGGGTGCAACCCCCTTTAACTGACAGGGAGCTGATTGACATCTTCATGGGAACTCTGATAGGACCTTTCTTCAATCACTTGATCGGAAGCTCCTCAGCCGGGTACACCGAGCTAATACTGACCAGCGAAAGGGTCGAAGCTGGCATCAAAAGTGGAATGATCCAAGGAGCTACACCCTCTGATGCTCATAAAAAGCCATACAATGGGAAGAAAGAGTCCAATGCTGTGTATGGTCAAAAGAGTCATCATGATCAACATGTAGGGGCAATCCTGATCTCTAATCCCACGCCTGTTCAACAAAGACAGAGCAATAGGCCTAGGGTAAGATATCAAGAAAGGCAGTACACTAACATCAACATGCCTTTGTCTCAAGCGTTACAACATTTGCTGAAGTTGAAGTTGATCACACTAAAGGATCCTCCTCAAAATCCCGACACCTCCTCTTCTAAGTATAATCCGAGCGTAAGATGTGCATATCATTCTGACAGTCCTGGACATGAAACCGATGGTTGTTTCACTTTGAAGAACAAGATTCAAGACTTTATTGATGCAAAGGAGATCGAGTTTGACCCTCCGGAGACTCCAAACGTGATCACGGCTCCTATGCCAAATCATTGAGAGCGTCTTTTTTTCATTTGAATTTTCACTTGTAATTTCTTTTGTTATTCAAACAATTATCTATTAATGTCAAACTCTGTTTCATTAATGCATTGCATAAGTTTGTCTTGAATTCATCCTTTCGTTTTCACTATATTTAAACTATGCTTTTTATTCTTCTTATGACATTTAACTCTTGCTAAAAGTTACAAGCCTTTAGAGGGAGGATGACGAAAACAATGCCATAATCTCATACAGTATGCTTTTGGACAGACCTTGCTGACGATGTACAGGCGTTTTTTCAAATCCTAAACACTGGAGTTATAAGGAAGATAATCCCTAGTCAAACCCTTCGAGCCAAAGAAGTAGAAGTTTTCCTTTTTACACAAACTGAAACCTTTAAACAAAACCTGGGGCAGGGTAGTCTCTCAGTTAATTCAAACGCGTGTTTAGCCGCAAACTCTCATTTCGTAATACAAGGAATGACATCAAAAACATTCCTCTGGAATCAAAAGACGGTGATGGATCCCTATCACATAGGCAGTCATTATCTCTCAAAAAAGAAAGGCCCACTAAGTCAAAATCTACAAAGGAGACTTAAGAAAACTGGGGCATCCCGCTGACTGTAAACTCAAAACAAGAACAGTCAGGCAAAAATCAGGAATAACAAATCAAAAAGAGGTCACTACAAATCTTCAACAACACGAAAAATGTTGCAAAAATGACTGCCTTCCGACAAACTTAACTTGTCTGAACCATCACCAAAATGTCATTCCAAACTCAATTGGAGTTTAAAAGCACAATTAATTGAGTTTAGGACTGAAGAACATCACGAAGAGCGGGTGGGTACAAATATACTTTGAGCCTTTATCTTTTTTTTCTTAAACCGTGAACCAAGCCACGTTACAACCCTTCAAAAGTCCTAATTGAAGCATAGGTTAGTTAGAAAGCATATTGTTACAAAAGGTATCCTGACTCTTGTAAGGCTTTACTCAAAATCCAGAGTTGAATTACAAACTTCTTTACTTGCTAAAAACGCATTTTTCAAAACTTCAAGACAAGCATAAACTTTGCATTACTGGAATATCATTGTTTGCATATGGCTAATTCTTTGACAGCGGAGAAATTCACACAATGAATGTCTAGTGAACGAAAGCTCTCTCAGTGAACAAAATAAATTTAAGTGGGATGACACTTTCATTAACGAATCTCCTATCAACAAGGGGGCATGACATGTCACTATCCAGCACACCTTGGGGCAGTCCACACAAGATTCCAAGAAACCTCTCAAAGTGAAGAGTAACCAGGGGCAAGTCTCCATCTATGTCACTTGGGGCATTGAACGTAAATCTCAGCAAAAGGATTACGTGCAATCAAACATTTTTGGCAATACCATAAACATTGGCTGCTATGGGCAATGACAAGTCTCCCCAAAGTCCTTCTCATAGGGTGATTTCCCAGCAAGAGTTTAATCTCTGAAAACCTTTCCCCAACTGAGACAACCTCAAGAATCCTCGAGGACTTTACCCAACGAAGTCATCACCTCTATAGCAGACCGGCAACATGGTTTATTTCCCCAACAAACGACAGGAATCCCCAGCTTGAGGTTGCCTCTCCGACTACTACAAATCAAAGGACAACAACTCCTCTTCCCCAGTAGACTACTCTACAATCCTCAGTAAGTTACTGTGAAACATGGACCCGACCAGATATTAATTCAACTTCGACTCCCCAGTAGATCAACGGACGACTAAGACTCCTGAACTCTTTTCCCCAAGCAGGGATCAACACTCTATACAAAGCTTTCAACATATCCCCAGCGGAGTTCTCCTCAACAAAACAGGAAATCCCCAGTGGAAACATTCTAAGAAAAGTTTGAAGACATACCTACTCTTCAACAGCAGTCCGGGATTTAATAACTCCCCAACACCTGTCAAGGATTTATTCTCCAAGACAAACTTACATTCCAACAATATTCATAGCATATGCATACAAAATACATATGACACAAATCTCATTTATTTTGAGAACATCATTGCACAATGCATACATCATGACATTGCATACAACTAACTCTTTACCTTTTCAGGAAAGATCAATCGACAGATACAAGTTATCATCCTTTTGGAGTAGAAGTAATCAAAGATTCCTTCATTACCTTTTGGAGTAGCAGTCGTCAAAGATTCCTTCATTACCTTTTGGAGTAGCAGTCACTCAAGATTCCTTCATCATCTGCTGAGGTAGTAGTCGTCTCAAGATTCCTTCATCATCTGCTGAGGTAGTAGTCGTCTCAAGATTCCTTCATCATCTGCTGAGGTAGTAGTCATCTCAAGATTCCTTCATCATCCTGCTGAGGTAGTAGTCTTCTCAATATTCCTTCATCATCTGCTGAGGTAGTAGTCGTCTCAAGATTCCTTCATCATCCTGCTGAGGTAGAAGTCGCCCAAAGATTCCTTCATAATCCTACTGAGGTTGTAGTCATCAAAGATTCCATCATCATCCTGCTGAGGTTGTAGTCATCAAAGATTCCTTCATCATCCTGCTGAGGTTGTAGTCGCCCAAAGATTCCTTCATTATCCTGCCGAGGTTGTAGTCATCCAAGATTCCTTCATCATCCCGCTGGGGTTGTAGTCATCCAAGATTCCTTCATCATCCTACTGAGGTTGTAGTCGCCCAAAGATCCCTTCATCATCCTGCTGAGGTAGTAATCGCCCAAAGATTCCTTCATCATCCTGCTAAGGTAGAAGTCGCCCAAAGATTCCTTCATCATCCTGCTGAGGTTGTAATCATCAAAGATTCCTTCATCATCCTGCTGAGGTTGTAGTCATCCAAGATTCCTTCATCATCCTGCTGAGGTTGTAGTCATCCAAGATTCCTTCATCATCCTGCTGAGGTTGTAGTCATCTAAGATTCCTTCATCATCCTGCTGAGGTTGTAGTCGCCCAAAGATTCCTTCATCATCCTGCTGAGGTAGTAATCGCCCAAAGATTCCTTCATTATCCTACTGAGGTAGTAATCGTCCAAGATTCCTTCATCATCCTGCTGAGTCCAGATACAATCACCTTCGGATGGCATCTTTAAGCCCATCTCCAACAAGATTCTATCACCTCTCCAAATGGAATCTTTAAGCCCATTCCTCCTATCATCGCGTCATCGAGTGCAAATTTCTGGGCACTCTAGTGTCCAATCATCTTCCACCTACGAGTCACAAATGGCAGAACTCGCCAATCTAACTCTTCAGGTTTAAGAAGATTGAACAGGGGCAGCTGTTGTACCCCAAAATTTTCCCTCTCATTTGTAAAGTGTTTGCTCACAAGATATTCTACGACGTCAAGTTTGCAGCACTGATACATCAATTTAGGCTTGAAATTGGCACAAGGGCAAAATGGTCAATTGCATACTGGAAAGTCAAACTTTAACTTTTTGGTCAACATTACATTCCAAAGATCAAATTTTATCAAGACATTCAAGAATATCAAGCTTGATCATCAAGAAGTCAAGAAAGTCAAAAGTCAACTTGAAAAGTCAAGATTTCCAAGACTTAGAAATTTTCTAAGTGTTGGAAATTTCATGTTTTTTCATAACTTTGAGCAAAATTTTCACCATGATGCAAGATGATTCAAGAGAAACTTCCAACATGAAAGTTGTAGATCTCCATGATATCTACAACATTTCTTTACACAACTTCTCCTAAATATGCTTGGATTTCAAGTTATAAATTCATGAAGTCATGACATTTTCATTTAACACTTAGAGAAATTTTCAACAGATTTTGTGCAGGATTTTATGCCAACTTCTTGGCCAATTTTCATCAAGTTCCAGTTTGATTTAACAAAAGTGGTCAACATGAAAGTGGTAGGGGATGTTCCAATCTTTCTAAAAAGTCCAAGAACTCATTGAGATCATTCTTGAGCTGAGAGGATCAAAGAGATAAAGTTAGGGTTTCATTCTTGAATTACAAAGCATAATTTGTGATGAACACTTGACTAAATTCCGACCAAAGCTACAAGATCTCTATTTTCAGGATATGTTCTCTCCAAATCTATGCATAATCAAGCAATTACACAAACCCTAAGTGTATTACACATGCATTTGAAGCTTTGTCCAAGTCTTGATACCATTTATGGTTAGAAATGCAAAAGCAACATTTCCATTTGCATAAAGCTTCACTTTTCCAACCACTCTCTTCTTTCAAAGCTTGAAATCAGTTCCAAAGATGAAAGAAAAATCTCTCAACATCATAAGCAATCTACAAGACTTTCAAATCATGGCTAAGTTCCTTAATTCACTCCTTTCTTCATCATGAAGCAACTTGTCTTTATGAATTTGAAAAAAGGCATAACATGTGATTTTTAAAAAGTCTGACATTTTTAAGTCTCAAACCTTATCTATAAATAGAGAGGCCAATTACAATACAAAGGGGTTGAAAAAAATTTAGAAAATGGAGAAAGAAAATAAGAAGTTTTGTTGACAAACTCTCAAAAATCTCATAACTGAAAGAAGGTCATAACAGTCCACAAAGCAACACCTCAAGCTCAAAACATAGATTCTAGTTGCAAGATAAGTCTCCTTAAATTTAAACTCTTCATTTCAATCATCCTCATTTGGTTCATTTTTGAGGCTAAAATGCATTGACCTTTGAAGAAAAGATTTGTAAAAAAAATCATGAACAGGCAGGTTTAAGGCAGCTGTTTTTCATAATCATACAGCGTGCAATCGATTGCACAACCATACAAATCGACTGCACGGGGTTCCGGTAGCCAAATTTCCAAATTTTTTGACTGTGCAATCGATTGCACAACCATGCAAATCAATTGCACTGGAAGTCAGTAGACAATGTTTTAAAAAACTGAAGTGTGCAATTGATTGCACTAACATGCAAATCGATTGCACACAAATAAAAATTGATTTTTTGCTTTGAAAGAACTTGAATAAAGATTTGGACAATATAAAAATGTTTCTTTTGGTCATTGAGCATCTATATCTTATGTTTAAGGTAAATATCATCATTATACCTTTAAATTTGCCAAGGTATTGAACCAAAGACTTCATCCAAAGAGGCTTATAGTTTGATCAATAAGTTTTTTCCTTCCTTATCAATCATGACTTGTATTCATCAAAACAAAGTGCATTCGAGAAGCTTGAGTTTACGGAATGGGTCGACACCTAATGATCCAAAGTGTTTTCTCTTCCTTTCATTTTTTTTTATTTTTACATGCTTCATATATTTTCTTCATGGCTATTCAATATGGTTGTAATAGATAATTAGGACTTTAATTTCTTGAAATCCCCATTTGTAAACTTGTACACCCCATCCCCAAATGATTGTAATAGCGTAGGAATTTACATTTCCGCAATTTATCGCTTTCAAATATGAATGCTAGTAACTAGGGTTTGTATGGCAAGACATAAAATCAACAAGTAGATAACCCTAATCAAAGATTAAATGCATGCAAATGACACACTTGCACACAAACACCCCTAGGGTTACTCCATTTGGTTTCCTTACAAAAATGGCCATGTTATGCATGTGGGATGTCTTAGCACAAACGAATCGAAAAAACACAAGATCATAGTCCCTCGATGACGCTATCAAAGTTGCCTTTCAAAATGATCTTAGTCCCTAAAGAAAAGTGCTAAGTCATCTTACAACATTGCTATCATGGTCATCCGATGACCCAACGCCCGTCCCTTCACATCCAACGATAGGGCTTCTTACCAAATCAATGGTAAAATAGTAACATCTAAAGGAGGAGGAAAAGAACATCTAAAACCTTTTGAGTAGGTAGGTTCGCTCTTAGTTACTCGCTTGCTCATAACAAAAACATTTTTACACCAACACTCTCATTTGAAACATTTTCAAAAGACAACACTTTGTATGCGTTCTTATAGAGACGAGAATCATCACAAAGACACCTTTTCAAAATCACTTTCAAAAACACATCTCACAAACACCTCTTTGAACTATTTTCAAAACAAACACTTTGTATGCGTTCTTATAGAGACGAGAACCATTACGAAGTTCCATTTTCAAAAATACTTTCAAAAACCACACACAAAGCACAATTTCAAACAAAAGCAAGTGATCTAGCAAGTAACTAAGATCCCATGGAAAACCATGGATGAAAAGGGTGCTAACACCTTCCCTTTTCATGATATACCCCTCGAACTCAAGAAAACATCTCAAAGGTCTTTCCTGTGCTTTTTCACCTTTCCTTTTGGATAAAAGAAAAGTCGGTGGCGACTCTTGCTAACCGCGATATTTGCGATAAAATGCAAAACCCTCAAGTCAGTTCTCCCATTGTATCATAAATTGTTAATATGATGATGATGTTGAATTGCATATTGTTGATATGTTAATACGATGATGATATTGAAATTCATATTGTTAGTTTGTTAATACGATGATGATGTTGAGTTGTATAATTGTATGTGTTGTATGAAGGATGATGATAATTATATATATTCGTATAATCATTGTGAACTTGTGGTTGATGATATGGAGCATGAAATCTTACATGATATATCTATCACATACTTATTATTATATGACTTATTATATAGTTGTGATATCTCACCCCTTCTGTTTGAATGTTGCCTCTACGTGGGTAACATGCAGGTGATCTGAAGTAGCCCGAGGTCGAGGTTAGCCAAAGAGTTGCCTATTTTGCGTAGATTGGGTCGGTGTCAGTTCTGATACGTAACACTTTGGGGGTTTTTGCACTTGTTTTGTTTATGTTGGGAGTAAAATTTTGTATAACTCTGTTGTTGAGATTTAGCTATTGTTTATGCTGAATTTTTTTAAGATAATTTCTATCGCTCATGTTGAAGAGTTGAAAGTAATTATTGTTGGTGTTTTCTGCTGCGAATGAATGTAATGAAGTTTAAGACTATTTAGTATATGATTTTGTGTTGCGTATCTTATTTCAAGAGCATGTGAGATGTATAAATATGTGGTATCCTATTCTTGATGTTTGTTTTAGAAATTAATTTACTCTTATTTTACTTATTTTACCAACGAGAAAATAGGGTGTTACATATGATAACTTTAGGGATATTTTTCTAATCTCCCCTTAGACTTTTCTTTCTTCTTTTACATCTAAGTAAAACAAAAAATTCTTCTTTTTCTTTTAAACTTCAAAACACTTAAAAAAATACTAATCATAATCATACCTTTGTATAGTATGGGAAATGGTAAGCGGTTTTCTTCTCGATCTTATTGTTCTTCCATTCTAGGCTTTGGTGTGGTTCAAGTCTCAAAGACTCATTTCATGGATAAGTGGAGAAGTGGCTAATATCTCTCTCTTGAGATCAACTAGCTATTATCCGCAACAAAAACACCAACCAATGCAAACTTTTTTTCCGCCTCCGGGACCTTTTCTCTCAAAACTTTTCAAAAGAACATGTTAATTCACTTCTGTGCTGACGTATAAGTCTCTAAAGGTCGAGTTACGGAAGAAGGCGAAACAAATATTATTCATTAAAAAATATAAAACAAACAGAACTATTGAGTTGAGTTAGGGCGCTATCATTCCTTAAAAGGGAATCGTAGGTATCTGGTCACAAGGCTCAGCCGAGCGACCTTTGTAATATTTCCTTCTTTTCCTCGTGTTTTCTCTTTTTCATGCATTCCCCCTTTTCATGTTTTCTTTTTATCTCTTAACCTTTAGACCTAGATTTTATACACCCTTAGATTAGAACAAACATAAGTGGATCCTTTGGAGTACCACAGACGTGTGGGGTGCTAATACCTTCCCCTCGCATAACCGACTTCCTTACCCGATCTCTATGGTCGCAAGACTGTGATTTCACCCCCTTCAGGTTTTATCGATTTTTACCTTTCCCTTTCGACGGAATAAAAAACATTTGATAGAGACTTCATTGAGTTTTATCTTTGATGATTTCACCCATTGTTTCAGCTGGCGACTTCACTGGGGAAAGGTTAACCAAATGTTGGTTCATCCTTGTGCAAGTAAGTACTAGCATGTGTCTGTTTTCTTTTCTATTGGGTGTTTATTTGTTTATTTCTTTCTAGCTTTATTTGTTTATATGTTGTGATTATATGTTCTCATGCATTTTATTTTATTTTACCTTTTTCCTGTACTCTGGATACTGTTGTTGTGTTGTTTCTGTGGGGTTGGGATGATACTTTTTATGGTAAAATGCCTAGTACCTAGGCCAGAGTTATGAACTTAGAGAAAACCTAGGAATAGAGTAGAGACTTGAAGACTATAGGACGTGGTCCGATTAGTGCAGTCATGTCATATACCACGCTCGGATAAGGTTTAAGTGAAGGTATTTTCATCATGCACGTTTGTGTTATGATAATTTTACTTTCAGACAGACCCGTAATTTTTGAGTTACCCTTGCCTTACCCTGACCTAGTCTTTACCCATGAGTGGGAGGGATGATTTATTACAGATACATTTGGTGACTTTGGTTACGTTGGTGACTCTAATTCTGAAGGTGACTTTGGTTCTGTTGGTGATTCTAGTTCTAATGGTAACTTTGGTTCTATTGGTGACTATTATTGGTGACTGTCCTGAACCTTTGAACTTTTTACTCTAAAAAATAGTACAGCAGTGTCCAGTCTATTGGAAACCCTGGTCATATCATGTTACATCATAGCATATTTACTTTTTAAAATAATAATAATAATAATAATAATAATAATGTACAAAAAATGATTAACCTGCATATGTGTTGTACCCCAAAATTTGCCCTCTCTTTTCTCAAGACATATCTCACAAAAGATCTCAAATGCTCAAGAAGTCTCAAGGGTTTGATCAGACAAACTCACCTTCAAAGCACTGAGCCTCCAAATTAGGGTTTTGATTGAGAACGACTGATCATTGATTTTTGACCTAATACATAATCTAAAGGTTTGAAACATAATCTCAAGGACTCAAACAGGACATGTTGACCTAATTTCATGACTTAAACCATTTCTCAAGATCAAAAGGTCGATAGTTGAATTTTCGATCAACTGATGAAAAGTCAATTGATACACAAAAAGTCAAATTTTGACTTTTTGGTCAACATTGAATTTTAAAAATTAAAATTCATCAAAACATTCAAGAATATCAAAATTGGTCAACAAGAATCAATAAAGTCGACAAAAAAAAATCAAGATTTCCAAGACTTAGGAAAATTCTAAGTAATTTTTAATCTTGATAATTTCATTACTTCATGACAATTTTTCACCAAGATGCAAGACGATTCAAAGAAAACTTTCAACATGAAAGTTTTAGATCTTGATTAATTCTACAACTTTGTATTAGAGGGTTAATGTCCAAAAATGTTTATATTTGAAGATATAGGCCCATCAAGTCTTGACATTTTTATCTAACACTTAGAGAAATTTTCAACAGGTTTTGGTCCCAACTTCTTGGCAATTTTCATCAAGTTCCAAGTTGATTTAGCCAAAGTGGTAAATGTGAAAGTTGTAGATAATGTTTAAAGCTCCCCAAAGCATAAATTTATCATACTTTAGTTAATAGATTCAAAGCCATGAAGCTCGGCATCCATTCTTGAATTACAAGTCACTTCGGTGAAGAACACATAATCCAATCTACATGCTATGCTGCATAATCTTGTGTTGCAGGCCTTATAACTTGAAAATATCACCATAATTTAATTCTTACATAAACGTTTGAGCTTTGGTCCATTTGATTTAAGCATTTTCCAAGTGATCTTTCCATTTATGGCACAAAGGCACCATTGCCATTCTTTAAAAGCATGCTTTAATCACAATGTCAACTCCTTGAGCCTATCAATGGTTTCTTATGCATATACACAATGTCAAAGCAAGAAGTAAGCATCTACAACCTGAAAATCACTCCTAAAAACAGGCCATGCCCACATTGGAACTATTGAAAAGTCATGAACTCTCACTTACAACCCAACCTAGCCACAACATGTGATTTTAAAAAATCCGATCAACCCTTGTATTAAAACCTCTTGCCTATAAATAGAGAGATCATTTGCAAGATAAAAGGATAGGAACAAGCCCTCAAAACTCATATACTCTAAAAAAACCAGAACTGTCCACAAAACCTTCATTTTTTGAGCTGTGAAGTCCTAATCTTTGAACCTCTTAAACCTTGCAAGCTTTTCCCAAACAAGTCCTCCAAATACTTCACATACATCATATAGAAGTTGTTCAAACACAAAAAAAAACTTCTGTAACATCAGTATCACCATCTTCGAAACTCAAAAACATTACCTTGCAACTTGACGTGGTTGGAGTGATTTAGTAACTTTCGGCATAAAGTAAGGATTAGAGCAACTTCAAGAAGGTCAATAGGAGCTCAGTCAATTACCACTTTGCATCCAGAAACATCCATATGTGTTCTAAATTCTTCGCTTCAAGGGGTAAATTTTCTCAAACTGTAATATTTGTATTCATACATCATTTGCTTTTGCTTTCAAAAGGATACTACATGTAATATCAAAGCGATAACTTAGAAAAAACCTAGACCAGGGACTAACATGGGTGCCTGTGTCACACGACACGGTCCGTGTCAGCTCAGTTGGGTTGAAAACTTAACAAAAAAAAGCATGGTAGGTCCTGACACGGGTGCCAGTGTCACACGACACGACCCGTGTGAACTCAACTAGTTCAGACACGTGCAAACCATAGGAAGGCAGGGGATGACATGGGCGCC
Source organism: Vicia faba (assembly GCA_948472305.1). Lineage (NCBI taxonomy): Eukaryota > Viridiplantae > Streptophyta > Magnoliopsida > Fabales > Fabaceae > Vicia > Vicia faba. Next base: position 420,098,017 of record OX451739.1, on the reverse strand, counting down.
CGTGTCACACGACACGACCTGTATCAATTTGGATGCCACAAAAATATGCAGAGAAGCTGGAACATGTGCTGACACAGGTGCCCATATCCACTGACACGGCCCGTGTCAGCAAAGGCACCAAATTTCTTAATTTTGAGATTTTTTAGTTTATTTTGGACATATTGCATTTCTTGGAGATGACCTAACACCACAAAAGCTTTTTCTAAATGAAAAATCAAAAAAATAATTCTAAACAATTAGTTTTTCTTTTTTAGTTAACTTAGACCTAGGTTTTTCACCAATTAAATGAACTACAAAACCTTTTTTCAATCAAAAGACCTAAAAATAATTTCCTTTCACCTTACATTTTCTTACGCATTTTACCATTTTTTGCATTATATATTGTGTAATTGTCAAAGCCTTGTAATAGTAATTAGGGTTTACTTTTACTTGTCATCCCCATTTATAAATTTGTATCCCCCACCCCCTAAAAGTGATGAAATAGTGTAGGACTTTTAAATTCCGCAATTTATCGTTTTCCATATTATTGCTAGTAATTGGGGTTTGTATGGCATGATCTTAAAATCAACACTAGACAACCCTAATTCAAGACAAAATGCATGAAAACAAAAACACTTTGAAAACTTGCACCTCTAGGGTAACCCACACTTGTTGCCTCGGATAAAAACAATCATGTCCCTCGAACGTGGGATACTTTAGCAAACACCCTCAATTACAAGATCGTAGTCCCTCGATGACCCTTCGATGTTACCTTCAGTAAACGATCCTAGACCCTTACAACATATTGCTAAAGGATCCTACAATGTTTTCTTCTATGATTGTACGACGACCCACGCGTGTCCCTTCACATCCAATGATAAGGTTTCTTACTAACTAATGATAAGATAACACTATCTAAAGGAGGAGGAAAAGAACAAAGGATTTATTTTTAGTAGGTAGAACGTTCGTAGTTGCTTGCTTGCAAACATTTCAAACACACTCACACTTTCAAAACATCTTTCCAAAAACAAACTTCTCTTTGAACTATTTTCAAAACCAACACTTTGTATACATTCTCTCCGAAACGAGAATCATTACAAAGTTTGCCGAAACAAAGGCGTTTTCAAAATACTTTCAAAACAAATCACAAGAACATTTACAAATCATTTCAAAAGTGAGCTAGCAACTAAGAGCCTGTAGATAACTACCGATGAAAAGGATGTTAACACCTTCCCTTTTCATAACTTACCCCTGAACTCAAGAAAATTCTCAAAAGGTCTTTCATATTTTTTTCGCCGTTTCCTTTATTAGATAAAAGAAAAGTTGGTGGCAACTCTTGCTATCCGCAACAATTACAATAAAATGCAAAACACCCAAGTCAGTTCTCCCACCGTATTACAGAACTAGCGACTCTGCTGGGGAATTTTTTTAAAAAGTGGGGTTACCTTAAGAGCTAGATCACCTTTATTTTCTTTACTTTCTTAATTTGTTTGCTTTACATTTGTGGGTTATGCTTTGGTTTTACTTGTAAAAATCCTACACCCGGATTTGAGGGGCATTTTAGGTAAGTAGCAATAGATCGTGGGGACTGTGTGGGGTATACTGACATGGTTGAAGCAATGGCTATGTTAGTGGGACACATTTGTTGGTACCGGTGTCCCTTGAGTCCAGTCAAGGAGAATATGGGGTCGTTGTGTGGTGTCATGAAACACTAACTGACCGTAGAACCTTAGTTGAACAACTTGGCCATTAGAATGTAGTGTGGTAGCCGACTTTGGTCTAGACTGAAGTTGGTTGATACTTGATACTACATTCATTGAGATCGGACTTTCGAGATATTTTGGCGGCAGTTTGGATGCTTGAGCTAAAACAATACCCGATGGAGAAAGATCAGTGATATTGAGGCTCCTAGAACCCGGTTACTTTTTAGGACAGGTTGAACCAACTAAAATTCAAGAGGGTACTTACCAATAAACCACATGAAAGCCTGAACCTAAGGCGTTGTATGCTTTCTTTGTGTGTGATTATTTGTTTATGACGTCATGACATCATGCCATAGCATTTTCACTAACCATTTCAAGGATCTAGGGATTTATCTTTGTTCTGATTTATAGGATATGGCTTTCGCTCGCAAAAATACCCTACCAAATCAACTTCGTAAGAGTGCATCTTCAACTTAAAGAGTTAGCATCAAGGGTTCCTGAAAATTCCCTGTTCACCAAAAGATATGGTCGGCTTCTCAATCTGGTTACCTCAAGATTTGAAGAAGATATGATGAATGTTCTTTTTCAGTTCTTCGACCCTATACACCATTGTTTCACCTTTCTCGATTATCAACTAGTGCCCACAATGGAAGAATTCTCTCAATTGTTGGGAATACCAGTCCTTGAACAAATACCATTCACTGGTTTAGATGAAACTTTAAAGCCTGAAGTTAATCCCAAGGCCTTACATTTGAAGAGTTCTGACATTATAACTAATTGGGACACAAGAAGTGGGGTCAAAGGCTTCCTGGCTAAATTCTTGATGGAGAAGGCTCGTTTGTTTTTGGATGTTTTAGATTTACAAGCTTTTGAAGAAATCTTGGCCCTTCTAATCTATGTTTTGGTTCTCTTTCCTAACCCTGGTCAACTCATAGATTTGAATGCTGTCAAAATCATCCTTACTCGCAATCCAGTGTGTGATACGGTGGGAAGAACTGACTGTTTTTGGAATGTTGGTTTGCGTTTTGCGTTTGTTTTCGCAAAATGTCGCGGTAAGCAAGAGTCGCCACCGACTTTTATTTTATCCAACAAGGAAAGGAAAAAATCACATAAAAATTCCTTTTTCGAGATATTTCTGAGTACGGGGGGTAGATTATAGAAAGGGAAGGTATTAGCACCTTTTCTATCTGTAGTTATCTACGGGCTCTTAGGTACTTGCTCATCATTTTCAAAATTGTTTTCTTTATGCTTGTGGGTTTTGAAAAGTTTTTAACTTCGATTTAACTCTTACTTCTGTCCTCAAGAGTGTAATGAAGTGTTTTTGAGAACTTCGTTTGAAAAGGAGTGTAAGTGTGAAAAAATTATTTTGTTTTGGATGAGCTAGTATCTAAGAACTATCTACCTACTCAAAAAAAGAATCGTTCTACGCTAGTTTCTTTTAGACAATGTTATCCCACTATTAGTGAGTGGGTAGCACCGTCGTTGGAGTTTGAGGGTCAATTCGAATGAGGGACTTACGGTCACTAAGGCAATGTTAGGACACCTTAGCGGTAACCCTAATGTCTTAGATCATTTTTTTGAGGCAACAATATCTGAGGCAACCGTTTCGAGGCAACTATGATCTTTTAGACAAGAGGACGACCTCTAAAACGACCTATACTCAATGACCGTTTACGAAGGCAACCAAGTGGGGTGTACCCTAGGAGTGCGCATGTGCAAGTGTGTCGTTTTCAGTTATTTTTATCTTTGCAAATGTTAAGGGTGATCTAATTTGATTTTAAGATTAAGCATTCATTCTTGTGATGCAAACCCTATTACCAAACATCTAACAGTTGTATAATTTGCAGAAATTAAAGGCGTAATTTAAACTAAATTATTACAAGGTGTCGGGTATTTACATCGCCAAAAACAACCCTTTGAAAATAAAATAAAGCGGCAAAAAGTAAACGTCCTAATTAATTATTACATACCGTAAGCAGATACATTAATTGGATAAAGAAAAATAAAGCGCGAGGGAAATTAAATCGAACGCGAATTAGGGTTTTGACCCTTTTTAAAAGAAAATGGTTTTTTGTTGTTTTTATTTAAGAAAAGAAATTAAGTCCTAAATTAAATACTAAATTAGAAATTAAATAAGTTAATTAATGAAAAATAATAAATGACATATTTTTGGAGTTTTGATTATTTTAAGAAAGAAAATAAAAATAATTAAACTAAAGTTAAAACCTAATTAATTCTAATTGATTTTATTTATTTACAAAATAAATTAATGTTACCTAATTAATATCCTAATTAATTAGTTAGTATTTATTAATGGAAAAAATAGAATTCTGAATTTTAATTGGATAAAAAGTATTTTTGTGATTTTTTTATAAAAAAGAAAATTGTTTATTGGTTAGAAATTAAATAAAAATAATAAATTAAATAAATTAAATAAACAAAATATAAGTGAATGAGAAATTGGGCCTGATTCATTGGAGGTGTCAAAAGCAATTGGCTGGCCCATTTGAGGCTGATCTATTTTGACTTTTTGTGATCCAATGCATGAGCGTTGACTGGCTTAAGGTGTGCCTCCAATACTTGACCACCAGATCTGGCCATCTGGCACGCTGAGGAGTGAGGGAGTATGATGGTCATCATGTTGGCGTGTGCATTAGATTGCCTGAAAAATAACAAGAAAATGCAAACTGCTGGAGGCAGGGATCGAACCACTGACCTCCAGCCTTGGGATGCCTTAAGCGCTGAGGTGTCTACCACTGGGCAGCGTTGTTGTTTTTGTTATAATAATACAATGCAATTATAATATAAAGAAAAAGCAATTTAATGGACAAAAACAAAAAAAGGCGCGCTTCGTTTGAACAGGCCAATGGATGGGCGACAGCTCATCGTCCCTGTCCCTGAACCGTTGCTAAAAACACAAGCACCTATACCAACGGACAAAGGTCCTTCGCTACAAGTCTGTCTACCTTTAAAACGTTGTACCGGCCATGAAAATGGATTCTAAGACCAGGGTTGAGTTTGTCTCACCCTCCTGGACGCAACCATGCCCATATCTGGGACCAATTATTCCTGAAACAAGAAACCCCAAAAACAAGAACGAAACCCTAGCAATGGTAGATCTCGATATAGGTTAGATAAATGAAATTGGATATTACAAAAAGTTTTCAAATGATGTGTGGATTAAGAGTATGCAATTACTTCATGTTAATAATGCTTAAATTTGAAAATACGAAATCAAGAATATAGCGAATCCGTGGGTGACTTACAGAGCTCTGGGCAGCTTGAAAACGCGTGGTCTTGGTTGCTTTCAGTTGTGGAGATGGCCAGGAAGATATTGAGACCAATATCAAGCCTTGAAACTTCCTCTAGGGTTGATTTCGAAGTCACACTTTTTCTTGATTTTTGCCAATTCTCTTCTGCCTCTAGAACTGCTCTCCAACCCTGATTTCTGTCCGCATCGCTTCCTTATGTAATGCACAATGCATTAGGTTTGAATTTTCTGTCCAAATCTCTCTCCATCAATGACTTTGAATTTGATTTGATTCTTCTTTCAAAGCTTTCCAAAATTGGCTTGATTTCAATATATTTTTGGACACAAATGATTTGATACGAGTTTGATGATGGCAAGCTGTATAATAGAACCTGAAATCTCCATAAAATCATTGTTATCAATGCCTTTGGATTTTTATTTGATTTATTTTGATTTATATCAAATTAATTCAAATAAAATCAAAATAATTATTAAAAAAAATGATATGGACACATGGCTAAGGCTGGAGCACGTGGGCTACAATGCAAACCAAAAACAAGTGAAAAAGAATGGGCCCATTTGGCAAAATTTGAAGTTTTGGGGATAGTTGACTTTTGGCAATTTTGCAAAAAAGTCTAACTTCAACAATGCATAACTCCCTCAATTTTGAACTTTTGGAGGTGTTCTTGGACTTTTTAGAAATCTTGAGATGTCCTATAATCAACCCTTTTGGTCTCATCTCATTTTGATATTCCATGCTCAAGTTATAAGCTTTGACAAAAAATGTGTTTTTGTTGACTTTCAAAAATGACCTATAATGTCAAAATTCATAACTTCTTGTGAGTGCATATTTTAATCTTGGGGTATGAATATGGATTGTAGGGAATTGCATCATATTCAAAATGAGCTTTGGATGGGTCATTTCTCATAAATTATTAGAAAGTTATGCTTGGTCAAAGTTAAGTTGACTTTTCCTACAAAACCCTAATTTAGAAACTTTTGAATCTGGATGCATTTTGAGCAATCCTTGATGAATCATGATCAACCATTGATAAAATGATGAAATATCCTTCAAAATGAGAATTTTGACAAAAAATCTTGAATTTTGACTGCATGTAGGTCACAGTTGACTTTTGCCCTAGCATAGTCGATTTTTGGACCTTTGAGTAGTTGACTGAGCAAACTTTCTCTGCAAGGCTTGAAACTTGACATGGATGATCTTAAGAACATATCAGGACATTGGTGAGCACTTGGGGTCACTTAGACTCAAGGATCTTGATGCAACACAAAACCCTAATTTGGGGTAGACTGACCAACTCTTGGACTACCTTGAGCAACTTGGAGATTTTTCTTGCAATGTTTTGAGAAATATGGGAGGGAAAATTTTGGGGTACAACAGCTGCCCCTGTTCAATCTTCTTAAACCTGAGGATGTAGATTGGCTTTTGTGCCTTTCGTGATCCAAAGGTGGAAGAGGATTGAACACTAGAGTGCCTAGAAATTTGCACTCGCATGAAGTGGTAATTGCTTTGTGATGTAGGGAATCGGCTTACAGATGCCATTTGGAGGAGTGTCGATCGCATAAGAGATTCCTTAGCGAAAGCTTGCATACCTTCCGTTGAGGAAGATTTCGCTGATAAAGTCTGATCTTTGTTGAGGGAAAGGAACTCGCCCGTAATTCAACTAAGATGTCGAGATTTAGGAACTTGCCCGTAATTCAATTGAGGTGTCAAGATTTAGGAACTTGCCCGTAATTCAACGGAGGTGTCTAGATTTAGGAACTTGCCTGTAATTCAACTGAGGTGTCGAGATTTAGGAACTTGCCCATAATTCAACTGAGATGTCGAGATTTAGGAACTTGCCCGTAATTCAACCAAGGGGAAACATCTTCGTCGAGATTTAAGAACTCGCTCGTAATTTAACTGAGAAAACTTCTATGTTGAGATTTAGGAACTTGTCTGTAATTCGACGGAGGAACACTTTTGTCGAGATTTAGGAACTCGTTTGTACTTCAACTGAGAAAACATCTCTGCTGAGTTTTAAGAACTCGTCTGTAATTCAACTGGGGAAACATCTTCGTCGAGATTTAAGAACTCGCCCGTAATTCAACTGAGAAAACTTCTCTGCTGAGATTTAGGAACTCGTCTGTAATTCAACGGAGGAGCATTTTTGTCGAGATTTAGGAACTCGTCTGTACTTCAACTGAGAAAACATTTCTGTTGAGTTTTAAGAACTCGTCCGTAATTCAACTGGAGGGAAACATATTCATCGAGATTTAAGAACTCGCCCGTAATTCAACTGAGAAAACTTCTCTGCTGAGATTTAGGAACTCGTCTTTAATTCAACGGAGGAACATTTTTGTCGAGATTTAGGAACTCGCCTGTACTACTTAAACTGAGAAAACATCTCTGCTTAGATTTAAGAACTTGTCCGTAATTCAAATGGGGAAACATCTTCGTCGAGATTTAAGAACTCGCCCGTAATTCAACTGAGAAAACTTCTCTGTTGAGATTTGGGAACTTGTCTGTAATTCAACGGAGGAACATTTTTTTCGAGATTTAGGAACTCGCTTGTACTACTTCAACTGAGAAAACATCTCTACTGAGTTTTAAGAACTCGTCTGTAATTCAACTGGAGGGAAACATCTTTGCCGAGATTTAAGAACTCGTCCGTAATTCAATTGAGAAAACTTCTCTGCTGAGATTTAGGAACTCGTCTGTAATTCAACGGAGGAACATTTTTATCGAGATTTAGGAACTCGTCTGTACTTCAACTGAGAAAACATCTCTGTTGAGTTTTAAGAACTCGTCCGTAATTCAACTGGAGGGAAACATCTTCGTCGAGATTTAAGAACTCGTCCGTAATTCAATTGAGAAAACTTCTCTGTTGATATTTAGGAACTCGTCTGTAATTCAACGGAGGAACACTTTTGTCGAGATTTAGGAACTCGTCTGTACTTCAACTGAGAAAACAACTCTACTGATATTTAAGAACTTGTCCGTAATTCAACTGAGGTAAACGCTTCATAGCTGAGAGTTTAACCGCATCCTTCCTGAAAGGTAAAGGTTAGTTTTATGTAATGGATGATATGTATCAGGCAATGATGTTCTCAAAATAAATGAGATTGTGTTGTATGATGCGTATATGCATGAGTCATGATGTATGGAAATGTAATGTTTTTAGCTGGGGAAAATAAATTCCAGATAGCTGCTGGAGAAAAGAGTTGAATTCTTTGTTTCCGCTGGAGATAGTGGATGAAGATGATTGTGAGAATAGACCTGCATGAGAAGATAACTCCATTGGGGAATAAACTGATGAGGAAATGGATCTGTGGGGAAGAGATGATCTGCTGAGGATTCTATTGGTAAATTCAGCTGGGGATGAATTACCGTTGCTGGTGATACTGAACCCTGTTGGGGATTGAATTCCTGTTTGTGGAAGGAATGAAATCCACTAGGGATGATCTTCAGTTGCGACTTCATTGGGGATAACCTTTTAGGCTATACTGGGGACAATCTGCCAAAGTCTACTGGGGATGATCTTCCGAACTCCACTGGGGAAGATTTTTCAGACTGCGCTGGGGAAAAATTCAAACTCCACTGGGGATATTTTATACTCTGTCGGGGTTAATAAGACTTTTCAGTGCTGATGGTAGATAAACTCTGCTTGGGGAGAATATTACCGATTCATTCACAGTTGCGAGTCTCAGCTGGGGAGAGCTTTAACACCATTATCTTTCTTCTCACTCTGCAGGGAGTGAATGTTATTGGGACGCATGCTGAGGATATGACAATGACTTTTCTGTCCCTGGTTCTGCGGGAGAAGGTGCCTGTGGAGGCGTTGTGGATCGAGTATTATCTCAATCCTATGAGGTGCTTGGTAACTGCTGATTGAAATGAAGAAATCTTCTTCTGGTAGGCAAGTGACAAGATGATAGGACATAGTCATACGCTTTAATCCCTAACTTTTGCCTGGTCTGTCTTTTCAGATTTTCAGTCCACCGGGATACCCTTTTTTGCCCAAGCCGCCTTTTCAGGTTTTCGGCTTGCCAGGTGTACATATCTTTTTTTGTTTTTATCCCTAATTTTTGCCCAAACCCTTTTGGTTCGTCGGGATGCCCTTATTTTTGCCTAGGCCTGTCAACCTAGCGGGTCTTTGTTCATGCGCAGTATTTTCTGACTATGTCCACGCTCTCAGGGTGTAGGGAGTTGTCATTGTCGGTAGTGTTGTGTTGCCATACTACCAGAAGATGTTCGTTTGATCATATAAGATTCGTTGTTGGAATTCATGTCCAATGCCCCAAGTGATTCAGATGGAGATCTGCCCCTGGCTATTTGGCATCTTTGAGAGATTCTCTTAATCTTGACTTGACTGCCCCAGATGATAGACAATGGTCATGCCGTGCCCCTTGGTTGGAAGTGTTTTTTCCACTTGAGGTGACCCTTTTTATCGAAAAGGTTTTTGTTCACTAGATATTCGTCGTGCGAATTTCTCTGCTGTTGAACAAATAGTCATATGCAAACAATGTTATTTTAAGAATGCAAAGCTTATGTCTGTTTTGAAGTTCTTTGAAAATGCGGTTTTCAATAAGATAGGAAAATTTTGTAAAATGTGATGTCAACTCAGGATTTACAGCAAGTCCTATAGGAGTCAGGATACCTTTTGTAACAGTATGCTTTCGAACTAACCCATGCTTCGGCTAGGACTTTTAAGGGTTATAACGTGGCCTGGTTCACGGTTCAAGAAACAAAGGATAAAGGCTCAAATCATATTTGTACCCACCCATTCTTCGTGATGTTCTTCGATCCTAAACTCAGCTAATTGTGTATTTAGATCCCGTTTGAGTCTTTGCTCTGATATTCCAGTGATGGTTCGGATACTGACAAATTATTTTGAACAGGCAGTCATTTTTGTTGAGATTTTGTAGGATCTCTTTCTTTTTGATTTTATTATCCCTGTCTTTTGCCTGAACTATTTATTTTGTGATTACAGTCAGCGGGATGCCCCAGTTTTTCCTTAAGTCTCCTTCATAGGTTTTGACATAATGGGCTTTTTATTTCGAGAGATAACGACTGCCTGTCCCGACGATTATAAGGAACCCTCACCATCTTTTATTTTGGAAGGACCTCTTTGATGCCATTCATTGTGCACCTGGATTAACTGAGAAAACTACCCTATCCCAGGTTGTGATTAAGGGTATTAATTTGCGTGAAAAGAAAAACTCCTACTTCTTTGGCTCAAAGGGGTTGACTAGGGATTATCTTCCTTATAACTCCACTGTTTAGGATTTGAAACAATGCTTGTACATCGTCAGCGAGGTCTGTTCAAGAGCATATTGTAGGTATTGTGGTATCATTTTCGTCATCCTCCTTCTAAAGGCTTAGAATTTTTTAATCGAGAGTTGAACATCACAAAAAATGAAAGCAATTTGAATATAGTGAAAACAAATGGATTGATTCAAAACAGACATATGCAATGCATTGATGAGGTAACAAAATTTTACATGAATAAATGTTTGAACAAATCAAAAGAAAATTACAAATTGAAAATTCTAATGAACAAAAAGTCTTCTCGTCTCAGGACTTGTCACTTCAAATGGTGAGCCTTGGAGGGATGGCAGAAGAATTCAGTCTGGACATCTTGTGTGAATTCCAATGTTCCCTCATCAATCAGGTTTTAAATTTTGTACTTCAACTTCCAACAGTCGTCAGTATCATGCCCCAGGCTATTAGAATGGTATGCACACCTTGCATCAGGATTGTAGTTGGGTGAAGAAGTCTTAGGATTTGGATGAGGTCCTACCAACGTCACCAGATTCAATCTCAACAGATGTTGCAAAGCTTGGGACAGCGGCATGTTGAGCTTGGTAAACTGCCTCTGATTAACCCGTTGTTTATGGCACGGTTGTTGTTGGACCCGTGAGGTAGTGGCAACTTGGAGAGGTCCATTCTTCACCCTACCAAACTCTTGTCTTCTTGGAGGTTGATTAATGATTTGGTCCCTGGCCTCGATTATTTGCTTCATATTGTTGTATCTGTCTTGATGAAGCTGGCTGATAATGGCTCTCAGCTCTTTTTGTTCCTGGGCTAAGCCTTGGATAAGAGCCACCTGCCCCAGCATTTGGGTTCTTATTGCATCTACCTCAGCTTGCAATTGTTCCAGTTGTGCATCCTTATTGTCTTCAGGACTTTTCTTGACCAAGTTCCTAACGAGGAGTGTTTTCAACTCTTCCTGCCCCTTGGATAGGTTTAGGAAGATTTCCCTGAACTGAGTCTCTTGAGTATGAGGATCTTGGTTGTCTTGTTGGAGTGCCATTGCTGAAATAAACATCAAGAACATGAGAGACCTGTACTGGGAGACCTGTTATGCAATGATATGTATGATATATGTATGCAAATGTTTTCAAGGATCTCGCGGGGTAAACAAGAAACTGTTAGATTTTTGAATTTTGCAGCTTTGATTGAAGAAACTTCGTGTCATCCAGAGTCCTTCTTCAAGAGTCAAGCTCACCATATCGAGTGGGTCATAGCCACCGACTCAAGTTATCGTGTTTTGATTTCTAGATAACCTTGGCTAGAGGAAAATAAATCTCCTTTGTCCCTTTCTAGATGTTTGATTTACCATAACCTGCATCACACACCCTTGAGATTCTTGAAATGGTTAAGGAAATGCTATGGTATGATGTTATGATGTGTATGTTATGCGTTTAAGCAAATGCGAGGTGATGTAAGTAAGTAAATTCGGCAAGAAATCCAAGTTATTGGATAAGGACTGTAAACAAAACCTGCAAAGAACTCATGTTGTTAGATAACGAACATGTGCAAGTAGTTCAACTTGAAAACACACAAGTCACACAATAGCCCTTAAATTTCAGGCTGGCAGGGAGTTTAGATATTACCCTCTTTCAGTTTAGTTGGTTCAACCTGTCCTAGTAATAGTAACCGGGTTCTAGAGGATCTCAAAATCACTGACCACCCTCGATCGGTCATAATTCTAGTTTAGCAACCTTTTCTTGCGGCCAGAATCATCGCGAGAGTTTGGTCTTAATGAGTGTAGCATACTGCTACTTTTCTATGGCCAAGTTGGTCAATTATAGGTTCTAAGGTCAGTTGGTGCTTAATGACCCCTTAGTAGCCCCATATTCTCCTTGTTCCACCACAAGGGATATCGGTACAAACTAAAGTGTCACACCAACGTAGCGACTGCTTCAACCGTATCGGTCTATGCTGTACAGTTCCCTCACAATCTATTGCTACTTACCTAAAAGGTATCCCCAGATTCGAGTTAGGATCTATAGTAACTCCGATACAAAGCCCAAAAAGATAAAGCAAACAAATCAAACAATAAAAAACAATATGATGAACTATTCCTAAGGTACACCCCACTTATAATATCTCTAGCAGAGTCGCCAGTTCTGTGATACGGTGGGTAGATTATAGAAATGTCGCGGTAAGCAAGAGTCGCCACCGACTTTTATTTTATCCAACAAGGAAAGGAAAAAAGTACAGAAAAATTCCTTTTTCGAGATATTTCTGAGTACGGGGGTAGATTATAGAAAGGGAAGATATTAGCACCCTTTCTATCCGTAGTTATCTACGGGCTCTTAGGTACTTGCTCATCATTTTCAAAATTGTTTTCTTTCTGCTTGTGGGTTTTGAAAAGTTTTTAACTTCAATTTAACTCTTGCTTTTGTCCTCAAGAGTGTAATGAAGTGTTTTTGAAAACTTCGTTTGAAAAGGAGTGTAAGTGTGAAAATTTGTTTTGTTTTGGATGAGCAAGTATCTAAGAACTATCTACCTACTCGAAAAAAGAATCGTTCTATGCTAGTTTCCTTTAGACAATGCTATCCCACTATTAGTGAGTGGGTAGCACCGTCGTTGGAGTTTGAGGGTCAATTCGAATGAGGGACTTACGGTCACTAAAGTAATGTTAGGACACCTTAGCGGTAACCCTAATGTCTTAGATCATTTGTTTGAGGCAACAATATCTGAGGCAACTATGATCTTTTAGACAAGAGGACGACCTCTAAAATGACCTATACTCAATGACCGTTTACAAAGGCAACCAAGTGGGGTGTACCCTAGGAGTGCGCATGTGCAAGTGTGTCGTTTTCAGTTATTTTTATCTTTGCACATGTTAAGGGTGATCTAATTTGATTTTAAGATTAAGCATTCATTCTTGTGATGCAAACCCTATTACCAAACATCTAACAGTTGTATAATTTGCAGAAATTAAAGGCGAAATTTAAACTAAATTATTACAAGGCGTCGGGTATTTATATCAACAAAAACAACCCTTTGAAAATAAAATAAAGCGGTAAAAAGTAAACGTCCTAATTAATTATTACATACCGTAAGCAGATACATTAATTGGATAAAGAAAAATAAAGCGCGAGGGAAATTAAATCAAATGCGAATTAGGGTTTTGACCCTTTTTAAAAGAAAACGGTTTTTTGTTGTTTTTATTTAAGAAAATAAATTAAGTCCTAAATTAAATACTAAATTAGAAATTAAATAAGTTAATTAATGAAAAATAATAAATGACATATTTTTGGAGTTTTGATTATTTTAAGAAAGAAAATAAAAATAATTAAACTAAAGTTAAAACCTAATTAGTTCTAATTGATTTTATTTATTTACAAAATAAATTAATATTACCTAATTAATATCCTAATTAATTAGTTAGTATTTATTAATGGAAAAAATAGAATTCTGAACTTTAATTGGATAAAAAGTATTTTTGTGATTTTTTTATAAAAAAGAAAATTGTTTATTGGTTAGAAATTAAATAAAACAAAATAAAATAAATAAATTAAATAAACAAAATATAAGAGAATGAGAAATTGGGCCTGATTCATTGGAGGTGTCAAAAGCAATTGGCTGGCCCATTTGAGGCTGATCCATTTTGACTTTTTGCGATCCAATGCATGAGCGTTGACTGGCTTAAGGTGTGCCTCCAATACTTGACCACCAGATCTGGCCATCTGGCATGTTGAGGAGTGAGGGGGTATGATGGTCATCATGTTGGCGTGTGCATTAGATTGCCTGAAAAATAATAAGAAAATGCAAACTGCTGGAGGCATGGATCGAACCCTTGACCTCCAGCCTTGGGATGCCTTAAGCGCTGAGGTGTCTACCACTGGGCTGCGTTGTTGTTTTTGTTATAATAATACAATGAAATTATAATATAAAGGAAAATAAATTTAATGGACAAAAACAAAAAAAAAAGGCGCGCTTCATTTGAACAGGCCAATGGATGGGCGACAACTCATCGTCCTTGTCCCTGAACCGTTGCTAAAAACACAAGCACCTATACCAACGGACAAAGGTCCATCGCTACAAGCATGTCTACCTTCAAAACCTTGTACCGGCCATGAAAATGGATTCTAAGACCAGGGTTGAGTTCGACTCACCCTCCTGGATGCAACCATGCCCATATCTGGGACCAATTATTCCTGAAACAAGAAACCCCAAAAACAAGAACGAAACCCTACCAATGGTAGATCTCTATATAGGTCAGATAAATGAAATTGGATATTACAAAAAGTTTGCAAATGATGTATGGATTAAGAATATGCAATTACTTCATGTTAATAATGCTTAAATTTGAAAATACGAAATCAAGAATATAGCGAATCCGTGGGTGACTTACAGAGCTCTGGGAAGCTTGAAAACACGTGGTCTTGGTTGCTTTCACTTGTGGAGATGGCCAGGAATAGATTGAGACCAATATCAAGCCTTGAAACTGCCTCTAGGGTTGATTTTGAAGTCACACTTTTTCTTGATTTTTGCCAATTCTCTTCTGCCTCTAGAATTGCTCTCCAACCCTGATTTCTGTCTGCATCGCTTCCTTATGTAATGCACAATGCATTAGGTTTTAATTTGCTGTCCAAACCTCTCTCCATCAATGACTTTGAATTTGATTTGATTCTTCTTTCAAAGTTTTCCAAAATTGGCTTGATTTCAATCTTTTTTTGCACACAATTGATTTGATACGAGTTTGATGATGGAAAGCTGTATAGTGGAACCTGAAATCACCATAAAATCTTTGTTATCAATGCCTTTGGATTTTTATATGATTTATTTTGATTTAAATCAAATTAATTCAAATAAAATCAAAATAATTAATAAAAAAATGATATGGACACATGGCCAAGGCTGTAGCACGTGGGCTACAATGCAAACCCAAAACAAGTGAAAAGGAATGGGTCCATTTGGCAAAATTTGAAGTTTTGGGGATAGTTGACTTTTGGCAATTTTGCAAAAAAGTCCAACTTCAACAATGCATAACTCCCTCAATTTTGAACTTTTGGAGGTGTTATTGGACTTTTTAGAAATCTTGAGATGTCCTCTATTCAACCATTTTGGTATCATCTCATTTTTATATTCCATGCTCAAGTTAGAAGCTTTGACAAAAAAGGTGTTTTTGTTGACTTTCAAAAATGACCTATAATGTCAAAATTCATAACTTCTTGTGAGTGCATATTTTGATCTTGGGGTATGAAGATGGATTGTAGGAAATTGAATTTTATTCAAAATGAGATTTTAATGGGTCATTTCTCATAAAGTATGAGAAATGTATGCTTGGTCAAAGTTGAGTTGACTTTTCCTATAAAACCCTAATTTAACAACTTTTGAATCTTGATGATTTTTGAGCAATCCTTGATGAATCATGATCAACCCTTGATCAAATGATGAAATATCCTTCAAAATGAGAATGTTGACAAAAGATATTGAATTTTGACGGCATGTAGGTCACAGTTGACTTTTGCCCTAGCATAGTCGATTTTTGGACCTTTGAGCAGTTGACTGAGCAAACTTTCTCTGCAAGGCTTGAAACTTGACATGGATGATCTTGAGAACATATCAGGACATTGGTGAGCACTTGGGTTCACTTGGACTAAAGGATCTTGATGCAACACAAAACCCTAATTTGGGGTAGATTGACCAACTCTTGGACTACCTTGAGCAACTTGGAGACTTTTCTTGCAATGTTTTGAGAAATATGGGAGGGCAAATTATGGGGGACAACACAGTGCCTACATTGCTTGGGGACATTTTGCACACTCTTCATACTCGCTCTATGAGGAAGCGAGGGACCCTCATGTGTTGCTTGCCTTTGCTTGCTAGGTGGTTTATTTCTCACCTTCCTCGATCAATATTGAAGAATAAGCAATACTTAAGGTGGTCTCAAAGGTTGATGTCACTTTCTCATTCAGATGTCCATTGGTGCTCTCGATCTTAAGAAGACATTACTATCATTTACCCTTGTGGGGAGTTCCTTAATGTTCCACTCTTGGGAATTAGGGGAGGTATCGCTTGTATCCCTTCTCTAGCCTTACGACAGTTTGGCTATGCTCGAAAAGATGGCCCCCATGATGCACTCATTCAAGGAATTATATTCGACTATGAGAACGATGTCCGAGGGTATCATTAAAGGTTTATGCATGCTTGGGTCATGGTAAGGAAAGTGGATAGCAAGACTTTGGGGCATAATAATTCCATCCCTTTTGAACCTTATTTTAAGTGGGTACAAGCTCATGCTCAAAGTATCATAATACCATATCCTTCTATTCTACCAATAGTTGTGGAACCCACTGTCGAAGGGGATGTTCCTCACACCATTCTCCATCCTAACATGCCTACCGACATCGAGGAATTGCAGATATTGTGGATCCAACTCAAGGGGGAACGAGACACCTTGGAAGCATGATTCTATGCAAGCGAGAAGAAAGTGTTGTAGCTTACAAGGCAAATTCACGAGGAGCGAAGCCTGAATGCCTACATTGCACCAAAGAGGATTCGCTCGTAGGAGACTTGAGTCTTTTTGTTTAAGAGTTTATTTTGTTGTCTCTTTAAAACCTTTTTGCATTTTTCCATTGTAAGCCTAAGAGGCATTTGTAATGTTTGAACTTATTAATGCAACTGCTATTTTGTGTCCTCTTTGGCTAAGCAATTTTAAATTTCTTAAAGGTCCTTGTAAACATTGCATTTGCCTAACATGCATCAGATCATAAGCAGGTTTTCCGACACATGTTTCCTCATCTTTCTATTTTTTATTAGAGTATAAGATGGATCTCAAGAAAACCGTTAAGGACTTGCAGACTCAACACTCTCAATTCCAAGAGACTCTGCTCAACTTAGCAAAGGGGAAGCACGAAATGATGGCTCTTCTTGCCACGAAGAAGAAGACCAAGAAGAAAGTTGTAATCAACATGGGGAAGAGGTTCAAAGGCCCCTCCAGACAAGTTCAAGTTGAATAGGACTCCTTCGATGAGGGTGAGAATCAAAATGAAGATGCTAGAAGCACCTGTGCTAGGGGTGGGAATAACCAAATTTCCGAGGACAGGAATTATTCTGATGAGCAATACCCACCGGCCGGCGACAAATACAAGCAGCTAGAAAATAGACTAAAGGCTGTGGAGATCTAAGTTGTGTTTGGCTAGGACTTTGGAGACTTGTATTTGGTACCTGGGTTAGTGATCCCCATCAAATTCAAAATGCCTATCTTCGCCAAGTACGACGATGTCTCATGTCCGAAGCTTTATCTAAGATCATATGTTTGTAAGATTCAATCGCATATCGCTGATAGGAAACTACGGGTGCATTTTTTCCAAGAGAGTCTATCTAGAACGCAATTGGAGTGGTTTTACCAATTGGAAGGGACTAATATCTATATCCGGGAGGATTTGGCTATTGCCTTTTACCGCCAATATCAATATAACGCTGACCTGGCGCCAACTCGCATGCAATTGCAAGGCATGACCATGGGTTCAAATGAAGGCTTCAAGGAATACGCTCAAAAGTGGAGAGATCTGGCGGGCAGAGTGCAACCACCTCTAACAAATATATAATTGGTAGACATGTTTATGGGAACATTGACTGGTCCATTTTTCAACTTACTGATTGGGAGTTCATCATTCAGTTTTACTGAATTGATCTTGACTGGTGAAAGGGTTGAAAGCGGGATTAAAAGCGGGAAGATACCCATGGAGTCCACCTCAAATGTTATGAAAAACCATTTATTGGTAAAATGAGACTAATGATATATATGGATCAAGAAGTCGTACTAAGAATGATTGTCATCATTCAGTAGGGGTAGTATTAATTTCCAATCCTACACCTACTCAACAATAACAAGGGAATAGGCGTAGGATGAAATTTCAAGAAAGGCAGTATACTAAGATCAATATGTCATTGTCTCAAGCATTGCAGCACTTAATAAAAGCGGAGCTGGTTACATTAAGGGATCCTCCCCAAAATCCCGATACCTCCTCTCCTAAATACAATCCCAATGCAAAATGTGCTTACCATTCAAACAGTCATGGACATGATACCAATGACTGTTGGTCTCTGAAGAATAAAATCCAAGACCAAATTGATAACAAGACTATTGAATTCGACCCTCCACCGACTACCAATGTGATCACTGCACCCATGCCCAATCATGGTAAGGGTGTCAATGCCATTAAAGATGCCTCTTTTGTTTCCTCCATCAATGACTTGACCACTCCTTTGAAGCCCGTTAAAAAGAATTTGTTGAAAGCCGGAGTATTTCCAGGCTTCCTTGAAGACTGTTACCATTGTGTTGCATAAATTAATGGTTGCATATGGCTGAAGAAAGGTGTCCAACACCTGATTGATAGCCATGAAATTCTATTTGAGAAAACTCCATTGGTGAAAAGTTTGACCCAAATTGTATCTCAAAAGTTTGACCCAAAGTCCATCATTACCATTTCAAACACTCTTGTTAGGATCACCTCCAAAGGTCCTATCACCATTTCCGCCGAAAGAAGAATAACGCCACTAATTATCACCACACTGGGGCCAGTCCCCTACTCTTCTGATAAGATTGTGCCCTGGAACTATGGGGCGGAAGTGTATTACCATGGTATCAAACAAGAATCGTGGATCAACGAGAATGAGAATACTGAAGTTACAAACATTGTTGGATCAAGTGAAGTTACTAGGAAGAGAAGGATCTTCTCTCCAGAGATCTCACCTCCGACAACTATTACTACACATATTCGCATTACTGATGTTAAACTTATTGCTGATACTCGAGGGAAGGAAAAAATGACTGAGCCTGCCCAGACGGAGGCGCCCACAAAAGATATT
Source organism: Vicia faba (assembly GCA_948472305.1). Lineage (NCBI taxonomy): Eukaryota > Viridiplantae > Streptophyta > Magnoliopsida > Fabales > Fabaceae > Vicia > Vicia faba. Next base: position 420,078,969 of record OX451739.1, on the reverse strand, counting down.
GCAGTTGAGGACCCATCTACCCAAGAGATGGAGGATATTTTAAAAATTATCTGAAAAAGTGACTACAAGATAGTGGAAAAGTTGGGGCAGACATCCTCAAAGATTTCCATGTTGTCTTTGTTGCTATGCTCCGAGGCGCATGCCCAAGCCCTGTTAAAATTCCTGAAAAATGCACATGTCCCACAAGAAACTACGGCCGACCAATTTGAAAACTCTGTAGCAAGCTTGACTGCTGACAATGGTTTGGGATTTTCAAACGCAAATTTGACCTTAGCGGGGAAGAATCACAACAAAGCTCTACATGTTTCCATCGAGTGCAAAGGCACCACTTTAGCACACGTGTTAATGGATACTGGGTCTTCCCTAAATATCTTACCAAAAGGTGCTCTGGATAGGTTGGGTTATGAAGGGTACTCAAACCTAGTGACATCATGGTAAGATCCTTTGATGGGTCAAAAATAATGGTTCATGGAGAGGTTGACCTCCCTATCAAGGTTGGGTCTCAAGTCTTCAACTCAACATTCTATGTGATGGATATCCACCCGACTTATTCTTGCCTGCTTGGACGCCCATGGATATATGGGGCAAGTGTGGTTACCTCCATATTACACCAAAAGCTAAAGTACCCGGTCAAAGGGAAAACTGTCATCGTCTGTGGGAAGGAAGAGTTTATGATTAGTTCATTGAATTCATTCAAATATGTTGAAATGGATGGCGAATTCGTTGAGACTCCTTGTCAAGCTTTTGAAGTGGTCCCTCCAATCATTTTTGTTGCCAAGGCCACTCCTTTCACTCTCAAAGCTACTAAGGATACACCAAGGATGGCCTCTCTCAAAGATGCTCGTGTTGTAGTTAAAGATGGAGGTTTCACAATTTGGGGATAACTTCCTGACATCCTATACAAGTCAGATAAGTTTGGGTTGGGCTTCACTTCCAAGGCTCAAAAAGAGGTTCAACGTGCTCGAGCAGGGAAACCTCCTCTTCGTATCAATAATAATGAAGTTAATGCTCTTGGAGACTCTGACATTGATGGTGACTAGGACGACTGGATCTACCCAACTACTGATGGAGGACTCAACAACTGGAAGATCAGGGACTTCATCTCAATCTCTTTCAGCCATGAGTAATTGCCATTTCCTGTTTTACTACTTTGAGAAATTTGTCTGTAATTTCCATTAAAACAATGACTTTAAACCATGTGCCTTGCATGGGGAAAATGGTCCATTTGTTAAGGGTTTGTCATTTCCATATGCCATATGCTCATTTTAATGAAAACATTGGACTATTTTGCATTCAAATTTTGCGTTCCTTGTTTTTCTTTTGCTTTACTGCATTTTAAAATAGCCATGTGACCTTACATGCACACACACACATTTGCAAATCCACATCTACTATGGATCTCATTGACAACAATTCTGCTATTACCATATATGACTTCGAAAATCCAATCTATCAAGCCAAAGACAAAGGTGAAGAAGATTGTGAAATACCTGGGGAACTCGCCAGACTTCTGGTACAAGAGGAAAAGGTCATTCAACCACACGAGGAACCAGTTGAAGTGATAAACTTGGGTACTGAGGCAGACAAGAAAGAAGTCAAGATTGGCGTTAACCTAGACGACAGTGTCAAGGGCATATTGGTTCAGATGTTGCATGACTATGTTGAGGTGTTCTCTTGGTCATACGAAGATATGCTGGGGCTTGATACTGATATCGTAGTCCATCCACTAGCAATGAAAGAAGGTTTCCCTCCGATCAAGCAAAAGGTTCTTCGCATGCGGCCAATTATGTCTGAGAAGATCAAGGCTGAGGTAATGAAATAGTTTAATGCAGGTTTCTTGGCAGTGACATCATACCCCCAATGGGTTATAAATGTTGTTCCAGTGCCGAAGAAATATGGTAAAGTCCGTATGTGCTTAGACTACAGGGATTTAAATAGGGCAAGCCCCAAATATGATTTCCCACTACCACACATTGATGTCTTGGTTGATAACACTATTCAACATAAGGTTTTATCCTTCATGGATGGCTTTTCCGGGTACAACCAGATCAAAATGGCGCGTGAAGACAGGGAGAAAACCACTTTTGTTACACAGTGGGGAACCTTATATTATAAGGTCATGCCTTTCAGCTTGAAGAATGCAGGCACAACTTATCAACGGGATATGGTAGCTCTATTTCATGATATGATTCATCATGAGATAGAATTCTATGTTGATGACATGATTGCAAGATTACAAACTGAGGAAGAACACCTTGATCACTTGCACAAGCTATTTGAAAGGTTGAAGAAATACAAGTTGTGGCTGAATCCCAACAAATGCATCTTCGGGGTGAGATCTGGGAAACTCCTAGGCTTCGTTATCAGTGGAAAAGGTATTGAAGTCGATCCCGCAAAAGTTAAAGCCATACAAGAAATGCCAGCTCCTTGTACTGAGAAGGAGGTCAGGGGTTTCTTAGGTCGATTAAACTACATTGTTCGATTCATCTCTCATTTAACTGCTACTTGTGAGCCAATATTCAAACTATTAAAGAAAGATCAAGTAGTCAGATGGAATGACGACTGCCAAACAACTTTTGACAAAATCAAGGAGTATTTACAAGAACCTCTAATCCTAATGCCTCCAATTGAAGGAAGACCTATGATCATGTACTTGACTTTATTAGAGAATTCAATGGGGTGTGTGCTGGGCCAACATGACGAGTCTGGTTGAAAAGAGCATGCAATATACTGCCTTAGCAAAAATTTTACCGACTGTGAAACAAGATATTCACTGCTCGAGAAAACTTGTTGCGTTTTGGCTTGGGCTGCTTGCCGACTAAGACAGTATATGTTGACTCATACTACTATTTTGATTTCTAAGATGGATCCCATCAAGTACATCTTCGAGAAGCCAGCTCTCCCTAGACGAATAGCCCGATGGAAAATAATCTTGACTGAATATGACATTCATAATACTACATAAAAATCAATCAAAGGAAGTGTACTAGCAGATCATTTGGCGCATCAAGCTGTTGATGACTACCAATCCACAAACTTTGAATTCCCGGATGAGAATATCATGCTGATAAGTGAGTGTGCAAAGCCTGGACCGTATGAAGGGCCTGAACAAGGATCCCAATGGAATATGGTTTTTGATGGAGCTTCTAATGCACTGGGTAACGGAATTGGTATTGTGATCATTTCTCCCAAAGGTTGCCATACACCTTTCACTGTCAGACTTTGCTTCGACTGTACCAATAACATGGATGAGTATGAAGCATGCATCTTAGGTCTTAAGGTTGCCATTGACCTAAGAATCAAATTCTTAAGTGTATATGGAGATTCGGCCTTGGTAATCAGTCAAGTTAAAGGAGAGTGGGATACCAGACATCCAAATCTGATCCCTTACAAAGAGCTTATGCTAACCTTAATCCCGTACTTTGAGGAGATCACCTTTGAACATATCCCAAGGGAAAAAAATCAGTTGGGAGATGCTTTAGCAACTATGTCATCTATGTTCAAAGTCAATTGGGACAATGAAGCTCCCAGAATTACTATCGAAAGATTTAACGAACCGACACACTGCTGTGAGATTGACACTGATGAGGAGAAGCCTTGGTTCCACGAGGTAAAAAAGTAGCCTGAAGCACAAGAATATCATGAGGGAGCCTCAGTCAACGACAAAAAATTCCTACAGAGGTTCTCAGCCAAGTTCTTCTTGAGCAATGGGATTTTGTACAAACGCAACAATGATTTAACTCTAATATGTTGTATGGATAAGAAGGAAGCAGAGAAGATCATGGAGGACATGCATGACGGTGTCTTCGGAACCCACTCTAACAGACATACCATGGCCAAGATGATTCTAAGAGCTGGTTACTATTGGTCAACTATAGAAACTGATTGTCACCACCACTCAAGGACTTGCCATAAATGCCAAATTTGTGCTGATAAGGTTCATGTGCCTCCAATACCTTTAAATGTCATGACTGCTCTGTGGCTATTTTCAATGTGGGGCATTGACATGATTGAAGAAATCAAGCCCACTACCTCTAATGACATTGTTTAATCCTCGTCTCCATTGACTTCTTCACCAAATGGATCGAAGCGGCTTCATTTGCCTCAATTACCAAGAACGTTGTAGCCCGGTTTATCAAGCACAACCTCATTTATCGGTACGGAATCCCAAAAAGTATCATCACTGACAATGGTACCAACCTCAACATCATTGAACTCTGCACACATTTCAAAATCAAGCATCACAACTCTTCTCCATACAGACTTAAGATGAATGGCGCAGTTGAAGCTGCCAATAAGAACATAAAGAAGATTGTGCAAAATATAGCGGTGACCTATAAAGACTGGAACGAGATGCTACCATTTGCTCTTCCTGGATACCATAGCTCGACACAAACATTTGCTGGGGTAACCCCATTCTCTTTAGTCTATGGCATGGAAGTCGTCCTGCTTGTCGAAGTTCAGATTCCTTCCTTAAGGATTATGAAAGAAACAGACCTAGACGAGGACGAATGGATTCAGACTAGGTTGGATCAGTTGAATTTGATTGATGAAAAGAGGCTGGATGTTGTCTTTCATGGTCAAATGTATCAAAAGTGTATGATCAAGGCATTCAAAAAGAAGATCAAACATCGAGTATACCAGGCCAACAACTTGGTAATAAAACACATCATTTTACCACAAGGCGATCCCAGGGGAAAATTGACTCCCACTTATAAAGGACCATTTATTGCCAAGAAAGTATTCTCGGGCGGAGCCATGATGCTAAACACTATGGAAGATGAAGATTTCCCACACCCTATGAACGCGGATGGAGTCAAAAAAATACTACGCATAAAGAATGACCTGTTAGGTTGATATACCTAGGCGAAAGTAAGGGCATCCTGGCAAACCAAAAGGGTTCAGGCAATAATTAAGGATATATACGAAAGATTGTACACCCGGCAAGTCGAAAACCCGTAAGAGCGACTTGGGCAAAAAAGGGTATCTCGGTGGACTGAAAACCCGAAAGGGCGATCCAGGCAAAAGTTAAGGATTAAAAGTGTACGACTATGTCTTGTTGGATCACTACAGTCATCTTTATTACCAAGGTCAAAAGTTCAAACGGTACAAGATCAGTTCAATCAACTTCTTTCGACGTCAAGGAATGATGTTCAAAGACATAGGGGAAATAGCAGAGTTGAAACCCAATGAGATCACTTCCACGTGGCTATATATTTATTTTTGTATTCTTTTCATTTCACGACGACTTCCTCTTACTAGGATTTCCGTCTCTTTGTACAAAAACGCATGTTTATAGGAAAATTATCAATACAAATATACTTTGAAGTGAAAACTTTTTGTTTTTTTTTATTGCAAAAATGTCCAATGACTAAAATTGAATGAACATATGCATATGAACATGATTAACTGTTAAGAAGTATATACATAAGAACAAGAATGAACATTCGCTCAGAACTTTAGGAGTTGAGATTACACTCAAGTTGTTCATAAATCCCCACGGAATCCCTTTCATAAGGTGATCCCTAGTAAAGTTGTTGAAGCCACCTCTATGAGCTTATTCCCCAGAGTGAATTCATACACAATTTCTTTACGGAGTTCCAATCAATACATCTCCTAGAAATTCTCTTCCCCGGTCGAGTTTGGTCCTCCAAAACTGAAAGAGAACCTTGCAAGTTTCTTCCCCGGAAGAATTTGTTTCCCCAATGAAATCTACAGAATATCTATCTTATCAGGATTCATTTCCCCAACAGACTACAATCTCCTCAGATTGAGTCTATTCCTCAGACTACTACACATCACTGACAAAACTCTTCTTCTCCAGTAGAGTTGATACTATCCCCAGAGATTTGCTATAAAACCTGGAGTGTGACCAGAATACCAGTTAACTTTACTCTCTGCAGAAAAATCGGAAGATTAATCATCTATTTTATCCCCAGTCACTGTATATGAGAATTAAATTCTCCAGTAGAGAAACAAACGACTAAGGTTCCTGAACTCTACTCCCCAAGTAGAAATCAACATCCCTACAAAGTTTCCTCAAAACAGAAAACAGGAATCCCCAACGGAATTATTCTAGACAAAGTTGAAGATATGCATACTCTTCATCCACAACGATAGTCAGGGATTTATTTTCCCAGACAAAGATACATTTCACATTTATACATCATAGCATATGCATACAAAACGCATATAGCACAGTCTCATTTATTTTGAGAACATCATCATGTAATACATTTCATACATCATGGCATTGCATACATCTAACTCTTTACCTTTTTGGGAAAGATTATTCAACAAACGAATATCATCAACTATCTACATAACCAGACAAATTTCTACATAGACTAAAATCTGACAAGTATTTCCCTCAAATACCGTCCGTAAGGAGTCATTCTAAATAATATCTCTCTAAAAAGAAATCAAGCACAGATTATTTCTGGTACTTATTGAAGTAGTATTCGTCATATATTCCTTCTTTACCTGTTGAAGTAGTAGTCATCACAAATTCCTTCATTACCTGTTGAAGTAGTAGTCATCACAGATTCCTTCATTACCTGTTGAAGTAGTAGTCATCACAGATTCCTTCATTACCTATCGAAGTAGTAGTCGTCATAGATTCCTTCATTACCTGTTGAAGTAGCAGTCGTCATATATTCCTTCTTTACTTATTGAAGTATTAGTCATCGCAGATTCCTTCATTACCTGTCGAAGCAGTAGTCGTCATAGATTCCTTCATTACCTATTGAAGTATTAGTCGTCAGAGATTCCTTCATTACCTGTTGAAGTATCATTCGTCACAGATTCCTTCGTTACCTGTTGAAGTAGTATTCGTCATAGATTCCTTCATTACCTGTTGAAGTGGTAGTCGTCACAAATTCCTTCATTACCTGTCGAAGTAGTAGTCGTAACAGATTCCTTCATTACCAGTTGAAGTAGTAGTCATCATAGATTCCTTCACTACCTATCGAAGTAGTATTCGCGTGTAGGCTCTTTTCCGGATACGTCTCTTAAAAATCAAGCCAAGCATTAGACTTCCCAAGAGTCATTCTGGATGGCATCTATAAGCCCATCTCTGACAACTATTCATTACCTCTCCAAATTGAATCTTTAATCCCATTCTCGACATAATCAGCCAATAGTATTACTTCATTCACCAGTGAGTGCAAATTTCTGGGCACTTTAGTGTTCAATCATCTTCCACCTTCAAGTTACGAATGGCGAACATGCCAATCTAACTCTTCAGGTTTAAGAAGATTCAACAGGGGTAGTTGTTGTACCTTAAAATTTTCCATCTCTTTTCTCAAGACATTTCTCACAAAATATCTCAAATGCTCAAGAAGTCTCAAGGGTTTGATCAGACAAACTCACCTCTAAAGCACTGAACCTCCAAATTAGGGTTTTGACTGAGAATGACTGATCATTGATTTTTGACCTAATACATAATCTAATGGTTTTAAACATAATCTCAAGGACTCAAACACGACATGTTAACCTAATCTGATGACTCAAACCATTTCTCAAGATCAAAAGGTCGATAGTTGAATTTTCGATCAATTGATGAAAAGTCAACTGATACACAAAAAGTCAAACTTTGACTTTTTTTTCAACATTGAATTTCAAAAATCAAAATTCATCAACACATTCAAGAATATCAAACTTGGTCAACAAGAATCAATAAAGTCAACAAAAATTCAAGATTTCCAAGACTTAGTAAAATTCTAAGTGTTTTTTAACCTTGATAATTTCATTACTTCATGACAATTTTTCACCAAGATGCAAGACAATTCAAAGAAAACTTTCGACAAGAAAGTTGTAGATCTTGATGAATTCTACAACTTTGTATTAGAGGGTTGATGTCCGAAAAATTCTTAGATTTGAATATATAGGCCCATAAAGTCATGACATTTTTATCTAACTCAAAGAAATTTTCAACAGGTTTTGGTCAGGTTTTTGTCCCAACTTCTTGACAATTTCTCATCAAGTTCCAACTTGATTTATCCAAAGTGGTCAACATGAAAGTTGTAGACAATGTTTCAAGCTCTCCAAAACATCCAGGAGCATGAATTTATCATACTTGAGTTAGGAGGTTCAAAGGCATGAAGTTAGGCATCCATTCTTGAATTACAAGTCATTTTGGTGAAGAACACATAATCCAATCTACATGATATGCTGCATAATCTTGTGTTGCAAGCCTTCTAACTTGAAAATATCACCATAATTTAATGCTTACACAAACGTTTGAGCTTTGGTCCATTTGATTTAAGCATTGTCCAAGTGATCTTTCCATTTATGGCACAAAGGCATCATTGCCATTCTTGAAATGCATGCTTTAATCACAATGTCAACTCCTTGAGCCTATCAATAGTTTCTTATGCATATACACAATTTCAAATCAAGATGTAACCATCTACAACCTGAAAAGCACTCCTAAAAATAGGCCATGCCCACATTGGAACTATTGAAAAGTCATGAACTCTCACTTACAACCCAACCTAGCCACAACATGTGATTTTAAAAAATCCAATCAACCCTTGTCTTAAAGCCTCTTGCCTATAAATATATAGATCATTTTCAAGATAAAAGGAGAGGAATAAGCCCTAAAAACTCATATACTCTAAAAAAAACCAGAACTATCCACAAAACCTCTATTTGTTTTAGTTGTGAAGTCCTAACCTTTGAACCTCTTAAACCTTGCAAGAATTACCCAAGAAAATCCTCCAAATACTTCACATACATCATATAGAAGTTGTTTAAACACAATAACAACTTATGTAACATCATTATCACCATCTTCCAAACTCAAAAATAGTATCTTGCAACTTGACGTGTTTGGAGTGATTCAGCAACTTTTAGCATAAAGTAAAGATTGGAGCAATTTCAAGAAGGTCCAAAGGAGCTCAATCAATCACCACTTCGCATCCGGAAACATCCGTACATGTTTTAAATTCTTAGCTTCAAGGGGTAAATTTTCTCAAACTGTAATATCTTTATCCATACATCATTTGCTTTTGCTTTCAAAAGGATAAAACAGGACAGATCAAAGCGATAACTTAGCAAAAAGCCAGACCAGGGGCTTACACGGGTGCCCGTGTCATACGACACGGCCCGTGTCAGCTCAACTGCGTTGAAAACTTAACAAAAAATGTAGGACAGGTCCATACACGGGTGCCCGTGTCACATGACACGCCCCGTGTCAGCTCAACTGGTTCAGACACGTGCAAAACGTAGGCAGACAGGGTCTGACACGGGCGCCCGTGTCACACGAGGCAGCCCGTGTCAATTTGGCTGGAATAAAAATACACAGAGAAGCTGGAATAGGTCCTGACACGGGTGCCCGTGTCCACTGACCTGACCCGTGTCAGCTCAGGCACCAAATTTCCTGATTTTGAGATTTTTTAGTTTACTTTGGATATATTGCATTGCTTGGAGAGGACCTAACACCACCAAACCTTTTTCTAAATGAAACATTAAAAATATTTTTCTAAATAATTAGTTTTCCTTTTTTTGTTAACTTAGGCCTAGGTTTTTCTCCAATTAAAAGAACTACGAAACCTTTTTTCTATCAAAAGACCTAAAAAATAATTTCCCTTCACCTTACATTTTCTTACGCATTTTACCATTTTTTGCATTATAAATTGTGTAATTGTCAAAGCCTTGTAATAGTAATTAGGGTTTACTTTTACTTGTCATCCCCATTTGTAAATTTGTATCCCCCACCCCCTAAAAGTGATGTAGTAGCGTAGGACTTTTAAATTCCTCAATTTATCGCTTTCCATATTATTGCTAGTAATTAGGGTTTGTATGGCAAGATCTTAAAATAAACACTAGACAGCCCTAATTCAAGACAAATGCATGAAAACAAAAACACTTTTCACACTTGCACCTCTAGGGTAACCTACACTTGTTGCCTCAGATAAAAACCCCTCAAACGTGGGATACTTTAGCAAAGACCCTCGATTACAAGATCTTAGTCCCTCGATGACCCTTCAATGTTGCCTTCGGTAAACGATCCTAGACCCTTACGATAAATTTCTAAAGTATCCTACAATGTTGTCTTCTATGACTGTACAACAACCCACGCCTGTCCCTTCACATCCAATGATAAGGTTTCTTACTAACTAATGGTAAGATAACATTATCTAAAGGAGGAGGAAAAGAACAAAGACTTTCTTTTGAGTAGGTAGAACATTCATAGTTGCTTGCTCGCAAACATTTCAAACACACTCACACTTTCAAAACATCTTTCCAAAAACAAACATCTCTTTGAACTATTTTCAAAGCCAACACTTTCTATACATTCTCGCCGAAACAAGAATCATTACAAAGTTTACCGAAACAAAGGCGTTTTAAAAATACTTTCAAAACAAATCACAAGCACATTTATAAAGCATTTAAAAAGTGAGTTAGAAATGAAGATCATGTAGATAACTACGGATGAAAAGGGTGTTAACACCTTCCCTTTTCATAACTTACCCCCTGAACTTAAGAAAATTCTCAAAAGGTCTTTCCTGTTCTTTTCGCCCTTTCCTTTATTGGATAAAAGAAAAGTCGGTGGCGACTCTTGCTATCCGCACCAATTGCAATAAAACGCAAAACACCCAAGTAAGTTCTCCCACCGTATTACAATATGCATTGTTATTTCCAGGATTTTCCAGAGTTTTCTTTTTCTCCAAGAATGGCATACAACACTGATATCATCATGAAGACCAAGAGAGATAACTTCAGCTACCAGTTATGTCCAAGTGTTTGGCTTTTTCTTGAAAATCTCAGAGATCTCCTAGAACTATCAGTAGATGGGTGTTTTTGGTGAAAGATATGGGATCTCCTATCTTTGTTGGATGCCCGGGTTGATGATAAGGCTGTCCAGACTTTACTACAGTTTTATGATCCAGAGTTGCATTCTTTCACGTTTCAGGATTATCAGTTGGCGCCCACTCTTGAGGGTATTCTCATCTTCTCAACATCAGAATTACTAATCACATTCCATTCATCCAGGTCCCTATTAAGCCTTACTATGAAGTTATTGCTAAGGTTATTTATTTGAGCCTTAATGATGTGAAAGAAAAGTGGAAGCGTAATAAAGTCACTTGTGGTCTTCCAGTAGATTTCTAGGAAGGAAAGGATAAAGAAATGGCGAGCAAGGGACTTTGGGATGCTTATTATGCACTATTGGCTGCTACCATTTATGGGGTTGTCCTCTTCCCTGAGATTAAGGAGATAGTGGACTCGGCTACTTTGTTTGTTTTCATGAATAAAAATATGATACCTACCTTATTAGCTGATACTTACCATACCATTCACTGCAGGTATGGGAAGAAGGGAGTTGTGGTATTTTGTGTGCCAATGCTTTACAAGTGGTTCATGGCACAATAACCTATGAAGGAACCATTCAAGGAAGATCCTCGTTCTCGGGAATCCAAAGTGATGACACTCACCTTATTTGACATTCAGTGGTACAAACTCAAGGTGGATAGCGTTGAGGTAATCTCTAACTATGCGGGTTTCTCTAATGTTCCACTCATAGGAACAAAAGGGATTATAAATTATAATCTGCTACTAGCTCTTCTCCTATTAGGCTATGTTATGAGGCGTCCACCCACAGCCGAAGAAGTTGAAGTTGTGTATTGCAAAAAAGAGGAAGACCTTGAATTGTTGAAAAAGGTAGAAGTTGCTTCGGCCCATATTGGTAGGAAAGGAAAAGAGTTCTTTGGATTGAAGGAAGTGTTAGCTTTTGATCCTTATGTGGATTGGGTGAAAGAAAGGGTGAAAGCTATTATGTTACCTTTGGAAAGGGAGGTATCCTTATATCCTCAACCCAGTGAGCTACAACATGATGTACCTAAAGAATGCTTTTACTAAGTGGAGTTAGAAAATAGGGATCTTCGTCAGAGCCTTGAAGACAAAAGAATAGAAATATACTTCTTGACATAAAGGAAGAGAGAATTAGCTTGTCAGCTAAAAGAATATGAAGGTGAAGGTAGTTCTGGAGGTAGGAAGACCAAAAGAAGACATGGGGTAGAAGATTATTATATATCTATAGAGGAGTATCAGGTGGCCCTTGCTAATGCAGAGAAGAATCATCAAGAGACTTTGAAGTTCCAAATGGCCAACAATAGAAACAAGGCAAAGGCAAAAGAGTTGGGAAAGAAGTTCAAAGTTGCTATGTTAGAGCTAGAAGCAAAGGAAGATCAAATGACCGAGGTGATAAAAGAAAATGACAGACTCAGAGATAAGATAAAGAAGATGGAAGATACGCTCGTGCATATACCTTTTCCAGACTGCAAAGAGTGTGATCGCTTCTTGAAGCAATGTGTGTATTTGGAAGGAGAGTTATTTCGGAAAGAGATGGTGATTGATATCTTTTCACGTGGACGAGCTCGTGAAAAGATAAAGAAATTATTCAAAGAAACCAAAGAATGGAGTGAAGGGTACTTCCGGTAGGGGGACCATTATACTACACATAGATCATAGATCCACCACATTGATTGTTGTTTTCTTTAATGTCGTTTGATCACCACCAACCTTGTTAGATGGGATCGTTTAGATTTAATTATGTACTTTGATTCATTCTTGAACGAATTCACTATTGATGAGGATCATTTTACTATGAATGAAGTTAATTTTTGTTGTTACATCTCTTGTCGTTCTTTGATTGCCTCTCTTATCATGTTTGTTTAATATTTATGGGAGTTGACAAAAGTTTGGGATACCCAGGAAATGATAAAACATTTAATGCATGGTCATTCATTCATGTATATCATACCATGACAGGTGGTTCCCGCAGGTTTTCTTATCTTCGATCTGGGTTTTCTTTTTAGAAATTGCTATTACAAACTCGCACCGTTACAAAACTCAGAGTAATTCCAAAAGTCAAATGGAAAACATTTAGGAATATCTTGTTTCTATGGGTGTCATAATGGACACTCGTATGAAACAGCTGATGGAGATTATCCAGAACATGGCCCATCAACAAGAAGAGATGAGAGCCTTGATAGTGAGGCCTGCTGAGACTATGAATAATGGGAATAAGACTTTTATTGGAAATCCTCAAGGGGTTGTTGTTAACGGTCTAGATGGTAGTCTAGGTGGGTAGAATGTAAATAGTGCTCATAATCTGAATGGAAACCAAGGTGCTCAGAACTCAAATGGAGGTCAGAATGTGAATGGAAACCCAGGAGGCACTCAGAATGTGGATCTGAATGCAAATACTAGTATGAGTCTTCAGAATGGTTGTTGTACCCCAAAAATTTTCCTCTCACTTATCAAGAATTTTCTCACAATATCTCATTGGGCTCAAGACTGCACTAGGGTTTGATCAGCTCAAGACACGTCCTAATGCACTGATGACCAAAATTAGGGTTTGAGTTTGCACAAGGATTTTTGAACTATCAATACTTCATATTACTTTCATGTATCATTATGGATCCCAAGAATACTCATGTCAAGTTTCAAGCCTTGGATCACACTTTTGATCAGTCAATTGAACAGTTGACCTAAAAATCAGTTGTATTAAGGAAAAAGTCAACCATGGCCAAGTTATAGTCAAACTTCATAATTTTTGATCCACATCAACATTTTAGACTCATATGTATAATTTGATCAAGTTTGGACCACAATTCCTCAAGAAATTTGATCAAATCTCCAAAAGGGCAAAATGGTCAAAATTAGGGTTTTGACTAGGAAAGGGCAATTTCTGATTTTTGACCTAACAAATGGTCAATTGGTTTAAGGCATGATCTCAAGAGTCCAATTGCATCATTTTTACCTAATGACATGATTCGAAACATTGCAAATCCTTTGGATTGACAGATGAATTTTGCAGTCAATTGTATACTGAAAAGTCAAACTTTGACTTTTTTGTCAAATTCAAGTGCCAAAGATCACAATTCATCAAAAAATGTAAAAATAGGAAACTTATTCATCAATAAATCAAGATTTCATTTTGAAAAGTCAAAATTTCTAAACTTAGAAATTTTTTCTAAGTGTTGAAAATTTCTTATTTTTTCAAAACTCTGAGCAATTTTTTCATTATGATGCAAGATGATTCAATGGAAACTTCCAACATGAAAGTTTTAGATCTCCATGAAATATACAACTTTTCTTCACACAACTTCTCCTAAAAATTCTTGGTTCTCAAGTTATAATTTTGTGAATACATGCTCATGAACTAAAAAAGACTTAGTGAAATTTTTCCCTAGTTAGGCAGATTTTTTACCTAACTTCATGGAAATTTTTCACATAGTTCCAAGGGGAATATTAAAAAGAAATTCAAATATGGGTTGTATATCACATTCCAAGCTTTCCAAAATGTCTAAGAACTCCTTGATATCATTCTTTAGCAAGGAGAATCGAAGGCAAGAAGGTAGGGTTTTCAAACTTGAATTACAAGCCATTTTGTGAAGAACACTTGATCCAATCTTCAAGCATGCTGTACAAATCTTGCTTTGCAGGCTTAAAAATTTCTAATCACTCAATAATTTAATGTTTACACAACTTATAGAACCATTGTCCAAGCATTTGAGCCATTATCCAAGTTGCATTTCCATTTTGGGAAGAAAGTCACCACTTCCATTTTGGAAAAGTGACTTTAATCATAATGTCAACTCTTCTTGAGCCCATACATTGTTGTTTCTCACACAAAAACATTTAAAATTAAGAAGAAACATATCTACAGCCTGCTAACCACCCTACAAATCCTTGTACTTCACATTTAAACCATGTTTGTCAACTTTGCTTCAAAATCAAGTAACCAAGCCATAACACGTGATTTCAATTTCTGAGTTGTTTCAAGCCTCAAAACCTCTTTCCTATAAGTACATACACTATTTGCAAGCTAACACACGAGCTTGAAGACCCTAAAACTCTCAAAAACACCATTGTTGCACAAAACTGACTAACTTGATAGTTTTGAGCCAAAACTCATCATCTTCATTTCCACTCGTGCGTTTTGAAAACCAATCATTCAAACTCCTTCTATACATCATACCAAAGTAATCCAGGCCCCTGTTTCAAGACTGTAACTCCTCCATCACTATCCACCATTTTCAAACATCAATCTTGCAGGTTGACTTGAGTAGAGAGATTCAGGGACTTTCAAGGCAAAGTAGGAGTTGGAATACACTCAAGGAGGTCCAGGAAAGCTAAACAGATCCTCAGGCCATCTCAAAAGTTGCTCAAACTCCATTCACGACTCTAGCTGCAAGAGGTAAGTTTTCAAACTTCTATCTCTTCATACAAGCATCATTTGATCCTGATTTGTGAAGATAAAATGTAGATATCTTTGCTCTAAAGCTAACCAAGTTTATAGTTCCCATTTATATTGACTGCGTATAGAGAATTTTAGATTTGAAATTTATGAGAAAATTAGATTTCAATTTAGGGCCAGCAAAATTAATCTTCATCTTTGACTTTTAGCTTACATAAGTTATATGGTTGGATTCGTGATAAAAAATAGCACAACTTTCATTTTGTCATCTTCCATTTTTATTGAGAAATCAAGAAGTTACAAGTACACCGGCTGGAGGTTGAAGATGAAGTCATCAGGACTTGATTTGTCTTATATATTTATGGTTTTGTTTATATAAACGGATGTATAGCCACCCCAGTGGTAAAACGCGCGCCTGTTCACCCCTTGGTCCTGGGTTCAAGCCCCAGCGTGACCATTTTTATATTTTTTCATATTTTCTGATCCTCTAACATTTTTTTGCAGGCGTTGGGCCCTTTGGGTCTAGCATTGTTTTTCTTATTTGCTAGCTCACCTCCTTGCTTACTTTTGGCACCCCTTGGCCCATTCATTTTTATTTACTTATTTATTTCATTTTTCCTTTTAAATATATTTTCTAAAAATACCAAAAAAAATCATAAAAAAGTATAAAAATAATAGATTTATGTTTGATATAATTTATATACAATTTGAAAATATTCAATTTGGTTGTAATAGATTAATTAGGTTTATATTATTGCAATCCCCATTCATAAATTGTATACCCCCTCCCACAAGTATTGTAATAGCGTAGTAATTTTAAATTTCGCAATTTATCACTTTCATATATACAATGCTAGTAATTAGGTTTTGTATGGAAAGATTAAAACCGACCAAATAGCAAACCCTAATTCAAGACAAAAACAAGCATGAAAACAACACACTTACACACAAGCACCCCTAGGGTTATCCCACTTGGTTGCCTTACAAAATGTCCATATTACGCATGTGAGGTATCTTAGCAAAAACAAGCAAATACAAGATCATAGTCCCTCGATGACGCTATCTAAAGTTGTCTTACAAATAATCTTAGTCCCTCAAAAAAGAATGCTAAGATACCTTGCAATATTGATAATCATGGTTATACGATGACCCACGCCCGTCCCATTTACATCCAAAGATAGGGTTGCTTACCAAATCAATGGTAAGACAACAATGTCAAAGGAAAAGAAAATGAACAAGAAAGACATTTGAGTAGGTAGATTGCTCCTAATTACTTGCTCCATTTCAAACAAACATCCTTGCTATTTTCAAAACAAACACCTACACATTTCAAAACATCTTACAAAACTTGAAAACATTTTCTAAAAGATCAACATCTTTGTATACATTCTTACAAACGAGAATCATTACAAAGATTGCCTAAACAAAGGCCTCTTTACAAAATACTTAAAAAAAAACCACATTAAGCACAATTTCAAACAAAAGCAAGTGATCTAGCAAGTAACTAAGAGCCCATGGAAAACCATGGATAAAAAGGGTTCTAATACCTTCCCTTTTTATAATCTACCCCCCGAACTCAAGAAACAATCTCAAAGGTCTTTCCTGTGCTTTTTCACCTTTCCTTTTTGGATAAAAGAAAAGTCGGTGGCGACTCTTGCTAACCGAAACATTTGCGATCAAACGCAAAAACATTAAGTCAGTTCTCCCATCATATCACAAAACGGGCGACTCTGTTGGGGAAAATTCTTAAAGTGGGGTTACCTTAGGGCTAGATCATATTTACTTGCTTACATTGTTTGACTTGTATGCTTTACATTATGGTTCTTTATTTGGGTTTGAATCCTCTACCCGTATTTAGGATACATTATAGGTAAGTAGCAATACATTGTGGAAACTGTGCGGGGTATACCGACATGGTCTAAGCAATAGATACGTTAGTGCGACATATTTGTGAGTACCGGTAGCCTTTTAGTTAATCAAAGAGAATACGGGGCCGCTGAGTGATGTCATGAAGCACTAATGAACTTTTAGAACCTTTACTTGACCAACTTGGCCTTTAGGATGTAGTGAGATGACCGGCTTTGGTGCAGTCCAAAGTTGGTAGATACTCGATATTACACTCATTGAGGTTTGGTTTCTTGGGATATTTTGGTCGCCATTAAAGAGGCTTGTGCTAAAACAATAACCAAGGAAACAAACCAGTGATATTGAGCTCCTTAGAACCCGGTTACTATTACTAGGACATGTTTAAGCCAACTAAACTTCAAGAGGGTACTTACCTATAAAACTCCATGCATGCCTGAACCTAAGGACTTGTTTGCTTTGTTTGTATATGCATACTTGTACATAACATCATGAACATCATATACATCCACTAACCATTTCAAGGATTTTGGGATTCATCTTTGTTCTTGTTTTGTAGGATATGGATTCACTTCGCAGGAAAACTATTCAAGTCAACCTTGTAAGGATCCATCCACAACTCAAGGAGATAGCTTCAAGGATTCCTGAAAACTCTCCATTTACCGAGAGACATGGTCGCCTACTCAACTTGGTCACCTCCAACACAAATGAGGATATGATGAAGGTGCTCTTTCAGTTCTTTGATCCTTTACACCATTGCTTCACATTTCTCGACTATCAACTTGTGCCTACTTTGGAATAATTCTCCCAACTCTTGAGGATTCCCATTCTCAATCAACTACCTTTCAACGGTACGGAAAGAGACCCAAAGCCAGAAGAGATTGCTCAAGCTCTACACTTGCATTCATCTGATATCACAACTCATTGGGAAACAAGGAGTGGTGTCAAAGGTTTCTTAATAAAGTTCTTGTTTGAGAAAGCCCAAAGTTGTTGGAACTCCTTGGACTTGCAAGCCTTTTAAGAAGTTGTGGCTCTCCTCATCTATGGGATGGTTTTGTTTCCAAATCTTGACCAACTCATAGATGTCAACGCCGTCAAAATCTTCATATCCCGTAACCCGGTGCCTACATTTCTAGAAGATATCCTACACTTTTTTCACACTCGCACAATGAGGAAAAGAGGTGTCCTTATGTGTTGCACTCCTCTCTTGGCAAGGTGGTTTATTTCACATATTTCCCAATTTGTATTAAAAAATGACGAAGATGAATACGAAGATGACGAAGATTGTGAAGTACCGAGAGAGTTAGCCAAACTTCTACAACAAGAAGAGAGGGCCATCTTGCCTCATGAAGAGTTGTTCGAAACTGTCAACTTAGGAACAGAGGAAGACAGGAAGGAAGTACAAGTGGGTGCCAATCTGGAACCGAGTGTCAAGGAACGCTTAATACAGCTGTTGAATGAAAACGTTGAAATCTTCGCCTGGTCTTATGAAGACATGCCAGGGCTAGACACAGATATCGTGGTTCATCGTCTCCCCACAAGAGAAGATTGTCCACCGATCAAGCAAAAGGTTCGCCAAATGAGACCTGATATGTCTGAGAAGATTAAGGCTGAAGTAATGAAGCAGTTCAATGCGGGCTTTCTGGTCGTTACATCCTATCCACAATGGGTTGCTAACATCGTGCCTGTACCTAAAAAAGATGGCAAGGTCATAATGTGTGTAGACTATCGGGATTTGAACAGGGCTAGCCCTAAAGATGATTTTCCGCTGCCGCATATTGACATATTGGTTGACAACACAGCTCAACACAAGGTTTTTTCCTTCATGGATGGATTCTCGGGCTACAACCAGATCAAAATGGCCCCCGAGGACATGGAGAAAACTACCTTTGTTACACAATGGGGTACCTTCTGCTACAAGGTGATGTCGTTCGGACTGAAGAACGCAGGGGCAACTTATCAACGCGCCATGGTAGCTTTGTTTCATGATATGATACATCATGAGATTGAAGTCTACGTAGACGATATGATAGCTCGATCACAAACAGAGGAGGAGCACCTTGAACATCTGCAGAAGCTATTTTCCAGGTTGAAGGAGTACAAACTCAGGCTGAATCCAAGCAAATGCACTTTTGGAGTTAGGTCTGGTAAACTTATGGGATTTATCGTCAGCAACAAGGGTATTGAGGTCGATCCAGCAAAAGTAAAAGCTATACAAGAAATGCCTGCTCCCCGTACTGAAAAGGAGGTTAGAGGATTCTTAGGGCGCTTGAACTATATCGCCAGGTTCATCTCTCACCTGACGTCTACATGTGAGCCAATTTTCAAACTGTTAAAGAAAGACCAGGTAGTTGAATGGAACGACGACTGCCAAGTTGCTTTTGATAAGATCACGGAGTACTTATTGGAACCTCCTATTCTGATGCCACCCGTCGAAGGAAGACCGTTGATCATGTATCTAACTGTTTTGTATAACTTAATGGGGTGCGTGATGGGCCAACATGACGAGTCTGGTCGAAAAGAGCATGCCATTTATTACCTTAGCAAAAAGTTTACCGACTGTGAGACTCGCTACTCACTGCTCGAGAAAACTTGTTGCGCTTTGGTATGGGATGCTCGCCGACTAAGGCAGTATATGTTGACTCATACCACTCTGTTGATTTCCAAAATGGATCCTATCAAGTATATCTTTGAGAAGCCTGCTTTATCTGGAAGAATCGCTAGATGGCAAATGATCCTGACTGAGTATGACATTCAGTATACTACCCAAAAAGCTATAAAAGGGAGTGTGATAGCTGACCATCTAGCTCATCAAGCTGTCGAAGATTACCAATCCATGAGATTCGACTTCCCAGACGAGGACATCATGACTTTAGACAACATCGAAGGTAACAGACTGTATGACGGACCTGAAAATGGATCCCGATGGACCCTGTACTTTGATGGTGCTTCAAATGCACTTGGAAACGGTATCGGTGTGGTACTCATTTCTCCAGAAGGTTGCCATACACCTTTCACGGCCCGACTTTGTTTCAGTTGCACCAACAACATGGCCGAATATGAAGCTTGCATCTTTGGTCTCAAGGTTGTTATAGACCTGGGGATCAAATATTTGGTTGTATTTGGGGACTCGGCTTTGGTTATCAGTCAAGTCAAAGGAGAGTGGGACACCAAACATCCTAATCTTATCCCATACAAAGAACATGTTCTGACATTGCTGCCTCATTTCGAGAAGATCACCTTCGAGCATTTCCCGCGAGAAGAGAACCAGCTAGCAGATGCTCTGGCTACAATGTCTTCCATGTTTAAACTCAACTGGTATAACGAAGCTCCCCAAATTACCATCGAGCGAATGGATGAACCTGCGCATTGTCACGAGATTAATACCGAAGAAGTAGTGGAACAACCCTGGTTTCATGAAATCAAAAGGTATCTCTAGACTAGAGAATGTCCCGAAGGAGCTTTCGTCAATGACAAAAAGTTCTTAAGGAGATTTGCTGCCAAGTTCTTCCTAAGCAATGGCATTCTTTATAAGCGTAGCCATGATTGTGTTTTACTTCGTTGTGTGGACAAAGCTGAAGCAGAGTTGATTATGACTGAGATACACAGTGGCACCTTCGGCACCCACTTGAGCGGGCATACGATGGATAAGAAGATTCTAAGGGCAGGCTATTACTGGTCTACCATGGAAGCTGATTGCTATCAACACTCCCGTACCTTCCATAAATGCCAAATCTACGCCAACAAGGTACATATCCCTCATGTTCCTCTCAACGTTCTGACAGCTCCTTGGCCATTCGCAATGTGGGGCATTGACATGATTGGAGAGATCAAGCCCACAACATCCAATGGACATCGCTTCATCCTGGTGGCTATTGATTATTTTACCAAGTGGGTCGAAGCAGCTTCCTTTGCCTCTGTTACAAAGAATGTGGTTGCCCGCTTCATCAAGCAGAACCTCATATGCTGGTATGGTGTCCCCGACAGGATAATCACAGACAACGGTACAAACATGAACAATACTATGATCACCGCTCTATGCAAACAGTTCAAGATTTATCATCACAATTCATCTCCCTATCGGCCGAAGATGAACGGTGTTGTTGAAGCTGCGAACAAAAACATCAAGAAGATCATTCAGAAAATGACAGTTACCTACAAAGATAGGCATGAGATGTTACCGTTTGCTCTGCATGGATATCGCACCACGGCACGTACTTCAACAGGGGCAACCCCATTTTCTTTGGTGTATGGCATGGAGGTTGTTCTACCCATGGAGGTTTAGATTCCTTCCTTAAGGATTATGAAAGATGCTGGTTTGAGTGAAGACGATTGGATTCAGACCCGACTTGATCAACTTAATTTGATCGATGAGAAATGACTTACTGCTGTTTGCCATGGTCAGACTTATCAAAAACGGATGATCAAGGCCTTCAACAAGAAAGTCAGACGTCAAGTATATCAAGTCGGAGATCTTGTAATCAAGCGGATCATCTTGCCGCAAAGTGATCCCAGGGGAAAATGGACTCCTACTTACGAAGGACCATTTGTGATCAAAAGCATATTTTCCGGTGGTGCAATGATTCTGACCACCATGGACGGCGACGATTTGCCACACCCTGCGAACACAGACATAGTCAAAAGATATTACGCATAAAAGGACCCGACAAGTTGAAAACCCGAAAGGGCGACTTGGGCAAAAATGGGCATCCCGGTGAACCGAAAACCCCAAAGGGCGGTTTAGGCAAAAATTAGGGATAAAACAAAAAAAATCTGTACACCCGGCAAGTTGAAAACCCGAAAGGGCGACTTGGGCAAAAAAGGTTTTCCCGGTGGATCGAAAACCCGAAAGGGCGATTCAGGCAAAAGTTAGGGAATTAAAGCGTATGACTATGTCTTGTCGGGTCACTTTAAAGGACAATCTCTTCATCAACAAGCTCCAAGTTTCAGATCAATCCAGTCATCAGCGGACGAAGCAGCGAATGGACAAGTATTCAGAGTTATGAAGGCTATGGCAGAATGGGATCCCATGGAATTATTACACATAGCCATCTATCTTTTGTATAAATTTTTCGATGATTAACGACAACATCCTCTTACTAGGATGTCTGTCTCCTTTGTACAAAGATACTCATAAAAAGTTAATACAAATACTTTTCCAAATACATAAATTTGCTTTGCCTTCCTTTTCTTTTTTTTCACACTTATGTTTTATTTGAGAAACGTCCAATGTTTTGTTAAATAGGAATATGCATTTGAACATAATCATTTTCTTACAAATCAAGAAAGATGATTGCTGATAGGTTAAAGGTACATATAGATATCTTGATGCCCTTTCAGAAGAAATCCCCAGCGAAGTTAAACTCCAAATTCCTTAACAAGGTTAAAATCCAGATCTTAATTCCCCAAACAGAGTTAAAACTTCAGGACCCTCGGTAGAGCAGAAGTTTTCTAAAAGATGATTTCCCCAGCCAGAGAGCCTTCCCCTCAGAGTCAAGTTTCAAGATCCCCAGCGGAGCTAAAACTTCCAACTATCAATCCCCAGCGGAACCAGACTAGTGAACATTCTCCCCACAGAGATACTTCCCATCAGATTGAAGATTCTCAGTCTCACTTTCCCAGCATGAGTCTCCCGGGTTTCAAATTCCCCAGTAGAGATCATCAGAATTCTCATTCCCCACAAGTCACCAAGGATTTTCAATCCCCCGCAGTGGTCCTAAGATCCCTCAACAATTGAAGATCTTGTTCCCCAGGAAATCAGCAATCAACAAGGTTTCTCATCTTCAGCAATCAGAGTTTTTGGCATTCCCCGGCAGCAGTCAAAGAATCCATTATTTCCAGCTATCCGGATTTCATCTATCCTCAGCAAGACAGCTCATCAGCTTACATGCGCATTCATTACATTCATGTATCATAAACATTGATATAACATATATATTACATCATACATTTCATGCAACATAACTTTTGTGTTCAGCTATCATTTCTACCCTTTTCAGGATAAGATTAAAAGGCTATCATGGACAGTTATCCAGTTACAGTTTCAAATATGCTCCAGACACGGAAGCCATTCTGTTACTCATTCAAATTCAACTTTCAGATACAGTACAGATACACCCCAGACACGGCGGTCATTCTATTACTCATTCAAAGTTTCAAGTTAGATACAGTACAGATACACCCCAGATACGGCGGTCATTCTACTACTAATTCAGATTTCAGTAATCCGATACAGACTAGATACGCTCCAGATACGACAACCATTCTATCTCTCATTCATATTCAACTACAAGTTCAGATACGCTCCAAACATGGATGCCATTCTAACCTTTACACTAGCAGTTTGATTCTCCCTAGTGCCGTCGCCACGGAAATCATTATGTCACTTATTCAGATCCCCGTTACAGTTTCAGATACACTCCAAACACGAAAGTCATTCTGCTACTCATACAGATCTCAACTTCATATACAGTCCAGATACGCTCCAGATACGGTTGCCATTCTGTCACTCATTCAGAATTTTTCCCCAACACACAGTTGCTTCATGTACAAATATTCCTCTGTTATCCAGATAGAATACAGATACACTCCAGACACGACAGTCATTCTGATATTCATTCTACACTCAAATACAGTTACAGCTCAGATACGCGCCAGACACGGACGCCATTCTTCTGCTCATACAAACTCGGTCTCCAGATACAGTTCAAATGCATTCTAGACACGGATACCATTTTGATGCTCATTCTTCTGACCTACAACATTGCAAATCAACAAAGATTCTTGGATGGCATCTTTAAGCCCATCTCCAGCAAGATTCTACCACCTCCAAATGGCATCTTTAAGCCCATTTCCGCAGCCTTACTTTGACGAGTGCAAATTTACGGGCATTCTAGTGTCCAATCTCCTTTTACCTTCGAGACGCGAACGACAAACTTGCCAATCTAACTCTTCAGGTTCAAGAAGATTGAACAGGGGCAACTGTTATACCCCAAAATTTGCCCTCTCATTTCACCAACATTTTCTCACCACAAGACTCTTGAAGCTCAAGACCAAGCTAGGGTTTGCTCTGCTCAAGACCCCTCCTTGCACTGTTGACCCAAATTAGGGTTTGAGTTTGCACAAGGATATTTTGACCTAAAATGCCCAAGGTGACTTCCATGCTTCATGTTGGACTCACAAGTTTATCCATACCAAGTTTCAAGCCTTGATTCCAATCTTTGCCCAGTCAATTGGACAGTTGACCTAGAAATCAGCTGTATTGAGGAAAAAGTCAACCGTGGCCAATTGACAGTCAAACCTCATAATTTTTGACCCACATCAACATAATGAACTCATATGGACCATTTGATCAAGTTTGGATCACAATTTCATAAGAAATTTGATCAGATCACCAAAAGGGCAAAATGGTCATTTTTAGGGTTTTGACTGCACAAAGGCAATTTTTGACTGTTTGACCTAACCAATGGCAAATCAGGCTCACACATGGACTCAAGGACTCAAATGGCATTGTCTTGACTCATTCAACAAGTTCAAAAGATCTCAAATGCACAGGATTGACAGATGAATTTTTCAGTCAACTGATCAAAATTTGACTGTATACTGAAAAGTCAAACTTTGACTTTTTGGTCAAAATCAAGTGCCAAGATTCATTTTTCATCAAGACATGTCAAATTATGAAACTTTTTCATCATTTTTTCCTAACTTTGTCCCATTTTTTCACCAAGATGAAATTGGATTCAAACAAAACTTGAAACATGAAAGTTGTAGTCCATTGCAAAATCTACAATTTTGATTCACAAAGTTTCCTCAAAAGAAGCTTGTATCTCAAGTTATGATATTTGGAACAAGGGTGCAAAATATTTTTAACTTAGAAAATTTTTAACCTATTCTAGGCAGGATTTTTGTCCAACTTCTTGGCCATTTTTCACATGGTTCCACTTGGATTTTCAATTTGCATTACAAATATGGATTGTAGTACACATTCCAAGATTTCCAAATTGTCCAAGAACTTCTCAAACACCCTTGTGGTTAGAGAGAATCGAATTTGCAAAGTTGGGAAAAATACACTTTTGTTCATGGCCAAGGCTTGTTCATCACAACTTGCATTTTCAAATCAGCTTGTACAATGCTAGCTTGCAGGCCTCAAAACCAGTTTCACACACCATAATTAAATGCCTAACCATTGTGTTAAGGTGTTATTTTGTTCATTTGGACAATACATGAAAAATCAACCCTTAATTGGAAAAAGCACATTTGCCATTTTGATAAAGTATCACTTTATGTCAAATTCAAAATCCTTGGACAAGGGGGCCAGATCTTAGAGGAAGAATCAAATCCACAAATTTGTGTTACCAAGGGCCAAGCTTGCAGCATAGATTTGGACATTGTACTGGCTTATATCAAAGAACACACTTCCTTGCTTACATTGGAAGAAACTTTTCAAACTAACCACAACTTGCATTTCCTGTCAACACATCCAAGAAAAAACTTTGTACACCTCTTCCATACACCAAAACTAGCTTAAAGTACGACCAAACCACCCCTCATCCCTCCTCATTCACAAAATCACAGTTTTGTTGCAAAACAGGGTACCTGCTGTAGATTGAAGTCCACAGCTCAATCCACTCGTGCACTTTGGCCAAAACCAGTTCAAATACATTCCATACCATCCACAAAAACTATCACAAGCCCTAAATACAAGTTGTAACACCCCTAACCAAGTTTGCCATTTTCACTTTTCAGTTTTGCAGGTGGACTTCCATAGCACGATTCAGAGTGATTCAAAGCAAGCTAGGTGTTGGAGAAGGTTCCTTGGACCTCAGGCAAGCTGTACAAATCCTCAAACTCCATTGAAGTTGGCCACATTGCTGTACACGACTCAAGCTGAAACGGGTAAAACCATGGACTTATATCTCTCTATCCAGGCATGATTAAGCTTAGGTTTGTGAATAAAGCATGTTCTACTCATAGCCCTGAAGCCATCCATGTATTTACTTTTCATTTATATTAAGCATGCTGTGAGAACTTTGGCCATGAACATTGAAGAAAAATTAGGTCAGAAATTGGGGGTGAAGAAATTCTCCCTGGTTTCTTAGAGTTAGGTCAAGTATTTTATATGTTTGAATTCGTCTTTTGATGCTCTACATTATTGGTGTTATGAGTTTTTGTTAAAAGTCAAAGAATCAGGAGATGATGATTGAATAGGAGGCGCGCGCGTTTTCTGTTTGAACGTTGTTGGAGGTTGAAGACAAAGCTGGCTTGGGCTGGGCCTGAGTCAGCTTGCTTTTTGCACCCTTTTTCTCATCTTGCACCCCCTGGCCCAAATAATTAAATACTTGTTATTTTTTACTTTTTATTTTTTATTCTGATTTCATATTTTTTGTCCAGACATAAAAAACTCCTAAAATATTTTTCCACCTTTTTTGCATTTATTTGGCATTTATTTGTTTTATTAGGTATATATATGTAAATAATATAAAACCTCTTTTATTTAAAACCCTAAAAAATAATACGAAAATATTTATTTTTCAGTTATTATTTTTTGTTTACATTTTGAAAACATTTTCTAAAGTATACTTTTTTTGTAAATAATTAATATTTTATTTTTGTACATATTTAGCATATTAAATATATATAAATATACATATACATATTTTATTAAATATTTAGGACAAAAATATAGAAATAATACATTTTTATTTTTATTTAATATTTGACATCAAAAATACCTTTTTTACAATATACTTTTATTTTTTGTATATAATTAACAAATATTGTACATAATTAATAAATAAACACCATTTATTTAGAAAACTAGGGTTTTGCCCTAAACCATAAAAATAATCAAAAAATAACTTTTTTTATTTTGTTTATACTTAAAATATGAAAACCTTTTTACATACATAAAAAATCTTCTTTTTGCATAACACATTGCATTTTGATATTTATTTACATTGTATTTATTTAAATGTTAAATATTTGTATATTCGATATGGATGTAATAGTTTAGATTTAATTTCTTGTCAAATACCCCCATTCAAACATTTGTACCCCCATCCCCATAATCATGTTGTAATAGTTTAGGACTTTAAATTTCCGCATTTTAAAGCTTTCAAATTATGCCATGATAGACCTAGGGTTTGTATGCAAATAAAACCAACAAATAGCTTGACCTAAATCCAAAGACAAAAAAGCATGAAAATGGACAACACAATGCACACTTGCACCCTTAGGGTTACTCCACTTGTTGCCTTCAAAAATGGGTCATGCTTGTATGTTAAGTGTCTTTGGCAAAACAAAAACAAATCAAATGATCATAGTCCCTCGATGACGCTCTCAAGTTGCCTAAACAAAAATGATCAAGTCCCTTAAGAAAAATTGCCAAAGATACTTGACACAGTTGCATTCATGGTCTATACGATGACCCGTGCCCGTCCCGTTAACATCCTAACACAAGATTGTCCACCAAATACAATGGTGGAACAATACTGTTAAAAGGGTTAAAACATGAGAAAGATCTTTGAGAAATTTAGGGTAGATAGCTCTTGGTTACTTGACCAAACTTGCAAAACAATCCTTGCCATTTTTTCAAAACACACATCAAACACAATTTCAAAACCCCACTTTCAAAACATTGAAAACTTTCCAAAAACACCTTTTGTATACATTCAAACAAGAATCATTACAAAGGTTGCCACAACAATGGCCTCTTTTCGAAACATTTTCCAAAATCACACACAAAGCACCATTTCAAACAATTGAAAGCACCATTTCAAACAATTGAAAAGCAAAGGCAAGTGATCTAAGAAAGTAACTAAGAGCCCATGGATAACCATGGATAGAAAGGGTGCTAATACCTTCCCTTTTTATAATCTACTCCCCGAACCCAAGAAAACATCTGAAAGGTTTTTCCTGTGCTTTTTAACCTTTCCTTAGGATAAAATAAAAAGTCGGTGGCAACTCTTGCTCAACCGAAACATTTGCGAAAACAAACGCAAAACCCAAGTCAGTTCTCCCACCGTATCACAACTGCCAATCCATGAAGTTCGAATTTCTAGATGAAGACATCATGACGGTTAATAACTGTGAAGAATTCAGCCCATATGACGGACCTGAACAAGGATCCCGATGGACCCTGTTCTTTGATGGGGCATCCAATGCACTTGGCAATGGTATCGGTGATGTACTCATATCTCCGGAAGGGTGTCATACTCCCTTTACTGAAATACTCTACTTCAATTGTACAAACAACATGGCGGAATACGAAGCATGCATCTTTGGTCTCAGAGCTGCCATAGACTTAGGGATCAAATCTTTGAGTGTATTCGGAGATTCATCTTTGGTTATCAGTCAGATCAAAGGGGAATGGTACACCAAACACCCTAACCTTATCCCTTATAAAGAACATGTTTTGACATTGTTACCACATTTTGAGAAGATTATCTTCGAGCATTTCCCGCAAGAAGAAAATCAGCTAGCAGACGCTCTAGCCACAATGTCATCTATGTTTAAACTTAATTGGGATAACGAGGATCCCCAGATCACCATCGAGCGAATGGAGGAACCAACACACTGTCACGAGATTAAAATTGAAGAACTAGTGGGTCAGCCTTGGTTTCAAGAAGTCAAGAAGTATCTCGAGGCTCAAGAATATCCAGAAGGAGCTTTAGCCAATGATAAGAAGTTCTTAAGGAGATTCTCTGCTAAATTCTTCCTTAGTATGGCATCCTGTACAAACGCAATTATGACTCTGTGTTACTTCGGTGCGTAGATAAGGTTGAAGCTGAAAGGATCATGGCTGAATTGCATGAAGGCACTTTTGGCACCCATTACAGTTGGCATAAGATGGCAAAGAAAATCCTACGGGCAGGATATTACTGGTATACCATGGAAGCAGATTGCTATCAACACTCTTGAACTTTCCATAAGTGCCAGATTTATGCTGACAAGGTGCACGTACCTCCAGTTCCTCTAAATGTCTTGACGGATCCTTGGCCCTTTTCTATGTGGGGAATAGATATGATTGGGGAAATCAAGCTGACAGCCTCTAATGGGCACCACTTCATCTTAGTGGCCATTGATTATTTTACAAATTGGGTGAAGGCAGCTTCCTTTGCTTCCGTTACCAAGAATGTTGTTGCCCGTTTCATCAAGAAAAATCTCATTTGCCGGTACAGTATCTCGGAAAGGATCATCACTGAAAATGGTACAAATCTCAACAACACTATGATCACCTCTTTGTGCGAGCAATTCAAGATCCAGCAGCATAATTCTTCCCCTTACCGGCCAAAGATGAATGGGGTTGTCGAAGCTGCAAATAAGAACTTTAAAAAGATCATACAGAAAATGATAGTCACATACAAATAGTGGCATGAGATGTTGCCGTTCGCTCTCCACGGGTATCATACCACAACTCGCACATCAACCAGGGCAACACCCTATTCTCTGGTTTACGGCATGGAAGCCGTCTTGCCTATTGAGGTTCAGATCCCCTCTCTAAGAATTATGAAGGATGCGGGGATAAACGAAGACGATTGGATTCAGACTCGACTTGATCAACTGAACTTGATTGATGAGAAGAGACTTACTGCTATTTTCCATGGTCAAATGTATCAAAAACGGATGATCAAGCTTTCAACAAAAAGGTCAGACGCCGAGTGTATCAAGTTGGAGATCTGGTGATCAAACGCATCATACTGCCACGAGGTGATCCTAGGGGAAAATAGACTCCTACCTATGAAGGACCATTTGTAATCAAAAGCATTTTCTCTGTGGGGAAATGATCTTGACCACCATGGATGGTGACGACCTTCCGGATCCCGTAAACGCGGACATAGTCAAAAGATACTACGCATAAAAGACCCGCTAGGTTGACATACCTAGGAAAAACAAGGGCATCCCGATGAATCAAAAGGTTCGGGCAAAAATTTGGGATAAAACAAAAAATCTGTACACCCGACACTGAAAACCCGAAAGGGCGGCTTGGGCAAAAAAGGGTTTCCCGGTGGACTGAAAACCCAAAAGGACGGCCAGGAAATAGTTAGGGAATTAAAGCGTATGACTATGTCCCATTGGATCAGCTTACGGACAACCTTTGGCTTCAACTGACAAACTCAGAGGTTCTGATCAATTCAATCATCTTCGGACGAGGCAACAAATAGACAAGATGCTCAGGGATACAAAGGCTATAACAAAATGGGAACCCCATGGGATTAATACACATAGCTATCTTTTCTTTGTATTAAAATTTTCAGTTTTTTCTTACGACGGCGTTCTCCTACTAGAATGTTTGTCTCACTGTACAAAAATACTTACTCAAAGTCAATACAAAGATATTCCTTTGAAAGTGCAAAACTATATGTTTTTCTTTACTCTTGTGTTTTGTTTACAAAAACTTCCAATGATTCATTGTTGAACATATGCATTTGAACATAATTACTGTTTACAAATAAACAAAATAAAAGACAATTACTATTGGCTTTAAGAGGTAGGGAAATCTCTCTAAGCTATTTCCATAAATCCCCCACAGTTTGCAGTTTAATTCCCAGCAGAACGAGCTTCCAATTATCAACCCCCGGTAGAAGTCGTTCATTTTCTCAGGATTTCATAACAGGATTTTAAAAGCAGTACATGGCATTTCCCTTACAACAGATTTTATTTCTCTAAGCAGAAATTCATCAACACTTAGACTTCACAACATGAAGACTTATACTCTATATCCTCAGCAGTAGTAAGGGATTTATCTTCCCAATCCAACAGCAGTACAGCAAACTGGCTCACATACACATATATTGCATCCATATATCATAAACATTGATAACACGAATGCATTATACTATGAATTTCATACAACATAAACATTGCATTTTATCTAACATTTTACCTTTTTCAGGATAAGGTTAACAACTACCATTCAAAATTCAAAATTTTCAGATACAGTTCAGATACGCTCCAGATACGGATGCTATCTTGATACTCATTCATATTAAACCTTTCAGATACAGTTCAGACATGCTCCAAACATGGATGCAATTCTGATACTCATTCAGATTCAACTTCTCAGATACAGTTCAGATACGCTCCAGATACGAACGCCATTCTGATACTCATTCAGATTCAACTTTCAGATACAGTTCGGATATGCTCCAGACACGGATGTTATTCTGATACTCATTCAGATTTAACTTCTCAGATACAATTCAGACACGCTCCAGACACGGATGCCATTCTGACACTCATTCAAAATTCAACTCTCAGATACAGTTCGGATACGCTCCAGACACGGATGCTATTCTGACACTCATTCAAAACTAGCCTTCAGATACAGTTCAGATACGCTCCATACACGGATGCCATTCTTATACTCATTCAAAATCATCTCCCAGATACATTTCAGATACGCTCCAGACACGGACGCCATTCTGATGCTCATTCTTCCAGCTTACAAATTACAATACAAAAAATCACTTTTGGATGGCATCTTTTAAGCCCATCTCCTACAGCTTTCTATCACCTCTCCAAATGGCATCTTTAAGCCCATTCTCTCAACCGTCACATCACCGAGTGCAAATTTCTGGGCACTCTAGTGTCCAATCATCTTCCACCTTCGAGTCACGACTGGAAAAACATGTCAATCTAACTCTTCAGGCTTAAGAAGATTGAACAGGGGCAGCTGTTGTACCCCAAAATTTTCCCTCTCACTTATCAAGAATTTTGTCACAAGATCTCATTGGGCTCAAGACTACACTAGGGTTTGATCAACTCAAGACACCTCCTCATGCACTGATGACCAAAATTAGGGTTTGAGTTTGCATAAGGATTTTTGAACTATCAATACTTCATATGACTTTCATGGATCATTATGGACCCCCAATATTACTCATGTCAAGTTTCAATCCTTGGATCACACTTTTGATCAGTCAATTAAACAGTTGACCTAAAAATCAGTTGTATTGGGGAAAAAGTCAACCATGGCCAATTTACAGTCAAACTTCATAATTTTTTATCCACATCAACATTTTAGACTCATATGTATGATTTGATCAAGTTTGGACCACAATTCCTCAAAAAATTTGGTCAAATCTCCAAAAGGGCAAAATGGTCAAAATTAGGGTTTTGACTAGGAAAGGGCAATTTCTGATTTTTGACCTAACAAATGGTCAATTGGTTTAAGGCATGATATCAAGAGTCCAATTGCATCATTTTGACCTAATGACATGATTCAAAACATTGCAAATCCTTTGGATTGACAGATGAATTTTGCAGTCAACTAATCAAAAGTCAACTATATACTGAAAAGTCAAACTTTGACTTTTTGGTCAAATTCAAGTGCTAAAGATCACAATTCATCAAAACATGTCAAAATAGGAAACTTATTCATCAATAAATCAAGAAATTAAGATTTCATTTTGAAAAGTCAAAATTTCTAAACTTAGAAATTTTTTCTAAGTGTTGAAAATTTCTTATTTTTTCATAACTTTGAGCAATTTTTTCATTATGATGCAAGATGATTCAAAGGAAACTTCCAACATGAAATTTGTATATCTCCATGAAATCTACAACTTTTCCTCACACAACTTATCCTAAAAACTCTTGTATCTCAAGTTATAATTTTGTGAATACATGCTCATGAACTAAAAAAGACTTAGTGAAACTTTGCCCTAGTTAGGCAGATTTTTTACCTAACTTCATGGCAATTTTTCACATAGTTCCAAGGGGAATATTCAAAATCAATTCAAATATGGGTTTTATATCACATTGCAAGCTTTCCAAAATGTCCAAGAAATCCGTGAGATCATTCTTGAGCAAGGAGAATCAAAGGCAAGAAGTTAAGGTTTTCAAACTTGAATTACAAGCCATTTTGCGAAGAACACTTGATCCAATCTTCAAGCATGCTGTACAAATCTTGCTTTGCAGTCTTCAAACTTTCTAATCACTCAATAATTTAATTTTTACACAACTGATAGAACCATTGTCCAAGCATTTGAGCCATTATCCAAGTTGCATTTCCATTTTGGGAAGAAAGTCACCACTTCCATTTTGAAAAAGTGACTTTAATCACAATATCAACTCTTCTTGAGCCCATACATTGTTGTTTCTGACTCAAAAACATTTAAATACAAGAAGAAACATATCTACAACCTTCTAACCGCCCTACAAATCCTTGTACTTCACATTGAAACCATGTTTGTCAACTTTGCTTCAAAATCAAGTAACCAAGCCATAACATGTGATTTCAATTTCTGAGTTGTTTCAAGCCTCAAAACCTCTTGCCTATAAGTACATACACTATTTTCAAGCTAACACACAAGCTTGAAGACCCTAAAACTCTCAAAAACACCATTGTTGCACAAAATTGGCTAACTTGATAATTTTGAGCCAAAACTCATCATCTTCATTTCCACTCGTGCGTTTTGAAAACCAATCATTCAAACACCTTCTATACATCATACCAAAGTAATCTGAGCCCATTTTTCAATACTGTAACTCCTCCATCACTATCCACCATTTTCAAACATCAAGCTTGCAGGTTGACTTGAGTAGAGATATTTAGGGACTTTCAAGGCAAAGTAGGAGTTGGAATACACTCAAGGAGGTCCAGGCAAGCTAAACAGATCCTCAGGCCATCTCAAAAGTTGCTCAAACTCCATTCACAACTCTAGCTGCAAGAGGTAAGTTTTCACACTTCTATCTCTTCATACAAGCATCATTTGATCCTGATTTGTGAAGATAAAATATATATATCTTTGCTCTAAAGCTAACAATGTTCATAGTTCCCATTTATATTGACAGTGTATAGAGAATTTTAGATTTGAAATTTATGAGAAAATTAGGTTTCAATTTAGGGCCTGCAAAATTAATCTTCATCTTTAACTTTTAGCTTACATAAATATATGGTTGGATTCGTGAAAAAAAATTGCACAACTTTCATTTTGTCATCTTCCATTTTTATTGAGAAATCAAGAAGTTACAAGTACACCGGCTGGAGGTTGAAGATGAAGTCATCAGGACTTGATTTGTCTTATATATTTATGGTTTTGTTTATATAAACGGATGTATAGCCACCCTAGTGGTAAAGCGCGCGCATGTTCACACCTTGGTCCTGGGTTCAAGCCCCAGCGTGACCATTTTTACATTTTTTCATTTTTTCTGATCCTCTAACATTTCTTTGCAGGCGCTGGGCCCTTTGGGCCTGGCATTGTTTTTTTATTTGCTAGCTCACATCCTTGCTTACTTTTGGCACCCCTTGGCCCATTCATTTTTATTTACTTATTTATTTCATTTTTCCTTTTAAATTTATTTTCTAAAAATACCAAAAAAAAATCATAAAAAATATAAAAATAGTAGATTTATGTTTGATATAATTTAAATATTTTTCCCACACAAAAAATTATTTTTATTCATTATACTTTATTTATATTTACTAATTACCTTGTAAATTAAATTAAAACTAGATTATTACTTATTTAAATATATTTATTTTAATATAAAAAAAGGCCAAAAATATTTCACAACACAAAATATTATTTTCAAGACAAAAATACAAAAATACTTTTTCTTTAAACATTTTCTTCTTTTAATCAACTAAATAGAATTATGGTTTTATTCAAAAATATTTTCTTAATTAATTTCTTTTCTTAATTAATTTAAGTTAATTTAATTTTGATTTAATTATTTTTCTCTAATTAGGTTTAGGTTAAAACCTCTTTCATATAAAAAATCCAAACACAAAAATCATTTCTTTCCATTTGCATTTGTACTTTATATATTTCTTCAATTATTTGTACATATTCAATTTGGTTGTAATAGATTAATTAGGTTTATATTATTGCAATCCCCATTCATAAATTGTATACCCCCCTTCCACAAGTATTGTAATAGCGTAGTAATTTTAAATTTCGCAATTTATCGCTCTCATATATATAATGCTAGTAATTAGGTTTATTATGGAAAGATTAAAACCAACCAAATAGAAAACCCTAATTCAAGTCAAAAACAAGCATAAAAACAACACACTTGCACACAAGCACCCCTAGGGTTATCCCACTAGGTTGCCTTATAAAATGGCCATATTACGCATGTGAGGTATCTTAGCAAAAACAAGCAAATACAAGATCATAGTCCCTCGATGACGCTATCTAAAGTTGCCTCACAAATCTTCTTAGTCCCTCAAAAAGGAATGCTAAGCTACCTTACAATATTGCTAATCATGGTTATACGATGACCCACACCTGTCTCGTTTACATCCAAAGATAGGGTTGCTTACCAAATCAATGGTAAGACAACAATATCAAAGGAAAAGAAAATGAACAAGAAAGACATTTGAGTAGGTAGATTTCTCCTAATTACTTGCTCCATTTCAAACAAACATCCTTGCTATTTTCAAAACAAACACCTACTCATTTCAAAACATCTTACAAAACTTGAAAACATTTTCAAAAGATCAACATCTTTGTATACATTCTTACGAATGAGAATAATTACAAAGATTGCCTAAACAAAGGCCTCTTTACAAAATAATTTCAAAAAAACCACATTAAGCACAATTTCAAACAAAACCAAGTGATCTATCAAGTAACTAAGAGCCCATGGAAAACCATGGATAAAAAGGGTGCTAATACCTTCCATTTTTATAATCTTCCCCCCGAATTCAAGAAACAATCTCAAAGGTCTTTCCTGTGCTTTTTCACCTTTCCTTTTTGGATAAAAGAAAAGTCGGTGGCGACTCTTACTAACCGTAACATTTGCGATCAAACGCAAAAACCTCAAGTCAGTTCTCCCACCGTATCATAATGGTCAAGCTATGAATCTTGATAATCCCGTTGGTAATCAAGGCATGCTTGTGGTCCAAGTTGTGGGAAATTATCCGCCTCCACCCACTCCTACTCGACAGTATAATGAGTAACAGTTTGTTAAACCAAGGCATGTGTATATTCCTGCTCGTTAACTTGAAGAGGATTATTATGATGACTGGATGTCTCATGTTGATGAGCCAACCAAAGGTGACAAAAAGTTGTGTATGCTTGAGGAGCGTATGCGAGCGTTTGAGAATCAGGGTGTTATGGGCCTTGACATGTCTGATTTGGGTTTGGTCCTGGGAGTGAAGATTCCTCCAAAATTCAAAGTGCCAGACCTTGTCAAATACAAGGGCACCTCTTGTCCTAGGACGCATGTCAAATCCTATTACAGGAGGATAACCACGTATTATGATGATGAAAAGCTTCTTATGCACTTTTCCAAGATAGTTTAACGGGTGGACCACTTGAGTGGTATATGCAATTGGATGGTACTCGTATTTGTACATGGAGAGAGTTGGCTGAAGCTTTCTCCTAACACTATTGATACAATACTGATATGGCACCCATGAGAACTCAACTGCAAAATTTATCTCAAAAATAGAATGAAACCTTTAAAGAGACCGCTCAGAGGTGGCGTGAGATGGCTGCTAGGGTTCAACCCTCAACGATGGAGCATGAAATGGTGGATATGTTCACTGGAACTTTACAGGGGCAGTATTACACGAGTTTTAGTACTTCTGATTCATTCGCTGAAATGGTGACATATGGGGAAAGATTTGAGGTTGGAATCAAGCTTGGAAAGATTCAGGATGTCTCCGAAACTAATGTTGGCAATGCCAAAAATCCTTTTGGGGGTTTCCAGAAGAAGAAAGAGACTGAAGCCAGTGCAGTCTATACGAGGAAGGGTAAAGGGAAGGCCTATCAGGGATCCGATCCTCGAATTTCTATTGTTACAGTTCCAATTGTTGCACCTCAGCAACAAGCATATGTGCCTAGACAGGGAAATCAGTAGAAGCCAAGACCGCCTCCTAGGAAGTTTGATGCACTTCCCATGTCATAGGTTGAGTTGTTACCTCAGTTGCTTGAGTTGAAGCTGGTTGAATTGCGTACATGGAAGATTGACCCTGAAAGGTTACTGTTGTACCCTAAAATTTGCCCTCCCATTTTCTCAACATTTTCTCTTCACAAGACCCTTGGAGTTCAAGGTCCAGCTAGGGTTTTCTCAGCTCAAGACTTCTCCTTGCATTGTTGGCCCAAATTAGGGTTTGAGTTTGCACAAAGATGTTTTGACCTAAAATGCCCAAAATGACTTTCATGCTTCATATTGGACTCCCAAGTTTATCCATACCAAGTTTCAAGCCTTGATTCTAAACTTTGCCCAGTCAATTGGACAGTTGACCTAGAAATCAGTTGTATTGGGGAAAAAGTCAATTGTGGTCAATTGACAGTCAAACCTCATGATTCTTGACCCACATCAACATTTTAAACTCATATGAACCATTTAGTCAAGTTAGGATCACAATTCCACAAGAAATTTGATCAGATCACCAAAAGGGCAAAATGGTCATTTTTAGGGTTTTGACTGCACAAAGGCAATTTTTGACTGTTTGACCTAGCCAATGGCAAACCAAGCTCACCTATGGACTCAAGGACCCAATGACATTATCTTGACATGTTCAACAAATTCAAAAGATCCCAAATGCACAAGGTTGACAGATGAATTTTCCAGTCAATTGATCAATTTTTGACTGTATACTGAAAAGTCAAACTTTGACTTTTTTGTCAAAATCAAGTGTCAAGATTCATTTTTCATCAAAACATGCCAAATCATGAAACTTGTTCATCAAGAAATCAAGAATCACAAATTAGGGTTTGAAATGAAGATTTTTCATAACTTAGAATTTTTCTAAGTTATGAAAAACCCTAATTTTTTCCTAACTTTGTCCCACTTTCTCATCAAGATGCATTTGGATTCAAGGAAAAGTCAAAACATGAAAGTTGTAGCCCATTGAAAAATCTACAACTTTGATTCACAAAGTTTCCTCAAAATAAGCTTGTAGCTCAAGTTATAATTTTTGGAACAAGGGTACCAAACCATTCTTAACTTAGAGAAATTTTGACCCATTCTAGGCAGGATTTTTGCCTAACTTCAAGACCACTTTTCACATAATTCCACTTGAAATTTCAATTTGCATTACAAAGATGGATTGTAATACACATTCCAAGCTTTCCAAAATGTCAAAGCAACCTCATGGTTAGGGAGAATCGAATTTGGCAATATGGGAAAACTCACTTTGTTTATGGCCAATAACATGTTCATACACTTAGGCAATTTTGAACTCAGCTTGCATTCCTTGATTACAGGTCCTATATCCCATTTTCACTCATAAATTTAATTCCAATCCTTCATGTTTAGGTCTTATCTTGTGTGTCTAAGCATTGCATACAAAATTAAGCCATAAGTAGAAAAAGCATTATATCCATTTTTGAAAAGTAGAACTTTATGTCAAGTTTGTAATCCAAGTGGTACAAGGCAAATATCTTTGGCACAAGTTCAGAAGCATGTCACACTGATCAAGGGGGGATGTTTGCAGCACATAGAGGGGCCTGTACAAGTCTAAAACACCAACTTGCCATTTCTTGCTTAAGTAAGAAGTAACTTGGTATAACTTGAACCAACTCTCATCTCAGCCAACACAAGCTTAAGTAAAGTTGTTGTACACATTCTAAACATCAAACCTAAGCTGAAACATGAGCCAACCACCCTCCAAACATCATCAAACCTCAAAACACCACAAAACTGCAAAAACAGGGCATAGGTTGCAGTTTGAATCCCACAGCTCATTTCTATCGTGCACTTTCATCCAAACCACTTCATACACCTTCCATAACATCCATATAGACTATTCCAAACATTGAACTGAGACTGTAACATCCATAGCATCATTTGCCATTTTCATTTTTCTCTCTTGCAGGTTGACTTCTGCAGCTTGATATAGCAGGATTCAAAGCACACCAAGCATTGGAATAGCATCCCTGGACATCAAGCAAGCTATACAAATCATTACCTTACCTTGAAAGCATCTCCATTGTTGCACACGATTCCAACTGAACAGGTAAATCTTTGGACTTCTATCTCTCAATGTAGGAAGAATTAGCTCTAAGTTTGTGAATGAAAAATGTCATGCTCATGTCCCTGAAGCTACACATATCTTTACTTTCCATTTATTTTGCATGTGCTATGAGAATTTGAGGTCTGAACATTGATAAAAAGTTAGGTTAAGAATTAGGGAGGAAGAAATTCTCTCTCATTTCTGAGAGTTAGGTTAAGTTCTTTATATGTCCAGAATCGTGGCTTGATGCGTAACATTTTTCATGTTATGAGTTTGTGCTAAAAGTCCAGGAATCAGGAGTTGTGTTTGAAGCAAGAGAAGACGCATTTTTTCAAATATTTTGTCTGAAGGTTGAAGACAACCTTTCCATGGGTTGGGCCTGAGTTGTTTTACTTTTCATAACACCTGTATTCCACATGCACCCCCTTGGCCCATTTTGATTTTTACTTATCATTTTCCATTTTTTCCTTTTGATTTTGTTTCCATATTTTTATTTAAATCATAAAAAAACATTAAAAACATTTTCCCCATATTTTTTGCATTTATTTTGATATTTATTTGGCTTTATTTGGTTTTGTACATAAATAAGCATAAATATACTATTATTTAAAATAACTAAAAATAATACAAACATATTTTATTTCTGACTTTTATTTCATGTTATCTCTTGAAAACATTTTATAATAAAAATATACTTTTTTTAATAATATTAAATACTTTTATTTTTGTACATATAATACATATTTAATAAATAATGTAAAATACTTATATATTTATTAATATATCTAGGAAAAATATAAAAATAATACATTTTTTTTTATTATTAATATTATGACCTCAAAATACTTGTTTTTTTACAATATATTTTCTTTATTTATTTTTTGCACATAATTAATAAATATTACATGATTAATACATTTTATTTAGTAAAATTAGGGTTTTACCCTAAATACATAAAAATACCAAAAATTAATTAACCTTATTTTTGTTTATTTGACACATGATAAATACTTTTACATACATATGAAAACCATTTTGGCATTTTGCATATTTATTTTTATTTTATTTTATTTAATACTTGTGCAATTAAATACCTTGTAAAATTTCAATTTGATGTAATAGTTTAGGATTTAATTTCTTGCTAAAATACCCCCATTTGAACATTTGTACCCCCCATCCCATATATTGTGTTGTAATAACTTAGGACCTTTTATTTTTCGCATTTAAAAGCTTTCTAATAATGCCATGTTAGAATTAGGGTTTGTATGCAAATTAATTAACCAAAAATAGTTTGACCTAAATTCAAGATAAACAAGCATGAAAATGGACAACACTAATCACACTTGCACCCCTAGGGTATTCCACTTGTTGCCTTCAATAATGGGCCATGTTGCATGTTAGGTCTCTTTGGGCAAAGCAAAACAATTCAAATGATCATAGTCCCTCGATGACGCTTTCGAAAGTTGCCTAAAAATGATCAAGTCCCTTAAAGGAAAAATTGCCCAAAGATACTTGGCACCATTGCAATCATGGTCTAAACGATGACCCGCACCCGTCTCGTTCACATCCTAACACAAGATTGTCCACAAAATACAATGATGGAACAAAATTGTTAAAAGGGTTAAAACATAACAAAGATCTTTGAGAACTTTAGGGTAGATAGCTCTTGAGTACTTGTCAACTTGCAAAACAAAAACACTTGCCTATTTTTCAAACCACACATCACTACACTTTTAAAACAACTTTCAAAAACCTTGAAACATCTTTTCAAAAGACAAACACCTTTTGTAAAACATTCGAGTAAAGAATTGTTACAAGGGTTGCCTAGACAAGGCATCTTTTTTCAAAACATTTTCAAACCCACGCACAAAGCACCATTTCAAACAATTGAAAATCAAAGCAATTTGATCTAAGCAAGTAACTAAGAGCCCATGGATAACCATGGATAGAAAGGGTTCTAATACCTTCCCTTTCTATAATCTACTCCCCGAACCCAAGAAAACATCTCAAAGGTTTTTGTTGTGCTTTTTAACCTTTCCTTAGGATAAAATAAAAAGTCGGTGGCGACTCTTGCTCAACCGAAACATTTGCGGA
Source organism: Vicia faba (assembly GCA_948472305.1). Lineage (NCBI taxonomy): Eukaryota > Viridiplantae > Streptophyta > Magnoliopsida > Fabales > Fabaceae > Vicia > Vicia faba. The sequence goes on along the minus strand of OX451739.1, from coordinate 420,037,891 downwards.
AAAAAACGCAAAACCCAAGTCAGTTCTCCCACCGTATCACAGTTACCAGCTAGTTTTGATCCAAATGCTAGATGTGATTACCATTCCGGTGGATAGGGCCATACCATTGAAAATTGTTATGCTTTTAAGCATAAAGTGTAGGATTTGTTGGATTCCCAGGCCATTAACTTTGTCCCAATGCCCAATATTACTTATCATCCTTTTCCTCGTCATCGCAATGCCACTACCAATGCAATCAATGAAGATGAAAATCTGAATTTGGTTATGGATGTCAATCAGCTGACTACACCCCCCCTCATTTGTGAAAGCACATTTGTTGCAAAAGGGTGTATTTTTGGGTAGTGACATGGACTATGCAGATTATTTGAATCAGCCAGAAGGTTGTCAATTGTTGAAAGATAAAATTTAAAATTTGATTACCAAAGGAACTCTCTAGCTTGACCGCGGGGTTGTTAAGCCTAAGGTTAGTGATGATGAAGTTTATGTGATAACTATTCCAGTCAAGTTAAAGACAATTCATGTTCCTGTTACAATCCCAATTCCTGCGAAAAAGTCATCGTTGCTTACCACTGTACCTAGTCCAGTACCATACGTCAATGATAAAGTCGTCCCTTGGAGTTATGGTGGTGAGTTTTATTATCAGGGGCAGAAGCTTGTCACTTAAAACCTGAGGAAAACAAGTCTGAAGAAGAGAAGCATGCAGTGCATGATGTTGTTAGTAAGAGTCAGATAACCCGCAGTGGTCAAATCTTCTCACCACCTGATAAACTTGAAGGTGCAAAATTGGGGAAGAATCCTCCTGCTTCTACTCTGGATGCTGAGTTGGCTAAAGATGTGACTGAATTGATAAGGTACAAAAGAATAGCAACTACATGATTATTGATCAGCTGAGTCAGACGCCCTCAAAAATCTCAATTCTTGCTTTGCTCAGAAATTCTGAATCTCATATAAATGCATTAATGAAGTTGTTGGGGACTTCTTATGTTCCTCAAGAGATCTCAGTGAATAAATTTGAAGGAAATATGAATAGTATTTCTGCAAGTAATGGACTCGGCTTAATAGATTTCGATCTACTCCTGAGGGGAGGAAACACAATAAAGCGCTGCACATATTAATTGAGTTTGCAAAGACCACTCTATCCCGCATGCTGGTTGACACAGGTTCCTCTCTCATTATGCTGCCTAAGTCTGCTCTTATGAAGCTTGACTATAAAAGGGTCGTGCTAAGGCCAACTGATCTGATTGTCAAAGCGTTTGATGGGTCTAAAAGGACTATGTTTGGGGAGGTTGATTTGTCTATTAAAGTAGGTCCCCAAATTCTCGATGTAACATTCTTCATTATGGACATTAATTCTTCTTATTGTTGTCTTCTTGGCCGTATGTGGATTCATGGGGCCGGTGATGTCACTTCCACCCTGCATTAAAAGTTGAAGTTCTTGTTGAATGGAAAGGTGGTCACCATTTGTATTGAGGAAGATTATATTGTCTGTCATTTGAGCACCTTTCGCTTTGTTAAAGTGGAGGGAGAAATCCATGAGACTCCATGCCAAGAATTTGAAACTGTGCAGGTTGTCAGAACTCCTCACCAAGAGGTTAAGAAGTCGGAGACCTACATGTCATGTTATCGTCAAGAACAAGAAATTGTTCAATCTGGTCACCCTGAAGGCTGGGGAAGAGTGCTGAGTCTCCCCATACAGACAAACAAGAAAGGCTTAGGCTTCCTGGCTAGACAAGACGTGCTAACTGCTGCTCCTCTCAAGGTTCAAGGTATCCCTCTGCCAATTCAATTTGTCAGTGATGGTGTTATCCATGAAGAGGTCCATGCTATGAGCGAGGAAGAGGATAGTGACTACGAAATGGATAAATGGGTTCATCCTACTGTTCTAGGTAAAGAGCTTGCTAATTGGTTTGCCAAAGAGGTCATTGAAGTCACCTATTATGAAGAGTAGTTTTCTTTTATTTTCATCATGCAACAATTCATACGTTTTTCCCAAGACATAATGAACATGCTGTAGGTCCACAATGTTTTTCATTTCAAATTTATCATTAATAAAGAACGTCTTTTTTCATTCAAAGATTTTGGTCCCTGTCTTTCTTTTTAAAAATTTTGGCAATGTAATTTTTTTGTTTTCTTTTATTTTTTTAATTTGAAACTAAAAAAAAAATCATGCAGATTTTTTATCCCCCATTAATCGCAGATTATGTCAGAAACGATTCTGTTATGGCTCATTATGACTTTGAAAGTCCAATCTATCAAGCTGATGAAGAAGTTGAAGAAGATTGTGAACTTCCTAAAGAGTTATCCAAATTGTTGAGGCAAGAAGGAAAGGTTATTGAGTCGTACCAAGAGATTATTGAAGTGATTAACTTATGTACCGAAGAGGTCCGAAGAGAAGTGAAGATTGAGGTTGTTTTAGAAGACGGTGTCAAGAAAAGATTGACTAAAATGCTCCGTGAGTATGTGGATATCTTTGCTTGGTATTATGAAGACATGCCTGGGCTGGATACATATATTGTTGTGCATAAACTGCCTCTTAGAGAAGGGTGTCCTCCTCTTAAACAAAAGCTTCGAAGAACTCATCCTGAGATGTCTAAGAAGATCAACGAGGAGGTTTAGAAACAGTTTTATATGGGTTTTTTGAAAGTGACTTCTTACCCGCCATGGATCGTGAATATTGTGTCAGTGCCTAAGAAGGATGGTAAAGTCAGAATGTGTGTGGACTATACAGACTTGAATAGGGAAATCATTAAATATGATTTTCCACTCCCGCACATTGATATTCTTATTGACAATACTGCTCAAGCTAAAGTGTTTTCATTCATGGATGGTTTTTCTGGCTACAATCAGATTAAGATGGCGCTGGAAAGAATGGAAAAGACAACTTTCATTACACCTTGGAGAACATTTTGCTACAAAGTGATGCCCTTTGGTTTGAAGAACGCGGGGGAAACGTATCAGCGTGCAATGGTCGCTCTCTTTCATGATATGATGCATAAGGAGATTGAAGTATATGTTGATGATATGATTTCCAAGTCCGAGACGGAAGAGGAGCACATTTTCCACTTTTTAAAATTGTTTGAAAGGTTAAGGAAGTACACACTGAGGCTGAATCCGAACAAATGCACCTTCGAGGTAAGATCAGAGAAATTGTATGGCTTTGTTGTAAGCGAAAAAAGGAATTGAGGTTTATTCTAGCAAAATAAAAGCTATACAAGAAATTTCTGAGCCAAGAACGGAAAAAGAGGTTCGTGGTTTTCTCGGGAGGTTGAACTATATTTCTAGATTCATCTCTCATCTTACAGCCACTTGTGAACCAATATTCAAGTTATTGAAAAAAGATCAGATGGTCAGGTGGAATGACAATTGTCAAGCGGAATTTGACAAAATAAAAGAGTATTTGTTGGAACCTCCAATTCTCTCGCCTTCAGTAGAAGGCAGACCCTTGATAATATATCTAATTATGTTGGAAAGCTCCATGGATTGTGTACTCGGTCAACATGACGAGACTGGTAGGAACGAGCATGTTATCTACTACCTGAGTAAGAATTTCACTGATTGTGAGTCGAGATAATAATTACTAGAAAAGATTTGTTATGCACTAGTGTGGGCAGCAAAGTGTCTCAGACAGTACATGCTGACTCATACTACTCTCTTGATATCCTAAATGGATTCAATCAAGTACATTTTTGAAAAGCTAGATTTCACGGGAAGAGTAGCTCGTTGGTAGATGATTCTAATACAATATGACATCCATTATACTACCCAAAATTGCTATCAAAGGTAGTATATTAGAAGATTATCTTGCTCAGCAGCCTGTGGAAGATGACTATCAGCCAATGAAGTTTGAATTTCCTGATGAGGACATCATGTATTTATACGATTGTAATATCTCTGGCCTAGAAGAAGGACCCGAACCAGAATCGGGATGGACGATGGTGTTCAATGGTACCTCCAATGCCTTGCGTAATGGTGTTGGTTTATGATTACTTCTCCTAAAGGTTTCTATACTCCTCTTACAGCCAAAATTTTCTTTGATTGCACCAATAATATGGCCGAGTATGAAGCTTGCATCTTTGGGTTAGAAGATGCTATTGATTTGCGAATCAAAATCATATAAGTATATGGGGATTCTTCTCTTGTAATTAGTCAAACCAACGGAGATTGGGAGACTCGTCACCCAAATTTGATCCTATATCGTGAGCATGTTTCGAAGTTGAACCCATACTTTGATGAGATTAATTTCAATCATATTCCAAGAGAAGAGAACAACTTGGCAGACGCCTTGGCTACTCTGTCATCCATGTATAAAGTCACAGGGGTAAATGAAGCCCCCTCTATTACCATTGTGAGGTTGGATGAGCCAGCATTTTTTTATGAAATAGAAGAAGCTGTTGCTGATGAGAAATTGTGGTTTTACGATATCAAAACTATCTTGAAACAAAAGAGTATCATGGGGATGATTTTGTCACTAATAAGAAGATGTTGCGGAAGTATGCATCCAAGTTCTTCCTCAATGGGAATGTTTTATACAAGAGAAACTACGACTATGTTCTGCTCAGATGCGTGGATAGACACGAAGCAAACAAGATCATAGAAGAGATTCACGAAGGTTCCTTCGGGACGCATTCTAGTGGGTATACAATGGCCAAGAAAATCTTGATAGTAGGTTATTATTGGTCTACAATGGAAAACAATTTCTATAATCACTCCAGAATCTATTACAATGTTAAATTCATGTCGATAAAATGCATGTGTCACCCAACCCTATGAATGTATTAACTTCTCCTTGGCCCTTCGCAATGTGGGGTATTGATACGATTGGCCGGATTGAACCAACTGCTTCCAACGGGCACCACTTCATTTTGGTGGTCATTGACTACTTCACTAAGTGGGTCGAAGCAGCATCTGATGCCAACGTCACTAAGCAGGTGGTTGCTAGTTTCATCAAGCATAATATCATTTGTCGATACGGGGTTCCCAAGAAGATTATTATTATTGACAACGAGTCGAATCTCAACAATAAGATGATGAAAGAGTTGTGAGAAATCTTCAAGATAAAGCATCACAACTCTTCTCCCTACTGTTATAAGATGAATGGCGTGGTTAAGGCAGCCAATAAGAATATTAAAAAGATTATGCAGAAAATGGTTATCACCTATAAGGATTGGCATGAGATGTTGCCATTTGATTTACATGGTTATCGTACTTCAGTGTAAACTTCGACTGGGGAGACCCCATTTTCTCTGGTATATGGCATGGAAGCAGTCCTATCCGTGGATGTGGAAATTTCTTCTTTAAGGATAATGACAGATGTATAGTTGAATAAGGCCGAGTGGGTTCAGAATATATTTGATCAATTGAATCTCATTGACAAGAAGATATTGACGACTATTTTCCATGGGAATTTATACCAGAGGAGGATGAAGAAAACTTTCTACAAGAAGGTACGTCTGTGGACTTTTCAAGATGGTGACCTTGTACTGAAGAGGATCTTACCTCCCAACAATACAGATGTTAAGGGTAAATGGGCTCCTAATTATGAAGGACCATATGTTGTAAAGAAAATTTTTTAGGAGGATCTATGATGCTCACAACTATGGATGGAGAGGATTTCCCTCATCCCGTCAACACAGACATAGTGAAAAAGTACTTCGCATAAGCAGACCCGCTAAGTTGACTGGCTCAGGAAAAAAGGGCATCCCAGCGAACAAAAAGGAAATAAGAGGTTTGGGAAAAAGTTAGGGATTAAAGAGAATACTACAGTATGTGTTGTATCTGTTATATCACCCTACATTTCTATTGGTTAGCTTGGAAGGATAAGGGATCAGTCCAATTAGTTTGTTCAAAAAGCAAGATACTAAAAATCTTTGAGGTCATAAAAGTTGTAGCAGAATCGGGACCCGATAAATCTGCACTCACTTTGCCACCTTTGTTTTCTCATTTATATGCTCTGTATGCAATTACCTCTTTTAGGAATTGTTTCTTGATGTAAATGCCTATTTACAGTCCAGTCAATTAATAAATTTCATCTTTTTCAAATTGTGCCGATTTTTTTCATTTTTACTGTTTTGTTTGCGAAAAGACGTCCAACATTTTTTATAAACTTTGTGTTTAAAACATTAAAGATTTACAGCACATGATGTCAATAACTGAAATTGCCTAAAGTTTCAGGTGTTTGAGATGATGGCTAAGGTAACCATCCCACACCCGGGGCATGTTGTTGTGATTTCCACTTTTGTAGGTATTGTTGGTCTTTTGTAATAAGAAGGGTACCAGTAAATGGGGGAAATAAGCTTGGGTGCGACCATCATGAGTTTCCTATTGGAACGGAATCCCGTACCCAGGGCCTAAGGACATTCTTAATGAAAACATGGTGAAATCTTAAGATATCGAGTTCTTGGAAATTTTTCATTGTGTAGAAGGAAAATGCCTCAAAGTAGAAAATGGTTGGCATTTCTTCTATGTGGTAGAAGATACTTTGTCATGCAGTTTATGCAAGTTCACTTGATAAAGCATTTATCACATCTTTTGAAGGAATATCCTTTGTCGTTACCATGCCAGGGAACTTGGCCATTCAACTGAAGGTTGTAAACCATTCAAAGATGAAGATTACGGCTTTCTTAGTGCAAAGGTCACCAATTTTGTACCAGCCGATCAGATTCGAAGTCTCCTCTGACTCAGGGATGGTCGATATTACAAAGCCATCTTCTAAAGCAACAAGTCCATACAGATACTAGTTTCCTCAAACATTGAAATTTCAAATTACATTTGCATTCTTATTTGTAATCTTTCTTGTTTGATTCTGTACTTTCTTGTATGTGAAACTTGCTTATTTTTTAATGTTAATCATAATGCATTGAATATGTTTGTCTTGAATTAATCCATTTGCAATTTCTCTTAAATGGTTTTCTTTGTTTGATAAAGTAAAACCTCTGTAGGGAGGATGGCGAATAATTTACCAGGAATCTTAAACAGTATGGTTTTGAGTTAAACCCTGCTGACGATGTACAGGCATTGTTTCAAATCCCTAAACACCGGAGATATAAGGGAGTGAAACTCTCGTTAACCCCTTTGAGCCTTAGAAGTAGGAGTTTCTTTTATATTAAGAAAAAAACCCTATTGTTGAACCCAGGGGAGGGTAGTGTTCAGTTAATCCGATTGAGCATTCAAAACTTATCAAGAATGCGCATCCAAGGATACAACAATGGTTATCCTTCAAAAGGTTGAGGAAAGTCAAAACTGCAATGGTCAATCTTCATCTATCAGCAGCATGCATCAAAGATAATGATATCCCAATGGGATTCTCTCACACATCAGGAGGTCAAATATGTCAATACAACAATGGTTATCTCTCATCTACCAAGGACCTAGGCAATCACAATCACTTCCAAACAAATCAAAGACGACATGAAGATCAACGACTTGTTCAATAGGAAAGAAAAGGAAATGATGAATGAAAGAGACAAAAAAGCTCCACTTAGTCAAAACTTGAAAAACAAGTCACTTAGGCAAAACTCAGGGCATCCCGCTGGACTTCAGAGTCAAATTCAAAAGGAATTTGTCCAGGCAAAATTTAGGGAAACTGATAAAGCACGAAAAGCGAAAAGGGATTACCAAATAGAAATCCTAAGCAAGGAACAAAGTCGTGTGATTAGAAGCACAAAAGAAGCCAAGGTGAGTGACTGCCATGTCCAAGAAACCTCGGTGGTTCCTCAATTATTGTAAACTCCTCCTGAGAGATGCGTGCTCGTATCGTGTTAACTGAACGTAGGAATGGAGAATATCATGGAGAATGAGTGGGCACCAAATATTTTGAACCTTAAATCCTTTTTTATAAAACCGTGAACCAGGCCACATTGCAACCCTTAAAAGTCCTAACTGAAGTGAGGGTTAAATCAAAATCAATACTGTAACGAGATTACGGTAATATGACTCCTATGAGGTTTTCTAAAAAATTTGAGTTGGTGTCACTCCATCTTTTTACTTTCTTTCACACAAAAAAATTTTATGTTTAATCTTTTCAATAAAAGTTTTTAAACTTCAAGACAAACATAAGTTTTGCATTAGAATTATCATTCTCAGAATAAACATTATTTGCATATGAACAAGTTCTTAAACATCAAGAAATCTTGCATAATGAGCATATGATGAAAGTTTGATTATCCCAAGGGACAAATTGCTTCAGGGATATGCTGAAAGTATCCTCTCCAAAGTCCATTTTTCAGTGGCATTTCTCCTCATAGTTGACATGTTAGAGTTGCAATCTTGCATCACGAGTTTTTACCCAGTGGTCGGTAGTTTAAAATGTTTGTTCCTCAATAGAGGTTGCCATTCCACGCATGGGGAATATTGCCATAATTTATCTTTTTGCAAGTACTGTTGGTCTTTTATGACAGGAAGCACACCAGCAAATGAATCAAGAAGGGTCTGTATGTGACCAATATGAGGATTTTTGTAGAATGGGATCCAATTTCCCCAATGAATACTCACCTCTGCTCAAGACAGAATCATTCACCCCCAGTGAAGGTGCACTCTCTTCTGAGTATAATTCCTCCTTCTCAGTGCAGTCTGTTTCTCTCCAAGTTTTCTTGGAAGAAATGTTTTATTCACCAATTAAAGATTCTTGATATACTCTCCTTGAAGTCGAAATTTTGTGGCTTCCACAGTGAGGTTCACACTTGTTCTCCCCATGAAGTATGCATTCTCCTACTCAGTTAGGGGTTCATTATCTCTCTCTAACGCGGCCTCCTATATCAGAGTTTCTTGAAGAGATTTATGTTTACCTATGGGAGATTCTGGTTTGGTATCCTCATGAGGACGACCATCATCCTCAATGAAGTGATTTCTGCTCCCCAGTATAAAATTCCTTGTCGGCTTGAACATTTCAGAGATGGCTACACCCAGTACAATGGTATTGTTGATGTTACCATCTAAAGTTTTTTGGCTCCCTAGTGTAAGAGGTAGTTTGCATCCCTAGTCGAAGTCGAATTTCGAGGACCTGCCGGAGTAACTTATATATTATTCCCCAGTGGAGCAAGTTTTCTTTACCTAGTGGAGCAAATGTCATGTCTCCTTAGTGTGGTGTACATGGGAGTTCCAATCATAATTATTTTATCCCCGGTGATAGAATATTTTTTTGAGATGTCCCCATTGCAGTTTCTATCCTAGGATGTTTGTTTCTTCCCCAAGTGAAGATTTTTTCACCCCCCGATGGTGTTATCCCCAGCGCGGTCTAAGTAGAGTACTTTTTATTTAAGAATTTCCATACTCCCCAGTAGAAGCTATCTGCGTCAAGAAATTATACATGGGAAAGTTTCCATCCCCAATGAAGCTCTTCTCTTTCTAACAGAAGATAAAGAATTTGTTCCCCGGGAAGTTGGGAGTTTGATCATAATTCAAGATTTTCTATGAACTGCAATTTGTTTTTGTTGTATTTCTCTCCAGGAAGTTACTTCCTCAATGATATAAATCTTTATAAGTTAATGGTTCAGAATCTCGATTCCCCATTGAAGTTCAGATTGCTTATTTTCTATAAAGGATCAGAGGTGCAAGAATAATCGTTCGGAAGTTCATTATCTTCTCAGTAGCCGCTTATTGACATGTTATTCCAGCACATTGCTAAACATGCATCATTACATTGCATCTACCAAAAACATAAAAATTGTAAACATGCGTAAGTATAAGCTAATTATGTTTACTTTTAGTAACCAGATTGTTGTTCACTCATATTAGAATTGTCTCCACAGCGAGCCTAGGGTGATCCTATCATGTTTCCCCAACAGAGCCTATTTTGATACCACCATTCGGGTCTTTGGTATTTCCCATTTCCCCAGTAAGTTGTGGTTTTCTCTTTCCCTTACAAGCCCTTGGTTATTTTAGCCATGTTTCCTTTACCGTCAGAGTGCGAGTAAGAGTTAGTGTATAACTTTTCTTATTTGTCAAGTATTTGAGTATCCATACTTGGTAAGTGGTGATTCAGATAATCTCCACTCTTTAAGAATTACACCCTGCTTCTGGCCTGAGGGATATTTCAGTTATTGCATATTTGTAACCTATCAAAATCCCAACGTGTTTTGGAAATCCTTGTTTGAGTTCGCCTTGTTAGTTCTCTTTCTCTTATAGAGTTCACCTTCGACCGGTGCTCTTTGAAGGCCCTGCTTAGTCGGTTCCTTCCCTTTGGTATCCGCGCTAGTCGGGTTCTCCTTCTGTTAGTTTAGCTAACCTTCTCTATTAAGATTCCTTCAATGTCTCTTCAAAGTCCAGTTGTCTGGAATCCTCATTTAGGCAAATGCATCCTTTCTTGTTGTAGATTTCTTTGGTTAGTCTCTTTCTTGTGTTCGCTACCAGTTCCGAACCTTTGTTTCTTGATGTCCAATTTCGCTTTTGTGTATCTAACTTTGACCAAACATGCATACCTTTATCCCCTGTGATCTCGCCTTTAATCGTCGTACTTTCCCAAAGAATCTACCTTAGGTATAGTATTCCTTATTAAAGATTCCTCTTCGATTAGTTTCTTTATCTTGAAGTCCACCTTCGCTGGCACCCTTTAAATACACCTTCGGATGGTACCTTTTGTTAAGAGTACCCTTCGGATGGTCTCTTTTCATTGTAAGTTCTCCCTTGATTGGTGTTCTTTCCCCTTTAAATCCACCTTCGGCATGTACCTTTTGTTAAGAGTCCCCTTCTAAAGGTCTCTTTTAATTGTAAGTTCACCCTTGATCGGTGTTCTTTCCCCTTTAAATCCACCTTTGGCTGGTATCATTTGATAGGAGTCACCTTCGGCTGGTCTGTTTTCTTTGTAAGTTATCCTTCGATCGACATTCTATCGGAGTCAATGTCTATTTGTATCCCCAATAAGTTTTCCTTCGATGGGCATTCCTTCGTTAGAGCCTTCTTCGATTGGTCTCTTTCTTGTATATGTATAATTCTGGCCTGACATATATATCCATTATCTTTGTTAAAAGTCTACCTTCAGCTAGTCTTCTTTTCATTGTGGAGTTCGCTTTTGATCGGCATTAATTAATTAGGAGTCTACATTTAGCTTAGTCTCCTTGTTAATTTGCCTTTATGCAGGCGTCCTTTGTTAAGAGTCTACTTTAATCGGTATCTTTGTTATATGTGTCTAACTCTGATCAGACATGTATATTTTATCCCCAGTTCGCCTTCCACCGGTATTCTTTCTCCAGGAGTCTATCTGCGGTTAGCATTCCTTGTTGGATCCTTCTTCAGTCGGTCTCTTCCTTGTTTGTATATGTCTAATTTTACCTGGCCTGTACCCAATATCTTCCTTTTGTCCTCTACAAACTCAGAACATGTACATTAGAGTTCGCCTTTGATAGGTGTTCTCTGGTCGAGATCACTTTGTTAGATCTCTTCCATCTTCGATATCTTCGGTTGAGTATGATGTGTTAGGTCTCTTCCTTCTTTATTATCTTTGGTTGAAATCGATGTGTTAGATTTCATCCTACCATGATATATCTGGTAGAGATCACTTTGTTAGATCTCTTTCATCTTCGATATCTTCGGTTGAGTCCGTTGTGTTAGGTTTCTTCCTTCCTTGATATTTTGGGTTTAAATCGTTGTGTTAGATTTCTTCCTTCCTTGATATCTTGGGTTGAGTCCGTTGTGTTAGGTCTCTTCCATCTTTAATATCTTTGGTTGAAATTGTTGTGTTAGATTTCTTCCTTCTTTGATATCTTTAGGTGAAATCGATGTATTACATTTCTTCCTTCCATGATACCTCTGTTGGAGATCACTTTGTTAGATCTCTCCCATCCCTTAATATTATTGGTTGAGTCCTTTGTGTTAGGTCTCTTCTTTCTTTGATATCTTTTTTTGAAATTGTTGTGTTAGATTTCTTTCTTCCTTGACATCTCTGGTCGAGTTAACTTTGTTAGATCTCTTCCATCTTCAATATCTTCGGTCGAGTCCGATGTGTTAGTTCTCTTCCTTCTTTGATATCTTTGGGTGAAATCGATATGTTAAATTTCTTCCTTCAATAATACCTCTGGTCGAGATCGCTTTGTTAGATCTCTTCCATCCCTTGATATTATCGATTGAGTCCACTTTGTTAGGTCTCTTTCTTTTTAGATATCTTCGTAGAGTCCATGCCTCTCTACTTGTTAATAAACACCTATGATTGAAGGATTGAGTGTCAATTTTGATTGGAAGAAGTTCAATTGATCAAAAGAGGCAAAATAATTATTTTTTACTAAAGTTAACCAAAGTCAGTTGTTGACCAAGGGGACTTTTGGTCAATCATCAATTCAATGTCCTTTATTTCACATTTCATGAGAAATGGTAGCATAAAATTAACAGAAAGGGTTATTTGAATATAACTTGTGTAAGAAGCTACTTGAGAATTTGAATTTTTCTAAGTGTATATAGTACTGAATTTTGAACAATCACAACTCCTTCAATTTTTATTGAAAATATGCAAAGCCTACATGTTTAGAAAGCTTATGAGAAATTCTACAACTTTGTCATAATGTGTCCATATCCAAAAACTGAAGGTATTTTAAGTTATTCAGCTTAGAAGTTCAAGACACAAAGTTGGGACATGACTAGGCATCCTTGCACGCTCAGGCCAGCATTTTCACAAACACGTGGTGTGCCATTTTCATGGAGATATATCTCTTGATTCAGGCTTCATTTTTAAAAATGGTTAAAAGGTATTTGTAATGGGATATTTAAGCTTTATATGGAAATTTGAATCACCTCATTTGTGCAAATAATGAGGAAGGTATGACCATAAGAAATGGAGGGCATGATATAGAGTTTTTGCCCAGAACATAGACATGTCACGCACGTGCGCCCTGGTCTGCCAAGCTTCTTTTTTCCAAAATTCTCACATCAATTTCTTCCTGATGCAAGAATTATTTTCAATGATTCAAAACATCATGTTGGAGTTCATAATGGGATCTTTCTAAAGGCCTCTCAAGCACCAATTTTGCACGTATGAATTTTTTGTTTGAGCTGCAAGCTATCTGATCAATGAGGCCATGCTAAGACAGTTTTGCATAATCTTGGTTTGGTTGGAAATTAATCTTTTTAGTAACATGTTTGACACGAACACTCTTCACTTTCTTTACCAAAACAAGCTAAATGACTCACCTCATATGCATGAGACTCATGCCATCATGGCTTACCATTTTTTGCAAAAATATTTTCTTTCAAAAATCGACCCATGTGCAGATGAGGACAACTCATCATGATATACTTATTCCACCATATTTCCATGCCTGACTTCTCACGAAAACGACCTCCTGAACCCAGTTGAAATAACACAAAACGCAAGCATCATGTTATTTCACTTAAATCCGCTAGTCTTGATATAATTTCCCTCCAACGGCTCCAAAACTACAAATGACCATTATAACCTTAGCAAAGCTTCCTCCACACTCTTTCTCACTCTATATAAACTTCTCTTCACTCTCATTTTAAGGAGAGCTTCATTAGCACTCACACCAAACCTCTGAAAATTCCCCTAAAAGCTCAAACCTCTCTCTCATAAGAGAATTTTCTTCTTCAAATTTTTTGCCCAAAGCTTCAATTTTTGCACAGTTATACTACATTTAAGTGAAAGAGAAAAGTTCATCGGATTTCTTTCAAGTTCAGAGACATATAGTGAATTTATTTTTCACTCACTTGAGGTAATTTTTTCTTGAGCTTCGATCGGAATTTTGGCTTATATTCAGTATGTAGATTTTTTATAATAATGTAGCTGGCCATATTTTAGATCTAATGTGTGTTCATGTGCAATTTGAAGATCAATTTGTGCTCTGCAAGTTGTGTACAAACTGCTTGTTGCAGTGATTTCATATTTAATTTTCATTTTGTTCTTGCAACATTTGAAGAATCTAAGAGTACATTCATATTCCTTGCACTCCTCTGAAGAATTTTCATGTTTAGATCAATAGATTTGGTGAAGAAACAAAAAAGATTCATGGATCTGAAAATAGCATGTTGATTTTTGTTTTACACATTAATAATTCGTTGATATCAGTGACTTTTGCCTCCATATTTCTCCATTTTTCGTACATTATTTTGAAAAATCTTTGATCCTACGTTAAACTACTATATGAGATCTTTAATTTGATCAAAATTTTGTTCGTTTTCATCGAGATATGAAAGAGAAATCGTGATCTGAAGTTAGCATGTCAAACTGAACAAAATACGTTAGGGAATGGTTAGAAGACAGGGACGAGGATGTGGCACCTTTCAACTGAACATGATTTGAATATATTTTACAGCGTGTTTGGTTTTTAACAGGTGTAATAGACTTTAGCATAGTTGAATTTTTAATGCATTTTCATTTGTTTTTTTATTTGTTTTTGCTTTAATATTTTCTATCTCTCAAAAATTATCAAAAATACATATTAGACTTCTTTTTTAGTCTATTTTCATATTATGAATTTTATTACTTTTTTTATTATTTTTATAAAATTAAATAATTCAATTAACTCAATTAGGGTTTTCATCATCTTTTAGGTTCTATAATTTTATTTTTCAACTTTTACTAACCTAAAAAATCCACAAAAAATATAATGAGCTTCATTTTGATTCTACTTCATAAAAATATTTTTTTTTTGATTTTATAAAATATCGTGACAAACTAATTAAATCAATCATTTAGTTGTATCCTTTACTTTACTTTTTTTGTTACATTGAGCAAATAATTTTGTTTTTTATATTTTCCTCTAATGATAAAATTCCATAAAAATATAATTTCTGATTATTTGGTATAACACTAATTTTTAATGATTTTTAATTGATTTTAAATTTCAGTTTTCCTATTTTTCCAAATTTTAGAAACTAATATTAGTTTTTGGTCTTTCTCCTTGTTTAAGCCTAAAGAAATATTTGAAAACTTACTTTCCTTTACTTATAAAAATCAAAGAAAATAAGTTTGAATTTCTTGGATGACTTAAGAATATAAAAATTATTTTTATTAAATTTTAGCTTTTTGATCTTACATTTTTCATAAATATTTTTCTAAAACTCTCTAGATTGACCCTTTTGTCAACTAGTCTTGTTAATTCCCAAATCATTTCCACCTATTCAAGTTAATCCAAGAAATTTAAATCATGTTTTTTACTTTTATAAATCTTTAGGAAGTTAGTATTTAATTAAATTAATTTTATAAGTTTTTTCCCTATTTTTAACTTAATTTTGATTTAGAAGCATGCATAGGGATTTACCGTGACCAAAGTGCTTGTGTTTGAAAATTTGTGTGCATAGTCCAGGGTTAATTTTTGGCATAGTATATACTAATTACTTGGTGCTATTTAATTCCATCTCTCCTATTTTTCTAATACTCCTAACATCTTTCTCTCCCATCAAACCATGAATTCTTCTTATCTACCTCTCTTGGTATGTTTAAGATTACCATCTATTACCTTTTGTTTTGTCAGAAAAATGTTGAGTGTTCTTGATGCTTGGTCATTCCTTGAGTGATGATCTATCATCCCTTCCCCCTCCTTTATTGTATTCTCCTCTCGTATTCTCCCCCATAGGATCTTCAATTCACTTTTTTCCAAAGTTTGAATTGAATAGACCTTAGGCTTATATCTATATATGCTAATATTAGGCAGATGTTTCCCTCTGTTATCCTTGACTATAAGATCAATAATGTATGACAACTTTAGGACTATTTTTCAAGTCTACCCTTATACTTTTCTTTCTTCTTTTGCATCTCAGTAAAACAAAAACCTCTTCTTTTTCTTTCAAACTTCAAAATATTTAAAAATTACCAATGAGAATCATACCTTTTTTGAGTATGGGAAATATAAGTGGGTTTCTTCTCAATCTTATTGTTCTTCCATTCTAGGCTTTGGTGTGGTTCAAGTCTCAAAGACTCCTTTCATGGATAAGTAGAGAAGTGGGTAATATCTCTCTCTTGAGATCAACTAGCTATTATCCGCAACAAAAACATCAACCAATGCAAACTTTTTTTCGCCTCCGGGCCATTTTCTTTTAAAACTTTTCAAAAGAACATGTTAATTCACTTCTGTGTTGACGCGTAAGTCTCTTAAGGTCGATTTACGCTATAAGGCGAACCTAATATTGTTCATTAAAAAATACAAAATAAACAGAAATATTGAGCCGAACTACGAAGCTCTGATTCCTTAAAAGGGATACGTAGGCATTTGGTCACGGGGCTCAGCCGAGCGACCTTTGTAATATTTCCTTCTTTTCTCCGTGTTTTCTCTTTTGCATGTATTCTCCCTTCGCATCTTTTCTTTTTAGCTCTTAAGCATTAGACCTAGATTTTATACACTCTTAGATTAGAATAAACATAAATGGATCATATTTAGTACCACAGACGTGTAGGGTGATAATACCTTCCCCTTGCGCAACCGACTTCCTTACCCGATCTCTATGGTCGCAAGACCGTTATTTCACCCGCCTTCAGGTTTTCTCGATGTTTACCTTTCCCTTTCGGCGAGTTAAAAAATATTCGATGGCGACTTCATTGAGTTTTATCTTTGATGATTTCACCGGTTGTTTCATGTATCACTGGAAAATTTATTTGTTTTCTAAAAAGAAGCATCAATCATATATGCAGATTAATTAAAATACCCATTAAAAACAATGACTTTACGCCCTCTCCGACTTTGAATTCCCTATGTAGAAAGCTGGAGAGAAGAAATTCGATGAGATCCCAGAAGAAGTCACTTGGTTTCTTGACCAAGAAGAAAAGACTATTTAACCATTTAAGGAGCCGTTGGATTTGGTCAACTTGGGTTCTGAGGAAGATAGGAAAGAATTCAAGATTGGGGCATTGCTAGGTTAAGATGTTAAAAGCAGGTCAATAGAGTTTCTTAGAGAATATGTGGATGTATTAGCCTGGTCCTATCAAGATATGCCAGGTCTTAATACATATATTGTAGAGCATAAGTTGCCAATGAAGCCAGAGTGTCTCTCGGTGAAACAGAAGTTGAGAAGGACTCATCCATACATGGCTCTCAAGATTAAAGAGGAAGTTTTGAAATAGATTGATGGTGATTTATTGTCATATCAGTGTATCCTCAGTGGGTTGCCAATATTGTGCCTATACCGAAAAAAAATGGGAAACTCCGGATGTGTGTCAACTATAGAGACCTGAATAAGGCTAGCTCGAAAGATGATTTACCTCTACCACATATTAATATGTTGGTAGAAAACACAACAAAATTCAATGATTTCTCCATCATGTCCGATTATAATCAGATAAAGATGACTCTTGAGGACATGGAAAAGACTATATTTATCACACCCTGAGGAAAATTCTGCTACAGAGTGATTCCCTTTGGGTTGAAGAATGTTGGTGTAATGTACCGGAGGGCGATAACTACCCTATTTCATGACATGATGCATAAATTTATATAAGTATATGTTGATTATATGATTGCTAAGTCGCAGACTGAAGAGGGTCATAGAGATGATTTGTTAAAGTTATTTCAGCGTTTGAGAAAGTTCTGTCTCTGCTTGAATCCGAACAAATGCACTTTTGGTGCCTGTTCAAGAAAACTATTGGGATTTATTGTCAGTCAAAGAGGCATTAAAGTTTATCCTGGGAAGTCAAGGCTATTCAAGAAATGTTAGCACCAAAGACAGAAAAACAAGTGAGGGGTTTCATCGGACGTCTGAATTATATATCCTGATTTATCTCCCATATGACTGCTACTTGTGAGCCGATCTTCAAGCTGTTGAAGAAAGATCAGGGTTATGTATGGACTGATTATTTCCAGAAAGCATTTGATAGAATCAAAGAGTATCTTCTTGAGCCTCCTATTCTGCTCCATCTTGTTGAAAGAAGACATTTGATCATGTATCTAACTGTGTTAGATAACTCCATGGGATGTATCTTAGGTCAGTAAGAAGAGACTGGTAGGAAAGAATACGCCATCTACTATTTGATTAAGAAGTTCATAAATTATGAGTCACAATATTCATTGCTTGAGAATACCTGTTGTGCTTTAGCATGGAGTAACACGGTGGGAGAACTGACTTGGGTGTTTTGCGTTTGATCGCAATTGTTGCGGATAGTAAGAGTCACCATCGACTTTTCTTTTATCCAATAAGGAAAGGTTGAAAAGAACAGGAAAGACCTTTCGAGATTAATTCTTGAGTTCGGGGGGTAGGTTATGAAAAGGGAAGGTATTAGCACTCTTTTCATCCATAGTTATCTACAGGCTCTTAGTTGCTTGCTAGATCACTTGCTTTTGTTTAAAAATGTGCTTGTGGTGTGGGTTTTGAAAGTATTTTGAAAACTTCTCTGTAATGGTTCTCGTTTCTATAAGCATGCGTACAAAGTGTTGATTTTGAAAATAGTTCAAAGAGGTGTTTGTGGAATGTGTTTTTGAAAGTGATTTTGAAAAGTGTCTTTGTAATGGTTCTCCTTTCTATAAGAATGCGTATAAAGTGTTTTGTCTTTTGAAAATGTTTCAAAATGAAAGTGTTGGTGTGTAAAATGTTTTTGTTGTGAGCAAGTGAGCAACTAGGAGCATCCTACCCACTAAAAAGGTCTAATGTTCTTTTCCTCCTCCTTTAGATCTTGCTATCTTACCATTGATTTGGTAAGAAGCCTCATCATTGTATGTGAAGGGACGAGCATGGGACATTTGTATAGTCATAGAAGGCAACCTATAGGACGTTTTAGCAATGTCGTTTAGGGACTACATCATTTACTGAAGGCAACATTGAGGGTCATCGAGGGTCTTTGCTAAAACGCCCATAATCGAGGGACATGACTATTTTTCCGAGGAAACAAGTGAGATTACCCTAAGGGTGCATGTGTGAATGGTGTGTTTGATTGCATTCATTTATCTTTGATTTTTAGGTTGTCTACTTGTTGGTTTTTATCTTTCCATACATCCCAATTACTAGCATTTATACAAAAGTAATAAAAATGCAGAAAATAAATCCTACACTATTACAACTATATTGAATAGCATGAAAATATAAAGGCAAAAATAAAATAAAGGAAATAAAAAGGGCTCTTTCGATTTAGGCAGAAGCATCCTTCGATTCTGCTTCTCTGGATTCCTTTGATTTGGCTTAGGAGTCAGTGAGGCGTGCTTTTCGACTTGGGGCCTGGAAGCTAGTGTGATATGCCTTTCATCTGGGGCCTGGGAGTCAGCATGATGTACCTTTCGATTGGGTCCTGGGAGTCAGTATGGAATACTCTCTTCACCTTAAGTCCTTTGATACATCCTTCGATTGGACCTGGAGTCAGCGAGGAAGCCTAAGTCTTCGTTTCATACTCATGTCTCCTGTTTCTTTCGTTTGAGGTATTAAATAGAAACATGGCCTAAGACCATGCTAGCATTACCTTAGGGCCAGGTTAGTTCTTAAAGCATTTATAACAAACCAAGGAACAAAACCAAAAGGAGTGGCAATAATAAACAAACGAAAAGGAAACAAATACTATGTACATGTTGAAACGAAAAGGAAGTTTATTTACATGTTATGCTAGAAACGAAAGGTCCAGGGTTAAGAGTGACTTACCTTGCTTGAGGTTGAGACGTGTGTTGGGCCTTTAAGTGGTTTCCTTGAGTGTTTCTGGATTCGAAGGGAGGAAAAAGGGGTTATAGCTTTGATACTGGATTCAAAGGAGAAGAACAAGTGTGAGGTTCTTCCTGCTGGATTCGAAGGGTAACAAGGTGTGGGGATGTTTCAGATTCGAAGGGGACAAATGTTTGGATTATGGGTTTGTGTTTAATGAATGTTTAAGTGGTTGAGAGTTTTATGATTTTTGAGAGTGTTTGAGAATTTTGAAGATTCGTCCCCTTAGCCCAAAAAGCCCCCCTAAACATGTTGTGGAGCCTCTTATTTATAGGAAAAGATGGCTGAAGCTTTTGGAGGGAAAACAAAATAATTTGAACAATTTGAGTAAACTGCTCTTTGTAGCCTTCGAGGGACAGTGCTTGTATGTTATTTTGGTGCAAAAAGGTGGCAATGTTTCAGGACTGCTGCGCAGCAGTTTTGGCCAGTATGCTAGGCCTGAACTTGGTAGCAAGCATCTTTGAATATTTCATCCTTTCATTTTGACCCTCCTTCGACCAGATTCTTCTTTCAACAATATTATTTGGTTCTCCTCCAACAATTGTCCTTTGAATGGGTCACTTTTGTGCATCCTTCGAAGGAGCCAAATGTGTGACCCTTGGACGGATCACCAGCACATGCCTTCAAGTGGGCTTTGTAAATCCTTCGAATGGGCCATCAAGTGTGTCCTTTGAATGGGATGCCCAGACATGTCCCTTGAATGGGTCATGCGTGTTCCTTTGAAAAGGACCAATTTTGTCCTTCGAATGGACTACTAAGGTATACCCTTCGAGAGGGATTCATATGTATGCCCTTCAAGTCCACCACTAAATGTATTTTAAAAGGGGGCCACCAACCATGTGTACTGAAGTTTGTCAAGGATGGAATTGCAACATAGTAAAGAGAAAAGTTGTCTAGTCGAAGCTAGTATAAAAATAGCCAATGCCATGTCGAAGCCTACATGCAGGAGGTATAAACGCCCAAATGAAGCTTGCAATAAAAGGGGCCATATTCCTAAACGAAGGGTGCACACGGGAGGTAAGGATGCAATCGAAGGATGCCAAAAGGAGGATTTTGCCTTGTAATCGAAGGAGGCTACAGGGGGCTTTGTGCCTTGTGCATGCTAGCATGATGGGAGATATTTGTCCAGTCAACACCAGCATGCAAGCATCAAATATCCAATCGAAGCAGGAACATAGGAAACCATTGCATTGTGAACCCTGTGAGGCCAAAGGTGCAATCGAAGGTGGCATGCAGGAAGCTCGTGCCTTGTGAATCTAAGCCAGCATTCTAGAGGCCAACGCCCAGTCGAAGGATGCAAGCCAAGCTTGCATCGAAAGAGGCCAAGAGGCTAATCGAAAGAGCTGAATTGAAAAGACTTGTTTTTCTCCAATTTTGTCAAAAAGATTATTTTTACCTGTTTTCCTTTTTTAACATTTTCCCTTCTAACTTGATACTGGAAAATCCAATTGTACTCGTGCAAGCTTGAACCTTAAGAATCCTTGTGAGAAATGCCTTGAAAAATGAGAGGGAAATTTTTGGGGTACAATAGCTGCCCATGTTCAATCTTTTTAAACCCCGAGAGTTAGATTAGAAAATCTGTCATTCGTGACTTGAAGGTGGAAGATGATTGAACACTAAAGTACCCAGAAATTTGCAGTTGATGATGTGGTGGTTGACTGTGTAGGAAATGGGCTTAAAGATGCCATTTGGTAATATGATAGAGAGTTTCCGGAGATGGGCTTATAGATGCCATCCAAAGGTGATTATTGACAGAAATTAGACTAAGTCTAAATTTGATTTCAACTGGAACATAATCCAAATAAATCTTCTAAGTGATTTATCCAAACCAGAGAAAAGTCTACCAGAGAGGAATCAGGATAAACCATTAATCAGTTAACCTGAACCAACAGAGGTCTTGGATATTCTTTAATTTATGATGGGCCTGTGTAGGGCTGATTTAGGAGACATACGAGAAGGAAGCCTGGGTAGGGCTGCTTCAGGATGAATCCATGTGAAACTTCATCTGAGAATGTATGAGAAGGAACCTGGGTAGGGTTGCTTCATGATGAGTCCGAGTAAAATTGCATCTAGGAATGAGAAGGAAGCTGGGTAGGGTTGCTTCATGATTAGTCTGGGTAAAACTGCATTTGGATATGAGAAGGAACCTGGGTAGGGTTGCTTCATGATGAGTCCGGGTAAAACTGCATCTAGGAATCAGAAGGAACCTGGGTAGGGTTGCTTCATGATGAGTCCAGGAAAAACTGCATCTAGGAATAAGAAGGAATCTGGGTAGGGTTGCTTCATGATGAGCCCGGGTAAAATTGCATCTAGGAATGAGAAGGAACCTGGGTAGGGTTGCTTCACGATAAGTCCGGGTAAAACTGCATCTGAAAAAGATAAGTCCGGGTAAGACTGCATTTAGGAATGAGAAGGAACCTAGGTAGGGTTTCTTCATGATGAGTCTGGGTAAAACTGCATCTAGGAATGAGAAGGAACTTGGGTAGGGTTGCTTCATGATGAGTCTGGGTAAAACTGCATCTGGAAATGAGAAGGAACCTGGGTAGGGTTTCTTCATGATGAGTCTGGGTAAAACTGCATCTAGGAATAAGAAGGAACCTGGGTAGGGTTGCTTCATGGTGAGTCTGGGTAAAACTGCATCTAAGAATGAGAAGGAACTTGGGTAGGGTTACTTCATGATGAGTCCAGGTAAAACTGCATCTGGAAATGAGAAGGAACCTGGGTAGGGTTGCTTCATGATGAGTCAGGGTAAAACTGCATCTGGAAATGAGAAGGAACCTGGGTAGGGTTGCTTCATGATGAGTCCGAGTAAAACTGCATCTAGGAATGAGAAGGAACCTGGGTAGGGTTGCTTCAGGATGAGTCCGTGTAGATAGTTTCCCTGGCTTGTTACAGGTTTTGATCTTTGACCTTAGAAATAAAGATAGTTTTCATGGCATGTTACAGGTATTAATCTTCAATCTGCTTATGTAGATAACTTTCCTAGCTTGTTACAGGTATTATTCTTTAACTATTGAAAATTGTTGACGATAGTTATCTATTGATGATCTTTCCTGAAAAGGTAAAGAGTTAGCCGTATGCAATGTCATGATGTATGAAATGCATGGTGTAATGATGTTCTCAAGATAAATGAGATTGTGCCGTATGCATTTGTCATGTATGTCATATGATGCATGAAATGCGAAATGTTTGTTGGAATGTATTTTTGTCTCGGAAAATAAATCCTTGACAAATGTTGGGGAGTTTTAGGGAGTTGATTCCTGGACTGCTGTTGGGATGAAGAATATGCCCATCTTCAAACCTTGCTTAGAATGTTTCTACTGGGGATTCCTATTTTTGTTGTTTGAAGAGAACTCCTCTAGGGGATGTTGACTTTGCTTGAGAAGAAAACTCTGTGGAGAGTGTTGACTTCTGCTTGGGGAAAAGAGCTCAGGAGTCTCAGATGTCCGCTGCTCTACTGGGGAGGTATTTCTTGATGGAAGAGAAAGGAAATTAACAACTTGTTGGGGATAAAGAGGTTAACTGTTATTTGGTTTGGCTTCCAGGCTTTGCAGCAACTCACTAGGGATTGTAGAAGAGTCTACTGAGGAAAAGGGGTTGTGGTCCCTTGATTTGTAATAGCCTGAGAGGCAAATTAAAGCTGGGGAATCTATAGTTTGTCGAGGGAGATAAACCTGGTTGCCAATCTGCTGGAGAGGTGTTTTCCTTTGGCAGAAATCCTCTAGGATTCTTTAGCTCAACTCAGTTAGGGAGAAGTTTTCAGAGATTGAAACTCTGGCTAGGGATCACCCTATGAAAAGAATTTTGTAAGGGATTTGCCACTGCCCCAAGTAGCAAGTGTTGTAGCATTGTCAGAGAAATGTTTGTCTGATCGTACGTAACATTTTATTGGAATTCACGTTTAATGCCCCAAGTGATTCAGATACATACATGCCCCTGGTATATTCAGCATTTCTTGAGAGATTTCTTGGATTCTTGACTAGACTGCCCCAGGTGAGTTTGGATAATACTGTGCCATGCCCCCTTACTTATAGGAGAGTTGTCATTGGAAGTGTCTTCCCATTTGAAGTGATTCTTCTTCTTTAGAGGCTTTTTGTTCACTGGATATTTGTCATGTGAATTTCTCTGTTGTCAAACAAATAGCTATATGCAAACAGCGATATTCAAAATAATGCAAATTTTATGCTTGTCTTGAAGTTTCGAAAATGTGTTTTAGTAGATGAAAGAATTTTTTTGTAAGAAAATTCAACTCGGGATTTGGAGTAAAGCCTTATAGGAGTCAGGATACCTGTTGTAACAATATGCTTTCGAACTAACCCATGCTTCAATTAGGACTTTGAAAGGTTGTATCATGGTCTAGGTTCACAGTTTAAGAAACAAAGGATAAGGCTCAAAGTGTAATTGTACCCTCCCGTTCTTCATGATGTTCTTCAGTCCTAAACTCAGTTAATTATGCGTTTGAACTCCTATTGCATATGGAATGACGTTTTGGTGATGGTTCAGACAAGGTAAGTTTGTTGGAAGGCATTCATTTTTGCAATGTTCTCCATGTTGTTGAGGATTTATAGTGATCTCTTTTTGATTTATTATCCCTTATTTTTGCCTGACTGTTCTTGTTTTGAGATTACAGTCAGCAGGATGCCCCAGTTTTTCTTAAGTCTCCTTCATAGGTTTTAACTTAGTGAGCTTTTCTCTTTTAGGAGATAATGACTGCCTATTTGGTAGGGAACCATCACCGTCTTTTGATTCCATAGGAATGTTTTTGATTTCATTCGTTATATATGAAGTGAAAGTTTGTGACTGAACGCACGTTTGAATTAACTGAGAGAATACCCTGCCCCGGGTTTTGATTGAAGGTTTCAATTTGTGTGAAAAAGAAAACTCCTACTTCTTTGGCTCAAAGGGGTTGACTAGGGATTATCTTCCTTATAACTGCAATGTTTATGGATTGAAAGAACGCATGTACATTGTCAGCGGGGTCTGTTCAAAAGCATATTGTATGAGATTATGGCATTGTCTTCGTCATCCTCCCTCTAAAGGCTTCCAACTTTTAAACAAGAGTTGAATATCATAAAGGGAGTAAAAAGCATAGTTTAAATAGAATTAAAATGAATAGATTAATTCAAGACAAACATATGCAATGCATTAATGAAACAAAGTTTGACATTAATAGATAAGTGTTTGAACAACAAAAGAGATTACAATTGAAAATTCAAAATGAAAAGGACGCTCTTAATGATTTGGCATAGGAGTAGTGATCATGTTAGGAGTCTCTAGAGGGTCGAACTCAATCTCCTTGGCGTCAAACAAGTCTTGACTCTTGTTCTTCAAAGTCTAACAAATGTCGGTGTCGTGTCTAGGACTATCAAAATTGTAGGCACATTTAAAATTTGAATTGTACTTAGGAGAGGAGGTATCGGGGTTTTGAGGAGGATCCCTTAGTGTGATCAGTTTTGCTTTGAGCAAATGTTGTAACAGTTGAGACAATGGCATGTTGATGTTAGCGTACTGCCTTTCTTGGTATTTTATCCTACGTCTATTGCCCTATCTTTGTTGAACAGGTGTAGGATTAGAGATCAGGATTCCCCCTATTGTACCCCAAAATTTCCCCTCTCCTTCTACTCAATACATGTCCTTTGAGATCCCCAACTTGCCCTAAGATGACTAAGAATTGACCAGACAAATTTTCCTCCTAAGGCAATGAACCCCAACTAGGGTTTCAATTTTAAGCAAGATGTGTGAGCTCCAATGGTCTCAAATATTACACATGGTCCTAATATGTCCACAAGATCATCCATGACAAATTTCATGCCTTGCAGAACAAGTTTGCTCAGTTAACTGCTCAAATGCATGGAAATCAACTGTACTAGGTCAAAAGTCAATTATAACCCAAATACAGTCAAACTTCAAGATTTTTGGTCAACATCAACATTTTGAAGTAATATCCATCATTTGATCAAGGGTTGATCATGATTCCTTAAGAAATGCTCCAAACTCATCAAAAGTCAATAATTGCAAATTAGGATTTCTATAGTAAAAGTCAACCAAACTTTGACCAAGCATAACTTTCTATAACTTTACCAAAAAATTTTCCACCAATGCTCATTTTGAAGAGAATCCAATTTCCTACAACTTCTCTTCATCCCTCAAGTTCAAGAAATGTCCCAATCAAAAGATACAAGCTCATACATTATAGGACCTTTCAAAAAGTAAAAAAAAAAAACACCTTTTGGGTCAAAGCTCCTTATATGAACATGGAAGATCCAATTGAGATGAAACCAAAAAGGTTGTTTAGATGACATCCTAAGCTCTTTAAAAAGTCAAAGAACACCCTCTTAGAATTAAAATTGAGAGAGATGTGCTTTGCTAAAGTTGACCAATTTTTGGAAAAGTGTATGAAGCCAATATTGACCAAACTTGAATTTTTTCCAAATGGGCCCATCTTTTCATGTTTGAAACTTAGTTCCAACATGGCCCACGACCTTTGAGCTCATTCATACATTATTTTATTACCTATATTATTTATTTTTCTATTTTATCCATTAAAATACAAAATTAAATGAATAAATAAAAGAAATAATGTAAGATATGATTTGAGAATCTTTTTCTCATCAAATAAGGGATAAGATGGGCTGGCATATCAAGGCAAAAATGAATGGGACAAAAGGAGAAGGAGATCTTCTTGTTTTAGCAAGTTTTGAATCAAATATTTATCCTTTAAAAAATATGATCATAATTGATTCTTTTGGTTGTGTTTTAACCTAATGGGATTCACTATATGTACATGACAATATGCCAAGCCCAAAGACGTGAAAGCTGCCTCCACAAACCCTAGAAAATTCCGAATTTTCTCAAAGAGAGGTGCAACTTGTATCACACGATCTAGCGATCCTTAATCCCTTCCAGGTGTTCCATTATTACCATGAGGTTCCCGGGAACTTGTTTCAACCATTACTCAAGCTAGATCGTGCCCAAAATCTCTTCTTCAAGTGTCACTGGTCTGGTATGCTTTCGTGAATTCAAACCTTTTGATCATGCAATATAAATAAATTATTTGTACATACATGTGTTCATGCTAATATTTGTGACTGTCTATAACCATTATATCTGAGATCTAATGCAAGGATGAAGGTTTGCCATTGTTAGGGCAAAGCTTCAATCAAGCTTCGTTTTCAATGATACAGGGACTTTCAGACAAGACAAACCTCACCATCAGATTCGCAAGGGCCTAATTATTCTACTAGGATTGTTTTTATGTTTGTTTTCATTAAAATTCATAGGTTTGGATTTTTGTTCAAACGGAGAAGGTGACCGGAACCACCATCCAGGGTGGTTTGACCAGCCAAGGACTTTACGTGGCATATTAGGATTTTGTGATTGGTTCATTTAAATATCAGGGTCCTACTTTGGGCGCATGTGTTTTATAGTTAACATTTAGGACCAATTTTAATATTTAATCAATTGGTTTTGGTTAGGTTAATAGAAGTATCACCGTCCCAACGGTAGAGGTAGCAGGCTTAAGGATTTGTTATGGGCAAGGGCAGGGGTTTGATTCTTGCCTCTTGTGTAATTTTTTTCTGAATTATTCTTGCAGATCCAATGTTTCAGAGGCAAGCGCGCATACCATGTTTCATCAGATCATCACCATCGGATCATCACAACATCAGATCCAACGCTCTAGATCTGAGCGTTCATGATAAACCATCAAGGGAACAACACCACTAAACCATGCACAGGAGTCTGGGCTAGCAATTTGGGCCTGGATAATTTCAAACGTGCACCTCCCAAATTGCTTCATACATCAGGCCCATTTTTTTAATTTCTTTATTCTTTTTTTATTTAGTTTATATTTTTTTGTTTATTAATTTTTTAAAAAATCATAAAATCATAAAATCATTAAAAAAAATAGGACTTAGGGTTTTTTTTAAAGAAAAAATTAATTTTTTGCAAATTAATTTAATACGCAATTAGATCTTTGGGTTTCAAATGTAGGCCAGTCTTAATTTTTTTGCGCGTTATTATTTTTCGTACGATTATTTTTTATTATTTAATTGTGCCCGGTTTGTAATAGTTTAATTTGGGGTTTTTAATTTCCGCATTTTACTTTTCAGTCATTATTTATGTATCTACACCAAAGCCTTATAATAGTTGTAGGAACTTTATTTCTCGCCTTTATATTTCTTATATGCTTGTATATAAATTGTTAGTAAATTAGGCGTGCATGACAAGAATTAATCAATCAACCATTAGATCACTAACCTTAAGATAAAATATCTGAAAAAGAACATTGTTGCACACTTGCACCCCTAGGGCATTTCCCACTTTGGTTGCATTCGAAAATGGTCATGTCCCTCGAATGTAGCTATACTCTTAACAAAGACCCTCAAGTTTAAAAGTCATCATAAAGATCATGGTCCCTTAATCTCCCTCGAGTTGCCTACGAGAAATTATCTTGTCCTTCAATATTGCCTATATGATGACAGTCCCTTCGAAATGCTAAGGTATCTCTACATGTTGCCTTCAATGACCATAAACCTCCCTTTCGATAGTCCCTCAACATCCAACGATAGGACTGTGAAATCAAGCATTCCAAATGTTTTGATGAAGACAAGCTAGCATGCAAAAATGAATGGATCAAGATAGAAGTTTTATATCAAGCAAAGATTCATTGATCAAGATCAACATTTCAAAACTTATGGCTTAAGGTATATGAGATTTTTGATCTTATGCTCTTAGTGCTCAAAACTATTTTTAATCATGCATTTAATTTATTAAAATAATATTTTGAGTATATACTAAGTATGATTAAAGAAGGATAGTTTAAATTGTTTAAAATCTTTGAAAATAATATTTTTTCAATTTTTGTACTGAAGCAATCGATTGTCATAAAACGACAATCGGTTGCATCCAAGAAACATTTGATTCTGTTTGACATGCAATCAGTTGTTGTCTGGCAGCAATCGATTGTCATGTGTTTTATTTTCAAATTTTTTGAACGTTGGCTTTAGAGCAAACGATTGCTCCTCAATGACAATCGGTTGTCCTAGTTATAATTTTCAATTTTCTAAAACGTTGCTATGCTGCAATCGATTGCTGCTCTGGTGCAATCAGTTGTTGTGCCTTAAATTCTGAAAAAATTTATTTTTCCAGCAACCTTTGGTAACACCTTTTCATGGCAATCCTTGTATCTTTTCATATACATTGTTTTAGTAAAAATGGTCTAAACATTGCTATGTTTCATTGAAAAGGCATTACTACACTATAAATTATTTTCTCTTTAGAATTTTGAAAATCAATCAAAAATAAATCAAAAGGAATCAATCACAAAAATCTAACAACTTTCTTATTTTTGATTATACTCTTTATACTCAAGATATTTTGTTCATCATTTTCATATGCATTCTGAAAATTGTTCTTGAGCACTTAGAAGAGTATTCCATCTTAAATTTCATATTGATAAGAAAAGATCAATCAAGTGATTGAAATTTCTCTTACACTTTCAAATTCTTATACAAATCAAACAAACTATTGTACTTGTTTTCAGGATTGTTGGAAACAAGAAAGACACTTAGGGAGGATTGTTCTCTTTGTGGTCTTAGTGAAAATCCAAGAGGATTGTTCTTGGTCCAAGAGGATTGTTCTTTGCTTGTTAGGTAGTCTTGTATAAATTACCAACAATAAGGAAATCTCTTTCATGTTGAAAGGGGACTGGAGTACTCTCGGACTGTGAGGGGAACCAAGATACATCATTGTGTTCTTTACTTTCCGCATTTACTGCTTTCATCACTTATCACAAAAAGAAAGAAAAGAAACACTTGCAAAAATATTCATACAATTCAGAAAAAGTTTTAAAGAACCTAATTCACCCCCCCCCCCCCTCTTAGGCGCATCTGAACTTACAATTGGCATCAGAGCGGGTTATAGGTAACTTGTTCCTACTAGATCCAGAATGGCTTCTGCAAACAACAACTCTGTGTTCAGAGATGGTGGCAGTAGCAACAAGCCACCTCTATTCTATGGTGAATATTTTGATTTCTGGAAGATCCGTATGAAGGCTCATCTAGAAGCACAAGGAAAAGAAATATGGGATGCTGTCCAAAATGGTCCTTTTGTTCTGGTAACTGTAGTAAACGGCGTTGGTTCATCAAAACCTAAAACTGTATGGGATGATGATGATAAGAAAAAGTTCTTGTATGACAAAAAGGCAATAAACCTCCTTCAAAGCATACTTAGTATGGATGAATTCTTCCGTGTCTCAGCATGTACAACGACAAAAGAGATTTGGGATACATTGGTTGAAGCACATGAAAGAACAACTGAAGTTAAGAGATCGAGACTTAATACGTTAAGTCAAGAATATGAATTGTTCCGCATGCAACCCGGAGAATCCATTCTTGATTTACAAAAGAGATTTGTGCATCTAACAAATCATCTAAGGGCACTTGGCAAAACATTGACTAATGATGAATTGAATCTAAAAGTGCTCAGATCCTTGACTAGAGAATGGCAACCAAAGGTAACGGCAATCTCAGAAAAGAAGAGTCTCGCTACTATGACATCCGCAACCTTGTTCGGGAAACTTCAAGAATACGAGACAAAACTTGGTAGATTGGAAAAGCGTGAAAATCAAGAAAAGAAGTCTAAGAACATTGCCTTGAAGATTGACTCCAAGGAAGACGAAAAGAAAGATAATCCCGATGAAGATGAAAACTTCATGCTTCTCGTTAGAAGACTTGGAAAATTCTTTGGTAAAAATGACAAAGCCTTCTCGCACTTAAAAAAGAAGAAACACTTCAAGAAGAAGGAAGGATCCTCATCAACCCAAGAAGTTACTTGTTATGAATGTGGTAAACAAGGTCACATCAAACCGGACTGTCCAAAACTTTCAAATAAAAGTGGTTACAAAGGCAAGAAGGAATCAAAAGATAAGAAAGCATATGTTGCATGGGAAGATGTTGAACTAAGTTCGTCATCCGACTCCGATAGCGACGAAAGTGTCAATCTTGCGTTAATGGAATCACACCACTCCGAAAGCGAAGATGATGAGGTTAGTAACGTATTCTCTCTTTTTGATAGTGATGCACAAGGTGCTATAAATGAACTGTTAAGTGAATGCAAAATTCTGTACAAAACTATCTCATCACAAACGAAACAAATTTCATCGTTGGAAGAAAAATGTGGATCTATTGAAAAAGATCTCAAAGATGAAAAGGAAAAAGTTAGTGATGAAAAACAGAATTTTGTATGCACAAAATGTGAATCTCTCTCTTTCCAAATTGTCCAATTAAAAAGGGTTATTGAAAGGTATGAAAAAGGAAAAATTGGATTGGAAGGTGTTCTTAGCCAACAAAGATACTCAAATGACAAAAGTGGTCTTGGATACTCAAAATTTTCAAAACCAAGTACCAACAAGACCATCTTTGTCAAGGCTAGCGATCAACCAACCAAAGAGAAAGAAATCACTCCCAAAATAGTTCATCACTATCCTAAAAAGAAAATACCCCCTAAGAAGAAATCTTATCCTTCTAGATATAGAAGTAAATTTGAACCTACTTTTTTTTATTGTGGTATTCGAGGACACACACCTAATGCTTGTTATGTTAGAAACTTTGGCATGGCAAATGGGCATTATGTGTGGGTTAAGAAAGGAACTAATTATGAAGGACCCAAAGCAACTTGGGTACCTAACAAAACCTAATCTTGTTTTATAGGTAAGCTTGACGACCACTTCAAATCTATGGTATCTCGATAGTGGTTGTTCCAAGCATATGACGGGAGATATCGACAAATTTTCACATCTAACGCTTAAGGCCAAGGGTTATGTGAAGTATGGAGATAACAACAAAGGGAAGATTCTTAGCATAGGCAAAATTGGTGGTCCACCTTTCACATCAATTGAAGATGTTCTTTATGTCGAAGGACTAAAGCACAATCTTCTAAGCATTAGCCAACTATGTCACAGAGGCTTCAAGATCAAGTTCACTAAAGATGAATGTTTTATAGAAGATGAAGTCACACATGAGGCTAAACTTAAAGGTAAAAGAGTAAATAATATCTTTATGATTTCCCTTAACGATTTGTCTTTGAAGGTTAAATGTCTCATGGAAAACAACAACGACTCCTGGCTATGGCACAAAAGAATCGCTCATATTCATATGGAACATTTAAACAAATTGGTTAAGCATGACCTTGTTGTTGGGCTGCCTAAGATAAAGTTCATCAAAGATAGACTTTGCGATGCATGTCAAAAGGGAAAGAAAACAAAATCAACTTTCAAATCCAAGAATGTGGTGTCCACTACTAGGCCACTACAACTGCTTCATATGGACTTGTTTGGCCCTTCAAGAACAAGAAGCTTCGGAGGTAATGTATACACTCTAGTTATTGTTGATGACTTTTCTAGATATACTTGGACACTCTTTTTGGTGAAGAAAAATGATGCATTCAAGGCATTCAAGAAATATGCAAAGCAAATTCAAAATGAGAAGCCACTATCTATTGCTTCCATAAGAAGCGACCATGGTGGAGAATTCCATAATTCCTCCTTTGAAAATTTCTGTGAAGAACATGGAATATCACATAATTTCTCAGCACCAAGGACTCCTCAACAGAATGGAGTTGTAGAAAGGAAGAATAGGTCTCTTATTGAACTTGCAAGGACAATGCTTAGTGATTCAAACCTTCCAAAATACTTTTGGGCGGATGCGGTAAGCACGACATGCTTTGTGAGCAATAGAGTTAATATTCGACCTATCTTGAAGAAAACTCCGTATGAACTCTTTCGAGGAAGGAAACCAAATATTTCATTCTTTCATGTCTTTGGCTGCAAATGTTTTGTCCTTAACAACGAAAAAGACAACCTTGGTAAGTTTGATGAAAAATCAGATGAAGGTATTTTTCTTGGTTACTCCTTATCTAGTAAATCTTATTGTATATACAATAAAAGAACTTTAACTATTGAGGAATCTATGCATGTATCATTTGATGAATCTAACCCCTCTGAGGAGGATACTATTGTTTTAAATAATGATGATGAGATTCTAGATATTCCTCAAGAAGATGGCTCCAAGACCAACAATGAGAATCAATTGGAACAACAAGAAGAACAAATTCTGGATGAATCAAATAACAATGATCTTCCTAAGGAATGGAGAACCCATAGAGATCACCCTATTGATAAAATCATCAGTGACATGAGTCAAGGCGTTTCAACAAGATTGAATCTCAAAGATGCTTGCTTAAACATGGCATTCGTCTCTCAAATCGAACCTTCCAAAGTCGACGACGCATTAGGAGACGACCAATGGATAATTGCTATGCAAGAAGAATTAAATTAGTTCGAGAGAAATCAAGTTTGGGAACTTGTTCCTAGACCAAATGACAAACACATCATAGGTACAAGATGGGTGTTCAAAAATAAAATTCATGAGAACGATATAATTGTCCGAAACAAAGCAAGATTGGTAGCCCAAGGATACAACCAAGAAGAGGGAATTGACTTTGAAGAAACTTTTGCTCCGGTTGCAAGGTTAGAAGTTATCCGTGTTTTACTTGCTTACGCTTGTTCATTGAATTTTCAGCTTTACCAAATGGACGTCAAAAGCGCTTTCCTAAATGGGTACATCAATGAAGAAGTCTATGTCAAACAACCCCCGGGCTTTGAAGACTTCAAGAATCCTTCACATGTCTTTAAGTTGAGAAAAGCTCTTTATGGCTTAAAACAAGCACCTAGAGCATGGTATGATAGACTAAGTACATTCTTATGCGAAAAATATTTCGAGAAAGGTAAAGTGGATAAGACCTTGTTCATAAAGAAGATCAAAGGTAACACTTTATTGGTACAAGTCTATGTCGATGATATTATTTTTGGTTCAACTAACCAAGTTTTGTGTGAAGAATTCTCGTTGATGATGAAAGGAGAATTTGAGATGTCTATGATGGGAAAGATGAACTATTTCCTTGGATTGTAAATTAAGCAACTGAACGATGGTATCTTCATCAATCAATCAAAATATTGCAAGGAACTTTTGAAAAAGTTTGATATGGATAATTGCAAATCAATGCACACGACAATGGGCTCCGGTACTTATGTTGATCAAGATGAATCCGGTATTTCCATTGATATTACAAAATATCGAGGCATGATTGGCTCACTGTTATACTTGACGGCAAGTCGTCCTGACATCATGTTCAGTGTATGTCTGTGTTCACGATTTCAAGCAAACCCGAAGGAATCTCACCTCATGGCGGTAAAAATAATCATGAAATATCTCAAAGGAACAACCAATGTCGGCCTCTGGTACCCAAAAGGTAATATATGAAATTTAATTGGTTATTCTGATGCTGATTATGCAGGATGTAAAACAGATAGAAAAAGCACAAGTGGCACTTGTCACATTTTGGGAAATGCATTAGTCTATTGGGCATGCAATAAACAAGCTTGTGTGGCTCTTAGTACGGCCGAGACGGAATATATTGCAGCAGGTAGTTACTGTGCACAAATTATATGGCTCAAGCAACAACTCCGTGACTACGGACTCGACCTTGGATGCATTCCACTCGGATGCGACAACACAAGTGCAATCAACATTACAAAAAATCCTGTGATGCATTCTAGAACAAAGCATATCAACATTCGACATCACTTTCTTCGTGATCATGTACTCCAAGGAGATGTCGAAGTCACCTTCGTGGATACGCATAATCAACTAGCAGATATTTTCACTAAACCATTGGCAAGAGAACCATTTTTCAAGATCCGAAGAGAGCTAGGTATCTTGGACGAAAATGACATTATCTAATTAAGGTACATGGCTATGATTTTAATCTTAACTTTATGGTAATATGTCCCAATCCATGTTTCTATTACTAAACTTATGATATATGACCATGAAATGCACAAAAATCAAGTATTTTTCACTTTTTTTGCTAATGACAATCGATTGTCATAGAGTGACAATCGGTTGTATCTTATAATTTTTAGATTTTGTCTTTATGACAATCGATTGTCACTACACGACAATCGATTGCACAGTTCAAATTTTTGAATTTTTTTCATTTTTTTTTCAGTTACACTACTTTTATTCATTTCCCTTCCATTTCCATTACTAATATTTATTGTGTACAAAGATTCTTATTCTCTTTTTGAATGTTTTAAGTGTTTGGTCAATAACTTTTAAATGCATAGTCCTTTCCTATGACAAATTTTTTTGGATACTTACACACTCAAGAATCTCTATGGTACAAGTATTTATTGTTTTTACTAAACCATTGCATGCCTTACCTAACCATTCAATGCTTATCTCTCTATAAAAGCTCAACCAAAACCTAAGCCTCACATATCCTCTTTCATCTCAAGAAAACCCTACAAACACCAAATATCCTTTCCCCTTCCAATTCTCTCATTTCTCACCATGTCAACATCAAAGAAAGGCAAGGGAAAAGCTTCTTCCTCATCTCAAGGTGGTGATATTTCAAGACTCATTCCATCAAGAAGCCAAAGGGAAAGATTTATATCTCACTTTCAAAAAATTGACGGTTCTTTTTCCAAGGTTCGATAATCTTGACAACTTTTATTCCGAATGCTTTAGTTTTTCAGCATTATTTAGATCTCAAGGGATATACAACTTTATTGGTGTTAATGGACCCATTTACCCCACTTTGGTAAGAATTTTCTATAGCAATCTAACCATTAGTAAAGGATGCATGATTTCAAATGTCAAAGGGGTTCCTATAGAACTCACAGTGCAAAATTTTGGTGAAGCTTTAGGTATTCCAAATGATGGTGCTTGCATTAAACTTCTCTCAAATGCAAATCTGCCTAGCTACAACAAAAGAGACTTCTACTGTGGAATTGCAAGAATTCCCGAGCATGATTTTATTCAGAAAAGGCAAAGACTACTTGGTGGTACTCCATAGAGGAACTCTTGGTGTGCAGGAATTCTCACTATTGATGATCGTTTGATCCACTACTTTTTGGCGTATGTGGTTATGACAAAGTTCTCAAATATTTCTAATGTCAATGATTGTGAGATGCAGATTTTGTATGCGATGAAGAATGGGATTCAAATCAACTGGTCTTATGTGATTCTATATCATATGGCACTACATAATGAAAATGCTTCTGCTTTGCCCTATGGCTCCTGGCTTACCCTTGTTTTTGAGAAGTTCAATGTTCCCTTGTCTGGTGAACACATGGTGCCTATGTCTTACCCCAAACATGAAATCACTCCGAAGAAAGTATGTAATACCAAAACCGGCGTCAAATTTGATCCAATTAATAGAACTATCACATACAATCATACTCCTCCACAAAACCAAAACCAACCTCAACAAGAACAACAACCTCAAAACCAACCTCCACAACCAATGGAAAACTCTTACAATCAAGTTTTTGACTATCTTCAATACATGAACAACAACATGAACAATCAATTTTCTCATCTCTATGCCCATACCAATGTCCCTCCTTATGAAGCTCAACCTTATCATTACCCTTTCATTCAACCTCAACCTAATGAAGGCAATGATGGTGAAGGTCAAGATGATGAAGACTTTGTTGAAGGCATGGATGATTAGTTTTTAAGTTTTTATGTTTTTAGTACTTTATGTTCTTATGTTTTATGTCGTTTTTCTAGTTTCGTTTAGAACACTTTGTGTATTATGATCCTTTTCGTTTTGTGCACTTTGTTTCTGTTATGTCTATGTATGCAAACTTTATTTATGCTATGTTATTTCTATGTGTAAAATTTTATGATCTTCTTTCCCATTCCTTTTTGCTAATGACAAAGCGGGAGAAGACTTTATAGATTCTTTTGTGTTTCTCTAACCCAAATTGCAGCAAGCAAGCAATCTTCAAAATCCTCATGCAATAGATCAAGGGGGGGTCTTTGATTTAGGGGGAGTTTTTAAGAACTTGATTAGAGAAAACCAAGATGCACTCCAAACTTCAAGCAATGGTTGTCATCATCAAAAAGGGGGAGAATGTGAAATCAAGCTTTCCAAATGTTTTGATGAAGACAAGCTAGCATGCAAAAATGAATGGATCAAGATAGAAGTTTTATCTCAAGCAAAGATTCATTGATCAAGATCAACATTTTAAGACTTATGGCTTAAGGTATATGATATTTTTGATCTTATGCTCTTAGTGCTAAAAACTATTTTTAATCATGCATTTAATTTATTAAAATAAAATTTTGAGTATATACTAAGTATGATTAAAGAAGGATAGTTTAAATTGTTTAAAATCTTTGAAAATAATATTTTTTTCAATTTTTGTACTGAAGCAATCGATTGTCATAAAACGACAATCCGTTGCATCCAAGAAACATTTGATTCTGTTTGACATGCAATCGGTTGTCGTCTGGCAGCAATCGATTGACATGTGTTTTATTTTCAAATTTTTTGAACGTTGGCTTTAGAGCAACCGATTGCTCCTCAATGACAATCGGTTGTCCTAGTTATAATTTTCAATTTTCTAAAACGTTGCTATGCTGTAATCGATTGCTGCTCTGGTGCAATCGGTTGTTATGCCTTAAATTTTGAAAAAAATTATTTTTCCAGCAACCTTTGGTAACACCTTTTCATGGCAATCCTTGTATCTTTTCATATACATTGTTTTAGTAAAAATGGTTTAAACATTGCTATGTTTCATTGAAAAGGCATTGCTACACTATAAATTATTTTCTCTTTAGAATTTTAAAAATCAATCAAAAATAAATCAAAAGGAATCAATCACAAAAATCTAACAACTTTCTTATTTTTGATTATACTCTTTATAATCAAGATATTTTGTTCATCATTTTCATATGCATTCTGAAAATTGTTCTTGAGCACTTAGAAGAGTATTCCATCTTAAATTTCATATTGATAAGAAAAGATCAATCAAGTGATTGAAATTTCTCTTACACTTTCAAATTCTTATACAAATCAAACAAACTATTATACTTGTTTTCAGGATTGTTGGAAACAAGAAAGACACTTAGGGAGGATTGTTCTCTTTGTGGTCTTAGTGAAAATCCAAGAGGATTGTTCTTGGTCCAAGAGGATTGTTCTTGGCTTGTTAGGTAGTCTTGTACAAATTACCAACAATAAGGAAATCTCTTTCATGTTGAAAGGGGACTGAAGTACTCTCGGACTGTGAGGGGAACCAGGATACATCATTGTGTTCTTTACTTTCCGCATTTACTGCTTTCATCACTTATCACAAAAAGAAAGAAAAGAAACACTTGAAAAAATATTCATACAATTCAGAAAAAGTTTTAAAGAACCTAATTCACCCCCCCCTCCCCCCCCCCCCCCCTCTTAGGCGCATCTGAACTTACAAGGACCACCTACTCACTAATAGTAGGATATCACTATCTAAATGAAAGGAGGAAAATAACGCCTTTTTCGAGTAGGTAGATAGTTGTTAAGTACTTGCTCAAAATCTTATTCCTCTTTACACTTACACACTTTCAAAAAAATTTCCAAAAAAAAAACGCTTTATCACACTCTTGAGGACCGATACAAGAGTTATCATAAAGAAAAAAAATCTTTCAAAACACACAAACACGAAAACAGTTTTCAACAATGAGAAAGTACCTAAGAGCCCGTGGAAAACCACGGATGGAAAGGGTGCTAACACCTTCCCTTTCCATAATATACCCCCTTTACTTAGAAAATCTCAAAAAAGGTATTTTTCTATTCTTTTCACCCTTTCCTTTGTTGGATAAAATAAAAGTCAGTGGCGACTCTTGCTTACTTCAACATTTGCGAATACAAATGCAAAACCAGTATTAACAGTTGGTTCTGCCACCGTATCACAGAACGAGCGACTCTGCTGGGGAAAATAATAAAGTGGGGTTTACCTTAGGGTCTAGTTCATTTCTAATCTGTTTTCTTTGTTTGTTTTGATTGCTTTATTTTTAAGGGTATTATTTGGGTTACTATAGATCCTACACCCGGATTTGGGGAAACTTTTTAGGTAAGTAGCAATAGATCGTGGAAATTGTATGGGGTATACCGACACGGTTGAAGCGATAGCTATGTTGATGCGACACTTTGGTAGGTACCGATAGCCCTTGAGTTAATCAAGGAGAATACGAGGCCGCTGCGTAGTTTCATGAAGCGTCAACTGACCTTAGAACCTTAATTGAACAACTTGGCTATTAGGACATAGTGAGATAGCCTTCTTTGGTGTATTCCCAAAGTCGGTTGATACTCGATACTACACTCATTGAGATTTGACTCCTGAGTTTTGTTTGGTGGCAAGTCAGTCATCTATCGAAACGAAACTTGTGGGAAATATCAGTGATATTGAGATCCCTTAGAACCCGATTACTATTTATAGGACAGGTTGAACCAATCAAAACTTCAAGAGGGTATTTCCTTACAACCCATGCAAGCCTTAAACCTAAGTTTTTTGTGTGATTTGGTTGTGCTTGCTATATCTATGATTTCTTAGCATAATCATGACATCATAACATGGCATATCATACTAACCATTTAAAGGATTTTCTAGGGATTA
Organism: Vicia faba; assembly: GCA_948472305.1. Taxonomy (NCBI): domain Eukaryota; kingdom Viridiplantae; phylum Streptophyta; class Magnoliopsida; order Fabales; family Fabaceae; genus Vicia; species Vicia faba. Next base: position 419,998,836 of record OX451739.1, on the reverse strand, counting down.
TCTTTGTCTTGTTTTGCAGGACATGACATCCGCTCGTAGGAACACTATCCAAGTCAACCTTGTGAAAGTATCTCCTCAACTCAAGGAATTATTATCAAGGATTCACGAAGGCTCTCCCTTCACTGAAAAACATGGTCAAATTCTCAACTTGGTCACTTCAAACCCTGATGAAGAAATGTTAAAGGTGCTCTTTCAGTTCTTTGACCCGTTACACCACTGCTTCACTTTTCCTGATTACCAGTTAGTGCCTACTATGAAGGAGTTTTCTCAGCTATTAGGGATACCTATACTTAATCAGTTACCATTCAACGGTATGGAAAGAGACCTAAAACCCGAAGAGAATGCACAAGATCTATCTTTACAACGGTCTGATATAGTGGCAAATTGGGAAACCAGAAGAGGTGTCCAAGGATTTCTAGCTAAGTTTTTATTTGAGAAAGCTCACCATTTTTGGGATACCCTGGATTTACAAGTTTTTGAAGAAGTGTTGGCCCTTCTCATCTATGGGATGGTATTATTCCCTGACACGAACCAACTCATAGATGTGAATGCGGTTAAGGTTTTTCTGTCTCATAATCAGGTGCCTACTTTACTTGGGGATATTCTACACTCTCTTCATACTCGCACTCTAAAGAGAAGAGGGACCATTCTGTGTTGCACTCCTCTATTTTCTAGGTGGTTTATTTCGCACCTATCTCGGTCTGTTTTGAGAAATGAGCAGGGTATGAGATGGTCTCATAGGTTAATGTCCCTTACCTATTCGGATATTCATTGGTGTTCTCGATCCTTGGAGAATGTTACCATCATTGATCGCTGTGGGGAATTCCCTAATGCCCCTCTCTTAGGCATTAGGGGAGGTGTAACATGGTGGGAGAACTGACTTGGGTGTTTTGCATTTTATCTCAATTGTTGCGGATAGCAAGAGTCACCACCGACTTTTCTTTTATCCAATAAGGAAAGGCTGAAAAGAACAAGAAAGACTTTTCGAGATTATTTCTGAGTTCGGGGGGGGGGGGGGGGGGGTAGTTTATGAAAAGGAAAGGTGTTAGAACCCATTTCATTCGTAGTTATCTACGGGATCTTAGTTTCTTTCTAGATCATTTGCTTTTGTTTGAAAGTGTGCTTTGTGGTGTGGTTTTGAAGGTATTTTGAAAATGTCTTTGTAATGGTTCTCGTTTCTATAAGAACGCGTAAAAGTGTTGTTTTGAAAATAGTTCAAAGAGGTGTTTGTGGAATGTGTTTTTGAAAGTGATTTTGAAAAGGTGTCTTTGTAATGGCTCTCGTTTCTATAAGAACGCGTACAAAATGTTGTCTTTTGAAAATGTTTCAAAATGAGAGTGTTGGTGTATAAAATGTTTTTGTTGTGAGCAAGCGAGCAACTAGGAGCAACGTGCCTACTCAAAAGGTCTTTAGTGTTTTTTTCCTCCTCCTTTAGATGTTGCTATCTTTACCATTGTTTTGGTAAGAATCCCCATCGTTGGATGTGAAGGAACGGGCGTGGGACGTTTGTATAGTCATAGAAGGCAACCTATGGGACGTTTAAGCAATGTCGTTTAGGGCCTAGATCGTTTACCGAAGGCAACATCGAGGGTCATCGAGGGACTACGATCTTTTGTCGAGGGTCTTTGCTAAAACGCCCATGTTCGAGGGACATGACAATTTTTCCGAGGCAACAAGTGAGATTACCCTAAGGGTGCATGTGTGCAAAGTGTGTTTGATTGCATACATTTTGTCTTTGATTTTTGGGTTGTCTACTTGTTGGTTTTATCTTGCCATACACACGTAATTACTAGCATTTGTACAAAAGTAATAAAAAAATTCAGAAAATAAATCCTACATTATTACAACCATATTGAAGTGCATAAAAATATAAAGGCAAAAATAAAATAAAAAGAAGGAAAATGAGCTCTTTCGATTGGGGGGAGGAGAATCCTTCGATTCTGCTTCCGTGACCTCCTTCAATTGGAAGTTGGCTCCAGTGAGGTCATGGCCTTCGATTGGGCTTGGAAGTCAGCAGGGTGTGTGTTTTACCCCAAACTTTTCCCTCCCATTTTACTCAACATATGATCATTAAGACCCTCAACTTGCTCAAAGATGCCCAAGAGTTTACCAGACAAACTCTCTCCGAAAGCAATTAACCTCCAACTAGGGTTTCCATTTTCATCAAGATGGGTGAACTCCAAAGGCCTCAAATCTTTTCCATGGTCCTAATATGTTCTTAAGATCATCCATGCCCAATTGCATGCCTTGCACAAGAATTTTACTCAGTCAACTGCTCAGATGCTTGAGAATCGACTAAATTAGGTCAAAAGTCAACTGTGACCCACATACAGTCAAACTTCAAGATTTTTGGTCAACATCAACATTTTAAAGTGATATCCATCATTTTATCAAGGTTTGATCATGATTCCTCAAGGAATGCTCCTAATTCATCAAAACTCAAAAGTTGCTAAATTAGGGTTTCTTAGGAAAAGTCAGCCAAACTTTGACCAAGTATAACTTTCTCATACTTTATTAGAAATTTCTCATCCAAGGCTCATTTTTAAGGGAATCCAATTTCCTACAACTCATATTCATCCCTCAAGTTCAAAACATGTACTCATGAAAAGCTATAAATTTCTACATTATAGGTCCTTTTGAAAAGTCAACAAAAACACCTTTTGGGTCAAAGCTTCTTACATGAACATGGAAGACCCAATTGAGATGAAACCAAAAGGGTTGTTTAAGGGACATCCTAAGATTTCTAGAAAGTCCAAGAACACCTTCCTAGGGTTAAAACTGGAAGATATATGCATTGTCAAAGTTGGCCATTTTTGGAAAATTGCCAAAAGTCAAATGTGCTCAAAAGTGCATCTTTTGTCACATGGGCCTAGCATTTCAGGATTGTATCTTGTTAGGGATATGGTCCACGGCCCAAATCAGCAGCCATATATTATTAGCTCTATTTATTTATTTTATTTTTATTTTTATTTATTAAAAGTCAAATTAAATCAAATAAATGACTAAAAATATTTAAAAAATTGATTTTTTAATCTGATTTTGGTTAGAATCAAATCTAATTAAGCTGGCCTAATCAGATCAAATTGAATCAAGGCAAATTGAGGCAAAAATAGCAAGATTAGGATGGTTTTGGAAAGATATCATATAGCAAACAAATCACATTCAAAATCCATGATTTGAAAAGATTTAGTTGTTTTTTGTTAACCTAATACATTCCATTACATATATAGAACATACACAATGCAAAAGGACAAGGATTGCAGTCGTGGGAGCTAAAGAACAAAACTCAAATTTTGGAAAAAAAGTGGTATATCGTTTTCTCACATAAAGGGTGATTCAAAGCATTCCAAAGCTTCTAATCGCTTCCTGGATATCTCCTGAAGCTAACACGATCGTTTTCCATCCTTCCCAAGCCCAGAATCGCTCCTGGTAAACCCACGGTTTGCACATATCAGTTTGATTTTGATATTACAATTTAAGTATGATTAAGCACTTTTAAGTATAGCATTGTATTTGTATCATCATTTGGAATGTTTTGGTTCAATTAATTTTGAGTTTTTATGACTGCTTCTCTAATTGCCATGGCTAGGGTTTAAGAAGCCGTTTTGGGGCTTCTCTGTACAGGTTAAATTGGACCAAGAAAATAGTGCCATGATACTCGTGAGATCAAGACGAGTTGATTGGTATATCTAGAATTAATTTGTCATGCGTTTTATGGATTTTTGAAGTTTACAGGTTTATGGCTATGGAGTTCTGTCCGTAGGTAAAAGGTATGGACCTAAGACGACGGACAAGGAAGAAGACGATGACTTGTCACCACCCCACTGGTCCATTTGAATGATCCGCGCGTTTTTTTTATTTTGTCTAGCCTACCCACTTTGTTTTATATATTACGGTTTAATCTTATTATAATAACAATTAAACAATATGGCTTAGTGGTGAAGCGTGCGATGGATGGTGGAGAGGACCTGGGTTCGATCCCAGGTCCATGTATTTTCTTTATTTTCTTAATGTTCCTTTGCAGATTCCGTGAATACCCATTTCAAGCGCCTACCGTGTGGTCTTAAAATCCAGCCACTGGATCATTGCCAACACAGATCCAACGCTCAAACCAAGGAAGGACCATGGTGCACTCTCCAGGCGTACCAACAAAGAATCAGGCCCAGGAATGGGCTCAGCATCTTTGGGCCTAACTAGAATTTGGCAGCGCACCCCCCTAATTACTCCTTATACAGGCCTGATTCTATTCTTTTTTATTATTATTTATTAATTATTTCTTTTTTCAAATAACACCAAAAATCATGTTTTTTTTATTTAATCAAAAAATCATAAAAACATCAAAAATCATTTTTTTTATAAAAATATTTTATTAATTAGGGTAATTTAATTCTTTTTATTATAATTTAAATAATTAGAATTAGAGTTTAATTTTGTACATAACCTAGTTTTTTCTCTCAAAAATAACCTAAATATTTTTTCAATTATATTTTTAGGTTTTTCCTAATTATTTCTCGCATTTAATTCGCCGCACGCCTTTAGTTTTCTATTCTTTTATTATTGTAACTACTCCGAGTTTGTAATAGATTTAAATAAGGTTTTAAATTTCCGCACCTTTATTTACAGTCAAAATAATTATGTATTTGCGAAAGCCTTGTAATAGCCAGGACTCTAATGTCTCGCATTTTAATTTCCGCAAACTATAAACTGCTTAGATGTATGTATAGGATTGTATGGAAAGACAAATTGAAATTAAAACAGTAGAAAACCCTAATCGTGCAAATATAATTAATTGAAAAAGACACTTGCACATGCTCACTCCTAGGGTTTACTCCACTCCAGTTGCCTTCGGTAAACGATCATGAAGTATAGGGAATGTTAGTGGCCGTCCTCTAGTCCAAAAAGATCTAAAATGATCCATTAGGATGTTGCCTCGGAAAAAGATCTTTAAGGCTTTAGGATGATTACTAAAATTTCCTAACATTGTTTTTGTGATCGTATTTGTCCCTTCGAGAGTCCCTTAAAACTCCAACGACAGTGCTACCTATTCCTTAATAATAGGATAGCGATGTCTAAAGGAAGATGAACGGACTTTTTTCGAGTAGGTAGATTAGTTCCTAGGTACTTGCTCAAACAAATACAAATTTTCACACAAACACTTTTCAAAACAGTTTTCAAAACAATTTCGTCACACTCTTGAGGATCGATACAAGGGTTATCACGAAGTAAAACAAAACTTTTCAAAACAAGCACACACAAGCAATTTTAAAAATGAGCAAGTACCTAAGAGCCCATGGAAAATGATGGATAGAAAGGGTGCTAACACCTTCCCTTTCTATAATCTACCCCCCATACTCAGAAACATCTCGAAAAAAGGTTTTTCTATTCTTTTTCCTTTTCCTTAGTTGGATGAAATAAAAGTCGGTGGCGAGTCATGCTTATCGCGACATTTGCGAATACGAAATGCAAATCAGTATTAACAGTCGGTTCTGCCACCGTATCACAGAACTGGCGACTCTGCTAGGGATGATTAATAGTGGGGTATACCTTAGGATCTAGGTCATTTTTTAACTTTCTTGTTTGTCTGCTTTGCCTGCTTTATATTCAAGGGTTTTGTTGGGGTTATATAGATCCTACACCCGGATCTGGGGACACCTTTTAGGTAAGTAGCAATAAACTGTGAGGGAATTGTGCGGGGTATACCGACACAGTTGAAGCAGTAGCTACGTTGATGTAGCACTTTGGTTGGTATCGGTAACCCTTGAGTCAATCAGGGAGAGTACGAGGCCACCACGTGGTGTTGTGAAGCATCAACTGACCTTAGAACCTTTAATTGCACAACTTGGCCATTAGGACGTAGCGAGATGGCCGACTTTGGTGTATTCCTAAGGTCGACAGATACTCGATGCTACACTTATTGAGGTTTGACTCTTGAGTTTTGTTTGGTTGCAAGTCAATCGCCTATTGAACGAAGCTGGGGTAAAGATCGGTGATATTGAGATCCCTTAGAACCCGGTTATATTTAAGGGACAGGTTGAACCAATCTAGCTTTAAGAGGGTATGACCTTAAAACTCATGCAGGCCTTAAACCTAAGGACTTGGTGTGACTTGCTTGTTGTTTGCTATACCTTTGATTTTCTAGCATAACCATGACATCATAAGCATGGCATATCATAACTAACCATTTCAAGGATTCCCTAGGGCTCATTTTTGATTTGTTTTGTAGGACATGGCATTCGCCCGTAGGAACACTATACAGATTAACCTTGTGAAAGTGTCTCTCCAACTAAAGGACCTGGCATTAAGGGTTTCTGAAAGTTCTCATTTCACTAAAAAGCATGGTCGGTAGCTCAACTTGGTCACTGCAAAACCTGATGAAGAATTGTTAAAAGTGTTGTTTTAGTTCTTTGATCCTGCGCACCATTGTTTCACCTTCCCGGATTACCATCTAGTACCTACTATGGAGGAATTTTCTCAGTTGTTGGGGGTACCTATTCTTGATCAGTTACCTTTCAACAGTATAAAAGAACATCCAAAGCCTGAAGAGATTGCTAGAGCTCTGTCCTTACAACGGTCTGTAGTAGTGACAAGTTGGGAAACTAGAGAGAGTGTCCAAGGAATCCCGGTTAAGTTTCTATTCGAGAAGGCTTACCATTTTTGGGATACCCTGGATTTACAATCTTTCGAAGAGGTGTTGTCACTTCTCATTTACGGGACGGTACTTTCCCTAATGCGGATCAACTCGTAGATGTGAACATTATTAAGGTTTTTTTGTCTCATAATCTGTTGCCTACATTACTCGGGGATATTATACACTCTCTGCATGCTCTCACTCTAAAGAGAAGGGGCCCTCCTGTGTTGCACTCCTCTATTGGCTAGGTGGTTTATTTCGCACCTACCCAGGTCTGTTTTGAAGAATGAACAGGGTTTGAAATGGTCTCGTAGGTTGATGCCCCTTACACATTTAGACATTCATTGGTGTTCACGGTTCTCGGAAGATGTTACCATCATCAATCACTATGGTGAATTCCCTAATGTCCCTCTCTTAGGAATTAGGGGAGGAATCACTTACAACCCTTTCTTGGCACTGTGTCAGTTTGGTTATGCGAGAAGAGATGGTCCTCATTATATGCTTATCCAAAGAATCGCCTTCAACTATGAGAATGATGCCCAGGGATATCTCAAAAGGTTCATAAAAGCTTGGGGCATGGTGCATAAAATTGATAGCAAGACGCTAGGGCACAAGAATTCCATTCCTTTTGAGCCTTATCTCCGATGGGTACGAGCTCGCGCCCAAAGTCTTATGATGCCTTACCCTGCTGTCCTACCAATAATTGTGGAATCGGTTATTGAAGGAGATACTACCTCCCTTGGTCATTATCCTGACATGCCAACTGATCATGAAGAGTTACAGAAGTACTAGGTTCAACTCAAAGAGGAGCGAGACACGTTTGAAGCTCAGTTCTATGCCAGCGAGAAGAAAATCCTGGAGCTCACTAGGTTACTTCATGAAGAAAGGAACATAAATGCCTACATTTCACCAAAGAGGATGCGCTCCTGGGATACCTAGTTTCTTTTTTGCTTTAAGTTTTGTTTTGTTTTATTGTAAGCCTAAAAGGCGTTCCTTGTAACAATTCGAACTTACTAATGAAATTAACGTGTGTTTATTTTGGTTAAACAAATATGATCCTTTAAGAACCCTTGAAATCATTGCATACACATCCCATCCATAGCATTGCATAAAAAGGTACCATAACAGGTTTCTCATCTTCTTTGCTGTTTATTTCAGCAGTAATGTCTTTCGAACAAAGCATCAAGGATCTTCAGGCACAAAATGCCCAATTCCAACAGATGTTCATAAATCTTGCAAAAGGGCAGGAGGATCTGAAAGCCCTCATCCTGAAGGAGAAAAAGAAAAAGAAGAAGGTCGCTGGTATTTTGAATATGGGCAGAAGGTTCAGGGGGGCGTTAAAGCAACAAGTTGATCTGACCTCTTCATCCAAGGAAGGGGAGAATCAAGAAGGAGAGACAAGGGAGAAGGACCCCAGTCCTAAAGTTTCTGACAATGATACAGACTACAATGATGAGAAGTATCCTCCCACTGAGGATAGATACAAGCAATTGGAAGATCGTTTGAGTGCTATGGAAGTCTAGAGGATACCTGGGTTGGATTTCGAAGAATTGGGATTGGTGTCGGGAGTGGTCATCCCGCAGAAGTTAAAGGCTCCAATTTTTGCAAAGTACGATGGGGTGTCTTACCCAAATCTCCATCTCTGTTCCTACGTCAGAAAGATCCAAACCCACACCACTGATAGAAATTTGTGGGTTCACTTCTTTCAAGACAGTCTTTCAAGGACTCAGCTTGAATGGTTCTACCAGCTGGAGGGAGCCAATGTCCGAAACTGGGAAGATCTGGCTGCTGCTTTTTATAAGCAGTATCAATATAATGCCGACCTTGCTCCTACTTGTACTCAACTCCAGAGTATGTCCATGGGTGCAGGTGAAGGCTTTAAGGACTATGCATAGAAGTGGAGAGACTTGGTTGGAAGAGTCAAACCCCCGTTGTCTGATAGGGAGTTGGTTGATATGTTTCTGGGGACGCTATCTGGTCCATTCTTTAATCATTTGATCGACAGCTTATCAGCTGGTTTCACCGAGCTGATTCTAACTGGAGAGATGGTAGAAGCTGGGATTATGAGTGGTAATATACAGAAAGATGCCTCTTCGAGCTCGGTAAAGAAGCCTTTCACCGGTAAGAAGGAAGCCAATGCCATCTATAGCCCGAGAGGTCAAAATAGAGTTGAACATCGTGAGACAGTAAGTGTTGTAATGATACCTAAGCCTGCATTTTCTCCACAATGCAACAATCAACAAAGGGTGGAAAGACCACAACGGCAGTTTACCCGGATTAACATGACGTTGGCTGAAGTTCTACCCCATCTGCTGAGATCCAACTTGGTAACCTTGAAAGAGTCTCCCAAGAATCTGAATACCGCATCTCCTTGGTATAATCCAAATGCTCGGTGTGCCTATCATTCTGAGAGTCATGGCCACGATACCAATGACTGTTGGGCTTTGAGAAATAAGGTACAGGATATGATCGAGGCTAAGGAGATTGAGTTTGATGCTCCGGAAAAACCCAATGTCATAACTGCTCCCATGCCTAAGCACAATCGTGGAGTTAATGATGTTGATACTGATATGTTTGTGACCTTAGTTGATGAAGTTTCTACTCCTCTTATGACTGTTAAAAAGAATTTGTTGTTGGCCGGTTTATTTCTGGGTTGTGGGGAAGGTTGCCACATGTGTTAATCTCTGCCTTTTGGTTGCCATTTGTTGAAGTCAGGTGTTCAGCGCGTGATGGACAACAAAGAAATCTTGTTCTAGAAAACTTTGATTCCCGTTGTTCCATCTGAAGATGTTGCTATTATAACAATTTCCGCTAATCCTTCCAAGGCCTCCTCGAGAAGACCTGTTAGGATTACATCTGCTCCAAGAGTCGCTCCGTTAATAATCACCTTTCCTGGTCCTTTCTCGTATGCCTCAGACAAATTTATCCCTTGGTATTATGGTGCCGATGTATACTATCATGGCATCAGACAAGATCTGAAGAATGAAGAGGCTGATCCTGATGTCAGTAACATTGTCGGGACCAGCAAGGTTACCAGAAGTGGAAGGGTTTTTTCTCTTGAGATTTCCCCGAAGACTGTCAATAGGCCTGTTGTTATTTTGTCTGCTATTCCTACTACTACTGATGTGCTTACTCCAATTATCACTCCATCCGTCGAGTCATCTGGAACCCGAGGCAAAGAAGTTATAGGTGAGCCTGCCCAAACAGAGGCACCTAGAAAAATTGTCGTAGAAGCCTCTAAGCAGCAGATAGAGGAAATATTGAAAATAATAAAAAAGAGCGACTACAATGTGGTCGAGCAGCTGGGGCAGACCCGCTCAAAGATATTCATGTTGTCCCTGCTGTTGTGCTCTGAGGCCCATGCGAAGGCTTTGATCACATTTCTCAAGACTGTGCACGTGCCACAGGAGACCTCTGCCGATCAATTCAAAGATTGTGTGTCTAGCCTAACTGTTGACAATGGGATGGGTTTTTCAGATGCATACTTGACACTGAAAGGGAGGAAGCATAATGATTCTCTGCATGTCTCGATCGAGTGTAGGGGAACCACTATGGCTCATGTGATGGTAGATACTGGATCCTCACTGAATGTTCTACCGAAGAAGGCTCTCGACTGACTAGATTTTGAAGGATTTACCTTGAAGCCTAGTAATATTGTGGTAAGGGCTTTTGATGGGTCGAAGAGAATGGTGCATGGGGAGGTGGACATCCCTATCATGGCAGACTCTCAAACCTTTGAGTCCACCTTCTATGTGATGGACATCCGGCCGTCATACTCTTGTTTGTTGGGTCATCATTGGATCCATGAAGCTAGGGCGGTTACTTCTACACTGCACCAAATGCTGAAGTATCCAGTAAAAGGGAAGATTGTCACTGTGCATGGTGAAGAGGAGTATATGGTGAGCCACCTCAATTCCTTCAGGTACATAGAGATGGACGGGGAATTCATAGAACTCCTTTCCAGAATTTTGAAGAGGTTCCCCAGATCTTGGCATCGACTAAAACTACTACCAGCAACAAACCTCCTCTGAAGATGGATTCTCTCAAAGACGCCAGAGTAGTGGTTGAAGAAGGTGGGTATACCAATTAGGGATAACTTCCTGATTTTACTCACAAAACTGACAAGTTTGGTTTAGGCTTTACTTCAGGATCTCAAAGGGTTGTTCGACGCGCTCGGGCTGGAGGACCTCCCCTAAGCATCAGCAATCGGGGAATTAATGCCATTGAAGACAGTGAGGAAGACTCTAACATTGACAGCTGGATCTACCCAACTACCAACGGTGGACCGATTAACTGGACGACTAGGGAATTTATACCAGTTTCTTTTATTCCGTAGTAATTGTCTTACTTGTTTTGATATTTGTAATAAACAATTTAAACTCTACAGTCTTGTGCCTTGCCCGAGGCACATTGACTTTGTTTATGAGGGCTATTATTTGTCATTTCATATATCATCAATAAAACATTGGACGTTCCTTGCATACAAATTTTGCACTCTCTATTTTTCTTTTCTATTTTAACTTTATCAAAACAGTTATGCTCTTACACACACTCACGTATCATACTACAGATCCATATCCACTCTGGATCCCATTGATAATAACTCTGCTACTGCCAGTTATGACTTCGAAAATCCGATCAACCAAGCCGAGGACAAAAGTGAGGATGATTGTGAGGTGCCTGGAGAACTTGCTAGACTATTACAGCAGGAAGAAAGGGCTATACAGCCTCATGAAGATCCAATTGAGACGATAAACCTGGGCACGGAGATAGACAGAAAATAAGTCAAGATCGACGCAAATCTGGAAGTTAAGATCAAACAGCAGTTGATACAAATGTTGCACGACTACGTTGAGATCTTCGCCTGGTCATATGAAGACATACCAGGTTTAGACACTAATATTGTGGTACATCGTCTGCCGACTAATGAAGACTATCCTCTGGTTAAACAGAAGGTCCATCGTATGCACCCTGAAATGTCAGAGAAGATCAAGGCAGAGGTCATGAAGCAGTTCGACGCAGGGTTCTTATCTGTCACCTCCTATCCACAGTGGGTTGCTAACACCATCCCGGTACCTAAGAAGGACAGTAAGGTACGGATTTGTGTGGATTACAGAGATCTAAACAGAGCAAGCCCCAAGGATGACTTCCCACTTCCTCACATTGACGTTCTGGTCAACAACACTGCGCAGCACAAAATCTTCTCCTTCATGGATGGTTTCTCTAGCTATAACCAGATCAAGATGGCTCCTGAAGACATGGAGAAGACAACCTTCGTTACACAGTGTGGCACCTTCTGTTACAAGGTGATGCCTTTTGGGCTGAAGATTGTTGGGGCAACTTATCAGTGCGCCATGGTCGCTTTGTTCCATGATATGATCCCCCATGAGATCAAGGTTTATGTTGATGACATGATAGCCAGGTCTTAAACCGAGGAAGAGCACCTTGATCATTTACAAAAGTTGTTTGACAGGTTAAAGACATACAAGCTTAGGTTGAATCCGAACAAGTTCACCTTCGGGGTAAGGTCTGGTAAGCTCCTGGGTTTCATTGTCAGCGACAAAGGCATCCAAGTACACCCTACAAAGGTAAAGGCCATACAATAAATGCCAGCTCCCCGTACAGAGAAAGAAGTTAGAGGTTTCTTGGGACGCTTGAATTATATTGCCAGGTTCATTTCACATCTAACTACTACTTGTAAGCCCATCTTCAAGCTCCTGGAGAAAGATCAAGTGGTAAAGTGGAATGACGAATGCCAGACAACTTTCGAAAGAATCAAGGAATACCTTCAAGAACCGTCAATTCTGATGCCTCCGGTTGAAGGAAGACCTTTGATATTGTACTTAACAGTGCTAGACAATTCAATGGGGTGTGTGATGGGGAAGCATGAGGAGTCTGGTCGAAAAGAGAATGAAATATACTACCTTAGCAAAAAGTTTTCCGACTGTGAGACACGATACTCACTGCTCGAGAAAACTTGTTGTGCTTTGGCATGGGTTGATCGCTGGCTAAGACAATATATGCTGACCCACACTACTTTATTGATATCTAAGATGGATCTAATCAAGTACATCTTTGAGAAACCCGCGCTCTCCGGAAGAATAGCAAGATGGCAGATGATCTTAACGGAATACGATATACAATATACAACCCAGAAAGCAATCAATGGGAGTGTATTGGATGATCATTTGGATCATCAGGCCGTGGATGACTACCAGTCCATGAATTTTAAGTTCCCGGATGAGAATGTTATGCTAATGACTGACTACGAAGAACCTGGACCGAATGAAGGACCCGAAGAGGGATCCTGATGGACTATGGTTTTTGATGGAGCTTCGAATGCACTTGGTAATGTCATTGGTGCTGTGATCATATCTCCTGAGGGCTGTCATACTCCTTTCACCGCCCGACTATGTTTCAACTGCACTAACAACATGGCAGAGTATGAAGCTTATATCATGGGTCTCAAGGCCTCTATTGACCTCAGGATCAATTTCTTGGACGTTTTCGGGGATTCAGCCTTGGTAATAAGCCAGATCAAAGGCGAATGCGATACAAAGCATCTGAATCTCATCCCATACAAAGAGTACGTGTTGACATTGCTCTCACACTTTGAGGAGGTAACTTTTGAACATTTCCCGCGAGAGGAGAATTAGTTATCGGACGTACTAGCTACCATGTCTTCTATGTTCAAAGTCAGGTGGGACAACGAAGCTCCCCAAATCACCATTGAATGGTTGGATGAACCAGCGCACTGTTGTGAGATTGATATCGATGAGGTGGCAGACAGGCCCTGGTTTCACGAAGTCAAAAGGTATCTCGAGGCTCAAGAGTATCCCGACGGGGCATCTGTCAATGATAAGAAGTTTTTGAGAAGGTTTGCTGCGAAATTCTTCCTCAGTAATGGAATCCTCTACAAGCGCAATCATGACTCTACCTTACTACGGTATGTAGACAAGAGCGAAGCAGAGAAGATTATGACAGATCTACATGAAGGTACCTTCAAAACTCATTCCAGTGGACATACCATGGCTAAGAAGATCCTACGGGTAGGATATTACTGGTCCACTATGGAAGCAGATTTTTATCAGCACTCCCAAACTTGTCATAAGTACCAAATCTACGCTGATAAGGTGCATGTGCCTCTGGTTCCCTTGAACGTCTTGACATCTCCGTGGCCCTTTGCAATGTGGGGCATTGACATGATCGTAGAAATAAGGCCCACTACTTCCAATGGACATCACTTCATTCTAGTGGCCATTAATTACTTCACGAAGTGGGTGAAGGCGGCCTCTTTTGCTACTTTGACCAAGAACGTTACGGCACGGTTTATCCGACATAACCTGATCTGTCGGTATGGTGTGCTAGAGAGAATTATTATGGAAAATGGTATGAATCTCAACAACATAATGATCACCGAGCTCTGTAAACAGTTCATGATACAACATCATAACTCTTCTCCCTACCGGCCGAAGATGAATGGCGTTGTTGAAGCGGCTAACAAAAACATCAAGAAAATTATACAGAAGATGACGGTGACATACAAAGACTGGCATGAGATGTTACCATTTTCTCTTCATGGATACCGTACCTCCGCACGGACGTCGACAGGGGCAACACCCTACTCTCTTGTATATGGCATGGAGGCAGTCCTACCCATCGAAGTCCAGATACCTTCTCTCAGGATTATGAAGGATGCGGGTTTGAATGAAGACGACTAGATCCAAACTCGACTTGATCAGCTAAATCTAATCGACGAGAAGAGACTTACCGCTATCTGTCGTGGTCAGACGTCAAGAATATCAAGTCGGGGATCTAGTGATCAAGCGCATCATACTTCCGCAAGGTGATCCCAGGGGCAAATGGACCCCTACGTACGAAGGGTAATTTGTGGTTAAAAACATTTTCTCGGGTGGAGCTATGATTCTAACCACCATGGACGGTGACGACCTTCCTCACCCTGTTAATACAGACATAGTGAAAAGATACTACACCTAATTAAAAGACCTGCTAGGTTGACTGGCCTAGGCAAAAATAAGGGCTTCCCGGCGAACCAAAAGGGTTCGGGCAAAAATAAGGGATGAAAATGAAAAAATCTGTACACCCGGCAAGCCGAAAACCTGAAAGGGCGGCTTGGGCAAAAAAGGGTATCCCGGTGGACTAAAAACCCGAAAGGGTAGTCCAGGAAAAATTTAGGGATGTAAAGCGTATCACTATGTCCCATTGGATCATCTTGCGACCAGCCTTCGGTATCGACTATCGAGTTCAGACGGCACCAATCAATATAATCAACTTTCGGCCAAGTAGCAAAGTGACGATACACTCAAAAACATAAGGGCAATATCATAGTTGGAACTCAATGGGATTGTTGCACATAGATGTTTTCTTTTGCATAAAATTGTATAGTTTCTATTTTTAAGGCGGCGTTCTCTTACTAGAGCGTCAACCTCCTTGTACGAAAACGCCTATTATAGGCCAACTTCAAAAATCAATACAAATTTATTTTCACAAGAAACTTTGAGGTTTTTCTTTTTCTGTTTTGTTTTGCAAGAACGTCCGATGATTTATTCTTGACATATGAATTTGAATATGATTGCTTCTCATAAATATTTACATAAGAAACAAAAAGACAATTACTCGTAATTCTAGAACAGGGGAAAAAACAAGAAGTGTCAAACCCGACAGTTACTCTACCCAGCAGGTACCGGGACAGAGACAGCTTTGGAGCGTAATCATCAATATATACACTCCCCATAGAGTAAAAGTATTCAAAAGCATTAATATCAGTTTTCTAAAAATAGGAAATAATCTCCCCAGCCATGGTCGTTCAGATACCTGACAGCTATATCCCCCAGCCGAATTTCATAACCGCGAGCGGGTCAGTAAATTTTATCTCCCAAGCAGAGTTTATTTCTCTGGATACAAAAGCTCATTCCTCGACATAGCTCATTACTTCAGCTACCGAAATTCACTTTCCAAGTTGTTCCCCGCTGAGTTATTCTCAAACAGAATCTCTCCTTGACAGAATATTTATAAATAACAAAGAGTAAATCTCCAGCATAGTCATTTCCGTTCACCATCCCCGACGGAAGTAGAAGAACCACAATTCTCTACAACAGTCAGGAATACTATATTCTCCAGTAGCAGTCAGGGATTTATTTTCCCAGACTCGGACATACCCCAATAGCTTTTCATGTACATACATCATGACATGCGCATACATACCATATACAGCAGGATCTCATTTATTTTGAGAACACTATCTCACAAGGCATTTCATGCATTGCATATAATTAACCCTGGTATCTTTTCAGGAAATACAATTATCTTCAACAAATCAACCAGTTATACAGGTCATGTTTGCAGACGACAAATGGAAACTCTGTTCCCGAAACTAAACGGGTCAACTAATCTATCACTTCGAGGTAACCCTACAACCCAGGTTCCTTCTCATAGCCCTACTATCAAGGCTTTCAT
The DNA here is from genome assembly GCA_948472305.1 of Vicia faba. Taxonomy (NCBI): domain Eukaryota; kingdom Viridiplantae; phylum Streptophyta; class Magnoliopsida; order Fabales; family Fabaceae; genus Vicia; species Vicia faba. The sequence continues at coordinate 419,982,731 of OX451739.1, read as the reverse complement.
CCCGAAGTAACCCTACGATCCAGGTTCCTTATCATAGCCCTACTATCCAGGCTTTCATCCCGAAGTAACCCTACTATCCAGGTTCCTAGGGTCAAAATTGGAAGAGATATGCATTGTCAAAGTTGGCCATTTTTGGAAAATTGCCAAAAATCAAATGTGCTCAAAAGTGCATTTTTTTGTCATATGGGCCTAGCATTTCAGGATTGTATCTTGTTAGTGATATGGTCCACGACCCAAATCAGCAGCCATATATTATTTGCTCTGTTTATTTTATTTTGATTTTTATTTATTAAAAGTCACATTAAATCAAATAAATGACAAAAAATATAAAAAAAATGATTTTTTTTATCTGATTTTGGTTAGAATCAAATCTAATTAAGCTGGCCTAATCATATCAAATTGAATCAAGGCAAATTGAGGCAAAAATAGCATGATTAGGATGGTTTTAGAAAGATATCATATAGCAAACAAATCACAATCAAAATCCATGATTGGAAAAGATTCAGTTGTTTTTTGTTAACCTAATACACTCCATTACATATATAGAGCATACACGATGCAAAAGGACAAGGATTGCAGTCGTGAGAGCTAAAGAACAAAACTCAAATTTTGGAAAAAAAGTGGTATATCATTTTCTCACATAGAGGGTGATTCAAAGCATTCCAAAGCTTCTAATCACTTCCTGGATATCTCCTGAAGCTAACACGATTGTTTTCCATCCTTCCCAAGCCCATAATCGCTCATGGTAAACCCACGGTTTGCATATATCAGTTTGATCTTGATATTACAATTTACGCATGATTAACCACTTTTAAGCATAGCATTATATTTGTATCATCATTTGGAATGTTTTGGTTCAATTAATTTTGAGTTTTGATGACTACTTCGTTAATTGCCATGGCTAGGGTTTAAGGAGCCGTTTTGGGGCTTCTCTGTACAGGTTAAATTGGACCAAGAAAATAGTTCCATGATACTCGTGAGATCAAGACGAGTTGATTAGGGTATCTAGAATTAATTTATCATGCGTTTTGTGGATTTTTGAAGTTTGCAGGTTTATGGCTATGGAGTTATGTTAGTAGGTAAAAGGTATAGACCTAAGACGACGGACAGGGAAGAAGACGATGACTTGTCACCACCCCACTGGTCGATTTGAATGATCCGCACGTTTTTTTATTTTGTCCAGCCTATCCACTTTGTTTTATATATTATGGTTTAATCTTATTATAATAACAATTAAACAATATGGCTCAGTGGTGAAGCGTGCGTTGGATAGTGGAGAGGACCTGGGTTCGATCCCAGGTCCCTGCATTTTCTTTATTTTCTTAATGTTCCTTTATAGATTCCGTGAATACCCATTCCAAGCGCCTACCGTGTGGCCTCAAAATCCAGCCACTGGATCATTGCCAACAGAAATCCAACGCTCAAACCAAGGAAGGACCATGGTGCACTCTCTAGGCGTACCAACATAGAATCAGGCGCGGGAATGGGCTCAGCATCTTTGAGCCTAACCAGAATTTGGCAGCGCACCCCCCTAATTGCTCCTTATACAGGGCCAATTCTATTCTTTTTTTATTTCAATACTTTTTTATTATTATTTATTAATTATTCCTTTTTTCAAATAACACCAAAAATCATGTTTTTTTATTTAATCAAAAAATCATAAAATTATCAAAAATCATTTTTTTATAAAAAATATTTTATTAATTAATTAGTTTAATTAAATTAGGGAAATTTAATTCTTTTTATTATAATTTAAAATAATTATAATTAGGGTTTAATTTTGTACATAACCTAGTTTTTTCTCTCAAAAATAACCTAAATATTTTTTCAATTAGATTTTTAGGTTTTTTCCAATTATTTCTCGTATTTAATTCGTCGCGCGCCTTTAATTTTTTCCTTTTATTATTGTAACTGCTCCGAGTTTGTAATAGATTTAAATAGGGTTTTAAATTTCCGCACCTTTATTTACAGTCAAAATAATTATATATCTGTGAAAGCCTTGTAATAGCCAGGACTCTAATGTCTCGCATTTTAATTTCTGCAAACTATAAACTGCTTAGATGTATATATAGGATTGTATGGAAAGACAAATTGAAATTAAAACAGTAGAAAACCCTAATCGTGCAAAGATAATTAACTGAAAAAGACACTTGCACATGCTCACTCCTAGGGTTTACTCCATTCCGGTTGCCTTTGGTAAACGATCATGAAGTATAGAGAATGTTAGTGGTCAACCTCTAGTCCCAAAAGATCTAAAATGACCCATTCGGATGTTGCTTCGGAAAAAGATCTTTAAGGCTTTAGGATGATTACTAAAATTTCCTAACATTGCCTTTGTGATCGTATTTGTCCCTTCGAACGTCCCTTAAAACTCCAAGGACGGCGCTACCTATTCCTTAATAATAGGATAGCGCTGTCTAAAGGAAGACGAACAAACTTTTTTCGAGTAGGTAGATTAGTTCGTAGGTACTTGCTCAAACAAATACAATTTTTCACACGAACACTTTTCAAAAAAGTTTTCAAAACAACTTTGTCACACTCTTGAGGACCGATACAAGGGTTATCACGAAGTAAAAAAAAAAATTTCAAAACAAGCACACACAAGAAATTTTAAAAATGAGCAAGTACCTAAGAGCCCATGGAAAAACATAGATAGAAAGAGTGCTAATACCTTCCCTTTCTATAATCTACCCCCCGTACTCAGAAACATCTCGAAAAAAGGTTTTTTTATGTTCTTTTTCCTTTTCCTGAGTTGCATGAAATAAAAGTTAATGGCGACTCTTGCTTACCGCGACATTTGCGAATACAAAATGCAAACCAGTATTAATAGTCGGTTCTGCCACCGTATCACAATGTGCCTTCTGATTCTTCCTATCTGCCTTGTTGCCTTCTTCGATTGGGCCAATGAAATCAGTGTGAGCGTGCCTCTGGCTGGGCCTGGAAGTCAGTGTGGAAGCCAAAGGCTTCGTTTCATACTCTTGTCTCCTGTTTCTTTCATTTGAGTTTATAAATAGCAACATAGCCTAAGGCCATGCTAGCATTGCCTTATGACCAAGTTAGTCCTTAAAGCATGTTTAATAAAGCAAGAAGCAAATTTAAAAGGGTTAGGAAAGAAAACAATTTAAAAGGGTGGAAACGAAAAAGAACAAAAAAATGTTATGTACAAGTTATGTTTGAAACGAAAGAGAAAATTACTCACATGTTATGCATGGAACGAAAGAGTCAAGGGTAAGAGTAACTTACCTTTCTTCAACCTAGAATGTGAGCTGGACTTTGAGTGGTGACCTTGAGTTCTCCTGGATTCAAAGGGAGGGGCTAGAAGCTAGGCCTTGGATGCTGGATTCGAAGGAGGGAAGAAACAAGTGTGATGTTCCTTGGATTCGAAGGAAGCTGAAGTGTGGGGATTCTTTAGAATCAAAAGAGGTAGGTGTTTGGGATTATGGATTTGCTTTCACAAGTGTTTAAGAAATTGAGAGTTTTGTTGTGTTTTAGAAAATTAGGAAATTCGTTCCTCTGGCCAAAAGATCCCCTCCCCGCCTTTGCAAAAAATTCCCCTATTTATAGGGAAAAAGTGGTCATGTTGTAGTAGCCAGCTTTGCAAAGAAATAATAAAAACATGTAATGTGAAAGTAGAAGTGGGGGGCCTTTTGGTAGTTGGGGTGCAGAAGATGTGACTTATGCTTTTTGGAATTGCTTGTGCTCAGACCATAATCAAGTTGAAAGCTGATTTTGTGACTAAAGTACCTTTATGAAGAAAGGGTGCATAGTATTTTGCCAATTCATCCAAGAATGGTATTATCCAGTGAATAAACCTTTGAACCCTTATGCAATGTATCACAAACTTGTGTAACCTATGGTTATGTGAAGATTTGAAAGTAACATAGCCTGACAAGTAGGGTAAGGCTATGAGATTTCCTCAGATTTGTTTCAAACGAAACTTGGTTCAAATGGTTCAGCTTGGATTCAAAGTAAGTTGATTCGAAGGGAATCAACATTTCAATCGAAGATTTGCATGTAGGTACTTTTGTCCAATCGAAAGGCTTGACTTCCAGGGGGCACATGTGGCTAGCATGTCATGGCCTTCGATTGCAAGCATGCAGGAAACATACTTTTCCAATTAAAGGATTTTTCTTGCAGGGGGAACATATGGCTAGCAGGTCACGGCCTTCGATTGCAAGCATGACGGTAGCATACTTGTCCAATCGAAAGGCTTGCCCTTCATGGGGCACTTGTGACAGTAAAATTTGGTATTCAAAGCAAGCATGCAGGCAGCATGCTTGGTGAATTGAAGGGTTTGCCTTGCAGAGGGCACTTGTGGCCAACAAACTTGGGATTCAAAGCAAACATGCAGGCAGTGGAAGACACAAATGAAGCCTGCAACAAGATGTCACATGCCAAGACGAAAGAGGAACGCTGGCAGCAAATTTTTGAGCAATCGAAGGAGGTGCAAAGTCCAATCGAAGGAGGCCTATTTTTCTCCAAATTTGTCAAAATGTTATTTTTATCTGTTTTCTCTCTTTTTGACATTTTCCTTTTAATTTTGGTACTGGAAAATCCCAATGCACTTGTGCAAGCTTGAATCCTGAGAATCTTTGTGAGAAAAGCCTTGAGAATTGAGAGGGAAAATTTTGGGGTACAACAGCTGCCCCTGTTCAATCTTCTTACACCTAAAGAGTTAGATGGGAAAATATTCCATTCGTGACTTGAAGGTGGAAGATGATTGAACACTAGAGTGCCCAGAAATTTGCACTTGATGACGTTGTGGTTGATTGTGTAGGGAATGGGCTTAAAATAGCCATTTGGAGAAATAATGGATAGTTGTTGGAGATGGGCTTATAGATGCCATCCAAAGGTGATTGTTGATAGAAATTAGACTAAGTCTAAATTTTGACTTCAACTGGAGAGGAAATCAGAATAAATCTTTGGAGCGATTTATCTTAACCAGAGGAAATGTCTACTAGAAAGAATCAGGATAAACCATTGAGAGATTTAAGCTGAACCAGCAGAGGTCTTGGATGACTATCAGAATAATATTCATAAATGAATTATATCTGACTCGTATCTGAGAGATGTACTGAATGAGCATAAGAATGACATCGGAATCTGGATCGTATCTGGACTGTATTTGAATGAGTGACAGAATGACATCCAAATCTAGATCGTATCTGGATTGTATTTGAATGAGTGACAGAATGACATTCAAATATAGATCGTATCTGGGTTGTATTTGAATGAGTGACAGAATGACATCCGAATATGGATCGTATTTGGACTGTATTTGAATGAGTGACAGAACGACATCCGAATCTGGATCGTATCTGGACTGTATTTGAATGAGTGACAAAATGACGTCTGAATCTGGATCGTATCTGGACTGTATTTGAATGAGTGACAGAATGACATCTGAATCTGGATCGTATCTGGACTGTATTTGAATGAGTGACAGAATGACATCCGAATTTGGATCGTATCTGGACTGTATTTGAATGAGTGAAAGAATGACATTTGAATCTGGATCATATCTGGACTATATTTGAATGAGTGATAGAAGGATATCCAAATCTGGATCGTATCTGGACTCTTTCTAGAAGGAATCTGGAGTAAGTATCAGAATGTCAGCCATATCTGGATCGCATTTGCACTGTTTCTAGAAGAGTGTCTGGAGTAAGTATCAGAATGTCAGCCATATCTGGATCGCATTTGAACTGTTTCTATAAGGAATCTGGAGTAAGTATTAGAATGTCAACCATATTTGGATCGCATCTGAACTGTTTCTAGAAGAGAATCTGGAGTAAGAATCAGAATGTCAGCCATTTCTGGATCACATCTGCACAGTTTCTAGATGGAATCTGGAGTAAGTATTAGAATGTCAGCCATATTTGGATCACATCTGAACTGTCTCTAGAAGGAATCTGGCATAAGTATCAGAATATTAGCCATATCTAGATTGCATTTGAACTGTCTCTAGAAGGAATATGGTAGGATTGCTTCAGGATGAGTCCGTGTAAGACATCATCTAGAAATGAGAAGAAACTTGGGTAGGGTTACTTCATGATGAGTATGTGTAAAACTTCATCTTGGATGGAGAAGGAACCTGGGTAGGGTTGCTTCAGCTGGTCGTGTAGATAATTGCCCTGGCTTGTTACAGGTATTAATCTCTAACCTAAAAAAAAGATAGTTTTTCTGGCTTGTTACAGGTATTAATCTCCAATATGTCCATGTAGATAGTTTTCCTGGCTTGTTACATGTATTAATCTACAATCACTCATTCACAAATAGTTTTCCTAGCTTGTTACAGGTATTAATCTGGAACTTGAAAATTGTAGATCGTTGAGATAGTTGTCCTGGCTGGTTTCAGGTATTAATCTCTGACCTGAGAAAGAAAGATAGTTTTCCTAGCTTGTTATAGGTATTAATCTCCAATCTCTTCATGTAGATAGTTTTCCTGGATTGTTACAGGTACTAATCTACAATCACTCGTCCATAGATAGTTTTCCTGGCTTGTTACAGGCATTAATCTGGGACTTGAAAACTGTTGATGGAACTTTTCCTGAAAAAGGTAAAACGTTAGTTGTAAGCAATGTCATGGTATATGAAATGCATGGTGCAATGATGTTCTCAAAATAAATGAGATCGTGTCGTATGCACTTATCATGTATGTAATATGATGCATGAAAGGTGAAATGTTATTTGAATGTATTTTTTTTCTGGGAAAATAAATCCTTGACAAATGTTGGTGAGTCATTAAATCCTAGATTTTTATTGAAGAGTAGGTGGTTCTTCAAACTTTGCTTATAATGTTTCCACTGGGGATTCCTATTTTATTGTTTGAGGAGAACTCTGTTGGGGAAGTTGACTTTGCTTGAGAAGAAAACTCTATGGAGAGTGTTGATTCCTATTTGGGGAGAGGAGTTCAGGAGTCTCAGTTGTCCTTTGCTCTACTGGGGAGTCATCTTTTGATGGAAAGGACGAAGTTGAACTGATATCTGGTCGGTTCCAGGCCTCCCAGTAACTTGCTGGGGATTATAGAAGAGTCTACTGGGGAAGTGGAGTTGTGGTCCCTAGATCTGTAATAGTCAGAGAGGCAAACTCAAACTGGGGAATCTGTAGTTTGTTGGGGAAATAAACCTTGTCGCCAGCCTGTTGGAGAGGTGTCTTCTTTTGATAGAAATCCTCGAAGATTCTTGAGGTCAACTCAGTTGGGGAGAAGTTTTCAGAGATTGAAACTCTGGCTGGGAGTCATCCAATGATAAGAATTTTTGGGAGATTTGTCAATTCTCCTAGTAGCAAGTGTTTGTTAGGAAACATTTGCTTGACTGTGTGTAATCCTTTGATGGAATTCACGTCTGATGCCTCAAGTGATTCAGCTACAGGCACGCCCATGGTTATTCATCATTTCTTGAGAAATTTCTTGGGATCTTGACTGGACTACCCCAGATGTGTGAGATAGTGACACGTTGTGCCCACTTGCTTATAGGATATTTGTCGTTGGGAATGTCATCCCACTTGAAGTGATTTTGTTCATTGAGAGGGTTTTTGTTCACTGGATATTTGTCGTGCGAATTTCTCCACTGTCAAACAAATAGCCAAAATCAAACAATGATATTCAAATAATGCAAAGTTTATGCTTGTCTTGAAGTTTTGAAAATGTGTCTTAGCAAAGTAAAGAAATTTTGTAAGAAAATTCAACTCAAGATTTAGAGTAAAGCCTTACAAGAGTTAAGATACCTTTTGTAACAGTATGCTTTCGAACTAACCCATGCTTCAATTAGGACTTTGAAGGGTTGTAATGTGGTTTGGTTCACGGTTTAAGAAACAAAGGATAAGGCTCAAAGTGTATTTGTACCCGCCCGTTCTTCGTGATGTTCTCCAGTCCTAAGCTCAGTTAATTGTACGTTCGAACTCCAATGACGTTTTGGTGATGGTTCAGACAAGTTAAGTTTGTCGGAAAGGCTGTCATTTTTTGCAACATTTTTCATGTTGTTGAGGGTTTGTAGTGACCTATTTTTTGATCTATTATCCCTAATTTTGCCTGACTGTTCTCGTCTTGAGATTAAAGTCAGCGGGATGCCCCAGTTTTTCTTAAGTCTCCTTTGTAGGTTTTGACTTAGTGGGATTTTCTTTTTGAGAGATAATGACTGCCTATGTGATAGGGAACCATCACTGTATTTTGATTCCAAAGGAATTTTTTTAATGTCATTCGTTGCATACGAAGTGAAAGTTTGCGACTGAACGCGCGTCTGAATTAACTGAGAGACTACCCTGCCCTAGGTTTTGATTAAAGGTTTGAATTTTTGTAAAAAGGAAAACTTCTACTTCTTTGGCTCGAAGGGGTTGACTAGGGATTATATTCCTTATAACTTCAGTGTTTAGGATTTGAAAGAACGCCTGTACATCATCAGCAAGGTCTATCCAAAAGCATATTCTATGAGATTATGGCATTGTTTTCATCATCCTCCCTCTAAAGGCCTGCAACAAGAGTTGAATATCATAAAGGGAGTAAAAACAAAGTTTAAATATAGTGCAAACAAATGGATGAATTCAAGACAAACATATGCAATATATTAATGAAACAAAGTTTGACATTAACAGATAATTGTTTGAATAACAAAAGAAATTACAATTGAAAATTCAAAATGAACAAGACGCTCTCAATGATTCGGAATAGGAGCAGTGATCACGTTTGGAGTCTCTGGAGGGTCAAACTAGATCTCCTTGGCATCAATCATGTCTTGGACCTTGTTCTTCAGAGCCCAACAGTTGTTCGTGTCGTGTCTCGGACTATCGGAGTGGTATGCACACCTTTCATTGGGATCATAGGTAGGAGCGGAAGTGTTGGGGTTCTGGAGAGGAGCCTTTAACGTAATCAGCTCTGCCTTCAACATGTGTTGTAGCGCTTGAGCCAATGGCATGTTGATCTTAGTGAATTGCCTTTTAGGCCCGACCTCCTTACGCTGATGCACCTGTCTTTGTTGAGCAGGTGTAGGGTTAGAGATCAGGATTGCCCCTACGTGTTGGTCATGACGACTCTTTTGACCATACACATCATTGGAATTTTTCTTTCCATTGTATGGCTTTTTCTAGGCATCATAGGGTGTAGCTCCTTGGATCTTTCAGCTTTTGATGCCAGCTTCGACCCTTTCGCCAGTCAGTATTATTTCGGTGAACCCGACTGAGGAGCTTCCGATAAGGTGATTAAAGAAAGGTCCTGTCAAGGTTCCATAAAGATGTCAATCAGCTCCCTGTCAAGTAAAGGGGGCTGCACCCTACCAACCAGATCTCTCCACCTTTGGGTGTATCTTTTGAAGCTCTTGTTGGAACGCATGGTCATATTCTTCAACTGCACACGAGTTGGTGCAAGATCGGTGTTGTATTGATACTTCTTGTAGAAAGCAGCAGCAGCTATATCCTCCCAGGCGTGGATGCGAGAACCCTCCAATTGATAGAACCATTCAAGTTGAGTCCCTACTAGGCTCTCTTGGAAGAAATGGATCCAAAGCTTTTGATCAGTTGTGTATGGTTGAATCTTGCGGACATAAGACTTTAAGTGTATCTTAGGGCAAGAGACTCCATCATACAGGGAAAAGGTAGGGATTTTTAACTTTAGCGGGATGACCACTCCATAAACCAAACCCATGTCTCCTAAATCCAAGCCAGGTATCTGCTGAATCTCCATAGCATTGAGGCGATCCTCCAACTGTTTTTACTTGTCATCAGTGGGAGGATATTGTTCCTCGGAGTAGTCAGATTCGACTTCATCAATCTCCAGATTGTTGTCTTCTTCATGATTATCCCCCACGTTGGATGGAGTTGAGAGATCTAGATCTCTCTTGACTGGTCCTCTAAGTCTTCTTCCCAAGTTTAGGACGCCTACTGGCTTCTTAGGTTTCTTATTCTTGTCTTTCAGAAGAAGAGTCTACAGGTCCTCTTTCCCCTTAGCCATGGCCAAGAACATTTGTTGGAATTAGGAATTTTGTGCTTGGAGATCCTTCATCGTTTTTTCCATATTCATCTTACTGAAATAAACAGTAGGAAGATAAGGATGCCTGTATGGGAGAAACCTGTCATGATATGATGCATGATATGTGGATGCATGTTTTCAAGGATCTCACGGGGTAAATGTTAGTAGTCAATTACAGCTTTGATTGGAGAACTTCGTATCGGTGGATGTCCTTCCATGAGAATTAAGCTCACCATGTCAAGTGGGTCATAGCCCTCGACTCAAGTTTGTTGTACTTGATCTTTTATGGCATTTAGAGAAAAATAAATCCTCTTGCCACTTGATAGATGCCTGGTTAAATGTGACCCTGCATCATGGGCCCTTGAGATCCTTGAAATGGTTATTGAAAATGCTATGGTATGATGTCATGATGTTATGTACGAGTATGCAACAATTTGTTATGTACAAATAATCATATACACAAAGAAGACAAGTCCTTAAGTTTAGGCTTGCATGGAGTTTGTAGGTAAGTACCCTGTTGAAGTTTAGTTGGCTTAACCTGTCCTAGTTAATAGTAATCGGGTTCTAAGAGATCTCAATATCACTGACCTTTCTTTTAGGCATTGTTCTAGTTCGAGCACCGCAGTATTGCGGCCAGAATATCCCAAAAGTCCAATCTCAATGAGTGTAGCATCGAGTATCAACCAATCTTCGGTCGAAACCAAAGTCGGCCATCTCACTACTTTCTATTGCCTTAGGATGAGTCAATTAAAAGGTTCTAAAGGTCAGTTAGCGCTTAATGACGCTAAGGAAGCCAAATGTTATCCTTGACTGACTCAAGGAACATTAGTACAAGCCAAATTGTCACACTAACGTAGCTATCACTTCGTCCATATTGGTCTACACCGTACAACTTCCATGATTTATTGCTACTTACGTAAAAGGTTCCCGAGATCCGGGTATAGGATCTTTAACAAAAGCCCATGCAAAGACCCAAAAATGTAAAGCAAGCAAGTTAAACAAGGAAAGCGAGTAAAGGTGATCTAGCCCTAAGGTAACCCCACTTTTAAGCTTTTTCCAGCAGAGTCGCCAATTCTGTAACACGGTGAGAGAACTTACTTGGGTGTTTTTCATTTTATCGCAATTCTTGCGGATAGCAAGAGTCGCCACCGACTTTTCTTTTATCAAATAAGGAAAGGCTGAAAAGAACAGGAAAGACCTTTCGAGATTATTTATGAGTTCAGGGGGTAGATTATGAAAAGGGAAGGTATTAGCACCCATTTCATCCGTAGTTATCTACGGGATCTTAGTTTCTTGCTAGATCACTTGCTTTTGTTTGAAAGTGTGCTTTGTGGTGTGGTTTTGAAGGTATTTTAAAAATGTCTTTGTAATGGTTCTCGTTTCTATAAGAACGCGTACAAAGTGTTGTTTTGAAAATAGTTCAAAGAGGTGTTTGTGGAATTTGTTTTTGAAAGTGATTTTGAAAAGGTGTCTTTGTAATGGCTCTCATTTCTATAAGAACGCGTACAAAATGTTGTCTTTTGAAAATGTTTCAAAATGAGAGTGTTGGTGTATAAAATGTTTTTGTTGTGAGCAAGCGAGCAACTAGGAGAAACCTACCTACTCAAAAGGTCTTTAGTGTTCTTTTCCTCCTCCTTTAGATGTTGCTATCTTTACCATTGTTTTGGTAAGAAGACCTATCATTGGATGTGAAGGAACGGGCGTGGGACGTTTGTATAGTCAGAGAAGGAAACCTATGGGACGTTTAAGCAATGTCGTTTAGGGACTAGATCGTTTACCGAAGGTAACATCGAGGGCCATCGAGGACTACGATCTTTTATCGAGGGTCTTTGCTAAAACGCCCATGTTCGAGGGACATGACTATTTTTCTGAGGCAACATGTGATATTACCCTGAGGGTGCATGTTTGCAAAGTGTGTTTGATTGCATATATTTTGTCTATGATTTTTGGGTTGTCTACTTCTTGGTTTTATCTTGCCATACATACCTAATTACTAGAATTTGTACAAAAGTAATAAAAAAATGTAGAAAATAAATCTAACACTATTACAACCATATTGAAGTGCATAAAAATATAAAGGCAAAAATAAAATAAAAAGAAGGAAAATGAGCTCTTTCGATTGGGGGGAGGAGAATCCTTCGATTCTGCTTCTGTTGGCCTCCTTCGATTGGGAGTTGGCGCCAGTGAGGTCATGGCCTTCGATTGGGCTTGGAAGTCAACAGTGTGTGCCTTTTGATTCTGCCTTTCTGCCTAGTTGCCTTCTTCGATCGGGCCATAGAAATCAGTGTGAGCATGCCTTTGGCTAGGCCTAGAAGTCAGTGTGGAAGCCAAAGGCTTCATTTCATACTCTTGTCTCCTGTTTGTTTCATTTGAGTTTATAAATAGCAACATAGCCTAAGGCCAAGCTAGCATTGCCTTATGGCCAAGTTAGTCCTTAAAGCATGTTTAATAAAGCAAGAAGCAAAACTAAAAGGGTTAGCAAAGAAAACAATTTAAAAGAGTGGAAACAAAAAGAACAAAAAAATGTTATGTACATGTTATGTTTGAAACAAAAGAGAAAATTACTCACATGTTATGCCTAGAACGAAAGATTCAAGGATAAGAGTAACTTACCTTATTTCACCCTAGAATGTGAGCTGGACCTTGAGTGGTGGCCCTGAGTTTTCCTGGATTCAAAGGGAGGGGCCAGAAGCTAGGCCTTGGATGCTGGATTCGAATGAGGAAAGAAACAAGTGTGATGTTCCTTGGATTTGAAGGAAGCTGGAGTGTGAGGATTCTTCAGAATCGAAAGAGGTAGGTGTTTGGGATTCTGGATTTGCTTTCACAAGTGTTTAAGAAATTTAGAGTTTTGTTGTGTTTGAGAAAATTTGGAGATTCGTTCCTATGGCCAAAAGATCCCTTCCCCGCCTTTGCAAAAAATTCCCCTATTTATAGAGAAAAAGTGGACATGTTGTAGTAGCCAGCTTTGCAAAGAAATAATAAAAATATGTAACGTGAAAGTACAAGTGGGGGGCCTTTTTTCTTCTGCTCAGACCATAATCAGGTTGAAAGCTGATTTTGTGACTAAAGTACTTTTTATGAAGAAATGATACGTAGTCTTTTGCCAATTCATCCAAGAATGGTAGTATACAGTGAATAAACCTTCGAACCCTTATGCAATGTATCAAAAACTTGTGTAACCTCTGGTTATGTGAAGATTTGAAAGTAACATAGCCTGACAAGTAGGGTAAGGCTATGAGATTTCCTCAGATTTGTTTCAAATGAAACTTGCTTCAAACGGTTCAGCTTGGATTCGAAGTAAGCTGATTCAAAGGGAATCAACATTTCAATCGAAGCTTTGCTTGTAGGTACTTTTGTCCAATCGAAAGGCTTGACTTCCAGAGGGCACGTGTGGCCAGCATGTCATGGCCTTCGATTGCAAGCATGCAGGAAGCATACTTGTCCAATTGAAGGATTTGTCTTGCAGGGGGAAAATATGGCCAGGAGGTCATGGCCTTCGATTGCAAGCATGCAGGAAGCATACTTGTCCAATCGAAAGGCTTTCCCTTCATGGGGAACTTGTGGCAGCAAAATTTGGTACTCAAAGCAAGCATGCAGGCAGCATGCTTGGTGAGTCGAAGGGTTTGCCTTGTATGGGGCACTTGTGGCCAACAAACTTGGGATTCAAAGCAAACATGCAGGCAGTGGAAGACACAAACGAAGCCTGCAACAAGAAGTCACATGCCCAGACTAAAGAGGCACGCTGGCAGCATATTTTGAGCAATCGAAGGAGGTGCAAAGTCCATGAAGGGGGCTGAATCGAAGGAGGCCTATTTTTCTCCAAATTTGTCAAAATGTTATTTTTATCTATTTTCTCCCTTTTTGACAGTTTCCTTTTAATTTTGGTACTGGAAAGTCCCAATGCACTTGTGCAAGCTTGAATCCTGAGAATCTTTGTGAGAAAAGCCTTGAGAATTGAGAGGGAAAATTTTGGAGTACAACAGGAGGAATCACTTATAATCCATGTTTGGCGTTGCGACAGTTTGGTTATGCTAGAAGGGATGGTCCTCACGTCACTCTCGTCCAAGGAATCGCATTTGACTATGAGAATGATGTTCAGGGTTATCGTAAGAGGTTCATTCGAGCTTGGGGCATGATAAACAGAGTTGATAGCAAGACACTAGGGCACAAGACTTCCATCCCTCTTGAGTGTTACCTCAAATGGGTGCAAGCTCGTACTCAATGTTTTATGATGCCTTACCCTGCAATCTTACCTATGATTATGGAGCCAATTGCTAAGGGAGACACTCCTTACATTGTTCTTCATCCTGACATGCCAACTGATTTTGAGGAGCTACAGAATTCCTGGATCCAACTTAAAGAAGAACGGAATACCTTGGAAACCCAATTTTAATCCAGCGAGAAGAAGGTTTTAGAACTCACCAGGTTACTTCACGAGGAGAAGAGTATAAATGCTTACATTGCACCAAAGAGGATGTGTCGGTGGCAAGATTGAGTCTCTTTACTTAGAGAGTTATTTTTTCTTTGTTACCTCCTTTGTAAGCCCAAGAGGAATTATGGTGACTGATAAAACTTCTTAATGCAATTAACATTTGTTCCCTTTCTGTTTAAGCAAATTTAAGCCTTAGAAATCCTTGAAAACATTGCATACATATATCATACATATCATTGCATAAGCAGGTTTCAAAGCAGGTTTCTCATCTTCTTTGTTGTTTATTTCAACAATGGCTCTCGAACAAACAGTGAAGGATCTACAGACTCAAAATGCTACGTTTCAAAAATTATCATGGCTCTGGCCAAGGGGCAAGAGGAACTGGAAGCCCTGATTGTGAAAGAGAAGACTAAGAAATCAAGGAAGACAACAGGTGGTGTGGTGAATTTGGGAACGAGGTTCAAAGGATCGTTAAGGCAAGTGGTTGAGTTAACATCTTCGTCAAAAGAAGGAGACAATCAAGAAGGGGAGACAAGAGAGGAAGACCCCAGCCCAAGGGAATTTGATAATGAGACTGACTATAATGAAGAGAAGTACCCTCCGGCCGATGAAAAATACAAACAGCTGGAAGAACGTCTAAGTGCAATGGAAATCCAGAAGGTGCCTGGGCTGGATTTTGAAGAGCTGGGTTTGGTTTTTGGGGTTGTCATCCCGCAGAAGTTCAAGGTGTCGGTGTTCTCCAAATGTGATGGGGTTTCATGTCCCAAGATGCACCTCTGATCTTATGCAAGGAAGATTCAGCCTCACAATGCTGACAAGGACTTATGGGTCCAATTCTTTCAAGATATACTATCTGGAACTTAACTAGAATAGTTCTACCAGCTGGAAAGGACCAACATTCGTAATTGGGAAGACTTGGCTGCTGCTTTCTATATGCAGTATCAGTATAATGCAGACCTTGCTCCCACCTGTACACAACTCCAAAGTATGTCTATGGGTTCGAGTGAAGGTTTTAAAGACTACGCTCAGAAGTGGAGGAACTTAGCAGGAAGAGTCCAACCCCCCTGTCTGATACAGAGTTAGTGGATATGTTTTTGGGTACCATATCTGGTCAATTTTTGAATCATCTGATTGGAAGCTCTTCAGCTAGTTTTACTGAGCTGATCTTGACGGGAGAAAGAGTGGAAGCTTGGATTAGGAGTGGCAAGATTCAAAAGGATGCATCCTCTAGTACTGTAAGGAAGCCATTTTCTAGGAAGAAGGAAGTCAGTGCCACTTATAGCCAAGGGAATCAGGGCAGAACTGAACACCATCTAGCGGCAGGGGCTGTTATGATCTCTAAGCCTGCACCTACTCAACAACGAAACAATCATCCCAGAGCATAAAGACCTATAAGACAATTCACCTGGATAAATATGACTTTGTCTCAAGTGTTGCCTCACCTACTGAAATCCGATCTGGTTACTTTGAGGGAATCTCCTAAGAATTCCAACACCGCATCTCCTCACTATAACCCAAATGCTCGTTGTGCTTACCATTCAGAAAGTCTAGGCCATGATACCAACGACTGTTGGGCTTTGAAAAACAAAGTGCAAGACCTTATTGAAGCAAATGAGATTGAATTTGAAGCTTCTGAGATTCCCAATGTTATCACTGCTCCTATGCCCAAGCACGGGTGTGGTGTTAATGTTGTTGACAATGATGCGTTCATTACTTCTGTTGAGGAACTTGTTTCTCCTCTCATGACCGTTAAGTGGAACTTATTGAAAGCCGGTTTATTTCAGGGCTGTGGTGAAGGTTGCCACTTATGTTTATCTCTACTGACTGGTTGTCATTTGTTGAAGGCAGGTGTTCAGCACCTGATGGATGATAGAGAGATTTTGTTTGAGAAGAGTCCCATCCCGACTGTTTCTTGTAAGGATGTTTCAATCATAACTATTTCCGCCAATCCTCCTAGGGTCTCCACCAAAATACCTATCATGATTCCATCTACTCCAAAGTTGGCTCCTCTGATCATCACCATGCCAGGGCCAATCCCATACTCCTCGGACAAGGTTGTTCCTTGGAACTATGGGGATGACATCTACTACCACGGCGTCAAGCAAGACCTAATGGCTGTGAAAGACCAAGTCTCTGAAAATAGTGATCCCGACATCAGCAACATCGTTGGGACCAGTAAAATAAAAAGAAGTGGAAGAGTGTTCTCCCCTGAGATTTCTCCTCCAAAAGTCGTTACTAGTCTTGTGATCATTCCTACTGTTGTTCCTGCTGATACTACCACCACAATTCATGTGATTACCCCTGTTGCCACCCCTATCACCGAGTCGGCCGAGACTCAGGGCAAAGACATATTAATTGATCCTGTCTAGACGAAGGCGCATTCAGAATCTATCCTAGAGGCTTCCAAGAAGGAAATGGAAGAAATCTTGAAGATTATAAAGAAGAGTGACTACAATGTGGTCGATTAGCTGAGGCAGACCCCTTCTAAGATTTCAATGTTAGCCCTACTATTATGCTCCGAAGCTCATGCAAAGGCTTTGGTGAAATTCCTTAAAACTGCCCATGTGCCACAAGAAACCTCCGCTGACCAATTTGAAGATTGTGTGGCCAGTTTGACGGCTGATAATGGTTTGGGTTTTTCTGATGTTGATTTAACACCCAGAGGGAGAAAACACAATGATGCGTTGCATGTTTCCGTCGAATGAATGGGCACTACTTTGGCTCATGTTCTAGTAGATATTGGTTCATCATTGAACGTGCTTCTCAAGAAGCCTCTAGATAGATTAGACTGTGAAGGTTTGACCCTGAAACCCAACAACATTATAGTGAGGGCTTTCGATGGGTCGAAAAGAATGGTGCACGGGGAGGTGGACATCCCCATTAAAGTTGGTTCTCAGAACTTTGACTCCACCTTCTACGTGATGGATATTAGGCCATCTTATTCTTGTTTGTTGGGTCGCCCTTGGATCCATGGGATGGGAGCTGTCACGTCTATTCTGCATCAGATGATGAAATATCTGGTAAAAGGAAAGATTGTCACGATACATGGTGAAGAAGAATACATGGTAAGCCACTTGAATTCCTTCAGGTATATGGAAATGGATGGCGAGTTCATCGAGACTCCATGTCAGAACTTCGAAGAGGTGCCTCAGGCTATGGCTGCAACTGAAATTGTCACCAATATTCTGAAGATCACCAGACCTCCCTTGAAGATGGCTTCTCTCAAGGACGCCAAAGCAATTATTGAAGAAGGTGGGTGTACCATCTAGGGCCAACTCCCTAATATTCCATACAAATCTGATAAGTTTGGTTTGGGTTTCTCTTCAGGGGCTCAAAGGGCTGTTCGTCATGCTCGTGCTGGAGGACCTCCCCTATGCATCAGCAATCATAGGGTCAACGCCTTAGAAGACAGTGATGGTGACTATGACATGGATAGCTGGATCTTCCCTACTACCAACGATGGACCCAGTAACTGGGAGGAAAAAGAATTTGTACCAATTACTTTTATTTATAAGTAATTGCCTTTCTTGTTTTCGAATATGTAATAAACAATATAAACTTTATGGCCATGTGTCTTACCGGGGTACAATGGTTTATTTGTGAGGGTTATCATGTTTCAATCTCATATGTCATTAATAAAGCATTAGATGTTTATGCATACAAATTTTGCGCTCTCTGTTTTTCTTTTCTGCTTTTTACTTTGTCTATGTAGCTATGCTCTTACACACACTCACGTATTAAACTGCAGATCCATATCCACTCTGGATCCCAGTGATAACAGTTCTGCTATTACCGGTTATGACTTTGAAAATCCGATCAACCAAGCCGAGGACGAAGGTGAGGAAGATTGTGAGGTACCCGGAGAACTTGCTAGGCTGTTACAGCAGGAAGAAAGGGTTATACAGCCTCATGAATATCCATTTGAGACAATAAACTTGGGAACATAAGAGGACGGGAAAGAAGTCAAGATAGGTGCAAATTTGGAGCTTAGTGTCAAACAGCGATTGATACAGATGTTGCATGATTATGTTGAGATCTTTGCCTGGTCGTATGAAGACATGCTAGGACTAGACATGGATATTGTGGTTCATCGTCTGCCAACTAAAGAAGATTTCCCTCCAGCAAAGTAGAAGGTCCGTCGTATGCGCCCTGAAATGTCAGAGAAGACCAAAGTAGAGGTGATGAACCAGTTCAATGCTGGATTCTTAATTGTCACCTCTTATCCCCAATGGGTTGCTAACGTAGTTCCAGTGCCCAAAAAGGACGGCAAGGTACAGATGTGTGTGGACTACAGAGATTTGAACAGGGAAAGCCCCAAGAATGACTTCCCGCTTCCCTACATTGACGTTCTGGTTGACAACACCGTGCAGCATAAGATCTTTTCCTTCATGGACGGTTTCTCTGGTTACAATCAGATCAAGATGGCACCCGAAGACATGGAGAAGACAACCTTCGTCACACAATAGGGCACTTTCTGCTACAAAGTGATGTCGTTTGGATTAAAGAAAACCGGGGTAACCTATCAGCGAGCCATGGTAGCTCTATTTCATGACATGATTCACTATGAGATAGAGGTATATGTTGATGACATGATATCCAGGTCTAAAACTGAAGAAGAGCACTTTGATCATCTATAAAAGTTGTTTGATAGGTTGAAGAAGTACAAGCTGAGGTTAAATCCGAACAAGTGCACCTTCGGGGTAAGGTCTGGTAAACTCCTAGGTTTCATTGTTAGTGACAAGGGCATTCAGGTAGACCCTGCAAAGGTAAAGGCTATACAAGAGATGCCGACTCCTCGCACTGAGAAGTAGGTTAGAGGCTTCTTGGGACACCTAAATTACATTGTCAGGTTCATTTCCTATTTAACTGCTACTTGTGATCCAATCTTCAAACTCCGGAAGAAAGATCAAGTGGTAAAATGGAATAACGAATGCCAGACTGCCTTCGAAAGAATCAAAGAATACCTTCAAGAGCCTCCAATTTTGATGCCTTCGATTGAAGGAACACCTTTGATAATGTACTTAACAGTGCTAGATAATTCAATGGGGTGTGTGTTGGGGAAACATGACGAGTCTGGTCGAAAAGAGCACGCAATATACTACCTTAGCAAAAAATTTACTGACTGTGAAACAAGATACTCACTGCTGGAGAAAACATGTTGCGCTTTGGAATGGGTTGCTCGTCGACTGAGACAGTATATGTTGACCCACACTACTTTGTTGATATCTAAGATGGACCTGATCAAGTACATCTTCAAGAATCCCACTCTCTCCGGAAGAATAGCAAGATGGAAAATGATCCTGACAGAATACGATATCTAATACACGACCTAGAAAGTAATCAAAGGAAGTGTACTAGCTGATCATTTGGCTCATCTGGATATGGATGACTACCAGTCCATGAATTTTGAGTTCCCGAATGAGAATATTATGTTAGTGACTGACTATGAAGAACCTGTACCAGATGAAGGACCTGAGGAAGGATCCCGATGGACTATGGTTTTTGACGAAGCTTCCAACGCACTCGACAATTGTATCAGTGTTGTAATCATATCCTCCGAGGGTTATCACACTCCCTTCACCGCCAGATTATATTTCAACTGTACCAACAATATGGCGGAGTATGATGCATGTATCATGGGTCTCAAAGTTGCTATTGACCTAAGGATCAAGTTCATGAGTGTATTCAGGGATTCATCCTTGGTAATAAGTCAAATCAAAGGGGAGTGGGACATGAAACACCCTAATCTCATCCCTTACAAAGAATATGTGTTGACATTGCTTCCACGCTTTGAAGAAGTCACCTTTGAACATTTTCCACGAGAAGAGAACCAGTTAGCGGACACGCTAGCTACTATGTCATCCATGTTCAAGGTCAGATGGGACAACGAAGCTCCTCGGATCACCATTGAGAGGTTAGATGAACCAACATACTGCTATGAGATTGATACTGAAGAAGTAGCAGACAAACCTTGGTTTCATGAAGTGAAAAGGTATCTCGAGGCTCAAGAATATCCTGAGGGGGAGTCTGTCAATGATAAGAAGTTTCTGAGAAGGTTCTCCGTAAAGTTCTTCCTCAGTAATGGAATCCTCTATAAACCCAACCATGATCTACTTTACTTTGGTGCATAGATAAGAGCGAAGCAGAGAGAATTATGGTTGATTTACACAAAGGTACCTTTGGGGCCCATTCTAGTGGACATACCATGGCTAAAAAGATCCTACGGGCAGGATACTATTGGTCAACTATGGAAGCAGACTGTTATCAACATTCCCAAACTTGTCACAAATGTCAGATTTATGCTGATAAAGTACATGTACCTCTGGTTCCTTTGAATGTCTTGACGGCTCCCTGGCCCTTTGCAATGTGGGGCATTGACATGATCGGAGAGATTAGACCTACCGCTTCCAATAGGCATCGCTTCATCCTAGTGGCCATTGATTACTTCACGAAGTGGGTCGAGGCTGCCTCTTGTGCTATTGTTACCAAGAATGTTGTGGTGCAGTTTATCAAGCATAACCTGATTTTTCGGTATGGTGTGCCAGAGAGAATCATCACAGACAATGGTATAAATCTCAACAATACAATGATCACCGAACTCGGTAAACAATTCAAGATCCAGCATCATAATTCTTCCCCTTACCGGTCGAAGATGAATGGCTCTATGGAGGCTGCTAAAAAGAATATTAAGAAAATCATACAGAAGATGACGGTGACATACAAAGACTGGCATGAGATGTTACCATTTGCTCTTCATGGTTACCGCACCTCAGCATGTACGTCAACAGGGGCAACACCTTATTCTCTGGTATATGGTACGGAGGTTGTCCTGCCTATTGAGATCTAGATCCCTTCTCTGAGAAACATGAAGGATGCAGGTTTGAATGAAGATGATTGGATCTAGACTCGACTTGACCAACTGAATCTGATTGATGAGAAAAGGCTTACTGTTGTCTGTCATGGTCAGATATACCAAAATCAAATGATCAAGGCTTTCAACAAAAAGGTCATACGTCAAGTATATCAAGTGGGTTATCTAGTAATCAAGTGCATCATACTGCCACAAGGTGATCCCAAGGGTAAATGGACTCCCACGTACGAAGGGCCATTTGTAGTCAAAAGCATATTTTCCGGTGGAGCCATGATTCTAATCACCATGGATGGTGACGACCTTCCTCACCCTGTTAATGCGGACATAGTGAACAGATACTACGTGTAAATAAAGACCCGCCAGGTTGACTGTCCTAGGCAAAAATAATGGAATCCCTGCAAACCAAAAGGGTTCGGGCAAAAATTAGCGATAAATAAAAAATAAAATCTATACACCCGGCAAGCCAAAAACCTAATAAGGCGGCTTGGGCAAAAAAGGGTATCCCGGTGGACTGAAAACCTGAAAGGGCGATCCAGGCAAAAGTTAGGGATTTGAAGCGTACAACTTTGTCCCATTGGATCACCTTGCGACCAGACTTCAGTATCAACTATCAAGCTCAAACGGTACCGATCGTCCAATCAGCTTTGGACAAGTAGCAAAGTGATAAGACGCTCAAGGACATAGGGGCAATAGCAGAAATGAAACTCAATGGGATTATTACACATATATGTTTTCTCTTTGTACATTATTTTGTATAGTTTTCATTTTCACGGCGGCATGCTCCTACTAGAACGTCGGTCTTTTTGTACAAAATGCTTGTCATAGGCAAACTTCAAAAATCAATACAAATCATTTCTTTGAAAGTACAAAACTATTTGTTTTCTATTTTTTCTGTCTTGTTTTGCAAAAACATGATTTTGACATATGCATTTGAATATGATTACTGTTCATAAATACTTGCATAGAAAACAGAAACATAGTTGCTAATGACTTTAAGAAATAGGGCAAAGTCTAAAATGCCATTTGTAGTCTCGACAATTACTCTTTCGAGAAGGCACATGGGCATCCTCCTGTCACGTCCTCAGCATACGACCCCGTGACATCTATGTTCCCCACAGAGTAGAAAAAACCAAAGTTTTGATCTCTTCTCCACAAGCAGGAATTACCTCCTCCAACAAAGTTCCCTCAGAGAGCTGAAATATGTATTCCCCACCTGAGCTTTATAACCTTAAAAATTTTATAAAACCTCCTCCCTAGTATAGTTTATTTCTCTAATTGCGGAAGTTTATTCCCCAACAGAGTTTATTTTTCTACATCAGAAAAACCTTCCAACAAAGCATTATCTCTCTCCACAGAGTCAATCCCCGACAGAATATTCTCAAACGGAAAGGGGAAATCCCCAACAAATCATATACATTCATCATCCCCAGCGGAAATGAAGGATTCAGTTTCCAAATACTCTTCAGTAGTATTTTGGGATTTACTTTCCCATACTAAGATATATCGAAATAGCACCCCATATTCATACATCATGGCATGCGTATACACATCGCATACAGCATTATCTCATTTATTTTTTAGAACATCATCACAATGCATTTCATACATCATGACATTGCATACGACTAACTCTTTACCATTTTCAGGAAAGATCAAATAAACAAACTCCGCTGACTACTTATGTGGCATGGTAGTCTTCTCAAAAGCTACGTCTGATGAAGGGCTAGTTCAACATTTTCCTCAGAAAGATGTCCTCACAAGACCTTCTCTGGTTCAGTTAGATCGATACTAAGATCTTTCTGATTTCTATTCCGGTTGAAGATAATCCAAGACTTTTATCTAGTTCAATTGAATCAATACTAAGATTCTTCTAATTTTCATCCCAGACGGAGTTAATCCAAGACCTTCCCTGGTTCAGTTTGATCAATGCTAAGATCTTTCTGATTTCTATTCCAGTTGAAGATATTCCAAGACTTTTGTCTGGTTCAGTTAAATCAATACTAAGATTTTATAATTTCCATTCCAGTCAAAGTTAATTCAAGACCTTCTCTGGTTCAGTTAGATCGATGTTAAGATCTTTCTGATTTCTATTCCATTTGAAGACAACTCGAGACCTTTCTCTGGTTCAGTTAAATCGACACCAAGATTTTTCTGATTTCTATTCTAGTTAAAAAAACTGCAAAGCCTGAAGTTCGACCAGATAGCAGTTAATTTCACGTTTCCCCAGTAAAGCATTGTGAAGCCTGGAATACAACCAGATAGCAGTCAGCCTTATTATCCTTAGCAAGTCACTATGAAGCCTGGATCCTGACCAGATAGCAGTTCACTTCTATATCTTCAATCAAGATATGACTCCCTAGTAGAGTAATGGACAACTGAAGCTCCTAAAATGTATTTCCCGAACAAAGACCAACATTCCTCAGCGGAGTCCTCCTCAACAACAGGAATAAGAACCCTCACAAAGGAATATCTCATGAAATCAACATTTCTCCAGATGGCATCTTTAAACCCATCTCCGACGATCTTCCGTTATCTTTTCCATATGGCATCTGTAAGCCCATTCCCTATGTTATCTACACAGTCAAGTATCATTTCAGACGAGTGCAAATTTCAGGGCATTCTAGTGTTCAATCATCTTCCATCTTCAGATCACGAAAGGCAGACCAGCCAATCTACATCCTCGGGTTTAAGAAGATTGAACAGGGGCAGTTGTTGTACCCCAAAATTTGCCCTCTCCTTCTACTCAAGACATGTCCTTTGAGATCCCCAACTTGCCTTAGGATGACTAAGAATTGACCAGGCAAATTCTCCTCCTAAGGCAATGAACCTCAACTAGGGTTTCAATTTTAAGAAAGATTTGTGAGCTCCAATGATCTCATATGCTACACGTGGTCCTAATATGTCCATAAGATCATCCATGATAAATTTCATGCCTTGCACAATAAGTTTACTCAGTCAACTGCTCAAATGCCTGGAAATCAACTATACTAGGTCAAAAGTCAATTGAGGCCCAAATACAATCAAACTTCAAGATTTTTGGTCAACATCAACATTTTGAAGTAATATCCATCATTTGATCAAGGGTTGATCATGATTCCTCAAGAAATGCTCCAAACTCATCAAAAGTCAAAAATGGCAAATTAGGGTTTCTATAGGAAAAGTCAACCAAACTTTGACCAAGCATAACTTTCTCATACTTTATCAGAAATTTTTCCACCAAGGCTCATTTTGAAGAGAATCCAATTCCCTACAACTTCTCTTCATCCCTCAAGTTCAAGAAATTCCCCAATCAAAAGATACAAGCTCATACATTATAGATCCTTTCAAAAAGTCAACAAAAACACCTTTTAGGTCAAAGCTCCTTACATGAACATGGAAGATCAAATTGAGATAAAACTAAAAGGTTGTTTAGAGGACATCCTAAGCTCTCTAAGAAGTCAAAGAACACCCTCTTAGGGTTAAAATTGAGAGAGATGTGCATTGTTAAAGTTGACCAATTTTTGGAAAAGTGCATGAAGCCAATATTGACCAAACTTGATTTTTTTTCCAAATGGGTCCATCTTTTCATGTTTGAAACTTAGTTCCAACATGGCCCACGAACTTTGAGCTCATTCACACATTTTTTTATTACATATATTATTTATTTTGATATTTTATCTATTAAAATACAAAATTAAATAAATAAATAAAAGAAATAATGTAAGATATGATTTGAGAATCTTTTTCTCATCAAATAAGGGATAAGATAGGCTGGCATATCAAGGCAAAAATGCATGGGACAAAAGGAGAAGGAGGTCTTCTTGTTTTAGCAAGTTTTGAATCAAATCTTTATGCTTTAAAAAACATGATCATAATTGATTCTTTTTGTTGTGTTTTAACCTAATGGGATTCACTATATGTACATGACAATATGCCAAGCCCAAGGACGTGAAAGATGCCTCCACAAACCCTAGAAAATTCTAAATTTTCTCAAAGAGAGGTGCAACTTGTATCACACGATCCAGCGATCCTTAATCTATTCCAGGCCATTATTACCGTGAGGTTCCCAGTAACTTGTTTCAACCATTACTCAAGTCAGATCGTGCCCATAATCTCTTCTTCAAGTGTCACCGGTCTGGTATGCTTTCGTAATTTCAAACCTTTTGATCATGCAATATAAATGAATTATTTGTACATACATGTGTTCATGCTAATATTTGTGACTATCTATAACCATTATATGTGAGATCTAACACAAGGATGAAGGTTTGCCATTTTAGGGAAAAGCTTCAGTCAAACTTTTCAATGATACAGGGACTTTCAGACAAGACAAACCCCACAATCAAATTCGCGAGGACCTAATTAGTCCAGTAGGGTTGTTTTTATGTTTGTTTTCATTAAAATTCGTAGGTTTGGATTTTTGTTCAAACGGAGAAGGTGATTGGAACCACCATCTAGGGTGGTTTGATCGACCAAGGACTTTGCATGGCATATTAGGATTCTGTGATTGGTTTGTTTAAATATCAGGCCCCACTTTGGGCGTGCGTGTTTTAGAGTCAGCATTTAGGACCAGTTTTAATATTTAATCAATTGGTTGTGGTTGGGTTAATGGAAGTATCACCGTCCCGATGGTAGAGGTTCCAGGCTTAAGGATTTGTTATGGGCAAGGGTAGGGGTTCGATCCCTGCCTCTTGCGTTTTTTTTTTCTGAATTATTCTTGCAGATCCAATGTTCTAGGGGCAAGCGTTCATACCATGTGTCATCAGATCATCACCATCAGATCATCATAACATCAGATCCAACGCTCTAGATCTGAGTGTTCATGATAGACCCTCAAGGGAACAACACCACTGAACCATGCGCAGGAGTCTGGGCTAGCAATTTGGGCCTGGATAATTTCAAACGTGCACCCCCTCAAATTGCATCATACATCAGGCCCATTTTTTAAATTTCTTTATTCTTTTTTTTTTGTTTATTTTTTTTTAAAAAAATCAGAAAATCATAAATAAAAAATAGGACTTAGGGTTTTTTTTAAGAAAAAATGAATTTTTTGCAAATTAATTTAATTAACTTTAATTTGTTTTCTTTAATTTAAAATTAATTAGAGATTAGGTTAAATTCCAAATTTTTTATACAATATTTAATAAGCAATTAGATCTTAGGGTTTCAAACGTAGGCCAGTCTTAATTTTTTTGCGCGTTATTATTTTTCATACGATTATTTTTTATTATGTAATTGTGCCCGGCTTGTAATAGTTTAATTAGGGGTTTTTAATTTCCGCATTTTACTTTCAGTCATTATTTATGTATCTACACCAAAGCCTTGTAATAGCCGTAGGAACTTTATTTCTCGCCTTTATATTTCTTATATGCTTGTATATAAATTGTTAGTAAATTAGGCGTGCATGACAAGAATTAATCAATCAACCATTAGATCACTAACCTTAAGATAAAATATCTGAAAAAAGCACATTGTTTCACACTTGAACCCCTAGGGTATTTCCCACTTTGGTTTCCTTCGGAAATGGTCATGTCCCTCGAACATAGGGATACTCTTAGCAAAGACCCTCAAGTTTAAAAGTCATCATAAAGATCATGGTTCCTTAATGTCCCTCAAGTTTCCTATGAGAAATGATCTTGTCTCTCGATGTTGCCTATATGATGACAGTCCCTTTGAAATGCTAAGGTATCTCTACATGTTGCATTCAATGACCATAAACGTCCCTTTCGATAGTCCCTAAACATCCAACGATAGGGCTACCTACTCACTAATAGTAGGATAGCACTATCTAAAGGAAAGGAGGAAAAGAACGCCTTTTTCGAGTAGGTAGATAGTTGTTAAGTACTTGCTCAAAATCTGATTCCTCTTTACACTTACACACTTTCAAAAAAATTTCTAAAAAAAACGCTTTATCACACTCTTGAGGGCTGATACAAGAGTTATCATAAAGCAAACAAAATCTTTCAAAACACACAAATACGAAAACAATTTTAAACAATGAGCAAGTACATAAGAGCCCGTGGAAAACCACGGATGGCAAGGGTGCTAACACCTTCCCTTTCCATAATCTACCCCCCTTACTCAGAAAATCTCGAAAAAGTTCTTTTCTGTTATTTTCACCCTTTCCTTTGTTGGATAAAAGAAAAGTCGGTGACGACTCTTGCTTACCGTAACATTTGCGAATACAAATGCAAAACCAGTATTAACACTCGATTCTGCCACCGTATTGTTAGAACAATGTTTGAATCTACTACCCTAAGTTAAAGTTTTGATGATAACAAAATGCAAGATTATATAAATTGTATGATTTATGTAAGACACATATGCTATCTAAAAATTATGTTTTGTTTTACAGAAACTCTGATGAGTATCAGCATGAGAACATCATCATCAGCATCAGAAGATGATATATCAACATCAGCATCAGAAGATGTTATATCAGATATCAGAATCAGAAGATCAAAGCATGTGCTTACGCTGAAGCTTGATGAACAGATCTGCGCGTAACATCTAAACTTTGATCAAGACCACAACGCTTCATCAGCATCTAGCAGCGTCAGAATAAGCCAAAGCCAGAACACGCTTTATTGGCAACGGTACTGTGCATTCAAGATCATTTATTTTCAACGGCATTATTCAAGACAAGATCTTCTAAGTATGGAAAGAATGTTATTGGCATTGAAACGGAATTATTGATCCAACGTACAAATTCCAATGCTATATAAACAAGCAAATGAGGAATGGATTGGCTAATGCTCTACAAATTTCTACACGCCTAAAGCAATCATCATCATCCTCATTCTCACAGTTTGCTAAATCTCTCTAAATAATTATTCTATTGTTTTAGCATTTTAGTTCTATTAAGCTCAAATTGTGTAGTATCACAGTTGTGATAAACCGTTTTGTAGAAACATTCATACACACTCTTTGTTCATTTATCTGTAAGTAAGATTTCCTTGAGAAACCGGATTATGGTTTAGACTCAAGAAGGATTTAGTAGTTGTTAAAGCATTTGTAATATTCAGTTGAATATAGTGGATTAAGACCTCGTTGGAGAGAGGCGAAATCACCTTGACGGGTGGACTGGAGTAGTTTGAGATCAAACGAACCAGGATAAAAATAACGTGTTGTCTGCAATTGTTTTTCAAGTTTTACAATTCAACCCCCCCCCCCCTTCTTGTGTTTTTCACTTCTTCAATTGGTATCAGAGCGCCTGGTTCTGAGCTAAAACACTTAATCGTGTCAGTACAAGATCCAGCGTCAGAAAAACACAATGGCAGGAACATACCAACACAGCAGCAACGACAACAATGAAGATAGAGACAGATTCAGCGGGAAACCTCCAGTCTTTGATGGAGAGAATTTTGATTACTGGAAAGACAGAATCGAAAGCTTCTTTCTGGCACATGATGCTGATCTGTGGGACATGGTGACAGATGGATACACGAACCCAGTGAATGCAAGCGGTCAGAAGATTGACAGGAAAGCAATGTCTGATCAACAAAAGCGTGACTTCAAAAATCACCACAAGGCCAGAACTATTCTTCTCAGTGCCATCTCTTACGCTGAATATGAAAAGATATCTAACAGAGACACAGCAAAGAACATGTTTGACTCACTCAGAATGACGCATGAAGGCAACATCCAGGTCAAAGAAACTAAAGCTCTTGCGCTCATTCAGAAGTATGAGGCATTCAAAATGGAAGAAAGTGAATCCAGTGAAACAATGTTCTCTAGATTCCAAATTCTGGTGGCTGGTCTCAAAGTTCTGGACAAAGGGTATTCTACTGCTGATCATGTCAAGAAGATCATCAGAAGTCTGCCAAAACAGTGGAGGCCAATGGTTACAGCGCTGAAGCTAGCTAAAGATCTCAACAAAATATCTCTGGAGGAACTTATCAGCTCCCTCAGAAGTTATGAGATAGAGCTAGAAGCTGATGAACCTCAGAAGCAAGGTAAGCCTTTAGCATTAAAATCTAACAGAAAATCTGAATCTAAAGTTTTGCAGGCTGTTGAAGAAACATCTGATGGGTCCTCATCAGAAGAAGACGAACTTTCCCTCCTCTCTAGAAGAGTGAACCAACTATGGAAGCAGAGGCAAAAGAAGTTCAGGAATCCCAGAAGATCTGATCAGAACGAGTCCTCTTCCAGATACAGAAGGTCAGACTCTTCCTCTGGATACAGAAGATCTGAAGGCTCCTCAGGAAGCAGAAAGCCAAATACCAAGGACATCACTTGCTATGAATGCAACGAGCAAGGACACTACAAGAGTGATTGTCCAAAGCTTCAGAGGGAAAATCCCAAAAAGATGTTTGGAAGAGAAAAGAAGAAAAGTCTCATGGCTACATGGGATGACTCTGACTCGTCTGAAGCTGACTCAGAATCAGATGATGAGAGAGAAAACATAGCTCTCATGGCCAACATATCAGAAGACAGTGAAGCTTCTGAATCAGATTCTGAATCAGACACCAAAGAGGTATTTCCTGATTTTGCAGTTAATTTTACTAAGGCTGAACTTGCTGAAAGCCTTAACAAAATTCTGGAAAGATACCAGCAAATCAGAGTTAAATTCAGAATCCTGAAAAGGAATCTTGAGTCTGACTTTGATAAAACTGAGAGTCTTAAATTGGAAAATTCTGAGTTGAAAAATAAAGTTTTAGAATTAGAAAATCTTTTACAAAACTCTCAGAAGGAAACAATTTCTGAAACTCCCAGTGCTGATGAGATCATCAAGGAGTATGATCACAGCTTTCAGAAGTTCCTTGCTAAAAGCATAGATAGAAGCAAAATGGATTCAATGATCTATGGAGTTAGCAGAAACGGCAGAAAGGGAATAGGATACCAAGGTAAGGTACCTACACAAAAGAATGCCATGGATTTAATTATTAAACGCACTCCTCTGAATTCACATTTTGTGTATGGTCATACACATGATATTAAATACACTAGTAGTAATTATTTTGTGAAACCAAAATTCAACCAGAGTTTTGGTAATGCTAACCAATCAGGACCCAAGAAAATATGGGTACCTAAGGATAAAATAATACATGTTGCAGATATCTTTAGCAGCGAATCAGAAACACCAGTCATGGTACCTGGACTCTGGCTGCTCACGACACATGACGGGAAGAAGGCATATGTTCCAAAGCCTGGAACTTAAGCCTGGAGGCCACGTAGGCTTTGGAGGCAATCAGAGGGGAAAGATCATTGGCTCTGGAACAGTAGGTAATGGAAATCTTCCCTCTATAAATAATGTTCTGCTAGTAGATGGATTAATGCATAATCTGTTATCCATAAGTCAATTAAGTGATAACGGTTATGATATAATCTTTAATCAAAAATCATGTAAAGCTGTTAGTCAGAAAGATGGGACTATCCTGTTTAATGGAAAGAGGAAAAACAACATTTACAAAATCAAACTTTCTGAACTGAAAAGTCAGAATGTAAAGTGTCTTCTGTCTGTTAACAACGAGCAATGGATCTGGCACAGAAGATTGGGGCATGTTAGTATGAGAAGAATATCTCAGATTAACAAACTCAATCTGGTCAGAGGACTTCCTAATTTGAAGTTCAATTCAGATGCTCTATGTGCAGCATGTCAAAAAGGCAAGTTTGCAAAACCTTCTTTCAAATCTAAAAATGTTGTTTCTACCTCTAAGCCATTAGAACTTCTGCACATTGACTTATTTGGACCAGTTAAAACTGCTTCAGTCAGTGGCAAGAAGTATGGGTTAGTAATCGTAGATGACTATAGCAGATGGACATGGGTAAAGTTCTTAAGACACAAGGACGAGTCACACTCTGTGTTTGTCACCTTCTGTAACCAAGTTCAGAATGAAAAGGATCTTAGAATCGTTAAAGTCAGAAGTGATCATGGTGGAGAATTTGAAAACAAAGATTTTGAGTCATTCTTTAATGACAAAGGCATTATGCATGACTTCTCTTGTCCTAGAACTCCCCAGCAAAATGGAGTTGTAGAACGAAAGAACAGAACATTGCAAGAAATGGCCAGAACCATGATCAATGAGACAAACGTTGCTAAGATCTTCTGGGCAGAGGCAATAAACACAGCGTGCTACATTCAGAATAGAATCTCTATAAGACCTATTTTGGAGAAGACTCCATATGAATTATGGAAGAACAGAAAGCCCAACATTTCATATTTTCATCCATTTGGATGTACTTGTTTTATTTTAAATACAAAAAATTATTTGAACAAGTTTGACTCTAAAGCACAAAAGTGTATTATGTTAGGATACTGTGAACGCTCAAGATGGTACAGAGTATACAATACAGAAACACAGATTGTGGAAGAATCAATCAGTGTTCATTTTGATGATAAGCTTGACTCTGAAAAGTCGAAGCAGAATGAAGTTTTTGCAGGTATGGAAATTGAATTCACAGGTTCTGAAGACAAGTCATCAGAAGCTCTCAACAAAGACACTCCTTCAACATCAGAAAGAGGCACTGCAAGTAATCCAGCAACATTTGTTGACTAACCTCGGAAAAGATTACCCAGAAGCAGCTTGGATCACCCAGAAGAAACTATCTTGGGAAGAAAGGAAGATCCAATCAGAACAAGAGCCAGCTTTAGAAACTCTGAAGAATCCCTCATGGGACTTGTCTCTCTGATTGAACCTTCTTCAATTGATGAAGCACTTCTGGACAACGACTGGATTCTAGCAATGCAAGAAGAGCTGAATAAATTCACCAGAAATGACGTATGGGATCTGGTTCCCAGACCAAAAGGATTCAACGTCATTGGAACAAAATGGGTGTTCAGAAACAAACTGAACGAACAAGGTGAAGTCATCAGAAACAAAGCACGACTGGTAGCACAAGGTTATAGTCAACAAGAGGGGATAGACTATACAGAAACCTTTTCCCCAGTCGCCAGGTTAGAATCTATCAGACTTTTAATTTCATTTGCTGTCAATAAAGGCATCACTCTGTATCAGATGGATGTCAAGAGTGCATTCTTAAATGGATATATAGAAGAAGAGGTTTATGTGCACCAACCCCCTGGTTTTGAAAATACAAAAAACCCAGAATATGTTTTCAAACTAAAGAAGTCACTATATGGTCTGAAACAAGCTCCCAGAGCTTGGTATGAAAGACTAAGTAACTTTCTGTTAGAAAAAGAATTCACCAGAGGGAAGGTGGACACTACTTTATTCTGTAAGTCAGTTAAGAATGACATCTTAGTCTGTCAGATTTATGTTGATGATATTATTTTTGGATCTACTAATCCTTCTCTTGGAAGAAAATTTGCTAAGTGTATGCAGGCAGAATTTGAGATGAGCCTCATGGGGGAACTGAAATTATTTCTGGGAATTCAGATCAATCAAACTCCAGAGGGAACTTACATTCATCAGAGCAAATACGTCAGAGAACTTCTGAAGAAATTTGATCTCTCAGAATGTAAGTCATCAAAGATTCCAATGCATCCCACGTGCATTCTGGAAAGAGAAGAGGTAAGCAAAAAGGTAGAACATAAGGTCTACAGAGGTATGATTGGTTCTCTTCTTTATCTGACGGCTTCAAGGCCTGATATTTTATTCAGCGTGTGTATTTGTGCAAGATTTCAATCAGATCCTAGAGAATCTCACTTAACAGTTGTTAAGCGAATTTTCAAGTATCTGAAAGGTACTACTAATCTGGGTTTATTTTATAGAAAATCTAGTGATTACAGCTTAGTAGGTTACTGCGATGCTGACTTTGTTGGAGACAGAGTAGAGCGTAAAAGTACTTCTGGAAGCTGCCAGTTTCTGGGAGAAAATATGATCTCTTGGTCCAGCAAAAGGAAATCCACAATTGCGCTATCAACAGCAGAAGCTGAGTACATAGCAGCAGCATGATGCAGTACACAAATGCTCTGGATGAAAAGTCAGCTTGAAGACTTCCAGATTTTTGAGAGTAACATCCATATACTCTATGACAATACTTCTGCCATTTGCTTGAGTAAAAATCGAATTTTGCATTCTAGGGCTAAGCATATAGAAATAAAACATCATTTCATTAGGGACTATATTCCGAAAGGAATTTTGAACTTAAAATTTATTGATACAGACCATCAATGGGCTGATATCTTCACTAAACCACTTTCTGAAGATAGGTTCACCTTCATTCTGAAACATCTCAGCATGAAGCTCTGCCCAGAGTGAAAAAGTTTTAATTATATATGTTAACCTTCAGAATTTGTTTTATTGTGAACTTCTGATCAATCTTCTTTCAGAAATATAGACATGCAGATTGTATCAGATTCTATCCTTAAAGATCTGAGCTTTACAGTTCAAGGATAGATGTGCTGTTCACGAAATGAAACAGATGTCATCCAGTTATCAGCTTATTCCTGAGGCAGAACACGCGTGCACGTCTCTGAACAAGCAAAACGCTGATTGGATGCATTGAGACACATGTCTTTGGTAACCGTTCCTAATATCTTTCTCAAATCCCCCAAAATCAGCAAGCATTAAATGCACGTAATCATGAGTTAATTCTCTCTCTTAAAACCGTTTACGTTTTCAAAACAATTTTTGAAACCTATTTAAACGCTTTAACCTCATTCATTAATTCTTTTACCGTCTCTTACAATCATCCAAATTTCTCTGCATTTTTAACTGTGTTCATCTTTCTCAAGAAAACCCCTTTTCACTTTTTCAAGTTTTTCTCAAAAATTTCCAGTGTGAACATGGTGTCCTCTAGTTCTGTTTCTGCAGGGTCCCAGCATGTTGCTTCTTCTGAACAGTACCAGGTTCCCTTCAGAACTCTGCTCACTCCTGTGAAGAACTTGGAAGTTCTATCTGAACTGATTGTGGATTTCTCCATTTTTAAGGAAAATGGGTTCGATTTGACTGAAGAAATTAGGGCACAAGGATGGGAAAGATACTTTGATAGGTTGGCGGGTCCAACGTTCCCAGTTTTGGTCAAAGAATTCTGGATTCATGCAACTTCATCAATGCATCAAGTTACCTCTTATATAATGGGCAAGAAGATTGTGATTACTGAAGATCACATTGCTAGGCTGATTGGGTACAGCGGTGGTGGAATCCACTGCATTTCCATGGCAGAAAGTTCTGGAAACACTGCCATAGTTGCTAGACATATCTTCGAGCATGGGGTTCCATCCAGCAAGATCAGAGATTTAAAGGATCAGCACAGAATCTAGGCAATGATAATCTTGGGTTGTTTCAACCATAGGAAGCCCACAAGCTCTCCAGACTATATCAACATAGATCAGCAATTT
Source organism: Vicia faba (assembly GCA_948472305.1). NCBI lineage: Eukaryota > Viridiplantae > Streptophyta > Magnoliopsida > Fabales > Fabaceae > Vicia > Vicia faba. Next base: position 419,948,242 of record OX451739.1, on the reverse strand, counting down.
CTGTTGTACTTCATTGCAAAGAAGACCAAGATCAACCTTGCTCAGATTTTGTTCAATCATCTGAAGACCAGCGTCAAGGAGACGAGAGAAGAAGAGAAGACCAAAAGGGATTGGATACCCTTTGGCAGACTAATATCAGATATTTTGACTGAGAATAGGCTGATAGAACATCTGACAGAGGTACAGGAAATAAGCACTCTGGAACCAGCAGTTGGCAAGCAGCTGAACGCCAAGAATCTGAAGAAGATGAAACTGATAGAGAATATCAGAAAGGAGCCCAGAGTCACTCCTCTTGCTGAAATCACCAGCAGAAGAGTCCCTCTGAGCGACTTTCCCTTATTCTCTGAGATAGACTTTAAGCCAGTCACAGTTCTCAGATACTTGGACGCGTGTAAAGCTGATGGGACAGATCCTGGTCTGAACCTTGAAGATATGCACAAGCCAACACCAGAGGTTGTTTTGAAGAAGAAGAAGAAGAGAAAGGCTGCTTCAGAAGGACCATCCCAGCAAACACCAAAGAAGAGAGATAAACCATCTTTTGTACATGTTTTAAATTCAAATTCATCTGTTGTACCAACATGATTCCAACACCAGCATCATATGAACTCCCAATTCCCACCATTGATGAAACCGAACCAGAGGCTGACCCTTCTGAGTCACTCACTCTCAGAAGATCCTGCACCAAACCCTTAAATCCAAAACCCACACCACTATCAGAACTTGACAAAATTATTGCTGAAATTGATCAACCTTCTTCCGCTCCCAACTCTGAAAATCCAAACACTCAACCAGAAAATCCCCCATCTCCACAACCAGAAACACCCCATTCACCTCAACCAGCATATACATTATCACCCATACCAGAAGAACCTCAACCAGAACCAGAAATTACTCAACATCCCTCTCCACAACCAGACCTTAATCCACCCTCACCTCATCCACCATCTCCACACTCTGAGCCTCAAAACTCTGAGCCTCATCACTCTAAACCTCCATCCCCTAAACATCACTCACCAGAACCATCTGATGTACGACCCCTAGCCGTACAATTTCCTAGTGGCATCACTGTCACTATGCCTCAGCTGCCATCCTCACCAGAAACTACCCCTCCTAATACTCCACATAGTCCAATAATTATTTCTGATTCTCCCACTCCCTCTCCCAAGCAAACTAAAGAAGACCACAGCAAAACCTTCATCGATCTCACAGTCCTTGACCGTTTTGCTGCCATCATAAATAAAACAGCCATTCCCAAACCAAAACTTCCAGATGTTGGTGCCAGCATCTTGAATTTTGAAACTAACATGCATAATTAGATTGCCTCTCTAAAGCAGGTTTGTCCGGGAATGATCGATCATGTTGCTTTAGACCAACTCTGGACACAGTTCAGAACATGGGTTCACGTTGAAAGCTTCAAGCTGCAAGACCTAAATTATGAACAGGCTCAACAGAACTTCAGCAAGCTGCTGAAAGAAGTTGAAGGACCTATCTTAAGTCAGCTGCAGAAGGAGAATGTGCTTCATCTGGACTGTGAACCATGGTCTGAAAAGCGTCCAGCAGTTCAACCAGCAGAAGAGCAGAAGACATCAGAAGATTTGGGTCAAGCAGAAGATATTCCATAAAGCTCTCAGAAGCTCCCTGATTCTAACATCTCTCAAGCTGCCTTGGACAGGAAGACCCTTGAAGAGCTGAAGCAGAATGATCTGCGTCTGCAGGCAAGGATGGATGAGAGTGATCAGATGATGAAGGAAAGGATGGCTGTTCAGGATAGCAAGATTGATGTTGTGGCCAGCGTGGTTAATCAGCAGAAGGAAACTACTGATCAGATTAAGACAATGCTTGAGGCCCTGTTCACACGCCTCCCTCCTAATCCTTAGATTTTTTTCCTTCTCGATATTTTCAGTATTTTTTCTTGCATCTCATATGTACTATTTTTTTTTGCTCTGAACTTAATACAAGCGGTTTTTCTGCACTGATTCTCTTAAAGTTTTTTTTCTCACTTCTTCAATTATTTTCACTTTTTGATTACTGACAAAAAGGGGGAGAAAGACTGATATTTTTCAATAACAGCTTACTGAGATAAAAGTCTCAAACATTCTAACACTCTGATATACTTGAATGTTTTTTCTCTACATAGCTTACAGGTACAAGAATCTGATGGACTCCAATACACTGAAGCTCTGATGTTCTGATGTTCAAAGAAAGTCAATGAAGATCTGATCCTAAAGAACTCATGGAATTAAAGGGAAGTAATAAATTCAGGGGGAGTATTTCCAATCTTAACTCTGATACCCCTATATCCATTATCTTCTTATCTGTGATAACTGCATATTTAATTCTGATACAATTTATTTAGTTATCTCTGATACTTTTCTCGTTAATTTTCAATTGAAAAAAATCTAGTTTTTGTCATCATCAAAAAGGGGGAGATTGTTAGAACAATGTTTGAATCTACTACCCTAAGTTAAAGTTTTGATGATAACAAAATGCAAGATTATATAAATTGTATGATTTATGTAAGACATATATGCTATCTAAAAATTATGTTTTGTTTTACAGAAACTCTGATGAGTATCAGCGTGAGAACATCATCATCAGCATCAGAAGATGATATATCAACATCAGCATCAGAAGATGTTATATCAGAAATCAGAATCAGAAGATCAAAGCATGTGCTTAAGCTGAAGCTTGATGAACAGATCTGCGCGTAACATCTAAACTCTTATCAAGACCACAACGCTTCATCAGTATCTAGCAACGTCAGAATAAGCCAAAGCCAGAACACGCTTTATTGGCAACGGTACTATGCATTCAAGATCATTTATTTTCAACGGCATTATTCAAGACAAGATCTTCTAAGTATGGAAAGAATGTTATTGGCATTGAAACGGAATTATTGATCCAACGTACAAATTCCAATGCTATATAAACAAGCAAATGAGGAATGGATTGGCTAATGCTCTACAAATTTCTACACGCCTAAAGCGATCATCATCATCCTCATTCTCGCAGTTTGCTAAAGCTCTCTAAATACTTATTCTATTGTTTTAGCATTCTAGTTCTATTAAGCTTAAATTGTGTAGTATCACAGTTGTGATAAACCATTTTGTAGAAACACTCATACACACTCTTTGTTCATTTATCTGAAAGTAAGATTTCCTTGAGAAACCGGATTGTGGTTTAGACTCAAGAAGGATTTAGCAGTTGTTAAAGCATTTGTAATATTCAGTTGAATATAGTGGATTAAGACCTCGTTGGAGAGAGGCGAAATCACCTTGACGGGTGGACTGGAGTAGTTTGAGATCAAACGAACCAGGATAAAAATAACGTGTTGTCTGCAATTGTTTTTCAAGTTTTACAATTCAACCCCCCCTTCTTGTGTTTTTCACTTCTTCACGTATCACACCCCCACGTGTTGGTCGTGGTTGCTCTTTTTATGACCCTTTTGGCCGTACACAACATTGGACTCTTTCTAACCATTGAAAGGTTTTTTCTTTGCACGTGAAGATGCACCACCTTGGATTTTACCGCTTTTGATGCCAGCTTTGACTATTTCACCAGTCAGTATTAGCTCGGTGAACCCGGATGAGGAGCTTCCGATTAGGTGATTGAAGAAAGGTTTTGTGAAAGTTCCCATAAAGATGTCAATAAGCTCCATATCACTTAAGGGTGGCTGCACCCTTCAAGCCAGGTCTCTCCACTTTTGAGCGTATTCTTTGAAGCCCTCATTAGAACACATGATCATACTCTGCAATTGTACACGAGTTAGTGCAAGATCAGCATTATATTGATACTGCTTGTAGAAAGAAGCAGCCAAGTCCTCCCACGTATGAATGTCGGTTCCTTCTAACTGATAGAACCACTCTAGTTAAGTGATATCCAAACTTTCTTGGAAGAAATGGACCCATAGCTTCCGGTCAGCAGTTTGAGGCTGAATCTTGCGGACATAAGATCTCAGATGCATCTTAGGACAAGATACCCCATCATACTTGGAAAAGGTAGGGATTTTAAACTTTGGTGGGATGACCACTCCGGAAACCAATCCTAACTCTTCAAAGTCTAAGTTAGGTATCTACTGAATCTCCATAACATTGAGGCGATCCTCCAACTGTTTGTATTTATCATTAGCGGGAGGATATTGTTCCTCAGAGTAGTCAGCTTCATCTTCATTAATCCCCAGGTTGTTATCTTTTTCATGATTATTCCCCTCATTTGATGGAGTTGAGAGATCTAGAGCTCTCTTGACTGGTCCTCTTTTTCCCAAGTTCAGACGCCCACTGATTTCTTTTTCTTTTTCTTCTTGTCTTTGAGAAGAAGAGTCTTCAGGTCCTCTTGCCCTTTAGCCAAAGTCAAGAAAATTTTTTGGAATTGAGCGTTTTGTGCTTGAAGATCCTTCACGGTTTGTTCCATATTCATCTTACTGAAATAAATAGTAGGAAGATAAGGCGACCTGTATGGGAGAAACCTGTCATGATATGATGCATGGTATGTGGATGCATGTTTTTAAGGATCTCACAGGGTAAACACAAGAAGATGTTAGAAGTTGAATTATGATCAACAGCTTTGATTGGAGAACTTCATATCGGTGGATGTCCTTCCACGAGAACCAAGCTCACCATGTCAAGTGGGTCATAGCCCTTGACTCAAGTTACCGTGCTTTGGTCTTTGACGATGTTTTATTTAGAGAATGAATCCTCTTGCCCCTTGATAGGTGTCTGGTTCAACAGGACCCTGCGTCATAGGCCCTTGAGATCCTTGAAATGGTTATTTAAAATGCTATGGTATAATGTCATGATGTTATGTATAAGTATGCAAAGCAAGCAAGTTGTTATGTACAAATAGTCATATACATACAAAGAAAACAAGTCGTTGGGTTTAGGCTTGCATGGGGTTCGTAGGTAAGTACCCTCTTGAAGTTTAGTTGGCTCAACTTGTCCTAATAATAGTAACCGGGTTCTAGGGGATCTCAATGTCACTGACCTTTCTTTTAGGCATTGTCTCAGCTCAATCAATCTTTTCTTGCGGCCGAGATATCCTAAAATTCTGATCTCAATGAGTGTAGCATCGAGTATCAACCAATTTTCAGCTTTCTGCCGAAACCGGCTATCTCACTACTTCCTAATGGCCAAGTTGTTCAATTAAGGTTCTGAGGTCAGTTAGTGCTTCATGACGCCGCTCAGCGGCCCCGTATTCTCCTCGATTCAACACAAGGGATACCGATACCAACAAATGTGTCACACTAACGTAGTCATTGCTTCAACTGTGTCGGTCTATGCCATACAGTTTCCACAATCTATTACTACTTACCTAAAAGGTGCCCCATATCCGGGTAAAGGATCAAAACAAGCCCAAACAAGGAACCATAATATAAAGCAAGCCAAGTCAAACAATGAAAAACAAGTAAATGTGATCTAGCCCTAAGGTAACCCCACTTTTAAGTATCTCCCCAGCAGAGTCACCAGTTGTGTAACACGGTGGAAGAACTGAATTGGGTGTTTTGTGTTTGATCGCAATTGTTGTGGATAGTAAGAGTCGCCACCGACTTTTCTTTTATCCAATAAGGAAAGGTTTGAAAAGAACAGAAAAGACCTTTCGAGATTAATTCTTGAGTTCGGGGGGTAGGTTATGAAAAGGGAATGTATTAGCACCCATTGCATCTGTAGTTATCTACGGGCTCTTAGTTGCTTTCTAGATCACTTGCTTTTGTTTGAAAATGTGCTTGTGGTGTGGGTTTTAAAAGTATTTTGAAAACGTCTTTGTAATGGTTCTCGTTTTTATAAGAACGCGTACAAAGTGTTGATTTTGAAAATAGTTCAAAGAGGTGTTTGTGGAATGTGTTTTTTAAATTGATTTTGAAAAGTGTCTTTGTAATGGTTCTCATTTCTATAAGAACGCGTACAAAGTGTTTTGTCTTTTGAAAATGTTCCAAAATGAAAGTGTTGGTGTGTAAAATGTTTTTGTTGTGAGCAAGCGAGCAACTAGGAGCATCCTACCTACTCAAAAGGTCTAATGTTCTTTTCCTTCTCCTTTAGATGTTATTATCTTACCATTGATTTGGTAAGAAGCCCCATCATTGGATGTGAAGGGACAGGCATGGGACGTTTTTATAGTCATAGAAGGCAACCTATGGGACGTTTTAGCAATGCCGTTTAGGGACTAGATCGTTTACCGAAGGCAACATTGAGGGTCATCGAAGGACTACGATCTTTTATCGAGGGTCTTTGCTAAAACACCCATATTCGAGGGACATGACTATTTTTCCGAGGCAACAAGTGAGATTACCCTAAGGGTGCATGTGTTAATGGTGTGTTTGATTGCATGCATTTATCTTTGATTTTTAGGTTGTCTACTTGTTGGTTTTTATCTTGCCATACATCCTAATTACTAGCATTTATACAAAAGTAATAAAAATGCAGAAAATAAATCCTACACTATTACAACCATATTGAATAGGATGAAAATATAAAGGCAAAAATAAAATAAAGGAAATAAAAAGGGCTCTTTCGATTTAGGCAGAAGCATCCTTCGATTCTGCTTCTCTAGCTTCCTTATATTTGGCCTAGGAGTCAGTGAGGCGTACTTTTCGACTTGGGGCCTGGAAGCTAGTGTGATATGACTTTTGACTGGAGCCTGGGAGTCAGCATGATGTGCCTTTCTACTGGGGCCTGGGAGTCAATATGGAATACTCTCTTCACCTTAAGTCCTTTGCTACATCCTTCTATTGGACCTGGAGTCAGTGAGGAAGCCTAAGGCTTTGTTTCATACTCTTGTCTCCTGTTTCTTTCGTTTGAGGTATTAAATAGCAACATGGCCTAAGACCATGCTAGCATTACCTTAGGGCCAGGTTAGTTCTTAAAGCATTTATAACAAACCAAGGAACAAAACCAAAAGGAGTGGCAATAAAAAACAAACGAAAAGGAAACAAATACTATGTACATGTTGAAATGAAAAGGAAGTTTATTCACATGTTATGTTAGAAACAAAAGGTCCAAGGTTAAGAGTGACTTATCTTTCTTGAGGTTGAGGCTTGTGCTTGGCCTTTAAGTGGTTGCCTCGAGTGCTTCTGGATTCGAAGGAAGGAAATAGGGGTTATACCTTTGATACTGGATTCGAAGGAGAAGAAAAAGTGTGAAGTTCTTCCTGCTGGATTCGAATGGTAACAAGGTGTGGGGATGTTTCAGATTCGAAGGGGAAAAATGTTTGGATTCTGGGTTTGTGTTTGATGAATGTTTTTCCAATCAACATCAGCATGCAAGCATCAAACATCCAATCGAAGCAGGCACATAGGCAACCACTGCATTATGAACCATGTGAGGCCAAAGGTGTAATCAAAGGTGGCGTGTAGGAAGCTCCTGTCTTGTGAATCCAAGCTAGTGTGCCAGAGGCCAATGCCCACTCGAAGGATGCTAGCCAAACTTGCATCGAAAGAGGCTAAGAGGCCAATTGAAAGAGCTGAATCGAAAAGACTTGTTTTTCTCCAATTTTGTCAAAAAGATTATTTTTACCTGTTTTACTTTTTTAACAGTTTCCCTTCTAACTTGATACCGGAAAATCCAATTGTACTCGTGCAAGCTTGAACTTTGAGAATCCTTGTGAGAAATACCTTGAAAAATGAGAGGGAAAATTTTAGGGTACAACACCTGGGCTGCAAAGTGTTTGTGTTAGTATATGTTAACTCATACTACTTGCATGATATCCAAAATGGATCTGATCAATTACATCTTTGAAAATCCTGCTCTAACCGGAAGGACTTCCTGTTGGTATATGTTGTTGTGTAAATATGACATTGAATAATGCACTCAAAAAGAAATTAAAGGAAGTATGTTGGAAGATCATTCCCTAATAAGAATGTTATGTATCTTAAAGCAAAAGATTGTGACGAACCATTGCCTTATGAAGGCCCAGAGCAAGAATCTCGATGGGGTATGATACTTAATGAAGTTGTGAATGCTTATGGTAAAGGAATTGGTGCAATTATTATTACTCTGCATGGTTCCCACATCTCTTTCACTGTAAGGTTGATGTTTAATTGTACGAACAATGTGGCAAGTATGAAGCTTGTATCATGGGCCTCAAAGAAGCCATTGATCTTAGAATTAAGATTCTTGATGTTTATAGAGACTCAATGTTGGTAATTAGTCGGATTAAAGGAGACTGGAAAACCCGCCATCCTGGCTTGATTCCTTACAAGGATTATGCGGGGAGGTTGTTACCATTCTTCAATAAAGTTGAATTTCAACATATTCCTCGAGACGAGAATCAAATGATAGATGTTTTTCCAACTTTTTCCTCCATGTACAAAGTAAATTTCCCGAATGAAGCGCCTCAGATTACAATTAGACGTCTTGATAGACCTGCTCATGTGTTTGCCGTGAAAGAAGCATCAGATGATAAATCGTGCTATCATGATATCAAACATTTGCTCCAAAGTTAGGAGTACCCACTTGGGGCATAAAATAAAGGTAAGAAAATTTTGAAAAGGTTAGCTGGAAGTTTCTTCTTCAATGGAGATGTGTTATACAACCAAAATTTTGATATGTTCTTGTTTAGATGCATGGATAGACACGAAGTAGACATGTTAATGCAAGAAGTTCATGAAGGATCCTTTGGTACCCATGCCAATGTACATGCAATGGCTAAAAATATGCTCAGAGCAGGTTACTAATGATTGACAATGGAATCTGATTATTGCAAGTTTGTGAAGAAGTGCCACAAGTGTCAAATCCATGCGGATAAGATTCATGTGCCTCCAACTCTTCTCAATTTTATTCTTCTCCATGGCCTTTCTCTATGTGGGACATTGACATGATTGGAATGATTGAGCCTAAAGCTTTGAATGGACATCGGTTCATCCTTGTGGAATTGATTATTTTACCAAATAGGTTGAATCGGCATCCTATGCAAATGTGACCAAGAAAGTTGTAGTCAGGTTTATCAAGAATTAGATTATATGCCGGTATGGCACCCTAAGCAAGATAATCGCTGATAACGGTTCGAATCTGAATAGCAATATAAAGAAAGAGCTTTGTGACAGTTTTAAGTTTGAACATCACAACTCTTCTCCCTACATTCCTAAAATGAATGGGGTTGTTGAAGCTGCTAATAAGAACATTAAGAAGATCACTCAGAAGATGGTTGTTACATATAAGGATTGGCATGAGATGCTCTCTTTTTATCTGCACGGGTATCATACATCTGCCCACACTCCAACAGGGGCAACCCCTTTCTCTCTTGTTTATGGCATGGGATAAGTGTTCCCCATGGAGGTTGGGATCCCTTCAATGTGAGTCTTGATGGAAGCCAAGTTGACTGAGGCTCAATGGAGTCATAGTAGATAGGAACAATTGAATTTAATAGAAGAAAAGAGAATGACGGCCTTGTGTCAAGGCCAATTATATCAACATAAAATAAAGAAATCATTTGATAAGAAGGTTCGACCTCGTGTGTTCAGAGAAAGCGACCTTGTGCTCAAAAATATCTTGTCTTTCCACTCTCATGCTCGGGGCAAGTGGACTCCTAATTATGAAGGCCCACATATTGTCAAGAAAGCCTTCTCTAGCGATACATTGATTCTTAAAACTATGGATGGTGAGGAGCTCCCACATTCCGTGAATGCTGATGCAGTCAAGAAATACTTCACCTAGAAAAAAAAAGAACAGCTCCAAAGTTGAAAACCCGAAAGGGCGGCTTGGGAAAAAATGAGCATCTCGGTGGGCTAAAACCCTGAAAGGATGGTCTATACAAAAGTTAGAGACATAAATAGAATGCATCATCCTGGTAGGTTGAAAACCTGAAATGGAAATCTAGACAAAAGTTAGGTATTCATGGCAAGTAAATGCATCATATGAGACTTGATCGCCTAAAGCAACATTATCCCTCGGGGGTCTCATCATTACTCAACAGAATTTCAGCATTGGAATTCAAAGTTATTATGGAGAATAGTAGTCTGTGTAATCATCCATGGGGTTACGCCATTTGCGGATTACCATTCTATTAATAAAGTTTGATCCTTTATACAATTATTTGAAATTCTTATTTCTTTCTGTTTGCAAAATTTAATTTATTGTTGATAGTAATATTTGAAACAAAAAAGGTTTAAATAAATAACAAATCATGTTTTTGAAAATTACAAGACTATTTTCTTTTGATCTATAAATCAAACTAGAAAGGAATAACAACAATGTTTCCCCATATATGGTTGAATCTCGAAGTGCGAAACTTAGCTTTCCAAAATAGAGAATCATCTGACAGATAAGTTCAATCTCCTCGGGATTTTACTTTATGAAGACATTCTTTCTCCCATAATAGATTTGTGCAAGTCCTTCTTAGCAGATCTTGGTTGTCTAAAGATTATGCATCATCTTCACCTCCTAAGTAACAGCGGTACCTTTATTCCTCTGAAGTTTTCTTTTATTTAGCAGGTTTTTATCTTCCCATGCAGGTTTTTCATGTTTTCATCCTAGTAGTGTTTGCAAGATGTGGTGTTGATTCCAGCAGATTCATCCATTCCCTTGATAGATTTCTATAGAACATATTTGTTTTCCTGTAGTAAATTTTGACATCAAAAGACTGTACTCTGGTTAATTTCAAACCAGCATCTTTATTTCCCAGAGATTTAAGCCTTGTAGCAGAACTTTATTCCTTCAGTGGCTTTTGATCACCCTCAGTTGGATCCCTAATAGGATTCCTAGCAGGATCTCTATCATTTTGTGTTTAAATTGAGTATCTGTTTGTAATGTGACACTTAGCACTCCCCATCTTAGTTTGGGGTGTATCCCTACCTGAGTCATTGCTTGTTTTGTTTCAATATATATATATATATATATATATATATATATATATATATATATATATATATATATATATATATATATATATATATATATATATATATATATATATATATATATATATATATATATATATATATATATATATATATATATATATATATATATATATATATATAACATACATCATGCATAGCTGAATGAAAATTCAGCACTCATTTACATTTTTTCTGTTTCTGATGATATTCCATTTCCTTTGTAGAGTATATATTGTATCTCTCAAAAAGAATGTCAACCTTAAGAAAAAGAGTATATCCTTTCTATTTCCGCACTGACTTTATTCCTCGTAGAAGAACTTTGTTTCGACTTTCCTCCCCAGTTCATTATCTAGATGAAACTAATCCTTATTTGAGTTTATTCCTCATTGGGTAGACTCTTGGTTGACTGTTTCACTCTGGTTTGTTCCTGGTTTGAACTTTAATCCCCTACAGTAATACTATTTTGATCTATCTGGGCTTTGAAACCTAGATTAAGAATGCATATATTTTGTATCTTTAAGGGTTTTGTATTCCTCAGTTGAAATTTGTTTATGATTTCCCCATCAGAAGATGAAATTTTTGTTATCCAACAATGTTTTTATGGCAGTTTCTTGAAATATATACTTGATAGAAAGTGGAGGTCTCTTTATTGAAGTAGCTTGCATGTCCACAACATATTGTTTCCTGACAGGAAGTGACTGTCTCTTTAATAGAGCAGCTTGTATGTCCATAGCATATTTTTTCCTGACAGCAAGTGGCAGCCTCTTTATTTTGAGCAACTTGTATGTCCTCAGCATGTTTGATAACAAGTGGAGGCCTCTCTATTTGAGCAGCATATATGTCATCCAGATAGCAATCAGTCACCCTTGCAATAGACGGTGTCTCCCAGGAAAATTACCGCGGAGATGTTTGTTATGAAATCCTTACAGGTGGTATTCTCTTTACTTGAGAAACATGTTCTGTAATTCAATATTCCCGCATCTCTTTTGAGTATCCCAAGTAGACTTGATGATTCTTAATTCCTAGCAGGCGGTGGTCCCTTTAGCGGATACAGCTTGTATTTGGTCCTTTGTCAGGTGGAAGACTTGATTAAAGAAGAAATTATACCCATTCTCGGCTTAATTCCATAAATTTGGGAGGTTTATCTTAAATCCTAGCAGGTGGCGGCCCCTTTAGCGGAGACAACTTGTGTTTGGTCCTTTGTCAGGTGGAAGACTTGATTAAAAAATAAATTGTACCCATTCTCGACTTAATTCCATAAATTTGGGAGGTTTATCTTAATTCCTAGCAGGTGGCAGTCCCTTTAGCAGAGACAACTTGTATTTGGTCCTTTATCATGTGGAAGACTTGATTAAAAAAGAAATTGTGACACATTCTCGTCTTAATTCCATAAATTAGGGGAGGTTTATCTTAATCCCTAGAAAGTGGCGGCCTCTTTATTGAAGGTAGCTTGTATTTGGTCCTTTTTCAAGTGATATCTTAGTTAAAGAAGAAGTTGTGACCCATTCTAGGTGGAATACTAGAATTTTGGGAAACTTATTATTATTTGTGCATATCCTACCTTCTGTAAAAGTTGGTAGTTTGCCTTCAGTAAAAGTTGGTGTATATTCTATTTCTCTACCTTCACTAAAAGTTGGTAGTTCAACTTCATTAATAGTCAGTGTATCTTTGTATCCCCACCTTTAGTGAAAGTTATTAGTTTAATGTCGGTTGTAAGTCAGTGTTATCCTTTATTTACTCTCATTTATTGAGAAGGTGGTATCTTGTTTCCTCTTTCTCCGCTTTGGACTTTTCCCTAGTAGAGTTGAGTTCTCTTTTTCCCAGTGAGTTATCTTCCTGGTCTAACCCTCTTTCTCAGTTTGTTTTGTGTTGTAGCTTTGTCTACATTCTTTTGTTATTCTCAGTGGTGTCTTGTTTCCCCTGTGGAATCTGTCTTTTTCATTCATATCATATCATAAGCATCTTTGCGGTATCTTACGGCCAAAATTTGGGTCTTCTTATATTTAAGCATATTCAATCACGTCGAGATGAAGATTTTAATCTTTATATCTCCTTATAGAATACACTTAAATAGGGGTAGCTGTCATACCTTTTTTTACCGTCTAATATCCCATGTCATTTTTTGCATCGTACATCACATCAAGATTACAAGTTTGGTCTCCTTCCCCCCCCCCCCCCCCCCCCTCTCTCTCTCCTTGAGTTTGCCCTTATAGGTATCACCACGCACTCATTTTTTTTATATCTCTTACGCTTTATATTTCACTGTTGTACCCCAAAATTTTCCCTCCCATATTCCTCAAAACATTGCAAGAAAACTCTACAAGTTGCTCAAGTAGCCCAAGAATTGGTCAGACAAGCTCTCTCCTAAGGCAGTCTACCCCAAATTAGGGTTTTGTGTTGCATCAATATCCTTGAGTCCAAATGACCTCAAGTGTTACCCAATGTCCTAATATGTTCTTAAGATCATCCATGTCAAACTTCAAGCCTTGCAGAGGAAGTTTGCTCAGTCAATTGCTCAAAGGTCTAAAAATCGACTGTGCTAGGGCAAAAGTCAATTGTGACCTACAAACAGTCAAACTTCAAGATTTTTTGTCAGCATTATAATTTTGAAATATATTTCATCATTTGATCAAGGGTTGATCATGATTCATCAAGTATTTCTCAAAATTCATCAAGACTCAAAAGTTGCTAAATTAGGGTTTTGTAGGAAAAGTCAACTCAACTTTGACCAAGCATAACTTTCTCATACTTTATGAGAAATGACCCATCCAAAGCTCATTTTGAATAGAATGCAATTTCCTACAATCAATCTTCATAGGCCAAGATCAAAACATGCACTCACAAGAAGTTATGAATTTGGACATTATAAGTCATTTTTGAAAGTCAACAAAAACACCTTTTTTGTCAAAGCTTATAACTTGAGCATGGAATATCAAAATGAGATGAGACAAAAAGGGTTGGTTAAGGGACATCTCAAGATTTCTATAAAGTCATAGAACATCTCCAAAAGTTCAGAATTTAATAAGTTATGCATTGTTGAAGTTGGACTTTTTTGCAAAATTGCCAAAAGTCAACTATCCCCAAAACTTCAAATTTTGCCAAATGGGCCCATTCTTTTTCACTTGATTTGAGTTTGCATTATTTCCCACGTGCCCTAGCTTCAGCCATGTGCCTATATCTCATTTTTATTATTTAATTTGATTTTTACTTGAATTTATTCATTTTAAATCAAATAAAATCATATAAAATCCAAGGCATTAATAACTTATGATTTTTTGGTTACTTTAGGCTTTGAATACAGCTATTATGTGAATCAAATTCGTATCAAAGGGATTGGTTACAAGAAGATATGATTTAATCCAAGTTTGGAAAGGTTTTCATGGGGAATCAAATCAAATATCCAAACATCAATGTGGAGAGATTTGAACCAATTTTATTAACCTAATGCACTGAGTGATACATAAGCAAGCTGAAGCACACGAAATAAGGGTTGAAAATCGTTGGAAGAGGTAGAACTGACTTTGCAAAAATCACAAAAAAGTTGGAAACCATAATCCAGGTTAAAGGCAGTTTCAGGGATCGAGACTTGTTCCAATCGCTTCCTGGGCATTCACACAAGCTATCCCAACCAAAACTAAGCAATTTCAGACTCCCTAACACACTGTAAGTCGCACGCTATTCACCCCTGTTTTTGGTTTCGATTTAAATTATCCTGGCATCTATTGAACAAACTAATAGCATATTTTGAATCTACAAACCATTTGCAAGTGTTTGGTATCATTTAATTGCATTTATCTGGCCTGAATAGAAAACCACCATTGTTAGGGTTTGGTCTGCGTTTTTGGGCATTTTTGTTTCAGGTACAATTGACCTCCATGAAAGACATGGTTGTGACCGGGAGGGTGAGACGAACACGACCATGCCCTTGAAATTCATTTTTATGGCCTGTACAGGATTTTGGAGATGGACATGCCTGTAGCTATGGACTTCTGTCTGTTGGTATAGGTGTTTGGCGTTTTAGCCACGGTTAGGAGGTTAGGGATGATGCGTGGCATCCATCCATTGGCCAGTTCAAATATTTTGCGCGTTTTTTTTTTATTTTCAGGTCATATGCGTTATTTCTATATATTATATTGTGTTATTATTATTATAACAAACGAAGCAATGTGATGCAGTGGTAGTCACTCAAGGTCTTAAGGTGTTCCAAGGCTGGAGGTCAGGGGTTCGAGCCCTGCCTCCAACAATTTGTATTTTCTCATTTTTTTTTCCAGATAATCACATGCGTACGCTAGCTTGCAACCTACCATGCTCCCTCATGATCCAAGCGCCAGATGGCCAAGTACCCAGATCTGGTGGTCCACGTTGAAAGTCCACCATAGGCCAGGTCAATGCATGCATATTGGATCAGAAAAAGTCAAAAAGGCCAGTTGTTAATGGGCCTTCAGATTTGCTACCAACACCCTTCAAAAGCAGGCCCAATTCTTCTATTCTCTTTTATTTATTTTTGTTTAAATACTTTAATTGTTTTATTTAATTTTCTAACCAATCACAAAATTCTGTTTTTATTAAATAAAATCACAAAAAAATATTTTTATTTCAATCAAATTTTAAACTTTTATTTTTCTTAATAAATTTATTAATTGATTAGGTTTTTAATTAGAAAACTTTAATTCATTTTTGTAAATAATTTTTATTAATTAGATTTAATTAGATATTAACCACTAATTTAATAATTTTTAATTTCTTTCCTAAATAATCAAAAAACTCCAAAAATAATTTATTTTTCATTTAATTAATTTATTAATTTAATTTAGTTATTTAACTTAGGATTAATTTCTTTCTTAAAATAAAAACAACAAAAAGATGACATTTTCTTTCAAAAAGGGTCAAAACCCTAAATTTCGCACTCGATTTAATTTCCCGCACGCTTTATTTATTTTTATCTGATAATGTACCTGCTTCCGGATTATAATAGTTAAATAGGACATTTAATTATTTTTATCGCTTTACTTTATTTTTCAAAGGGTTTGTCTTTGGCGATGTGAATACCCGACGCCTTGTAATTTAAATTCCGCATTTTATTTCCGCAAATTTTAACTGCTAGATGTTTGATAATAGGGTTTGCATGACAAGACTGAATGTTAATCTTAAAATCAAATTAGATCACCCTTAACATGTATAAAGATAAAAATAAACTGAAAACAACACACTCGGACATGCGCACTCTTAGGGTACACCCCACTTGGTTGCCTTCGTACACGGTCATTGAGTATAGGTCGTTTTAGAGGTCACCCTCTTGTCTAAAAGATCATAGTCGCCTCGAAATGGTTGCCTCGGATATTGTTGCCTCAAACAAATGATCTAAGACATTAGGGTTACCGCTAAGGCATCCTAACATTACTTTAGTGACCGTATGTCCCGCATTCGAATTGACCCTCAAACTCCAACGACGATGCTACCTACTCATCAATAGTGGTATAGCATTGTCTAAAGGAAATTAGCATAGAACGATTCCTTTTTCGAGTAGGTAGATGGTTCTTAGATACTTGCTCTTTCAAAAAAAACAAAACTTTTTTTCACACTTACACTCCTTTTTCGAACAAAGTTTTCAAAACACTTCATTACACTCTTGAGGACAGAAGCAAGAGTTAAATCGAAGTTTCAAATAAAAACTTTTTCAAACCCACAAGCACAAAGAAAACAATTTTGAAAATGATGAGAAAGTACCTAAGAGCCCGTGGATAACCACGGATAGAAAGGGTGCTAATACCTTCCCTTTCTATAATCTACCCCCCGAACCCGAGAAATATCTCGAAAAAGGAATTTTTCTGTGCTTTTTTCCTTTCCTTGATGGTTAAAATAAAATTCGGTGGCGACTCTTGCTTACCGTGACATTTTGCAAAAACAAACGCAAAACGTAAACCAGCATTCCAAAAAACAGTCAGTTCTTCCCACCGTATCACAGAACTGGCGACTCTGCTGGGGAGCTAATAAGTGGGGTGTACCTTAGGAATAGTTCATCATATTGTTTTCTATTGTTTGACTTGTATGCTTTATCTTTGTGGGTTTGAATCGGAGTTACTATAGATCCTAACTCGGATCTGGGGGATACACTTTAGGTAAGTAGCAATAAACTGTGAGGGAACTGTACGGCATAGACTGATACCGTTGAAGCAGTAGCTACGTTGGTGTGGCACTTTAGTTTGTACCGATATCCCTTTTGGCGCAACGAGGAGAAGTTGGGTCTTCTAAGGGTTCATTAAGCACCAACTGACCTTAGCACCTATAATTGACTAACTTGGCCAAAGAACAGTAGCAGTATGCTACACTCATTGAGACCAAACTCTCGTGATGATTCTGGCCGCAAGAAAAGGTTGCCAAACTGGAATTATGACCGATCGAGGGTGGTCAGTGATATTGAGATCCTCTAGAACCTGGTTACTATTTTATGACAGGTTTGAACCAACTAAACTGAAAGAGGGTAATACCTAAACTCCTTGTCAGCCTGAAATCTAAGGGCTATCCGTGTGACTTGTATGCCCTTACCATGTTTGCTATTTGTGGATACTTGTGGTGTGTTTTCTATCATGACATCATGCATCATGACATTGCATGCATCTTGCATTGGACTAACTCATTTCAAAGACAAAGGGGATTCATCTTTGTTCTATTTTGTAGGTCATGGCACCTATGTGTAGAAACACTATTCGGATCAACTTTGTAAAGATTCCTACTCAGCTTAGAGATTTGGTTGCAAAGGTCCCAGATACTTCATCCTTTATCAGAAGACATGGTCACCTCCTGGGTTTGGTCACTTCCAGATTGGATGAACAGATGATGAGTGTCCTAGTCCAGTTCTTTGATCCACTGTACCACTGCTTTACTTTTTTGGACTACCAGTTGGTCCCTACCTTGGAAGAGTTCTCTGATCTACTTGGTATCTCTATTCTGGAGCAGACCCCGTTCACAGGTTGGGAGAAAGTCCTTCGACCGGAAGAGATTGCTTCAGCCCTTCATCTGACAAAGGCTGAGGTAATGTCTAATTGGGAGACTAGAAGTGGGACAAAAGGCTTTTTGACTAAGTTCTTGGTTGGTAAGGCTAATCAGTTCTAGGACAGTTTAGACTTTCAGGCGTTCGAGGACATCCTGGCTCTTCTTATTTATGGTCTGGTTCTGTTTCCAAACTCAGATTCTTTCGTCGACGTGAATGCAGTGAAGATTTTCATGTCCGGTAATCATGTGCCCACTCTCTTGGGTGACATCCTGCACTCTCTTTATGCCCGTACTGCTCGGAAACGGGGAACCTTATGTGTTGTGCGCCATTGTTGGCGAGGTGGTTTATTTCTCACCTCCCCAAATCAGTTTTGAAGAACAAGGAAGGCATGGGTTGGGCCTATAGGATTATGTCCCTGGCTCACACTGATATCATCTAGACTATTAAAGGCATGGAAGACGTGGCTATTATTGATCGCTGTGAGGAATATCCTAATGTTCCACTGCTAGGAACCCATGGAGGAATCACCTATAATCCGTGTTTGGCCTTACGTCAGTTTGGGCGAGCTAGGAGGGAAGGACCTCATGAGTTGCTAATGCCAAGTATTTTCTTTGACTTCCAAGGGGATAGTGACGAGCAACGCCGCAGGTTCATACGAGCTTGGGATAGGGTACACAGGTCTGATCCGCACGAGCTAGGTGCGAAGACTTCTCTTCCGATGGAGCTATATCTCTGTTGGGTTCGAATCCGTGCCCAAAAGCTAGGAATGTCGTATGAAGCCGTCTTGCCTATAATTGTTGAGGTTGCTGATGAAGAAGGGGTTCCTCCTACCATCCTCCATTTGTATATGCCTATTGACATTGGGGCATTAAAGAGATCTTGGATGCAGCTGAGAGAAGAGCGGGATACTTACAGAGAAAAGTATCACGAGCAAGAGCAGAAGATTCAAAAGTTAACGAGGCAATTGGAGAATGAGAAGATCCTCAACGACTATGTCTGCACCAATGGGAAACGACTATGGGAGCGCTGATTGTCTTTTGATTATTTCTAGTTTTGATTTACTTTTTAGTTTTTCTTTCTTGTAACGCCTTAAAGGCATCTGTTGAACAATTGAATTCAAAGTTTATCTAATAAAAGTGTGTTTCATTTTGGTTTATGAATTTGAATCCCTAAAGTCTTTGAAATCATATCATACACATTTCATTCCATGCAACTCATAACAGGTACCCTTATAGGTTTTCTCATCTTCTTCGCTGTTTATTTCAGCACATCATGTCTGCTGAAACATCAACTGATCAAGCAATCAAGGCTCTGCAAGCTCAAAACACCCAGTTCCAGGAATTGTTCATGAGTTTAGCCAAGGGTCAGCAAGATCTGAAGACCCTTATCCTAAAAGATAAGAAGAAGAAGAAGAAGAAGAAGAAGAAGAAGAAGACGGTCCTGCTGAATATGGGTCATAGATTTGGTAACAATTTGTGAGAATAGGTTGATTTGACTCACTCATCTGGAGGGGGAGATAATCAGGAAGAAAGGAGGGCTCTTAGCCCTGTGGTTTCAGACAACGAGACTGACTTTGACGAAGACCAGTATCCTTCGGCTGAGGATAGATATAAGCAACTGGAAGACCGGTTGAGCGCAATGGAAGTTCAGAAAGTGCCTGGTCTGGACTTTGGAGACTTGGGTCTGTCATCTGGGGTGGTAATTCCCTACAAGTTTAAAGCACCAGTCTTTGCTAAATACGACGGGGTTTCTTGCCCAAAACTGCACCTCCGTTCGTATGTTAGAAAGATTCAGCCATACACCGCTGACAAGAACCTTTGGATCCACTTCTTTCAAGACAGTCTCTCAGGGACTCAGCTTGAATGGTTTTACTAGATGGAAGGAGCTAGTATCCGTAATTGGGAAGATTTGGCCACTGCTTTCTACAAGCAGTACCAATATAATGCCGACCTTGCTCCCACGCGTACCCAACTCCAGGGTATGTCTATGGGTGCGGGAAAAGGTTTCAAAGATTATGCTCAGAAGTAGAGGGACCTTACTGGAAGAGTGCAACCTCCCTTGGCCGATAGGGAGCTAGTGGATATGTTTCTGGGGACCTTGTCTGGTCCGTATTTCAACCATCTGATTGGAAGTTCGTCGTCCGGGTTTACAGAGCTGATTATGATTGGGGAAAGAATTGAGGCTGATATCAAATCTGGTAAAATACAGAAGGGTGCTTCGTCAGGCACCGAGAAGAAGCCTTTTAAGAAGGAGTCCAGCGCAGTTTACAGCGCAAAGAGCCATAATAGACCTGAGCACCGCCAAGCTGTTAACGCGGTTGTTATATCAAGACCTGTTGTTGCTCCTCAGCGCAACAATCAGCCAAGGGCCGAGAGACCACGAAGACAGTTCACTCAGCTCAACATGACTTTATCTCAGATTCTGCCGCAGTTATTGAAGACCAACTTGGTGATTCTGAAGGAAGCCCCGAAGAATTCCAACACAACATCGCCGATGTACAATCCAAACACCCACTGTGCTTTTCACTCCGATAGCCCGGGGCACGATACGAATGATTGTTGGGTTTTGAAGAATAAGGTACAAGACTTGATCGATGCTAAGGAAATTGAGTTCGAAGCACCTGAAAGACCTAATGTTGTGACTACTCTCATGCCCAAGCATGGAGTGAATGCTATAGATGAAGACTCGTTTGTGGTTTCTGTGAAAGACATTGTTACTCCATTGATGACTGTGAAGAAGAACCTTCTGTTAGCCAGTTTATTTTCGGTCTGTGACAAAGGTTGATGTCTGTGTGTCGTCCTACCTATCGATTGCTATCTTTTGAAGTCAGGTGTCTAACGCCTGATGGATAATAAAGAAATTCTGTTTGAGAAGACTTTTGTTCCTTTGGTTCCTACTGAAGAAGTTGCTATAATCACCATTTTCGATAATTCTTCCAAGGCTTCCTCGAGAAAGCCTGTTAGAATTACATATGTTCCAAGAATTGCACCATTGATCATCACCATTCTTGGGCCTATCCCCTATACATAAAATAAAGTTGTCTCGTGGCACTACGGGGCCGACGTGTACTATCACGGGGTTAAACAGGACTTGAGTACTGAAGAGGATGATACTAACATCAGCAATATTGTTGGATCTAGTAAAGTCACCCGCAGCGGAAGACTTTTCTCCCCTGAGATCTCTGCACCAACTTCCCAGAAGCCTGTTGTTATTACACCTACCAGTACACCTGCTACTGTCCCTGTTCAAGTTCCAATTCTTACCCCTGTGGCCGAGTCATCTGACACTCGGGGCAAAGAGATCGCCGGTGAGCCTGCCCAGATGGAGGCACCAAAGAAGATTACTGTTGAAGCCTCTAGACAAGAAATGGAGGAAATTTTGAAGATCATCAAAAAGAGCGACTACAATGTAGTCGAGCAGCTGGGGAAACCCCATCCAAAATCTCTATGTTGTCATTGTTGCTATGCTCAGAAGCCCATGCCAAGGCTCTGATTGCTTTCCTGAAGAATGCACACGTACCGCAAGAAACATCAGCTGATCAGTTTAAAGATTGCGTGGCTAGTCTGACTGCTGATAATGGGTTGGGTTTCTCCGACGCCGACTTGACTGCTAAGGGGAAGAATCACAATGACGCCCTGCATGTCTCCATTGAATGCAGGAACACTACTCTTGCTCGCGTATTGGTGGATACGGGGTCCTCATTGAATGTGTTACCCAAGAAGGCACTGGACCGGTTAGACTGTGAAGGGTTGGAGCTGAAGTCGAGTAACATTGTGGTCAGGGCCTTTGACGGGTCCAAGAGAATGGTACACGGAGAAGTGGATATTCCGATTAAGGTTGGTTCTCAGTTTTTCGCATCTACATTCTATGTGATGGACATTCGACCATCTTATTCTTGTTTGATGGGTCGTCCGTGGATCCACAAATCTGGGGAAGTAACCTCAACGCTCCACCAGAAGCTAAAGTACCCAGTGAAAGGGAAAATTGTAGTACAAGGAGAATAGGAGTACATGGTGAGCCACTTCAACTCTTTCTGATATGTAGAGATGGACGGGGAGTTCATTGAGACCCTGTTTAAGCATTTTGAAGAGGTTCCCCAGAAACTGGCGTCAACTGAGACTGTTTTTGAAGATCCTCCAATGAAGATGGCTTCCTTCAAGGATGCCCGGGCTGTTGTTGAGAAAGGTGGGTGTGCAAATTGGGGCCAACTCCCTGATTTTGCACATAAGACTAACAAGTTTGGTTTGGGTTTCACTGCAGAAGCTCAAAGGGCTGTTCGGAGTGCACGGATCGGAAGACCTCCCCTGTTTATCATAAATTCAGAAGTGAATTCCATTGAAGACGATGTTGAAGAGTCTGAGTTTGACAGTTGGATCTACCCGACTGCCGATGGTAGACTAAGCAATTGGACAGCAAAGGAATTCGTCCCAATTTCTTTTTTTACCCAGTAATGAGACCCTTTGTTTTGAATTTGTAACAGACAATTTTTAAACTTTACGGCCCGGTGTCTTACCCGGGGCACCGTGGCTTTGTTTGTGAGGGCTTTATGTGTGTCATTTCCATATATCATTAATAAAAGCATTGGACGTTTTCTTGCATTTCAAATTTTGTGCTCCTTGTTTTTTCTTTTTTGCAAAACAGCTATTTTACACACACTCACATATACAGGTCTACATCCATTCTGGATCCCACTAATAACGACTCTGCTGCTGCCGGTTATGACTTCGAAAGTCCGATCAACTTAGCCAAAGACGAAGGTGAAGATGATTGCAAAGTGCCTGGTGAACTTGCTAGACTGTTACTTCAGGAAGAGAGGGATATACAGCCACATGAAGAGCCAGTGGAATCAGTGAATCTGGGTACATAGATAGACAAGAAAGAGGTCAAGATCGGTGCAAATCTAGAAGCTAGTGTTAAGCAACGGTTGATTCAGATGCTGCGTGACTATGTTGAGATCTTTGCCTAGTCTTATGAAGATATACCTGGGTTGGATACCGATATTCTGGTTCACTGCCTGCCTACCAAGGAAGATTGTCCTCCAGTAAAACAGAAAGTTCGCCGAATGTGCCTAGAGATGTCTGAGAAAATCAAGGCTGAAGTTATGAAACAGTTTGATGTCGGTTTTCTAGCAGTTACTTCTTACCCTCAATGGGTGGCCAACGTGGTTCCTGTGCCGAAGAAGGATGGTAAGGTGCGAATGTGTGTCGACTATAGAGATCTGAACAGGGCAAGCCCCAAGGACGACTTCCATCTACCTCATATCGACGTTCTGGTGGACAACACCACACAGCACAAGGTCTTCTCCTTTATGGATGGTTTCTTCGGTTACAATCAGATTAAAATGGCTCCCGAAGATATGGAGAAGATAACCTTTGTTACTCAATGGGGTACCTTTTGCTACAAAGTCATGGCCTTCGGATTGAAGAATGCTGGGGCAACGTATCAGCGTGCCTTGGTCGCTTTGTTCCATGACATGATCCATCATGAGATTGAGGTATACGTCGACGACATGATTGCAAGATCCCAGACTGAGGAAGAGCATCTTGACCACCTTCAGAAGTTATTTGACAGGTTGAAGTTGTACAAGCTAAGGTTAAACCCAAACAAGTGCACCTTCGGGGTGAGATTTGGTAAGCTGTTGGGTTTCTTCGTAAGCGATAAAGGTATTCAGGTGGATCCCGCAAAGGTGAAGGCTATACAGGAAATGCCAGCTCCCCGAACAGAGAAAGAAGTCAGAGGCTTTCTGGGACATTTGAACTATATTTCCCGATTCATCTCACACCTGACTGCTACTTGTGAGCCAATCTTCAAACTACTGAAGAAAGATCAAGTGGTAAGATAGAACAATGAGTGTCAAACTGCTTTCGAAAGGATCAAAGAGTATCTCCAAGAGCCACCCATTCTGATGCCTCCAGTTGAAGGGAGACCCTTGATCTTATACTTGACAGTACTCGACAACTCAATGGGTGCGTGCTGGGGAAGCATGACGAGTCTGGCCGAAAAGAGCATGCTATTTATTACCTTAGCAAAAAGTTTACCGACTGTGAGACCCGATACTCACTGCTCGAGAAAACTTGCTGCGCTTTAGCATGGGTTGCTCTCCGGCTGAGACAGTATATGCTGACCCACACTACTCTATTGATTTCAAAGATGGATCCAATCAAGTATATCTTTGAGAAGCCTGCCTTGTCTAGAAGAATAGCAAGATGGAAGATGATCTTGACTGAGTATGACATCCAATACACGACCCAAAAGGCAATCAAGGGAAGTGCGTTGGCAGATCATTTGGAACATCAGGCAATGGACGATTACCAGTCTATGAACTTTGAATTTCCAGATGAGAATATCATGATAGTAACCGACTGTGAGACACCTGGACCGGATGAAGGACCTGAGGAGGGATCCCGATGGTCTATGTACTTTGATGGAGCTTCAAACGCTTTGAGTAATGGCATTGGCGCCGTGATCATATCTCCTAAAGGCTCTCATACTCCGTTCACCGCCCGACTATGTTTCAACTGCACCAACAATATGGCGGAGTATGAAGCGTGCATTATGGGTCTTCGAGCAACTATTGACCTAAGGATTAAGTTCTTAAGTGTTTTCGGAGATTCCGCTCTCGTGATCAGTCAGATCAAAGGCGAGTGGGATATGAAACGCCCAAATCTTATTCCTTACAAGGAGTATGTATTGACGTTGCTTCCCCACTTCGAGGAGATAACCTTTGAACACTTCCCTAGAGAGGAGAATCAGTTGGCGGGCGCGCTAGCTACGATGTCTTTTATTTTCAAAGTCAATTAGCACAATGAAGCTCCCTGGATTATCATTGAGAGGTTAGACGAACCTGCGCATTGCTGTGACATTGAGACTGAAGAGGTAGCAGATAAACCCTGGTTTCATGAGGTGAAGAGGTATCTTGAAGCTCAGGAGTACCCCGAGGGTGTATCTGTTAATGACAAGAAGTTTCTGAGGAGGTTCGCGGCGAAGTTCTTCATCAACAATGGTATTCTTTACAAGCACAACCATGATTCGACCTTACTGCGATGTGTGGATAAGAACGAGGCAGAAAGGATCATGGCAGAGTTACATGAAGGTACCTTTGGGACTCACTCCAGTGGACACACCATGGCAAAGAAAATCCTTCGGGCAGGATATTTTTGGTCCACAATGGAAGCCGACTATTATCAGTACTCTCGAACTTGTCACAAGTGTCAAGTCTATACTGATAAGGTGCACATACCTCTAGTACCTCTGAACGTCTTGATGGCTCTGTGGCCTTTTTCAATGTGGGGCATTGATATGATCGGCGAGATCAGACCTACAACGTCCAACGGGCATCGTTTCATCCTGGTAGCAATTGATTACTTTACGAAGTGGGTTGAAGCAGCTTCCTTTGCTACTGTAACCAAGAACATCGTGGTACGTTTCATTCGGCATAATCTGATCTGTCGATACGGGTGTACCAGAGAGGATCATTACGGATAATGGTACAAATCTCAATAATAAGACGATCACCGAACTCTGCAAACAGTTCAAGATACAACATCACAACTCTTCTCCCTACCGACCGAAGATAAATGGGGCTGTAGAAGCAGCTAATAAGAATATTAAGAAGATTGTGCAGAAGATGACGGTGATGTACAAAGATTAGTACGAGATGTTACCATTTGCTCTTCATGGGTACCGTACCTCAGCACGGACGTCAACAGGGGCAACACCTTATTCCTTGGTTTATGGCATAGACGCCTTCTTGCCCATTGAAGTTCAGATACCCTCTCTTCGGATCATGAAGGATGCAGGTTTGAGCAAATATGACTGGATCCAGACCTGGCTTGACCAGCTGAATTTAATCGACGAAAAGAGACTTACTGCTATTTGTCATGGTCAAACGTATCAAAACAGATGATCAAGGCATTTAACAAGAAAGTTAGACGACAAGAGTATCAAGTTGGGGACCTGGTTATCAAGCGCATCATTCTACCTCAAGGTGATCCCAGGGGTAAATGGACCCCTACTTACGAAGGGCCATTTGTGGTTAAGAACATTTTCTCAGGAGGAGCTATGATTCTAACCACCATGGATGGTGACAACCTTCCCCACCCCGTCAATGCAGACATAGTGAAAAAATACTACGCATGATCAAAGACCCGCTAGGTTGACTGGCCTAGGAAAAAATAAGGGCTTCCCGGCGAACCAAAAGGGTTTGGGCAAAAATAAGGGATGAAAATGAAGAAAAAAATCTGTACACCCGGCAAGTTGAAAACCCGAAAGGGCGACTTGGGCAAAAAAGGGTATCCCGGTGGACTGAAAACCCGAAAGGGCGGTCCAGGCAAAAATTAGGGATCAAAGCGTAACACTATGTCTCATTGAATCACCTTGCAACCAGACTTCGGTATCGACTATCAAGCTCGGACGACACTAATCAATCTGATCTACCTTCAACCAGTAGCAAAGTGATGAGATGCTCGAGGACATAAAGGCAATAGCAGAGTTGGAACCCAGTGGGATTATTCACATAGCTGTTTTGTTTAGTTTTTCACAAATTGTGTAAATTCTATTATTCGGCGGCGTTCTCTTACCAGGACGTCAGCCTCTTGTACAAAAACGCCTATTTACAGGCCAAACTTCAAAATCAATACAATTCATTTTCAGAGAAATTTCAAACTGTTTTTCCTTTTTCTGTTTTGTTTTGCAAAAGAACGTCCAAGGTTCATTTTTGATATATGCATTTGACATTAATTGCTGCTCATAAATATTTACATGCGAAACAAAAGACGATTACTGGTAATATCAGAAACAGGGGCAATGAGAAATGTCCAAGCTATACAGTTGCTCTATCCACCAGGTACAAAGGTAGATTCAGCTGAAGAATATGGCCAAGGTGTGTTCACTCCCCGCAGAGTAAGAAAAGACAGTAATGATTAGCTCTCCCCAGCTGAGACTTGCAACGGTGAATGAATCGGTAATATTCTCCCCAAGCAAAGTTTATTTACCATCAGCACTGAAAGGTCTTAATATTCCCCAGTGGAGTATAAGAATATTCCCCGGCAGAATACAAAATATCCCCAGTGAAGTCTAAAATTTTTCCCAGCGCAGTCTGAAAAAGCTTCCCCAGTGGAGTTTGGAGAATCATCCCCAGTAGACCTTGGAAGATTGTCCCCAGCAGAACTTAAAGGACTATCCCCATTAGAGTCTAAAAGGTTATTCCCAGCGAAGTCGCAACTGAAAGATCATCCCCAGCGGAGTTTATTCCTTTCACAAACAGGAATTCAATCCCCAACAGGATTCAATATCACCAGCAACGGTAATTCATCCCCAGCGGAATTTATCAGTGGAATCCTCTACAGAGCATCTCTTCCCCACAGAGTAATCTCCTCATCAGTTTATCCCCAAATGGAGTTATCCTCTCCTGCAGGTTTATTCTCACAGTCATCTTCATCTGCTTTCCCCAGCGGAAGCGAAGAATTCATCTCTTTTCTCCAACAGCTACCCGGGATTTATTTTCCCCAGCTAAAAACATCACATTTTCATACATCATGACACATGCATATATGCATCATACAACACAATCTCATTTATTTTGAGAACATCATTGCTTGATACATATCATGCATTACATACAGCTAACCTTTACCTTTCAGGAAGGATGCGGTTAAAATCTCAATTATGAAGCTTTTACTTCAGTCGAACTACTGACCAGTTCTTAAATCTCAACAAAATTATCCTCAATTTAATTACAAATAAGTTTCTAAATCTCGGGATATGGTATGATGTCATGATGTTATGTACAAGTATGCAAAGCAAGCAAGTTGTTATGTACAAATAGTCATATACATACAAAGCAAACAAGTCTTGGGTTTAGGCTTGCATGTGGTTCGTAGGTAAGTACCCTCTTGAAGTTTAGTTGGCTCAACTTGTCCTAGTAATAGTAACCGGGTTCTAGGGGATCTCAATGTCACTGACCTTTCTTTTAGGCATTGTCTCAGCTCAATCAATCTTTTCTTGCGGTCGAGATATCCTAAAATTCTGATCTCAATGAGTGTAGCATCGAGTATCAACCAATTTTCAGCTTTCTGCCGAAACCAGCTATCTCACTACTTCCTAATGGCCAAGTTGTTCAATTAAGGTTCTGAGGTCAGTTAGTGCTTCATGACGCCGCTCAGCGGCCACGTATTCTCCTCGATTCAACACAAGGGATACCGGTACCAACAAATGCGTCACACTAACGTAGCCATTGCTTCAACCGTGTTGGTCTATGCCGTACAGTTTCCATAATCTATTGCTACTTACCTAAAAGGTGCCCCATATCCGGGTAGAGGATCAAAACAAGCCCAAACAAGGAACCATAATATAAAGCAAGCCAAGTCAAACAATGAAAAACAAGTAAATGTGATCTAGCCCTAAGGTAACCCCACTTTTAAGTATCTCCCCAGCAGAGTCGTCAGTTGTTTAACACGGTGGAAGGACTGACTTGGGTGTTTTGTGTTTGATCGCAATTGTTGCGGATAGTAAGAGTCGCGACTGACTTTTCTTTTATCCAATAAGGAAAGGTTGAAAAGAATAGAAAAGACCTTTCGAGATTAATTCTTGAGTTCGGGGGGTAGGTTATGAAAAGGGAAGGTATTAGCACCCATTTCATTTGTAGTTATCTACGGGCTCTTAGTTGCTTGCTAGATCACTTGCTTTTGTTTGAAAATGTACTTGTGGTGTGGGTTTTAAAAGTATTTTGAAAACGTCTTCGTAATGGTTCTCGTTTTTATAAGAACGCGTAGAAAGTGTTGATTTTGAAAATAGTTCAAAGAGGTGTTTGTGGAATGTGTTTTTTAAATTGATTTTGAAAAGTGTCTTTGCAATGGTTCTCGTTTCTATAAGAACGCGTACAAAGTGTTTTGTCTTTTGAAAATGTTTCAAAATGAAAGTGTTGGTGTGTAAAATGTTTTTGTTGTGAGCAAGCGAGCAACTAGGAGCATCCTACCTACTCAAAAGGTCTAATATTCTTTCCGTTCTCCTTTAGATGTTGCTATCTTACCATTGATTTGGTAAGAAGCCCCATCATTGGATGTGAAGGGACGGGTGTGGGACGTTTTTATAGTCATAGAAGGCAACCTATGGGACGTTTTAGCAATGCCGTTTAGGGACTAGATCGTTTACCGAAGGCAACATTGAGGGTCATCGAAGGACTACGATCTTTTATCGAGGGTCTTTGCTAAAACACCCATATTCGAGGGACATGACTATTTTTCTGAGGCAACAAGTGAGATTACCCTAAGGGTGCATGTGTTAATGGGGTGTTTGATTGCATGCATTTATCTTTGATTTTTAGGTTGTCTACTTGTTGGTTTTTATCTTGCCATACATCCTAATTACTAGCATTTATACAAAAGTAATAAAAATGCAGAAAATAAATCCTACACTATTATGACCATATTGAATAGCATGAAAATATAAAGGCAAAAATAAATTAAAGGAAAGAAAAAGGGCTCTTTCGATTTAGGCAGAAGCATCCTTCGATTCTGCTTCTCTGGCTTCCTTCGATTTGGCCTAGGAGTCAGTGAGGCGTACTTTTTGACTTGGGGCCTGGAAGCTAGTGTGATATGCCTTTTGACTGGAGCCTGGGAGTAAGCATGATGTTCCTTTCTACTAGGGCCTGGGAGTCAATATGGAATACTCTCTTCACCTAAAATCCTTTGCTACATCCTTCTATTGGACCTGGAGTCAGTGAGGAAGCCTAAGGCTTTGTTTCATACTCTTGTCTCCTGTTTCTTTCGTTTGAGGTATTAAATAGAAACATGGCCTAAGACCATGCTAGCATTACCTTAGGGCCAGGTTAGTTCTAAAAGCATTTATAAAAAACCAAGGAACAAAACCAAAAGGAGTGGCAATAAAAAACAAACGAAAAGGAAACAAATACTATGTACATGTTGAAATGAAAAGGAAGTTTATTCACATGTTATGATAGAAACAAAAGGTCCAAGGTTAAGAGTGACTTATCTTTCTTGAGGCTGAGGCCTGTGCTTGGCCTTTAAGTGGTTACCTCGAGTGCTTCTGGATTCGAAGGAAGGAAATAGGGGTTATACCTTTGATACTGGATTCGAAGGAGAAGAAAAAGTGTGAAGTTCTTCCTGCTGGATTCGAAGGGTAACAAGGTGTGGGGATGTTTCAGATTCGAAGGGGACAAATGTTTGGATTATGGGTTTGTGTTTGATGAATGTTTTTCCAATCAACATCAGCATGCAAGCATCAAACATCCAATCGAAGCATGCACATAGGCAACCATTGCATTATGAACCATGTGAGGCCAAAGGTGCAATCAAAGGTGGAGTGCAGGAAGCTCCTGTCTTGTGAATCCAAGCTAGTGTGCCAGAGGCCAACGCCCAGTCGAAGGATGCAAGCCAAACTTGCATCGAAAGAGGCTAAGAGGCCAATCGAAAGAGCTGAATCAAAAAGACTTGTTTTTCTCCAATTTTGTCAAAAAGATTATTTTTACCTGTTTTACTTTTTTAACAGTTTCCCTTCTAACTTGATACCGGAAAATCCAATTGTACTCGTGCAAGCTTGAACTTTGAGAATCCTTGTGAGAAATACCTTGAAAAATGAGAGGGAAAATTTTGGGGTACAACACCTGGGCTGCAAAGTGTTTGTGTTAGTATATGTTAACTCATACTACTTGCATGATATCCAAAATGGATCTGATCAATTACATCTTTGAAAATCCTGCTCTAACCGGAAGGACTTCCTGTTGGTATATGTTGTTGTGTAAATATGACATTGAATAATGCACTCAAAAAGAAATTAAAGGAAGTATGTTGGAAGATTATTCCCTAATAAGAATGTTATGTATCTTAAAGCAAAAGATTGTGACGAACCATTGCCTTATGAAGGCCCAGAGCAAGAATCTCGATGGGGTATGATACTTAATGAAGTTGTGAATGCTTATGGTAAAGGAATTGGTGCAATTATTATTACTCTGCATGGTTCCCACATCTCTTTCACTGTAAGGTTGATGTTTAATTGTACGAACAATGTGGCAAGTATGAAGCTTGTATCATGGGCCTCAAAGAAGCCATTGATCTTAGAATTAAGATTCTTGATGTTTATAGAGACTCAACGTTGGTAATTAGTCGGATTAAAGGAGAGTGGAAAACTCGCCATCCTGGCTTGATTCCTTACAAGGATTATGCGGGGAGGTTGTTACCATTCTTCAATAAAGTTGAATTTCAACATATTCCTCGAGACGAGAATCAAATGATAGATGTTTTTCCAACTTTTTCCTCCATGTACAAAGTAAATTTCCCGAATGAAGCGCCTCAGATTACAATTAGACGTCTTGATAGACCTGCTCATGTGTTTGCCGTGAAAGAGGCATCAGATGATAAATCGTGCTATCATGATATCAAACATTTGCTCCAAAGTTAGGAGTACCCACTTGGGGCATAAAATAAAGGTAAGAAAATTTTGAAAAGGTTAGCTGGAAGTTTCTTCTTCAATGGAGATGTGTTATACAACCAAAATTTTGATATGTTCTTGTTTAGATGCATGGATAGACACGAAGTAGACATGTTAATGCAAGAAGTTCATGAAGGATCCTTTGGTACCCATGCCAATGTACATGCAATGGCTAAAAAGATGCTCAGAGCAGGTTACTAATGACTGACAATGGAATCTGATTATTGCAAGTTTGTGAAGAAGTGCCACAAGTATCAAATCCATGCGGATAAGATTCATGTGCCTCCAACTCTTCTCAATTTTATTCTTCTACATGGCCTTTCTCTATGTGGGACATTGACATGATTGGAATGATTGAGCCTAAAGCTTTGAATGGACATCGGTTCATCCTTGTGGAATTGATTATTTTACCAAATAGGTTGAATCGGCATCCTATGCAAATGTGACCAAGAAAGTTGTAGTCAGGTTTATCAAGAATTAGATTATATGCCGGTATGGCACCATAAGCAAGATAATCGCTGATAACGGTTCGAATCTGAATAGCAATATAAAGAAAGAGCTTTGTGACAGTTTTAAGTTTGAACATCACAACTCTTCTCCCTACATTCCTAAAATGAATGGGGTTGTTGAAGCTGCTAATAAGAACATTAAGAAGATCACTCAGAAGATGGTTGTTACATATAAGGATTGGCATGAGATGCTCTCTTTTTATCTGCACGGGTATCATACATCTGCCCACACTCCAACAGGGGCAACCCCTTTCTCTCTTGTTTATGGCATGGGATAAGTGTTCCCCATGGAGGTTGGGATCCCTTCAATGTGAGTCTTGATGGAAGCCAAGTTGACTGAGGCTCAATGGAGTCATAGCAGATAGGAACAATTGAATTTAATAGAAGAAAAGAGAATGACGGCCTTGTGTCAAGGCCAATTATATCAACATAAAATAAAGAAATCATTTGATAAGAAGGTTCGACCTCGTGTGTTCAGAGAAAGCGACCTTGTGCTCAAAAATATCTTGTCTTTCCACTCTCATGCTCGGGGCAAGTGGACTCCTAATTATGAAGGCCCATATATTGTCAAGAAAGCCTTCTCTAGCGATAAATTGATTCTTACAACTATGGATGGTGAGGAGCTCCCACATTCCGTGAATGCTAATGCAGTCAAGAAATACTTCACCTAGAAAGAAAAAAAAGAACAGCTCCAAAGTTGAAAACCCAAAAGGGCGGCTTGGGAAAAAATGAGCATCTCGGTGGGCTAAAACCCTGAAAGGATGGTCTATACAAAAGTTAGATACATAAATAGAATGAATCATCCTGGTAGGTTGAAAACCTAAAAGGGAAATCTAGACAAAAGTTAGGTATTCATGGCAAGTAAATGCATCAGATGAGACTTGATCGCCTAAAGCAACATTATCCCTCGAGGGTCTCATCATTACTCAACAGAATTTCAGCATTGGAATTCAAAGTTGTTATGGAGAATAGTAGTCTGTGTAATCATCCATGGGGTTACGCCATTTGCGGATTACCATTCTATTAATAAAGTTTGATCCTTTATACAATTATTTGAAATTCTTATTTCTTTCTGTTTGCAAAATTTAATTTATTGTTGATAGTAATATTTGAAACAAAAAAGGTTTAAATAAATAACAAATCATGTTTTTGAAAATTACAAGACTATTTTCTTTTGATCTATGAATCAAACTAGAAAGGCATAACAATAGTGTTTCCCCATATATGGTTGAATCTCGAAGTGCGAAACTTAGCTTTCCAAAATAGAGAATCATCTGACAGATAAGTTCAATCTCCTCGGGATTTTAATTTATGAAGAAATTCTTTCTCCCATAATAGATTTGTGCAAGTCCTTCTTAGTAGATCTTGGTTTTCTAAAGATTATGCATCATCTTCACCTCCTAAGTGGCAGCGGTACCTTTATTCCTCTGAAGTTTTCTTTTATTTAGCAGGTTTTTCTCTTCCCATCCAGGTTTTTCATGTTTTCATCCTAGCAGTGTTTGCAAGATATGGTGTTGATTCCAGCAGATTCATCCATTCCCTTGATAGATTTCTATAGAACATATTTGTTTTCCTGTAGTAAATTTTGACATCAAAAGACTGTACTCATGTTAATTTCAAACCAGCATCTTTATTTCCCAGAGATTTAAGCCTTGTAGCAGAACTTTGTTCCTTCAGTGGCTTTTGATCACCCTCATTTGGATCCCTAATAGGATTCCTAGCAGGATCTCTATCATTTTGTGTTTAAATTGAGTATCTGTTTGTAATGTGACACTTAGCACTCCTCGTCTGAGTTTGGGGTGTATCCCTAGCTGAGTCATTGCTTGTTTTGTTTCAATATATATATATATATATATATATATATATATATATATATATATATATATATATATATATATATATATATATATATATATATATATATATATATATATATATATATATATATATATATATATATATATATATATATATATATATATATATATATATATATATATATATATATATATATATATATATATATATATATACACATTCATCCATACATACATCATGCATAGCTGAATGAAAATTCAGCACTTATTTACATTTTTTGTGTTTCTGATGATATTCCATTTTCTTTGTAGAGTATATATTGTCTCTCAAATAGAATGTCAACCTTAAGAAAAAAAGTATATCCTTTCTATTTCCGCACTGACTTTATTCCTCGTAGAAGAACTTTGTTTCGACTTTCCTCCCCAGCTCATTATCTAGATGAAACTAATCCTTATTTGAGTTTATTCCTCATTGGGTAGACTCTTGGTTGACTGTTTCACTCTGGTTTGTTCCTGGTTTGAACTTTAATCCCCTACAGTAATACTATTTTGATCTATCTAGGCTTTGAAACCTAGATTAAGAATGCATTTATTTTGTATCTTTAAGGGTTTTGTATTCCTCAGTTGAAATTTGTTTATGATTTCCCCATCAGAAGATGAATTTTTTGTTATCCAACAATGTTTTTATGGCAGTTTATTGAAATATATACTTGATAGAAAGTGGAGGTCTCTTTATTGAAGTAGCTTGCATGTCCACAACATATTGTTTCCTGACAGGAAGTGACTGTCTCTTTATTAGAGCAGCTTGTATGTCCATAGCATATTTTTCCTGATAGCAAGTGGCAGCCTCTTTATTTTGAGTAACTTGTATGTCCTCAGCATGTTTGATAACAAGTGGAGGCCTCTCTATTTGAGCAGCATATATGTCATCCAGATAGCAATCAGTCACCCTTGCAATAGATGGTGTCTCCCAGGAAAATTCCCGCAGAGATGTTTGTTATGAAATCCGTACAGGTGGTATTCTCTTTACTTGAGAAACATGTTCTGTAATTCAATATTCCCGCATCTCTTTTGAGTATCCCAAGTAGACTTGATGTTTCTTAATTCCTAGCAGGTGGTGGTCCCTTTAGCGGATACAGTTAGTATTTGGTCCTTTGTCAAGTGGAAGACTTGATTAAAGAAGAAATTATACCCATTCTCGGCTTAATTCCATAAATTTGGGAGGTTTATCTAATCCTAGCAGGTGGCGGCCCCTTTAGCGGAGACAACTTGTGTTTGGTCCTTTGTCAGGTGGAAGACTTGATTAAAAAATAAATTGTACCCATTCTCGACTTAATTCCATAAATTTGGGAGGTTGATCTTAATTCCTAGCAGGTGGCGGTCCCTTTAGCAGAGACGACTTGTATTTGGTCCTTTATCGGGTGGAAGACTTGATTAAAAAAGAAATTGTGACTCATTCTCGTCTTAATTCCATAAATTAGGGGAGGTTTATCTTAATTCCTAGAAAGTGGCGGCATCTTTATTGAAGGTAGCTTGTATTTGGTCCTTTTTCAAGTGATATCTTAGTTAAAGAAGAAGTTGAGACCCGTTCTAGGTGGAATACTAGAATTTTGGGAAACTTATTATTATTTGTGCATATCCTACCTTTTGTAAAATTTGGTAGTTTGCCTTCAGTAAAAGTTGGTGTATATTCTATTTCTCTACCTTCACTAAAACTTGGTAGTTCAACTTCATTAATAGTCAGTGTATCTTTGTATCCCCACCTTTAGTGAAAGTTGTTAGTTTAATGTCAGTTGTAAGTCAGTGTTATCCTTTATTTACTCTCATTTATTGAGAAGGTGGTATCTTGTTTCCTTTTTATCCTCTTTTGACTTTTCCCCAGTAGAGTTGAGTTCTCTTTTTCTCAGTGAGTTATCTTCCTAGTCGAACCCTCTTTCTCAGTTTGTTTTGTGTTGTAGATTTGTCTACATTCTTTTGTTATTCTCAGTGGTGTCTTGTTTCCCCTATGGAATCCGTCTTTTTCATTCATATCATATCATAAGCATCTTTGCAGTATCTTACGGCCAAAATTTGGGTCTTCTTATATTTAAGCATATTCAATCACATCGAGATGAAGATTTCAATCTTTATATCTACTTATAGAATACACTTAAATAGGGGTAGCTGTCATACCTTTTTTTACCCTCTAAGATCCCATGTCATTTTTTGCATCGTACATCACATCAAGATTACAAGTTTGGTCTCCTCCCCCCCCCCCCCCCCTCTCTCTCTTTGAGTTTGCCCTTATAGGTATCACCACGCACTCATTTT
Source organism: Vicia faba (assembly GCA_948472305.1). NCBI lineage: Eukaryota > Viridiplantae > Streptophyta > Magnoliopsida > Fabales > Fabaceae > Vicia > Vicia faba. The sequence continues at coordinate 419,912,338 of OX451739.1, read as the reverse complement.
TTTTGTATATCTCTTATGCTTTATATTTCACTGTTGTACCCCAAAAAATTTCCTCCCATATTCCTCAAAACATTGCAAGAAAAATCTCCAAGTTGCTCAAGTAGCCCAAGAATTGGTCAGACAAGCTCTCTCCTAAGGCAGTCTACCCCAAATTAGGGTTTTGTGTTGCATCAAGATACTTAAGTCCAAATTACCTAAAGTGTTCCCCAATGTCCTAATATGTTCTTAAGATCATCCATGTCAAATTTCAAGCCTTGCAGAGGAAGTTTGCTCAGTCAATTGCTCAAAGGTCTAAAAATCGACTGTGTTAGGGCAAAAGTCAACTGTGACCTACAAACAGTCAAAATTCCAGATTTTTTGTCAAAATTCTCATTTTTAAGGATATTTCATCATTTGATCAAGGGTTGATCATGATTCATCAAGGATTGCTCAAAATTCATCAAGACTCAAAAGTTGCTAAATTAGGGTTTTGTAGGAAAATTCAACTCAACTTTGATCAAGCATAACTTTCTCATACTTTATGAGATATGACCCATCCAAAGATCATTTTTAATAGGACGAAATTTACTACAATCCATATTCATACCCCAAGATCAAAAAATGCACTCACAAGAAGTTATGAATTTGGACGTTATAGGTCATTTTTGAAAGTCAACAAAAACACATTTTTTGTCAAAGCTTATAACTTGAGCATGGAATATCAAAATGAGATGAGACCAAAAGGGTTGGTTATAGGACATCTCAAGTTTTCTATAAAGTCCAAGAACATCTCTAAAAGTTCTAAATTGAAGATGTTATGCATTGTTGAAGTTGGACTTTTTTGCAAAATTGCCAAAAGTCAACTATCCCCAAAACTTCAAATTTTGCCAAATGAGCCCATTCTTTTTCACTTGATTTGAGTTTGCATTATTTCCCACGTACCCTAGTTTCAGCCATGTGCCTATATCTAATTTTTATTATTTAATTTGATTTTTATTTGAATTTATTCATTTTAAATCAAATAAAATCATATAAAATCCAAGGCATTAATAACTCATGATTTTTTGGTTGCTTTAGGCTTTGAATACAGCTATTATGTGAATCAAATTCGTATCAAAGGGATTGGTTACAAGAAGATATGATTTAAGCCAAGTTTAGAAAGGTTTTCATGGGGAATCAAATCAAATATCCAAACATCAATGTGGAGAGATTTGAACCAATTTTATTAACCTAATGCACTGAGTGATATATAAGCAAGCTGAAGCACACGAAATAAGGGTTGAAAATCGTTGGAAGAGGCAGAACTGACTTTGCAAAAATCACAAAAAGTTGGAAACTAAAATCCAGGTTAGAGGCAGTTTCAGGGATCGAGACTTGTTCCAATCGCTTCCTGGGAATTCACACAAGGTATCCCAACCAAAACCAAGCATTTTCAGACTCCCTAATGCACTGTAAGTCGCACGCTATTCACCCTTGTTCTTGGTTTCGATTTAAATTATTCTGGCATCTATTGAACAATTTAATAGCATATTTTTAATCTACAAACCATTTGCAAGCGTTTGGTATCATTTAATTGCATTTATCTGGCCTGAATAGAAAACCACCATTGTAAGGGTTTGGTCTGCATTTTTGGGCATTTTTGTTTCAGGTACAATTGACCTCCATGAAAGACATGGTTGTGACCGGGAGGGTGAGACAAACACGACCATGCCCTTGAAATTCATTTTTATGGCATGTACAGGATTTTGGAGATGGACATGCCTGTAGCTACGGACTTCTGTCCGTTGGTATAGGTGTTTAGCGTTTTAGCCACGGTTAGGAGGTTAGGGATGATGCGTGGCATCCATCCATTAGCCAGTTCAAATATTTTGCGTGTTTTTTTTTCCAGGTCATATGCGTTGTTTCTATATATTATATTGTGTTATTGTTATTATAACAAATGAAGCAATGTGATGCAGTGGTAGTCACTCAAGGTCTTAAGGTGTTCCAAGGCTGGAGGTCAGGGGTTCGAGCCCTGCCTCCAGCAATTTGTATTTTCTCATTGTTTTTCAGATAATCACATGCGTACGCTATCTTGCAACCTACCATGCTCCCTCGTGATCCAAGCGCCAGATGGCCAAGGAGACAGATCTGGTGGTCCACGTTGAAAGTCCACCATATGCCAGGTCAATGCATGCATATTGGATCAGAAAAAGTCAAAAAGGCCAGCTGCTAATGGGCCTTCAGATTTGCTACCAACACCCTTCAAAAGCAGGCCCAATTCTTTTATTCTCTTTTATTTATTTTTGTTTAAATACTTTAATTGTTTTATTTAATTTTCTAACCAATCACAAAATTCTGTTTTTATTAAATAAAATCACAAAAAAATATTTTTATGTCAATCAAATTTTAAACTTTTATTTTTCTTAATAAATTTATTAATTGATTAGGTTTTTAATTAGAAAACTTTAATTCATTTTTGTAAATAATTTTAATTAATTAGATTTAATTAGATATTAACCACTAATTTAATCATTTTTAATTTCTTTCCTAAATAATCAAAAAACTCCAAAAATAATTTATTTTTCATTTAATTAATTTATTAATTTAATTTAGTTATTTAACTTAGGATTAATTTCTTTCTTAAAATAAAAACAACAAAAAGATGGCATTTTCTTTCAAAAAGGGTCAAAACCCTAAATTTCGCACTCGATTTAATTTCCCGCACGCTTTATTTATTTTTATCTGATAATGTACCTGCTTCCGGATTGTAATAGTTAAATAGGACATTTAATTATTTTTATCGCTTTACTTTATTTTTCAAAGGGTTTATCTTTGGCGATGTGAATACCCGACGCCTTGTAATTTAAATTCCGCATTTTATTTCCGCAAATTTTAACTGCTAGATGTTTGATAATAGGGTTTGCATGACAAGACTGAATGTTAATCTTAAAATCAAATTAGATCACCCTTAACATGTATAAAGATAAAAATAAACTGAAAACAACACACTCGCACATGCGCACTCTTAGGGTACACCCCACTTGGTTGCCTTCGTACATGGTCATTGAGTATAGGTCGTTTTAGAGGTCGCCCTCTTGTCTAAAAGATCATAGTCGCCTCGAAATGGTTGCCTCGGATATTATTGCCTCAAACAAATGATCTAAGACATTAGGGTTACCGCTAAGGCATCCTAACATTGCTTTAGTGACCGTATGTCCCGCATTCGAATTGACCCTCAAACTCCAACGACGATGCTACCTACTCATCAATAGTGGGATAGCATTGTCTAAAGGAAATTAGCATAGAACAATTCCTTTTTCGAATAGGTAGATGGTTCTTATATACTTGCTCTTTCAAAAAAAAAAACTTTTTTTCACACTTACACTCCTTTTTCGAACAAAGTTTTCAAAACACTTCATTACACTCTTGAGGACAGAAGCAAGAGTTAAATCGAAGTTTCAAATAAAAACTTTTTCAAACCCACAAGCACAAAGAAAATAATTTTTAAAATGATGAGCAAGTACCTAAGAGCCCGTGGATAACCACGGATAGAAAGTGTGCGAATACCTTCCCTTTCTATAATCTACCCCCCGAACCCGAGAAATATCTCGAAAAAAGAATTTTTCTGTGCTTTTTTCCTTTCCTTGATGGATAAAATAAAAGTCAGTGGCGACTCTTGCTTACCGCGACATTTTGCAAAAACAAACGCAAAACGCAAACCAGCATTCCAAAAAACAGTCAGTTCTTCCCAGCGTATCACATTCACTAACCTTTAACCAAAATTCAAAATGTTTGTTTTACAAGATAGAGTTTTGGATCAAGAAGTTTAGGCGATAACTCCTCAATTAGGGTTATGAATTGCTCAAGTTAAAGACAGTTTCTAAAAGGCCTATTGTTTAAGGTTGTGATTTATGATCTTAGGTCAAATCATCCCCAAGCTTCATTAAACATGGTAGATACAAGTTTGGTTGTTTAAATATCATGATCCTAAGGAGATTAGGGTTTCATTGTTCAAGGTTGATCACAAGTTTATATCAAGAGTGACTCTGAGCTAGGGTTTAGGGTTTAGGGTTTTGGGTTTTGGGTTTTGGGTTTTGGTCAAAGACAACTTACAGTTGAATTTTAGAGCAAGATTTTATTCTAATGTTAAATACACACTTCAAGGTATCCATGAATACTTCATTGATCCTCTAAAATTGATTCAGGTAATTTTAAATGATAGAAGAAAAGGAATTGATTCAATTGAGAAAAAGTCAATAAATGGTCAAAGTCAAAGGTCAACTTTTAAGATTTTGGTCAACCATGTACATTTCAATTTAATACCCATGAAAATATGAGGTTTGATTAAGTTTCATCAAGAAGAACCATCAAAATCACAAAATTTACTAAATTAGGGTTTTTGAGATTTTTCCAAGTACAAAAATGCATGGTCATGTGCATGACTTTCAAGGGTTGTATCTCTCTCCTCCATGATCTAAAATTTGCAAACAAGTTCTGGTTTTGAAGAGTTCATATGATGAAGTCAAGGTTATAGATTGGTACAAAGTTCTTGAGACTAAGAAGTTTTTCTAAGTATTTCAACATGTCTATTTACATGACTTTCAAGTGAGTTTCTGACCAATCTAAGGATTCATTTTCAACACTTGGAGTCTTCTTTTAAATAGGGTACATGATATTACACAATTTCACAAAATTGGATTTAAGAAGCTATCCTTGAGAGGGAGATACTTGTGGCTAAAGTCAAGATATCAAGTTGGCTAATTTTACAAATACTTAGAAATTTTCTAAGTATTTCAGATCAGTTTGGATGTTATGAATTCAAAGAAAAATTCCATGGGTTTCTAAGAATCTTTTCAGCTTTCTTCCAACATCAAACATGTTCATCAAGCTACGACCTTTCATTTGACACCAATTTTGCATCAATTTAGTCATCATACACCAAGATATTTCCATGAAAAGTCAGTTGCATGAACACGAGTTACCAGCATCCCAATCTTTTAACTTTGTATTAAAATGCACTTGGTTCACTTGGTTTTGCTTGCATCATCACACTACTATAGTCATGCACGCATCACTATACCTTTACCTCAAATGTCCAAACAAAATATTTTTTATGCATTCATTACATGCTCACTTTTAACGAAAAATAGTGAAATCATTTGGTACAAAACTTGCTCACTACTCTTGGCCACCTGACTTCTTCATTATTTTCACACTTCATTCCCAACAAAAAGAGAAAAACAAAAGGAGAGAGAAAAGGAGAAAAATTCGTGCCTCACTCTCCACTCTCTCTTAAGTCTCATTCATTCTAACAAACTTTTAACATGAATTAAGGATTAACCTCATATTTATCGATTCCACCATTTACATATCCAAAAAATCTCTCTCATTCTCTCAACTTTCAGAGATCGAATCTTCCATTTCTCTTAATTTTTCTCCCATTTCTTGAGTAATTCTTCTTCTCCACCATGAATTGAAGGTTATGTATGCATCTGTATGCATCTAGAGGCAGTGAATAGCTCCAACAAGCTTCATCTTCATCATATTCCATTTGAGTTCAATTGAAGAATTTCAGAGAGTTTCGGAATAAATAAGTTCTTGATCTATATTTCTCAAGTTCTCAGCAAGCTCTTGGTAGAGTTTTCTTGGCATTCCACGCATTCAAAATGCAACGGACGTTTTCTCTGTTAGGTATTCACCGGAGCACTCTTATTTCTCATTTCATCATCATTTTAGTTAAATCTTAATGTTAGGAGATTTTTCTAGACGCCATGAGCTGAAGTCATACTTGTGTAGGCTCTGTATTTGTGTAACTGGGGTTTAATCTGTGATTTTCAATTTTGTCAGGGTTTTTTTCTTGCCTTGATTTCATGATGATTGATTTGTTGTATGAGAATTTGGAGGTCAGATATGGATTCACGGTGGAAAATAGAATGTAACTTTCTCTCAACTAGAGGATGAAAAGGAAGAATGGTTGTCTACCATCTATAACCTGCATAATGAGGTATTTGTGTTGACCTACAAACTTGATAGCATGATTAAGTCTGTGAGGGTGTTGAACAATAGTTCAGATATGGTGGAAGAATTTCTTGAATTTTGGAAGATAACTAGAAACCTAAAAGGGATAGGGTTTTATTTTCAAGACTTTAATAAGAAAAGAAAATCTGAAGTGACATAAAATTTGTTTCCATCTAAAAGCAAAGTTGATTCAATAATGTAAAATAAAAGGTCTCAACATTGTGTCAGTCATCAGAAGTCTCAAGCTAAAGGCAGGTGCTTGCACTGGAAATGTCACCTATGTGGTAAAGTTGGTAATATCATACCCCTCTATGTAAAATTGTATGGCTATCTCAAGGTCAAACTCAGCCTAAGGTTGACCAAGTAGTGGTTAAAATTCAAGAAAGGTGATAATCTTCTTATTGCTTATACCTCTCTTATAGCTTCAGCAAAAGAAGATTATTATTTTAACAATGGATATTTCAGACAGATAGTTGGAGTAGAGAAGTTTTTTGTGGACTTTAAGTATCACTCTTCCATCTATTTTACTTTTGGTGATGATGCCAAAAGGTGAGATTAAAGGAGTTGGATATCTAGATTGTTCTGGTTTCCCTAGGTCTTGATGATGTTCTTATTGTTAAAGAATTGGCAATTAATGTGCTAAACATTAGTCAGTTGTATAATCAAGGTATGAAGGTGAATCTCTTTAATCGAGATTGTTTGGTCTCTAATGAGATGTATGAAGCTCTAATGAGGAAGTTTAGTCCAAAGTCAATTGTTATTTGTGGGTATCACAAGAATCTTCTTGCTAATCCACACGCTTTTTGTCCAAGGAAGATGAAGTCAAGATGTCACACCATAAGTTGCAACATCAAACTACTAACAAAGTTCTAGAACTTCCTTTTATGGATCTAATAAGGCCAATGCAAGGTAAGAGTCTTGGTTGATAGAGACATGCTTGTGTTGTTGTTGATGAGTTCTCTAAAATGTCATGGGTAATTAATAGCAAAGAAAAACTAGTTATTATTGAGGACTTCAAAGTTATTTATCAGCTTCTTCGGAAAAAGATGAGTTTCAAATGTGATGAATGGATATGTATGGGTTTCTCTACCAAGAGCATATCATGTAAAATTGTTATCTCCAGATCCAAGATCATTGTTTCTAGCATTAAAGGAGGGACTGGTGTCCAAGTAGATATTGGAACATCATCTCAGCGGATTGAGTAATGAGGCAGTATCTTAAAAGCTAGCAGGAACTGAATCAGAAAGATCTCAAGTCAACAAAGTTCTTTCTTGATTTTTAAATTTTTTTAAAGGAGTTCATTATTTTTTTAAAGATACATTCTATAGAATCATAGATGTGAGGTCTAATTATGGTTTTATCACAAGTTTTGTATTCAAATTATTTGAGACCTTGTCTGATTAATTTTGGAGTAAAGTTATTGGCATAAAATTGATTTTCAAGAACAAGTATGATTAAGTTTGTGTTAATGGAGGATGTTTCTTATTAGGAAACAATCTTGTCTCTTGGATTAGCAATAAGATATCTTTTATATCCTAGTCTTTCTCTATTGATGAGTATAATGCTGAAGGAACATGTTATTTTTCAATTGAGTTGGAAGCTAATGGAATACAATGTCTTCTAGGATGTCATGACATTGTATTGTGGCAAGTTGGTTTCAGTTTATGTATTCAAGGATGTCAGTTTTCATAACAGGTCAAAGCTCATTAATTTTGATCATCTTTTTGTCAGGGGGCATGCTACAAGTAAAAGTGCTACTTTTAAGCTTGGGACTTCTTATAAACTATTGGATGATATTTTCACCAAAGCTTTGGATGCAAATTATATTAAGAAGTTGTGGGATGCTTTTTTTGGAAAGTTGTACTGCTTATGAATGGGAGAATTCAACGGTTGGGATGAAGTTATCTCTGACCAACTCAAATTTAGTTCAATTGGTGTGAGAATCTTCAGTAGTCAAAGCTTGGGAAGAGAAAAATAAGAACAAAAATGTGTCTCTTTCCTATTGTAAGTGGTGCGCTGATAATGAGAGTGATTATACTTCTTCCACAAAAAATTCTCTCATTGACTAGTTTATCGTTACAAGTAAGGTATTGTTACAAACAAGGTGACTCTCATTTTAATTAATAACTTACTGGTTGTCTCTCCTCTCAAACTGCATTTCAACATGAGCCAGTCTTCCATAAAAAATGCTGCTGAAAAGGTTCGTGTGTTGGGAGCCAAAAGGGATAATAGTACGGATCCAAAAAAGGTTGTATCCAAGGTGGAAACAACTGGAGGGTCATCTAATGGAGCATTGGTTATAGGGAAAATGTTTGTGACAAAGGTGAGGTCTTGCAAGAAAAGTAATGATCAATTGCATGACTCTGTCCCGGATAGTGATGAAGATTGAGTAAATTTTATTGACTCATGTGGTTGGTCTGGATAGCTGGTTTGAAGGATATTTTGTGTGTGTTTGGATCTGCAATAATTTCCTAACAATGGTTTCCTTTCATAAGTTTTTATTTTTATTTGTTTCCCTTGCTATTTTTGTTTCCATCAAGTTTTTGTTTCCATCTGTTTGTTTTTAGTACTAGTATGTGTTTCTATTTGTGTTTATTGCTTGTGTGCAATATAATTGTTTTTACATTTACTATATTTTTGTTAATTTTTGGCTATAAAGGGGGAGTAAAGTGTTAGTGTTTTAGTTGTCCTAATGTCATGACAAATGTCTTGACATGTTGATAGGATTATACTACTGCTAAGGGAAGAGTAGTATTTTGTGGTTGCATGATGTATGCTAAGGGGAGAGTAGTATTTTGTGGTTGCTTGTTGTATGCAACTTTTTAGGGGGGACATGATTGTATGTCATGCTTGTTGTGCTTCTGCTGCTACTGGTGATATGGTTGTGTGTGGGATGTCTTGCCATATGTTCTAACATCCTGCTTGTTGTGTTTTGTGGTTAACCTTGGTTACTCTCTGGTAACCAATTGGTTTAGTTTCCTGAGTTATGTGTGAAGCTTCTACTGCATGTGTCTCTGATGTATGAACTTGGATATCTCATGGTTGTTTTTATTGTGATTTGGGTTTTCCCCTTGAAGTTCAAGTTTTCTCTTCTTGTGATTTTGGTTTTCCCCTTGAAGTTCAAGTTTGGTTTTCTGGTGATTTAGGTTTTCCTGTTGAAGTTCAAGTGTGTTCTTCTTATGATTTGCATTTTCCCCTTGAAGTTTAGGTTTGGTTTTTTGGGGATTTGGGTTTTCCTCTTAGGGGGGGGGGGGGGGGGGGGGGGGACTGATTATATTTGACAGGGGGAGTACTGATCTTATTTGAACTTGGAGTTGTGTTGGTGTAATTTCAGACCACATGTCTTGACATATGTCTTCTGGAGTTTTTTAATACATTCTTGTAACTGCATGTAATCTCTAATACGTTTTTATGTTTGCAGTTTGTACAAAGTTTACATGTTTGCATGTAGCTTGTGTTTTATGAATATGGTTTTATTTCTCTCTCCATTTTAATTGTGCTAAGGTTGTTTTAGCCAAAATTTTCCAAAGGGGGGGAGATTATTAGATCCATGGTTTTAAGATTAGCAGCAATTTTGCTAAAACAAGGTTTATGACAGATCTTGAGCAAGATGTTATAACGTCTTGATCAAATTGGTTCAACAGAGCATGATGATAGTATTAAAGACAGGTGTTCTGACAGATGTTGTGTTATGTTATAACAGAACATCAGTATAGGCTATTTTAGTTCTTGACAGATTTGATTTGATTTTGTGAGATTCCTTTTTGATATATCTCATATATTTGTGCAGTTCAAGAAGATTTAATCTGGAACGTTTGATTTGATCTCCAGCTGTACATAAGTTTCTAAAATTGGATGTTGAGACCATTTAGGAAACTTAATATTTTGTTCCAATATTCAAGGAGATTCTTCTGCATAATCAATGCAGCCCTCAGCTTGTAGATCAAGAAATATCTGGGTAAAGATTTCAAATCCCATGGCTACTGAGGTGTATTTAAAGAGAAACCTAAACCTAATGTAACAAGATTTTCACAATTGAAAAATTAAGGGAAGTTAAGAGTCTTAGGTTTTGAGAGTCTCTTGTGTTTTTGTAAGTCACCCATGTATCTCTTGATACAATGAGGTAAACTGATTGTTACTTGATTGTTTATCAAGTTATTGTTCTCACTCTTAAAGCTTTTAAGCAAAGAGATGAGTATAATTCATTGTTCTCAATAAAAAATATTTTAAGAAAAACTGAGTATCATTCATTGGAAGTGTAATCTTCTGTTTCAGTTATTGTCACAGTTTGTGTCTGGTTTATCACTGAGGTGATTGGTAGAAAGTGAGAGGGAGTCTCATATCTAGAAGGTTTCTAGGTAGAAGTTGCACAAGATAGTGATTAGGCTAGAGGTTGTAAACTAGGATTATTTAGGCTTAGAACTAATGTTGTCATAGTGAATTTCCTTCCTGACTTGGTAGCCCCCAGAGTAGGTGACGTTGCACCGAACTGGGTTAACAATCAGATGTGTTATTTATCATTCTGCAATTTATTTTTTCATAAGTTATAGTTTTGATATGTTAAGTTTTGTCTGTCAACAGATGTCACAACATTTGTCTAGACATTGTGTTTTTATGTTGGATCATTAGTATTAACATGTTTTAAAGTGCTAGAATTTCAAAGATGAAGTTGAATCCAAAAGGAAAAGTAACTTGACGCAAGGAAAGACTTGTGGCAAAAGGATTTCTTTAGAAAGAAGGAGTCGACTTCGAAAAAAAATTTGCACTTGTTGCTAGGATCTTAATAATCAGGTTGGTTGTTGGTCTAGCAAACATGAATAACTGGAATATGTTTCGGATGGATGTTATTATGTACTGGACCAGCAACTATGCATGGCCCAATCCACTCTTGCTCTAAAACAGCCCAAAAGCATTTCCTAATCAGCTTGAACTAGCGAAAGACACGTTTTTCACTCTTCCCCAAAGACGCCAAGACCATGCCTTCCCGCCACTACATCCTTGCTCATGGAAACGGATAGTTTCGGGCATCTCAGCCTGCCATAATGGCTAGTTTCGAGCATCTTCCTTCAGGATGTCGAGCACGAGCTACCTGCCCCTGAAAGTTAACTATTTTTTGGGGCCTGATATCTACACCTAAAAATAGGGACCAATGGTCAAGCGTAGGGGGCATTATATAAACCCTCACACTTGTGAGGATCAGGTATCCAATATTCACTTCTTAAACCCTATATTCTCTTTTGTATCTCTTTTCACTCTTACTTACTTAAGCATTAGAGTGTCTTACAGGTACACCCCATCCTCTTTGATTCCAGCCTTACAGACGCAGATATCGGCCCATCACAGGTTGTAATCACCGGTAAGATGATTGGCGCCATCTATGAGAAACTCTTTTCCCCATCTTTCTTTCCTCGAAAACTAAATATCAAAAATGACATTTCAAGATTCAAATCATGGTCGATCAATATGAAAACTATCTTGCTGGAAAAACTGTCATTTCCCCTATCCGCAAGACGGACAATGACGGAGAAACCCTTATCCACGAAGATGTTCTCCTGAGAGATGGTTGCACTGTGTCTCCCTCCTATAACGATGTTGAAGATGATGATGTCCACTTCTTGGAAACCAGCAAGCCCAAGAAGGTCCAAGAAGAAGAATCGACCATCTTACAACTTGTTCAAGTACCGGCCAACGCCAACCCAGCCATGGCATCATTTCTTGCAGCATTAAATCAGACCAACACTCTGATCCTCCAATAGAATAATAGGATCAGATCTTTGGAGAAGGTAATGCGGTCGAGATCCCCTCTGAGACACGAACGAAGGGGGTCTCGCAGCCCATCTCCATAACGACCTATCTGTTGTTCTACTCTAGAAAAACCAGGAACCTCACTAATCAAGTAACACAGGCATACTCCTCCTTGTAGAGATCGATGATCCCCGGTCACAAAGAAGACTATAGGAAACTAGTAGTTAGAGAATCATTGTTCTCCTTCGCCCAAGCCAAAAGGTCGTCCGAGAAGCACATCCCCTCGACCTGACAGTAGTCCTCGATGAAAAATGAGCAATTATTCTCCCCCACCATCACCTGACTGGAGTGAAGACGACGAACCTCACGGTCCATTGTTAAGAGAAATCATGGAAACTCCCCTGCTCGTCGGGCTAGAAAAGATCCCAAATCTAAGGACGTACAATGAAACCACTAATTCAGACGAGCACATCAAGAATATTGACGCCCTGATTGATTACAGAGGTGTTCGAGGAGCCATCAAGTGTCGAATTTTTCCCATCACTCTGAGAAAGGGGATTGTGGCTTGGTACAAAAGCCTCCTTGACGACTCGATCACAATGTGGGAGAACCTAGGGAAGCAGTTATCCAGGAACTTTACCACCTTCCACCGACATCCAAAATATGAAGCATCACTGGAGGCGATCATCCAAGGGAAGGATGAATCCCTCCAGTCGCATATAGAATGATTCAACAGTGAAGCCGTTCAGGTCTCCACGACCGACGATATGAAAAAATATTTGTTGGAACGCAGACTACGTCCTCGCAGTGACTTTGTCGAGGCAGTTGGCATCGAAACACCTGTTACACTTGATGCCTTTCTCCTTAAGGCCCATACATACATCCAGTATGAATAAAAAGAAGATGCCAACAACCCAGAAGACTCATGGAATCAGGAGAATGGAAAATTCTCAAAGCACGATGAATCCTTGATATTTTGTTGGGGAACAGATAAAAGAAGAGACGATAAGCCCCGTGAATCAAGGAAATACAAAGGGCAAGTTGGCCGGTTCCACGATTACAGTCCCCTGAATTCCTAATGCAAGCACATCCTAACTTAATGCGCAAATTCAGATTTTGGTCAGGCTGGGGTCTGCTTTCTTCGATAGACATCGTCCAAGCCCGAGACGGACAAAACTAAATATTGTCGGTTCCACAAGAGCCACGAGCATACCACTAAAGACTGAATCCATTTGAAGGTTTCCATCGAGATCATTACCAGCGATGGGCATATCAAGCAATACAAGAAAAAAGTAGGATCTCTGGAGGACGCCCCAGAATCAAAGAAGGTCGAAAAAGAGAAATCGTCTTTTGGCGATGTCAGCATGCCAGTCGCCATGTGCATTTCTCGACCGGAGGATTTCTACATCCCTGAAAACATCGAGCACCCCCTCTACTTCTCAATGCACGGTCCCTGGGAGATCTTCCTCTCCGTTATAGTCATATCTGGCGGGGGATTCAATAAAGTCACCATGGGCTCAGTAAAAAGAAAGTTCGAGCAGCTGATCAATGCAAGCTCCAATAAAAACTCCACCCTCGACAAGTTTCTAGGAAAATGTGTCCCCATCACATTCTACTGTGAGGAACTCCCTGGAAGATCTCTTAATTAAATCATTATATTGCTAGTAAGAGCACAGATGGTCAACTTTTATGTCTGACAGATTCTAGTCGACCAGGGAAGCTTAGTCGACATTATGTACTCCTAATTGTTCACAGCCTTGCAGCTCCATGAGACGCACCTGATACCTTATGTAGGCTCATATTTACAAGGTTTCAACAACGTCGTCACCAAACTATGGGGATATGTTAAATTGATAGTTATCTTCAGAATAACAGAGATGACAAGATCCATTAAAGTCCAATTCTTGGTAATTGACTTCTCGTCTTTGTATCAGTGTATTTTGAGGAAGCCTACTCTGGCCGAGCTAATAGCCATCCCGTCCATCGTATACTTGAAGATGAAGTACTACACTTCAAACGAGAACATCTCCAGCCTCCACGGGGACATAGAAGTCGTAATGAGATGTTTCGAGGCAGCTTCGAAGGGGCTCAACTCCATCAGGCACCACTCAGAACAGCCAGCGGTTTCGCCCGACCCAGCAGCTCAGAAGAACCGAAGTCGCTTCCCTATGTCGACATGATCGACCTTGACAGACATTTTACTAAGGATGACATGCGGGATCAGAAGAAGAAAAGGAAAAAATCTCGGTTGGCTGCAGAAAGTTCCTCGACGTCAGCAAGCAACGAGGAGCCTGCACATCCCCTGCGACCAATTCTAGACGGGGAATTAGAGATCATCCCCCTCGGTAACGAACCTAGCAAAGGAGTAAAGATCGGCAATGGTCTTCCCGATATGGTGAGGAAGCAACTAAAAGCATGCCTCGGGGAGAATCTAAATTTATTTGCATAGAGCGTCGCCGAGATGTCTGGTTTGGATCCAGAGGTAGCATGTTGCCAGCTGACAATAGATCCTACCCTTAAGGTTGTAGCCCAGCATAGACGCAAGTTGTCTCTAGAGGAAACAGAGGCTGCTGAGAAAGCTGTAAAAGACCTCCTAGAGGAAAATTTCATTTGTGAATCCCAGTACACAACCTTGCTATCTAATGTTGCACTTGTAAAGTAATCGAATGGAAAATGGAGAATGTGTGTTGACTATATTGATCTCAATAGGGCTTTCCCTAAAGATGCTTAACATCTGCCCAACATAGATAGATTAGTTGATAATTCTGCTGGTTTTAAATTGTTATCTTTTATGGATGCTTACTCTGGATACAACTGGATCCCCATGGAAAAAAAGTGACAAAAAAATACATGGCTTTCATGACCGAATTGGGCAACTATTACTACAACGTAATTCCTTTTGGCTTGAAAAATGCTAGCGCCACGTACCAAATAATGATGAACAAAGTATTTTGAGGAGAGATTGAAGACATGTGCGAGGTCTATATAAATGATATGATCATGAAATCCCAAGAGAAGTCTGACCATACGCTCCACCTAAAAAGGCATTACGCACCTTCGATGTACGAGCAAGAAAATTCCTCGGTTTATACCTAACAAAGCGAGTAATTGAAGCCAACCTCGACAAGTACGGGAATTCTCCAAGTTTCTAATGCCATGTTCAAAAAAGTCAATCCAATCTCTAAACGGGATGCTCACCTCGTTATCCTGTTTCGCGATAAAATCTGCCCAACACGCACTTCCCCTTTTCAAACTTCTTTGCAAAGAAGCGGCATTTAAATGGACCGGGGAGTGCGGTCAAGCCCTCTTCCACCTCAAACAAGCACTCTCGTAGCCATCGGTCCTCTCATAACCAGATAATGGAGAAATTCTCTACATCTATCTCGTTGTCACAGCTGAGGCCGTCAGTGCGGCTCTCATTCGGGAATCCCCTAAGAGGCAAAAACCCATATACTTTATGAGCAAAGCCTTGCATGGCCCAGAGCTCAAGTATTAGCAGATTGAAAAGGTGGATCTGGACCTCATCAATGTAGCAAGAAGATTAAGGAACTACTTCTTAGCCCACGTGATTGTCGTACGAACAGACCAGCCCCTAAAATAGATGATTGAGCGTCCAAACATGGCGGGAAAGATGCTCAAATGGTCGTTAGAGTTGTCTAAGTTCGACATCCTGTATGAGGGAAGAAAGGCCCTTAAAGCCCAAGTATTAGCCGACTTCGTGGTATAAATGACCTTGCCATTTCCACCAACATGCGGTCACGCAAATGGACCATCTTTATGGATAGAGCCTCCATTTCATCTGGAAGTGGGGCGGGCAGCATTCTCGAAAACGAATAAGGAATCCTAATCGAAGTATCTATCTCTTTATCCTTCCCAACCTCTAACAACCAGGAAGAATATGAAGCTTTCCTTGCAGGACTGCATTTGGTGGAAGACTTAGGAGCCGAAGAAGTGAAAATCTTCACAAACTCGCAGCTCTCCGCTTCCCAAGTACAGGGAGAATACCAAGTCAAAAATTATAACCTCTATGAATACTTGACCCTAGTGCGGAAAAGAATGACAAAGTTCGGATTTGTGGAAGTAAAACATGTTCCCTGCGAACTCAACCTCGAGCAGATATTTTGTCAAAACTTGTGAGCACAAAGAGGAAAGGAGGAAAAATATGTCATCTAGGAGATACTCCCTAAACCAAGCATCGAAAAACCCTCCATAACCTTGGATGTAAATGCCATCGGTGAAAGCGACTGCTGGATGACCCCGGTATTCAACTACCTCAAAAAGGGGGAACTACCATCTGACCAAAAAAGGCCAATGTTGTCAGGTGAAGAGCCTACTCGTATGTCTTGGTCAAAAACAAACTATACAGACGGGGACTCTCCATCCCCCTTCTCAGGTGTGTTGAAGAACCCAAAGTCGCCCATATCTTGCACGAAACCCATAAAGGAATCAATGCTCAACACCTCGGGGGGAGATCCCTCTCCAGAAAAGCTTTACGAGTAGGATATTACTAGCCTACCATTCAACAGGATATAAAGGAGCACGTAAACAAGTGTGACAAATGCCAAAATCACGGAGACGTGTACTTGGAACCACCCAACGAGCTCAAAACCCTTTCATCCTCGTGGCCCTTTGCGTGGTGGGAATTAGACATCCTCGGTTTGTTCGTTGTGCGCTTAAACCAGAACAAGTACCTAATAATGGGCGTCGACTACTTCACAAAATGGATAAAAGCATATGCCCAGGCCAAAATCACGACACAGAATCTGCTTCTACAAACGAAACACACCTTCCTGATTTGGCATACCTCAAGCAATTGTCACCGACAACGGTACTTAATTTATTGACATATATTTTCAAGAATTCATCATCAAATTGGGCACCATCCAACACTTTGCTTCCGTCGAGCATCCATAAACGAACGGACAGACCAAAGTTATGAACAGGGTGATCCTGCTAGGCCTTAAATGAAGGCTAGATGAAACAAAAAGAACTGGGTCGAGGAATTAAACAGCGTACTCTGGGCCTACCGAACAACTCCTCATTCGACCACCAGGGAAACCATATTCCAACTAGCATACAAAATTGAGGCAGTAATCCCAATCGAAATAAGTGAGCCTTCTAGGTAGATAGAAGTTGCTCTCAATAAGGAGATGAACGACGAGGCACTGAGAGAGGAGCTCGATCTTGTCGAAGAAGTTCGATTAGGGGAATCCCTTTGATAAGCCTCGCTAAAATAAAAAATAGTCATTTGTCATGACGCCTGAGTCATATAACGAGAATTCGAAGTCGACGGCTTAGTCTTAAGGAGAAAGCACAAAGATTCTCGCGAAGGAAAACTCGATGCAAACTGGGAGGGTCCCTACCGCGTCTGGGAAAAACTAAAAACAGGGCTTACTACCTTGAACACCTCAACAGGGAAGAATTTGCTCGACCACAGAACACAGAAAAGCTGAAACAATATTACAGTTAAAGGCCAGAAAAGTTGGCGTGCTCTGTCAAACGATAAACACAACATTCTCGACCACATGTGCATGCTCAGGTACAAGCACAACACCTCAATCTCGAACAAAGAGGCATGTTTCCACTCTTTAACGAGCAGATTCTTGACCCGACGGGGAAAAGTCAAACGAGCTCCTCCATCTTCGTACCACGATGGCAGAACACCCAACTCGTGATGGGAAGTTCGCGCTGCAGAGCTCATATCCCAAATAAGACCTAAGCTCAACTCTCTTTTCAGAAAGCAACCCAGGTCATTCAACAAGTTCCTCGCACTGTCGAACAATAATATCATCGAGAAAATGCCCCGAAAAACACTTAGGAAAAATGTCAAAAATATACGCTTCAAGATGGCGAGCAAACATGTGTATAGAGCTTAAACAAAAGCAATATGAATGTAAAGCAGAAATAAATAAAATCATGCACGGGAATATCCAAGAATGGTAATAGTACGATTAAATGTAAGCGTCCACGAGGCCAAAATTGTCAGAATATTACTTAGAGAGGGCCATGCCCCCATCCAAAAAAGAGTAAAGTAACGGTCATGAAAACCTAAATTGTCAGAAAATTACATCAATCGGGCAAAGCCCATCCAAGAAATTACAAATAACGAGGCGTAGATCAATCTAACACAAAGAAATAAAGGATAGAGTTTAATCAATCCTCCGCCAAGTGCTCATCCCTAGTGAGTTCTTTCTCCCCTCCATCTTCTTCCCCGTCGAAGTCGAGGATCTCAGGGGACATTATCTGACCGTCAACAACGCTATTTAGAAATCCAACCCCCTTTGTATAAAGATCTAGCCCTAGATTCACCACTTTAAGCTGGGTCACTGTGTTCGCAAAGCCATTTTCAACGGCCTCCAGCATATCTTGTTCGAGATTCTAGATGCGGGCGACAAGCTCGTTGTAACATCTCAAGGTTTTCAATTTGTCGGGCACATCCTTGGAGGGAGCAACGATAACCTTTATAGAAGCAACCTTGGTTGAAAGAATATTCATGTCTGAGCATAGGCGATAGTCAGATTGGCCAAATCCACGGTCAGGTTGGCCATCGTCACTCTCTGGTCGACTATTTCAGCAATAAGCTTTACCTGGATCTTGTACTTGTCCATTTACTCATTGATGTCAGTTTTCGATTTGGCAAATTTTTCCTCAAGATTTGTGATTACTTTCTGTGCCCTTTTCAGTTCTTTTAGAAGAGCAAATCTCCCTATAAGCATAAATCACTGATATCTCCAAAATCCCCATCATGGCAATAGCATCCTGGGCAACAAGTTTCCTCTTGCCGCCACATCGAGGCTGTCGAGGAGCAACGATTCTACACGTGGCACGGCCAGGGATGGGCCCCCCTCGAAGAACCCCCTGTTGAGAAGACAAGGAGGAAGCTCGAACTTGTCCTTGGCATTGTCATCAGTGAGATCTATCTGATCGGTGTCCATACATGGCAGCTTCTTGGTCAGGGTAGCCTCCTTCG
Organism: Vicia faba; assembly: GCA_948472305.1. Taxonomy (NCBI): domain Eukaryota; kingdom Viridiplantae; phylum Streptophyta; class Magnoliopsida; order Fabales; family Fabaceae; genus Vicia; species Vicia faba. The sequence continues at coordinate 419,893,644 of OX451739.1, read as the reverse complement.
ATGGAGATTACTCCCCGATGCGCAAGGATGATGAATTCTTGGACCCAGATTGTGGTTTACTAGACACTCCAAAAAAATGAGTCTTAGCAATAACAACTTTCTTCACTTGTTTCTCCCGATTTGCGGCGGCCAACTTCACTACTCGATCATGAAAGCTCGACATTTTTCCTGCAACAAAAATTGAGCACAGTTAGCAAAATAAATAAATACATAGAAGATAGAAAGAAAGATATCTACCTAAGAGCTCTAGAGCCTCCTTGAAAGTACCACACTCAAGGAGCTCCTTGGTGTTTATAAGTCGAGCCTCAAGCACAGACTCCCCGTGATCATCGATGATAAGTTCCCTCTTTTTGGTCTCGCATCGAGCAGGGACAAAAATATCGACAGACGCCACTAATTTGTTATAGCTAGCCAGATCCTAGGTGTCCAACTGCTCCGCCTTGACGGTGTATTAGTTTGTGCCCTACTCAAAAGGGTCGAAACTTCAGTGCAAACAAAACTTCGGGACCAACTTCTTCCTCCCCTTCCTACGCTCATTGTGAAGAGGATGCCCGTCTGACCCAACTATAGCCACCTGGTCGAACACAGAGAAAAACCTGCCGAGGACACGGGTTGAATGAGGTAGTACATGTTTTTGAAAGTACGAACCGGTTCAGATAATTCCTTGAACAACTTCTTCGGTTGCTTCAATGAAACACATTTGTATCGTCCTTCAAAAGGCTACCGCTGGAGGTGGAAACATCGAAAGAACAATGGAATGGTGGAACCAATTTCAAGATACCGACAAATGATATTGTTGTACCCCAAATTTTTCCCTCTCATTTATCAAGCATTTTCTCACAAGATCTCCTTTGGATCAAGATTGCATTAGGTTTGATCAGCTCAAGACACCTCATCAAGCACTGATGACTAAAAATTAGGGTTTGAGATTGCACAAGGAATTTTGGACTATCAATGCTTTATATGACTTTCATGGACCATTATTAACCCCCAATATTACTCATGTCAAGTTTCAAACCTTGGATCACACTTTTGATCAGTCAATTGGACAGTTCACCTAAAAATCAGCTGTATTGGGGAAAAAGTCAACCATGGCCAATTTACAGTCAAAATTCATAATTTTTTATCCACACTAACATTTTAAACTCATATGTAGCATTTGATCAAGTTTGGACCACAACTCCTCAATAAATTTGATCAAATCATCAAAAGGGCAAAATGGTTAAAATTAGGGTTTTGACTAGGAAAGGGCAATTTCTGGTTTTTGACCTATAAAATGATCAATTGGGTTAAGGAATGATCTCAATAGTACAATTTCATCACTTTTACCTAATGACATGGTTCAAAACACTACAAGTCCATTGAATTGACAGATGAATTTTTCAGTCAACTAATCAAAAGTCAACTGCATACTGAAAAGTCAAACTTTAACTTTTTGGTTAAAATCAAATGCCAAAGGTCATAATTCATCAAAAAAATGTCAAAACATGAAACTTTTTCATCAAGAAATCAAGAATTCAAGATTTTGTTTTGAAAAGATAAAATTTCTTAACTTAGAAATTTTTCTAAGTATAGAAAATTTCTTATTTTTTCATAACTTTGAGCCAAATTTTCACCATGATGCAAAGTGATTCAAAGGAAACTTCCAATATGAAAGTTGTAGATATCCATGAAATATACAACTTTTATTCACAAAATTTCTCCTAAAAATGCTTGGATCTCAAGTTATAATTTTGTGAATACATGCTCATGAACTAAAAAAGACTTAGTGAAATTTTTCCCTAATTAGGCAGATTTTTGACCTAACTTCATGCCACTTTTTCACATAGTTCCAAGGGGAATCTTCAAAATAAATTCAAATATGATTTTTAGAGCACATTTCAAGCTTTCCAAAATTTCCAAGAACTCCTTGAGATCTTTCTTGAGTAGGGAGAATCAAAGAGATGAAGTTGGTGCTTTGTCACTTGGATTACAAGTCATTTTGTGAAGAACATTGGATCCAATCCTCAAGCATGTTGTACAAATCCCACTTTGCAGGCTTCTAACTTGATTTTAACTCCATAATTTAATGTTTTCACAGTTGTTGGAAGCTTTAATCCAAGCATTCAATGCATTGTACAAAGTTAATTCCATTTTGGAAAGAAAGGCAACATTGCCATTTTAGAAAAGCAAGCTTTTGCAAAGTCAGCTTGCATTGAGCCTTGCATTGGTTCTTTCTGCACAAACACACTCCACACAATCAGAACAAGTGTGTTTAAAGGTCTCAGCCCCCCTACAAGCTTTGTACTTCACCTTGAAACCATGCTTGCTAGCTTTGCTTCAAAAACAAGTAACCAAGTAAAACATATGAGTTTTTGAAATCCGAGTTGTTACAAGTCTTAAAACCTCTTGCTTATAAGTAGATACACTATTAGCAAGTTGACACACGAATGCTATTGCCCTAAAATTGATTCAAACATTCAAAAACCAAAAACCTGTTGAAGAGCACCATTAACATATAGTTCTGAACCAAAACTCATGATCTTCATTTCCACTCGTGCGTTTTGAAAACTTATCACTTAAACACCTTCCATACATCATATCAAAGAAATCCATACCCTTGTTTCCTCACTGTAACTCCTCTATCACTATCCACCATTTTCAAAAACCAAGCTTGCAGGTTGACTTGAGTAGAGTGATTCAGGGACATTCAAGGTAAAGTAAGAGTTGGGATACATTAAAGGAGGTCTAGGGAAGCTAAACAGATCCTCAGGCCATCTCAAAAGTTGCTCAAACTCCATTCATGACTCCAGCTGCAAGAGGTAAAAACTTAAACTTCTATCTCTTCATACAAGCATCATTTAATCTTGATTTGTGAAAACAAAATGTAGATATCCTTGCTCTAAAGCTAACCATGTTCATAGTTTTCATTTATATTAATTGTGTATAGAGAATTTTGGATTTGAAATCTCTGAGAAAATTAGGTTTCAATTTAGGGCCAGCAAAATTAGTTTTTATCTTTGACATTTAGTTTACATAAGTTATATGTTTGAATTCGTAGGAAGAAACACCATAACTCTCATGTTTGAAGTTTCCATTTTTGTGAAAAAATGAGAAAGATACAGGTGGTCCGGCCATGGCTCAAGGTTGAAGATGAAGTTGCCTTCAGAAAGCAGTTTGCCTTATATATTTATGGTTTTGACTATATAAACAGATGTATAGCCACCCCAGTGGTAAAGCGCGTGCCTGTTCACCCTATGGTCCTGGGTTCAAGCCCCAGCGAGACCATTTTGCTTTTTTTTTACATTTTTGACATTTCTGATTTTTGTTTGCAGGCGCTGGGCCCTTTGGGCCTGGCATTCTTTATTTTTTGTTTTTTCTAACATACACCCTGCTTGCTTGTGACACCACCTTGGCCCATTTTATTTTTATTTTGTTTATTTATTTCTTTTTCTTTTAAATATATTTTCTAAAATATCAAAAAAAATCATAAAATGTATAAAAAAATGTAGATTTATATTTTGACATATTTTAATTATTTTTCCACATGAAAATTATTTTATTTATCATACTTTATTTAATTTATTAATTTTCTTGTAAAGTTTTAAATAAAACTAAAATAGTATTTATTTTTATACTAATGAAAATATATTTTTAATATCAAAAGACTAAAGAATATTTTATAACACCATGTTATTTTCAAAGAGAAAAAATATAAAAATATAAAAAAATATTTTTATAAACTTCATTTCCTTTTAAGTAGAATTAGGGTTTTATTCAAGAATCTTTTTCTTAATGATATTAAAATTTATTAATTATTTTCTTTATCAAATCAGGTTAAAATCAAGACCCTTTTTCTTAAGAAACCAAAAAAACAAGATCTTTTCTTTGCATTTACATTTATTGCATATTTAATTCATCTTGCATATTATTTGTTTCAATTATTTATACAATATTCAATTTGGTTGTAATAGATTAAATAGGTTTATATTATTGCAATCCCCATTCATAAATTGTATACCCCCTCCCACAAATGTTGTAATAGCGTAGTAACTTTAAATTTCGCAATTTATCGCTTTTACATAATATGCTAGTAATTAGGGTTTGTAGGGAAAGATAAAATCAATCAAATAGAAAACCCTAATCCAAGACTAAATCAAGAATGAAAATAATACACTTGCACACAAGCACCCCTAGGGTTATCCCATTTGGTTGCCTTACAAAAATGGCCATATTACGCATGTAAGGTATCTTAGCAAAAACAAGCAAATATAAGATCATAGTCCCTCGATGACGCTATTCAAAGTTGCCTTACAAAATGATCTTAGTCTCTCAAAAAGAATGCTAAGATACTTTGCAACATTGCTAATCATGGCTATACGATGACCCACGCCCGTCCCGTTTACATCTAAAGATAGGGTTGCTTACCAAATCAATGGTGAGACAACAATGTCAAAGGAAAAGAAAATGAACAAGAAAGACATTTGAGTAGGTAGATTTCTCCTAATTACTTGCTCCATTTTAAAACAAACATCCTTGCTATTTTTAAAATAATCACATACACTTTAAAACATCTTACAAAATCGAAAACATTTTCAAAATATCAACATCTTTTTATACATTCTCGCGAACGAGAATCATTACAAAAATTGCCTAAACAATGGCCTCTTTACAAAATACTTTCAAAAACCATACAAAGCATAATTTTAAACAAAAGCAAGTGATCTAGCAAGTAACTAAGAGCCCATGGAAAACCATGGATGAAAAGGGTGCTAATACCTTCCCTTTTCATAATCTACCCCCCGAACTCAAGAAACAATCTCAAAGGTCTTTCCTGTGCTTTTCACCTTTCCTTTTGGATAAAAGAAAAGTCGGTGGCGAATCTTTCTAATCGCAACATTTGCGATCAAACGCAAAAACCTAGAGTCAGTTCTCCCACCGCATCACAGAACTGGCGACTCTGTTGGGGATTATTTTAAAAGTGGGGTTACCTTAGGGATAGATCAAATTTATTTGCTTATATTGTTTGACTTGTACGCTTTACATTATGGTTCTTTGTTTGGGTTTGAATCCTCTACCCGGATTTGGGATACATTATAGGTAAATAGCAATACGTTGTAGAAACTGTGTGGGGTATACCGACATGGTCTAAGCAATATCTACGTTAGTGCGACATATTTGTAGGTACCGGTAGCCTTTGAGTTAATCAAAGAGAATACGGGGCCGCTGAGTGATGTCATGAAGCACTAATGAACTTCTAGAACCTTTACTTGACCAACTTTGCCTTTAGGATGTAGTGAGATGACCGGCTTTGGTGCTGTTCGAAGTTGGTAGAGACTCGATACTACACTCATTGAGGTTTGGTTTCTTGGGATATTTTGGTCGCCATTAAAGAGGCTTGAGCTGAAACAATGACCAAGGAAAAAAACCAGTGATATTGAGCTCCTTAGAACCCGGTTACTATTACTAGGACAGGTTTCCCATTCTCCCAACTCTTGAGGATTCCCATTCTTAATCAACTACCTTTCAAAGGTACAGAAAGAGATCCAAATCCAGAAGAGATTACTCAAGCTCTACACTTGCACTCATCTGATATCAAAACTCATTGGGAAACAAGGAGTGGTGTCAAAGGCTTCCTAGCAAAGTTCCTGTTTGAGAAAGCCCAAAGCTGTTGGAATTCCTTAGACTTGCAAGCCTTTGAGGAAATTGTGGCTCTCCTCATCTATGGGATGGTTTTGTTTCCAAATCCTGACCAACTCATAGATATCAACACCGTCAAAATCTTCATATCCCCCAACCGGTGCCTACATTGCTAGGAGATATCCTACACTCTTTTCACACTCGTACAATGAGGAAAAGAGGTGTTCTTATGTGTTGCACTCCTCTCTTGCAAAGATGGTTTATTTCTCATCTTCCCTAATTTGTATTAAAGAATGAGCAAGGTTCATGGTGGTCACAAAGGTTGATGACGCTCAAACATTCAGACATTCATTGGTGCTCTCGATCCAAAGAGAATGTTACCATTGTCGACCGTTGTGGAGAATTTCCTAATGTCCCTTTACTTGGCATTAGGGGAGGTATCACCTACAACCCTTGTTTGGCCTTAAGACAGTTTGGTTATGCCCGAAGGGATGGCCCGCATGAGATGCTGATTCAAGGTTTGGTATTTGACTATGACAACAACGATCAAGGTCTTCGCTAGAGATTTATCCGAGCTTGGAGGATGTTAAACAAGGTGGATAACAAGACTTTGGGGCACAAAAATTACATCCCTCTTGAGTCTTACCTCAAATGGGTACGAACTCGCGCTCAGAGTCTTATGATGCCTTACCCCTCCATTCTCCCGGTAATCATTGAGCCTGTCATGGAGGGAGATGTTCCATACACTATCCTACATCCTGACATACCCACATATCTTGAAGACTTACAAAGGGATTGGATACAACTCAAAGGAGAGCGAGATACGTTCGAAGCCCAACTCTACGCAAGCGAGAAGAAGGTTTTGGAACTCACTAGGCTACTTCATGAGGAGCAGACTCTGAATGCCTACATTGCACCAAAGAGGGTGCACACTACCTTTCTATCTTAGAGTTCTTGTATTATTTTGCCCAAGGGGCATTGATGTACTCAAGATTTAACTTATTAATATAATGTGTGTTTCCTTTTTGTCTAAAACGAATTTGAATCTTTGAAATCCTTGAAATCATTACATGTGCATATACCATTCATCATAACATAAGCAGGTTTTTTCAACAAGTCTCCTCATCTCTCTACTGTTTATTTCAGTAAGATGGATCTCGAGAAAACAGTGAAAGACCTCCAAGCTCAAAATACATAGTTTCAATAGTTGCTCTTGACCCTAGCCAAAGGGCAAGAAGAATTAAAGACTTTGCTGGATGAAGAGAGGAAAAAGAAAACAAAGAAGGTGACCGGAGTCTTAAACATGGGAAGAAGATTCCATGGGCAGACAAGAAGAACTTTGGACTTTGCAACAACATCCGGTGAAAGAGACAACCAAGATGGTAAAGGCAAGGAAACAGTTGTCCTGACAGAATCGGAGGAAGAAGAGGAAGAAGAAGACTACTCTGAAGAACAATACCCTCCAGCTGATGACAAGTATAAACATCTCGAAGAGCGTTTGAGCGCGATGGAAATCCAAAAGGTGCCCGGCTTGGACTTTCAGAAATTGGGTTTGGTGTCGGGGATTGTAATTCCTCCGAAATTTAAAGCACCTATGTTCGCCAAATATGACGGAGTTTCATGCCCTAAAATGCATCTTCGGTCATATGTGAGGAAAATTCAACCCCATACCGCTGATAAAGACTTATAGGTGCACTTCTTCCAAGATAGTCTGTCTGGAACTCAACTTGACTGGATTTACCAACTAGAAAGGGCTAACGTTCAAAATAGGGAAGATCTTGTTGCAGCTTTCTACAAGCAATACCAGTACAATGCTGATCTGTCGCCTACCCGTACTCAACTCCAGAGTATGGCCATGGTTTCCAATGAAGGTTTCAAGGACTACGCACAAAAATGGAGAGATTTGGCTGGGAGAGTTCAACCCCCTATGTCTGAGAGAGAATTGGTGGACATGTTCTTGGGCACCTTGTCTGGTCCTTTCTTCAATCATTTAATCGGAAGTTCATCTCTATGCTTCATTGAACTAATATTCACCGGAGAGAGGATAGAAGCCGGTGTAAAGAATGGAAAGATTCAGAAAGACACATCTTCTTCTACAGTTGTAAGGAAGCCCTTCATCACAAAGAAAGAGGTGGTTGTCGTATACCCGCAGAGAAACCAAGATATGGATGAACGCCGACCAATGGTGGGGGTTGCTATGATCCCAAAGCCTGTGTCTGATCAGCAAAGAAATAATCAACCAAGGATGGAAAGGCCAGTCAGGCAGTTCACCATAATCAACATGACCTCGTCTCAAGTATTACCACATCTACTAAGATCCAACTTGGTGAACTTGAAAGAAGCTCCGAAAAATCCCAATACAACATCTCCTCATTATCATCCCAATGCCCATTGCGCATATCACTCTGAAAGTCCTGGTCACGATAATAATAATTGTTGGGCTCTAAAGAAAAAAATACAAGACCTCATTGAAGTAAAAGAGATTGAGTTCGATGCACCCGAAAAGCCGAATGTCATTTCTGCCCCTATGCCCAGACATGACCACAATACCAATGCCATTGAAGAAGGATTGTTTGTTACTTCAATTGATGAACTCATGACCCCACTTCTGATCATTAAAATGAATTTGTTGAATGCCGGTGTGTTCCCGGGCTATGGTGAAGCTTGCCATCTCTGTTTGTCCTCCCTAACCGGCTGTCCTTTGTTGAAAATAGGCGTCCAGTGCCTAATAGATAACAAAGAAATTTTATTTGAAAAGACTTATGTTCCACCTGTTCCTTTTGAAGATGTTTCTATCATTACCATTTCCGCCAATTCTTCCAGGGTCTCCACCAAAAGACCCGTTAGAATTACATCAGTTCTGAAAGTAGCTCCTTTAATAATCACAATGCCTGGACCAGTCCCATATACATCAGACAAAACCATACCATGGAATCATGGAGGGGATGTCTATTATCATGGTATCAAGCAGGACTGGCTAGCCACCGAAGATTCAAACTCCGAGAAAGTCAACTTCGACATCACTAACATTGCAAGAACTAGCAAGATTACCCGAAGTGGTAGGATCTTTTCTCCAGAAATTGCTCCCTCAAAAGCAGTTTCTGGACCCGTAATCATCCATGTGGCTGCTCCAAAGGTTATTCCCGCACCCATAATCATCTATGCAAATACTCCAATTAACAAAATCGTTACAACCCCTGTAATCATTCCGACTGACACTCCTGCTGCCGAATTAACCGAGACACGAGGAAAAGGTGTTATGATTGAGCCTGTTCGGACGAAGGCTCGGTCATTGACTATCCCTGAGACCTCCAAGAAAGAAATGGAGGAGATCTTAAAAATTATAAAGAGAAGCGCCTACGATGTAGTTGAACAACTGGGGAAAACTCCCTCTAAAATTTCTATGCTGGAATTGCTACTATGTTCCGAGCCACATGCAAAAGCCTTGGTAAAGTTCTTAAAAACCGCCCATGTACCTCAAGAGACATCTGCCGATCAGTTTCAAGACTACATAGCCAGCCTAACTGCGGACAATGGTTTAGGTTTTTCAGATGCTGATATGACACCGAGGGGAAGGAAGCATAATGAGGCATTGCATGTATCGGTGGAATGTAGAGGCATAACTCTAGCTCACGTGTTGGTGGACACTGGCTCATCTCTGAATGTATTACCCAAAAAAGCTCTTGATAGACTTAACTGTGAGGGTTTGACTTTGAATCCAAGCAACATAGTAGTAAGGGCTTTTGACGGTTCGAAAAGGATGGTACATGGGGAGGTGGACATTCCCATAAAGGTTGGAACCCAAACCTTCAATTCAACTTTTTATGTGATGGACATCCGCCCTTCATACTCCTGCCTACTAGGCCGACCATGGATCCATAATGTTGGCGCTGTTACTTCTGCGTTGCACCAAATGTTGAAGTATCCAATTCAAGGTAATATTATCACCATTCATGGAGAGGAAGAATACATGATCAACCATCTCAATTCCTTCAGATATGTTGAATTAGACAGTGAATTCATTGAAACTCCATTTCAAAACTTTGAAGAGGTCCCTCAAGATGTGGCAGTGACCGAGGTTGTTCCCAAGATTACAAAGCCTCCACTCCGGATGGCATCTCTGAAGGATGCCAAAGTAGTGGTAGAAGAAGGCGGATGCACTATCTGGGGATAACTCCCAGATATCCTATATAAGTCTGACAAGTTTGGCTTAGGTTTCACTTCAAATGCTCAAAAGGTTGTACGTTGTTCCCGTGCTGGAGGGCCACCCTTAAAGATCAACAACTATGAAGTCAACGCAGTAGAAGATGGTGAAGATGGATGCAACCTGGAGGATTGGTTCTTCCCGGCTGTCAATGGAGGGCTCAGAAATTGGGAGGCTAGAGACTTCGTCCCGATCACTTTTATCCTTCAGTAATTTGTCTTTAAATTTTGTTGGATCTGTAATATTCAAAACAATTCGCACTCTTAAAACCTTGTGTCTTACCCGAGGCACAATGGTCCATTTGTAAGGGTTATTATCTCATTTTTCATATGACATCAATGAATCATGGACGTTTTCGCATACAAGCTTTTGTGCTCATTGTTTTTTCTTTTACATTTTACTTTCTTTCAAAGATAGTTATACCCTTACACACACCCACACTCACAATGCAGGTATACATCCATTCGGGATCCCATGGGTAACGATACTGCTATGGCCTTTTGAGACTCTGAGAATCTAATCTACCAAGCCGAAGACGAAGGTGAGGCAGATTGTTAAGTACTATGGGAACTTGCCAGACTGCTACAACAAGAAGAAAGAATCATTCAGCCTCACGAGGAACCCGTAGATACAATCAACCTAGGTACCGAAGAAGATAAAAAAGAGGTCAAGGTGGGTGCCAATATGGAACCCAGTATCAAGAAGCGTCAGATTCAGTTGTTACAGGATTATGTTGCAGTCTTTTCCTGGTCGTATGAAGACATGTCAGGACTTGATAAAGATATTATGGTACATCGTCTGCCTACAAGAGAGGATTGTCCGCCAGTAAAGCAAAAGGTTCGTCGAATGAGGCCGGATATGTCAGAAAATATTAAAGCAGAGGTCATGAAGCAATTCAATGCTGGATTCTTGGTCGTCACCTCCTATCCTCAATGGGTTGCCAATGTTGTTCCAGTGCCCAAAAAGGACGGCAAGGTGCGAATGTGTGTGGACTACAGAGATTTAAATAGGGAAATCCCTAAGGATGATTTTCTAATCCCCCACATTGATATCCTAGTTGATAATACGACACAACACAAAGTGTTTTCCTTCATGGACGGATTCTCAGGTTACAACCAAATCAAAATGGCGCCTGAGGACATGGAGAAAACAACCTTTGTCACATAGTGGGGCACTTTCTGCTATAAGGTGATGCCATTCGGACTGAAGAATGCTGGGGCAACCTATCAACGTGCCATGGTAGCTCTATTTCACGACATGATACATCATGAAATAGAGGTATACATGGACGATATGATAGCCAGATCTCAAACAGAGGAAGAGCATCTTTATCACTTACAAAAACTGTTCGAGAGACTGAAGAAGTACAAGCTGAGGTTGAATCCTAACAAATGCATATTTGGGGTACGGTCTGGTAAACTCTTAGGATTTATCGTCAGCAACAAAGGTATCGAGGTCGATCCTGCCAAAGTTAAAGCAATACAAGAGATGCCTGCTCCTCGTACTGAGAAGGAAGCCAGAGGATTCTTGGGACGTTTGAACTATATTGCCAGATTCATTTCTCACCTGACAGCTACTTGTGAGCCAATCTTCAAACTATTGAAGAAAGATCAAGTAGTCAAATGGAATGATGAATGCCAAGTTACTTTTGACAAAATCAAAGAATACTTATAAGAGCCTCCTGTGTTGATGCCACCAGTCGAGGGAAGACCGTTGATCATATATCTGACTGTTTTAGAAAACTCAATGGGGTGTGTATTGGGGCAGCATGACGAGTCTGGCCGAAAAGAGCATGTTATTTACTACCTGAGAAAAAAGTTTACCGACTGTGAAACTAGATATTCACTGCTCGAGAAAACTTGTTGCACTCTGGAATGGGTTGCTCGCCGGCTAAGGCAGTATATGCTGACTCATACTACTTTGTTGATATCTAAAATGGATCCGATAAAATACATCTTCGAGAAGCCTGCTCTTTCTGGGAGAATAGCGAGATGGCAGATGATCCTGACAGAATATGACATACAGTATACTACCCATAAAGCTATAAAGGGCAGTTTATTAACGGATCACCTTGCTCACCAAGCTGTAGAAGACTACCAGTCCATGAAATTCAAATTTCCGGATGAAGACATCATGACATTAGACAATTGTGAAGAATCCAGGCCATATGACGGACCTGAACAAGGATCCCGATGGACCCTGTTCTTTGATGAAGCATCCAATGCACTCGGCAATGGCATTGGTGTCGTACTCATATCTCAGGAAGGGTGTCATACTCCCTTTACTTCCAGATTTTGCTTCAATTGTACAAACAACATGGCGGAATACGAAGCATACATCTTCGGTCTCAAAGCTGCCATAGACCTGAGAATCAAATCCTTAGATGTATTCGGAGACTCAGCTTTGGTTATCAGCCAGATCAAAGGGGAATGGGACACCAAACACCCCAACCTTATCCCTTACAAAGAACATGTTTTGACATTGCTACCACATTTTGAGAAGATTACCTTTAAGCATTTCCCGTGAGAAGAAAATCAGCTAGAAGGCGCTCTAGCCACAATGTCATCTATGTTTAAACTTAATTGGGATAACGAGGCTCCCCAGACCACCACCGAACAAATGAAAGAACCAGCGCACTGTCACGAGATTAATATTGAAGAAGTAGTGGACCAGCCTTGGTTTCACAAAGTTAAGAGGTATCTTGAGGCTCAAGAATACCCAGAAGGAGCTTCAATCAATGATAAGAAGTTCTTAAGGAGATTCTCTGCTAAATTTTTCCTAGTAATGGCATCCTGTACAAACGCAATCATGACTCTATGTTACTTCGGTGTGTAGATAAGGTTGAAGCTGAAAGGATCATGGCTGAGTTACATAAAGGCACTTTTGGCACCCACTCGAGTGGGCATACGATGGCAAAGAAAATCCTACGGGCAGACTATTATTGCTCTACCATGGAAGCAGATTGTTATCAACACTCTCGGACCTGCCATAAGTGTCAGATTTATGCTGACAAGGTGCACGTACCTCCGGTTCCTCTGAATGTCTTGACGGCTCCTTGGCCCTTTGCTATATGGGGAATTGATATGATTGGGGAAATCAAGCCGACAGCCTCCAATGGACACCGCTTCATCCTAGTGGCCAATGACTATTTTACAAAATGGGTGGACGCAGCTTCCTTCGCTTCCGTTACCAAAAATGTTGTTGCCCGCTTCATCAATAAAAATCTCATTTGCCAGTACGGTATCCCGGAAAGGATCATCACTGACAATGGTACAAATCTCAACAACACTATGATCACCGCATTGTGCGAGAAATTCAAGATTCAGCATCACAATTCTTCTCCCTATCGGCCAAAGATGAATGGTGATGTCGAAGCTGCAAATAAAAACATTAAAAAGATCATACAGAAAATGACAGTCACGTACAAAGACTGGTATGAGATGTTACCATTCTCTCTCCACGGATATTGTACCACAGCTTGCACATCAACCGGGGCAACACCCTATTCTCTGGTTTACGGAATGGAAGTTGTCTTTCCTATCAAGGTCCAGATCCCCTCTCTAAGGATTATGAAGGATGCAGGACTGAACAAAGATGAATAGATCCAGACTCGACTTGATCAACTGAACTTGATTGATGAGAAGAGACTTACTGCTATTTTCCATGGTCAAATGTATCAAAAACTGATGATCAAGGCTTTCAACAAAAAGGTCAAACGCCAAGTATATCAAGTTGGAGATCTGGTGATCAAACGCATCATACTGCCACAAGGTGATCCTAGGGGCAAATGGACTCATACCTATGAAGGACCATTTGTAATCAAAAAAAAATTCTCTGGTGGGGCAATGATCTTGACCACCATGAATGGTGACGACCTGTCGCATCCTGAGAATGTGGACATAGTCAAAAGATACTACGCGTAAGAGACCCGCTAGGTTGACATACCTAGGCAAAAAAAAGGGCATCCCGGCGAACCAAAAGGGTTCGGGCAAAAATTAGGGATAAACCAAAAAAATTGTACACCTGGCAAGTTGAAAACCCGAAAGGGCGACTTGGGCAAAAAAGGGTTTCCCGGTGGACTGAAAACCCGAAAGGGCGGTCCAGGCAAAAGTTAGGGAATTAAAGCGTATGACTATGTCTCGTTGGATCACTTTACGGACAACCTTTGGCTTCCACTGGCAAACTCGGAGTTTCGGATTAATTCAATCAGCTTCGGACGAGGCAACAAATAGACAAGATGCTCAGAGATACGAAGGCTATAGAAGAATGGAGACCCCATGGGATTATTACACATAGCTATCTTTTCTTTGTATCAAAATTTTCATTTTTTACAACGGCATTCTCTTACTAGAATGTTTGTCTCCCTGTACAAAAATACTTACTCAAAGTCAATACAAAGATATCTCTTTGAAAGTGCAAAAACTATCTATTTTTTCTTTACGCTTGTGTTTTGTTTGCAAAAATGTCCAATGATTCATTGTTGAACATATGCATTTGAACATAATTACTGTTTACGAATAAACAAAATGAAAAAAGGCAATTACTGATGGGTTGAATGGATAGGGAAATACCTCTAGGTTATTCCATAAGTAATCCCCACAGTATGTCGTTTAATCTCCAGCGGAACAAAACTCTCAGTTATCACTCCCCAGTAGAAGTCGTCAAATTTCTCAAGATTTCCCAATGGAATTTTACAAAGCAGTATACAACATTTCCCTTATAACAGAGTTTATTTCTCTAAGCAAAAATTCATCAACACTTAGACTTCACAACATGAAGACTTACATATCCTCAACAGCAGCCAATTATTTTCCCCAGTCCAACAGCAGCGCAGCAAACTAGCTCACATACGCATACATTGCATCCATATATCATAAACATTGATAACACTGATGCATTATACTATGCATTTCATACAACATAAACATATTGTTTTAGCTAACATTTTACCCTTTTCAGGATAAGGTTGACAGCTACCATTAACAAAATTCCAAAATCTTTTGATACAGTTCAGATATGCTCCAGACACGGATGCCATTCTGATACTCATTCAGATTCAGACTTCAGATACAGTTCAGATACGCTCCAGACACAGATGCCATTCTGATACTCATTCAGATTCAGACTTCAGATACACTCCAAACACGGATGCCATTTTGATACTCATTCAGATTCAGACATCAGATACGCTCCAGACACGGATGCCATTCTGATACTCATTCAGATTCAGACTTCAGATACGCTCCAGACACGGATGCCATTCTGATACTCATTCAGACTTCAGATACAGTTCAGATACGCTCCAGACGCGGATGTCATTCTGACACTCATTCAGATTCAGACTTCAGATACAGTTCAGATACGCTCCAGATGCAGATGCCATTCTGACACTCATTCAGATTCAACTTTTCAAATACAGTTCAGATACGCTCCAGACACGGATGCCATTCTGATACTCATTCAAACTCAACTTTCAGATGCAGCACAGATACGCCCCAGACACGGACGCCATTCTGATACTCATTCTTTCAGCTTACAAATTACAATTCAACAATCACTCTTGGATAGCATCTGCAAGCCCATCTCCTACAATTTTCTATCACCTCTCCAAATGGCATCTTTAAGCCCATTCCCTCTACCATCACACCGTCGAGTGCGAATTTCTGGGCACTCTAGTGTCCAATCATCTTCCACCTTCGAGTCACGACTGGCAAAACATGCCAATCTAACTTTTCAGGCTTAAGAAGATTGAACAGGGGCAGCTGTTGTACCCCAAAATTTTCCCTCTCATTTATCAAGAATTTTCTCACAAGATCTCCTTTGGATCAAGACTGCATTAGGTTTGATCAGCTCAAGACACCTCCTTAAGCATTGATGACTGAAAATTAAGGCTTAAGATTGCACAAGGAATTTTGGACTATCAATGCTTCATATGACTTTAATGGACCATTATGGACCTCCAAGATTACTCATGTCAAGTTTCAAACCTTGGATCACACTTTTGATCAGTCAATTGTACAGTTGACCTAAAAATCAACTGTATTGGGGAAAAAGTCAACCATGGCCAATTTACAGTCAAAATTCATAATTTTTGATCCACACCTTCATTTTAAACTCATGTGTAGCATTTGATCAAGTTTGGACCACAACTCCTCAAGAAATTTGATCAAATCATCAAAAGGGCAAAATGGTCAAAATTAGGGTTTTGACTAGGAAAGAGCAATTTCTGGTTTTTGACCTAGCAAATGATCAATTGGGTTAAGGCATGATCTCAAGAGTCTAATTGCATCACTTTGACCTAATGACATGGTTCAAAACACTACAAGTCCATTGAATTGATAGATGAATTTTTCAGTTAACTAATCAAAAGTCAACTGTATACTGAAAAGTCAAACTTTGACTTTTTGGTCAAAATCAAATGCCAAAGGTCATAATTCATCAAAACATGTCAAAACATGAAACTTGTTCATCAAGAAATCAAGAATTCAAGATTTTGTTTTGAAAAGATAAAATTTCTTAACTTAGAAATTTTTCTAAGTATAGAAAATTTCTTATTTTTTCATAACTTTGAGCCAAATTTTCACCATGATGCAAAGTGATTCAAAGGAAACTTCCAACATGAAAGTTGCAGATCTCCATGAAATCTACAACTTTGATTCACACAATTTATCCTAAAAATGTATGGATCTCAAGTTATAATATTGTGAATAGATGCTCATGAACTAAAAAAGACTTGGTGAAATTTTGCCCTAATTAGGCAGATTTTTGACCTAACTTCATGACACTTTTTCACATAGTTCCAATGGGAATCTTCAAAATCAATTCAAAGATGAGTTATAGAGAACATTGTAAGATTTCCAAAATGTCCAAGAACTCCTTGAGATCATTCTTGAGTAGGGAGAATCGAAGAGATGAAGTTGGTGTTTTGTCACTTGGATTACAAGTCATTTTGTGAAGAACATTGGATCCAATCCTCAAGCATGATGTACAAATCCCACTTTGCAGGCTTCTAACTTGATTTCCACTCCATAATTTAATGTTTTCACAGCTGTTGGAAGCTTTAATCCAAGCATTCAATGTATTGTACAAAGTTAATTCCATTTTGGGAAGAAAGGCAACATTGCCATTTTAGAAAAGCAAGCTTTTGCAAAGTCAGCTTGTATTGAGCCTTGCATTGGTTCTTTCTGCACAAACACGCTCCACACAATCAGAAAAAGTGTGTTTAAAGGTCTCATCCCCCCTACAATCTTTGTACTTTACCTTGAAACCATGCTTGCTAGCTTTGCTTCAAAAACAAGTAACGAAGTAAAACATGTGAGTTTTTGAAATCTGAGTTGTTACAAGTCTTAAACCCTCTTGCTTATAAGTAGATACACTATTGGCAAGTTGACACACGAATGTTATTGCCTTGAAATTTCCTTAAACATTCAAAAACCAAAAACCAAAAACCTGTTGAAGAGCACCATTAACATATAATTCTGAACCAAAACTCATGATCTTCATTTCCACTCGTGCGTTTTGAAAACTAATCACTTAAACACCTTCCATACGTCATATCAAAGCAATCCATACCCTTGTTTCCTCACTGTAACTCCTCCATCACTATCCACCATTTTAAAAAACCAAGCTTGCAGGTTGACTTGAGTAGAGAGATTCAGGGACATTTAAGGCAAAGTAAGAGTTGGGATACATTCAAGGAGGTCCAGGCAAGCTAAACAGATCCTCAGGCCATCTCAAAAGTTGCTCAAACTCCATTCACGACTCCAACTGTAAGAGTTAAAAACTCAAACTTATATCTCTTCATACAAGCATCATTTGATCCTGATTTGTGAAAACAAAATGTAGATATCCTTGCTTTAAAGCTAACCATGTTCATAGTTTTCATTTATATTAACTGTGTATAGAGAATTTTGGATTTGAAATCTCTGAGAAAATTAGGTTTCAATTTAGGGCCAGCAAAATTAGTTTTTATCTTTCACATTTAGTTTACATAATTTATATATTTGAATTCGTGGGAAGAAACACCATAACTTTCATGTTTGAAGTTTCCATTTTTGTGGAGAAATGAGAAAGATACAGGTGGTCCGACCATGGCTCAAGGTTGAAGATGAAGTTGCCTTCAGAAAGCAGTTTGCCTTATATATTTATGGTTTTGCCTATATAAACGGATGTATAGCCACCCCAGTGGTAAAGCGCGTGCATGTTCACACTATGGTCCTGGGTTCAAGTCCCAGCGAGACCATTTTGCTTTTATTACATTTTTGACATTTCTGGTTTTTTTTGGGTAGGCGCTGGGCCCTTTGGGCCTGGCTTTTTTTTGTTTTTGCTAACATACACCCTGCTTGCTTGTGACACCACCTTGGCCCATTTTATTTTTATTTTGTTTATTTATTTCTTTTTCTTTTAAATATATTTTCTAAAATATCAAAAAAATCATAAAATGTATAAAAAATGTAGATTTATATTTTGACATATTTTAATTATTTTTCCACATAAAAGTTATTTTATTTATCATACTTTATTTACTTTTATTAATTTTATTATAAAGTTTTAATTATAAATAAAATATTATTTATTTTTATACTAATGAAAATATATTTTTAATATCAAAAAGACTAAAGAATATTTTATAACACCATGTTATTTTCAAAGACAAAAAATATAAAAATATAAAAATATAAAAAATATTTTTTATAGACTTCATTTCCTTTTAAGTAGAATTAGGGTTTTATTCAAGAATCTTTTTCTTAATGATATTAAAATTGATTAATTATTTTCTTTATCAAATTAGGTTAAAATCAAGACCCTTTTTCTTAAGAAACAAAAAAAAACAAGATCTTTTCTTTGCATTTACATTTATTGCATATTTAATTCATCTTGCATATTATTTGTTTCAATTATTTATACAATATTCAATTTGGTTGTAATAGATTAAATAGGTTTTATATTATTGCAATCCCCATTCATAAATTGTATACCCTCCCACAAATGTTGTAATAGCGTAGTAACTTTAAATTTCGCAATTTATCGCTTTTACATAACATGCTAGTAATTAGGGTTTGTATGGAAAGATAAAATCAATCAAATAGAAAACCCTAATCCAAGACTAAATCAAGAATGAAAATAATACACTTGCACACAAGCACCCCTAGGGTTATCCCATTTGGTTGCCTTACAAAAATGGTCATATTACGCATGTAAGGTATCTTAGCAAAAACAAGCAAATACAAGATCATAGTCCCTCGATGACGCTATTCAAAGTTTCCTTACAAAATGATTTTAGTCCCTCAAAAAGAATGCTAAGATACTTTGCAGCATTGCTAATCGTGGCTATATGATGACCCACGCCCGTCCCGTTTACATCCAAAGATAGGGTTGCTTACAAAATCAATGGTGAGACAACAATATCAAAGGAAAAGAAAATGAACAAGAAAGACATTTGAGTAGGTAGATTTCTCCTAATTACTTGCTCCATTTTAAAACAAACATCCTCGCTATTTTTAAAACAATCACATACACTTTCAAACATCTTACAAAATTGAAAACATTTTCAAAAGATCAACATTTTTGTATATATTCTCACGAACGAGAATCATTACAAAAATTGCCTAAACAATGGCCTCTTTACAAAATAATTTCAAAAACCATACAAAGCACAATTTTAAACAAAAGCAAGTGATCTAGCAAGTAACTAAGAGCCCATGGAAAACCATGGATGAAAAGGGTGTTAATACCTTCCCTTTTCATAATCTACCTCCCGAACTCAAGAAACAATCTCAAAGGTCTTTCGTGTGCTTTTCGCCTTTCCTTTTGGATAAAAGAAAAGTCGGTGGCGACTCTTGCTAACCACAACATTTGCGATCAAATGCAAAAACCTCAAGTTAGTTCTCCCACCGCATCACAGATCTCAAATGCTCGAATAAGGGTGATCATGTTTTGATGAAGTTGGGAAGGCGCCAACTCGAGATGGTTAAATACGCTCACCTGGAAATAACTGAAGGGAAGTCACAAATCCACTTTTCTAAAGCAATAGTCATGCGTGTCAGATTGATTCTTTTCAAGTTTTGAGCACACTCGTTGGTCAGGTTCAGGCTATATGACCGTCCAATTTTTGTCGGACTCCGCATGACTAGAACCTTCCCCCATGAAGGTAAAAGCTTCTTCGAGAAAAAGAGAAAAACAAGAGGCCAAGCCCTGAGAATCTTCCCCGACATAACTCAAGTCGGGGACAACAGGCGGAGCATCATCCTCGTCATGAGCCATTTTTACCTGAGAAGCATAAGGAAACAGTGAATTTGATGATCAAATCAAATACATCCTTCCACCGCAAATCAAGTTAAAGGGCGTAAAATGCACAAGGATGACACCCCGACCATCGCTCTAGTCAATAACGACAAGTTCGGGTAACATTCCCGCGACCAGAGCTTCCCGCGACCAACACTTTGGGAAGATTAGGGCTGAAGACCAAACACGAACGTTAAACATCATATCCCGCAGGGAAAAAACTCCCCAATTGATGGGATATGAACACCGAAGGAGACTCGTCAGAAACTTCATAGAACTCATCGGAAAACTCATGGGCTTGTCAGAAACTTCATGCGATTCATCGGAAAAATGCATGGGATTCATCAGAAAATTCATAGGATTCATCAAGAAACCCAGAATTCTGAGCGACCACCTCTGCGAGAACCTCCAGCACTAACCCTAGTATTTACCTTAAATGGCATAACCACCGTCAAACACCAACGGCCTGAGCTTAAAAAGCTCATCTAACTAGCATTCTAACTGGCATTCAGAATAATCCAATATACAAATCAAGATAAAAAGATAATAGGCTTACTTGATTGACAACGGTGGGTGGTGGTTGAAGATGTTCCGACAAAAAAAGTGGAAAATACGACGGCAGAATCCCCCAAAAAGTGAGAGTAGGCAAAGGAGAAAATTTGGAAACTTTTGAAAAATTTTCCCATTCTCCTATTTATAAGACTCAGAAACAAACAGGCAAGGGCGCACGCGCCTAGGGAAACACGTAACCATTTTATCCATCATTAAACCTACTCCATACACTAGCCATCATCACGCATGCAGAAAGGCATGTGACCCAAAGCACACGACATGTTAATTTCCAACTCCCGTAAAGTTTTCGTCCCCTCGAAAGATGAACACCCCTCGTCAAGCATAAACAAAAAAACTCCCACATTCTCAGACGAGCATCACGAAGAGTCCTCGTCTCAAACAACAAATGCCAACAACTTGTTTCCCTCCTCAACACACGAGCTAAATCTAAGTCATTGATCCTATGCTCATAAACAACGACTTGGAGGGCTCCTATTCTGGACTGGACCAGCAACTATGCATGGCCCAATCTACTCCTGCTCTGGAATGGCCCAAAAGATTTGGCCCAATCAACTTGAGCTAGCAAAAGGAACATTTTTCACCCTGCCCAAAAAACTTGGCATCTTGGCCGCCTGGCCTAAAGACGCCAAGACCATGCCTTCCCGCCACTACATTCCTACTCGTGGAAACAGCTAGTTTTAGGCATTTATCTTCAGGATGTCAAGAACGAGTTGCCCGCTCTTGACAGTTACCTATTTTTGGGGGCCTGATATCCAGGCCCAAAAATAGGGACAATGGCCAAGCGTCGGGAGCATTATATAAACCATCATACTTGTGAGGGCCAGGTATCCAATATTCACTTCTAAAACCATATATTCTCTCTTGTGTTTCTTTGCACTCTTACTTACTTGAACATCAGAGTGCCTTGCAGGTACACCCTCATCCTCTTAGATTCTGGCCTTATAGACGCAGATATCATCCCTTCACGGGTTCTGATCACCGTTAATGTGAAATGTGCATTTCTAAATGACCCTTTAGATAAAGAAGTTTATGTAGCAGAACCAGTTGGGTTTGTGAAACAAGGCCAAGAAAGAAAAGTATACAAGCTGCATAAATCATTGTATGGACTCCAACAAGCTCCCAGAGCTTGGAATAAAAAGATAGATAGTTTCCTAAGGGAGAAGGAATTTGTGAAGTGCAAAACTGAGCATGGGATATATAAGAAGAGGCAAAAGTGAATTTTATATATTATGTCTTTATGTAGATGACTTGTTAATAACAAGTAGCTGTAAGAAAGAGATCGAAGACTTTAAAGGTGATCTTAGGAAGGAATTTGAAATGTCAGATATGGGAAATATTTCATACTTACTTGGTATCAAATTCTACAAGAGTAGTATAGGCTCGATGATGCATTAAAGAAGATATGCAAGTTATATACTCAAAAGATTTGAGATGGAAGACTACAATGCTACTTTGACACCTTTTGAACCAAGATTGCAACTGTTGTAAGACTCAAATGAAGATGATGTCGACCCAACACAATACAGAAGACTTATTGGGTCATTAAGATACCTTTGTCACATAAGGTCTGGTTTAGCATACAATGTAGTTATGGTGAGTAGATTCATGCATAAGCCAAATGAAATTATAATATGACAGAACTCAGATGTCTTATGACATGTTGAGACACCGGATCCGACTTCACACACAGCAGCAAGATGTATTGGCAAATAAAATAGTATTGAAAGTAATTAACACGGGATAATTATTAACCCAGCTCTGAGCAACTTTTCTACTCTGGGGGCATACCAAGCCACAGATAAGTCCACTAAAATAGTATCAATTCATAGACCCTACAGAAAACCTCCAATTTACAGCCTAATCACTTAATCAATACCCTTTTTAGACTTCTATCTAAGACTCACCTAGATATGAGGCCTCCATAATCCCTTTTCAATCATAGACAACGATTGGATCAACACAAACAAGAAGACACATTTCCATGACAATAAACCAGAAGACTCACTTCCATGATAATTCCTAGAAAAGACTCTTGACTAATAACACAACTTGGAGTTGCTTCAAAGCTTCCTCCAAGAACAATACTCAACTTATTACTTCACATCTTCTGAGTGAGAACACAGTAAACATTTCACAACTCGAGTGGTTCACACACACCAACTGCCCTAGAGAGTGGCTAACAGACTCAGCCCTAATGATTACATCTTTAAAATTTCTCGGATGGTGCTTAATCCTAGGTTGTAAAGCTTCTATTTATAACTTATTCCCAACTGGATTTGGTCCTTCAAAACACAGCACATTCACTGTTACAAATCAGCAGTAACTTCTGCTACAAATAGGTCGTCAATCATTAGTTTCCTAAAATATCTCCATATTTAGAAACTACATATTTTTCAATATTCTGACTTGATTCTTATTGAACTTTAAATTAGAGCCACATAATATTGTATAATATTCCCAAAATATTCTGCATCAGTTAAATCATAACAGAATCTAATTGTCAACTTCACCTCAGGCGCGATGTTATATGCTCCTTCATAGGACATCTTATCTAGCATGTTGTTCCAGATGTTGAAACACTTTAACTCAACATATCCTAACATAGAATAGGACTTCTTGCTCAAACCTGTTCCTGTCATAAAGTTAACACATCCTATCTAACATATTGCTACTTTATTTTTTTTACAAAAATTAATGCCAATCCTTAAAACTAAAGAACTTACACCAAAGATATCACATCTAGCAACGATGAAGAGGATGCTAATGTATCTCAAAGGAACTCTCGACTATGGAATTTTGTTTCCCGCAGGTGATGAAGAAAAAGAATGCAAGCTAGTGGGTTACACAAACTCGAGTTGATGTAGTGATGCTGAGGAGAAAAAATCCACATTAGGCTATGTGTTTATGTTAGTTGCTTGGAACTCAAGAAAAGAATTGGTAGTATCACTACCATCGTGCGAGGAAGAGTACGTAGATATTTCTCTTAGTGTGTGCCAAACAACATGGATAGTGAATAAGAGATTACAACAATGGATCATGGAGGAATTACCATGAAGATCGACAACATGTCAGCTATCAATTTATTGATGAATCTGATAGCACATGACAAAAGCAAACACATCAATATGAGTTTCTATTATCTTTGAGAGGAAAGTAGAAAAATGGAAGCTGAACTTGGAACATTGCAGAACTGAGAATCATATTGCAGACATCATCATAAAGGGTGTGCAAGTCAAAGTATTCAGAAGACTAAGAGCAATGACTAATGTAGATATTTTAGACACAATGAATTAGGTGGTGTGTTAAGAATGTAGTCTTTGTGTAGAAATTTTTTATGTCGAAATAGTATATATTTTGAAATGTCGAAGGAGCTAGCCTTCACGGAATTTTAACTTAACATTGTTTTGTTTGTTTTAGTTAGTCAATTTGATAGAATACTTCGTGAACAAGCTAACTCAACTTATAAATAGGGAGTAACCTATATCATTGTAAAAGAAGAAACTAATGTAGTTGCATAATTGAGAATAAACTTTAGTTTGAAGGGAGAGATAAACCCTGCTGAAATATTATCTTCTTCTTTTTCCTCTCTCGTTGAACCCTAATTCATGTTCTTCCTCAATTCAGTTTCTTTCTTCTCCAATAATCATTGTTACGTGAAATCATCTTGCAGCCAAGGTATGGTTGATTCACTCGAGTGAAGAGTGAAGAACAAGAGGTGAAATCAATCAAGAATGTTTTTGTTCATCCAGATTGATTCAGAATTCTCCAAGTTTTGGATGTAATTCCAACAGTCTCAAAGGACATAAGACATAAGGAGTCCAAATTAAAAAAGAATGATAAATCAACTGGTATTTGTAATTTGTTTCTCTTTCTTTAGAAAAGGAAGTGTTTTAGAATTACTATTTTTACCACATAGATATTTTTTCATCCTTCCAATTATTTCTATGATTTTCAATAAATCGACAATGTCGCACATCTCAGTTTATATGAATGCTCATAAGTTTATTCCACCTATGTACTAAAGTATAATTATTTAATCTAATCATTTTATTGACCATTTTATATATAAGTGTATAACATTCTTTTCCCCTTTTCTGGAAAGCTCATGTTCCCTACAAAGTTAGAGATTTTGGGTGGAGGTGTTTCTATAATAGGATTCCAAGTAAGGGTCGGTTACATAAGCGATGTATTCTTAACTCCCCTATTGATTGTTCTTGCAATTTCTATTTCGTGTAGAAGAGAGTATGGAACATATTTTCTTTGGTTGTAGATTGGTTGCTTTAGTTTGGCAGAAAGTGGGTTTTTTGTTTGTTTCTCCTTCTAGGGTTGATAGTTGTGTGTGGTTAGACTACCAGTGATAGCATCATTTCAACAAGGGTAGGAGGTTTAAGAAGGGGAAGGGAGTTTTTGTTTATCTGGTTGTGGTGTGGTGCATTTGGAGATTCAAGAATTTTATCTTGTTTAACGGAGCTTGCTTTAATTTAGAAGATTTAGTTTGGTTGATCAAATTGTTAGCATGTAAGTGGTCTTTTGTTTGTAAGAGATATTCTTCACTCCGAATATATTTTTTATGAGTTTTGTAAGAACGTTATCGTTTGTTTTAAGTAGGGTGAAAGTGGTTTGTAATTTTTCTTTTGTAAGTGGGCTTGAGTATCCCTAATACTCGTTCAATATATTTATATATTGCTTGCTTTCAGAAGAAGAAAAATATAAGTGTATAACGTCACTTATCTGATTAAGCGTATAACGTCACTTAAATCTTAAATTTTCTCCCTCTTTTTTTTCTTCCATTCAACATTCAACTAAAATTACACCTTCTTTACTTTACTGCTTGTTCATATCGAGTTTTTAGTTGAAGGACTTCACCTCAATGTAGGATGTTATTATCTTTTTCAGTTTACACCATATGTACCTTTATCGAATGGGAATTTCTTAACACACCCCTATATAATGAAAAACATATTTGAAAATCCAAAAATACCCTTTGGATATGCATATATGAACGCACCTTAAATCACATTTTCAAGATGTTTTGAATATGCATATCCAAAATCCCTTTTTTTCATCGTTTTATTATTTAAATGTTGGATTTAAAATGTTAGAGGTGATTTTGGATATGCATGTCTGAAACTACCCTTGCTATAGAAATTTGTTGTATGGCCACCCCCTACCACTATTTCATTCACTTCTTTCCCCTCCCCCCCCCCCATAACCAAAACCCTCCATAAAACTTCAACCATTCTCAATAAATTTTTGTCTCCAAACCAAGTTTCAATTGTCTGATCATAGCAAAGAGAGCATATAAAGCTTCAATTTAAGGTAAAGTTTTCTCATTTCATCTCACATTCCTTGCATTGATGCGGATTTTAAGATGAAAAAAATGGCATCACTTCGGATATGCATATCCGAATTTAACCTACCATAATTTGACGTCCTTATCATTGATTCGACGTACAAGACCAACAAGTATAGGCTTCCGCTTCTAGAAAATTTTGGTGTCAAATCTACTGACACCTAAAGACCTATCATTTGTATCGTGTATCTTCGATTGCACCACTTTGTGCAGGTTTATTTGAAATCGGGGTGTCCTATTTGAAGGTAGAGAAAAACACAAGAAAGGGGGTTTGAATTGGGTTTTTAAAACTTTTCCTCTTTTAAAAACTATTTGGTAAAACTATGAAAGAATATAGAATGCTAGAAATATAAAGACACATTCAGTTTATCCAAGTTCACCTTTAACTAGGCTACATCTTGTCCACCCTCCTCAGGTGATTTTTCCTTCAACAAGGACTTAATCCATTATAACCAAACTAATTACAAATGTAAGGGCTACCCATCGGTGACTGACAACCACATAATGACCCGCAGCCATTGTCATCTTGAGTCTTCTGACTAACACTAGTCACTCAAGGAACAACATAATAATATGTTCAGTGATCTCCACGAGATATAACGATCATTAACCCTATAAGAAATTTGACCAAATTGGTCTTTCTAAACGGTATTCTCACAATGATCCTCAACTAGTGATCTCTTAAAAATTTTGACCTTCCTGGTCCCCTAAGAGATATAGAGATTATTGACCCTATAAGAATTAACCAATCATGTTCTCTTAACAGGATTTCATCTACAATGAAATGCAGCCATTGTCTTCTCAATTATACATACCTTCACTCGATCACTTGAGGAACCACTAATTCTAAACAGAATTGTTTTTCTAGAGATTACAAGAGTGCTTCTTAACAATCAGATTACTCCTAGTTTAAGTACATATTATTTAACATAATTATGAGAAACAACTCTTGTGTTCAAACAATTTACATGAAGAACTAAAACTATAACACAATATGAGCAACAACTCCTGTGTCTTTTACATCAATCTTTAAATATGTATTTGATTAGAATTTGAGTAGCATTTTGTAGTGTTCTTCTTCTTCTTCTTCATCTTCTTTGTTTAGCAAGTTATGAGCAATAACTCCTTGCTTCTTCATATTTCTACCAAGATATATATGATGAGAATTTGTATAGCATCTTATAGAATTCTTTTATATCTTCTTTCTTTATTTTCTCTCTTTTCTTTGTGGTTGGTTTCTGCGTGTTCAGCGTACCAGATTCAACAACATCTATATCCACGACTTTCCAATAACTTGATTTCATTTCATTGATCTTCTTTTATAGCCTTCAAAAAGAGTCATTGTAAGGGTAGAAAAGTGTTTTCTCCTTCCAACGGTTGATTCTCAACGGATATATTCAAGAGAGGTTTGGAACAGTATGCAACATCACTTTCCTTAGCCTGCTGCTTGCAGTTGTTAGCATAAGATCGTGGGAGACAACTTTTGTAAATAGTACAACTAATATCATGATAGTGGAATTCGTGGTGTACTGTTTGTACTGTATTCTTCTTGACTAAGTTTCTTGATATTTATCTTCTGATGATGTACTTCTGATTCTGAAGTATTAAGCTTGGAAGAGATCAATTACTTTGTCTTCGTTCTTCTGATGAATTACTGATGAGTAGTTCAGAAACTACTTTGTTGTTGTAGCATAGGAACATCATAGTTTTCAGAACCATGACTTGTCTTCATAACTAATAGCAACAGCTTTTCTGAAACACGGCGCTTGACTTATGATCTTAGAACTAGTCTTAAAGGCATATTTCTTTTCTAATCTGAGAGATGAATATCATGTGAGAAGATGTTTCAATACAGAATATTTCATTAGTGGATTCTTCTCTTCACATATATAAGAAACAACTTATCTTAAAAACAAGTCTTGTCATTGTAGGCGGAGGCGGAGGCTTTTCTGAGGTTGATATCAAATGCTTTTTTGATGTTTGGATCTTGAAATCAGATATTGTGGCAACATTCTTTCTGATTCTCAATTCTTTGAATACTTGAGCTTGATTCTTTTCTTCTTGTTGGATTGATTCTGGTCGAAGAATGATAGTGATCCAGAAGATACTTCTTTGTTATAGAGTCACAGTCTTTCAGATATTTGAACATTGTCTTCAGATATTCAAGCAACAAATAATCTGAGGAATAACTTATTTGTTTGTGAGTGAAAGTTTTTCTGATCCACTATGTCTTGATTTCTGATGACAGCTTTTTTGAGCTGCATTTGATTCCATTTCTAATGAACATTCAGCATTCCTTAGAACTGCTGATGTTTCTTTAGAAACAGTCACAATAGTTCTTTTGTTGAGTATATTTACTTGAGAAGATATCATCCTTTTATCTTGCCTTCCAATGGACTAAATGATGTTGATTAGAAATGAGTGCAGAAGATCTTTCTTCCTATCTTCTAATGGAATACTTCTTATGTTGAGAGGATATGTGTGTATTCCATAAACTATCTGAGTCTTCAGAAACTTGAATTTGTCTTTAGAAATATGATCAGCAACTCTTCTGATGAACAAATCTTGACTTTTGATCCGGAAGTATAAGATTTTTCTTTATGTTCAGAATCTTGACTTTGTCTTCAGAAATATAAGCAGCATCTTTTCTGATGAGAAAATCTTGACTTCTGATCTTTGCGTTGGAGATTGTTTCTTGTACAATCTTGATTTCTGATCTTGAAGCAATAGCTTTATCAAAAATTCTCTCTTCTTGATTACTTGTGACTTCTGAAGTAGCATCTTGTTGAGAATTATACACACAATCCTCTTTCTGGCGAACATTCATCATTCTTCTAAACTACTGATGTTTCTTCAGAAGTGGATGTAAACAGTCTTTCTGATGTGCTTGGTGTATTTCTGATTCTCTAGACAACAGTCCATAATCAATTAGAATTTCATATTTGCACACTCATTGAAACTTATTAGAACTAAAATCGTTCTACATAAAATATATGCATTGTTATCATTAAAACATAGAGATTTAAACACAGGCCCAAATCTTATTCTAACAATCTCCCCCTTTTTGATGATGACAAAACCATGTATTTTGATGGAACAATTTTATAGGGTTAAATCATAAACAAAATAATATAAGAGTTTAAGAAAACCCCCCTCTGAGTTGGAAACTCCCCTTGGGATAAATAATCTCCCCCTGAATCATAAACTTATGGTCTTTCAGAGCTTAAGAGCATTGTAATCATTTCTGAATCTTATCACATCATTGATTTAACCTTTGAGATCATCAAATTATCCATGCTTTCTCAAAACATTTGAAACAATGGTCGTTCTATATCAAAACTTGATTTATCAGAGTGAATGTGATGTTTCATTTGAAATGTTCTTGTAGCAATCATGTACATTCTAAATA
Organism: Vicia faba; assembly: GCA_948472305.1. NCBI lineage: Eukaryota > Viridiplantae > Streptophyta > Magnoliopsida > Fabales > Fabaceae > Vicia > Vicia faba. The sequence goes on along the minus strand of OX451739.1, from coordinate 419,864,202 downwards.
ATTTTTCATTTTAGATCATGTTAGAATGTCATGTAATCATAGGGTTTAGAGAATGGATATCTATCAAAATCATTACTCTTTCTCCCCCTTTTTTTCATAATAAAAAATATATAAGAAATGCTTAGTTGATTTTTTATACATTTTAAGCGCATCTAACTGAATTTAAAAGACAAAGCAAGAGATTTGAATTCATAAATTCACAAAGTACAAAAGATTAACAACAGAACAAACAAGAGGACAACATAAAATAATTAAAAGACAACATTAGAAAGAAAAACATAAAAAATACACATCATGTTAACACTTATTTAAACCATTGGTTATCAAAGGTTTCACAGACTTCTTCTTTCAAGGCAACGTCAGGACCAGCACAAATCCTACGAACAATTTCCATAATCTTTTCCTTTAAGAGAACTTCTGAAATAACTCTTCTATAGGGAATGAAGGATTTATCCATGTCTCTGGAAATGGTGATAGACTCCTTAAGATAGTTGAAAATGGCCCGAGGAAGATCTATAGAAGTACGCTTAAGCAGGCAAAGAATCATAAGTTTATCATCATGATGCGGGAAATCTTTGTTGATTCCACGAGGACGAAGATTCGTCAGAATAAACCGAAACCATCCTTTAGAAACATGCAAAAGTTTTTCAAGGTTTGTGGGTTCAAAAACAGAATAGTTATTAAAGATGGAAGCTATATTAGCATCAGGAGTGCATCTAATAGAAGCATGACTCATAGTTATACCCTTTTGAGGGCAGCCAATGGCCTCCGCTATGTTGGCATTAGTGAAGTAAACGGGAAAACCATTGACGTTTGATGAAATAGAGAGACCATCTAGGCTAATGGAGGCATTTATCTAGAAATCCTTTACGTGGTTTGGATGGTTGGGTCCCCTTAGCATAATGATATATCCATTTCAATCCTGAAAGTGAATACCAAGATGGAAGTCATGTCCAGCACCTATTGGTATAGTGGGACGTTTTTCATTGATGACTTCTAAAAGGTCATCATTACCATGAAAGGTTCTTGGAGTCATGTTGAAGAATTTTTGAGAAAGAGTGTTGGTATATTATTGTGTGAAGAATGAAAAGAATATGGGAAAATACAGGTTTATAAATAGGAAAGTAGAAGACGTAACTGACAAGAGAATTTATTTTCTTTACGTAAGGTAACCAGACTTGGGAGACTCAATAATGAAATACTAAGGGAATACAGAAGGACAATTGTAGCTCCAAAGGAAATTTATGAGTGTGTGTGTGTGTGTGTGTGTGTGTCTCTGTGTGTGTGTGTGTGTGTGTGTGTGTGTGTGTGTGAGAGAGAGAGAGAGAGAGAGAGAGAGAGAGAGAGAGAGAGAGAGAGTAAATACAAGAAGACAGAAGAAACATGAAAATACATAGATCGTGTTTTTCAATGTCTCTGATCTATTAAAGATGTCTCAATATTTTTCTTGATTAAGAACCAAAAGAAATTGATAAAAGAGACATATTTAAATCGTTTGATGATGTCTTATTAAATGATTTTCATCACATACACAACATCAAGTCCTCAGATAACCTGTCTAGAAGAAAACTAGTGAACTTTTCTCAAAGTTCCTGAATAAATCGTTTAGTGAATGGTTAGTGGAAAATGCATTTTATCAAGTAATATTTCATATCCAAATGTTATAACCATTTTTCTTTTGTTAGGATTTAAGACAGGATATAGATAAAGTAATTTTATATAACTTCATGAAAATGACAACCTATCTTATTTTCGTCATAAGTAATAAGAACAACACATTTTTCATTAGTCAAAAATAGAAAATACAAACACAATGCATAGAAGAAAGAAACATAAATAAGAACACGACACAACTAGTAGATATAACCCGTACTAACTAAACACTAAAGACTTCACATCTTTCCTCTTCAAGTGCATTTTTAGGTCCATTATAATGAACATCTCTAATTATCTTAGCCTTAAATAAGAGTGTAGAGAGAACTCTTCCAAATGGGATAAAGGACTGGTGTTGATTTCTAGAAATAGTAATCGAGTACATTAGGTGATTGAAGATGGTTTGAGGTAAATTAACCTTTACATGATTCATAAGGAAGTAGATAAGAAGTCTTCCATCATGTGTCAGAGAATTAATGTTAATACCTCTTGGATGGAAGTTAGTCAGCACAAGTTGAAACCAAACTTTAGCAATGGGGAGAAGATTTCTAGGATTAGTTGGTTCATATCTGATGGACATATCGTAGATGGTAATGGGCTCTTCAATCAAGGAGTATTTGAAACTATAAAGTTCAATGGTGGTTCCAGTTTGAGTACATCCAATTGCAACAGCAATGGTTGCAGGAGTGATGGTAATAAAATTCCCAAAAACAATTGAGGAGACAGAAGAACTATTGAATTTCACATAAGCATACTTTCAGAATTCTTTGACCAGATGGGGATAGATAGGGCCATGTAAAATTTTAATGTACCTAGACCATCCTTGAATAGCGATGCTCTGAGTCAGATTAAGCTCATTAACGCTTAGTCGATGAACATTTGGGAGTAGTTCACAAAGAACTTCAAGGAGTTCTTTATTACCGTGAAAAGTCTTTGAAGTCATTGTGTCTAGATGAGAGATAAACTTAACAGAAGATAGAGAAGAAGGGTGAAGAATATGGAGACACAAATGAGAACTTAAATAGAGAAAAGGAAACGTATTTTAAGAGAGAAAAGATATGACAAAGGGATTTGAACCGATAGAGTAATAAATAACCAACAAGAATATATTTAAAAGTTCCAAGAAGATGAGAGGACATAAGTAACTTTAGACATAAAATAGGATATAATGTGCTATGAAAAATCATTTCCAATGAGGTGGTTTTACTAAAAGTATTTAAATAAATAGGGAATACAAATATTCAGTAAAGCATTAATTACTAGACATGATCCTTTTGAATTCGCAAGTAATGATCACATATTTATTGTTCATTCATAGCTAACATATTTGAGATGTGTTCTTTTTATTTATGCAAAGAAAAAACTTGTCAGAATAGTAAGAATCTATTTTCAGCGAAGAAAAGAAAAATGTCAATTTGAAAATGATTTATGTCTTTAAGCTTATAAAATTCCTTCTGAGTATGATTTTAACAAAGTGGCATCTCAAGGGGTTTATTATTTAACTAAAGAATAGAATTTTAAATAAAGTAGAAAATACTATAGTGGAGACAGAAATTTTACTTACAGAAATCTGACGACTTTTCCGCTGAATCTGCATATTCCTTTTTAGAAATGTCTTTAACTTTTGTGGATGATGATAATTTTGTGGATAACCATATTTGTTCAAGATATTTACTTCCTTTACGCAGCTTCCAGAGGGACTTTTCTTCTTCAGAATTTTCCTTTTTCAGAATGTTAGTTGGATGTGCAGATGACTTGTTTTCCTTTTAGATGAACGGACTGACTTTCTTTAGAGGTTCTTTTATGTATCTTTTCTAATGGATGAACATATATTTTGATTGTTGGTTTTATGATCTTCTTACCCTCTTTACCATTTTGATAAAGGTGAGTATTTCCATGTGCAATGTTCCAGTTCCATGTGTTCTACTAGCACCAAAGAACTTTTGATCTTGACTTTTTGGTTGGTAACCTTTGACTAACACAATTGTGCTTTAAATTCAGTTTATCCAAGTTCACCTTTAACTAGGCTACATCTTGTCCATCCTCCTTAGGTGATTTTGCCTTCAGCAAGGACTTAGTCCACTATAACCAAATTGATTACAAATGCACGGGAAACCTGCCACTGACTAACAACCACACAATGACCCGCAACCATTGTCATATTGAGTATTCTGACCAACACTAGTCACTCAAGGAATAACACAATGATATGCTCAGTGATATCCACGAGATATAACGATCATTGACCCTATAAGAAATCTGACCAACTTGGTCTTTCTAAACGGGATTTCTCACAATGATCTCAACTAGTGATCTCTTAAGAATTATGACCTTTCTGGTCCCCTAAGAGATATAGAGATCATTGACCTTATAAGAATTGACCAATCTTGGTATCTTAACAGGATTTCATCTACAATGACACGTAACCATTGTCTTCTCAAGTATACAGATCTTCACTTGATCACTTAAGCAACAACTCCTTGCTTCTTTATATTTCTACCAAGATGTATATGATGAGAATTTGTGTAGCATCTTGTAGAATTATTTTATATCTTCTTTCTTTACTCTCTTTTCTTTGTGGTTGGTTTCTACATGTTCAGCATAACAGCTTCAACAACATCTACATTCACGGCTTTCCAACAACTTGACTTCATTTTATTGATATTATTTTATAGCCTTAAAAAATAGTTGTTGTAAGGGTAGAAAATTCCTTTCTCCTTCCAATGGCTGATCCTGATTGAAGAATGATAGTGATCTAGAAGATACTTCTTTGTTGTAGAGTCAGAGTCTTTCAGATATTTAAACATTGTCTTCAGATATTCAAGCAACAGCTAATTTGTGGAACAACTTCTTTGTTTATGAGTAAAAGCTTTTCTGATCCACTATATCTTGATCTCGATCTTGATTTCTGATGACAACTTTGCTGAGCTACATTTGATTTCCTTTCTGATGAACATTTAACATTGCTTAAAACTGCTGATGTTTCTTTAGAAATGGTCACAAAGTTCTTTTGTTGAGTAGATTGACTTGAGAAGATATCATCCTTTGATCTTGCCTTCTAATGGACTAAATGATGTTGATTAGAAATGATTCAATAATATCTTTATTCCTTTCTTCTAATGAAATACTTCTGATGTTGAGAGGATATGCGTGTATTCCATAAACTATCTGAGTCTTTAGATACTTGAGTTTGTCTTCAGAAATATGAGCGGAAACTCTTTTGATGAAAAAATATTGACTTCTGATTCAAAAGTATAAGCTTTCTCTTTATGTGTTCATAATCTTGACTTATTCTTCAGAAACACAAGCAGCAGCTTTTCTGATGAGCAAATATTGACTTCTGATCTTTGCGTTAGAGCTTGTTTCTAGTGCAATCCTGATTTCTGATCTTTAAGCAACAGCTTTATCATAAATTCTTTCTTCTTAATTACTTGTGACTTCTGAAGCAGCTGTTTATTGAGAAGTATACATGTGATCTTCTTTCTGGTGAACATTTAGCATTCTTCCGAACTACTGATGTTTCTTCAGAAATGGATGTGAACAGTCTTTCTTATGTGCTTGGCGTATTTTTGATTCTCCAGGCAACAGTCCTGAATCAATTAGAATTTCATATATGCACACTCAATGAAAATTATTAGAATTAAAATGGTTCTACATAAAATATATGCATTGTTATCATCAAAACATAGAGATTTAAACACGGATCTAAATCTTGTTCTAACACTATTCCGACAACACCATGTCAGTGGATGACACATTCCGCAATAGAGGCAAAAACTTGGTTGGATCCCTTTTCTGAAAGGATGGCGGAGTTCACCAAATTGATGGAGCTTGAGAGAGAAGAAAATAGGGAGAAGTCGAAGAAAGATCATGTTTTACATATAAGCGGTGAGAATTCGTTCGGTGCTTTTTAGAATGTAATCGAATCATTTATCCATAATAACCTTCTATATTTAAAAAAAATACAACAGGGCTTATTTCGGATATGCACTTCCGAATTAACCTTATACTTTTAAAAAAAATACAGGGGTGGTTTCGAATGTGCATATCCGAATACCCCTTATTTTGGTTGAAAAAGGTTAATTCGGATGTTCATATCCGAAATAAGTTCTGATAGCAGGATAAGATTTCTTGGGTCCAAATTGCTCCAAAAGTATATAATAGGGTCTCCAAACCATTTCATCATCATCACAAACCACAAATAGAAATGACACAAACATATCTACACCTTGCTTTTGTCTACTTCAGTGGTGAGGTTTCACCACTTCAATTCAGGTTCTCGCAGGACACATCGTTCTCCAAGCTGATTACCACATTGAATTCTCTCTTGCAATATCCAGAGAAACGAAAGGTGGTCAAGCTTGAGTATCGTTCACCCTCACTTGACACTTGAGCTCAAGAACGATGATGGTTTAGAGGTTATGTGAAGTATTTTTCAATAATACTCTTCTAAGTGTTTGATTGAGGTGGATGTAAAACTTCAAAGATCGGAAGAAGATGTTATCAAAATGTTGCAATGTCCTCAACTACCCGTTTATAACAATATGTAATGTTAAATTTTTGTTGAACTAGCTGTGTAATTTTGATAATCTATGTATTGTTGATTTGGTTTTAAGAAATTTGATTTTGTCTCTCTCAGAGATGAATTCAGATATGCCTATCTGAATTTGGCAATCAGGTGACTTCGAATAAACATATTTGAATCAATTTGATAAAAAAAATTAATCGTAGTGATTTCGGAAATACATATGCGACATCACTTTATCCTTATAACTAAGGTGAATTCGGATATGTACATCTAAAATCTGAAGATATTTTTGATTTTTCGCTAAAAATCTCCTAAAAAACATATGGATAGAAAAAGAAATATCCTTATCAAATAGAAAAATATTGGACTAAATAAATAGTTTAAGTATCAAGGATTATTAAGATAATTAAGTTTGAGTGAAAGTATTTTTGGACACATCAACTCCATTAAAAAAAAATCCAGTCCAGCATAACTAAATTATATCCCATAAAATATGAGCAGCCTCCACATTTTATTATTAAAAAGATACTATGATAAATTATCCATATACACTATTAATGTATTTCTATTATCATCATGAAAAATAAAAAATAATAATTTTGAAGTGATTTATGTAATATTAATTAATGGGTATAATAGAGAGAGAAAAACAATTCAAATTGAATTAAGAGTTTAATGAAAATGTATGAGCGGTGTAAATTGCTAATCTATTAAATCATCGAAATTATTTTAAATTATTAATATAATGTGATAAAATATATATATTTTTCTTTTATATCCAAAAGATGCACATTATTAATTATTAATTGATTGACGTTGTAAAAAAATTTTAAAGCACAAATGCATCACATATTTCTCTTGAACTAAAAAATGAAAATGACAAATATTTTGAATTTTTTATAAATTTGACATATATGATAAGAGGGTGAGAGTAACATATTTGATAGTAAAATAAATTATAATTATAATATATAATATATTAAAAATTAACGTTGATCTGTTATCTATTTTTGTATGAAATGAATATCTTATATGCATATATAACTTATTAATAAGGACTACCATTGGCATAAAGTTGTTAAAGTTGAAACCGATTTAAAAGAAAATTTAAAAGTAGTGTATAGATATTTTAACTTAATTTTATATATACATTTGATTAAAATATTTGTTATGTCATATCAATTTTTTAAAAATAAATAAAATTTAATTGAATATATATTTTTTATTGATTAATAGTATAAAATTATTTTATTATATATTTGTTCCTTTAAATAAAAACTATGAATTAATAAAAAAATTGAAAATGGAAAAAAATAATTGAATATATGTATTAAATTTATAATAAAAAAATCACTGATCAAATTTTAGACTGTTTTTTTAAAATTAATTTAAATGAAACAGAACTACATTCATATATTTTAACACTATTTATTTTTATTAATACGAGATATTACATTAATTTATTATTTGTCAATGTTTAATTTGTTTTAACACTATTTATTAGTTTAATTTATCTATTTATTTTTAATATTTTATTTTATTCAAATATAATTGATTACTTTTATTTTGTAATTTTAAATTTTAATATATTATATATTATTTCAAATTTATTATTTTATTATATTTTATATTATTAATATTAATAAAAAATTATAATTTAGATATGAAAATTTGATTTTAAATAAACCGCATGGCACATATTTTAATTATAATTTCATTTAATTTTGAATTGGTTTGAATAATAATAATAATATTCATTGCTCTATTGGATTGACACATTTGCAAAGTCTAAAAGCACTTTCCATTTAAGTTAGATTGCATTGTAATCTAAGGAGTGTTACGTGCTTACAATAAATGCTCGACACCATTTTCGTTTATGGTTTAGCAAAAACAGTATAAGCATTCTGAAATACAAAAACCACACATGCTTTTGCCAAAATTTGAGAACTTTTTATTTGCCTAAAATGAATTAAAATCATGCTTAATTCAAATCACATGTGATTTTGCCACTTCTATATGCTATATAACTAACACAAGCAGAATACATGCAAAAAGCAATAGCTGGCAATGAGCAACACTAAACAAACCAATACTATTTCACAACAATCGCTTACACGTAAAACTCACTATACAAGTGGGTCTAAATAAACCAAAATCACCTGGCATAGGGATAACAATGGTAGAGTTTGGACATAGTATTATTGGACTTGTTTCTATATTCGAGTTTTCAACATGCTTATTAATGTTTGTAATTTCTCATTTCACTCTTTAAATATATTTTTAAAAATCTAAAAATATTTTTGAGTAAATTCGGAGATGTATCTTTGAATACATTAAATTTTTTTTTTTTTAAATATAGTTTGGAGATACATCTCTAAATACATCCTAAATATAAATTCGGAGTTATAATTCTGAAGACACCTTTCGCTTTAGAAAATCAAAAGCAATCTCTAATTTCTTAAGAAAATTTGTTCGGAGATACATATTTGTGAAGATAATTCGGAGATGCGTCTCTGAATTGTTGTCTCTCTGATTTTTCCAAAATCAGTTTTCTATTATTGTGGTATTTTCAATCGAAACTAATTTCAATTCGACTAAAATTGTCGTTATTTGTTTCAACGATTAATAAAAATGAATATTATAGAACCATGTAAAGCTTTAATAAATCTGAATATTATAGAATCTGAATATATTAGTACAACAATTATTCTCAAAGTTGATTAAAATTAAACAAAATACAATCAAATGCATACTCTAATGTGTATGCATAATCCTAACACTCTGACTCCTTCTCTGCCTACGGTAAGTCACGATACTTTGTGCCTCAGAAAGAATGGACTGTGCTAGGGCGACCGCTTCATCTACACCTCTCACAAACACTCTGAACTCGATGCCCACACGTGTAAGCCGCATAATGGTCTGACAGTGCGACAACACATCAACGACGGGGTCGTCCCTGACCTACTCATTCTCCAGGATCTCCTCATGAGCATGTCTAGGTGGATGTCCAGGAGCATCATGTGTCATATAAGGGTGTGACACCTTGTAGAACCATCTCATGTAACCATCCACATAAGACCAGTTAGATGTGACTGACTGACTTTGACACTCCTATGGTACCAGACGACTCTCAAAATCTATTAGAATGTCATCCAGGTCTCTGCAGATAATAGTAATGGGAACATCCTGGAAAGGGGACCTCAGAATAATCTGGACATACCCAAACTGCCGCATGCACTGCTTAGACAGATACATGCACATGATGTTGGTCCCATATGCTAACAATCCAGAGTATAAGGAAATATGGTCGAATGAAAATTTATCCCGGTGAGCACCGTATGGCCTCCATTTTGCATCGTCATGTTGAGTCTGGTCGATTTACACACGATACGACAAGATATGATCATTCCCTCTGCTAGGGACAAACCGGCAAGCATATAGCCAATCATGAGTATATAAGGATTCACGATTAAACTCGTGGATGCAGTGATAGTGAGCAAGGATCCATCCCTAAAAATGAATAAGAAAAAAGTATTAGTAACAACTGTGAAAAAGTATTAGTTTGTAATTTAATAGTGGAATTTGGAAATTATCGTAAGCATGATGCATAAGCCTGCCATCTGCATTATCGTCCATTTGCAACCTTCGTTCAAGTTGGAGCACATGTAAACCAAGCATGCTGCCCCCCAATTCCACTCGCCAATGGACTCTAAGTTGATGAAATATTTGAGGTAGGCCACATTCACGTAATTTGCACTTTTGTCCAGTAAAACATGGATGTGTCAACCAAGAATAAAAAGTAGCACCTTGGGACACACTCCTTGTAGTAGGTAACCCAAAAATCATCAGTGTTCGGGTGATCGACTATTTCCAAAAAAAATTGCCATACAACTCCGTCAACCAAGCAAACTTGGCATGTGCACCCCTGGTGCTTCTACACTGTTGAAATGCTTCCACATGGTTAGCTCCCAAATAAACCTCTATCATCTACTTTCCCTCAACCCTGTTGATCTTAGAATGATCAAGAAATCTTCTTCTGATTGGAAGGTGTATGAGGCATCTAAATCATCTAGCGTAATAGTCATCTCACCAATTGGGAGGTTGAAAGATGAGGTCTCGTTGTGCCACCTCTCAGCAAATGTAGTCTGCATGTCATGGATGATGTTAGTGTACCTTCTAGCACAAAGACCGGCATGTATGGAGTTCTGAATTACATTTTGGAACCAGGCTTCCTCGGGATGGTTAAGACTGTGAATATTTCTTACATGATTCACACATTTGAGACAGTTACGCTCGTGTTGAAAATAAAATAAAACATGATCAATTGAGTTGAATTTGGATAAAAAATTGAGGCAACTTAGAAATATACCTCTTGTTCTCATACGTGTGGAGCCACATGATCTCCAAAGTATATGAGTAAAGACGTGTCTGTGGGCTCTTTTGGAAACGGGTATGCAATGGGACCATCCTCAGTAACTGGGACTTGGGGTGCAACTGGATCATCCTCATCATGATGCTAACCACTCTGAGATCCTGATCCTCGTGATAGTCGACTCTTTCTAGAGCCCGACGTCTCCATATCGTGAGGCTGAGGGGGCGGCTCTAGCCTGCTCGTGCTGACGAGCCCTATCGCGACGAGCAGAGGCAGTTAGGATGGGTCGCCCGAGTCTTAATCTTTCTTGGTTTTCAGCCATAGTCCTAAAAAAACAATAACAAAAATAAGAGGAAGGAACGAGTTCAGATATGCATATTCGAAAAGTTAGAATAGAACAATTAGGATATGCATATCCGAAAGAAGAAAAAAAAACTTTGACTGCTTCAATGGTAGAATCATTTTTACAACTGCCCTAGCTCATCCAAACTCATCCAAACCATATTAAAAGAATCTCCAAACCCTATAAATATCTCACATTTCATTTTTAGTCCTATAAAAAAATATTTTAGTCCCTATAAAATTTTTATGCATGCAGTTTTAGCCCCTGTTAATTTCTAAAATTTTAAAAACTGTTTCATTATCCATAAATTTTTAAATTTTTGAATAATTTTTTTCAAACATGTTTAGAATACTATAAAATATTTTTTTTACTAAATTTCAGATTTTTTTTAAATGAGAAGAATTAAATATGATTTTTTAAAATTTCAAAAGATAATGATAAAAGTAATGAAAACTTCGACTTAAAAATCAAATTTTGAGTTTCTTTTTTTCGATGAACTTTTTATAACGTTCTAAACATGTCTGCAAATTAATCATTCAAAAATACGCATTGGTTTAACAAGACGGACTAAAACTATGTGCATAATAATTTTGTAAGGATCAAAACATGCAATTTTTTTTATAGAGACCGAGAATGAAATTTGATAATTTTATAGAGATCAAAAATATATTTAACTCTAATAAACATATATTGTGTGGGTATAATGCGACAAGGTGAATACTAAGGTACCGGTATACATGCTCATACTCATTTATTTTAATGAATAATTATTTGTAGCAATATCTATATCTATTTTTACGAATTTTTACTTTACTTATGAATGCTTTTTCAAATATCCATTAGAAATGAATCCAATTATCATCCCTAATCCTATGTCTATTTGTAGTAAAAGCATAGATAAACACTAAAAAGGATTAAATTTGTTAATTTGTCGGCACATTGATTTCTTTATATATGAAACATAATGCATGTTATTTATGCATGTTATTTATGAAGCTAGAATCAAAACAATTTTGTCATATGTTTCTTAAAATTCAAGACATAATGTTATGGTTCTTGAAAGAGATATTAGCTTATTGAAAATTTGATTCCAACCAAGGTGAAGTTCAATATTTCTTGTAAGCAACTTCGGTGGTCAACAACACTACAATAAACTCAACATAGAGAACAGTGGTAATGCAAACATTCTGAGCAAAACCTCCCAAAGTAGAAACAAATGTATCTCTAAAGAGGTCTCCACAAATTGATGAGTATGGGATGCCAAGAGTTGCCAAGTGTTATATTTGACCCACTAAACTTTAGGGGATACTAAAAAACTTCTTTGATCCTAGGAGCATTAGGAGGATAAAATTTAATCTTAAAATATTTTAGTATTAAAACTTATTCAATAGGTCATCCAAGTAAACATGAATACATATTATGTCATCCAAGTAAACTACTTTGATCCTAGAAGCATTATGGAAGAGTCAATGTATATAACCATGACTTCTTAAGATTCTGGCCCTCCGCAATGAGCCCAATGCTCATCGGAGATCTTAGTTTTAGATTAACTTGAAAATAGTAGCTTCAAATATGTCTTTTATAAATCTAAGACCATATAAAAGTAAACTTTATATTAAGAAACTGTCACAAGTTCTCTTTTCTCAAGAACACCTAACCAAATTAAATTTCTAACTCACTTGTTCACCTCTTTAATTATATTATAGATGCATGTCAAGTGTAGATGTAAAATATATAAGAATGATGTGAATGAAATTTGCAACCAACTGTGAAGTCTTCTTGTTTTTGTCATTGTGACCGAGAGCACCATTACCATTCATGTGAAGCACAACAAACAACAAATTTGACCATTTTTATATTAGACTGAAATGTTATTTATAATAATCTTTTTTATAGTTTTTGTAATTGTTATTGAAGAGTAATAAATATATTTTCTTGTTTCTTTTTTCTTCACCTTGTGCTCTAATATTTGGTATCTAGAGCTCAGGTTCGGATCTACAGGGAAATATATAAAACACGAGTGAGACGGTGAGGCGTTGTGTGATTGATTTCGTGGACATAATCGTAATAAATCACATTTTCTGATTCTACGGGATTGGGAAATACTGTGTTTGGTGAAATTTGAGTGACTTGCATAAGGTTGAAGATGAACGGAACCGGTAGTCTGAGCATCATACTTCCAGTATTCGATGGCAAGAACTGGAATCGTTGGATGATTCAGATGCGTGTATTGCTTGACGCTCAAGATGTTCTTGATCTTGTCAATAATGGTTATGTTCCGGTTGTAGCAGATGCGACAGAGGAACAGAGAAACGCGCAGAGAGATACAATAAAGAAAGATCAGAAGGCGTTGTTCTACATTCATTAGTGTGTGGATGTGAATGTGTTTGAGAAAATCGATGATTCGACAACGGCGAAGCCTGTGTGGGACACACTGGTTAGGTGTTAAGGTGATGATGCATCAGTGAAGAAGGTGAAGCTTCAATCTCTATGAAAGCAGTATGAGAATCTCAACATAAATGACAACGAGAAGGTATATGAGTACATCTCCAGAGTGATTTTGATCACTAATGAGATGAAAGCTTGTGGAGAAACCCTTTTTGAACAAGTAATCATAGAGAAGATATTGAGGTCTCTTACTTCTTAATTTGATTACATTGTTGTAGCAATTGAACATTCTAAAGTCTGAACACCATGAGAATAGAAAAGTTGTAAAATAGTCTAGAGCCGCAAGAGTTGCGTCTGACTGAAAGAACTTCTTAGAGGGAGGTTGAGCGGGCTCTGAAAGCTTATTTTGTCAAGAAGGACCAGAAGCATTCTTGGTTAGTAACCAAGAAGAGACATGGTGGTAGATTCCAGAAGTCAGAAACCTCTACTTCTGATGAGAAGAAACATCATAAAGGAAGGGAGAAGTTTGACAAGAAGAAGGTTCAATGTTACTGTTGCAAGCAGTTTAGCCACTTTACTAAAGATTGTTGGTCAAACAAGGGAAGGAAATCAGAGGAAGAAAATATAGCCAGAGAATATTTTGATGATGAACCTGTGCTATTGATGACTTCTGAGTCTGATGGTAAGTGTTTGGTAAACTAGTGGTATATGGACATTGGCTGCTCAAATCACTTAACTGGAAACAAACAATGGCTAATAGATTTTGACTCCAGAAGGAGGACAAAGATCAGATGTGCTGATAATAAATACCTTAATCCAGAAGGTATGGGAAATATCAAAGTCAAAGTGAAGAATGGGAAGACAGTTTTGATCAAGGACGTTTGGTATGTTCCTGGAATTAAGAGAAATCTAATGAGTGTAGGTCAGCTTATTGAGAAAGGTTTCTCAGTTGTTATGAAGAACAATCTCTTAAAGTTGTATGATCCCAATCAGAAGCTGATTATGCAATTTGAACAGGGAAGCAACAGAATATTCAAGGTGAATGTGGAGATAGTTGAAACATAATGCCTTAGTACATAAGACATTAAAGGTGATAGTAAGTTATGGCACAAGAGGTTGGGGCATCTGAGTGCTAAAGTGGTAAAGAGGAAAGAAAAAGCAAGTATTTTTATAGGTTATATCATATCGTTTACACATGGATTAGTGCTACTGAATTGTTGTTCGACAATTTCTTGCATTTATGAGTTTGGGGTGGAATTGGGTTGGTTTGTATAAAAGGTAAATGTGGAAATTAAAAGTTATAAACATCAAATAATTTCATTCTTCGAAAGGGAGAAAACTCTTGGGATTTAATTTCACATACCCGTTAAATACTTACATTAATTATTCAGTCGCACTCAACCTTAACCACTCGTCAAAATCATCATGTACCATTCACACAGAGGTTATATCTAACACAAAGTGAGAAAACAAATATTTTGCTCTTCATCGACGATGTCTTGCGCAACTAAAACAACACGGAGGAATTAAGAGTCGATACACACATGATTATTAAGCCTTAATCTATCTCTAGAGTTAAAACTCAATAGATGTTCATCCTAAATCTATATCTAAGGAGTATATGTTTATAGCAACTCAAATCCAAATAAAGCAAGTAATCACCAAGAATTATTTGTAAAGAAAGAATCATACAACACCATGAGTAATCAATATACAAACAAAAACAAATCATACTTACAAATAAACCCCGACACTAGAGGGTTGCAAAGCGAATAAAGGAGGAGAAAACCCAATCTTTCACGATGTCAGACACGAACAATCAAGCTCTCAACCATGAATCATCTGATTACAAATGCTATTTTCTAAGCTCTAACCTAAGAAAAATGAAGGTGATGACTTTAGGAAAAAATACTCCAAAGCATAACCCTCAAAGCGCGCTTAGCGCACTCACTGATGTTCCGAAAAAATTAGCTTTGTATTTTTGCCATAACTTGAGAATCGTAACTCTGATTTACGCACGGTCGGAAGTGTTGGAAAGATTATTCAATTTCTTATCTAACAATGAATAAATATCAACCAAATTTATGATTTTTATCATATGTGTTTTGAGCCTTATTTGTTGATGAATTGCTCAAAATCGTGTGTTTAAAGCCGTGTCTTCAACACTTTATTGCTCATGCTCAAAATACACATAAATACCTACAAAATGAATAGGAAACTATCAAGCGGTACACAAATACACTAAAAATAGATTATGCACTAAATATACATATTTATAAAAAAATCATGGGATTTATTCAAAGAATATAATACAAATGAATCGATAAGTGCCACGAAACTACTGCTAAAAACATGACTTTTTGGCACTCATCACTGAACTACAGAAGTTTAGGGCATCTGAGTTCCAAGAAGCCCGTGCATGGCATTCCGAAGATTGTGAAACCTTAGAAGTCATGTGAAGTATGCATGAAAGGCAAGTAAGATACGGTGGCCAAAACCGGACTGTTTGAAATGCTGGTTTGCGTTTTGCGTTTGTGTTTGCAAAATATCGCGGTAAGCAAGAGTCGCCACCGAATTTTATTTTATCCAACTGGAAAGAAAAAAAAGCACAGAAAAAATCCTTTTTTCGAGATTTTGAGTACGGGGGGGGGGGGGGGGGGGGGGGGGGGGGGGGGGGGGGTAGATTATAGAAAGGGAAGGTTAAAGCACCCTTTCTATCTGTGGTTTTCCACGGGCTCTTAGGTACTTGCTCATCATTTTCAAAATTGCTTGTGTGTGTTTGATTTGAAAAAAGTTTTTGTTTTACTTCGATTTAACTCTTGCTTATGTCTTCAAGAGTGTTACAAAGTCGTTTTGAAAACTTTGTTTGAAAAGAGTGTAAGTGTGAAAGAGTTTGTTTGTTTGAGCAAGTACTTAAGAACTAATCTACCTACTCGAAAAAGAGAATGTTTCTATTCTTGTTTCCTTTAGACAGTGCTATCCCACTATTAGTGAGTAGGTAGCCCCGTTGTTGGAGTTTTAAGGGTCAATTTGAAAGGGACGTACGATCACTAAAGCAATGTTAGGACATCTTAGTAATTACCCTAATTTCTTAAGATCAATATTTGAGGCAACATATCCGAGGCAACCTTTCTGAGGCAACTTTTCCGAACGGGACTTTGATCTTTATTTAGACAAGAGAGCAACCACTAAAATACCCTATACTTAATGATCGTTTAACGAAGGCAACCGAAGTGAGAGTATACCCTAGGAGTGCACATGTGCGAGTGATTCAATTTCAAGTTATTATCTTTGCACATTTAGGGTTTGCTAACTGTTTTAAAGTTAATCATACATTCTTGTCATGCAACCCTAATATCATACATCTAACAGTTTAATATTTTGCGGAAATTAAAGTGCGGAAAGTAAATCTACGCTATTACAAGGCTTCGGGTATTAATTTACATAGCCAAAAACAACCCGTAAGAAAAACGATAAATGAACGAAAAAGTCCTAATTAAGCTATTACATCCCATGAGCAATTACATCAATATGGTAAAAATAAATAAAGCGCGCGTAAATAGAGAACGAAAGGAAATTAGGGTTTTGACCCCGTCTAACCTAATTGAAAGAAAATTTATTTTTGATTATTTTTGATTATTTTAAGAAAATAAGGCTTTAAATTAAATATGAACCTAATTGCTAATTTAAATTAAATTAAGAAAAATATTGAATTTGACCTATTTTTTGTGTTTTTGGTTATTTTTAAGAAAAAGAAAATAGGAATTAAATTAAACTAAAATCCTAATTTTCTAATTGTTTTTAGTTTATTTACAAAAGGAATTAAAATTACCTAATAAATTAAATAAATTAAATAAACTAATTAAATTAATTTTTATAAAAAACCTAAATATAATTTTGATGAAAAAATGATTTTATGATTTATTAAAAAAAAGAATTAATTTTTGTTAGTAAAAATAATTTAAATAAATTAAATGAAAGAAATTATAAAAGAAAAGAGAAAAAGAGATATTGGGCCTGTTTTGCAAGTAATTTGGAGGGTGTGAATAGCAAGCCTTGGGCCCAAAAGAAACTGATCCATGTTGACTTTTCTACTCCCATGTTGTGCGTTGACTGGGCTCTTGGTGGATCATCACATGGTGGCCTTCAGATCTGGCCTCCTGAAGATCCAAGGATGGAGCTTTGAGGTCACATGGTGGTCTTCATGACTTGTATGCATGCCTGATCATTTAAAGAAAAATAATGTGAAGTACATAGGGGACCTGGGATTCGAACCCAGGTCCTGTGACCTTTTCCACTAGCCTTGTTACCAACTGAGCTGCATGCTTTTATTGTACATAGAATAGCAACAATTGATAATATATAATAATGCAAGTTAGTGGGGGGGGGGGGGGGGGGAAATAAAAAAATGCGCCATAATTCAAATGAACAAATAAGATGGTGCCATGCAAGCCGTCCATGTCCTCTCTCCGTTGGTAAAAGATCACTGACTTTTACCTACAGACGAATGTCCGTAACTATAAGCCAATGATTTTCCAGAATCGTCCACAAGCACGATAAATGAAATCCAAAGCCATGAATCAAACCGCATTGGCCTGTTGAGCATTATGGTGCCCTTCTTGAGGACCAATTTCACCTGTATACAAAGACCCTAAAACGAGACCAAGAACCCTAGCAATGGTGGATTCTGATATAGCCAACGAAAATGCAATTAATTGCTACCATGAGTTTGCAAACACGTTAGGGATTCAGAATATGCTATTGAAACATGATAAAGATGCAAGAATTTGGATAATCGAATTTGGAAAATATACCAAACCGTGATGGCTATACGTCCCGTTTCTAGGCTTGGAAGGGCTGGAAAACAATTGAATCTGCTTCAGAGAAGGTCCATGAGTGGATTAGCTGCTTCAAATTGCCTTGAATCTTCCTATAACTATTAATTCGAACCAACACTTTTGAGTGATTTTTTTGAATTCAGTTCTGACTTCTCACGCCTCCAAAGCTTGTTGTTTCTGGCTGCAATTGTTCACTATATACCAAGGGATGAATTAGGTTTACAAATATGATCTCAATATTTGTCAATTATGATTTGTGATCTTGATTTGATTTCCATAAAATTCCTTCCAAAATAGGCCAAAATCAATCTTTTTGTGCCCACCTATGCCTTGCACAAATTGATTCACTTGCTAGTTGTATATGGGACCTGAAATGTGCACAAGATCTTGAAGTTTGAATGATTTGGATTTTTCATGATTTATTTTGATTTAAAATGATTTAATTGAAATAAAAAATCAAAATAAATAGAAAAAATAAGATAAAGACAAATGGGAAGAGCTAGAGCCCGTGGAACATGCTACAAACTCAAAACAAGTGCAAAAAGTTAGGCCCGTTTAGCAAAAATTGCAATTTGAGGCACTTTTGACCTTTGACAATTTTGCAAAAAAGGTCAACTTCACTAATGCATAAATTCCTCAATTTTGACTCTTTGAAGGTTTTCTTGGACTTTTAGAAAGCTCTAGATGTACTCTAAGCAACCCTTTTGGTCTCATCTCAATTGAGTCTTCCATGTTCATGTATGAAGCTTTGACAAAAAATGTAATTTTGTTGACTTTCCAAAATGACCTATAATGTCCAAATTCATAACTTCTTGTGAATGCATATTTTGAACTTGGGAGCTGAAGATGAATTGTATAGAATTTCATCCTCTTAAAAATGAGCTTTGGATGGGTCATTTCTCATAAAGTATGAGAAAGTTATGCTTGGTCAAAGTTGAGTTAACTTTTCCTACAAAATCCTAATTTAGCAACTTTTGGTTCTTGATGAATTGTGAGCAATCCTTGATGAATCATGATCAACCCTTTATCAAATGATGAATGATACTTCAAAATGAGGATGTTGACCAAAAATATTGAAGTTTGACTGTATGTGGGCCACAGTTGACCTTTTCCCTAGCACAGTTGATTTTTAGGCCTTTGAACAATTGACTGAGCAAACTTCCTCTGCAAGGCTTGAAACTTGACATGGATGATCTTGAGAACATATTAGGAAAATGGTGACCATTTGGGATCCCTTGGGCTCAGTATCTTGATGCAAAATGAAACCCTAATTTGAGGTAGACTGCCTTAGGATAGAGTTTGTCTGATCAACCCTTGGACTTCCTTGAGCAACTTGAGGATCTTTCTTGAAATGTTTTGAGAAATATGGGAGGGAAAATTTTGGGGTACAATAGTTGCCCCTGTTCAATCTTCTTAAACCTGAGGATGTAGATTGGCTCGCCTGCCGTTCGTGATCCGAAGGGGGAAGATGATTGAACACTAACGTGCCCAGAAATTTGCACTTGCATGAAGTGGTAATTGTCTTGTGATATTGGGAATGGGCTTACATATGCCATTTGGAAATTGGTGACGGAAGATGGGCTTAAAGATGCCATCTGAAGGAGTTTCGATCGCCTAAGAGATTCCTTAGCGAGAGTCTGTATACCTGTTATTGAGGAAGACTGCGCTGGGGAATACTGGTCTCTGTTTTGAGAGAAATAGAATTTTAGGAGCTTCGGTCGTCCGTTATTCTACTAGGAAATCGTCTCTTAGTTGAAGAGGTGAAAATGAACTACTATTTGGTCGTAATCCAGGCTTCATAGTGATAAGACCGACTGCTATCTGGTCGTAATCTAGGCTTTACATTGACTTACTGGGTAGGTGAGATTAAACTTGTTATCCGGTCGTGATCCGGGCTTCACAATTTCTCGATTCTTATCCGGTCGTAATCCAGGCTTCAGAAGGAACTAAGTTGTTATCCAGTCGCATATGATCTTCAACTTGAATTTAGGGCACACTAATATCTGGTCGACTCTGGGCTTCTTAGTATTTGCCCAGGTAAAATGCTATTTGGTCGAAATCCAAGCTTCGCAGTGTCTTGTACTGTTATCTGGTCGTAATCCAGGCGTCAGTCCTTTTATCGTTATCTGGTCGAAATCCAGACTTCACGATGCTTTATACCATTATCTGGTCGAATCCAGGCTTCATGGTGTCATGTACTACTATCTGGTCATAATCCAGGCTTCACAATACCTTATCTCTTATCTGGTCGTAATCCAGGCTTCAGAAGGAATCAAGTGGTTATTTGGTCTCCTCTGGGCTTCCCTTTGACTGTTAGGCCTACTAATATCCGTTCGAATCCGGGCTTCATAGTAATTGGCTGGGTAAAATGCTATTTGGTTGTAATCCAAGCTTCACAGTGTCCCTCACTGTTATCTGGTCGTAATCCAGGCTTCAGTGTCTCTTACCGCTATCTGGTCGTAATCCAGGCTTCACGATGTCTCATACCACTATCTGGTCGAATCCAGGCTTCATGGTGTTCGGAGAAATCAAGATAGTATCCGGTCTAATCCGGGATTCATAACTTGTATTAAAGATATGCCACTATCTGGTCGTAATCTAGGCTTCGCAGTGTCTTTGGATGCTATCTAGTCGTAATCCAGGCTTCACAAAAACTTGTTGAGCTGTTATCCGGTCGTAATCCGGGCTTCACGGCTTGTGTTTATGATATACCACTATCTGGTCGAATCCAGGCTTCATGGTGTCTCGCACTGCTATCTGGTCGTAATCCAGGCTTCACAGTAACTTGTTGAGTTGTTATCCAGTCGTAATCCGGGCTTCACAGCTTGTTGGGGATTAAACTATTATCCAGTCGAATTCGGGCTTCATAGCTTGAAGATAAACCACTATCTGGTCGATTCCAGGCTTCGCGGTGTTTGGTACTGTTATTCGGTCGTTCTCTGGGCTTCACAATATGATGTAGAAATCAAGATATTATCTGGTCAGATCCGGGCTTCATAGCTTGAACTTTGTGAGAATTTGTTTGTATTTTCCAGAAAGGTAAAGGGTTAGTCGTATGTAATGCATGACATGTATCAAACAATGATGTTCTCAAAATAAATGAGATCATGTTATATGATGTGTATGCGCATTTCATGATGTATGGACATGCAATGTTTTTATGAGGTTCTCTAGCTAGGGAAAATAAATTCCGGATTGTTGCTGGAGCAAAAGAGTTAAATTCTTCGTTCTCGCTGGGGATAACGATCGAAGATGATTGTGAGAATAATCCTACTGGAGAATAAACTGACGATAACATGACTATGTGGGGAAGAAATGCTTTGCTAGAGGATATGTTGATTTGGAGGAATAACCTCGGCTGGGGATGAATTACCGTTCCTGCCGATACTGAAACCTGTCGGGGATTGAGTTTCTGCTTGTGGAAGAAATAAACTCCACTGGGGATAATCTTCTAGTGCTGATGATAGATAAACTCTGCTTGGGGAGAATCAATGTTTTTAGATACCTTTTTCTCTGCGGGGAGTGAATGTACCTTTAGTCGTATTCTCCAGCTAGGTCTATCCATATACCTGGTGGACAGAGCAACTGTAAGGTTTGGACATTTCTTGTTTGCCCCTGTTCCTTATATTACAAGTAATCGTCTTTTGTTTCGCATGCAAATATTTATGAGCAGCAATTATTGTCAAATGCATATATCAAAAATGAACCAATGGACGTTCTTGCAAAACAAAACAGAAAAAAGAAAAACAATTTGAAATTTCTTTGTGAAAACGAATTGTATTGATTTTGAAGTTGTCCTGTAAATAGACGTTTTTGTACAAGAGGCTGACGTCCTAGTAAGAGAACGCCGCCAAATGAAACAAAGTTTATACAATTTATGCAAAAGAAAGAAAAACAGCTATGTGAACAGTCCCACTGGGTTCCAACTCTGCTATTGCCTTTATATCTTCGAGCATCTCATCACTTTGCTACTTGGTTGAAGGTAAATCAGATTGATCAGTGTCGTCTGAGCTTGATAGTCGATACCGAAGTCTGGTTGCAAGATGATCCAATGAGACATAGTGTTACACTTTGATCCCTAATTTTTGCCTGGACCTCCCTTTCGGGTTTTCAGTCCACCGGGATACCCTTTTTTGCCCAAGTCGCCTTTTCAGGTTTTCGACTTGCCGGGTGTACAGATTTTTTCGTTTTCATCCCTTATTTTTGCCCGAACCCTTTTGGTTCTCCGGGAAGCCCTTATTTTTGCCTAGGTCAGTCAACCTAGTGGGTCTTTGATTAGGCGTAGTATTTTTTCACTATGTCTGCATTGACGGGGTGAGGAAGGTCTTCACCATCCATGGTGGTTAGAACCATAGCTCCTCCTGAGA
Organism: Vicia faba; assembly: GCA_948472305.1. Lineage (NCBI taxonomy): Eukaryota > Viridiplantae > Streptophyta > Magnoliopsida > Fabales > Fabaceae > Vicia > Vicia faba. The sequence continues at coordinate 419,841,713 of OX451739.1, read as the reverse complement.
ACATGTTCTTAACCACAAATGGCCCTTCATACGTAGGGGTCCATTTGCCCCTGGGATCACCTTGCGGCAGTATGATGCGTTTGATCACCAAATCTCCGACTTGATACTCTTGTCGTCTAACTTTCTTGTTAAATGCCTTGATCATTCGCTTTTGATACGTCTGACCATGACAAATGGAAGTAAGTCTCTTTTCGTCGATTAAGTTCAACTAATCAAGCCGGGTCTGGATCCAATCATCTTTGCTCAAACCTGTATCCTTCATAATCTGAAGAGAGGGTATCTGGACCTCCATGGGTAAGACTGCTTCCATGCCATATACCAAAGAGTAGGGTGTTGCCCCTGTTGAAGTCCGTGTTGAGGTTCGATACCCATGAAGAGCAAATGGTAACATCTCGTGCCAATCTTTGTAAGTCACCATCATCTTCTGCACAATCTTCTTGATGTTCTTATTAGCGGCTTCAACAACCCCAATCATCTTCGGCCGGTAGGGAGAAGAGTTGTGATTCTGTATCTTGAACTGCTTGCAGAGCTCGGTGATCATCATATTTTGGAGGTTTTTACCATTGTCCGTAATGATCCTCTCTAGTACACCATATCGACAGATCAAATTGTGCCGAATAAATCGCACCACGACGTTCTTGGTCACTGTAGCAAAGGAAGTTGCTTCAACCCACTTTGTAAAGTAATCAATAGCTACCAGGATGAAATGATGCCCGTTGGATGCAGTAGGTCTGATCTCGCCAATCATGTTTATGCCCACATTGCAAAGGGTCACGGAGCCGTCAAAACATTCAGAGGAACTGGAGGTACGTGCACTTTATCAGCATAGACTTGGCACTTATGACAGGTACGAGAATGCTGATAACAGTCGGCTTCCATGGTGGACCAATAATATCCTGCCTGTAGGATCTTCTTTGCCATGGTGTGTCCACTAGAATGAGTCTCGAAAGTACCTTCATGTAATTCTGCCATAATCTTGTCTACCTCGTTTTTGTCCACATATCGCAGTAAGGTTGAGTCACGGTTACGCTTGTAAAGAATCCCATTGCTAATGAAGAACTTTGCAGCGAATCTTCTCAAGAACTTCTTATCATTAACAGATGCACCCTCGGGGTATTCCTGAGCCTCAAGATACCTCTTTACCTCGTGAAACCAGGGTTTATCTGCTGCCTCTTCAGTCTCAATGTCACAGCAATACGCGGGTTCGTCTAACCTCTCGATGGTAATCTGGGGAGCCTCATTGTCCCACCTGACCTTGAACATAGAATACATAGTATCTAGCGCGTCCGCAAACTGATTCTCCTCTACCGGGAAGTGTTCAAAGGTTATCTCCTCAAAGTGTGGAAGTAACGTCAATACATACTCTTTGTAAGGAATAAGATTTGGGTGCTTCGTATCCCACTCGCCTTTGATCTGACTGATCACTAGAGCAGAATCTCTGAATACACTCAAGAACTTAATCCTTAGGTCAATAGCTGCTCGAAGGCCCATGATGCATGCTTCATACTCCGCCATGTTGTTGGTGCAGTTAAAACATAATCGGGCGGTGAACAGAGTATGACAACCCTCAGGAGATATGATCACGGTGCCAATGCCATTTCCCAACGCGTTTGAAGCTCCGTCAAAATGCATAGACCATCGGGATCCCTCCTCAGGTCCTTCATCCGGTCCAGGTTTTTCACAGTCGGTCACCAACATGATGTTCTCATCCGGAAACTCGAAATTCATAGACTGGTAATCATCTACGGCTTGATGCGCCAAATGATCTGCCAACACACTCCCCTTGATTGCTTTTTGGGTTGTGTATTGGATGTCATACTCAGTTAAGATCATCTTCCATCTCGCTATTCTTCCGGATAAGGCAGGCTTTTCAAAGATATATTTGATTGGATCCATCTTTGATATCAATAGGGTAGTGTGAGTCAGCATATACTGTCTCAGCCGGTGAGCAGCCCATGCCAAAGCGCAGCAAGTTTTCTCAAGCAGTGAGTATCGGGTCTCACAGTTGGTAAACTTTTTGCTAAGGTAGTAAATAGCATGCTCTTTTCGGCCAGACTCGTCATGCTGCCCCAGCACACACCCCATTGAATTGTCGAGTACGGTCAAGTATAAGATCAAAGGTCTCCCTTCAACTGGAGGCATCAAAATAGGTGGATCTTGGAGATATTCCTTGATCCTTTCGAAAGCAGCCTGACATTTATCATTCCATCTTACCACTTGATCTTTCTTCAACAGCTTGAAGATTGGTTCACAAGTAGCAGTCAGGTGCGAAATGAATCGGGCAATGTAGTTCAGACGTCCCAAAAAGCCTCTGACTTCTTTTTCCGTTTGGGGAGCTGGCATTTCCAGTATAGCCTTTACCTTGGCAGGATCCACCTGAATACCTTTATCACTAACGACGAAACCCAACAGCTTACCAGATCTTACCCCGAAGGTGCATTTGTTCGGGTTCAACCTTAGCTTATACATCTTCAACCTGTCGAACAGTTTCTGGAGATGGTCAAGATGTTCTTCTTCAGTTTGGAATCTTGCAATCACGTCGTCAACGTAGACCTCAATCTCATGGTGAATCATGTCATAGAACAAAGTGATCATGGCGCGCTGATATGTTGCCCCAGCATTCTTCAATCCGAACGGCATGACTTTGTAGCAAAAGGTACCCCACTGCGTAACGAACATTGTCTTCTCCATGTCTTCGGGAGCCATCTTAATCTGATTATAACCAGAAAAACCATCCATAAAGGAGAAGATCTTATGTTGCGTGGTGTTGTCGACCAGAACATTGATGTGAGGGAGTGGGAAATCATCCTTGGGGCTCGCCCTATTCAAATCCCTATAGTCCACACACATTCATACCTTACCATCTTTCTTTGGCACCGGGACCACGTTGGCAACCCACTGCGGGTAAGAAGTGACTGCTAGAAAACCGACATCAAACCTTTTCATGACCTCAGCTTTGATTTTCTCAGACATCTCTGGGCGCATACGACGAACTTTCTGCTTTACTGGAGGACAATCTTCTTTAGTTGGAAAACGGTGAACCACAATGTCAGTATCCAACCCAGGCATATCTTTATAAGACCAAGCAAAGATCTCCACATAGTCGCGTAGCATCTGTATCAACCGTTGCTTGACACTAGGCTCCAGATTTGCATCGATCTTGATCTCTTTCTTGTCTTCCTCTGTACCTAAATTCATTGATTCCAATGTCTCTTCATGGGGCTGTATGGCCCTCTCTTCCTATAGTAACAGTCTAGCAAGTTCCCCAGGCACTTCGCAATCATCCTCACCTTCGTCCTCGGCTTGGTTGATCGGATTTTCAAAGTCATAACTGGCAGTAGCAGAGTCGTTATCAATGGGATCTAGAGTGGATGTGGATCTGCATTATGATATGTGAGTGTGTGTAAGACAATAGCTGTTTTGATAAAGTGCAAGATAGAAAAGAAAAACAAGGAGCGCAAAATTTTTAATGCAAGAAACATCCAATGCTTTATTGATGATATATGAAAATGACACATAATAAACCCTCACAAACAAAGCCACGGTGTCTCGGGCAAGGCACCGGGACGTAATGTTTTAAACTGTCTGTTATAAATCTCAAAAACAAAAGTCTATTACTGTGTAATAAAAGAAACGGACACAAAGTCCTTTGCCATCCAATTGTTCAATCCACCGTTGGTAGTCGGGTAAATCCAGCTGTCGACATCCGCGTTCTCATCATCAGCATCTTCCGTGGCGGAGACAACCTCAATAGCATTGATTCCAGAGTCATGCTTGGGCATGGGTGCAGTTATGATGCTGGGCTTCTCCGGAGCGTCAAACTCGATTTCTTTAGCTTCAATCAAATCTTGCACCTTATTCCTCAAGGCCCAGCAGTTATTGGTATCATGCCCTGGGCTATCGGAGTGATAGGCACAATGGGCGTTCAGATTATATAGCGGGGAGGTGGTGCTGGGATTCTTCGGGGCCTCCCTCAGAGTTACCAGGTTAGTCTTCAACAATTGCGGCATAATTTGTGATAAGGTCATACTCAGCCGAGTATACTGTCTTTGCGGTCTCTCCATTCTTTGTTGATTGTTGCATTGTGGGGCAATGATGGGTCTTGATATTACTACCGCATTAACTGCTTGGCGGAGTTTAGGTCGGTTTTGGCTCCTCGAGCTGTAAATTGCACTAGCTTCTTTCCTACTGGTGAAAGGCTTCTTTTTTGTATTTGATGAAGCACCTTTCTGTATCTTGCCACTTCTGATACCAGCTTCTACCCTCTCTCCAGTCAAAATCAATTCAGTAAACCCAGATGATGAACTGCCGATCAAATGATTGAAAAATGGACCAGACAAAGTCCCAAGAAACATATCCACCAACTCCCTATCAGATAGAGGGGGTTGGACTCTTCCAACCAAATCTCTCCACTTCTGAGCATAGTCCTTAAAGCCTTCACCTGTACCCATAGACATACCCTGAAACTGAGTATGCGTGGGAGCAAGGTCGGTGTTATATTGGTATTGCTTGTAAAAATCAGCAGCAAGGTCCTCCCAGTTGCAGACATTAGCTCCTTCCAATTGATAAAACCATTCAAGCTGAGTCCCTGACAGACTATCTTGAAAGAAATGAACCCACAGATTTCTATCAGCAGTGTAGGGTTGGATTTTTCTGACATACGAGCGAAGATGGAGTTTTGGACAGGATACTCCATCGTACATAGAAAAAACAGGAGCTTTAAACTTGTGAGGGATCACCACCCCGGATGCTAGTCCCAGATCTCCGAAGTCCAAACCAGGTATCTTCTGAATCTCCATTGCACTCAGACGATCTTCAAGTTGCTTGTACCTATCCTCAGCAGGAGGATATTGTTCTTCATCAAAATCAGTGTCATTATCAGAGACTACAGGACTAGGACCCTTTTCTTCCTCTTGATTCTCTCCTTCTTTAAATGAGTGAGACAGATCAGCTTCCTGTCGCAACCTATTCCCAAATCTGTGACCCATATTCAGCAGAACCACCTTCTTCTTCTTCTTCTCCTTCAGGATGAGAGTCTTCAAATCCTGTTGTCCTTTAGCCAAGTTCAAGAATAACTCTTGGAATTGAGCATTCTATGCTTGAAGAGCTTTGATGGCTTGATCAGTAGGTATTTCAGAAGACATTATATGCTGAAATAAACAGCGAAGAAGATGAGAAACCTGTAATGATACATGTGATGAGGTGCATGATAATGGAATGCGTATGAAATGATTTCAAAGACTTTGGGAGATTTAAATTTGCAAACCAAGAAATAAACAAACTTTATTAGATTCAAACTTGTAAGAATGTTTAACAATGCCTTTAAGGCATTACAAAAGAAATAGACTGAAAACAAATCTAAACTAGAAACAAGCAAAAATCAGAAATCCCATGGTCGCTTTCCCTTTGTGCTGACGTAGTCGTTAATCGTCCTTTCATTCTCAAGTTGCCTCGTGAGCCTTGAGATCTTCCTCTCTTGCTCATGATACTTCTCCCTGTAGGTATCCCTTTCCTCTTTCAAATGAATCCAGGACCTCTTCAATTCCCCAAGATCAGTGGGCATGTAGGGATAAAAGACTGTATAAGGAACACCTTCTTCATTAGTATGCTCCACAATCACTGGCAACACAACTTCATAAGGCATCCCAAGTTTCTGAACCCAAGCTCGGACCCACTCGAGGTAAGGTTGCATAGGGAGAGAAGTATTTGGTCCTAGCTCGTGAGGGTTAGACCTATTCACCATGCCCTAGGCTCGTATAAACCTTCGGCAATTCTCTTCAACGTCCTTTTTATAGTCAAAGACAATGTCTGCAAGAAGTAAGTCATGAGGACCGTCTCTCCGAGCGTGACCAAACTGTCATAAATCCAAGCAAGGACTGTAGGTTATTCCCCCTCTAATTCCAAGCAATGGGACATTAGGGTATTCCCCATATCGATCAATGATAGAAGCACCTTCCATATCCTTAGAGCTCCAAATAATGTCCGTATGGGCAAGTGACATTATCCTGTAAGACTATCCTAAACCTTCCTCATTCTTCAACACGGGCCTGGGGAGGTGCGAAATAAACCACCTCTCCAGCAAAGGCATGCAACACATGAGGGTGCCTCTTCTACGCGCAGTACGAGTATAGAGGGCATGCAAAATATCACTCAGAAGAGTAGGCACAGAATTGCGAGACAAGAAGATCTTAAATGCGTTCACATCTACGAAGGAATCTGGATTCGGGAAAAGAGCCAAATCATAGATAAGGAGAGCCAAGATGTCTTCAAAAGCCTGAAAGTCCAAACTGTCCCAGAATAGTTGAGCTTGATCCATTAGAAACTTGGCTAAGAAACCTTTAACCCTGCTTCGTGTCTCCCAATTAGACACTACATCAGCCTTTTTCAAGTGTAAAGCTGAAGCAATGTCTTCTGGCCTAGGAGTCTCTTCCAAACCTGTAAAGGGCATCTGCTCGAGGATGGATATACCTAGTAAATGAGAAAACTCCTCCAAAGTAGGAACTAACTGATAATCCTGGAAGGTGAAACAATGATGTACTGGATCGAAGAACTGGAAGAGCACACTCATAATTTGCTTATCAAACTTGGAGGTAACCAAGCTAAGAAGCTGACCATGTCTTCTAATGAATGAGGAAGTATCAGAAACTCTCGAGGCTAAATCTTTGAGTTGAGCAGGTATTTGTACAAAGTTAACTCGGATGGTGTTTCTGCGCATGGAAGCCATGATCTGCAAAACAGAACAAAGATAAATCTCCTCGGTCTTTGAAATGGTTAGTATAATGAAACATGCATGCTATGTTATGATGCATGATGTCATGATAAAACACACAACAGGTACAGTAGATAGTGGACATGGTAAAGGCAAACAAGTCACACAATAGCCCTTAAGTTTCAGGCTTGCATGGGGTCTAGGTATTACCCTCTTGAAGTTTAGTTGGTTTCAACCTGTCTTAATAATAGTAACCGGGTTCTAGAGGTTCTCAATATCACTGACCATCCTCCATCGGTCATGGTTTCAGCTCACGCAATCTTTTCTTGCGGCCGGAACTATCTCGAGAGTATGGTCTCAATGAGTGTAGTATCGAGTATCAACCAGTTCCTAGCTTTACACCGAGACCGACTATCTCACTACTTCTTATGTCCAAGTTGGTCAATTATAGGTTCTAAGGTCAGTTGATGCTTAACGACCCATATAGCAGCCTCGTATTCTCATCGTTTCTCCACAAGGGATACCGGTACCAACTAATGTGCCACATCAATGTAGCTACTGCTTCAACCGTATCGGTCTACGCCGTACAGTTCCCTCACAGTTTATTGATACTTACCTAAAAGGTGTCTCCCAGATCCGAGTTAGGATCTATAGTAACTCCCAATACAAGCCCTCAAAGGTAAAGTAAACAAATCAAACAATAGAAGCAATTATGATGAACTAATTCTAAGGTATACCCCACTTATTAATCCCCAATAGAGTCGCCAGTTCTGTGATACAGTGGCCAGAATCGGACTGTTTAAAATGTTGGTTTGCGTTTTGCGTTTGTGTTTGCAAAATGTCGCGGTAAGCAAGAGTCGCCACCGACTTTTATTTTATCCAACTGGAAAGGAAAAAAGCACAGAAAAATTCCTTTTTTCGAGATTTTGAGTACGGGGGGTAGATTATAGAAAGGGAAAGTATTAGCACCCTTTCTATCCGTGGTTTTCCACAGGCTCTTAGGTACTTGATCATCATTTTCAAAATTGCTTGTGTGTGTTTGATTTGAAAAAAGTTTTTGTTTTACTTCGATTTAACTCTTGCTTCTGTCTTCAAGAGTGTTACGAAGTCGTTTTGAAAACTTTGTTTGAAAAGAGTGTAAGTGTGAAAGAGTTTGTTTGTTTGAGCAAGTACTTAAGAACTAATCTACCTACTCGAAAAAGAGAATGTTTTTATTCTTGTTTCCTTTAGACAGTGCTATCCCACTATTAGTGAGTAGGTAGCACATTCGTTGGAGTTTTAAGGGTCAATTTGAAAGGGAAGTACGATCACTAAAGCAATGTTAGGACGTCTTAGTAATAACCCTAATGTCTTAAGATCAATATTCGAGGCAACATATCCGAGGCAACCTTTCCGAGGCAACTTTTCCGAACGGGACTTTGATCTTTATTTAGACAAGAGAGCGACCACTAAAATACCCTATACTTAATGATCGTTTACCGAAGGCAACTGAAGTGAGAGTATACCCTAGGAGTGCACATGTGCGAGTGATTCAATTTCAAGTTATTATCTTTGCACATTTAGGGTTTGCTAACCGTTTTAAATTTAATCATACATTCTTGTCATGCAATCCTAATATCATACATCTAACAGTTTAATATTTTGCGGAAATTAAAGTGCGAAAAGTAAAGCTACGCAATTACAAGGCTTCGGGTATTCATTTACATAGCCCAAAACAACCCGTAAGAAAAACGATAAATGAACGAAAAAGTCCTAATTAAGCTATTACATCCCATGAGCAATTACATCAATATGGTAAAAATAAATAAAACGCGTGTGAATAGAGAACGAAAGGAAATTAGGGTTTTGACCCCGTCTTACCTAATTGAAAGAAAATTTATTTTTGATTGTTTTTTATTATTTTAAGAAAATAAGGCTTTAAATTAAATATGAACCTAATAGCTAATTTAAATTAAATTAAGAAAAATATTGAATTTGACCTATTTTTTGTGTTTTTGGTTATTTTTAAGAAAAAGAAAATAGGAATTAAATTAAACTAAAACCCTAATTTTCTAATTGTTTTTAGTTTATTTACAAAAGGAATTAAAATTACCTAATAAATTAAATAAACTAATTAAATTAATTTTTATAAAAAAACCTAAATCTAATTTTGATGAAAAAATGATTTTATGATTTTTTTTAAAAAAGAATTAATTTTGTTAGTAAAAATAATTTAAATAAATTAAATGAAAGAAATTATAAAAGAAATGAGAAAAAGAGATATTGGGCCTGTTTTGCAAGCAATTTGGAGGGTGTGAATAGCAAGCCTTGGGCCCAAAAGAAACTGATCCATGTTGACTTTTTCTTCTCCCATGTTGTGCGTTGACTGGGCTCTTGGTGGATCATCACATGGTGGCCTTCAAATCTGGCCTCCTGAAGATCCAAGGATGGAGCTTTGAGGTCACATGGTGGTCTTCATGACTTGTATGCACGCCTGATCATTTAAAGAAAAATAATGTGAAGTACATGGGGATCTGGGATTCGAACCCAGGTCCCGTGACCTTTTCCACTAGCCTTGTTACCAACTGAGCTGCGTGCTTTTATTGTACATAGAATAACAACAATTGATAATATATAATAATGCAAATTAGTGGGGGGGGGGGGGGAATAAAAAAATGCGCCTGAATTCAAATGAACAAATAAGATGGTGCCATGCAAGTCGTCCCTGTCCTCTCTCCTTTGGTAAAAGATCACTTACTTTTACCTACAGACGAATGTCCGTAACTATAAGCCAATGATTTTCCAGAATCGTCCACAGGCACGATAAATGAAATCCAAAACCATGAATCAAACCGCCTTGGCCTGCTGAGCATTATGGTGCCCTTCTTGAGGACTAATTTCACCTGTATACAAAGACCCGAAAACAAGACCAAGAACCCTATCAATGGTGGATTCTGATATAGCCAACGAAAATGAAATTAATTGCTACCATGAGTTTGCAAACACATTAGGAATTCAGAATATGCTATTGAAACATGATAAAGATGCAAGAATTTGGATAATCGAATTTGGAAAATATACCAAACCATGATGGCTATACGTCCCGTTTTTGGGCTTGGAAGGGCTGGAAAACGATTGAATCTGCTTCAGAGAAGGTCCAGGAGTGGATTAGCTGCTTCAAATTGCCTTGAATCTTCCTCTAACTAGTAATTCGAACCAACACTTTTGAGTGATTTTTTTGAATTCAGTTCTGACTTCTCACGCCTCCAAAGCTTGTTGTTTCTGGCTGCAATTGTTCCCTATATACCAAGGGATGAATTAGGTTTACAAATATGATCTCAATCTTTGCCAATTATGATTTGTGATCTTGATTTGATTTCCATAAAATTCCTTCCAAAATAGGCCAAAATCAATCTTTTTGTGCCCACCTATGCCTTGCACGAATTGATTCACTTGCTAGCTGTATATGAGACCTGAAATGTGCACAAGATCTTGAAGTTTGAATGATTTGGATTTTTCATGATTTATTTTGATTTAAAATGATTTAATTGAAATAAAAAATCAAAATAAATAGAAAAAATAAGATAAAGACAAATGGGAAGAGCTATAGCTCGTGGACCATGCTACAAACTCAAAACAAGTGCAAAAAGTTAGGCCCATTTAGAAAAAATTGCAATTTGAAGCACTTTTGACTTTTGGCAATTTTGCAAAAAAGGTCAACTTCACCAATGCATAACTTCCTCAATTTTGACTCTTTGAAGGTGTTCTTGGACTTTTTAAAAAGCTAAAGATTTCCTATAATAAAACCTTCTGGTCTCATCTCAATTGAGTCTTCCATGTTCATGTATGGAGCTTTGACAAAAAAGGTGTTTTTGTTGATTTTCCAAAATGACCTATAGTGTCCAAATTCATAACTTCTTATGAGTGCATATTTTGAAATTGGGAGCTGAAGATGAATTGTAGATAATTGCATCCTCTTCAAAATGAGCTTTGTATGGGTAATTTCTCATAAAGTATGAGAAAGTTATGCTTGATCAAAGTTGAGTTAACTTTTCCTACAAAACCCTAATTTAGCAACTTTTGGTTCTTGATGAATTGTGAGCAATCCTTGATGAATCATGATCAACCCTTGATCAAATGATGAATTATACTTCAAAATGAGGATGTTGACCAAAAATCTTGAAGTTTGACTGTATGTGGGCCATAATTGACTTTTGCCCTAGCACAGTTGATTTCTAGGCCTTTGACCCATTGACTGAGCAAACTTCCTCTGCAAGGCTTGAAACTTGACATGGATGATCTTGAGAACATATTAGAACAATGGTGAGCATTTGGGATCCATTGGTCTCAAGTATATTGATGCAAAATGAAACCCTAATTTGAGGTAGACTGCCTTAGGAGAGAGTTTGTCTGATCAACCCTTGGACTTCCTTGAGCAACTTGAGGATCTTTCTTGAAATGTTTTGAGAAATATGGGAGGGAAAATTTTGAGGTACAACAGCAAGCAACCCAGATTTCCATTTGTGTTAGAAGTATCCCCAATAGCAAAACATACTTTGGGAGTAGTGCATTCTGACGTGCGTGGATCATTCCCAGAACCTTCACTTGGAGGAAAAAAACTATTTTGTGTCTTTTATAGATGAATTCATAAGATTGACATGGGCAACACTCATCAAGTTTAAGCATGATGTGTTTATCGAATTCTAGAAGTTCAAGGTGAAGGCTGAGAAATAAAGTGGTCAGAAGTTAAAAATTCTCAAAACGGATGGTGAAGGTGAGTATAACTCCATAGAATTCCAAAAGTTATGTAAGGAGAATGGAATTGAGCATGAGGTTACTGCTCTGAATACTCCTCAACACAATGGTCTTGCTGAAAGAATAAGTCGTAATTTGCTTGATCTGACGAGAAGCATGTTGAAAGAGAAGAAGCTTCCTCACACCTTTTAGGGAGAAGCTGTTGCCACTGCAGCATATGCGCTCAATAGGTGTCCAACGAAGAAGCTAAAAGAAATTGTTCTTTTAAGAAGTGGATTGGAGACAAGCAAAGTATTAGCCATCTGAAGGTGTTTAGTTATGTATGTTACAAACACGTCCTAGAGGCTAGAAGACAGATTTTGGATGATAGAAGCCAAGTGATGTTACTGGTGGGGTACCATAGTACATGTGCGTACAAGATTTATTTTCCATAAACTAATAAAGTAGAAGTCAGCAGAGATGTCATTGTAAAAGAATCAGAAGCATAAGATTGGAGTAAGTCGCAATCCATTTCTATTGTAGTACCAACACTAGAGGTAACTTCTGAAGATACTTCAGAAGGTTTTGAAGATGAGTCAGAACTTGAAAGTTCTGAAGAAGAGTCAGAGTCAGAAGCTGATTCTAGAGACTCTGAAGATGAGTCAGATGGTGAATCTAATTCTGATCCCGATTTTGACGATGATCTAGAATCTGGTGGTGGTCATGTTTCTTGAAAGGAAAACTCTGAAGACGTTGGTTCTGGAGGACAAGCTTCTGGAGGTGAGACTTCTGAAGGTACTGGTTGTGGACTAAGTTCAGAAGTTAACGTTGTTCCAGGTTCTGTAGAAGATTCAGAACAAGTTCAGAGGCCATAAAGGATCATACAAATACCAAGAAGATTTATAGAGTTTGACATGTTGCAAGACACTGAAGTAGATTCTGAAGGAGAAGTCGTTTAGTGTGAAATGTTAATAGACTTTGAACCAATGGGTATTGAAGAATTACTCAAGAAGAAATTATGGCTGAATGTCATGAAAGAAGAACTTGAGGCTATAGAAAGAAACAAGACTTGGAAGTTGACTAAGCTTCCAAACGAGAAGAAAGCCATCAGTTCCGGATGGGCTTTCAAGGTAAAATTTAAGCCATATGGATTAATTGGAAAGCACAAATCAAGGCTAGTGGCTATAGGTTTTCTTCAGAAACCTAGGCTTGATTACTTTGAGGTGTTTTCGCTTGTAGCTAGACATGAAACAGTCAGACTGGTGATTGTTATAGTTGTAAATAGAAATTGGCCTCTGGTACATCTGGATGTGAAGTCTGCATTTCTGAGCAGTGTGTTACAAGAAGATATATATGTGTCACAACCTCCTGGATTCGTATAAAAAAAACCAGGAACGAATGATGTACAAGTTACATAAAGGCTTATATGGATTGAAACAAGCGTCTAGAGCTTGGAACTTGAAGATTGATTCATTTTTCAAGAAGTAGGGGTTTCAGCAATGTGAGATGGAATATGGCGTTTATGTACAGCATTCTGGAGGCAATATAATTCTGGTATCTCTCTATGTTGATGACATATTACTGACAGATAGTTGTTCTAAAGTGGTAGTCAAGTTCAAGAAGATTCTGATGAATGAGTTTGAAATGAATGACCTAGGAAAGTCGGTATACTTTCTAGGGATGAAGGTATTATACTCTGAGAAGGGTATAATTTTGCATCAGCTGAAGTATGAACTTGAGCTTCTGGAGAGATTTAAGCTGCAGAATTGTAAGGTTGTTGTCACACCTTCAGAAACCAATCATAAATTGAATTATGATTTTGAGCGTGAGGATGTGGATGTTATAACTTTCAAACAGTTGGTTCTCTAAGGTATTTGTGTAATATCAGACTTGATATTGCTATTCAGTTGGAATGGTTAGTAGGTTCATGAGTAAACCTAAGTGGTACCATTACCAAACTGCTGTCAGGATTCTGATGTATATAAAGGGAACTTTGAAGTATGGAGTAGCATTCTCTTCTGGAAGAAAGACTAATTTAGAGCTGATAAGTTACTCAGACTCTGATTGGTGTGGAGATAGAGTTGACAGGAGAAGTACTTCTGGATACTTGTTTAAGTTTCTGGGAGGTCCTATTTCTTGGTGTTCAAAGAAGTAACATGTTGTTGCACTATCAACGTGTAAAGTTGAGTACATTGCAGGTGTTGTTGCTGCTTGTGAAGTTGTTTAGCTTCTGAATCTACTACAGGATCTGAAGATCAAGGTAGACAAACCGCTGAAGCTGATGATTGATAACAAGTCTACAATCAATATTGTCAAAAACTCAGTGCTGTATAGAAGAAGCAAGCATATTGAGACAAAGTATCATTTCTTGAGAAGTCAAGTCCAGAATGGAGTACTAGAAATTGTACACTGTAGCACTCAAACAGTTGACAGCTGTTCTGACAAAGACGATCAAGACGGATCCGTTTCTCCACTTAAGGGATGAAATTGGTGTTATTAGTTTTAATTAAGAAATTCTAAATTAAGAAATGATATTGATAACGCAATTTTATATAGTATATTTGATTTAATTTCCATAGGTAATGTTAGTATTTTTATCTAATTATTCCATTTTATTTCCATATTACGCCGGTATTTCTATTGTTTCAGGTATTTTATTTTAATTAGACAAATTGAGCAAAGTGAAGAAATTCAAGGTTTATTGGACTAAAGGTGCAAGAAATGAAGAGAAGGGGTGTGCAAAGCAATGATGATGGATCAAAAAGAGTCTATTATCTCCAAACGGGCCCAATAGAGTTCAAACCCACGTAGCAAGAAAAACCTAAAAGCGCATGCAAGAGTGAGACGCACGTCTCAACTCTCTTCCTACAATTGAGGCGCCCGCCTCGGATTTTCCCCTTAGTGGGAGGCGCCCGTCTCAGCATAGTCAAAGGAAGAAAAAGTCAATTGGGGAGCCCGTCTCAACGTGGGCAAAGTAAGAAGAGAAATTCAAGGATACGTGGGACACGAAAATATCTGAAGAGGTGGTTACGTCCAAGGACTATAAGAAGACATTAGAAAGTGAAAATTGGGACCGTTTTTGCTTAGAATTTTTTCCAGTTTTCAGAATTTTACTTTGATTGCAATTTACTAGTTTCCAGTGTAATTCGATTCCTAGTAGTTATATTTCCAGCCAATTTTCTTTTCCTTTTCGAATACTTAGAATTTACTCCCGTTGAAGAACGAAGATTCTGTACGGATTGATTCAAGCTTCAAAGATTGTTTCCAGCATTATTTAATTCAGGTTCTTTATTTATATCAATTAATTAATTATTTGCATGAGAATATTTATTTAGCCATGAATTTATTTATGATTATTAATTCCTTTAATGTATCCATGTCCGTTTTTCTGAGTATGTCTGGCTAAATTATTTAAATATCGGTATGTAACGAGTTAATTCGAATGAATCCGGAATAAACAGGCTCGATTATATTTCATAAAATAAACACTTTTTCTGATTTAGTTATCTAGTTTATTTTGCTAAAAAGGTTTAGAAACCAACAGAGCGACAGTTTGAGGTTAATAAACCGACTAAGATTAGAAACCAACAGAGCGACAGTTTGAGGTTTAGAATCAAATAGTAGATGCTAGGTATTGTTTTTAAAGACTGCGACAGCGTTTTAAAACCAATTAAACTTTATTTATTTTCAAAAAGTAATTTTAAAATCAATGGGATAGCGAAAGCATACATCAGAGTTTAAAATTATGATTTACTTCAATAGAGCGAAAGTTTGAGAATAGATTTTTGAATAAATACTTTTTGCTGAAAAAGATATTATTATCACTTTTAGAAAATGAGCCTGTAGAAAGCCGGATTCTTTAGTGTTAACGACGTACATACCGATATTCACATTATTATTATTTCCATTAGAATTAAGTTTTATTACCCGAAAATCCCCCAATTTAATTATTCGATAGTTATAGCTTTACACAGTAGTTTAGGTTACGTTAGTTCGATTTATAGTCCCTTAGGTTCGATATCTTTTAAAACTACGCGATAGGGCTGTATACTTGCAGTCTCCCGATTAATTTAGACGATAAAGTCGCGATCAAGTTTTTGGCGCCGTTGCCGGGGACTATTTAAGTCGATATCGTAATTTTATTACGAAGTATAGACTATAGCAACTATTTCTTTTCCCTCTGTGTATGCCAAATACTCGCTCTCAAGGCGCGCCTTTGCATATACCTATATACGTTATCGAGCGTTACCTTAGATTAAGGAGACGAATTCAAGAGTATTTAGAACGCAACAACCTTCCTCCGACCAAACTTCCTGACGTTGAAGAACTCAAGAAGATGGCTGATCCTGATGCTCCTGCTCCTCGTCCTCTTAAGGACTACGCTGTTCCTTCTCAAGCAGAGCCTCACAATAGTATTGCTGCTCCTGCTATCGCTCGAAACGATTTCGAGCTAAAACCTTCGCTTCTTTTCGCCGTTCAGCAGAACCAGTTTTCTGGAGCTCCTACTGACGACCCGAATCTTCATCTGTCAGTGTTTGTGCAGTACGCAGACACTGTAAAAGCGAATGGTGTTAACCCCGAGGCGATACGATTGCGCCTATTCCCTTTTTATCTCAGAGACAGAGCTCGCGCATGGCTCCAATCTCTTCCTTCCAACTCAATCACCGCATGGGATGAGTTGAAGAAAGTCTTCTTGGCTAGATATTTTCCTCCAAGCAAAACTGCCATGCTCAGAGCCAATATCAATGGTTTCAGACAAAAAGACAATGAATCACTCTTTGAAGCTTGGGAACGTTATAAGGACATGCTTAGACTCTGTCCTCATCATGGTTTAGAAGAATGGCTGATCATTCACACGTTCTACAATAGTCTCTTGTATAATACGAGATTGACTATAGACGCCGCAGCTGGTGGCGCACTGATGAATAAACCATATACTGAAGCAAGACAACTTATCGAAAGCATGGCTCAAAACCATTACCAGTGGGGTACGGAGAGAGTTAGCGTAGAGAAATCTCAAACAAAAGGTGCCATGGTTGAAGTGAATAGTCTGGATGAAGTCAACGCTAAAGTGGAAGCTCTCACTCAAAAGCTCGAGAATCTTACCACCACTCCCGCAGCTACTGTTGCTGCAATTGCTCAAACTTGCGACTTATGTGGTATTCAATCACATCTTGCTCCAGAATGCCCACTTTTAACAGGAGTTCCAGTTGAACAAGCGAATTACGTACAGGGTAATCCTTACAGCAACACATATAACCCTGGCTGGAAGAATCATCCTAATTTTTCATACAAGAATAACAACGCGTTATACGCACCTGGACAAGCTCCTGCTACACCACCTGGTTATCCTAAGGCTATCCCAAATCATCCTAATAATGGTCCTAACACGTCTAATGCTCCTAGGAAGTCTAATTTGGAAGTCATGATAGAGCACTACATCGCTACTCAAAACCAAACCAATAATGCTCAATCCCAGACTAATAAGGAGGTTCAAAATCAGAATATACACATTAATGAGCAGATGAAGCAATTATCTAACAAGCTTGACGCTTTAGCTACGCATAATAAAATGTTAGAAACACAAATCTCTCAAGTAGCTCAACAACAAGCGGCTTCTGCTGCTCCTGCTGGCTCATTTCCTGGACAGCCTCAACCTAATCCCAAAGGACATGCAAATGCTGTTATCTTAAGAAGCGGAACAGAGTATGATGGACCTGAAGATCCCAGAAATAATAGCCCAGCTATGCAACAAAACTATGACAAACAATCTGAAACTAAAGATAAAGAAGAAAAAGAAAATCAGAGAGATAATAATGAAGATACCATGCAAAAAGACGAAATTTATGTACCCCCACCACCTTATAAGCCTCGTATCCCATACCCTCAAAGGTTAGCTAAAACTAAGAATGTGGGTCAATTCAAGAAATTCGTGGATCTTCTTAAACAACTTAATGTCACAATTCCTTTTACCGAAGCTATAACTCAAATGCCATCCTACGCTAAATTCCTTAAAGAGATTCTGTCCAATAAGAAAAAGCTAGAAGATAATGAAACTGTCATGCTTACTGCTGAATGTAGCGCAATTATTCAAGACACAATGCCTCCTAAACTCAAAGACCCTGGAAGTTTCTCTATTCCATGTGTAATTGGCAAATTTGTCATAGATAAAGCTTTATGTGATCTTGGAGCCAGTATAAGTGTGATGCCGTTATCTATATGCAAGAAACTTGAAATGGGAGAACTCAGACCAACCAAAATGTCCGTTCAATTAGCAGATAGGTCAATTAAATATCCTGCAGGAGTTCTCGAGAATGTTCTTGTACGCATTGGCCAATTCTATATACCAACCGATTTCATTATCATGGACATAAGGGAAGACGAAGTTACCCCAATCATTCTTGGAAGGCCTTTCTTAGCTACAGCCGGTGCAATTATAGATGTAAAAAGAGGAAAACTTACTTTTGAAGTAGGTGAAGAGAAAATCGAATTTATCCTCTCTCAATTCCTGAAAGCACCTGCAATTGAAGATACTTGTTACTTCATGGATATCATCGATGAATGTATAAAAGAAGCTGAGCTTGAAAATGAAGACAATCTCGATGAAAATCTGATTAGTAATCTAAGTGAATGCTTAGTTATAGCACCAGATCCTACACAATGTTTAAGGAAACCATCCCTAGAACTCAAAACACTTCCTAAAAATCTAAGATATGAATTCCTAGATTCCGAGCTTGAACGACCAGTGATAGTCAACGCAGAACTTGGCGAAACCGAAACTGAAAAACTTTTACAAACTCTGAGAAAATATCCAACAGCCTTAGGATATAATATCACTGATCTTAAAGGAATAAGTCCCTCTATCTGTATGCATCGCATTATGCTAGAAGAAGATTGTAAAACTTCAAGAGAACACCAGAGGAGACTAAACCCGATTATGAGCGAGGTTGTGAAAAAGGAAGTTATGAAGTTGTTAGAAGCAGGAATCATATATCCTATATCCGATAGCAAATGGGTTAGTCCTGTGCATGTTGTACCTAAGAAAGGAGGTGTCACAGTAGTCGAAAATGAGAAAGGAGAAATCATAACTAAAAGAGTCGAATCTGGATGGAGGATGTGCATCGATTATCGTAAACTTAACAAAGCCACCAGAAAAGATCATTTCCCTTTACCATTTATTGATCAAATGTTAGAACGTTTAGCTAGACACTCTCATTTTTGTTTCTTGGACGGTTATTCAGGTTTCTTTCAGATACCTATTTATCCTAATGACCAAGAGAAAACAACTTTCACATGCCCTTTTGGAACCTTTGCTTATAGAAGAATGCCATTTAGTTTATGCAATGCTCCTGCAACTTTTCAAAGATGTATGATGGCAATATTTGCTTATTTTCTGGACAATATTATGGAAGTCTTCATGGACGATTTTTCCGTCTGTGGACAAAGCTTTGAAGAATGTTTAGAAAATTTAGAAAGGATATTAGAACGTTGTGTGAAGGTTAATCTAGTACTTAATTGGGAGAAATGCCATTTTATGGTACAAGAAGGAATTGTTTTAGGACACATTATATCCAAAAGAGGAATTGAAGTCGATTCTGCTAAAATCGAAGTTATTGAAAACCTTCAACCTCCGAAAACTGTTAGAGAAATCCGAAGCTTTTTAGGACACGCCGGTTTTTATCGACGATTCATTAAAGATTTCTCTAAGATAACTAAACCCCTAACTGAGCTATTAATGAAAGACGCTGAATTTATCTTCGACGAAAAATGTTTAGAAGCATTTCAAACACTTAAGAAAGCGTTAATTTCTGCGCCTATAATGCAAACTCCAGATTGGAATGAACCTTTTGAAATAATGTGTGACGCAAGCGACTATACCGTAGGAGCTGTTTTAGGATAGCGAAAGGATAAAAGACTCCACGTCATATATTATGCAAGCAGAACCCTGGACGAAGCGCAGATGAATTATGCTACAACCGAGAAAGAATTCTTAGCAGTGATCTTCGCATTAGACAAGTTTCGTTCCTACTTAGTAGGATCCAAAATAATCATATACACTGATCATGCTGCTATTAGATATCTCCTAACCAAAAAGGATGCTAAACCTAGACTCCTGAGATGGATATTGCTACTACAAGAGTTCGATTTAGAAATCAAAGATAAGAAAGGAACCGAAAACGTGGTAGCAGATCATCTCTCTAGACTAGAAAATCTTAAACATGAACAAGTGCCGATCGATGATGAATTCCAGTATGATAAACTAATTGCCCACTTGGAAGACACAGAACCAGATAAACTCATGGAGACCACCTTAGCCGTCTCCTCAGTGCCTTGGTATGCCGATTTCGTAAACTACCTCGCTGCAGGCGTTTTACCACCTGAACTTACCTACCAACAGAAGAAGAAATTCTTCCATGATCTTAAATAGTATTATTGGGATGAACCTTTACTTTTCAAGAGAGGTCCCGATGGAATTTTCCGACGATGTGTGCCAGAAGAAGAGATTGAAAACATTATAAAACACTGTCATTCTGCACCTTACGGCGGACATGCGAGTACATCCAAAACTTGTGCAAAGATTTTACAATCCGGCCTCTATTGGCCTAATTTATGGAAAGACGTACATGCCACCATCTTAAAATGCGACCGGTGCCAACGCACCGGTAATATATCTAGACGTGACGAAATGCCACAACAAGGCATTTTAGAAGTCGAAATCTTTGATGTGTGGGGGATAGACTTTATGGGACCCTTTCCATCTTCATCTGGCAACAAGTATATACTCGTGGCTGTGGATTATGTCTCAAAATGGATCGAAGCTATAGCTTCTCCAACAAATGACACCCGAGTGGTAATTAAGCTGTTCAAG
This sequence comes from Vicia faba, assembly GCA_948472305.1. Classification (NCBI taxonomy): domain Eukaryota; kingdom Viridiplantae; phylum Streptophyta; class Magnoliopsida; order Fabales; family Fabaceae; genus Vicia; species Vicia faba. The sequence continues at coordinate 419,821,422 of OX451739.1, read as the reverse complement.
AACATAATTTTTCCTAGGTTCGGTATACCCAAACTCGTTATAAGTGATGGTGGATCTCATTTCATTTCCAAAATCTTTGAAAAATTATTAGGAAAATATGGAGTTCGACATCGCATAGCTACACCTTACCATCCTCAAACTAGCGGACAAGTTGAAGTTTCAAATCGGGAGATAAAACAAATCCTTGAAAAAACCGTCGCTACGTCCAGAAAGGACTGGTCCTTTAAACTTCACGAAGCTTTATGGGCTTATAGAACTGCCTATAAAACTCCCATCGGTACCACCCCTTTCAAGCTTATTTATGGTAAGTCATGCCATCTCCCAGTTGAGTTAGATCACAAGGCCTATTGGGCCATTAAGAATCTAAACTTAAGTTACACTGCCGCTGGAGAAAAGCGTATCCTGGATATTAATGAATTGGAAGAACTTAGACAGGATGCGTATGAAAATGCTAGGATTTACAAAGAGCGCACAAAGAAATGGCACGATAAGCATATATCTAGGAAGAATTTTAACATCGGTGACTTAGTATTATTATTTAACTCACGATTAAAATTATTTCCTGGAAAATTACGATCTAGATGGTCCGGACCTTTTGAAATAACTCGAGTTTATCCAAATGGTGCGATAGAGATTAAGGGACCTTCGATTGAACCGTTTATAGTAAACGGGCAGCGTTTAAAACACTACCATCTAAATGAACTCGAGGGAACTTCTCAAACGATAAATCTAGACGAGCCACACGCTCGATTAAAAGCCTAGTTTTTAGTCCTATTTGTCGAGCTTACGACATAAAACAAAGCGCTTTGTGGGAGACAACCCACCCCTTTTTTTATTTATTTTTTATTTTTTATTTTCCTTCTTCTTCTTATTTTTCATTTCTTCTTTAGTCTATTTTTAACAAAAACAAAAAGAAAAAAAATATATCTCTATTTCTTTATCTATTCATTGTATTTCTCCTCTTTGTCTTATTTCTATCTATTCTATTTATTTATTTTTTCTTTCTTTCTTCTTATCGGCATTTTGGCCAATGCTGATCTTCTTTATTTATCTTCTCTCCAGGCTATATTCTTGCTTCTTATTTCTCTTCCCGCTATGTCTCGAGTTGACAATATGCCGGTTAGTTTCAGAGGGAGAAACCAACGCACCAAATATGGAGTTTTATCCGAGCGTGAGATGCTACCCACTATCTACCCTCATCACGGTGCTATGACTGCTCTTGGTATTCGTGATAGTGTGCTTTTTCTGCTGAATCAGATTGGGTGGGATAGTTCACGCTTTATGACTTGCTATGCCACTTATCGGAACCTTACTTTGGAGTTCCTCAGCTCTTTGATGTACTTTCCTACTCATGGTTTCGCTTTACACCGTGGGCTGATTATCTTCAGACTTTTTGGCATCACTTTCAAGTTTAACCATAAAGAATTGGGTGAGCTTCTTGGTCTTCCTAATGGCATAGGAGTTTATCATGAAACTCAGGAGGAGTGCCTTGGATTTAGGGAACTTGACTATTTTTGGGGATCTATTTCTGGAATCCTTAACCCTGAGCCCGAAGACTTTGTATCAGAGAATATCCACAACCCGGCCTTCAGGTATTTCCATAAGATTCTGGCCCACACCATTTTTGGAAAACCCCAGAATGTCACTACTGTTTCTAAAGATGAGCTGTTTATCATGTATTGTGCTTCGCAAAACCGTCCGGTTAATTCGATCACTTATCTGATCCGTACCTTTATGGATCTCATTGATACTGATCATGCACCCATTCGGATGGGAGGTCTCGTCACTATGATTGCAAATGTTGTTGGACCTCGACAATCCTTTAAGCATCTGAATGCTTTTACGGGTATTACTTGCATGACCATCGAGTTTTGTTTCAACACTGGTATAATAGGTGATCTTGGCCCGACTGAGTTTACCTTGTTGATTAATGGTAAAGTTATGCAGCTGTTTACCTTGCCTAACCCTGCTACGAGTGTGCATAACAAAGCCAACTGGCTTTTTGGTCTTGATCAGCAGCCTTCTCCGCCCCTCACTCCTGAGACTCCGCAAGATTATGAGGTTTTGGAAGATTCTGAGGAAGATCCCACTGCTCCTTCAGGTTATTATGATCTGGGCCCTCCTCAACACGACTCTACCGCTCACTCTGTTGCTCCTGACACTGTTATGCATGAGGCTCCTACCACTGATTATGCCCCTGTCATCCACGCTCTCCAGGTGGAACATCAGGCTTTGAGGGAAGATTTGACTAGTTTATGAGCGGACTTCTTTGGTTTTATGGATACTGTTTCTGCGCAATTTCAAGAAGTTTTCTCCTATTTTCATTCTTCCTCCGCTCCTAAGGCAGGACCATGTAGTGGCTAGAGTTTTTAAGTAGTTCGTTATATTTAGCTTAGTTTGATTTTGTTAGGAATTACAATATTTTCGTTATGTCTTTTATGATTTACTTTCCAGACACATGATTCTGAAGATTGTAAGCAATTTTGGGTCATCATTTTAAAAAGCCGTTCACGTTATTTTCCTATAATTATATTGCAGCTTAATATATTATATGTTATAAATATATTTTGTTATAGGAATATTAGTATTATTACATGCATACTGTCATTCACGCGCCTGTGCCTATTCCCCAAACAAGCTGAGACGCACGCCTCAGCCTAACGCGCTGACAGGAGGCGCACGCCTCCAACTTCCCATGCAGGTTTGAGACGCATGCCTCATGCGTGGTCTCCTATGTCAGGCGGGCGCCTCAGCTTTTGTCTCGCGCAGTAAAAGCTGGTCTTCCTGCATTTACTTGTCTTGTCCGTTTCGTTTTCCCATTCACCCCATTAACTCATATTCAACACTCTTTATTCCCATTCAAACTATATTCCTTCCATTTCCCACCATTAATCTCATTCAAATTTTCCCCTCCTTTTTCCAACACCCACTTATTATAATTTATCACTCTTAAATCTCCCTCCACTATAAATACCATTCATCATTCTTTCTATTTTCACAACATTTCTAACCATCTCCACCATTTTCTCTCCTACACCCATATTTTCTACCTTTTTTTCTTCTTCTACCCATATCCATCTATGGCTCCACGAAACAACCAACGACAAGTTAAGCCCGACCGACCACCACCCGACCTATCCAATATCATTTTCCGCGACAACGACGACGGCCAACAACTACAAAAGTATACCAAATTCTATACCCGTTCCGTCGTCCCTACAAAATACATAAGTTCGGAATGTTTGGAAACCTTAGGAATGACCGATAGCATCGTATTAATGCTCAATAACACCGGTTTAACCAGTCTATGCACAAACCCATGTCCAACTTATGAACCACTCGTGCTTGAATTTCTTAGCTCCTTCTCTTACACAACACCTGTCGACGATCCTTACACAACCGGCACCGCCAACTTCCGCATGTTCAACCAAGAGTACTCTCTTGATCAAGAAAGAGTCGCCGAACTCTTATCTTTCACTCGCGGCGAGCATGTTCATTACAAACCTTTCGACGATGACAACGATCTTTCTTGGGATCAAGTCGGCTTCTCCTTATGGAATGATCTAACCGGTCAAACAACGGAAAGTTGGCGCGACCTCTACGCTTCCCAAATACATAACCCGGCATTAAGGTACTTTCACCGCATTCTTGCCAACACCATCTTTGGTCGGACCAATAATCACAAGGTCAACCAAAATGAGTTGTTCATCATTTTCTGTGCCCTTAATGGTCAGGCTGTCAACGTCGCTCCTTTCATGCTCAGTCACATCCACACATGCGCGAACGCGGCAGGTACTAATCCTTTTGTTTTTGGAGGCATCATCACATCTTTAGCATTTGCTTTGGGCCTTTCCGCCGAGCTACTTTCTTTGTTACCATATATGATGCCAGCCATTCTTCTCGATGTCATCTATTGCCGAGATTCCCACATAATCTCTCCAAGACATGATGGCCGGTTTACATTGGTGATAAATCGTCGTCCAATTCCTGATATTATGTTACCTTGTCCAAATCGTATCGACGTCCGAGTCCGCGCAAATTGGCGTTATGCTCTCGATGCACCTGCCGCCCAACAACCAGATAATCTCGCTGCAAATTTCGCAGCCATGCAGGCTCATATGCTTCGTCAGGATCAGTTGTTCCATGCCATGCAACAGAACCAAGCTGAGACTTTACGTCTCGTACAGGAAGTACAACGTGATCAACAAGAGATGCGACGCGAACAGCAACAATATGCTTTTCGCCATGATCGTAGCCTCGAATCCTTACAAGCTCGCATAGCAGACGCACTTCATCAAAATGATTCTACTTCTGACGTCGGACGAAGACCTCGTACTAGAGGACGAAGAACAAGAGCTCATGATTCCCAAAGCCACGAGTGATCGCCTTTCTCTTTTCATCTGCTTCTCCTTTGTTTTTATCGCATTTAGGACATTGCTCCTTTTAAGTATGGGGGAGTCAGATCATTTCCTTGTTCATTTCCATTTCCCTTGCTCTCTTTGTAGTATTTTCTCCTTTTATTTCTTTTCTTGTATTGCAAAATTTCAATTCAATAAAATACTTATTTATGCAAATTTTAATCTCTTATACAAAAATTTAAATTTGTGCTTACTCGAATTTCCCCTATTTCTTGAGCCATAACGAACAAAATATAACAATTTTAAACACGCATTTATAAAACATTACTCAATTAGTATTAAGGTTGCCTATTATAAACAAGAATTCGAGCAACTTAGCAAAATTGCTATCGTCTTAACACTTCAAAACCCCCGATGTGTTGGATCGATTTAAGTACTTATTATACCAAAACCTTTAAAACTTAGTTTTAGATTAGCCCCGAGTAGTTTATTAAGCAGTCGGCACCGCCATAAACACAAACTACGTGGAGAGCTGATGAATATAAGTGATTGATCAAATATTCTTAAGGAATTGCTTTTATCTGAAGATGCACTTATTAAGTTAGATGATCCTTACCAGATCATTTAATCCAACAGTTGCAGAAACTATAAATTTAAATGCATAATAATCCATTATAAATTGGTTCAGTGGTCCCTGGTACTGAACTTGGTAGGGCGAATCACGATTCGATCCCCCGCAATTTTTAATTGGAAAAAGGGAGTACCATATGATTAAATTACCAGAACTCCTAGCTGGCTTACTAAGATCAAATTCACTAACCAGTTACTCCACTATGTACGTGTAAGGTAAAGGGCTTAATGTGATTGCACTAGAATGAAAACGGGTGAAATAAAACATAGTAGTAGGTTAAGCTATAATGACATGACTTGAATTGGTCTGCCTAAATTGGATTATCCAGTGTTCCTACGGTAACTTTGGTGTTTAAGTTCGACTTAAATTCTCTAACAAAATTTTTCCAATTAGCAACCTAGTACGAAGTGATGTATGTTCTTATATCTGTATTTAACTGCGCGTCAGTGATTTTCACCTTTTTACTTTTGCTTGAGGACAAGCAACGGTTTAAGTATAGGGGAGTTTGATAACGCAATTTTATATAGTATATTTGATTTAATTTTCATAGGTAATGTTAGTATTTTTATCTAATTATTCCATTTTATTTCCATATTACGCCGGTATTTCTATTGTTTCAGGTATTTTATTTTAATTAGACAAATTGAGCAAAGTGAAGAAATTCAAGGTTTATTGGACTAAAGGTGCAAGAAATGAAGAGAAGGGGTGTGCAAAGCAATGATGATGGATCAAAAAGAGTCTATTATCTCCAAACGGGCCCAATAGAGTTCAAACCCACGTAGCAAGAAAAACCTAAAAGCGCATGCAAGAGTGAGACGCACGTCTCAACTCTCTTCCTACAATTGAGGCGCCCGCCTCGGATTTTCCCCTTAGTGGGAGGCGCCCGTCTCAGCATAGTCAAAGGAAGAAAAAGTCAATTGGGGCGCCCGTCTCAACGTGGGCAAAGTAAGAAGAGAAATTCAAGGATACGTGGGACACGAAAATATCTAAAGAGGTGGTTACGTCCAAGGACTATAAGAAGACATTAGAAAGTGAAAATTGGGACCGTTTTTGCTTAGAATTTTTTCCAGTTTTCAGAATTTTACTTTGATTGCAATTTACTAGTTTCCAGTGTAATTCGATTCCTAGTAGTTATATTTCCAGCCAATTTTCTTTTCCTTTTCGAATACTTAGAATTTACTCCCGTTGAAGAACGAAGATTCTGTACGGATTGATTCAAGCTTCAAAGATTGTTTCCAGCATTATTTAATTCAGGTTCTTTATTTATATCAATTAATTAATTATTTGCATGAGAATATTTATTTAGCCATGAATTTATTTATGATTATTAATTCCTTTAATGTATCCATGTCCGTTTTTCTGAGTATGTCAGGCTAAATTATTTAAATATCGGTATGTAACGAGTTAATTCGAATGAATCCGGAATAAACAGGCTCGATTATATTTCATAAAATAAACACTTTTTCTGATTTAGTTATCTAGTTTATTTTGCTAAAAAGGTTTAGAAACCAACAGAGCGACAGTTTGAGGTTAATAAACCGACTAAGATTAGAAACCAACAGAGCGACAGTTTGAGGTTTAGAATCAGATAGTAGATGCTAGGTATTGTTTTTAAAGACTGCGACAGCGTTTTAAAACCAATTAAACTTTATTTATTTTCAAAAAGTAATTTTAAAATCAATGGGATAGCGAAAGCATACATCAGAGTTTAAAATTATGATTTACTTCAATAGAGCGAAAGTTTGAGAATAGATTTTTGAATAAATACTTTTTGCTGAAAAAGATATTATTATCACTTTTAGAAAATGAGCCTGTAGAAAGCCGGATTCTTTAGTGTTAACGACGTACATACCGATATTCGCATTATTATTATTTCCATTAGAATTAAGTTTTATTACCCGAAAATCCCCCAATTTAATTATTCGATAGCTATAGCTTTACACAGTAGTTTAGGTTACGTTAGTTCGATTTATAGTCCCTTAGGTTCGATATCTTTTAAAACTACGCGATAGGGCTGTATACTTGCAGTCTCCCGATTAATTTAGACGATAAAGTCGCGATCAGATATTAAAAAATAATTTAGTATTTTTAGTATGTTGCATATGTGATCCTAGTTTGCGCGTATAAATAAATTAATAATAATTGTTATTTATAATAATTTTTTTACAATTTTTATAACCGTCAATGAAAAACAATAAATATTTTCTTTCATTTCTTTATTCTTCTCTTGTGCTCTAACATTGAATACCATTTTTTAATATACGTTCAAAGTACTACTAACAAAAATATTTCCAATCTCCTCGGGGTCCTCAATATGATTATCCTTGTGAATTAATCTAGAAATAGCTTTTTGGATACCTTTAATTGTAACTTTATGGAAGAAGAAGACAGTATTCCTAACTCCATTAATAAACCATTTGGTCTCAAGATTAAGGGCCTCAAGCACCAATTCTGCTATGGATATTGTTTAAAGCATCAGTGACATCTTTCACAGAATTTTTTTTTCCAACCTTTGAGTTTGAATCACCAATTCTGCTATCACTATTTTAAGAGATTTTATTCAGACATTTTCAAAATAATTGTATGAATATATTTATTTTTTAGTTTTTCGTTTTTATGAATTGAATTCTCTAATTAAGTTGGAAGAAACATCACCTAAATAATTTTGAAAAAAACAATATTGATATTTAAATACATTTCACAATGACAAAAAGATATACATTTTCTTGTTTCGATAAGAAGTGCCACCAAATAATATGAATTTCATTAGTTTTAAGTATTAGGAGAAAGTGTCTATTAGCGTTTGTTACTACTAGCATTTATTTTTTATTTTTTACATGTTTGGTATTAGAAACATTAACTTTTGGAATTTGAGTGGAATTTTCTTAATTTCAAACAATTAACTTTTCAGATATTAAATACATTTTTATAAATAATTTTTCAAATCATAATACATCTAACATGAGATTCATAATAGACCGGGCTAATGGGTTTTTGTAAACAATAATGGCCCAATCACAAACAACGGGCTATAGAAATACATTTCCCAACATAAAAACAAAAGGAAGAGAATGCAACATAGAACCCTTAGAATTAAACATGTCACCCCTATATTTTGAATGAAATGACTAAAATATTTTTTTTAAATAAAAAAAGTGAAACCATAAAATTAAATATTTTGGATTTTCAAAAAAATTTATGACATTTTAGATTTATGTGAAATTGTCAAATATTTACAAGTAAGAAATTTTTTTTCTTTTATTTAATGTATGTATTTATGTCGATTTTTTAAAATATCTGGTGCTAAATTTTTTTTTATCATATTGTATTTTTCGAAAAAGAAAACTAATGTAAATGTATAGAGATATACTAATTTGATAATATATTTGTTACAAATATATATATATATATATATATATATATATATATATATATATATATATATATATATATATATATATATATATATATATATATATATATATATATATATATATATATATATATATATATATATATATATATATATATATATATATATATATATATATATATATATATATATATATATATATATATATATATATATATATATATATATATATATATATATATATATATATATATATATATATATATATATATATATATATATATATATTTCAAACATCTGATAGCCAATTTTATTAATTGTTTAATTTTTTTAGTGAGACAGAGAAGAAGAGATGGTAGCATCATATATAGATTGAGCGATAGATTTATTAGGGATGTTTTAGATAGCTCTGACGGAGATGATTTGGATGGTCATTTACGCACTAAAGATGGTAGGATCAAATAAAATCGTGGATAACATATTGTGTGCAGTAGATAAGGTATAGTTGAATGCTCCATTGGCGACAATGGGAAGGTACATGTTGTTTCCCCCGATCATGTTTAGCCAATGGTGCATCCAAAGATGCTTGATTAGGTTGATCCAAGTGACGATCATGATGGTATGACAGATGAGTGATTCCTTGAAGGTCCCTCCGACCTTACATTGATGATAAGGTTTGTTGATCATGTTGTCTTCAAATTATGGTAGAGAAATGTATAAATATTTTAATTTAAGTTAAATGATTTTATGTCGAAGTAGTTAATTGAAAGTAACATATAGTTTATGCTTTAATTGTTATAGGACCGTGTCACATTAAAGTTCCTTACTCATGGTCTGAAGTTGAAGAAATCATCAATATTGTATATATTTGAAGAGATTAGGACACTGATATATGATGATGGCCATTACAATAAATCGTTGTTCAATAAAATAGTTTTCTTTACAAAGTGATAGTAAAGTAAAAATAATCATGAAATTTGAAGTTTAGTGTCATATCATCTATTATTGTTTTTTGTGATTTTAGAAAGGGAGAAGAGATAAAATCTTAGAAAGAAAAAAAATATATAAACTCAAGATAATAAAATATTTAGAAATGACAGGATTTTTTAGGTATATATATATATATATATATATATATATATATATATATATATATATATATATATATATATATATATATATATATATATATATATATATATATATATATATATATATATATATATATATTCAAATTCTTAAGTTTTAATTTATGTTATTATAATAGTTTTAATATTAAAAATATAGTAATCTTAAACTTTCATTTAATATTTTACATAAAAGTACTCTCTTAAAAAATATGAAAGTATTTATCTAATTTTGTAAACTAAGAGTTCAAGAGATTAAAGAACGAAGGAGCTTTAAAAAAAGAATAAAGTGGAAATAATGGAGGGTTTATAGAGGATATGATTTTGCAGGATTTTTTATAATAATATAAACTTTCTCTAATTCAAAAAAATTAATATTTTTATTAAAGGAGAATTGTACTTGTTAAAAGTACAATGCTTGAAAATTCATGACTCATTGTGATTAAGAGTTATTAGAGGTTCATTGCATCTTAGTCTGATGATTATAAGTTAGAAGATGAAGATAATTCTGAGACTCTTAAACTGGTATTGGCTCTATATGGTAGATGGGCAGATGAAGTTGAAGCGTGTGATGAGGATGATCTTTATGAAGATCTGGATGTATCCTACAAGGATTCTTGTGATGGGTGTGGTGAAAGTCTCAAGAAGGAGGAAGATAAAATAAAGGTCATTGTTGATTTGGAGAATGAAAGGAAGCAACTCCTAAGTATTGTGTCACATCTACAAACTGAGGTAACATGCTTAAATTCCAAGCTTGATAACTTGACTGATTCCATAAATATGGTGAAAGGGGATGAAAATACGAGGGTTCATTATCAATCTGATAATAAACTGAAGAAAATGTCAGAAGAGGAGGTCTTTCCTTTTGAGAAGAAGAAAGAGATCAACATGTCCAAGCACATGTTACAACATCCTAACAGAAGAAGTAAATTGTCAAATCAACCTCAATCTACTTGGAGATGTCACTATTATGGTGAATCTGGTCATATAAATTCTTTTTGTTTTAAATTATATGGAGATAAAAAATCTCCAGTTCGTTCCAAGGCTAAGAAAGTGAGCAAGAAGAGGAGTATTGAAAATAGGGACATTAACCTTATAGCTCATACTTCCTTGAGAGGATAAACTATTGAAGAATGATACTTCAACAGTGGATGCTCAAGACATATGACAGAGGTTCAGAAAATATTGGTAGATGTCAAGCCTCATCCTACACGTTCTGTGAGATTTGGTGATGGTTTTAACAGAGAAATCAAAGGAGTTGGTAAGATGATGTGTTATGCATATCCCAGGTTAGAAAATGTGTTATATGTCAAAGGATTGACTGTTAATCTTATTAGAATTAGTCAACTATGTGACCAAGGTTTATTAGTCAACTTCTCAAAATCAGAATGTCTGGTCAAAGATGAGAAAAAAGTTGTACTAATGAAAGGTATCTGGTCCAAAAAAAACTGCTACTTTGGGAATCTCAAATAGTTGCTTACTCTTCCACATGTTCAATAACCAAGGAGGATGAAGTAAAGCTATGGCACCAAAAAAATGGACATCTTAATTTCAAAAGAATGAAGAAAGTCATATCTGAAAGAGTCATTAGAGATATGCCATATATCAAGTTTGAAGAAGAAGAAGTATGTGATAAGTGTGAAAATAAAAGACAAATCATGATGTCGCACCAAATGTTGCAACATCAGACTACTTCTAAAGTTTTGGAACTTCTTCACATTTACGTAATGGGACTATTACAGATATGCAACCTAGGAAGAAAAAGGTGTGTCTTTGTGGTTATAGATGACTTTTCTTGCTATACTTGGATGAATTTTCTTAGAGAAAAATCAGATACCTTTGAAGTCTTCAAAGATTTATGTCAAAGCATTCAAGAAGAGAAAATGAGTGTGATTGTCAAAATCAGAAATGACAATGACAAGGAGTTTATGAATGAAAATTTTTCTGAATTTTGTGATTTTGAAGGAATAAGCCATGAGTTCTCTTATTCCTGGAAAACTCGGGGATATGGGATTATTGAGAAAAATACTAGATCTATACAAGAATAATCAAGAGTGATGCTTAGTGTTAAGCAATTACCTTTTGATTTTTGGGGTGAAGCTATGAATATTGTTTGCTATATTCATAACAGGGTCCCCTTTAGGAGAGGTATTATCTCTACTCCTTATGAGCTATAGAAAGGAAGGGAACCTAAAGTCAAATAATTTCACATTTTTGGAAGTAAATGCCAGATCTTTGGTGCTAAAGATCAAGTGGACAAGATGAGTTCCATAGGGGATGAAGGGATGTTTCTGGGTTACTCTTCAAATAGAAGAGCATATAGGATCTATAACTTCAGAAGTGGTATGGTTATGGAATCTATCAATGTGAGAATTGAAGATTCAGTTGCTGAAGAGAAACGGGATGTCAGAGACAATGTTGGAACATCCTATATGCAAACTGATGTAGCACTAGGAAAGGGGACTTGTGAAAACACTAAGGCAGTGAATTCTCAATCTTGCACATGTATGTCTAGAGAGAACAAATAGAACAATTCAGAGATCTAACTGAAATTTACCCTGATAAAGGTAACATCACTGAATTTCAACAGAAGATATCAAATACAAATGGATGTGTTGCCTTGAGTAAAACAAGGGAAAGTTTCTCTAAACTGATGATGAAGAGGTATGATGTCAAGAGAGATGTCATGATATTTCATAACGAAGATCTGAATTCTTCCAGATATCATATTCAGCATATCTGGTACAAGGAACTTGGTAGTTGTAAACAACTGATCAAGAATCTTGTTGAAGGGAAGGATGATACTCTGGATCTTATATACAAGACGAAATAACTTGTTGTTATAAAAAATTATTGGATTGGGACTTGTATTATTAAGGAGTTATGATAATTACATAGATGAAGGAGTGCATCTGTTTCTATATCCCCTCTATAATATGAGGTATGATATGCCTGGACTAACTGTTGTTGAGAAGTATTGGGAGGAATGTGTTCTGCAGACAATGGGGATGGTTGCAGCACCAAGGAATTCAGAAGGCTCTTTGATAGGGGCAGAAGTCTATTTAAAATAAGAAACATATGTAAGACCATCTAAAGCTAACCAAGAAGTTGTGTTTCCATTTGTGTGCTTCCATATGTGGTATTACTAGTGTGCAATATGTGTTTCCATCTGTTGTATTGCCTGAGTGCAGTATGTTTTTAAGTGCTATGTGTGGGTTTCATTGTGTACATATACTCTGAGTTCTTTCTGTCAATATTTTGGCTAAAAGGGGGAGTAAAGTGTTATGTCTTGATGTTACATCACATGTCTTTACATGTTGATCTAGTATTCTGATAGGACTGTGTGCTACTGTTTTTAGGAAAGTAGCTGATTGTGTTTGTATGGTTGCTTATGCAATCATTGAGGGGGAGCATGAGTGTTCATGTTTGTGTGTTAAAGCCATTGTTGCTGCTCCTGCTGTTCCGCTGCAGGTGCTATAGTATGGGGTTTGCCCTTAAGGGGGAGAACCTATTATGTTTGACAAAGGGAGTTTTATACCTTCTGTGTGTACAAGCTATCTGAGCTGTGCTGTTTTACAAATTTTACAAGATCAGCATGTAGCTTGTGTTATGGTTTTATTCTTCTCTCCAATTCAATTTGGTTTTTGGTTGTTTTATCCAAAATTTTCCAAAAGGGGATATTGTTAGTTACATGTTTTAATGGTTGGATAAATTTTGGCTAAGCATGGTTCTAAACATGGTTTTATGTAGATGTTAAGTAAGATGGTGCAACATCTTTATCAATTGTCATAACAGTTTTGCTGTTATGAGTTTTAAGCCAGATGTCACGGAAGATGTTGTGACATCCTGAGTCTGATGCAACAGGTGCTGCTTTTGGATATCCTTGAAGATTTAATTTGAATATATGAGTATCTAGGATATTCTGTACTCATTATAGGCACATGTCAATCAAGGATTTTTGTTAGAAACAAGTGCATATTTGATTGGTTACTAAAAATTATCGATTGCGACTTTTTAGGAAACAATTTTATGAAGATTGTTTCTATTTTTGTGGAGAATATTCTGCAGATATTTTCCAGCTAAAGATTGGAGTTGATTGAAGAATCCAAGCCAGTCTAAGACCAACTGCAGAAGCCTATATAAGGAGTCGTCCAAGACCTAGTTTTTAAGCATTGTTTTTATTGTAAAACCTTATGAAAAATAAGGATTTAGGGTTTGATAGTAATAATGGTCTTTGTGTTTATTCTATATGTCCTCATGTATCTCTGGTACATTTGAGTTGACTGGTTGTTAATTGCTTGTCAAGTTATTGTTCTCCTCGAAGTTGTGAAGCAAGAGTTGAGTATTGTTCTTGGAGGAAGCTTTTAAGCAACTCCTCGTAATTGTAACTTGGAAGTGTGTTCTTCCTGTTTTGGTTTCTTGAGACATTCCCTGGGACTGGGCGTGTTTGTTTATCACTTCGGTGATTGGAAGTGAGATGGTAATTTTTCATATCTAGGAGGTGCCTAGGTAGAAGTTGCACTAGGTAGGGATTAGGCGAGAAGTTGTAAACGGGGGAGTTTAGCTTTCAACTAGTACCACTGATAATGGATTTCCTTCCTGGCTTGGTATTCCCCAGAGTAGGTGAGTTGCACCAAACTGGGTTAACATATTGTTGTGTTTTTTACTTTCTGCATTGTTGTTATTATTGTTGTTCTGTTAGCAGATGTTATAACATATGTCGTGACATTGTGTGTTTTTAAGACATCATTCGTGACTTCAGATATTGTGTGTGCCAGAATTTTAAAACCATTTTCTCAATAGGATAGGGCTTATATGGCTACCCTTGATGGTTCACACATCCACTACTTCTATTTTCACTCTATATTATTCAAGATTTTGAGGTTTTAACACCCTTTATCTCTTTTGAAGCCGAGTTTCTAGCGATTGTGAACGTTGCTTCTTCTCATGTTACACCCAATGCCTTGAGTATGATTAGAGAGTTTGAAATTAAATGTCGGAGATTGGTAGTCTTCCCTACCATTAGAGTATTCATCTCTTTTTATGGTATCAATGGTCGGAGTGCGATATTGTGCCTCAATAATTATGGTTGGGGCGAGTGGAATTCATGGCTTCCCCCTTTCATGGACAAGAAATATAAAAATCATCACGGGCTTTAAATTTTATTACCTTACCTAATTTGATCAATATGTAGTTCAAATATTGAATGACTTCGAAGTCATGAGCTCTCGTTCTATGATCACTCTAGATCAGAGAGACGATAATGGGAAAGACGAGTATTCATGTGAGTTAATGGTCAAGAAAACCCTTATTTCGAGATTGTTTATTTGTTATCGGGATTTATATTTTTCTTGTGTCTTGTATAGAAAATATATAAAATTCCTATGGCGTAAAGGAATGAGTGTCTGGTCATGAAGAAGGTTGAATGCCATTTACCAAACAACCCTAAAAGCCACCCAAACGTCCTAATGACTGGAGAAGGCAAAAGGCATGTTGAGGATTGCGCTATGTACGTTTCCCACCCACCTAAGATCCAAAATAAATGGGAGGATTCTTCTTAGGTTCAAAAGGATGGTTATATGACAATTAGGGGAGAAAGTAAGGTAGGGGAGGAACCTTTGCCAATAAAGGATGGTTCTTGCCATCAACCTTCTCTATGGTTTAGTCTTGCATTTGATGTCATTAATTTTATCGGGGCCCGCCTACATTATCTTGAGTATTTACTTATTGAATACATGAGCCTTAATTACATGTCACCCTCTAACTATTGATCATGGCAGAAAACCACCTGCTAAGGGGTCTTGTAATGGAATGGGTCCAGTGAGATATAAAATATTCAAGTTGTAGATGAGTTGAAATCTAATCTTAATATGGCATAGATAAGTGTTGTACAACGCAAGAAGAAAGTGAGGAACCCGATGAAAGAAAATGAGGATTTAAATTCCTTTCTCAAAAAGATGGGGCTAGAGGCAAGGGCTCTCTCTATCTCAAAAAAGAGCTTAAATGGGTCTCTTGAGGGGGAACTGAATGTACTCAAGAATAAACTAGTGGAAAACTTCGACCAATATTTTGAATGGGAGACAAAGTATATTGCCTTCCTCTATCCAGGGTTAGATTTAATCCAAATGGATTTGTTCACGGTGGTCATTAAGAAGTAGTTGGTAGACGATTAAAAGGTCTCACATTTTTCTAAGGTCGCTCAAACTAAGCATGAGACCTACAAGGCGGCAAAATATGTTCTCTAAGGAAGAGATAATTGTCAATATAATGCGTTAGAGGAACGGTGAGCTCCTCTGTATCAATGAGCTCAGGGCTTACTTATCCATGCCTTTAGCGAATTTTTTGTATGATGCTTAAATGGTTTTAGTAAAAAAAACTTTCTAATTACTTTAGAGGTTTTCTTATACCTTTTCCCCCCATGGACTAATAAAATGGTGGACTTGTATACCATTGTCTTATTTACATGAATTACCTCATATTATCCTAAATAAGACGTGGCATTGTTGTGGCTTTGTAATGGTGAAGATTCACTCATGAGGATTATAATTTTGCTCTTAGGGAGGCAACAAGGATTCCTGCATGAGTATCCAACATGTGTGATCTCCTTGAGGGAAACAAAGATTCCTCCATAAATATCCATCATATATAATCTCCTCAAAGGGTGGAAAGGATTTCTTCATAGGGATCCAACGTATATGGTCGTCTCTAAGGGCGATTTCAATAAGGTTTCTTTCACTCATCAGTTTCTTGCAAATAAAGCAACAATAATTACCATTTTATAATAATATAAGGGGTCTCATTAAATACCCATGTTCCTTGTTGATAACACATGGGAAAAGAGTGTTTCCCACAAAACAAATAATGCCACGGATTTAACCATACAAGCGGCAGAAATTGCAACTCGCTTAAATAAACCAAACAAATAAATGAAACTAAGATAAATATGGATTAAATAATAAATAATTGAAATATTTTAACAAGGATCTTCTCTTGGAGTGGAGTGTCGAAGCTCTCATCCTCATGAGTTACTTCTGGTAACTTTGCTCCCTACTTTACACATACAGTGTTCACTTCCACCAATCTTATTTTCTTCAGCTTTAGGCTCTCTAAGTAACACTTCCTTGTGATCTCTTGATCTCCCTGGATAACTCCAACTCGCAATCTGGGAGTGGGTACTTCATGAAAAGATACAATGTATATAGGGTGGCTCCAAGCTGGTTGAAATCAAGTTGTCATAAAATCATGTTATATGAGGAAGGTGTGTATATAATAAGGTACCTTACCTTGATCTTCATGAGGCATTTCTCTGCTCCAAATGCGGTCTTCAAGGTAATATAACCATTCATCTACATTGGCTCACCTAAAATCTCATAAATGATCTCATATTTTGAGGCTTCTATCTCGCCCAAATTATATTTAGTGGGTGAGCGTTTTATGATTAGTATTTCACGAGCGTATCTTCTATGAGAGAAACTGGTCTCTCTGCCTCAGGAAAATATTTCTACGGTGGTATTACATATATGGTGTAATATTTTGTCCTCGCCGCGTTGCTTGGTTTTTTCCCTTTTTGGACCTAGGACTCCCATAAGTATCTCGCCTCTGAGAGATGGATCCACCTGGCCTTTGGACTGAGTCTCCCTTGACACATTTCTTAAGATGTCCTTGTTAGATCAGGCACTTTATTTACTTTTTGAGTTGATAGCAGTTCTCAGTGTGGGGCCCCTTGATTTAGGGAACTTGCACCATTTTGTAAGCTTAGGCTCCGTGACATATGATTTTGGCGCAAGCAGTTGTGGAATGGCGTGCATGTAGAGGGATTCTCACCATACCTACTCATGGAGAGTATATAAAGGCGTGAAGCTCCATAAAGGTTTTCTTCTTTACTTGAACATTGTCATGTATTTGATATGAGAGGTGTAGTTATTCTTCTATGACTGTTATGAGTTATTAGGATTACTGGTGGTACGCTCTTTGACATATTTGGCCCTATTTTTGACACTATTTTTGTAGACCTCTAGACAAGGATTCATTAAAGTGTCACTCCATCAACCCATTTTGAAATGCTCATAAGAGCATTTCTTGGTTGGGATGGACGACCTTGATCATTGTCTCATTGAATCAGGTAAGGTTCTACCTCAAAGATTCAGAATGACCTTAACAAATGTTGAAAAGAATGGTGATGACCATCTTTCTGTATTTGCTTGCTGCAAACTAATGGACTAGTTTTTCACCAAGTCCTAATAATTGGTGGCAGGGAGCCGAGGTAGGTCCATGTACCAATTAAGTTTTCCTCTCTAAAGGCGCCAAATAGAATCTTGCATTTCAAAAATCATAAGTTACAATTATTTTCATATATGTGTTGATGGAGGCGACATGCTCGTACGAGTCATTGCGCCCATCAAACTTAGCCAACGAGAATGGTTTAAAATTATCTGGTATTGGCGTTTCCCATATTTCATATGAGAGAGCCTATGGGTCCATTATTTCAACTTATTTTTTAGGGCCAACCTCCTGCTACAATTGTTAATATGGGAGATCATATCCTTTAAAGTTTGATTTTGATGGCGTAATTCGTGTCTAGAAATGCACATCTCTGCCACGACACTTCCTCGCCATCAGACCCATCGTTGGCCTAAGTTGTTTCCTTCTTGTTCACCATGATAGATGCAAGGGTTAAACGTGAGGACACAAGTCTAGATGAATTTTATTACCAGGGGCTCATGGTGGGCGCCAATTGTACTTACTAAAATTATAATGTGTGACAATCCCTAGTGATTAAGGGTTGTTAGATGTTTTAAGGTTATTTGTGGTGTTAGAGTTAGCTCATGCAGGGGGTGAAAAGCTATGTATATGATGCTTTTTTTGTAATGAATTGAATTCACTCTCAACCTTAGGGTTGAAATATTTACTTACATCCATGGGCATGGACATCATGCTCCCATAAAGTAGCAACTATTTCTAGGAACGTTGGAAGTGAGCATTCCACTCCCTTTATTATTCATGAAAACATAACTTTCACCTTTCTGACTCCCGTTTCGTACCATTATGAATCGGGAGACACCACTTCCATGTTCCCACGAGTTAGGAGAGTCACCCAAGGAATGGGCGATGTAATCGAGACTCAAATAAATGGGCGTCTAAGAAGCGGAATTCGCCTTCCCTTAGTGAGTTTATACGCTGCCTCATGTGGGTATTTTGTAAATATACCAATACAAGGGTTTTGAAGGGTTTCTATAAATTCTTCAAATATAATTTATATCATTATAATACTCTTAATAGTAAAAGTATATTAATATAAGCATTCATTTTTTATTTTATAAAAAAAATTTATTCAATGATTAATATATTATTTCCTCTACTTCTCTATCCAAAAACTTTTTCCGTCCCTTCTCCTCAAAACTTTCAAATAAAACCTAAGAGTTTTATATCGATAAATTCAAATAAAAGTAAGATTTTTAAGATATATGACTCTCCCCTCTAATTAGGGGTATCTGCATACCAGTTTGATTAATTTTTTAGAGAATCTGATGCCCAAATTGATTAAAAAAATATATGCATTGGTTTAGATTAGATTTACACATTTTTGCGATAAAGTCAATAGGTTGTTTGAATTTGATTGACCGGGTACATTAAAGAGAAATGTGTAAAAATACTTTTAAAAAGTATTTTATTTACATCAAATTATTTTTCTATAATACCATAATATTTTTTATAATATTAATAGTGCCTAGCTATCAACACTTAACTAAAAAAACTTCATAGATAATTCAAAAATATCTAACATAAGAAATATCTAACACAAAGGCTTTTAGATCTACAATGAAAAAATATGTGTACTAATAAAGACAATGGAATCATTGTAACCATATGTTCTTTAAAAAACCTCCTTGATTATTTGTTTCTCTGTATAGTTTATGAATGACACAAACAATGCTTCATTTTTTCTTCTGGAAGTTAAATGTTTGATACTAGTTATAATGATTATAATGAAAAGAGTCGTGCGAATTAATTATGGTCGGTCCGAGTAGACGATTATGCATGTAGAATATTATAAACTTATTGCTCAAACCAATTAACATTGGTTTTATTGGTATGGTTCAGTTTTTGGAGAACTTAAAGATGTCCAACTTTAACACGATAGTTTGATTCACATTTTGATTGGGTTTGAATTTTCCCAAATCACTGAGCACCCCTCACTACGCCAAAAATAAGATTAGACAACACACCTAAGGCAACACTTCTTATCAAAAGCGCTGCTAAAAGTGAATTTTAAAAACACGGAAATTTTGTCATATGCCTTAGACAACGCTTTCTAAAAAAGCGCTGCCTAAGGAGGGTGAATATTGTTTGATAAAGCGCTGCTAAAGGGGGTAGGTCCTAAAGCGCTGCCTAAAGGGTGGGCTTATAAAGCTCTTTTCAGAAGCGCTGCCTAAAGAGTGGACTTATGCAGCGCCTTGTGAAAGTGCTGCCTAAAGGGGGTTAATGTGAATTTATAAAGCGCTGCTAAAGGGGGTAGGCATTGTAGCGCTTTGGAGAAGCGCTGCCTAAAGGGTGGGCTTACAAAGCACTTTGCTAAAGTGCTGCCTAAAGGAGGGGATTAAGCAGCGCTTTCTTAAAGTGCTGCCTAAAAGGGGGGATTAAGCAGCGCTTTCTACTACAAGCGCTGCCTAAAGTCATGTTATAAAAAATAAAAAAAACACGCGCCCAGCATAAAACACAGTAACACATTATTATTTGCAAAACCCATTTTCAGAATACAGTAGTTACGAACAAAACCCACTTTGACGCCATTTTTCGTTTGATTCTTGACAAAATCGTTGCATCCTTTCTTCAAGATTCTCATCCTTCTTCCATTCAAGATCGTTGCATTCTTTCTTCCATTCACAACCAAGGTTCTCTTCTCCTCTAGGTATGATTTTTGATATATTTGATATATTTGATAATATTGATATGTAATGTTGCATTTGGTTTAGTTGATAGTGTTGATAATGTTGATAGTGTTGTTTTAGTGTTCATTTAGTGTTGATAATATTGCATTATGGTGTGTTTTGTGTGGCATGTGATTTTTGCATGTAAGGTGTTTGGGAAAATGTCACAATGAGATTGCATGTAAGGTGTTTGTGTAAATGTCACAATGAATATTGTATGTATTGAATGAGAGAAAAAAGCATTTTAATTGAAATGTGTATATATTACCATTGCGATTATTATTGTGAAAAGTTGGTTTTTAGACAAGAGTCACGGACGAGACACAAGGATGAAATATTTTATTAAAATTGGTGATTAGAAATGATAAAGAAATAGTTTATATAGTGATAAAAATTCTAGAGAAAAGAGACATGTTACATAAAGTATTTATGGGTCAATAGAATTATGGAAACTTGGATTATCTAATGTAAGAGTCATACTAACACATAAATTAAGATAGTTAAACAAATTATGATTGTTGGATTAAAATTTGAAGATCTAGATTTGAAGTTAGAATATAATTTAAAGGGAAAAAATGAAAGTTACACTTTATGAGCCATTTGATTAATATAGAGTCACATGAATTATTTGATTGATTTATATTTTCAATGTAGAATATTAAAATAGATCTTTATTAAACAAAAATTTTTAATTAATATTTCACCTTCATATTTTAAAATCAAATATGTTTAATTAAAATTAGTGATTAATTAATGATGTATACGTATATGTTTAATGTTGTATAAATATTCTAATGTAATTATTATTCTATAGATTTGTTTTATTATAATGAATTAATTGATCATTTATATAGGTTACTTGTGAAGAGTGGAGTTTCTCAGCATTTTCAAGAATATTACACTGTGTGGTTTCAGAAGTTATTGACTTCTCTACAGGTATTTAGTTGTTCTTTTAATTTGCTATAGTTGCTTGAATAATTATAGTATTTTTATTTTCGATGAATATGCCTAATTGGTATTAAGATTTTTAGTCTTTGTCCTTTTTTTAAGTATTGTTTTTGTTTAGCTTTCTTAATAGTAAGACCATGGATAAAAAAATAGATGTTTGTCAATCGATTGTACAAAGAGTACGAGAATGTGATATTAGAATTCGTTAAGTTTGTTGTTGAACACGCTGAAGACGCCAATCGAATGAAATGTCCTTGCTTAAGTTGTTGTTTTATGGATCGGGTTGACGCAGTTGGGTTGCAATCACATTTATTGAGGCGTGGAATTGATCGAAGTTACACATGTTGGATACTCCATGGTGAGAAAAGTAACGGGAATGTTGAACCGGGGGATAGTTTGGCATATGCTTCAGACGACAATGGCAGAGATACATATGATTGTGATCGTGTCAAAGAGATTGCAGAAGCACTTGAAGAAGATCTTCAGGATTGTTCCAAAATGTTTGAGAGGTTGGTAAGCGATGCAGAGGAACCGTTGTATAAAGGTTGCACTAAATTCACAAGACTGTTCGTAGTATTAAAGTTATACAACTTAAAGACGAACAACAGATGGTCAGATAAAAGTTTCAGAGTTATTTGTCCTTATGAAAGATATGCTTCAGGAGGATAATTTTCTTCCTGATCGAACATATGCAGCCAAAAAAATGTTGTACTCTATTGGCATGAGCTATGATAAGATACATGCTTGTCCAAATGATTCCATTTTGTTTCAAAACGAATATGCATCATTAAATAAGTGTCCTAAATGCGGTTTATCTCGATATAAGAAAAAATTGTCTCCAACAAAAGTCTTATGGTATTTTCCATAATTCCAAGATTTAGACGCATGTTTCGTAGTGAAACCGATGCAAGACACTTGACTTGGCATGTAGATGAAAGAATTATTGATGGAAAGTTTCGACATCCGGCAGATTCACCACAGTGGTCAAAAATTGATAATGATTATCCTTATTTTGGAGGAGAAGCAAGAAACCTTCGCTTGGCATTATCTACAGAGGGAATGAACCCACATGGTCTTAAAAGTATATCACATTCCACATGTCCTGTAATTATGATGATTTATAACCTACCTCCATGTTGGTGTAAGCCCTAGAGGCCAATACTTTTGGTACTTGTATCGAATTATTTATTAATAATAAAAGGCATTTCTTTATTATGTTTGCTTTCCAAAATAATAAAGTCCCTAGAATGGTTTATTTGTTTAATGAAATGTTAAGTGTGACTTAATCATGAGATCCTATTAAACATAAGACACTATTCTTAAAGTATCCGTAGTCAAGCTTTAATGTGAAGTGGGATAACATTAAAGCATTAAGATTATTATGAAGATAGATTGATGATCACATCTCATGGATCATAGATAAGGAGTTATCAAGTCTTGACATAGGTATGAATATTAGGAGTAATATTTATACTGGATTGACCCGCTATGAGAATACTACATAGAATGTTATGCAAAGTGTCATAAGTTATTCTCATGATGATAATGGTGTATACCACCCTTCGACCTGAAACCACTATGGACCCTAGATGTAGATTCAAGTACTTTATTGCTGATCAAACGTCATCCGTAACTGGATGACTATAAAGACGGTTGATGGGTACTTCACAAAGCATGCTAAGGGACATGAGTGACCTAGATGGAATTTGCTCATCCTGCATAACAGGATAAATGTCTAAGGGCCCAATATTGAACTAGACAAGGGTGACACAGTGTATGCCTTGTGTTCAATATAGACATGAGGGCAAAAGGGTAATTGTACAACACAAATATTATCACGGAAAAGGTTTGGTCAGATCACATGACATTTTCGTGACTTGGGTAACAGTGATGTGTTGCTAGATACTGCTCACTGTTTATTATATTAAATGTGTGATTTAATATAATTGCCAACGTCGCGAAAACCTACAGGGTCACACACATAAGGACAGGTTGATGAGAGATAAAATAAATAAGGAACACCATAAGGTACGGTGCACTTAAGTGTAATACGGAAAGTGGTAAGGTACCACGTGGATAAGTGATATATGGTACATCATAAGGTATGTTGTCCATAAGCTTAATTGGGCTTTTAGCTTATAGCCTTAATTAGGATCTTAGCTTGTAGCCCACACGAGTGATTCTATAAATAGATCCCTTGTGATGAAGCAATTTCACTTGATGCATTTTCGTTTTTGATTCTCTCTCTCACTCAAGGTTTCTGTTCGTGATCAGCTAGCACTGTGACCGGAAGCGATCTGTTCGTGTGGACTGAGTAGAGGCGTTGTTCTTCATCAACGCTCGTGATCACAACATCAAAGGTCTGAATCGCCACAAGAGGTAAATATTTCTATCACTGACCATGCTCATTCGTAAGGATCACTAAAGGAAATTTTTAAATTCCGCTGCGCTTTTGATCGCAATTTTCCTTCACTCCATGGCTATGTATGAAGCGCAAGTACATGATGTTATCTATGTTACTTTTTGGACCTAAACAACCAGGGAATGACATAGACGTATACTTGACACTGTTAATCGAAGATTTAAAGATTTTGTGGGAGAACGGTGTGGAGGTTTATGATGGATATAGGAAAGAAAGTTTCAATTTGAGAGCGATGTTGTTTGGCACAATTAATGATTTTCCGGCATACGAAAATCTATCAGGGTATAGCATTAAAGGTCAAAAAGCGTGTCCTATTTGTGAAGAATACACAAATTGGAAGCGATTGGAATTTTGTCAAAAGAATGTATTTCTCGGTCATCGTAGATTCTTAAATTCTAATCATCACTATCGTGGGTGGAGAAAGGCATTCAATGGAAATCCAGAACATGATAGAGCTCCACCTATGTTGACAGGTGACCAAGTTTTTGAGAAGGTGAAAGATATGAGCACTTAGTTTTGCAAGCCTTTTACAAATAAGCTTGTCAAAGGTGGGTGGAAGAAGAGGTCTTTTTTTTAATTGTCGTATTGGAAGTCGTTGTATGTAAGACATTTTCTTGATGTTATGCATGTTGAAAAAAATGTATTTGAAAGTGTTATTGGTACGTTACTCAATATACAAGGAAAGTCTAAGGATGGCCTTAAAGCAAGAAAGGACTTGATAGAGATGGGAATAAGAACTGAATTAGGACCTATGAAGAAAGGAACACGAACATATCTGCTGCATGCTGCTTGTACTTTATCTAGAAAGGAGAAAAAATATTGTGTGAGTTTCTAAGTGAAGTTAAAGTTCCAGAAGGTTACTCTTCAGATATTAGAAGACTTGTGTCTATGAAAGACCTCAAGTTAAAGAGTTTAAAGACACATGATTTCCATGTTATAATGGAGCATTTTCTACCAATAGGTGTACGTTCTATTTTTCCAGAAAAAGTAAGAAGCACCATAACTAAATTGTGTTTTTTCTTCCCGTCAATTTGTAGTAAAGTGATTGATCCTAAGATCTTACTAATATTGCAAAAAGAAATAGTTATTACTTTGTGTGAGCTTGAAACATATTTTCCTCCCTCGTTTTTTGACGTTATGGTACATCTTGTTGTTCATCTTGTGAAACAGACACAATTGTGTAAACCAGCTTATATGAGATGGATGTACCCTGTTGAGCGTTATATGAAAATATTAAAAGGGTACGTGAAAAATCAAAGTCGACCAGAAGGTTGTATGGTTGAACAATACATTGTTGAAGAAGCGGTTGAGTTTTGTACTGAATATTTGACTAATATTCAATCTATTGGACTACCCAAATCTCATATTTTAGAGAGGAAGGAAGGAATAAATTTAACCGGAAATAAAACTGTGACAGTATCAAGGGTTGAACGGGATCAAGTGCATTTATATGTTCTACACAATGATAATGAGGTTGAGCCGTATGTTAAAATGCACAAGGATGTACCCCGGGGTTTAAATCTGAATATAAATGAATATTGGATTGTACGAGATCACAATCAAAGTTTTATACAATGGTTCAAAGATCATATTTATTCAAAGTTTGATTTAGATCCCGCTTCAATAACAGAAAGGTTGATATGTTTAACATATGGTCTGAGTTTGCTCGTGTTTTCTTATAGCGCATACGCAATTAATGGATACATGTTTTATACAAAGAACAAGATGATAAAAGCTCTATGCAAAATAGTGGTGTCATTGTTGTAGCTGAAGCAATGCACATTTCAAGTATGAATGACTTAAACCCCAAATAAGCAAATCTGTCATATTTTGGGATTATCAAGCATATTTGGGTGTTTGATTATGAGACATTTCAGATTCCTATATTTGGTTGCAATTGGGTACATAATAGTGGCATACGAATGGATAAGTCGGGATTTTTACAAGTGGATCTTAATAGGGTGGGGTACAAAGATGAGCCTTTTATTCGTGCCTCTGAAGCTAAACAAGTGTTCTATGTCACTGATCCGACAAGTATGAAATGCTCTATAGTGCTTTTATCTAACAAAGTTATTGATGATAACAGTGTAAATCAAAGTGATGTTGATGTTGAGGATGAGTCATATGTTAGAGGGAATGAGTCGTATGTACGAAATGACCAAGATGAAAATATTATAACGGATGAAACATATATTAGAAATGATCATAATGAGGGAATTTGGATCAATCCATCCATCCGAGTTGTTAAGAGCCAAGTAATTCATATTCCAACCAAGAAATGAAAGATATGTTAGTGAAAAAGGTACTAGCAATTCATATTGTGTTTATGTTTTTATATTATGTTTATTAATTCAATGCTACTTGAATTTTAGATGGTGTTTATGTTTTTATATTGTGTTTATTAATTCAATGTTACATGAATTTTATATGGTGTTTGTGATACGGTGGGAGAACTGACTTGAAGGTTTTGTGTTTGATCGCAAATGTTGCGGTTAGCAAGAGTCATCACCGACTTTTCTTTTATCCAAAAGGAAAGGTGAAAAGGCACAGAAAAGACCTTTGAGATTATTTTTTGAGTTCGGGGGTTAGATTATGAAAAGGGAAGGTATTAGCACCCTTTTCATCCATGGTTTTCCATGGGATCTTAGTTACTTGCTAGATCACTTGCTTTTGTTTGAAATTATGCTTTGTGTGGTTTTTGAAAGTATTTTGTAAAGAGGCCATTGTTTAGGCAATATTTGTAATGATTCTCGTTCGTAAGAATGTATACAAATATGTTGATCTTTTAAAAATGTTTTCAATTTTGTAAGATGTTTAAAAGTGTATGTGTTTGTTTTGAAAATAGAAAGGATGTTTTGTTTTGAAATGGAGCAAGTAATTATGAGCATTCTACCTACTCAAAAGTCTTTCTTGTTCATTTTCTTTTCCTTTGACATTGTTGTCGTACCATTGATTTGGTAAGCAATCCTATCTTTGGATGTAAATGGGACGAACGTGGGTCATCTTATAACCATAATTAGCAATGTTGCAAGGTATCTTAGCATTCTCTTTTAGGAACTAAGATCATTTGAAAGACAACTTAGATAGCGTCATCGAGGGACTATGCTCTTTTATTTGCTTGTTTTTGCAAAGATGCCTTACATGCGTAATATGGCCATTTTGTATAAGGCAATCAAGTGGAATAACCCTAGTGGTGCTTATGTGCAAGTGTATTGTTTTCATGCTTGTTTTTGTCTTGAATTAGGGTTTTCTAATTGATTGGTTTTAATCTTTCCATAAAAATCCTAATTACTAACATGTTATATATAAAACGATAAATTGCGGAATTTAAAGTTACTAAGATATTACAACATGTGTGGGGAGGGGGGTGTATAAATTGAATGGGGATTGCAAGAATTTAAAACCTAATTAGTCTATTACAACCATATTGAATTGATATCAATGTACAAGGAAATAAATAAATACAAAGTAAAAAATGAATAAATGTACAAAAAATGCAAAATGTAAAGAAAATGTATCTTTGTTTGATTTTCATGAAAAAGAGATTTTGTCTTAACCTAATTAAATAAAGAAAATAATTAATTAAATTAGAATTTTATTAAGAAAAGATTTTAAATAAAACCCTATTTCTTTAATTAATCAAAAGAAAATAAGTTTAAGAAAAGTATTTTTTGGTATTTTTATCTTGAAAATATTCATAGCATTATAAAATATTTTTAGTCTTTTTTTATATCAAAAATATTATATTTAAATTAGTATGAAAGAAAATAACTAATAACCTAATTTTAATTATTTTACAAGATAATAAGTAAAAAATAAAATAAAGTATAGTTAATAAGAATATTTTTTTGTGAGAAAAATAAAATAAACTAAGTCAAAATATAAATCTATCTTTTTTTTGTATTTAATGATTTTTCAGTATTTAGAAAATATATTTAAGAAAATAAAAATGAAAATAAAAAAAAGAAAATGAATAATATTGGACAGGGGTGCCAATAGCCTGCAGGGAGATTGGTTAGCAAAAATAAAAACAAGTCAGGCCCAAAGAGGCCCAGCGCCTGCCAAAAAGCCAAAAATCAGAAAAGTGAAAATGTGAAAAAGGTACCACTAGGGCTCGAACCCAGGTCCCATAGGTTACAGGCGCGCGCTTCTACCACTGGGGTGGCTATACATCTGTTAACATAAGCAAAACAATAAATATACAAGGTAAAATACGCCCTGATGACTTCAATTTCAACCTCCAGCCAGACCAACTGTAACTTGCTCATTTCTCATCAAAAATGAAAAGTGTAAACATGAAACTTGTAGCAAATTTTCTCACGATTCCAGAAATGTAAAGTATTAAAACTATAGATCAAAGATAAGCATGAATTTTAATGGCCCTAATCTGAACCCTAAAAATTTTAGAAATTTCTGTTTCAAACTTCTCTAAGCTCAAGCAAAATTAATGGAAACTATAGACACGGTTAGCTCCAGGGCAATGATATCTACATGTTTTGTTCACAAATAAACTATTGATGATGCCTGTATGAAGAGTTCCAAGTTGAGAAAACTTACCTCAAAACTGGAAATTGTGTTTTGAGTTTGAGCTTGTTTCAAGTGATGGTGATGATCAGGTTAGCTTCCTTGGGGTCCTAGGAAGCTAATGAAATGGTTTGCTTGAGTTGAGAGTGGCTGAAATGACTTGGAGAAGTCAATGTGCAATGCTCTGTTTTTGGTTATGAAGGATATTGTAAATGATGTTACAGTAATAAAATAGGGTCAGGGATAGGTTACACTTGATGTAAGAAATCTTTATAAACTAAAAGGTCAAGAAACACATGAGGGAAATGTGAGTTTGATGTTCAAGGTCAGAAACTGTGCAACAATGGAGTTTTTGGGCAATTTCTGATTTGAGAGAGTTTTTGTGTATTTCAGGGTGTTTAAGTTTGTATGCTAGCTTATAAATAGTGATTCTATTTATAAGCAACAAGTTTGGAGACTTGTCCTTGATCAGAATTCAAAAATCACATGCTATGGCTCTTTTCTTGTTTTTGAAGGAAGCTTGACACACATTGCCCAATGCATGGTACAATGCTGTCTAGAGTGGTTGCAAACTTTAAACATGTTTATATGACTTTGTATGTTGAATGTGTGCTGAACAAACAAGTTAGCGGCTCAAGAAGAGTGGACTTTATGCATAAAGCCACTTTTCCAAAATGGCAATGTTGCATTTCTTCCTAAAATGGTATTAAGCATGGGAAATGCATCGAATGCTTGGATTAAAGCTTCTAGCAGCTGTTCAAAACATTAATTATGGAGTGATAAATAAGTTTGAGGCCTGAAAAGTAAATATCAAGCAGCCTAGCATTGGTTTGGTTCATGTGTTCATAAAAAATGACTTGTAATTCAAGTGATAAAACCCTAACTTCATCTCTTTGATTCTCCCTACTCAAGAATGATCTCAAAGAGTTCTTGGACATTTTGGAAAGCTTGCAATGTGCTCTATAACCCATATTTGAATTGATTTTGAATACTCCCCTTGTAACTATATGAAAAAGTGTCATGAAGTTAGGTCAAAATCCTGGTCAAATTAGGGGAAAATTTCACTAAGTGTTTAGTTTCATGACCACATGTTCATAAAATTATAACTTGAGATCCAAGCACTTTTGGAAGGAGTTTTATAAAGAAAAGTTGTATATTTCATGGATATCTACAACTTTCATATTGTAAGTTTCTCTTGTATCATCTTTCATCGTGGTGAAAAAATTGTTCAAAGTTGTGAAAAAATATGAAATTTCCAACACTTAGAAAAATTTCTAAGTTTAGAAATTTTGACTTTTCAAAATAAAATCTTGACCTTTTTATTTCTTGATGAATAAGTTTCATATTTTGACATGTTTTAATGAATTATGATCTTTGGCACTTGAATTTGACTAAAAAGTCAAAGTTTGACTTTTTAGTATACAATTAACTTTTGATCAGTTGACTGGAAAATTCATCTGTCAATCCAATGGACTTGCAATGTTTTGAACCATGTCATTAGGTAAAAATTATGCAATTGGACTCTTGAGATCATGCCTTAAACCAATTGACCATTTTCTAGGTCAAAAATCAGAAATTGCCCTTTCTCAGTCAAAACCCTAATTTTGACCATTTTGCCCTTTTGGAGATTTGATCAAATTTCTTGAGGAGTTGTGGTCCAAACTTGATCAAATGATATATATGAGTCTAAAATGTTGATGTGGATCAAAAATTATGAAGTTTGACTGTAAATTGGCCATGATTGACTTTTTCCCCAATACAACTGATTTTTAGGTCAACTGCTCAATTGATTGATCAAAATTGTGATTCAAAGCTTGAAACTTGTCATGAGTAATATTGGGGGTCCATAATGATCCATGAAAGTCATATGGGGAATTGGAAGTTCAAAAATCCTTGTGCAATCGCAAACCCTAATTTTGGTCATTAGTGCTTAAGGAGGTGTCTTGAGCTGATCAACCCTAGTGCAGTCTTAAGTCAAGGATATCTTGTGAGTAAATTCTTTATAAGTGAGAGGGAAAATTTTGGGGTACAACAGTTGCCCCAGTTCAATCTTCTTAAGCCTGAAGAGTTAGATTGGCGGGTTTTGCCATTCGTGACTCGAAGGTGGAAGATGATTGGACACTAGAGTGTCCAGAAATTTGCACTCGGTGATGTGATGGTTGAGGAAATGGGCTTAAAGATGCCATTTGAAGAGGTGATAGAAATTTGTCGAAGATGGTCTTTGTAGCTGCCATCCAAAATGATTTCTGGATTGTAATTTGTAGGCTGAAAGAATGAGTATCAGAATGTCGTCCGTGTCTGGAGCGTATTTGAACTGTATCTGAGAGTTGAGACTGAATGAGTATCAAAATGGCATCCATGTCTAGAGAGTATCTGAACTGTATCTGTAATCTGAATTTGAATGAGTGTCAGAATGGCATCCGTGTCTAGAGCGTATCTGAACTGTATCTAAAAGCTGAATCTGAATGAGTATCAGAATGGCATCCGTGTTTGGAGCGTATCTGAACTGTATCTGAAAGTTGAATCCGAATGAGTATCAGAATGGCGTCAGTGTCTGGAGCATATCTGAACTGTATCTGAAAGTTGAACCGGAATGAGTATCATAATAGCGTTCGTTTCTGGAGCGTATTTGAACTGTATCTGAAAACTTTGAACATTGTTAATGGTAGCTGTTAACCTTATCCTGAAAAGGGTAAAATGTTAGCCAAAATGTAAAGTCATGTTGTATGAAATGCATGGTATGATGCATTTGTGTTACCAATGTTTATGATATATGGATGCGATGTATGCGTATTGTGATACGGTGGCCAGAACCGAGACTGTTTCTTTTTAGGAATTTGTTGGTTTGTGTTTTGCGTTTGTGTTCGCAAAATGTCGCGGTAAGCAAGAGTCGCCACCGACTATTATTTTATCCAACAAGGAAAGGAAAAAAGCACAGAAAAATTCCTTTTTTTAGAGATTTTCTGAGTACGGGGGTTAGATTATAGAAAGGGAAGGTATTAGCACCCTTTCTATCCGTAGTTATCTACGGGCTCTTAGGTACTTGCTCATCATTTTCAAAATTGCTTCTTTGTGTATTTGTGTGATTTGAAAAGTTTTTGTTTTGACTTCAATTTAACTCTTGCTTCTGTCTTCAAGAGTGTTACAAAGTGTTTTTTTGAAAATTTTGTTTTGAAAAGGAGTGTAAGTGTGAAAAAGTTTGTTTGGATTGAGCAAGTACTTAAGAACTAATCTACCTACTCGAAAAATAGAATTGTTCTATGTTTGTTTCCTTTAGACAATGATATCCCACTATTAGTGAGTTGGTAGCATCATCGTTGGAGTTTTGAGGGTCAATTCGAAAGGGACGTACGGTCACTTAAAGCAATGTTAGGACGTCTCGGTAGTAATCCTAATGTCTTAGATCAATTATTCGAGGCAACAATATCCGAGGCAACTTTTCCGAATCGGGACTTTGATCTTTGTTTAGACAAAAGAGTAACCACTAAAATATCATATACTTAATGACCGTTTACCGAAGGCAACCAAGTGGGAGTGTACCCTAGGAGTGCACATGTGCGAGTGATTCAATTTCAGATTTATTTATCTTTTCACATTTAGGGTTTGCTAACTGTTTTGAAGTTTACATACATTCTTGTCATACATCCTAATATCATACATCTAACAGTTAATATTTTGCGGAAATTAAAGTGCGGAAATTTAAACTACAAGGCTTCGGGTATTTACATAGCCAAAAACAAACCCTTAAAAAATAAAGCGGTAAATGAAAATAAAAGTCCTAATTTAAACTATTACAACTTGTAGGTAGTTACATCAATAGGATAAAAATAAATAATAAAATGCGCGCGAGAAAAATTAGATCGGGAAGAAATTAGGGTTTTGACCTTTTTTAACCTAATTAAAAGAAAAATGTTTTTGTTGTTTTTAATTATTTTTTTAAGAAAATAATTAGGTTTTAAAATTAAATACACAATTAATTAGGTAATTAAATTAATTAATGAAAATAATTATTTAACCTAATTTTGTGTTTTTTTGTTATTTTTAAGAAAAGAAAATATAATTAAGTTAGTAAACAAAGACCTAATTGTTCTAATTATTTTTAAATTTATTTACGAAAAGAATTAAAGTTATCTAAAATTAACAACCTAATTAAATTAATTTAATTTTTTGATAAAAAATAAAATCTAAACTTAATTTGGTGAAAAATACTTTTGTGATTTTTTGATGAAAGAAAATAATTAATTTGTTAGTAAAGTAAATAAATTAAATTAAATAAAACAAAATAAAAAAAGAAAAGATATAGAGAAAATGGGCCTGAGAAGAGCAACTTGGGGGGTGCAGATAGCATTTTTCTGGGCCCAAAACAAGGTGGTCCACGTTGACCCTCAGGATCTGATGCATTGCATTGACTATGGCCTTTGGTGCTCCTTCATTGATGGCCCTTGGATCTGGCCATCTGACATCTAGCTGGTTGGATCTTGAGGGAGCATGGTACTCCTTGGCCTTAGGTATGCGCTGGATTACCTGAAAGAAAAATATATGAAAGAAAGGGGGAGACCTGGGATTCGAACCCAGGTCCTGAAGCATTATCCAATGCTACACTTACCAACTGCGCCACTTGTTCTATTTGTATATCAAATATCAATAATAAATAATATGCAAAATAACGTGAGTTAGTGGAGAACAATGAAAACGCGCGCCAGATTTTGAATGTCCCAATAGAAAGATGCCCCGCAGGTTGTCCCTAACCTTGCTTCGTTGGTAAAAGTGGAAAACTTTTACCTACGGACATATGTCTGTTGCTATATCCCTGCAATTTCTCAAAATCAAGCATGACTAAGATAAATAAAAACTAAAGCCATGGATAGCTTCATCTGGACCTGCTGAGTATAATGGTGGCCCTTTCATGGCCCAATTTTTCCTATACACGAAGACCCCAAATCTAAGCAAGAAACCCTAATAATGGTGAAATCCAATATAGGCCATGAAAACACAATTGAATATTACAGAAAGCTTGCAAATATGATGGTGAACAATAATATACAATTATTTTATGCTAGGGATGCCAAGATTATGAAATTCAAATTCAAGAAAGAAGCCATGTCGTGACTGACTTACAATGAGATATAGGGCCTGAAAGCGCGTGTTCTAGATTGGTTCTGCTTGCCTACACTCCTAGGAGGCGATTGGAATGGTCCAAGGGTCTTGAGTTAGCCTGGAACTATGAATTCGAATTGCTACTTTTTATGGTTTTTTCCAAGTTTTGTTCTTGATCATACGCCTCTCTCTAGCCTCTCTTTGGGTCTGCATATCATCCTTATGTATTGAGGGATGAATTAGGGTTGAAAACCTGGCCTCAATCTTCCTCCATCAATGTCTTTGATCTTGATTTGATTCACTTTAAAATCATTCCAAAAATAGCCTAAAACCAATCTTTTTGTGCACTCCAAGCCTTTACACGAATTTGATCTCATGCTAGCTGGAATTTAAGACCTGAAACAAGTACGAAATATTGTGTTTTCAATATTTTGGATTTTCTATGATTTGTTTTGATTTAAAATGAATTAATTCAAATAAAAATAAAAATAAATAATAAAAATAAGATAATGACAAGTGGCAAAGGCTAGGGCCCGTGGACCATGTTTCCAACTCAAAACAAGTGAAAAAGATTGGGCCCATTTGGCAAAAATTGCATTTTTAGGCGTAGTTGACTTTTGGCAATTTTACAAAAAAAGGTCAACTTCACCAATGCACAACTTCCTCAATTTTAACTCTTTAAAGGTGTTCTTGGACTTTTTATAAAGCTTGAGATGTCCTATAAGTAACCCTTTTGGTCTCATATCCATTTGATATTCCATGCTCACGTATGAAGCTTTGACAAAAAAGTTGTTTTTGTTGACTTTTCAAAATGACTTATAATGTCCAAATTCATAACTTATTGTGAGTGCATATTTTTAACTTTGGAAATGAAGATGAATTGTAGGTAATTTCATCCTCTTCAAAATGAGCTTTGTATGGGTCATTTCTCATAAAGTATGAGAAAGTTATGCTTGGTCAAAGTTGAGTTGACTTTTCCTGCAAATCCCTAATTTAGCAACTTTTGGTTCTTGATGAATTGTGAGAAATCCTTGATGAATCATGATCAACCCTTGATAAAATGATGAAATATACTTCAAAATGAGGATGTTGACCAAAAATCTTGAAGTTTGACTGTATATAGGCCACAGTTGACTTTTGCCCTAGCACAATCGATTTTCAGGCCTTTGAGCAATTGACTGAGCAAACTTTCTCTGTAGGGCTTGAAACTTGACATGGATGAGCTTGAGAACATATTAGGACATTGGTGAGAATTTGGGATCCCTTGGACTCAAGTATCTTGATGCAACATGAAACCCTAATTTGAGGTAGACTGCCTTAGGAGAGAGCTTGTTTGGTCAACCCTTGGACTTCCTTGATCAACTTGAGGATCTTTCTTGAAATGTTTTGAGAAATATGGGAGGGCAAATTTTGGGGTACAACATGTATGCGAGCTAGTCTGCTGCACTGCTGTTGTATTTGGGGAAAATAAATCCATGACCACTACTGAGGATATGTAAGTCTTCATGTTGTGAATGGAAGTGTTGGTGAACTTCCACCTAGAGAAATAAACTCTGTTGTTAGGGAAATGTCGCGTACTGCTTGTAAAATCCTGTTGGAAAATCATGAGAAATTCGGCGACTTCTACTGGGGATTGATAACCGGAAGCTTTGTTCCGCTGGGGGACTAAACTGCACACTGCGGGGGATTTTATGGAATAGCTCAAAGATATTGCCCTATCTCTTAAAGCCATCAGTGATTGTCTTTTATTTATTTGTAAACAGTAACTATGTTCAAATTCATATGTTCAAAAATAAATCATTGGACATTTTTGTAAACAAAACACAAGAGTAAATAAAAACAGACAATTTTTCACTTTCAAAGGGATATCTTTGTATTGACTTTGAGTAAGTATTTTTGTACAATGAGACAAACATTCTAGTAAGAGAATGCTGTCGTAAAAAATGAAAATTTTGATACAAAGAAAAGATAGCTATGTGCAATAATCCCATGGGGTTCCCATTATGCTATAGCCTCCGTATCTTTGAGCATCTTGTCTATTTGTTGCCTCGTCTGAAGATGATCGAATTGATCAGAATCTATGAGCTTGTCAGGTTATCCGCAAGGTGATCCAATAGAACATAGTTATACGCTTTAAATCCCTAACTTTTGCCTGGACCGTCCTTTCGGGTTTTTAGTCCACCAGGATACCCTTTTTTTCCCAAGCCGCCCTTTCGAGTTTTCAGCTTGCCGGGTGTACAGATTTTTTTGTTTTATCCCTAATTTTTGCCCAAACCTTTTTGGTTCGCCGGGATGCCCTTGTTTTTCCTAGGCGTGTCAACCTAGCGTGTCTCTTATGCGTAATATCTTTTGACTATGTCTGCATTCGCAGGGTGCGGAAGGTCGTCGCCATCCATGGTGGTCAGAATCATTGCTCTACCAGAGAATATGTTTTTGATCACAAATGGTCCTTCGTATGTAGGAGTCCATTTACCCTTGGGATTACCTTGCGGCAGTATGATGCGTTTGATCACCAGATTCCAAACTTGATATACTTGGTGTCTGACCTTTTTGTTGAAAGCCTTGATCATCCTTTTTTGATACATTTGACCATGACAGACAGCAGTAAGTCTTTTCTCATCAATCAAGTTTAGTTGATCAAGTCGAGTTTAGATCCAATCTTCTTCATTCAGCCTTGCATCCTTCATAATTCTTAGAGAGGGGATCTGGACCTGAATAGGCAAAACAGCCTCCATGCCGTATACCAGAGAATACGGTGTTGCCCCGATTGATGTGCGAGTCATGGTACGATATCTGTGGAGAGCAAATGGTAGCATCTCATGTCAGTCTTTGTAGGTGACTGCCATTTTCTGTATGATCTTTTTAATGTTCTTATTCGTGACTTCAACAACACCATTCATCTTTGGCCAATAAGGGGAAGAATTATGGTGTTGGATCTTCAATTGTTCGCACAAGGCGGTGATCATAGTATTGTTCAAGTTCGTACCATTGTCTGTAATGATCCTCTTTGGGATACCGTAACGACGGATGAGATTCTGCTTGATGAACCGGGCGACAACATTCTTAGTAACGGAAGCGAAAGAAGCTGCCTCCACCCACTTTGTAAAATAGTCAATGGCCACTAAGATGAAACGGTGTCCATTGGAGGCTGTTGGCTTGATTTCCATAATTATATCAATCCCCCACATAGAAAAGGGCCAAGGAGCCGTCAAGACATTCAGAGGTACCAGAGGTACGTGCACCTTGTCAGCATAAATCTGACACTTGTGGCAAGTTCGAGAGTGTTGATAGCAATCTGCTTCCATGGTAGGCCAGTAATAGCCTACCTGTAGGATTTTCTTTGCCATTGTATGCCCACTGGAAGGGTGCCAAAAGTGCCTTCATGTAACTCAAACATGATCCTTTCAGCTTCAATCTTGTCCATGCACCGAAGTAATATGGAGTCATGGTTGCATTTGTAAAGAATGCCATTACTAAGGAAGAACTTAGCAGAGAATCTCCTTAAGAACTTCTTATCATTGACCGAAGCTCCTTCTAGATATTCCTGAGTTTCGAGATACCTCTTGACTTCGTGAAACCAAGGATGGTCCACTACTTCTTCAGTATTAATATCGTGACAGTGTGCTGGTTCTTCCCTTCGTTCAATGGTGAGCTAGGGAGCCTCTTTATCCCATTTAAGTTTAAACATAGATGACATTGTGGCTAGTGCATCTGCTAGCTGATTTTCTTCTCGCGGGAAATGCTCGAAGGTAATCTTCTCAAAGTGTGGGAGAAATGTCAAAACATGTTCTTTGTAAGGGATAAGATTAGGGTGTTTAGTGTCCCATTCCACTTTGATCTGGCTAATGACCAAAGCTGAATCTCTGAATACATTCAAGGATTTGATCCCCAAGTCTATGGCAGCTTCGAGACTAAAGATGCACGCTTCGTGTTCCGCCATAATATTTGTACAATTGAAGTAGAGTCTTGCGGTAAAAGGAGTGTGACATCCTTCCGGAGATATGAGTATCGCACCAATACCATTGTCGAGTGCGTTAGATGCCTCATCAAAAACCAGGGTCCATCAGGATCCTTGTTCAGGTCTGTCATATGGCCTGAATTCTTCATGGTTGCTTACCATCATTATGTCCTCATCTGGGAATTCAAACTTCATAGACTGGTAGTCTTCTACAGCTTGGTGAGCAAGGTGATCATCTAGTACACTAACCTTTATTTCTTTCTGGGTAGTATACTGTATGTCATATTCTGTCAGGATCATTTGTCATCTCGCTACTCTCCCAGAGAGAGCAGGTTTCTCAAAGATGTATTTTATTGGATCCATTTTAGATATCAACAAGGTAGTATGGGTCAGCATATACTGTCTTAACCGGCGAGCATCCCATGCCAGAGCACAACAAGTTTTCTCGAGCAATGAATATCTTGTTTCACAGTCGGTAAACTTTTTGCTTAGGTAATAAATAGTGTGCTCTTTTCGACCAGACTCGTCATGCTGCCCCAACACACACCCCATTGAATTTTCCAAAACAGTCAGATACATGATCAATGGTCTTCCCTCGACTGGTGGCATCAACACATGAGGCTCTTATAAATACTCTTTGATTTTGTCAAAAGATATTTTGCACTCATCATTCCATTTGACTACCTGATCTTTCTTTAGTAGCTTGAAGATTGGTTCACAGGTAGCTGTCAAGTGAGAAATGAATCTGGCAATGTAGTTCAAACTTCCCAAGAATCCTCTGACTTCCTTCTCAGTAGGAGGAGAAGGCATCTCTTGTATCGCTTTCTCCTTGGCAGGATCTACTTCAATACCTTTATTGTTGACGACAAAGCCTAGGAGCTTACCAGACCTTACTTCAAATGGGCATTTATTTGGGTTCAACCTCAGCTTGTACTTCTTTAGTCTCTCAAACAGTTTCTGTAAATGATCAAGATGCTTTTCTTCTGTTTGAGATCTAGCTATCATGTCGTCCATATAAAACTCTATTTCGTGATGTATCATGTC
Organism: Vicia faba; assembly: GCA_948472305.1. NCBI lineage: Eukaryota > Viridiplantae > Streptophyta > Magnoliopsida > Fabales > Fabaceae > Vicia > Vicia faba. Next base: position 419,783,012 of record OX451739.1, on the reverse strand, counting down.
GTGAAATAGAGCGACCATGGCACGCTGATAGGTTGCCCCAACATTCTTCAGTCCGAACGACATAACCTTGTCGCAGAATATCCCCTATTGTGTGACAAAGGTTATATTCTCCATGTCCTCAGGCGCCATTTTGATTTGGTTGTAAGATGAGAAACCGTCCATGAAGGAAAACACTTTGTGCTGTGTCGTATTGTCAACTAGAATATCAATGTGGGGAAGTGGGAAATCATCCTCAGGGCTGGCCCTATTCAAATCTCTATAGTCCATGCACATTCATACCTTGTCGTCCTTTTTGGGCACGGGAACAACATTGGCAACCTAATGCAGATAGGAGGTGACGGCCAAGAATCCAGCATTGAATTGCTTCATGACTTCAGCTTTAATCTTCTCTGACATATCTGGTCACATTCGACGGACCTTTTGTATTACTGGTGGGCAGTCCTCTTTTGTAGGTAGACGATGTACCACAATATCTGCATCAAGTCCTGGCATTTCCTTATACGACCAGGAAAAGACCTCAACATACTCGTGTAACAACTGAATCAAACTCTCCTTGACACTGGGTTCCAGATTGGCACCCACCTTGACTTCCCTTTTGTCTTCTTTGGTACTTAGGTTGATTGTATCCACTGGTTCCTCGTGGGGTTGAATGGTTCTCTCTTCTTGTAGTAGTAACCTGACATGTTCTCCTGGTACTTCACAATATTCCTCACCTTCGTCCTCGGCTTGGTAGATTAGATTTTCAGAGTCACAAAAGGCCATAGCAGAACCGTTACCCATGGGATCCTAAATGGATGTAGAACTGCATTGTGAGTGTGAGTGTGTGTGTATGAGTATATATATCTTTGAAGGAAATGAAAATGAAAAAAGAAAAAACAATGATCATAAAGTTTGTATGCAAAAACGTCCATGATTCATTTATGTCATATGGAAATGAGATAATAACCCTTACAAATGGACCATTGTGCCTCGGGTAAGACACAAGGTTTTAAGAGTCTGAATTATTTTAATATTATAGATCCAACAAAATATAAAGACAAATTCTTATGGGATAAAAGTGATCGGAACAAAATCTCTAGCCTCCCAGTTGCTGAGCCCTCCACTGACAGTTGGGAAAATCCAATCCTCCAGGTTGTAGCTGTCTTTATCATCTTCCACCGCATTGACTTCGCGGTTTCTGATCTTCAAGGGTGGTCCTCCGGCACGAGCACGACGTACAACCCTCTGGGAACCTGAAGTGAAACCTAGGCCAAACTTGTCAGACTTGTATGGGATATCTGAGATTTGTCCCCAAATAGTGCACCCACCTTCTTCTATCACTGCCTTGGCATCCTTTAAAGATGACATCCTGAGTAGAGGCCTTGTAATCTTGGGAATTTGAGACACAATCTTGGTTACTGCCACATCTTGCGGCACTTCTTCAAAGTGTTGGAATGGAGTTTCAATAAATTCACCATCTAACTCCATATATCTGAAGGAGTTGAGATGGTTGATCATATACTCTTCTTCTCCATGAACGGTGATGGTTTTCCCTTGAATCAGATATTTCAGCATTTAGTGCAACATAGAAGTAACAGCGCCAACATTGTGAATCCATGGTCGGCCTAGCAAGCAAGAATGTGAAGGGAGAATATCCATTACATAAAAAGTTAAATCAAATGTTTGGGTTCCAACCTTTATGGGGATATCCACTTCCCCATGCACCATCCTTTTTGAGCCGTCAAAGGCTCTCACTACTATGTTTCTTGGTTTCAATGTCAATCCCTCGTAGTAAAGCCTATCAAGAACCTTTTTAGGCAATACATTCAGAGATGAACCAGTGTCAACCAACAAATGAGCCAAGGTCGTGCCCCTGCATTTCACTGATACATGCAATGCCTCATTATGCTTCCTTCCTCTTGGCGTTAAATCAGCATCCGAAAAACCTAGACTATTATCTGCAGTCAAACTGGCTACGCAGTCTTGGAACTGATCGGCAAATGTTTCTCGGGGTACACGAGCAGTTTTCAGGAATTTTACCAAGGCTTTTGCATGAGCCTCAAAATATAGTAATAAAGCCAGCATGGAAATTTTTTATGGAGTTTTCCCCAGTTGCTCAACTATATTGTAGTCGCTTCTTTTTATGATCTTTAGAATTTCCTCCATCTCTTTCCGGGAGGTCTCAGGGATAACCAATGATTGTGCCTTCGTCCGGACAGGATCAATCAAAATACTTTTACCTCGAGTCTCAGTTGACTCAGCAGCAGGAATGTCAGTAGTAGTGATAACAGGGGTTGTATCAGCTTTGTCAGTTAGAGTATTAGTGGATATGATTGTAGGAATGGGAACAACCTTTGGAGGAGCAACAACAACAGAAATGATTACGGGTCCAGAAATAACCTTTGAGGGAGCAATTTCTGGAGATAAAATCCTTTCGCTTTGGGTAATCTTGCTAGTCCCTGTAATATTACTGACATCGGAGTCAACTTTCCCAGAATTTGAATCTTCAACAACTGGCCAATCTTGCTTGATACCGTGGTAGTAGACACCCCCCCCATAATTCCATGGTATTGTTTTGTCTGGCGAATACGGGACTGGTCCAAGCATTATAATTATCAAAGGAGTTACTTTTGGAACTGATGTAATTCTAATGGGTCTTTTGGTGGAGACCCTGGAAGAATTGTCGTAAATGGTCACGATGGAAACATCATTATAAGAAACAGATGGAACAGAAGTCTTTTCGAACAAAATTTCCTTGTTGTCTATTAGGCACTGAACGCCCGCTTTCAACAAAGGACAGCTGGTTGGTGAAGACAAACAGAAATGATAGATTTCATCACAGCCCGGGAATACACCGGCAATCAATAAGTTCTTTTTGATAGTTAGGAGTGGGGTCATAAGTTCATGAATTGAAGTAACAAACATATCTTCCTCAATGGCGTTGGCATTATGGTCGTGCTTTGGCATAGGGGTATAAATGACATTGGGCTTTTCTGGCGCATCGAATTTAATCTCTTTGGCTTCAAGGAGGTCTTGTACTTTGTTCTTCAGAGCCCAACAATTGTTAGTGTCATGGCCGGGACTTTCAGAGTGGTATGCACAGCGGGAATTAGGATGATAATGAGGAGAGGTTGTGTTAGGGTTATTTGGAGCTTCTTTCAAGGTCACTAGGTTGGATCTTCACAGATGTGGCAATACTTGAGACAGGGTCATGTTAATTCTGGTGAATTGTCGGACTGGTCTTTCCAATCTTGGTTGGTTATTTCTTTGCTGATCAAGCGCAGGTTTAGGAATCATAACAACCCCCATCATTGGACGACATTCGGCCCTATCTTGATTTCTCTGAGGATATATAGATACCACTTCTTTCTTTCTGATGAATGGCTTCCTTACAGCAACAGAGGACGCATCTTTTTGAATCTTTCCATTCTTTATTCCAGCTTATACCCTTTCTCCGGTCAATATCAATTCAGTAAAACCTGTCGATGAACTCCCAATTAAGTGATTGAAGAAGGGACCAGACAAGATGCCCAAAAACATTTCTACCAACTCTCTTTCAGATTGAGGAGGTTGAACTCTTTCGGCCAAATCCCTTCATTTTTGTGCATAGTCCTTGAAGCCTTCACTTGAAACCATGGCCATACTCTGGAGTTGAGTACGAGTTGGCAGAAGATCATCATTGTATTGGTATTGTTTGTAAAAGGCTCCAGAAAGATCTTCCCAATTATGAACATTGGCTCATTCTAACTGATAAAACCAATCAAGTTGAGTTCCAGACAGACTGTCTTGGAAGAAGTGTACCCATAAATCCTTATCAGCGGTATGAGGCTTGATTTTCCTCACATAGGACCGGAGATGCATTTTAGGACATGAGACTCCATCGTATTTGGCGAACACAGGTGCTTTGAATTTTGGAGGAATGACAATTCCCGATACTAATCCCAACTCCTCAAAGTCTAATCCAGGCACTTTTTGGATTTCCATTGCACTTAACCGTTCTTCTAGATGCTTATACTTGTCGTCGGCTGAAGGGTATTGTTCTTCAGAATAGTCTTCTTCTTCCTCTTCTGAATCAGATTGAACAACTGTTTCTTTGCCTTTCCCATCTTGGTTGTCTTTCTCACCGGACGTCGTTGCAAAGTCTAAGGCCCTTCTTGTTTGCCCTTGGAATCTCCTTCCCACGTTCAGAATTCTGTTTATTTTTTGTCTTCCTTTTCTTCTCCTCAACCAGCAAGGTCTTCAACTCTTCTTGTTCTTTGGCCAGAGTTAAGAACAACTATTGAAACTGTGTATTCTGAGCTTTGAGGTCCTTCACCGTTTTCTCGAGATCCATCTTACTGAAATAAACAGTAGAGAGATGAGAAGACTTGTTGCAAGAAACCTGCTTATATTATGATGAATGATAACTGCATATGCGATGATTTCAAGGATCTCAAGGTTCAAATTTGTTTTTATACAAAAAGGAAACACACGTTATATTAATAGATTAAAGCTTGAGTACATTAGTTCCTTCTTGAGAAAAATAATACATAAACTCTAAGATAAAAAGGTAGTACGCATCCTCTTTGGTGCGATGTAGGCATTCAGAGTCTGCTCCTCATGAAGTAGTCTAGTGAGTTCCAAAACCTTCTTCTCGCTTGCGTAGAATTGGGCTTCGAAAGTATCTCGCTCCCCCTTGATTTGTATCCAATCCCTTTGTAGGTCTTTAAGAGAGGTGGGCATGTCAGGATGTAGGATAGTGTATGGAACATCTCCTTCCATGAAAGGCTCAATGATTACCGGGAGAATGAAAGGATAAGGCATCATAAGACTCTGAGCAGGGGTTCGTACCCATTTGAGGTAAGGCTCAAGAGGGATGGATTTTTTATGCCCCAAAGTCTTGATATCTACCTTGTTCAACATCCTCCAAGCTCGGATAAATCTCTGGCAAAGACCTTGATCGTCGTTATCGTAGTAAAATACCAAACCTTGAATCAACATCTTATGTGGGCCATCCCTTCGGGCGTAACCAAACTGTCTTAAGGCTAAGCAGGGGTTGTAGGTGATACCTCCCCTAATGCCAAGTAAAGGGACATTAGGAAATTCTCCACAATGGTCGGCAATAGTAACATTCTCTATAGATCGGGAACACCAATGAATGTCTGAATGTTTGAGCGTCATCAACCTTTATGACCACCTTGAACCTTGCTCATTCTTCAATACAGATTGGGTAAGATGTGAAATAAACCATCTTGCCAAGAGAGCAGTGCAACACATAAGAACATATTTTTCCTCATTGTGCGAGTGTGAAAAGAGTGTAGGATGTCTCCTAGTAAAGTAGGAACTAGGTTGCAGGACATGAAGCTTTTGACGGCGTTCACATCTATGAGTTGGTCAGGATTTGGAAACAAAATCATCCCATAGATGAGGAGAGCCACAATTTCCTCAAAGGCTTGTAAGTCCAAGGAGTTCCAACAGTTTTGGGCTTTCTCAAACAAGAACTTTGCTAGGAAACCTTTGACACCACTCCTTGTTTCCCAATGAGTTATGACATCAGATGAGTGCAAGTGTAGAGCTTGAGAAATCTCTTCTGGCTTTGGGTCTCTTTCCGTACCGTTGAAAGGTAGTTGATTGAGAATGGGAATTCTCAATAGTCGGGAGAAGTCTTCCAAAGTAGACACAAGTTGATAGTCGGGAAATGTGAAGCAATGGTGTAAGGGGTCAAAGAACAGAAAGAGCACCTTCATCATGTCCTTATCTATGTTGGAGGTGACCAAGTTGAGTAGGCGACCATGTCTCTCAGTGAATGGAGAGTTTTCAGGAATCCTTGAAGCTAGTTCCTTAAGTTATGGATGTATCCTTACAAGGTTGACTTGAATAATTTTCCTGCGAAGAGAATCCATATCCTACAAAACAAGAACAAAGATGAATCCTAAAATCCTTGAAATGGTTAGTGAATGTGTATGATTTTATGATGTTCATGATGTTATGTATAAGTATGTATATACAAGAAAAGCAAACAAGTCCTTAGGTTTAGGCTTGCATGGGGTTTCATAGGTAAGTACCCTCTTGAAGTTTAGTTGGCTCAACCTGCCCTAGTAATAGTAACCGGGTTCTAAGGAGCTCAATATCACCGGTTTATTTCCTTGGTCATTGTTTCAGCACAAGCCTCTTTAATGGAGACCAAAATATCCCAAGAAACCAAACCTCAATGAGTGTAGTATCGAGTATCTTCCAACTTAAGACTGCACCAAAGCCGGTCATCTCACTACATCCTAAAGTCCAAGTTGGTCAAGTAAAGGTTCTAGAAGTTCATTACTGTTTTATGACATCACTCAGCGGCCCCGTATTCTCTTTAATTAACTCAAAGGCTACCGATACCCACAAATATGTCGCACTAACATAGTTATTGCTTAGACCATGTAGGTATACCCTGCACAGTTTCCATAACGTATTGCTACTTACGTATAATGTATCCCAAATCCAGGTAGAGGATTCAAACCCAAACAAATAACCATACTGTAAAGCATACAAGTCAAACAATGCAAGTAAATAAATGTGATCTAGCCCTAAGGTAACCCCACTTTTAAAATTATCCCCAGCAGATTCGCCAGTTTTGTGATACAGTTGAAGAACTGACTTGAAGGTTTTGCGTTTGATCGCAAATGTTGCGGTTAGCAAGAGTCGCCACCGACTTTTCTTTTATCCAAAAGGAAAGGTGAAAAATCACAGGAAAGAACTTTGAGATTATTTCTTGAGTTCGGGGGGTAGATTATGAAAAGGGAAGGTATTAGCACCATTTTCATCCATGGTTTTCCATGGGCTCTTAGTTACTTGCTAGATCACTTGCTTTTGTTTGAAATTATGCTTTATGTGGTTTTTGAAAGTATTTTGTAAAGAGGCCATTGTTTAGGCAATCTTTGTAATAATTCTCGTTTGTAAGAATGTATACAAAGATGTTGATCTTTTGAAAATGTTTTCAATTTTGTAAGATGTTTGAAAGTGTATGTGTTTGTTTTGAAAATAGCAAGGATGTTTTGTTTTAAAATGGAGCAAGTAATTAGTAGCATTCTACCTACACAAAAGTCTTTCTTGTTCATTTTCTTTTCCTTTGACAGTCGTACCATTGATTTGGTAAGCAATCATATCTTTGGATGTAAACAGGACGGGCGTGGGTCATCGTATAACCATAATTAGCAATTTTGCAAGGTATCTTAGTATTCTATTTTAGGAACTAAGATCATTTGAAAGGCAACTTAGATAGCGTCATCGAGGGACTATGATCTTGTATTTTCTTGTTTTTGCTAAGATACCTTACATGCGTAATATGGCCAATTTGTATAAGGAAACCAAGTGGAATAACCCTAGGGGTGCTTGTGTACAAGTGTATTCTTTTCATGCTTGTTTTTGTCTTGAATTAGGGTTTTCTAATTGATTGGTTTTAATCTTTCCATACAAACCCTAATTACTAACATGTTATATATAAAGTGATAAATTGTGGAATTTAAAGTTACTAAGCTATTACAACATGTGTGGGGAGGGGGTGTATAAATTGAAGGGGGATTGCAAGAATTTAAAGCCTAATTAGTCTATTACAACCATATTGAATTGATATCAATGTACAAGAAAATAAATAAATAAATACAAAGTACAAAATGAATAAATGTACAAAACATGCAAAATGTAAAGAAAATGTATCTTTGTTTGATTTTCATGAAAAAGGGATTTTGTCTTAACCTAATTAAATAAAGAAAGTAATTAATTAAATTTGAATTTGAATTTTATTAAGAAAAGATTTTAAATAAAACCCTAGTTCTATTAATTAATCAAAAGAAAATAAGTTTAAGAAAAGTATTTTTTGGTATTTTTATCTTAAAAATATTCATAGCATTATAAAATATTTTTAGTCTTTTTTTATATCAAAAATATTATATTTAAATTAGTATGAAAGAAAATAACTAATAACCTAATTTTAATTATATTTACAAGATAATAAGTAAAAAAAATAAAGTATAGTTAATGAGAATATTTTTTTGTGAGAAAAATAAAATAAACTAAGTCAAAATATAAATCTATCATTTTTTTGTATTTTATGATTTTTCAGTATTTAGAAAATTTATTTAAGAAAATAAAAATAAAAATAAAAAAAGAATAATATTGGGCCAAGGGTGCCAATAGTCTGCAGGGAGGTTGGTTAGCAAAAATAAAAACAAGCCAGGCCCAAAAAGGCCCAGCGCCTGCCAAAAAGCCAAAAATCAGAAAAGTGAAAATGTGAAAAGGGTACCACTAGGGCTCGAACCTAGGTCCCATAGGTTACAGGCGCGCGCTTCTACCACTTGGGTGGCTATACATCCGTTAACATAACCAAAACAATAAATATACAAAGCAAAACGTGCCCTGGTGACTTCATCTTCAACCTCCAACCAGAGCAACTGTAACTTGCTCATTTCTCATAAAAAATGAAAACTGTAAACATGAAACTTGTAGCAAATTTTATCATGATTCCAGAAATGTAAAGTATTAAAACTATAGATCAAAGATAAGTATGAATTTTAATGGCCCTAATCTGAACCCTAAAAATTTCAGAAATTTCAGTTTCAAAATTCTCTAAGCTCAAGCAAAATTAATGGAAACTATGGACATGGTTAGCTTCAGGGCAATGATATCTACATGTTTTGTTCACAAATAAACTATTGATGATGCCTATATGAAGAGTTCCAAGTTGAGAAAACTTCCTTCAAAACTGGAAATCGTGTTTTGAGTTTGAGCTTGTTTCAAGTGATGGTGATGACCAGGTTAGCTTCCTTGGGGTCCTAGGAAGCTAATGCAATAGTTTGCTTGAGTTGAGAGTGGCTGAAATGACTCGAAGAAGTCAATATGCAATGCTTTGTTTTTGGTTATGGAGGATATGGTAAATGATGTTACAGTAATAAAATAGGGACAGGGATAGGTTACACTTGATGTAAGGAAGCTTTAGAAACTAAAAGGCTAAGAAACGCACGAGGGAAATATGAGTTTGATGTTCAAGGTCAGAAACTGTGCAACAATGGAGTTTTTGGGCAATTTCTGATTTGAGAGAGTTTTTGTGTATTTCAGGGTGTTCAAGCTCATGTCCTAGCTTACAAATAGTGATTCTATTTATAAGCAAAAATTTTGGAGACTTTTCCTTGATCAGAATACAAAAATCACATGCTATGGCTCTTTTCTTGTTTTTGAAGCAAGCTTGGCACACATTGTCCCAATGTATAGTACAAGGTTGTATAGAGTGGTTATAAACTTTAAACATGTTTATCTGACTTTGTATGTTGAGTGTGTGCTGAACAAACAAGTTAGAGGCTCAAGAAGAGTGGACTTTATGCCTAAATCCACTTTTCCAAAATGGCAATGTTGCATTTCTTCCTAAAATGGTATTAAGCATGGGAAATGCATTGAATGCTTGGATTAAAGCTTCTAGCAGGTGTGTAAAACATTAATTATGGAGTGACAAACAAGTTTGAGGCATGCAAAGCAAATATCATGCATCATAGCATGGATTTGGTTCATGTGTTCATAAAAAATGACTTGTAATTCAAGTGATAAAACCCTAATTTCATCTCTTCGATTCTCCCTACTCAAGAATGATCTCAAAGATTTATTGGAAATTTTGGAAAGCTTGAAATGTTCTTTACAACTCATCTTTGAATTTCTTTTGAAGATTACCCTTGTAACTATATGAAAAAGTGTCATGAAGTTAGGTCAAAATCCTGACCAAATTAGGGCAAAATTTCACTAAGTATTTAGTTTCACGACCACATATTCATAAAATTATAACTTGAGATCCAAGCACTTTTTGGAAGGAGTTGTGTAAAGATAATTTGTAGATTTCATGGAGATATAAAACTTTCATGTTGGAAGTTTCTCTTGGATCATCTTGCATCATGGTGAAAAAATTGTTCAAAGTTGTGAAAAAATATGAAATTTCCAACACTTAGAAAAATTTCTAAGTTTAGAAATTTTGACTTTTCAAAATGAAAATCTTGACTTTTTTATTTCTTGATGAATAAGTTTCATATTTTGACATGTTTTGATGAATTGTGATCTTTGGCACTTAAATTTGACCAAAAAGTCAAAGTTTGACTTTTCAGTATATAGTTGACTTTTGATCAGTTGACTGAAAAATTCATTTGTCAATCCAATGGACTTGCAATGTTTTGAACCATGTCATTAGGTCAAAATGATGAAATTGGACTCTTGAGATCATGACTTAAACCAATTGACCATTTGCTAGGTCAAAAATTAGAAATTGCCTTTTCTCAGTCAAAATCCTAATTTTAACCATTTTGCCCTTTTGGAGATTTGATCAAATTTCTTGAGGAGTTGTGGTCCAAACTTGATCAAATGATATATATGAGTCTAAGATGTTCATGTGGATAAAAAATATGAAGTTTGACTATAAATTGGCCATGATTGACTTTTTCCCTAATACAACTGATTTTTAGGTCAACTGCTTAATTGATTGATCAAAAGTGTGATTCAAAGATTGAAACTTGTCATGAGTAATCTTGGGGGTTCATAATGATCCATGAAAGTCATATGGGGCATTGGAAGTTCAAAAATCCTTGTGCAATCTCAAACCCTAATTTTGGTCATTAGTGCTTAAGGAGGTGTCTTGAGCTGATCAACCCTAGTGCAGTCTTGAGTCAAGGATATCTTGTGAGTAAATTCTTGATAAATGAAAGGGAAAATTTTGGGGTAAAATAGTGTTTATGCTTTTATATTTTGTTTATTAATTCAATGCTACTTAAATTTTATATGGTGTTTATGTTTTTATATTGTGTTTATTAATTCAATGCTACTTGAATTTTATATGGTGTTTATGTTTTTATATTATGTTTATTAATTCAATGATACTTGAATTTTATATGGTGTTTATGTTTTTATTTAATATTACAAGTCATATGGCTACCAATGAGGAAAAATCACATCCCGTTTCTAATAATGATGGAAACGAAAGAGATGTTAATGAAATAGGTACTAGTAATTCATATTGTGTTTATGTTTTTATATGGTATTTATGTTACTTGAATTTTATATGGTGTTTATGTTCTTTAATATTACAGGTAAAATGGCTTCTACTAATAATGGGAAAGAATCAACTCGTGATGTGGAGAATGATATTAGACGAGGTATAACAATTATGAAGTCAATCATTCGTGCAAGAGACAAAGGTATCAAATTTGACGTACGTTGGAATGAAGACAAACAACTAACTGAGCCTGACGGTTCAATGTTAATAAGTTACATTGGTTCCATTGTGAAGAGAGAAGTTCCAATCACTTGTGATGATTGGAGAAGACGTGAGTTGAAACTCGTTAAAGAAAAATTATGGATTGAAATACATGTGTCAGATGTGATGTTTTTCATTTTTTTTGCCGCTTATGTCTTTAAATTACTAACGCTTTTTATATTGTTTTTTTTGTAGAAGTATTTTAATATTGATGATGATCGAAAATCATATTGTCTTTAATTGGCCGGAAAAAGACTAAGAGGGTTTCGATCTTTTTTGACAAATAAATTTCTTAGAAGAGGAGAAAAGTCAAGAAACATCTCTTCCAGAACATGTTCTGTGGAAGGCTGACCGGGTGGGTAAGGATGGAGTTGTTAAGGAAGATGTGCAACAAATTTATGAGCAATGTGTAAGTATATCAATATTCCTTTAATTAAATATCGAGCTTATTAAAATAAAGAAATTATGAGTTTAATCACCACTAACTTATTTCACTGTGCATATGAATTTCAGGAGAGTTTATCTCAATCTTTAACTCAAGCTGAAGACCATGATTGCAGGAGCATACTTAGTCAGGTATTAAATGTTCCTGAGTATACCGGTCGTGTGAGGGGTAAGGGATTCAGAGTGACTCAAACATATTTGGGTAACCATCCAAAGAGGAAAGGTCATAGCAATAAAGAAGTGATGGAAGAGTTAGAAAAATTAAAAGCTAAAGTCTGTGAGCTGGAAAAGGACAAAGAAAAATACATGTCAGAAAGGCAAGGTCCAGGGTTCAAGGATAATAGTGACAAAGATAGTACCAATTGTGTTTTCCAATAGAAAATTTCTGAGGTAATATGTATTATTATCAATTAGCACAATTTTTTAATTGACATATATACACATTAACAATTTCATATTTATTATTGTATTTAGGGAATTTCACCTTGTCAGTTATATTTATCGTCACTGACTTATTGCATGGTTGGCAAGGGAAAAGTGCATAACACCTTGGGAGAAGTACTTCACCATAAATCGCTCCCTGCTAGATTTATAAAAGTATCAGTTGATATTTCTTTAAAGAGGGATGCGCCATTACCTTTGCCTGACGATATTTCAGATGCAACATTGCTAGGAGAGGCAATAGGATCGTATGTTGCATGGCCGTCAAACCTCATTTGCATAGATGAGGAGGTATGTTTTAAACCATTATGAACCTTTGAGTATTCAAATTTTTTACGACCATTTAACGTACATTTTTTTCATGGTAATGTTAGACTCCAACAAAATCCAAATCAAAAGATAAGGGGATTAAGAAGCAAATCGAGTCAGTTGCATCAAAAAAAGAGGTATAACATAATTATATGATATTTATGCATAGAATGATCTTATACTTCACCTAACTAATTAAATGATATTTAGATGCATGCTAAAGAGACTGAGCAAGTTAGTAGGGGTAAGAAGACCGCGGCTAGCAAAAAACCGACTTCTCAGTATAGGTCGTGCCTTCAGATATATATAGGTATAACAAATATTCCAATTGGTGGTACTCATCTTATACCTATGAAGGCGGAAATTTTTGGTTATGAATACATGGAAGAAATTGGTAGAGAATATATTGATCAAGTTTTACAACATTCTACTTTAGGCCTCAGTGTTATCGATACATACATCAGGTATACTCCGATCAACTTTGTTTAATTAAATGAATAATTTATTTACTCATTTCAATGAATATAGTCTAATTTTTATGATGTTTTTATTTAAGGTTTTTGTAGGACAAATTGATGTGCCCGTGTGGATTGGAAGAAAGATTCACTTTCTTAGCTCCCAACACCGTCAATGCATGATTAATTGTAACAAAACCAGATAATGTCATATTGTATGTACTCGGTTTATTTATGGTCAGCAAAGATGCAAAAAAGTTGTTCTTTTTACCATATAATACTGGCAACGGGTTATATTTTCATCCTAACTTCATATATTATAATTTTTCAATTTTTGACGTTGTGTAGAAACTTTCCATCAAACATTTGTTTAATTTTACAGTGGACATTGGTTGTTGCTTGCGATTAATACTGTTAGAGAGATTGTATACTATCTGGATTCGTTATACAATGATTGGACAACATACCCATATTTGAAGAAGACGATTGATACGTAAGTGAGATTGTTCTAAATGTTCGTGTGTATATTTATTCATCTATGTGATATTGTTCTAAATAGTCGTTTATATTTTATTATATCATTTTACAAGTTTTTCAATCACAAAGAGGTATTGAAGTACCAAAGAGTAGAGCCAACAACATTACGTGGATCAGAGTGCATGTATATTTTCACAATTTTGATTATATTATATGTTGATACTTGATAAAACAAGTTAAGGGGTATATCCTGATATATATCTTCATTTTATTTCCATGTGTAGTGTCCTCGTCAGCGTAATGGTATAAATTACGGTTATTTCATGTTGAGGTTTATGAAAGAAACACTTCTTTTGGACCGAATAGAGATTCCATCCACGGTATGAATTTCTAACTTATGAATTATTTTAATATTTATCATAAAACGGCATAGTGTTTTAACTAAATCACATACTATGTTATTTTACTATGTAGTACTTTGACAAATTCAATTGTGCTCATTACTCAAAAGATCAATTGGATGAACTTATAGAGGAATGGTGTCAATTCATTATGGAGTTGAGAATTTTATAAGGTATATTGTCTTTCTTTCATTGATGAGAATTTTGAGTATAAATTTTGAGTTTTAAGTATTAATTGGAATAAATTTTTGTTTTATCAAGGTATGAATTTCGATCTTTTGGTTTTATTTCAGGTTATAGGTACATATGTAGAAGATAGAGCTAACAAGTTCTTTGTTGTTGTTTTTTAGAAATTCTTGAAGATAGTAATATGTAGATTAAACATCAATTTAGAATTTTTAGAATTTTTAAGTTGTATCATCAATTTTCAAGTTGTTGTATATATCATCATATATATATATATATATATATATATATATATATATATATATATATATATATATATATATATATATATATATATATATATATATATATATATATATATAGAGAGAGAGAGAGAGAGAGAGAGAGAGAGATTTTTTGTATATTCAAATTTGATGCATATATATTGGATCGAAGCTATCAAATCTGGTGCAAAATATGGTGAAAACTTGGTGCAAAGTGTGGTGAAAACCTGGTGCAAAAAATGGAGAAAATATTTGACAGCGCTTAAGGAGAAAATATGTCTAAAATTAAAAAAAAAATTGTTAACATTAGACAGCGCTTAAGGAGAAAAACGTTGTCTAATGTAGGGAGAAAACGCTGCCTAAGGTGGGGAACAGACAACGCTTTTAAGAAAAGTGTTGTCTAAAGCAGGGAGAAAGCGCTACCTAAAATGGGAAAGCGTTGCCTAAGGTGGAGAACAGACAACGGTTTTAAAGAAAAGCATTGTCTAAAGAGATGCAAGAAGCGCTGTCTAAAGTGTTGTCTAAAATGAGAAAGCGCTGCTAAAGGTGTACTTACCAAAGCGCTCTCTGAAGTAAAAGCGATGCTAAAGGTGTTTATAAGAAATGGCTCTTAAAGTAAAAGCGCTGCTAAAGGGGACATATAGCAGCGCTTTCACATTAATCCAAAGCGATGCCTTTTCTTATAGCAGCGCTAGTTTAGGCAGCGCTTTAAAGTGTTGTCTATGGCCAAAAAAAGTGTTGTCTATGCGCTTGTTTGACATAGTGCCTAGCTCTTATGGACCATTATTTTGGATATAACTCCCTCATTGCACTTATAACCCTCCTTATGTTGGTGTTTTTTTTTTTCTAATAGACTTTGGTGCTTTTGTTGAGATAGTTGGCTTTTGAAAAACGACTATCAACTATGAGTTATAATTTATGAAATTTTGTTCCTCAAGGAAAAGATGTCGAACGCGATGTTGGAACAAGTGGGCTAACAAATTATTAGTATGGCAACAAAACTTTATACAATATGATAGAACAAAAAAAGTAGAAAATAACACAATCAATTGGTAATCCAATTTGGTGAAACCACACCTACATTTGGAGGGTTGAGTCCACAATCCAAGAAAGGAAATTTACTATTAGTAGCTTAGTACAATTAGTCTTATAAGCAACGACACACTTATGTTGTTCAATGCCTCTTCCTAACATTATACAATGGCTTTCTGTTTAGGACTCTTCTTAAATATGAGACACCCTGCCACTTTCTTCTCAAAAACCAACATGTTAGTATTTGGATTACAATCACTAAAATCTATTGATCAACCCCAATCAAAACTAAAAGTGATGTTAAATTTTACAACTCAACTAGATAAACCTACTATGTCAAGTTACTAAAACTTAGCGGTGTACATAAAACAACAAGAACTCATTATAAACCTAGCACTTTAAAATCTTCAATGTGAATGCTTGAATTTTAATGCAGGTTGTGAGATCATTATATAGCATAATAATTCTGGGATTTTCTTCGTGGATATTTAATTTGATTTCATCCAAAATTGATGCAGCATCTGTTGGATATTATTTGTTACTTAAATCTCTCTAACAAGGTATAATTTGTTTCAATTTTAATTCAAATTTAAATCTCCATTTAAATCTGAATTAATCTTCATTTAGAGGTAAAACAAATCACCTAATAATATTTTTAAGTAAATAACAATAAAATATTTAACAAATATTTTTGCACAACATACTCCAAAAGTAGTCTGGCCTGTTGAGCAAAGGCTCAGACGTCGTACCACATGTTGTGTCATCGTATCCAGCATGTGTCCCTTCTGCAGTTCCATATAACTTAAGCAAGCTATATCAACTTGAACATTTTGAACACTTCTTCATGTTGTTGTTTTACAAAAATGCAGTCAATCCAAAGGACCAATTTACAAAAGAACTTCAATTTATGTAGGTTTTATATTAGGTGAGAATATATCACACTATCCTATAAAAATGTAAGACTTCAAAAGATTTATGTTAGAACAATTTTTTTTATATAAAAAAAGATGACTAAGGCCCTGTTAAAAATCTCTTTAATAAAAAAGGTCATGTCATTGTTAATAGAAAAATAGTTTTATCAGACAAACTACTTCTTTTGTTAATATTATTTTTATATTTTATTTTATACTTTATATTTATTATGGTGTGGAAAATAAGATTGATGATGTGTTGATGCGAAGCTCTTCGATACGGTTGTGCAAGTCTTAGGTACGGTGTAGTGGGAGTTGTTGGGGTTTGTTGAAAATATACATGTTGAATAAGTTCCACATCTCTTAGTTTTGTAAAGGAAAAGAGAGTCCAAGACTATATAAAGGATTAAAGTTCTTCGTTACAAGATGCATCAATCAAAAGCACTTTAAGTTTGTATTTGATTTTTCTTGTAGTCTTATACTCTTGTGTTATAGTGTTGTGAGATGTAGTTAAATATTTACTTTGGGGTGTGGGTGTACCGGGGGCCTGGGGTAGTTAAGAGTATATTTTATGTTGTAACTATTTTCACATAGTGTTATTCTCTGGTTGTCGTTTGACAAAGATCGTGGTCTCTGGTTTTGAAGTTTCCTCGTTAAGTTCTTGTGTTGTTATTGTGTTCTTATTTTTCTCTATGCATTTGTTTTTAGGCAAAATACTCATTTTGATCCCTTAATTATACCCTTGGATTCAAATTGATCTATTAATTTTTTTTGTCACTTTGGTCCCTTAACTTTCAAAACGTTTCATTTTAGTCCTTTTTGTCTAATTAGCAATGGAAAAACTTTGAAATCCGTCACTTAATCTGCCACTAATTGTACAAAAAGGACTAAAATGCAACATTTTGAAAGTTAAGGGACCAAAGTGACACGGAAAAAATTAAGGGACCAATCTGAATCTAATGGTATAGTTAAGGGACCAAAATGAGTATTTTTTCTTATTTTTAAGACAACTAGTATCATAGTTTTTAGTATGCTCTTTGGTTGCAGCTTTGTCTAATTTTCTACATTAGAAAGAAATGATGGTGTTGTGAAACAGTTATTGTGTCGCAGCCACAAGTTTCATTGTGCAGTTTGGGCTAGATAAAATTGATAGAAGAATTGTTTTTAACCGGTGAAAAGTTCAAGTAAAAAATGTGTTATACAATAAATATTGCACAAGGTGCACTATGCAATTACGTCGTTGGTTGAAGAGCTTCCTGCCAACATAGAAGTTGCACCATAAATTTTCAACCTGGTTTTCAAATGGGAAAATTCTTTGAGTGGTGTAGCTTCAAGTGACTATACTCTTTTTGGTGGATTATGTTAGTTCTCTTTGAACTATGATTGTCAGTGAAGACAATGTGAAAAATTCTTTGATTGGTATAGCTTCAAGTGACTATACTATGGTAGAGTATGATAGTTCTCTTTGAACTATGATTTTCAGTGAAGACAATGTGAAAATTGTTGGAGTAGTGTAGCTTCAAATGACTATACTCTTTACAGGTGGTGTGATTGATGGTGAAGACAATGAAAGCTAATGTATTATTTTCAATCAAGATGGAGATTGTTGGATTTGGTTGAAAATATACATGTTGAAGAAGTTCCACATCGCTTATTTTTTAAATAAAAAGGGAGTCCGAGATTATATAAATGATTCAAATTATTTGTTACAAGGTGCACTATCAAAAACCCTTTAAATTTGTATTTGATTTTATTTGTTCTCTTATACTCTAGTGTTAGAGTGTTGTGAAATATAGTTAAATATTTATTTTGCGGTGTAGGTGTACTGAGGTCTGAGGTAGTTGAGGGAATATTATGTGTTGTAATAATTTTTATTTAGTGTTATTCTCTCGTTATCGTTTGACAATATCGTAGTCTCTAGTTTTAAGTTTCCACGTTAAATTCTTGTGTTGTTATTGTGTTCATCTTTTTTTATGCATTTTTTTCTAACAGTGATGCTTGCAAGGTTAGCTTTCTAACGCTTAACTCAATGAGGTTAAGGATGTGTAACTTTGCAATAATGAATCTAATTGTATTTGTTATGGCGCATAATTGAGCTTATATATAGTTGGCGGTTAAAATTGACCCTAGTGAGCATGGTGTGGATTATGGGTGATCTCTGGATTGAAACCAACGACTTAAGATAAGCAAGCGACTTAAGATAAGCAAGCGACTTGAATTTTGCTTGCGTCCTCCTAGCGAGAGTTCATTTATTCATCAACTTGATACGATAGTGTATTAAATGGCGTCTTTCTTTATCAAGTCGGCCTTATTTAACCTTTGATCAACCCGAAACAAAATTAATTTATTAATTTATTAATTTTTTACTAATTTAAGTTTATTAATCTACATTAACATTTACACGGTTAAAACTATTACTACAAATTAGAATTTAAACAATATACTATAGATAGCTAGATTCCTAAAATGTCATGTTAAATGTTAAAATTTAGTTTAATTTTATTGGTATATTAACTCATTATTTATTTAAACATAAAAAAAAAAATTAATTGTCTAAAAACATTCATATAAAACAAAATTTTAAGTAGATTAATAAATTATAATAGACTTTCAGAAAAAGAATGATCAAACCTAAAAATAACTTATTAACACTTATAAATCACTCATCAAAGAGATCCTTAGATGATAGATGAGAGAGGTTTTCCATTCTCTTTAAAACTAAGGTTTCTTGATATGGATGGGTATCGACTCCCTTCTTGTAGGGGTTTCTTCTTTGATAATGGGGCTTCTCTCCTCTGACATGGAGGCTCTCCTCTCCTTTATGGAGCTCCCTCCCCCACTATGAGGTTTTCTCTGTTCCTTCCCATCTCGATGAATCATTCATCTCTGATGGATCTTCGCCTTACTCCAACTCCAACCTTCATCATGATTTCAATCCTCTCTTCCAATAACTACTGAGATGTTGCAACGCCGAAACCTTCTTCGATAACCATCAGACCAAAATTGCTCAAACATGGAAAACGGCCTACTCCAGAGCCTCCGCCATTAAAAGATCCAAAATTTCTAAGATATTGTGTTTGTGATTTTGTTATTGTTATTATTTTGTTCTCTATTTTGTCTTTGTTGTGTGTGTTGGTGTTCTTATGTTTAGCTTATTTTAAGTTTTCTCTCAAGTTGTTTGAAGAAATGCCCCCAAAGAAATTTGGATGAAGAAAACATGTTGATGATCGAGAATCTAATAGCAGTGGTTGCAAATCAAACTTTCTTTCCCACTCAACAAACTATTCCTTCACAGATGGTGAGTTTAATCAATCTCGAGAGCTCGTATAATCGAACTGTGTGATCCAAAATTAAAGAAATAATCTGTAACTGGATAGATTTAAATATTGTGGCTCCTAAACTCACAAGAATTTTGTTTGGTTGTTTGGGTTAAGGAATTGGATTGGTAATACTCCAGTGGTTTCTAACTTCTTTATGTTTATTGATGTCCAAATCTTGATTGACTTAATTATTACTATTTTTTTTAGAATGCTGATGAAAAATACCTTAACACAATGCCTTTCTCTATGTTTGTACCTTCACTTTGTTATCTAATGAATGAACGGTGTTGTTTAGTGTAAAAATAAAAATAAAAGAGATCCTTACATCAATTAAACACACAACTTTTCAGTGTGAGTGAATTTCTTACGAACTAAAAAGTCTATGTTAGTTGACCAAAGAAAATTTAGAACTTAAAATGTGTTTGTTTCGGTGTTAAAAATTTTTTTTATAGGAATTGAGACTAAAAATAAGTATTCCTTTGTTAGGTAGATAGAAAAGAAAAAAAAAATATCTTAGAATAAATAATACCTAAGAATATTACTCATAAAATTTTAAACAATTTTTATTCATATGTCAAAGAGTGAGAATCATATATTCTCATGAGAATAAAAAATAATCAAATATAACTACTTATTTTCGTATTATTTCAAGACATTATTTTACATTTTAAAATCTTTAAAATTATATATAAAATAAAATTTAAAAATATTTCTAAAAACCTTAATTATTTACTAAACAAATGGATGGGAATAAACCTATGGGCATTAACATTCTTAAAAATAAAATTCCTTGATTGTAATTTAAATTTGTCAAACAAAGGCACAATTATAAAATCTAGTTTGATTTTATCTATTTTCACCCTAAAACAAAAAATTACCACGATAAAGCTAAAAATAAAGTGTGGACTGAACACGTTTTATAAAACTTTTGCGCCGTCATTTCTGGTTTCAACTTTCAACTGTGAAATGTACATATGTTCCAACTTGTAAAATTTGAGAATCTACATTTACCTAGTAGACTGAAGCTTTGTACTTGTACTCAATGCCCTACATTTTAGACTAGCTATGTAAAGTTCCTATCACACGATGAGGTATAAAAACGAGAAAAGATGCCAAAATTGTTGGTTGAATGCCCAATTGACACTTACAATACTTGGCCGATGTTAATGTTCATCGCAATTCACATTCTATAATATATCTATCTAAATCTAAAATATATGAAACATCTCAATTTCATTTTTTTCTCTATGCGTCACGATCCACATGCCTATTGTAAAATATTATAAATTAATATACTAAGCTAGTATACTTAATTATTTAAAGAAAAATATTTGTTCAACAAATTGACAAACAATATGTTAGTGTGTCACTTTTTAGTGAAGAAAAATATTTGTTCAACAAATTGACAAACAATATGTTAGTGTGTCACTTTTTAGTGCGGAAGAAAATGAGAAAATAAGAAAATAAGGATTTTATTATTGAATTAAATTGTAAAAATTTAATTATAAATTATGATTATTTATATATATTTAATTTGTATATTAGATAGGTTAATAAGTTATATTTAGATTTAGGTATGGATTATACAACTTGAATTATATTTAATATTATATTTAATATTTCAAGACATTCTTTATAATTTAAGTTATTGAATCTATGCTAGTGATAAGTGTAAATTGTAGTTATTTTTGTATATACTTTTAATTGCACTTATCGACTATTTATTATTAATATTGGTTGAATAAATCTGATTTTTTGTGTAAATACGTTTAGTTTGTGTTTATTTGTATTTTTGTGTACATAGTGTACAGTTTGATGTTTTTACATTATTTTATAGGTATTTGTTGTACATTTGGAGCATCGAGGAATAAGATGTCAACGACACAGCTCCGGATGCGTGTTTTCGGAATAAAAGATCAGTTTCAAGAGATTTGTCGAACGACAATTCAGTAACACTAATCTCTGTGGAGATGATACGATATAACATATATCACCCTTAAATAAATACTTACTTTTATTTGCCGCTTTACCGCTTCAGCAAAATAGCATCGTTGTCGGGGATTGGTGTTTATTGGATTGCATTGTGATAATTTCTTTGTTTTTGAGTTTTGTAATTAATGTATATGTTGTATAGAAATTGTGCGTAAACTTGTTTACGTTTATTTGTGAATTTATTTGTTTATGTTTACCACATTTGTACATATTTTCTATACTTGTGAATTTCTTATATCATTGTTTGTTTCTTTTTACGTTTGCTTGTGTGTTGGTTAGAAATAATCGGATGGAAGCAACTTGGAGGAACATTCTTAAATAACAGACGTCGAACTTATGACGTAAAACAAGCATGTTTTTATTTTTTTTTCATTTTGTTTAGTTTAGGTAGTGTTATGCAATTGTCTAAATAAATTTAAATCAGACCAGCTCTAAAATTTTAAATATTCACTTTTAGATTTGTTTAGATAATTTTTACTCATTCTTTTAGTATATTCATATTAGTTGTTTTATGTTGTTATTCTTTGTGGTTTTTCGTAAGTTTGTCGTATTCAGCTTGTGGAAGTGTGTATAAATGTTGTTTAGATGTGTAAATGAGAGTAGTGTAGGGGATGAGTGGAGGTTGTTGTACTGCACCAGTTGTTCTGTTTCTGCATCTGGTGTAGTGCGCTTAGCGCAGTTAAGTCTGCTTAGCGCACTCTGCTATGATGCGTCAGTGAACTCTTTTTATTTCAGTTGACTCTCATTTTCCCCACTTTCACCAAGGCTCTAGCGTAGTAAATAATAATATTACTATTTTCTAATAATTTTCGTTTGTTGTTTGGACTCAATTTTGGTCTGGTAACTTGAAGAATTTTGAGGTCATTTTTCGATCTTAATTGATTCAACTTGTGGATGTGTGATAATGATAGTTTTGAAGTTAGTACATGTCAGGTACTCATTTATCGCTTTCTATAGTATAACATATTTAGGAAACTTATCATTTGTATAATTATTATACCATTCATTCTTTTTGCATTACTTGTTTTTGATTGAATCGCTTTAGTTCCCTTTTTATCTCAATTGTGAAGAAGTTTTCCATTGTTCATATATGGTGGAGGCCACATTCTTGTTTTAACTGGATTTTGTTATGTTTAATCTTTTGTTTGTGTTGATTGTATGAAAGCATAAAGTGATCAAGACATTTTGTTTGATTTTGAGCACAACTAACTAACCAAATAGTCGATTCACCTTGTGAGTGTGTGATTATTAGTAACCTCTTTGAGCATTTTTGTCAATGTCCATGCTGTTTTTGAACTAAATGCTTGTCTATGAGTATTTGGTTTTTCTTTTTTGATGGATGTTGATTCTTTGTTTTCTTGAACCCTCAACTAAGACTTATAGTTTGAATTTTTACCTTACTTTAGAAAGTAAGAAGTATTCACTTTAATGTTAGTTGAATTCAAGTTATGGAGATGAATGTTTATGTGCTTATGTTGTGATTGCTTTGAGATTGTAAAAGAAAAGAAAATAAATAAAAAATAAGAAATAAAGAAAAATAAAGAAAAATTTTGAAAAAACTTTGAAAAAGAAAAACAAAAAGAGTATGAAATAATGTTGTGTTTATAAGTATTGTGATTGATTTGTGAAATTTGGGATTATGAAGAAAGTTTATTGAAATTTTGTGTTTGAACTTTTGTGAGTTGATCACTCCCTTAGATTTAGGCAAGTTTTTGTTTCAATTAGCTTTAGGAATTACCCCTTGTTTGTTAACCAAGCCACATCACAACCTTGAAAAGCACTTGTGACTCTTGCATTTATATTTTCAATATGAGTTTTTGGATGAATGCATAATTTAGTCTTTTATTTGCAAGATTGTTGGATGAGTGTTAAAGTCCTCACCTTTGTGTGTTCTTCATCTACCGATGAATTTTTACTCGGCGTGATTCATGATTAAGCTTGTTTTGTTTTATAATGTTTAGTATGATTTTTGTACTTAGGATTCGTTTCATTTTCATGTTGTCGTTGTAGGATTGTGGTAAGTATTTATCTTACGTGTGAGTTTTTGTTTGAACCATACATTTGTTTTTTATTTTAAAAACTCGTTGATTCATGAGTCTTTGGTTGATTACATTTGTTTTTTGAATTGTTTGGCCTTGTTTGAGGACAAACAAGTTCAAGTTGGGGAGAGTTTGATAAGTGCAAATTGTAGCTATTTTTGTATATATTTTTTGTTGTACTTATTGACTCTTTGTTTTTAATATTGGTTGAATAAACCCGATTTTTGTGTAAATACGTTTAGTTTGTGTTAGTTGTGTTTTTGTGTATATAGTATACCGTTTGATGTTTTTCCATTCTTTTATAGGTATTTGTTACACATTTGGAGCATCGACATAGCTCCAGATGCGTGTTTTCGCAATAAAAGACCAGTTTCGAGAGATTTGTTGAACTAAAATTCAGTAACACTAATCCCTGTGGAGACGACACGATATAACATATATCCCCCTTAAATAAATACTTACTTTTGCTTGCCTCTTTACCGCTTCAGCCGCTAGTCATAGTCGATCTAAACTATTCCTAATTTCTTTCTTAAATTCATGAATCTATCGATCTTCAATCCTTTGGTGAAAATTTAGGTCAACCGTGCTTCACTTGAGCAATGTCTTACTTCAAATTCACCTAGATTTACCTTTTCCCTTAGGAAGTGAAATCTAGTTTCGATATGCATACTTCTTCCATGCAAAACTGGATTCTTTGCAAGATTAATGGTTGATTTGTTGTCGATTTGTAACACTGGAGGTTTCTTCACTTCGACCTCAATCTCTTCCAACACATATCTAATCCAAATTGCTTGACACGTAGCATATGATCCTGTTATATATTAAACCTCCCACAATGGCAATGCCACCGCGGGTTGCTTTCTCGAGCACCATGAGATTGAGGCACCAAATACTTAAAATAAATAACGAGTAATACTTCTTCGATCTTCCTCATCTCCACACCAAACATCTGAAAAGCAAGTAATTATGGCTTCTTTTCTTTCAGAATCTTGTCGAAATAGAATTCCATTGTTTATCAATCCTTTTAAGTATCTCAAGATTCTTCTTGCAACCTTCATGTATGACACCCTTGGTTAACTCGTGTATTTGCTTATTAATCCGACTGCAAAACCTATATCAGGTTGACTGTTGTTCATATACCTCTAAGATCCCATAATTTGTTTGAACAAAGCAGTATCCACTTTGTCTTCCCCATGCTTCTCCAACTTCAAATTTGGTTCGACAGGCGAAGAAGCAGGAGTCGAATCATCCATCATGAATCTCTTTAGTATCACTTGACATACTTCTTTTGATGTAGCATCATTCCTTGTTCCGATATTTGAAATTCCATGCCTAGGAAATAAGACAATTTTCCATATCTAACACTTCAAATCCCTCGTTGTGAGCTCTTTGAACTTCGACAAGTTCTCTAAGCTATTTACAATTACCAGTAAGTCATCGACATATAAGCATATGATCATTATATTTTGTTCCACAACCTGAACATAGACTTCATACTCAGATTTGCATTTAACAAATCTCAATTCGACTAATGCCGTAGGTGCCTGCTTGAGACCATAGAGTGCTTTGTGCAACTTATACACCTTACTCACTTCCTTATGAATCACAAACCCTAGAGGTTGTGTGACATAGACCTCTTCGACTAAAGGACCATTTAGAAATGTTGATTTAACATCTAAATTAAATGTTGACCAACCTTGCTTGCATGCCAAGGCTACCGCTAGTCGAATAGTCTCCAATCTTGCTACTGGAGCAAATACTTCATAGTAGTTGAGTCATGTTCTATGAAGAAATACTCGAGCTACCAATCTTGCCTTATGTCTTGCTATCGACCCATTAGTATTTTGTGTTAACTTGAACACCTATTTCACTTTTATAGCTTTTGTGTGTGGTGGCAATTTGACTAACTCCCATGTGTTATTTCTTTCGATTACCTATAACTCTTCGACCATAGCTGACTTCAATTGTTTGTTCTTTAAAGTCTCGTTATAGTTGATTAGTTCAGCACCTACAAGTAAAGCAAAATGAACTAATTCTCCTTTTAGTTTTACTTCATAGTCTTGAAGTCTTGTTGGATGAACTCTAATTATTTTAGGTCTTTGGCTTGTGCTAGGCACACCCTCTTAGACTTCAACTGTGTCGGAAATATAAGCAACTGCCTGGACTTCAACTGGAACATCAGTAATTTCTTCGGCTTTGAATTCATCAGTTTCTTTGTTGAAACCATAACTCATCAATGGCTTGTTAATTGCATCATTAGAATTCCAATCCCAAGCATAATTTTCATGAATCACAGTGTCTCAACTTATCATAATTTTCTCATTGATTGGATTGAGTAGCATGTATGCACCAGTTTTATGATATCCTACCAGAATCACAGATTCATTCTCGTCATCTTCCTTCTTCTTACATCAGAAACATGCTTATAACACATAGAGCCAAACAAATTCAGATGACTCATAGATGGTCATTTTCCACTACACACTTATTTAGGAACCTTGTTCTTCAATTTCTTGGTAGGCACCTGTTCAGAATATAAATTATAGTCGAACCAACTTTACCCTATAAGGATTTTGGAAAATTCTTCTACTTCAGCATGCATCTCGACATATCCAATATGGTTATGTTTCTTCTTTCTGCAATTTTATTATGTTGAGGTGTATAGGGAGTAATTACCTCATGATCGACACCATGTTCTGCACAAAAATCTTTAAACATCTTGGATGTTTATTCGCTACCTCCATTTGTTCGCAGAACTTTGATTTTATTCTCACTCTGGTTTTCGAAAAGTATCTTGAATCTCTTAAAGATTTCAAATACTTTGTCTTTTTGCTTGATCACATATATCCAGAGCTTTCAATTATACTCATCGGCAAGCGTAAAAATATACAAGTTTCCACCTATGCTTTGCTCTTCGGACGGGCCACATACATCTGAATGTACAACTTCAAGTATGCAGGAGGAACTCATTGGCATGGTTGAAATGAAAGAATTTATGGATTACTTTCTGACTAAACAACCTTCACAGAGTTTGTCGGGTATCTCAAGACTTGGTATACCAATTACCATATCTTGAGTAATCAGTTAATTTAGTAATCAAAAGTTCAGGTGACCAAACCTTAAATTCCATATCCAACGAGCCCAATTACCATATCTTGAGTAATATCATTTGTACCTTTTGCTTGCAACGAGCTATTATCAGTAACTTTGACCTTGCTCTTCTTTGACTCATCGAAATATTCTAGCCATTCTTTTTGACTAGTCATGTAATTCAAGCAGCCAGAGTCGAGGAACCAAATCTTGGATTAGATATGGTTATTAGCAACTGCAGCTATAACCACCATATTATATGAATCTTGACGTGCAAGGTTTTCTCCTTTGTCCTTGCTTTTTGTTAATCCCTTGTCTTCACTATACTAATAATGCTTGGCCAAAGGACCACACTTTTCATAGTTATAACACTACACGCCTTTTTATCTTCTTTGTGTTTCTGGTAGGAATTTCTTTCTCCTCTTTTTGAGGATTCAAAAGCCATATCATTGACCTTATTCTTGTGGGGATTCAACAAAGTCTTCTTGCCCTGAGTCTTGTCAAAATTATATTTGAATTTGTTGGAACCACCATTCTTTTTCCATGAATGAGCTTGCAGTGCTTGTATCGAGTCTTGAACTGCTTTCCTTTCGACAATCCTAATCTTATGTGCTTCCAACGAACCAACCAAATCTTCCAGTTTTAGGGTTTCAAGTTGGTTAGATTCTTGAATAGATATGATAAAGTGATCAAAGTGAGAGGTCAACGTACGCATTAACTTCTCAACTATCATCTTATCAATAAGAGTTTTACCACAACCCTCTCATGAGATGGATGAGTTTTTGTACCTTCGACACATAGCCTCTAATTGTTTCGTCTTCACCCATCGATAACAATTCATATTGTTGTTGCAAGGTTTGCAACCTGAAAACCTTGAATTTCTCACCTCCTTCATAGTATTTGACAAGAATATTTTGTGCCTCTTTCGCCGATTCAACATGAGAAAATTTATCGAATCTACCTGTAATATGGTGGGAGAACTGACTTTACTGGTTTTGCATTTTATCGCATATGTTGCGGTTAGCAAGAGTCGCCACCGACTTTTCTTTTATCCAACAAAGGAAAGGGTGAAAATAACAGGAAAGACCTTTCGAGATTATTTTTTGAGTAAAGGGGGTAGGTTATGGAAAGGGAAGGTGTTAGCACCCTTTCCATCCATAGTTATCTACGGGCTCTTAGTTGCTAGATCGCTTTGAAAATGCTTTTTTGTGTAAGTGTGTTTTGAAGATATTTTGAAAAGATGTCGTAGTGCGACGAACATTGTAATGTTTCTCGTTTCGGAGAGAACGTATACAAAGTGTTTTTTGTCTTTGAAAATATTTAGAAAAGAGTTTGTGTATGTGTGAAAAAAATTGTTTTTGATTATTTTTATGAGCAAGCAAACTAGGAGCTATCTACCTACTCGAAAGGTTTGTTATTTTCCTTTTTTCCTTTAGACAGTGCTATCCTACTATTAGTGAGTAGGTATCTGTTGTACACCAAAATTTTCTCTCCCATTTTCACACAAGACATACTCCTATAGGTCCTTGATTGCTCAAGGTTGACCAAGAATTGATCAGACAAATTCTTCTCCTAAGCATTGGCCTTCCAACTAAGGTTTCATTTTTCACCAAGATGTGTGAGCTCAAAAGGTCTCAAATGTCTTCCATGGTCCTAATATGTCTTCAAGATTATCAATGACAAATTTCATACCTTGCACTACAAGTTTGCTCAGTCAATTACTCAAATGCTTGAAAATCAACTGTACTAGGTCAAAAGTCAATTATGGTCTATATACAGTCAAACTTCAAGATTTTTGGTCAACATCAAAATTTTGAAGATATATCCATCATTTGATCAAGGGTTGATCATGATCCCTCAAGAAATTCTCCTAATTCATCAAAAGTCAAGAATTGCTAATTAGGGTTTCTATAGGAAAAGTCAACCAAACTTTGACTAGGCATAACTTTCTCATACATCATCCATTTTTCCCAACCAAAGCTTATTTTGAATATAATCTAATTCCCTACAACTTCTCTTCATCCCTCAATTCTAAGAAATGCACCATTTGAAAGATACAAGCTTATACATTACAGGTTATTTTCAGAAACTCAACAAAAGGCACTTTTTGTCAAGACCATTTACATCAAGATAAAATCTTCAAATTCAAAATTGATCAAAATAGGAATTGAAGTAGACATCTTGGGATTTCCAAAAAGTTCAATATCATCATCATGAGATAAAAATTGAGAAAGTTATGGCTTTCCCAAGTTGGGAAAATTTGGGAATTTTCAAGAATTATGCATTGAGCAAACTTGAAGTTTTAGGTCAATGGCTTAATTTATTGGACTTCAAACTTCTTCCTAAGCCAATAGAGGACCTCTAAAATTATTCTTGCCATGCCTTGCATTTTCTAACTATTTTATTCATATTTGTTTTAATTTATTTCAAATAAATATAAAATAATTGGAAATGGGCTTTGACCTTTGGGTTGATGTTTTCGACAGCCTAGGCCCATAAAATTTAGTGCAAGCAATGTCCACATTCATTCAAATTCAAAAAGGACAAGATTCTATGTCTTTGGCAAAGTTACAAAACATCATTCAAGGCTTTAAACACACATGTTTATGGTTGTTATTACCTTTGTTCTCTTGTCTCCTCCCTCCTCTCTATATAAAGGACACATTAGCAAGCTTCAAGACACATGATATACAGCCTGGAAAATCTCTACAAATTTTGCAAAAAATATCAAAGTTGTAAAATTCGCATTTTAGGTTCCAGTCTTCATCAGTCCAAACAAAAGATCCAAATACATTCCTGGAAGCTCCCTGAAGCTTTTTCAATCATTACCAAGCCCTGAAACATCAGAAAACGCCTCCGTAAGCTCTATTTTTATATTTTCTAACTTGTTTTGTGCAGATTCGATGCATTACATGGCCACAAGTGTACCAAACACCATCGGATCTAGCCTTCAAATCATAAGGGGTCTAGATCTAAAGGCTTCAATTTTAGATCCACCATGCGCCCTCAAGGCCTCATCTCACCTGATCCAGCGTGGCCTGGGCTTAACATTCACTTGGGCCTAGCAAAATTCAATTTCAGCACCCCCCAGTTTCTAATTATCCTGGCCCATTTCGCATTATTTTTGTCACTTTGCTTTATATATTTTTTTTAATTTTTTTTCTTCATTTATTTAATTAGTATAATGTAATAATAAATTAGAACTTAGGACTTAATTTATGTTTAATTATTTTCTTTAAATAATAAAAAAAACTAAAAAAGAATTTAGACTATTTTTCTTGATTAATTTTATTTTCTAAATAGATTTTTAGGTTATTTACTTTCTTAAATCAAAATATAAGCAAAAATATTTTCTTACTAGGTTGTTAGACGTATTTTCAACTTCCGCACGCATTATTTATTTTTGCAATTTCTATTCATTATTGTACCTGTATACTGGATGTAATAAACTAATTAGGATTTTTACCGCTTTCTTTATTTTTTTTCTTCCCCCAATTTTTGTACATTGTAAACCCCCTCCCTGAAACCATGTAATAGCGTAGGGTTTTATCTTCGCACTTTACATTTTTCTGTATAATATAACTGCTAGTAACTAGGATTACATGGCAATACTGAAAACAAAAAACGTTAGCAAACTTAACAAAAAGACAAAAATAACTGAACATAACACACTTGCACATATACACCTCTAGGGTACCCCACTTTGGTTGTCTTCAGAAATAAAACAGTCACGAGGCAGGAACACTATAGCAAAGACCCATAAATCAAAAGATCATAGTCCCTCGATGACCCTACAGTTTCCTTCTCGATAAATGATATACTCCTTAAACAAAATTGCTAAAGCGTCTCCACAAGTTGCCTTCGTGACTGTAACGTCCCTTTCGAATGTCCCTAATACATCCAACGATAGGGATACCTACTCACTAATAGTAGGATAGCACCGTCTAAAGGATAGGAGGAAAAGAACGACCCATTTCGAGTATAAAAGCATATAGCTATTAGAAGTTTGCTCAAAAAAAACATTTTGCACTTACACAAATACTACTTTTCAAAAGCAATTTTCAAAACATCTGCTTTGTTAACACTCTTGAGGACTGATACAAGAGTTAAACGCAAAGCAAACTTCCGCACTAAGGAATTTTCCGAACATTTTTAAAACACACAAAGCACAAAGGTATTTCAAAACGAGCAAGCCTCTAAGAGCCCGTAGAAAATTATGGATGGAAAGGGTGCTAACACCTTCCCTTTCCATAATCTATCCCCCTTACTCAGAAAACTCTTGAAACGGTCTTTTTCTGTTCTTTTCACCCTTTCCTTAATTTGGATAAAAGAAAAGTCGGTGGAGACTCTTGCTTACCGCAACATTTGCAAACATAAATGCAAAACCAGTATTAAAGAGTCGGTTCTGCCACCATATCACAGAACTGGCGACTCTGCCGAGGAATACAAAAAGTGGGGTTACCTTAGAGTTAGTTCATTATTTAACTGCTTTGTATGCTTTGATTGCTTTACTTTTGAGGGATTTGTTTGGGTTACTATAGATCCTACACTCGGATTTGAGGCACCTTTCAGGTAAGTAGCAATAGATTGTGGAAACTGTGCGGGGTATATCGACACGGTTGAAGCGATAACTACGTTGATGTGACATTTTTATTGGTATCGGTAGCCCTTGAGTAATCAAGGAGAATACGGGGCCTCTGCATGGTGTCATAAAGCATCAACTGACCTTATAACCTTTAATTGACCAACTTGGCCATTAGGAAGTAGTGAGATAGTCGTCTTTGGTGTAGTCCTAAGTCAGTTGATACTCGATACTACACTCATTGAGATTTGACTCTCGAGTTTTGTTTGGTGGCAAGTCAATTGTCGATCGGAACGAAACATGTGGGAAAGATCAGTGATATTGAGATCCCTTAGAACCCGGCTACTATTACTAGGACAGGTTAAGCCAACTAAATTTCAAGAGGGTACTTACCTACAAACCCCATGCAAGCCTAAACCTAAAGCTGCTTGTGTGATTTGTTTGCTTTCAACTTGAGCTACTTGCAGGGTTTTTATCTAACAACATGATCTCCTTGCCGGATTTGTTTACAGTCATTATCCAGTAACTTGGACTTCTTAGACTCACTTGTCTTCATCACCTTACACTTTTACTTAACGCATATCATACACATAATAACATCATGCCACAACATTTCCTTAACCATTTCAAGGATCTCAAGGGTTTGTGATGTAGGTTATGATGAATTAGACGTCTAGCAAGGGGCAAGGGGATTTATTTCCCTCTAGCAAATGTCGTCAAAATAATAAAACTCAACAACTTGAGTCAGGGGCTATGACCCACTTGATATGGTGAGCTTGACTCTCGTAGAAGGACACTCAATGATTCGAAGTTCTTCAATCAAAGCTGCAAATTTCAACTTCTGACATTTTCTTGTTTACCCCGTGAGATCCTTGAAAACATTGCATGCATGTCATTTCATAACAGGTCTTCCAGTACAGGTTTCTCATCTTTTCCCTGTTTATTTCAGCAAAATAAATGGCCCTTGAACAAACAGTAGAAGACCTTCAAGCTCAAAACGCTCAGTTCCAACAAATGTTCATGGCTTTAGCCCAGGGGCAGGAAGAACCGAAAGCTCTCGTCATCAAAGAGAAGAAGAAGAAGGCAAAGAAACCGGATGGCATATTGAATATGGGAAAAAGACTCAGAGGACCGGTTAAACTAGCTCTAGATCTCACAACTCCATCAAGCGAAGGGGATAATCATGAAGAAGTCAACAACCCTGAGGCTGATGAAGAAGAAGCTATTACTTTGAGGAACAATATCCTCCTGCTGATGATAAATCAAAACAGCTAGAGGATCGTCTCAATGCTATGGAGATTCAGCAGGTACCTGATTAGACTTTGAAGAGTTAGGGTTGGTTCTTGGAGTGGTCATCCCACCAAAGTTCAATGTTCCCACATTTTCTATGTATGGAAGTGTCTCCTGCCCTAAGTTGCACTTAAGGTCCTGTGTTAGGAAGATCCAGCCTCACACTGCTGACCAGAAGTTATGGGTCCATTTCTTCCAAGAAAGTTTAGCTGGCACACAATTGGAGTGGTTCTATCAGCTAGAAAGAACAGACATTCATACCTGGGAAGACTTGGTTGCTGCTTTCTACAAGCAGTACCAATACAATGCTGACCTCGCTCCAACTCGTACACAACTTCAAAGCATGTCTATGGGTTCTAGCAAAGGTTTTAAGGAATATGCCCAAAAATGGAGGGATCTAGCTGGCAGGGTACAACCTCCTTTGAATGATCGGGAAATGGTAGACATGTTCATGGGCACTCTGACATGCCCGTTCTTTAATCTGCTGATTGGGAGTTCCTTATTCGGGTTCACAGAGATGGTTCTGACTGGAAAAAGGATCGAAAGTGGTATCAAGAGTGGGTAGATCTCGATGGTTGCATCTTCTAATGCTGAGAAGAATCCATTTGCTGGTAAGAGGGAAGTCAATGCTGTGTATGGCCAGAAGGGTCATAATAGGGAAGATTACCACCAATCTGTAAGAGCAGTGGTGGTCTCTAATTTGGCACGCGCACAACGACCATAACAACGGGGTAATCAGCGAAGGCAAGACGAGCCTAAGAGACAGTTTACCAAGATTAACATGTCGTTGTCTCAAGCATTACAACATATGTTGAGGATGAATTTGATTACATTGATAGGACCTCATCCAAACCCTAAGACTTCTTCTCCTAACTACAATCCTGATGCAAGGTGTGCCTATCATTCTGGCAGTCCTGGGCATGATGCTAACGATTGTTGGGCACTGAAATACAAGATTCAAAATATGATTGACGCCAAGGAGATTGAGTTCGACCCTCCTGAGACTCCCAACGTGAAAACTGCTCCCATTCCAAATCATGGCCAGGATTGAGAGCATTTTTGTTCATTTGAATTCTCAAGTTGTATTTTCTTTGTTTGTTCAAACAAATATTGTCATGTCAAACTTTGTTATTTCATTAATGCATTGCACATGTTTGTCTTGAATTAATTTGTTTTCATTATGCTTAAATTGCTTTCTTACTTCCTTTTTGTGATATTAAACTCTTAATTAAAAGCTCTAAGCCTTTAGAGTGAGGATGACGAGAATGATACCACAATCTCTATAATATGCTTTTGAATAGACCTCGCTGACGATGTACATCCGTTATTTCAAATCCTAAATAGTGGAGTTATAAGGTAGATAATCCCTTAATCATAACCTGGGGCAGGGTAGTTTTCTCAGTTAATTCAGATGTGCATTCAGTCGCAAGCTTTCCATTCATACACGAAAAATAATGTAGAAGATGCTCTCCAAAAGATGGTGATGGTTCCACATAATCATTAAGAACAGGCAGTCATTATCTCTCAAAATAAAAGCCCATTAAGTCAAAACCTATGAAGGAGACTTAAGAAAAAAATGGGGGCATCCCGCTGGTTGTAATCACAAAAGAAACAGTTCAGGCAAAAGACAGAGATAGCAAAATCAAAAAAGAAAGAGGTCCTATAAATCCTCAACAAAAATAAAAGGTCACAAAAATGACTGCCTTCTCAAACAAACGTTCAATTTCTGAACCATCACCGGAATATCGGGGCCAGCATTCCAGAACTCAACTGGGATTCGAAATGCACAATTAACTGAGCATAGGACTGAAGAACATCACGAAGAATGGGTGGGTACAAATAAATTTTGAGCCTTTATCATTTGTTTCTTAAACCCTGAACCAGGCCACGTTACAACCCTTAAAAGTCCCAGCTGAAGCATGGGTTAGTTTGAGAGCATACTGTTACAAAGGTATCTTGACTCTTGTAAGTTTTGTTATAAATCATGAGTTCACATTCTTGAAAATTTTGTTTTACTACAAAAAACACATTTAAAAAAAAAAATTCAAGACAGACATGAGCTTTGCATTCTTTAAATGACATTGTTTGCATATGGTTAATTGTTCAAATGGCAGAGAAATTCACACAACGAATATTCAGTAAGCGGAGACCCCCTCAATAGACAGAATCACCTCAGACGAAAAAAACATTCCCAATAATAAGCCTTTCATAATAAAGGAGCATGACATGGTGTCTAATTAATTTGGGGGCAGTCAAGCCAATATGCAAAGAATCTCTCCAAAAATGCTGAATAGCCAGGGGCAGATCTCCATCTGAATCACTCGGGGGCTGTTAAATTGATCAGGGATTCCAGCAGAAAATCACTGTGAAATTTGAATCTTTGGTAGCACCAAATTGCTTGTTTATGCCAGTAGTATCAGATGGTGTCAACATCATGTCTTTGAATCCTTCCATAACAATTCTTAGAAAATATACCTAGGAAATTCAAGACTATCAGAAACTTGATCAAACATCAGGTGTACTGGGTTTATCCTGAAGCATCCCCACACAGGCTCCCACATATGAAAGGGCACATGCGATCACATAAACATTTTCTGGCATTTATAGACGGTGACAACTCTCCACATCCTATGAACACGGACATAGTCAGAAAATTAATACGCATAAAAAAGACCCGCTAGGTTAACAGGCCTAGGTAAAAATTAGGGGTATATACAAAAAAATGTACACCTGGCAAGTTGAAAACCTAAAAAGGAAGTCCAGGCAAAAGTTAGGGATTAAAAATGTATGACTATGTCCCGTCGTCTTGTTATTTGTTTATCAGTAGAAGACTTATCATCCTGGTCAACATTTACCAAGCACCCCAGGAGTTGGGATGACACTCAAACCATCCACAAAGTCTTCGCAGGTACTTTCTCCAGCAGGTATAAAGGCAGGGGCATCTTACTA
This sequence comes from Vicia faba, assembly GCA_948472305.1. Taxonomy (NCBI): domain Eukaryota; kingdom Viridiplantae; phylum Streptophyta; class Magnoliopsida; order Fabales; family Fabaceae; genus Vicia; species Vicia faba. The sequence goes on along the minus strand of OX451739.1, from coordinate 419,747,607 downwards.
AAAAGTCTCCGCCATATCCTCAGCTTACAACCTAGTGATGTCAGGTGTTCTTGTATCCCTGGAAGAACAGGAATTTCTAACTACTGCTCCGATATCATGTTTTCCCCAGTAAAGTCGTCAAACTTATCAGGATTTCACAAAATGCTCAGGCAGTGCACATAGCTTTCCTTCCCCAACAAAGTTTATTTCTCTAACAACAGAAGATCATCTCCCAGCAGTTCAGCTTCAACAAAATTTGAAGACCTACATTCTTCATCGCCAGCTGCAATCAGGGATTTATTTTCCCTAATTCAATAGCGCTGCAATAGAACAACTGATACATTTACATATTGCATTCATACATCATTCTACAAACGTCATAACAACTGCAGTACAAATGCATACATCCCAATCTCATTTATTTTGAGAACACCATTACACAATGCATTTCATACATCATGACATTGCATACAGCTAACGCTTTACCTTTTCAGGAAAGATCAATCAATAGATATTTATCATCAACAATTTTCAACAGGTCCATGATTAGCTCCTGAAACAAAACAGAGTAATTATTTGTGCAATCAAATACAGCTTTACACGGGCTCATCATGAAGCAATCTTACACGGGTTTCTTCTGACTTCCAAATACATCTTTACACGGGCTCAACATGAAGCAATCTTACACGGGTTTCTTCTGACTTCTAAATACAGCTTTACACGGGCTCATCATGAAGCAATCTTACACGGGTTTCTTCTGACTTCCAAATACAGCTTTACACGGGCTCATCATGAAGCAATCTTACACGTGTTTCTTCTGACTTCCAAATATAGCTTTACACGGGCTCAACATGAAGCAATCTTACACGGGTTTCTTCTGACTTCCAAATACAGCTTTACACGGGCACAACATGAAGCAATCTTACACGGGTTTCTTCTGATTTCCAAATACAGCTTTACACGGGCTCATCATGAAGCAATCTTACATGGGTTTCCTCTGACTTCCAAATACAACTTTACACAGGCTCATCATGAAGAAATCTTACACGGGTTTCTTCTGACTTCCAAATACAGCTTTACACGGGCTCATCATGAAGCAATCTTACATGGGTTTCTTCTGACTTCCAAATACAACTTTACACGGGCTCAACATGAAGCAATCTTACACGGGTTTCTTCTGACTTCCAAATACAGCTTTACACGGACTCATCATGAAGCAATCTTACACGAGTTTCTTATGACTTCCAAATACAGGTTTACACGGGCTCATCATGAAGCCATCTTACATGGGTTTCTTCTGACTTCCAAATAGAACTTTATATGGGCTCTTCATGAAGCAATCTTACACGGGTTTCTTCTGACTTCCAAATACAGCTTTATACGGGCTCTTCATGGAGCAATCTTACACGGGTTTCTTCTGACTTCCAAATACAGCTTTATACGGGCTCTTCATGAAGCAATCTTACACGGGTTTCTTGTAACTTCCAAATATAGCTTTATACGGGCTCTTCATGAAGTAATCTTACACGGGTTCCTTCTCCCTCCTTCTGAAGTTTTACACAGACTCATCCTGAAGCAACCCTACCCAGGTTCCTTCTCACAATCTCCAGATGTAATTTTACACAGACTCATCCTGAGGCAACCCTACTCAGGTTCCTTCTCTTGAATTTCCAGATGCAGTTTTACACGGACTCATCCTGAAGCAACCCTTCCCAGGTTCCTTCTCACAATCTCCAAATGCAGTTTTACACGGTTCATCCTGAGGCAACCCTACCCAGGTTCCTTATCTTGAATTTCCAGATGTAGTTTTACACAAACTCATCCTAAGGCAACCCTACCCAGGTTCCTTCTCTTGAATTTCCAGATGCAGTTTTACACGGACTCATCCTGAAGCAACCCTACCCAGGTTCCTTCTCACAATCTCCAGGTTCAGTTTTACACGAACTCATCCTGAGGCAAACCTACCTAGGTTCCTTCTCTTGAATTTCCAGATGCAGTTTTACATGGACTCATCCTGAGGCAACCCTACCCAGGTTGCTTCTCACAATTTCCAGATGCAGTTTTACACGGACTCATCCTGAGGTAATCCTACCCAGGTTCCTTCTTACAATTTTCAGATGCAGTTTTACACGAACTCATCCTGAGGCAATCTTACCCAGGTTCCTTCTCACAATTTCCAGATGCAGTTTTACAGACTCATCCTGAGGCAACCCTACCCAGGTTCCTTCTCGTGAATTTCCAGATGCAGTTTTACACGGACTCATCCTGAGACAACCTTACCCAAGTCCCTTCTCACAATTTCCAGATGCAGTTTTACACAGACTCATCCTGAAGCTGCCCTACCCAGGCTCCCTCTCATATATCTCCTAAAACAGCCCTACCCACGTTCCTTCTCATACACTTCCAGACGAAGTCTTACCCTGACTCATCCTGAAACAGCTCTACATAGGTTTCTTCTGATACATTTCCAGATAGCAATTAATTTCATTCTCCCTAGTAAATTACTGCGAAGCCTAGATTTCAACCAGAAAATAGCAAACTTTCATCTCTCCAATCCAGAGATAACTCCTCAGTAGAGCCATGGACAACTGAAGTTCCTAGACTCTATTCCCCACGGAGTTTTCCTCAAACAGGAAAACAACAGAAATCAACATCCCCCAGTGGACTCCTCCTCAGACAACAGGAACAGGAATCCTCAAAAAGAGACCTCTTATGAAGTCAGCATCTACTCTGGATGGCATCTTTAAGCCCGTCTCCGACGACTCTCTGTCATATTCTCTGGATGGCGTCTTTAAGCTCATCTCTGACGAATTTCAGTCATCTTCTCCAAAAGGCATTTGTAAGCCTATTCCCGACGTCATCAACCATCAGTATTACTTCATGCGAGTGCAAATTTCTGGGCACTCTAGTGTTCAATCATATTCCACCTTCAAATCACGAAAGGCAGACAAGCCAATCTAAATCCTTAGGTTTAAGAAGATTGAATTGGGGCAGCTGTTGTACCCCAAAATTTTCTCTCTCATTTTCACACAAGACATACTCCTATAGGTCCTCGATTGCTCAAGGTTGACCAAGAATTGATCAGACAAATTCTCCTCCTAAGCATTGACCTTCCAACTAGGGTTTCATTTTTCACTAAGATATGTGAGCTCCAAAGGCCTCAAATGTCTTCCATGGTCCTAATATGTCTTCAAGATTATCCATGACAAATTTCATACCTTGCACTACAAGTTTGCTCAATCAATTGCTCAAATGCTTGAAAATCAATTGTACTAGGTCAAAAGTCAACTATGGTCTATATACAGTCAAACTTCAAGATTTTTGGTCAACATCAACATTTTGAAGTGATACCCATCATATTATCAAGGGTTGATCATGATCCCCCAAGAAATGCTCCTAATTCATTAAAAGTCAAGAATTGCTAATTAGGGTTTCTATAGGAAAAGTCAACCAAACTTTGACCAGGCATAACTTTCTCATACTTCATCCATTTTTTCCCCAACCAAAGCTCATTTTTAAGAGAATCCAATTCCCTACAACTTCTATTCATCCCTCAAGTCCAGGAAATTCACCATTTGAAAGATACAAGCTTATACATTACAAGTCATTTTCAAAAAGTCAACAAAAGGCACTTTTGTCAAGACCATTTACATCAAGATAAAATCTTCAAATGCAAAATTGATCAAAATAGGGAATTAAGTAGATATCTTGGGCTTTCCAAAAAGTATAAGATCATCATCATGAGATAAAAATTGAGAAAGTTATGGCTTGCTCAAGTTAGGAAAATTTGGGAATTTTCAAGAATTATGCATTGAGCAAACTTGAATTTTTAGGTCAATGGCTTAATTTCTTGGACTTAAAACATCTTCCTAAGCCTATAGATGACCTCTAAAATTATTCTTGCCATGCCTTGAATTTTCTAACTATTTTATTCATATTTATTTTAATTTATTTCAAATAAATATAAAATAAAATGTATAAAATAATTGGAAATGGGCTTTGAGCTTTGGGTTGATGTTTTGGACAGCCTAGGCCCATAAAATTTCATGCAGGCAATGTCCATATTCATTCAAATTCAAAAAGGACAAGATTCCATGTCTTTGGCAAAGTTACAAAATATCATTCATGGCTTTAAAAATACATGTTTATGGTTGTTATTACCTTTGTTCTCTTGTCTCCTCCCTCCTCTATATATAAAGGACACATTAGCAAGTTTCAAGACACATGATATACAGCCTGGAAAAGCTCTACAAATTTTGCAAAAAATATCAAAGTTGTAAAATTCGCATTTTAGGTTCCAGCCTTCCTCAGTCCAAACAAAAGATCCAAATACATTCCTGGAGGCTCCCTGAAGCTTTTGCAATCATTACCAAGCCCTGAAACATCATAAAACGCCTCAGTAAGCTCTATTTTTATATTTTCTAACTTGTTTCATGCAGATTCGATGCATTACATGGTCAGAAGTGTACCAAACACCATCAGATCTAGCCTTCAAATCATAAGGGGTCTAGATCTAAAGGCTTCAATTTTAGATCCACCATGCGCCCTCAAGGCCTCATCTCACCTGATTCAGCGTGGGCTGGGCTTAACATTCACTTGGGCCTAACAAAATTCAATTTCAGCACCCCCCCCAATTTCTAATTATCCTGGCCCATTTCGCATTGTTTTTGTCACTTTGCTTTATATTTTTTTATTTTAATTTGTTTTCTTCATTTATTTAATTAGTATAATGTAATAATAAAATCACAAAAAATATAGTTTTAGTTTTTTTAATTAAATTAATTTTGTGAATTAATTAATAACTATTTTAACTATTTTTCTTTAATTAATAATAAATTAGAACTTAGGACTTAATTTATGTTTAATTATCTTCTTTAAATAATAATAAAAAACTAAAAAAGAATTTAGACTATTTTTATTGATTAATTTTATTTTATAAATAAATTTTTAGGTTATTTACTTTCTTAAATAAAAAAATAAGCAAAAATTTCTTAGAAGGTTGTTAGACGTATTTTCAACTTCCGCGCGCATTATTTATTTTTGTAATTTCTATTCATTATTGTACCTGTATACTGGATGTAATAAACTAATTAGGATTTTTACCGCTTTCTTTATTTTTTTTTCTTCCCCCAATTTTTGTACATTATAAACCCCCTCCATGAAGCCATGTAATAGTGTATGGTTTTATCTTTGCACTTTACATTTTTGTGTATAATATAACTGCTAGTAACTAGGATTACATGGCAAGACTGAAAACAAAAAACGTTAGCAAACTTAACAAAAAGACAAAAATAACTTAACATAACACACTTGCACATATACACCTCCAGGGTATCCCACTTTGGTTGCCTTCAAAAATAAAACAGTTACGAGGCAGGAACGCTTTAGCAAAGACCCATAAATCAAAAGATCATAGTCCCTCGATGACCCTACAGTTACCTTCTCGGTAAATGATCTAGTCGCTAAACAAAATTGCTAAAGCGTCTCCACAAGTTGCCTTCGTGACTGTAACGTCCCTTTCGAATGTCCCTAATACATCCAACGATAGGGCTACCTACTCATTAATAGTAGGATAGTACCGTCTAAAGGGTATGAGGAAAAGAACGACCATTTTCGAGTATAAAAGTAGATAGCTGTTAGAAGTTTGCTCAAAAAAACATTTTGCACTTACACAAATACTACTTTTCAAAATCAATTTTCAAAACATCTGCTTTGTTAACACTCTTGAGGACTGATACAAGAGTTAAATGCAAAGCAAATTGCCGCACTAAGGCATTTTCTAAACATTTTCAAAACACATAAAGCACAAAGGTATTTTAAAACGAGCAAACCTCTAAGATCCCATAGAAAACTACGGATGAAAAGGGTGCTAACACCTTCCCTTTCCATAATCTACCCCCCCTTACTCAGAAAACTCTTGAAAAGGTCTTTTCTGTTCTTTTCATCCTTTCCTTAATTTGGATAAAAGAAAAGTCGGTGGAAACTCTTACTTACCACAATGTTTGCAAACACGAATGTAAAACCAGTATTAAATAGTCGGTTCTGCCACCGTATCACAGTAGCCCTATCGTTGGATTTTTGAGGGACGGACGAGGGTCATCGTATAGTCACGAAAGCAACTAGTAAGATACTTTAGTAATTACCTTAATTTTTTAAGATCATATACCGAGGAAAAGTCGAAAGGATAATCGAGGGACTTATGATCTTTAAACCAAAGGGTCACCACTAAAATCTCTTACGTTCAAGAGTCGTGACTTTTTATTCCGAAGGCAACAAGTGGAGGTACCTTAGAGGTGCGCGTGTGTCAGTGTGTTGTATTTCAGTTATTTATCTTCGGATGTTAGGTTTGCTAGTGTTTGCTTTTAGTCTTTTCATACAAGCCTATTAGCATTCATCTAACAGTTAATATTAGTATGAAAATAAAGATGCGGGAATTTAAATCTACACTATTACAAGGCTTCGGGGTGGGGGAATTACAAACCAAAACAGGGGAAAGAAAAGTGTAAAAGTCTTAATTAAAACTATTACATCCTTTATACAGTTACATAATTATGAAAAATAATGTGAATAAATAAATAGACGCGCGGGGGAAGAAAGAAAGAAAAATGAAAGAATGTAGAAAAAATGTAAGAAAAATTTCTAAAATATAAAAGAAATGTTTTTGTTGTTTTTATTTGTTTTAGGAAAATATTTAAATTAAATTAAGAAAAAGAAAACCTAATTTTAATTGATTAATTAAATTTTTTTTAAAAAGTGATTACAAATGATTAATTAAAATTAATTTAATTATAGAAAATATAAGTCTAATTATTTTTTGTGATTTTGATTTTATGATTTTTAGGGAAAATAAATTAATTGAAATAAAAGAAAACAAAAAACAAAAGAAAAAGATAAAAAATTAAATTGGGCCAAGCTGCAAAGCAAGTAATTAGGGGGATGCATAGATTTGAAATCTCCTAAGCTCAATAACATTGGCCTAGGCGTTGTAGCAAGACATGGGGGAGAAACACCATCTTCTCCGATGATGTATTTTTTGAAAACCTGCAAAACAAAAAAAAACAGCTCGAATCCTTGGACCTAAATCGCATGCTGCGAGTTCAAATATGGCATTAGTTTGGCCTGAAATGGCCTGTAGAGTGAGATTCGAAACTCAATGGTTCTTGAGCCCTAACAATGGCATTTTAGTGTTTCTGCACCAAACCTTACATGTGACACATTAGATCCATTCTAAGTATTGATAACAACATAGATGTATGCATATAATTACTTTAAATCACACCATTAGAGAGTTCAAGGAATTAAAACCTTACCAACTCGGTATGATCATATGTGGGAGTTTTGGACGTGGAAGGGCTTGGTTGTCGGCCTGGTTCAATTTCTGGGAGCCTCAGGGATATGATTTGATCACTGTTTTGGACTGATCACGTCTGAGAATGCATTTATGAATTTTGCAACTTTGAGAATTTTTTCTTGAGAATTTTGTGAAGCTTTCTTTGTAATGCTTTTTCCCTTTAGGCTTGCAATGTTGTGTATTTATAGAGGAGTAGGAGGCTAGATTAATATGGTAAAGAATTACACCATTAAAGCCACCAACATGGCAATGAATCACACTATTAAACCATGGTTTAAAACAAAAATCAAGTTTTTAAAAGTTTCCAAACTTCATGATCTCTTTCCGTTTTCGTTTTCTGCATGAACCTAGTCATTTGTGATGTACCTTGCACGAATTTGGGCCTCTTGAATGATCCAAATGAAGCCCACTTAAGCCTTGATCCATTTGTTTGATATTTCACACTTACAACAATCTTTTGTAAGTATCTATAAATTGCAAAGTATCTACAATATATGCACACTTATATTTGATCATGTTATTTGGCTTAATGTGTAGTTAACAAAAGAGAATAGTTCTGAAACATCTCTTCCGAAACATGTTTTGTGGAAGGAAGCCCGTGTGTGTAAGGATGGAGATGTTAAAGAAAATGTTCAACAAATTTTCGAGAGATGTGTAAGTATAACATTATTTATTTAATTACATCATTCTTTTATTTATTTAATTACATTATTCTTTTATTAACATATCATTCTTTAATTACAATATTCATATGAATTTCAAGAGACTCTTTCTCAGTCTATACCTCCAGATGAAGATAATGATTGCAGGAGAATACTTAGTCGAGCATTAGATATTCATGAGTAGTCTGGTCGGGTGAGGGGTAAGGGATTTGGGATCACTCCAACATCCTTGAAGAAAAAATCAAAGATAAAAGCTCCTAGCAATAAAGAACTTCAGGAAAAGTTGGAAAAGTTACATAAAGAAGTTTATGAGCTAAGAAAGGAAAAAGAAATAGATCAAGCTACAAGTTTTAAAGATAATAGTGACAAAGGTAGTATCAATGGTAACTTTGGACCGAATATTCTCGAGGTAATTATATACCATATTTATTAATTATATAACCATATTTATTAATTATATAACCATATTTATTAATGGTTATAAGGCATTTCCCGGTGTCAACTCTATTTGTCGTCACCGACTTATCAGATGGTTGGCAAGGGAAAAGTTCATAATACTTCGGGAGAAATGCTTCACCATAAACTGATCCCAAATGGATTTTTAAAAGTATCGGTTGATGTTGTTTTAGAGGGGGGTGCGTTGTTACCACTACCTGACGATGTGGCGGATGCAACATTGGTGGCAGATGCAATAGGATCATTTGTTGCATGGCCGTCAAGCCTCGTTTGCGTAGATGATGAGGTATGCTTAAAACCGTTTATTATTCAAATTTTTTAAGGAAATTTTACTTACATTTTATTTACATGGTAATGTTAGACTCCAACAAAATCCATTCCAAAAGATAAGGGGATTAGGCGGGAAACTGAGTCAGCTGCATCAATTGAGGTACAACACAATTATATGACATTTATGCTATGAAAAATGCTAATCTGTGATTTTATACTTCACCTAACTAATTATATGATAATTAGATTCATGCTAAAGAGATTGCACAAATCAGTAGGGGTAAGGCGCCTGAAATTAGCAATATTTCCACACACAAAAAGAATTTTTCTAAGAAGACCGTGGCTAGCAAAAAAACTACTGCTTAGTTCAGATTGTGCCTTCGGACATATTTAGGAATAACAGATATTATGGATGGTGGTACCCGCCTTATACCTATGAGTGCATACATCTTTGGTTTTGAATACCTGGAAGCAATTGGTAGAGAGGATATGGAGTAAGTTTTTAGACATTTGGAATTAGGCCTCGGTGTCATTGGTACATACATCAGGTATACTCTGATCAACTTTGTTTAATTAGATGAACAATTTATTTCCTTATTTCAATGAATACAGTATAATATTAATGATGTTTTAATTTAAGGTTTATGTATGACAATATTGTGCGCCCGCGTGGATTAGAAGCAAGATTTGACTTATTAGCTCCTAACACTTCCAATTCAGGGTTAATCGTAACAAGACCAGATGATGTCATAACATATGTACTCGGTTTATTCGTGGTTATCAAAGATACTGAAAAGCTGTTCTTTTTACCATATAATACTGGCAACGGGTTAAATTTTCATCCTAACTTGATCTATTATAATTTTCCATTTTTGGCCATTGTTTAATCTTTGTTTAATCTTACCATGGACACTGGTTATTGGTTGCGATTAATCCTGTAAGAGATACTGTGTATTATCTGGATTCATTATACAATGATTGGTCAACATATCCAGATTTGAAGAAGATGATTGACACGTAAATTTTTCGCTCCCAAAGATATATATATCTGGATTTGTGTTTATGTTTATGTTTCTATGTGATATTGTTCTAAACAGTCGTTTATATTATAGCGTTCTACTAGCTTTTCACTTCCAAAGAGATATTCACGTGCCAACAAGTAGAGCCAACAACGTTACATGGATCAGAGTGGAGGTATATTTTCACAAAGAGATATTCAGTTTTGATTACATTAGTGATGATAATTGATAAAACAATTTAAGGGGTATATCCTGATATATATTCATTTTTTTTATGTGTAGTGTGCTCACCAGCGTAACGGTATAGATTGCGGCTATTTCATGTTGAGGTTTATAAAAGAAACTATTCTTTTGGATCGATTAGAGATTCCATCCACGTTATAGATTTCTAACTTAGGACTTACATACTATTTTCATATTTTGTGTTTCTCATAAAATGACATATTGTTTGAACTAAATCACATACTATGTTATATTATTATACATGTAGTACTTTGAGGAATTCAATTGTGCACATTACTCAAAAGATCAATTGGATGAACTTAAGGAGGAATGGTGTCAATTCATTATCGGGTTGAGAATTTTATAAGCTAAGGTATATTGTCTTATTTTCTTTGATGAGAACTTTCTAGTTTTGAGTATAAATTAAATTCGAATAAAGTGCAACATTAATATTATCATGTAATGAATTTCGATCATTTGGTTTTTTTTCCAGGTTTATAGGTGCATGTGTAGAAGATAAAGCTAAGATATTCATGTTGTTGTTGTTTTATGAGAATTCTCGAAGATAGTAAGATGTAGATGTAACATCAATTTTGAATTTTATGATTTTCAACTTGTAGAATTTTACCTTGTATCATAAATTCTGTAGAAGTTGTTGTATATATCATTAATTTATATATATGTGGAATTTTTACATATGCATATTTTATTGGAATGAAGCTACCAAATATGGTGCATAATATGGTGAAAACATGGTTCAAATATGGTTAAAATCTGATTAAAATGCATTATATATATTGGACAGCGCTTTTGTAAGTCAAAATAGGTATTTTATTAAAAAAATCATGATCAATAGACAGCGCTTTAAGAGAAAAGCGCTGTAAAAAGTAAAAAAAAAGCGTTGTCTAAAGTGGGGGAATAGACAACGCTTTTAAAGAAAAACACTGTCTAAAGCCTAACTTTAAAAATAACATAAAGCGCTATCTAAAGCAAAAGTGTTGCTAAAGGCGTATATAAAAAAGTGTTGTCTATTTTAAAGTGTTGTCTAAAGGGGGTGCATAAGAAAGCGCTTTTAATGTAAAAGTGCTGCCTAAAGTGGGCATAAAACAACGCTTTTTACATTGAAAAAAAGCGTTGTCTTTACTTTTAGCAGTGCTGCTTTAGGCAGCGCTTTTAAGCGCTGTTAAAAGCAAAAAAAAGTTGTCTAATTTCTTATTTGGCGTAGTGGGATGAGAGTTTACTATATTAATTGTAACTATCTGAACTAGTTTATAACAAAGTCCTCCTCATTAAATTTTGTTCTTTAATCATATGTCTCCCCCAAACTCAATATCCACCGAATTTTGAAGATTATCCCTTCAACTACTCTTTAACTTATGAGATCAAAATTTATTTTTCTCAAGCATTTCAGCAATTAAATATCATCATAAGTCATAACTGAAAGACTTGAATAATATTTGAATACAAAAGATAAAGTGAATCATTAAAATAATATAATAATAAAATAAAAAATTGTATTGTTAAATAAATTATATATATATATATATATATATATATATATATATATATATATATATATATATATATATATATATATATATATATATATATATATATATATATATATATATATATATATATATATATATATATATATATATATATATATATATATATATATTAATCGCATTATTTAGATAAACTCGTGCAAAATCATGTTTTATTGTGAGTATGTTCTCACCTTATTAAGGATTGTCAATAAACTTTATGATGATCAAACGGGATCATAAATGAATATGGCCTACATTTGTGAGTATCGTCTTGTAAATTTAAGACTTTGCCATGTAATTTGTTAAAGTGAAAATGTCTAGTAATTTTGATTGAGTTGGTTGAAACAACAAGTTGCAAAAGCAATTTATATTGCATAAATTTAATTCGGTCAGAATTATAAAAGATGTAGTGTGGAATTGTTCGTGCGAACTATTATGGTTAGTCAAAAGAAAAACACAGTTTGGCCGAAGAATTGCATACTTGTGATGGTAAATATATTGTCTGACTAGACATGTTATTAATGTTTGATCATTGCGTGAGAGTATCACTTAAAGTTAATTCTTGCAATCAATGATTGATAATTAATGGCGTGTTTGATACTATCTTGATTTTAAAATGAGTGTCGTTTAAAGTTTTTGCACACAGATTAAGGAATGTAATAATATCATCTTAAAACATTACATTTTTACTAAATTAACCTTATTCATGTCTTGAAAGTATAAGATATATTAATAATTAAAGAACACGACTGAAAAAATAGTAATCATTTCTATATTAAAAAGTGAGAATGTCACTAATTTTGAAACATAAGGAGTATCTTGTTTGAGTCCTTTAATTTTCAAGTAAGTATGCATGATTGTATAATAATTTATTGACATATAACTAATAAAGTTGTCTGAATGTAAATCTTGCAAATACTTATTTGATTGCATTCACACATATAATGGTAAATATGTGACGATTGTAAGAGTTTATTATTTATAAAATATTAATTATTTGTGTTTGATCATTCAATAAAAATACTTGTTGGAGAGTCTGAGAAACGCCAAAAGTGCTAATGAACTAAACATTCACGATCTAAGAGATTTTGATAGCACATATTCACCAAAAACGTTAAGGTCATGAAAGCATGGGTTCTTTCTCTTATATATCTAATATTTCCTCCATTTCTAATTGATGTGGGACTCACACTTGAATTCAACCCACATCATTAGTCTTAATTCGTACTAGAATACCACTTCAACACCCTTATCGAGTCTAATCATGGGTATGATACTAATTATTGGAAAAAAATTAACAATTAATTATACAATACATGCTCAAATGCAAAGATTAAAACTGAAATTATAATTTAAGGCGGAAGCGAAAGAAACACGTGAACATGTGTACATGTAATCTTGAAATATACGACATAATAATTTATTAAGGATTATAGGAATACCAGGATGGATCCAATGAGATACCTTTCTAAAAAAATCAACCATAATTTTAAAAAGCTAAAATGTATAAACAGGTGATTGACAATTGTACTTATGGATCTTCGTCAATCAATATTCTTGACCTACGCCTATCCCAGGGGATGCAACTGCACCCTCCTCATTTTTCAAATCATGTCTAAAAAGTCTGTATTATTTTCCTTTGAACCCCGTCAATTTATCAATTTGGACTCAACTTAAAAAATTTATTGTTTTTTCTGTCTAATATTGCTTTATGTGACCATGAACCTATCTTTGTTTTCTTATACTAGCTTGTGAACCTATTTTTATTTTATTAGATTGTTATTAATCCATGGTCAGGAGGAGGCTACTCCACCACTGTAATGGAGTAGAGTTGCACAAAATTTATGACACATGTTGTGCGTAGTAAATAACTCTAAATGTATACAATTTTATATTTGTATTTGACTTAAGATATTTTAAAATTCAAATTATTTCAAAATTTTAAAATTGAGATATTTTCTCTCTATTTCATATTATGTAGTAATTTTTATTTAAATTATAAAAATTTAAATTTAAAATTGATTTTTCTTCTAAAAATAACTAATTTTGATATCTAAAATCATAGAAAATACAATAAAACTTATATATTTATATTAAAAATAACTTTATAAAACTAATAAAAAAATTATTAAAAATATGTTAGTTATCATATAAAACATGTCACAATCACTTTAAATCACCTTCATTTTAGAAGTATATATATATATATATATATATATATATATATATATATATATATATATATATATATATATATATATATATATATACCACTGGAAAAGAGATAATATACTTATTCTCATATATACGAGAGACTATAGCCTACATATAAGGTCATGGCTAATTATGATCCTCATTATTTCAAAATGGATCATCGTGATACCTACTCATATTTGAGATCATATCAAACTAGTTAATTAATTAATTAATTAATTAATTACTAAATAGAAATTGAATTAGTCTTTTGATCGTACCTGATCAGACTTGGACCGTCACGACTGGCTCGGGCAGAATTTGAGTGAGATGGAGAGGGGAGTACCTGCAAGACACTCTGCTGCTAAAATGAGAGACGAAACGTGCAGGCAAAAAATGTATAGATGCGTAAGAGATGAATACCTGACCCTCTGGAAACAGAGGGTATTTATAGCCCCCAGCGCTGGGCCAAGGTCCCCTCACTGGGCTGACCAGAACTGGCCTAATGAAGGAACTGCCAGGTTCTACGTGTGTAGTGGGGCCCCGCACGTGGTCCCCTTCCTGGTGGTGCTCTGCGAAGAATAAGGAGGGACGAAGACGCGGTCTTTCTGGAGTTTAGAGGACTTGATAACGGTCAGAATGGACAGAGTCTGCCCTACAGGGAGAGTGCTCGAGCAGGACTCGAGCTGGAGTTCCCTTGGTCGGGGACAATATGTGTCGCGGGCAATGGCGGGCATCGTGACTACGGTCTGTGGTCGGGCACGTCGGTGGTGATTTGTGGGTGCGCATTTCTCGAGGAGTCTGCTTGGATTGGGCCTTTATCTGCGCTTTGGGCCAGGGTGGACCCAGTCCAGAACAGGAGCCCCCCAAGTCATTGCTCCTGGGGAAGGAGTTATTACTTGACTTCAACTCGCCTCTATCACGGGGATCTGATGCCCGAACCAAGATTTTGCTTTCTTGATGCGTGCTCGAGGAGTTCCTCGCGGGCTGCGTTCGTAGCGTAATCCTCGTCGACGCGTGCTCGGGGAATTCCTCGCGGGATGTGTTTGTTGGATACACGAGGCAGTCCTTGGGAACCGTGACTCCACCCTAACGACAATAGGGTCATCATTGCTTAGGGAAATAGATGTCGAGGAGGGGAAGTTCGTGGCTCCCCAGGGCGACGTTTCGTATTCCACGTCATCCCTATAAATAGGATCCTTGGGGCCCATAATTTATTTTTCTCCTTCGCACTTCTCCTTCTTCTGTCGTCGTCGTTTTCTGCAACGCCGTGAGATCACCGCACCATCCTCCGTTGATTACTCCCATTGTTTTCGTATGTTCATCTTTTCTTCCAAGTAAGTATTGATTCCTCCTGTTTTTCTTCGTTGTAGGTAGTTTTTGTGTTATTTGGATGTTAGAAACCCGTATTTGGGAGTAGTGCCCGGTAGATTCATGATTGTGCCCGGTAAATCCATAGTTTTAGGTACGTGACTCGCAATGCTGCCCGTGACCTTCATAGTTTTAGGCGCATAATCTATGATACTGCCCGTGACATTCGTAGTTCTAGGCATATGATCTATGATATTGCCCGTCACATTCATAGTTTTGGTCGGCGCACCCATGAGCTGGCCGGAATGTTGACCCCTTAGGAAGTATGTAAGACAACTCGTCGCAGCATCTTAGTGTCGGGCAGGACCTTGATCGAGTCATCCATGTTTATCGCCCGGGGTGTTCATGCTATTCTCTTGTTGTTCCCGACGCCTGGTCGAGCTGGGGTGTCCGTGTTTGGCTTGTCGCGCACTACTTCCCGTCACTGCGGCGAGCATGCGGATTTGCTCTCGAATTTCACCGGTTTCCTGTGCTTTGCAGGTAAATGGCCGACGAACCGGAATCTTCGAGGCAAAATGAAGTCGAGGACCAAAGTACCGAAGAGAACGTGACTTTAGTTGATACCGTCGATGACCCCTCGTTAGATTGGGTGGACGTCGAGCCCCGAGGGATTGCCTCGGCATACTGTCGGCGTAGTCGGCGCGCATATACTGTCGTCGAACACGGCGATAGTCAGCCAGGTTTCCAGAAGAATTTTGTTGTGACGAGGCCGTCCATCGATGCACGAATCTGCTCGGAGTTTACCGAGTATGGGTTTCCAATGTACGAGATCGTGTTTAGGGATCTCGGTCTTAAGCTCCATTTCAGTGATTTCCAAGCCGGGGTGTTCTGCCATCTAAACTTGGCCCCTTCGCATCTTCATCCTAATTCGATCACCTTCCTTCGGGCGTTCGAGCTGACATGCCGTTTCTTGAGGATCGGGGCGACCATTCCCCTTTTCTTCAGGGTTTTTCACCTGCAGCGTCAGTCTCGAGGAGGCAGGCATAGCTGGGTTTCCCTGAAACAGTCGAAGAGGCTGTTCAGGATGTATATGGATTCGGTTTGGGGCTTCAAGGACAAGTGGTACGTTCTACAGCCGGTCACCCAGACTGCCTTGGATTCCATGTACGAAGCGGAAACTGCGGTAGTCGACGAGGACGGGGAGCCCCTCATGGACGTCGAGGGTCGTCCGGCAATAGGGCGCGTATCCAAGTTCCCGTTACATTGGTGCTCGGGCCATTACAAGCATGGCACCGGGTATTATCATATGCCCGAGGGAAACATGAGCGCCGAGGATGAAGAAGCTTATGGTATCCTTTGCAAGTATGTCGACAGCTTCTTCCCTGCCCGGTGGGTCACGAGGGAGGGGGAAGATATTCTTGACGAGGAAGGGTACCCGACATTCAAGGCCCGTCCCATCGACATCAAAGCGCTCGTCGAGTGTCAATCTTACGGGCAGGCCGTAGATTTACTAGGTTTCTTGCTTTTGCTTTGTTGTTTTATTCCATTTTCATTGTTTTTGCTTGCTCGCAACTAACTCGAGTTTTACTCTTCTCTGCAGGCGACATGGCTGAACGAAGGGAGAGGCTGTTGAAACTGACTCAGGACAAGAAAGTAAACAAAAGGCTGGTCCGAGCTCCGCAAGCCACGAGGATGGGCCCGCCGACCAGTTCGGGTGATGGCTCCAGTGGGTCCCCGGGCTCCCCTGACGCTAAGCAGCCCACTGAGTTGATTACGAGAAAGAGAAGTCGGGTAGATAATAGGTCGGAGGTTGGCGACGAGTCTGTGGCTGCGAGGGCCTTCGGTTTACCCTCCTGTTTCAAAGAGAAAGATTTCTTCGAGGGGTTTCCTCTGACGGTGAGCAACGACGAGGCTGAGACTATCAGGCGGCTTAACAAAGAAAGCCGGAGGAAACACCTGGCCTCCAGTATGGTCGGGATGGTGAAGATGGCCGATATGGCCGTTGTCCTTACCGAGGATGGGTCGGACTCCTCGGATCGCGTCAGGGAGTTGGAGTCGGAGAAAGCTGCCCTTGCTGCCAGTTCTCGTAAGTTAAAGGCGGCCCTCGAGTGATCCGAGGAAATGTTTCGCGAACAAGCCGACCTGCTGGCGGGGGAGAAGGAAAACTCTGGAAAGATTGCTGAGGAGAGGGATTGCCTTCGATTGGACAAGGAACGCTTGGAGGCTGACAACGAACGTTTGTCTAAGGAAGTCGAGGAGCTTAAAGCTGCTATGCTTCCTGCTGAAGATGAGTCGGAGGAGACAACCCCTTTGCGGACCCGTTCAGATCTGGTCGCGCGCATCCACCTCCTTGAGACAAACTGTGTCAGTGCTTTGGCGGATGGTTTCGAGGCCGCGGTCAGCCAGCTCGCCATACTGAATCCGAGCATGAATACCGAGGGAGTGGGTTTCATGTCTCAAATTATTGACGGTCAGGTCGTGCCTCCTCCTGAGTCTCCTGTGGTGGATGCCGGTAGTCCCGGGAACGTTTAGCATGGAGTTTTCTTGTCGAGCATGTGTGCCTGTTTATTGGTATTTGTTTTGGGGCCTGCGTGCCCGTGCTCATTTTTGGGGCCTGCGTGCCCGTGCTTATTTCTTTTGGCCGTTGTGCCATATCTTGTAACCCAGATCATCGCCGGCCTTTTTGGTCGGTTCATTTTTATTCGTTTTGTGTATGCTCTTTTAAATGGATGTTTATTTTAACTTTAAACTTGCTCGTGTCTAAGTTTTACTTTGTGACAAAATTTGTCTAAGTTATGTCCTCGAGCCACGCTTGTATTCGGCTGTTACTTTGTGGCGAAATTTGCTTGTTATGTCCTCGAGTGGAGATCCTTTCGACCCATTTCGGTGGTCTGACGTACTTCGAAATACGCCGGTCGTGCGGAGTAAAGCCCACATGTCGAGCGTATAACCCCGATCGAGGTCGTATGCCCGTGGCGTGAACTTCCCATCGCGAGCTGGGTGTTCTGCCATGTGGATACTTCGACAGTGGAGCTTGATTGAGGTGTCCCTGTCGGGCATCGTCGTTCGTCCTCGTTTGGCTGAACGGTGTTATGTCGTTTGGGTGTAGATTGGGCCCGTACCTTGGCCTATCTACGTGGTCGATACATTTCTCTCTGTCGACTAGATGTGGATGTTCGACGGGGAGAGTCCTTAGTGTTTAAGGGTCTTTAGCTATAGTATTGCTTTAGTTTAGCAGCGTTCCAGGGTCGTGGTAATGGTTCTCCGTCTAGCTGCTCGAGGTAGTATGCCTCGGTGCCTGTGGCACCGTGGACGCGATAGGGTCCTTCCCAGTTCGCCGCCAATTTCCCTTCGCGGGAGTCTTTCTAGTTTCTTTGTAATACCAGGCTGCCCATCTTGAACTCGCGTTTGATGACCTTATCATTGTGACGCAGGGCCACTCTTTGTTTCAGAGTGGCCTCGCGTAGAGCCGCCCCTGATCGAATTTCCTCGACCAAGTCGAGTTCGTCCCTGAGTGCTTCGTCGTTCATTTCTTCGTCGAGGGGCATTTCTGTCCGCCTGGAGGGTTCCCTGATTTCTACGGGGATGACGGCCTCGGTGTCGTATGTTAGTCGAAAGGGGGTTTCGCCCGTCGTTGAATGAGGCGTGGTGTGATAAGCCCATAAAATGTTGTGCAGCTCCTCGACCCACCCTCTTTTAGCCTCACCGAGCCGGCGTTTGAGTCCTCGCAGGATGACTCTGTTGGCGGCCTCGGCTTGCCCGTTGGTTTGAGGGTGCTCGACCGAGGTGAAATGTTGTTTGGTTCCCAGTTTGGAGACGAAGTTTTGGAACCCGTGGTCGATGAATTGGGTGCCATTGTCGGTGACTAGCGCTCTCGGGATCCCGAATCTGGCGAGGATGTTTCTTTTGTAGAAACGGAGGATGTTGTGCGAGGTGATCTTCGTAGAGCCTCGGCCTCTATCCATTTCGCGAAGTAATCCACGGCCATAATAAGGAACTTGTTTTGGTAAGTCCCTTGCGCGAATGGTCCGAGGATATCCATCCCCCACCACGCAAATGGCCATGGGGACGAGAATATGCTCAGCTCGTGAGGGGGGCGAGATGCATGTCGGCATGCTTTTGGCACATGTCACACTTCTTAATGTGATCTTTGGCGTCCTGCTGCATCGTCGGCCAATAGTATCCCGCTCGCAGGGCTTTCCTCGCCAGGGATTTACCGCCCATGTGTTGGGCGTTAATCCCTTCGTGTATCTCCCGTAATACCTCGGGGACTGTGGATTCGTCGATGCATTTTAGGAGGGGAACGGAGAACCCCCTGCGGTATAGTTTATGCTCGAGCACCACGTAGGAGCATGCTTGTCGTTTCGTTGTGGTCGCTTCTGTCTGGTCCGAAGGGAGCCCGCCCTTTGTCAAAAAATTGTATATCGGGGTCATCCAACAAGAGGTGTCTCCGATGGCGTGCACCTCGACTGGGGTCGAGGTCCTTTCGATGCTTGGGCGCGACAGGGATTCTTGTATGACGAATTTGTTTCCGCCCTTCTTTCTTGTGCTTGCGAGCTTGGACAGTATGTCGGCCCTTGTGTTTTGCTCGCGCGGGACGTGTTATATTTCTGCTCGGTCGAACCTCTTCATGTGTTTTTTGACTAAGTTTAGGTATTCAACGAGGATGTTGTTTTTAGCTTGGGAACTCCCTTGGACTTGGGAAGCAACGAGTTGAGAGTCCGTGAAAATTTGTACTTCGCGGGCTCCTAGGTCCTTGGCTAGCCTCAGTCCTGCGAGTAGGGCCTCGTACTCTGCTTAGTTTTTTGAAGTTGGGAAGGAGAGTGTTAACGAGTGCTCGATCACTACGCCCTCCTCATTTTCTAGGAGGATCCCCGCGTTGCTTCTGGACGAGCTGGAAGCTTCGTCGACGAAGATGGTCCACTTGTGCTCCTTCCCTGCAGGCGGGTTATGAGCGGTCATTTTCGCCATGAAGTCGGCCAGGGCTTGTGCCTTTAGAGCTTTCTTGCTCTCGTATTAAATGTCGAACTCGGAGAGTTCCAAGGACCATTTCAACATTCGGCCCGCCATGTCAGGTCGACCTAAGAGTTGTTTTACCGGTTGGCCGGTTCGTACTATGACTATGTGGACTAGAAAATAGTGTCTGAGTCTCCTCGCCGCGTTGACAAGGGCTAAAGCTACTTTTTCTATCTGTTGGTATCTGCTCTCGGGTCCTTGTAGGGCTTTGCTCGTGAAATAAACGGGTTTCTGCCCGTCGGCGATCTCTCGAATGAGAGCCGCGCTGACGGCTTCGTTCGAGACGGCCAAGTATAGGAATAAAGGTTCCCCGTCGACTGGTCGAGAGAGTATGGGCGGTTGGGATAGACTTTGTTTTAGGTGGCGCAGCGCCCGTTCACATTCCTCGGTCCATTCGAAGGCTGCCTCTTTGCGAAGGAGTTTGAAGAAGGGGAGGGCGTGCTGAGCGGATCTTGCAACGAAGTGGGACAACGAGGTCAGCATGTCGTTCATGACCTGTATTGATTTCTTCGACGTAGGTGTCGGGAGGTCGGAGAAGGCTCGACATTTGTCGGGATTGGCTTCAATCCCTCGTTCTGTCAGGTAAAACCCGAGGAACTTCCCTGCCTTGACTCCGAACGTGCACTTTTCGGGGTTGAACCTCATCTTACGTTGTCTTGCTTGGGCGAAGACTGCTTTTAGGTGGGCTGCGTGATCAGTGTCTTATCGGGACTTGACGATCATATAGTCCATGTAAACCTCGAGCATGTCTCCGATTTATTTGTGGAACACTCTGTTCATCATACGTTGGTAAGTTGCCCATGCGTTCTTTAGTCCAAAGGGCATTACGTTGTAGTAATAGTTGCCTGAGCTGGTCATGAAGGCAGTGCAATGTTTGTCGCCCATGGCCATTGGGATTTGGTTATAGCCCGAATAGGCATCCATGAACGATAGTATTTTGTAACCGGTTGATTTGTCGACCAGCATATCTATGTTCGGTAAAGGAAATGCATTCTTCGGGCATGCCCGATTGAGATCAGTATAGTCAACACACATCCGTCATTTTCCATTATTCTTTTTAACTAGTACAACATTTGACAGCCACGTTAAATACCGGGCTTCAGAAATAAAATTCGCCTCTAGGAGGTCTTTTACAGCTTTTTCAGCAGCCTCCGTTTTCTCCGGAGACTGCCTACGCCTACGTTGTACTATTGCCTTAGCGGCTGGATCTATGGCGAGACGGTGATAGGCGACCTCGGGGTCGAGTCCGGGTATCTCTGCGGCGCTCCACGCGAACAAGTCAACATTCTCGCGCAAGCAGGCTTTGATCTGCTTCCTTGCTAGGTCGGGGAGGTCAGTACCAATCTTCACTCCTTTGCTCGCGTCCTCGCCGAGGGGGACGAGCTCGAAGTCCCCGTCCGGGATTGGTCAGAGGGGGGCTTTCTCGCTGTTGGGAGGCTCGTCCTGGTCGAAACGGGTATCCAGAGCTATGGAGTCAACCTTTAGGGGAGCTCTCTGTTCTTCTGCTTTGTCGGGCTCTAGTTTGTCGGGCTCTTATCTTGTCGTCGCTGGTCTCTTGGCGGGCCTTGTCCCCGTGTCGACCGTGTCGCGTCCCTTGGATGCAGCGTTGAAACACCTTCGAGCAGCGGCCAGGTCCCCCTGGATGGTAGAAACCCGTGCCCTCTTGGTGTAGAATTTCATCTTCAAGTGGACGATGGAGGGTACCGCGGTCAGCTCTGCTAGTGTTGGTCTTCCCAGGATGCAGTTGTAGAGGGACGGGCAGTCGATGACGAGGAAGTGCACCTTAACCTGTCTCGTCGTCGTTCCCTCGCCGAAGGTAACCATGAGCTCGACGTATCCCCAGGGTTTAGAGGTCGAGCCGTTGAATCCCTGTAGGTCCGACCCCACATAAGGTGAGAGGTGCGAGTCGTCGAGCTGCAGGGTCCGGAATAACTGACTGTACATCACGTCGACGAAACTTCCTTCATCGACCAGAACGCGGTGTACGTCAAAGTTATCCATTCTTGCTCTTATCAGCAAAGGAATGACCGTGTTGGGGGCCCCTCCGGGGAGTTCTTCGAGGTAAAAGGTGATAGGCTCCGACCTACCTTTCACCCTTTCAAAAGTCACCGTCTGCGGAGAGGCAGAGTCGACCAGTTCATCCAGCTTCCTCTTGGCCGAATTTATGGTTAGGTCGTTAAATCCTCCACCATTGATGACCATGGTGGAGGGAAAGTATTCCCACCTGCTGTGTGTCGTGAGTGGCTCCTGCAGGTGTTCGGGGACGTAGAAGTCCTCCGGTCTGGTGATGGAGAAGGCGGTCTGGACGGGGTCCGATTCGTCAAATGGTCGAGCGTCCTCCTCTGGTTCTCTCGTCTCCCGGGCGTCGCGACGAGGATAGTCGTTTCGCCGGTATTGGGCGAGCCTCCCTCCCTTGATGAGGGTTTCGATGGCGTCCTTGAGGTGGACGCAGTCTTCAGTCAGGTGACCATGGCTCCTATGGTACTGACAATATTTGCTCTTGTCTACTACGGGCTTGGCAGGAGCAGGCCGAGGGCGCTTGACGCTGCCATCTTTAAAATTCGTGCTGGCACACTCCGCCAAGATGCGCTCGCGGGAAGCTGTGAGCGGAGTGTATTCTGTGAAACTCCCCGAGGGTCCTCTTTGTTCTCGGACTTCTCGGGGTCTGTCCTCTTTTCTTTTCTCCCCGGTTCGTTGAGGAGGAGCGGCTTCTTGGCGCGGGTTGCTGCTGGATCCGCGAGTTCTGGGGTCCCGAGCTCTGTTGGTCGCCTCCCTTTCCTCGTAATCCATATAAGCCCGGGCCTTCTCGAGGAGAGCATCGAATGTTCGGGGTGGTTCGATGCCCATTGTCTTTCTGAATTCTGTGCCGGGGAGGAGCCCCCTCTCCAGCAAGTACCTTTTCATGTGGTCCACGCAGGGGACCTGTATGGCTTCGCGATTGAAGCGGTTGATAAATTCTCTCAAGGTTTCATCCTGTCTCTGGATGACGGCCTCGAGTGCTGCCTCGGTCTTTGGGTGTCGCCGAGACGCAGTGAACGAACTTATGAATTGATTCTTCAGGTTTCGCCACGAGGTGATTGATCCCGGGGCGAGGCCTTTATACCAATTCATTGCTGCCTTTCTGAGGGTCGTGGGAAATAACCGGCATTTGATGGGTCCCCCGACATTATGGTAATGCAGCATAGCCTCGAACCCGTCTATGTGGTCGACTGGGTACGCGACTCCATCGTATTCTTTCAGATGTGGAGGCTTCTCCATGCCCGGGGGAATGGGCGCCTCCATGATGGCTTGTGACAGGGGACCGCGGGGGTCGTCCTCGTCACTTCGCTCTGGGGACAGGGATGGGGACCTGAGATATTGTCGTGCCCGACGGTCCTGGTCGTGCTGGGTGCCCCTCGAGCGGGATGCCCGTTGGTTCATTCTCCCGTGCCTGTCTCTAGAGTGTCTTCTTTCTTGCCGTATGGGGCCATGGTTGCGTCCTTTAGCTTCAATGACGGGTTGCCTCTCCAAGGGGGGTCGTCTCCCCGACGGTCGGGGCGACGGGCTTTGGGAGGTGTCTCTGTATTATCTCCGCGGGGGAGACGGGAGATGTACCTCTGTTACTCGGGGAGGTGGGGTCTGAGGCCTCCTGTGTCTCCTCGCGGGTCTTCTATCGTCTTCTAGCGCCCTCAGTCTTTCCCCCTGGGAAAAGATGAGGTAGTTGGTTTGATTGATCGCCGCGAATAGTGCGCGGGTCGTGGTATCTGCCCCGACGGGGACAGGGACTTCCTGAAATTGGGCAGCTAGATAGTTTGGGGGAGCCGTATTGTCTTCTTCGAGTGGCGGAGGGACTGAAGAAGATCAGGCAGTAGCTCCGTCACGGTGGACCGAGGGCCCGGGGATGGTGCACCTGGGGAGTGTGTTATGGCCGGGGTTGCCGGCGTTGTCGGGAATTCCGTTTTTATCCGCGAGGTTGTTGTTGACGTCGACGACGCGGACGTTCTCGTCGTCCCGAACTTGGTCAGCCATGACGGTAAGAGGTGATTTTGAGCTTTGGTCTTCAAGATTTTGCAAGACGGGGAAGCTAGATTCCCACAGACGGCGCCACTGATCGTACCTGATCAGACTTGGACCGTCACGACTGGCTCGGGCAGAATTTGAGTGAGATGGAGGGGGGGGGGGGGGGGGGTACCTGCAAGACACTCTGATTCTAAAATGAGAGATGGAACGTGCAGGCAAAAAGTGTATAGATGCGTAAGAGATGAATACCTGACCCTCTGGAAACAAAGGATATTTATAGCCCCCAGCGCTGGGCCAAGGTCCCCTCACTAGGCTGACCAGAACTGACCCAATGAAGGAATTGCCAGGTTCTACGTGTGTAGTGGGACCCCGCACGTGGTCCCCTTCCTGGTGGTGCTCTGCGAAGAATAAGGAGGGACGAAGACGCGGTATTTCCGGAGTTTAGAGGACTTGATAACGGTCAGAATGGACAGAGTCTGCCCTACGGGGAGAGTGCTCGAGCAAGACTCGAGCTGGAGTTCCCTTGGTCGGGAACAGTATGTGTCGCAGGCAATTGTGGGCATCGTGACTACGGTCTGTGGTCGGGCACGTCGGTGGTGATTCGCGGGTGCGCATTTCTCGAAGAGTCTGCTTGGATTGGGCCTTTATCTGCGCTTTGGGCCAGGGTGGGCCCAGTCCAGAACATCTTTTTTATTATATTTAATCACTTAATCATTTAAGATTCTTAATTTGACAAATAACTAATATAATTAACATAAATATATATATATATATATATATATATATATATATATATATATATATATATATATATATATATATATATATATATATATATATATATATATATATATATATATATATATATATATATATATATATATATATATATATATATATATATATATATATATATATATATATATATATATATATATATATATATATATATATATATATATATATTCATATAATAATAATTATTAGAATACAGTAATTAAATAATATTTAAATATAAAAATATCCCAACACTCTTAATAAGCGATTCAGTATTAAGTACGAGCATTTGAAAAAAATTCATGAATATGACTTAATGAATAAATGATGCACATTAGAATGAAAATGAACCAATCATAATTTTTATTGTAGTTTTAGTGTTCTAACTAATTGAGCCAACACATACGTCGTGTGCCATGGCAGTTACAATGTTGAAACAAACTCAACCAACCTGAACTAACAGGCCTAATAGCGTAACTTGTTCAACTAGTTATCTACTCAGCTTCATTTTGAGCAAGATATCTAATTATCTCCCCCCACCACACACATAAGCTATAGGGTGAGATGCTTTGGCGATAAGCAGAAGCTTTTGTGATCTTCTTGAATTTTGAGGCGTATTATGTATCAATCTATGTCTAAGTTCTTTAGTATTTCATGGAACACAAGATTAGCAACTATATATGAGAAATATTTACTATTATTGTATAAAATAAACTATTTTACAAACGTTTGACCCAAATCATGTATAAGAAATAAAAATTATAGTAGTTCTTTGGTGGTGGTAGCAAGGGCATGATACTCAACTTCATCAAATGAAAAAGACATTATGGTTTTCTTTTTAGAATTCCATGAGTCCAGGGAATGACCAATAAAAAATAGTAACCAGAGATGAACCTTCTAGTATCCAAGCATCAAGCTCAACCAGCATCATAAAACATGCAAGTCTGACTCTCTTGAGAGCATAAAGCCACAATCATATGCATTTTAAGACTCTAGTTATAGTTTTATGGTTATTGTCATTATGAACAGATATTAACTGACTTTATTGTTGGATTACAAATGCAATATTAGGCTGTGAGCTACAACAATCTTTCTATAAGGTATATGTAAGACACTACGCTAAAACAACTCTTAGGCAACACACTTTAGACAACGCTTGTATATCAAAGCACTGCTATATGTCACGATAAAATTTTAAAATTTAAATAATTTATATTAGACAGCGCTTTGAAAAAAAGCGCTGCCTAAAGTTAAGAAAAGCGCTGCATAAACTTCACTTTAGGCAGCGCTTTATGAAAGTGCTGCCTAAGGTCAATTAAAATTGAAATAAAAAAATAAATTATTGAAGCGCTGCCTAAAGTTAAGAAGAAGCGTTGTCTAAGGTCAATTAAAATTGAAATAAAAAAATAAATTCTAGAAGCGCTGCCTAAACTCAAAGCGCTGCTATAGGCCCAACAGTAAGAAGCGTTGTCATAGACCCAAAGTGCTGCTAAAGGCTTACTTTAGAAAGCGTTGTCTAAGGTCTTATTTCTAAATTAATAAAAGAACGAAAACCCTAAAACTCAAGGGTTTTCATTCTCAAAACAGATTTCTCTGCGACGATTCTCCAACAATGCGTGATTTCGAACATTACTCAAACATATTTCAAACGTTTCTCTGCAACGCGATTTTGAACAGCTTTCTCTAATAGTGATTCTCCAATAACGATTTCGAACAGTTTTCTCCAACAGCAGGATCTCTGTAAGTTCTGTTTTCATGCAGGCGCGATTCTGTTATCTTTTCCTCGCTTTTCATATATTTCTGTTTTCTTTTTCGGAATTCTGTATTCTTTTTCGCGATTCTGTTTTCTTTTCCTCTGTAATTTCTTCAACACGATTCTATTTTCATATATTATTGTAGTTGTTTTCATATATCAAGAAGCAAAGACTATTTTGACAAGTTAAGACTAGTTCAAGCACTTAGAGTAGCACTTTTGTTAGGGATAGTTTAGTTGAAATCTTCAACCAACACAGAAGCTCAACTTAGATACCATGTACTTTGGTCGAAATCTTCATCCAACTCAGTGTAAAATCAAATTATTTTAGTATAAATTATAAGTTATACTTCTTGATAAAATAAAGAAAAGAGAACTTAGACATAAGAATGCGTTTAAGTTATTTTAATGCATCATCATCATTTCTTATGTCTAAGTAATTTTAATGCATCCATTTTTTTGGGTTGATTAAAAATATCAACTTTTTCATTATGTAAAAGGTTCCTTTGTTTTCTGGAGTTGAAAAAATATTTTCTAATAAATGATGTTGGTTTTTTTTTCTTTTATTATTAGGCCAGAGATAAAGTTGTGAGTTGTGATATTCAATAGCTTGGCTTTCTAAAAGATTAGCATCCCAGGTTAGGAGTTTACAAAGTGAGGTTCATGAATATATTACAAGATACACTTCAAAACCCGTTTTGTTTTAAACGTGTTTGAAATGGAATTAGTGAACCTAATTATTTATATGTAGTTGTTGCCCAATTTCATAGCAGCTTTCACAATCTTACACTGTGGTTCCAGAAGTTGCTGACTTCTCTACAGGTAATTAGTTTTTCTTTTGTTATAGGTACGTGATTAATTATAGTGTTTTTGTTTAGCTTACTTAGTAGTAAAACCATGGATAAAAAATGGATGTCTTCCAATCGATTGTCAAAAGAGTACGAGAATAGGGTATTAGAATTCGTTAAGTTTGATGTTGAACATGCCGAAAACCCCAGTCGAATGAAATGTCCTTGCTTGGGTTGTTGTTAAGGGGGCCAGGTTGATGCAGTTGGGTTAGAATCGCATTTACTGAGGAATGAAATTGATCGAAGTTATACATGTTGGATACTTCATGGTGAGAAAAGTAACGGGAATGTTGAGCCTGGGGATAGTACGACATATGCTTCAGACGACAATGACAGAGATACATACGATTGTGATCGTGTCAAAGAGATTGTAGAAGCACTTGAAGAAGATCTTGTGAAATACCAAGCGTTGTCTTCATAAAAAAGTACGAGAATGAGGAATAGAAAGCGCTTGTGAAATACCAAGCGTTGCCTTAAAGGGGACTTTAGAAAGCGCTTCTAAATAAAGCGTTACCTAAAACATAAAAAAGTGAGAGAAAAAATACATTACACAGCGCTTTATAAAGTGAAAGCGTTGCTATAGGCACACTATAGAAAGTTCTTCTAATGTAAAAAGCGTTGCCTATATGGGCCTCTAGAAAGCGCTTATTCAATAAAGCGTAGTCTAAATTCTACATTAAGTAGCGCTTTCACATAGACAAAAAGTGTTGTCTATGGTTACAGCAACGCGAGAATAGGAAGCGCTTATAAGCGTTGTCTATGGCAAAAAAAAGCGCTACCTATTCACTTATGTATCGTAATGAGAACATATATCTTCAAGGATTAAATTATCATATAAGTGAAATTTGATGGCACGGTCCAATGGATTAATAGTAGGCTTATGATTGTCCATTATATAATTAGCTTAGGGATCAAGGCAATAATTCCTTAGACATATAGAAATACCTTGAGATGAGTGGGCTACTTCAAGCCTAAAAAAAATACTTGATCTATGTTAGGAGTGAAGTGCAACTTTAAATTTGTTAAATTTTTAAAGAGAAATACATGTTAGGATAATATCATCAACGTAGACTAGAAGAGACATGAAATAGTTTGAAGTTGATTTAGTGCATATATAGTGTGTGGTCATCTTGTGCTTGAGTGAATCCATGATCTAGTAGGAATGAAGTCAGTTTCTTAAACTATTGCCTATTGGCTTGTTTTAAGTCATCAAGGACTTAGTAAGTCTGCAAAGTTAACCTGGTGGTGGAGAAACAACTCCTTAAGGTGCCTTCATGTAAACAACGTCATGCCTTTTTACTTTAAATATCCATTTTCTACTTATGAGAGTAGCTTATTCAGGAAAGAATAGGAATTCACAAGTGTGATAATATTAAGGCTTCTATTTCATTCTGTATGTCAACCCACATAGGATATTTTATAATTGTAATGTTAGTTCAACATCTGAGGTAATGGATGAGGCATACTTTAGGTGAGATGGGGAAATATGAGTATAGTTAACATATGAACTGGTTGGATGGAAAGCGGTTTGCAGTGAATGACATACATGGTCGTCTAGGTAGGCTAGGCTGGTTTTAGGTATTGTTGGGGGTTAATAGAGGTATACGATTTGATTTTGTTTATGTGTTACATGTTGGTATGGTGGGAAGGTCTGGGTTAGATGATATTTGTAACACTCTGAAATTTAGAATTACTTATTTAATTAATTATTTGTGATTATCTGTGTGATGTATGATGATATGTGGTGAGACATTAGTGAGAGATAGACGATAATTAAAATTGTTTAGATTTAAATAATCTAATTTATATTATTTAGAGTTATAATAATAATTAAATAGATATTAAGGTGAAAAAGAGAATAAGGGTGTGATGGTAATAATATGATGATAAGCGAGGGCATAAGGAGAATAACATAGAAAGGTTCCAAGGGGTAACAAATGAAAAGAGAAAATAAGAGAGATAGAGATCATTCTATACAATCATGGAAATTGGAAGAAATCGTGAAGTGAGAGTTAGGGCACAAAGAACCAAGAGGAGAACTCCCTAGAACGTGAAGGAAGAGATCAATTATTAGGAATTCGAGGTAAGGGGTATAATCTCGATTTATTATGATTGATAAGGGGTTAAGGCAGGTGTAAGTCTTATTTGTGTGATGATTTTGATGAAAAGCATGATGATTCCTACGATGAATTCGTGTGTTGATGAAGTTAATATGTTATGGTTCAAATGAGATATATGTATGATAATGTATTTGTTATTTCTATGAAATTATGATTGGCATGAATTTTGGTAAACTTAACTTTGCAGTTTCAACATGTCGAATGTGATGTCCTAACCAGAAGAGTAGGACATCTGGTCTGTTACAGTTTTACAGTTTGGAAGATGTTTTAACTTTCCGTTTAAACATGTCGAAAGGGATGTCCTAACCAGAAGTATAGGACATCAGGTCTACTACAACTGACAGTCTGGATTCAGATGTGATTTAATTACTGAATATTCTGGGAATATTTAGTAATCCTATGTGGCGTCCAAGATCGACAAATCATAGATATTATGATTTTTCAATATATTCAAACTTTCTAAATATGGAGACATTTTAGGAAAGTTATGATTGAAGACCTATTTTCTTGGAGAAGTTTTTGCAGACTGTGTGCAACCTCTCTGTTGCGTTTTTGAAGCCCAAGTCAAGTTGGGAATAGGTTATAAATAGAAGGTTTTGTAACCTAGTTTGGTATGGGTCTATAATGTAGAATCATTAGGGCTCTATCGTTGTACCACTCTCTAGGAGATTTAGTTTGTGTGATCCAATCGGGTTGTGAGTTGGATTGTGTTACATAGTTGTAATCTTTGTTATTGTTATCCTCTAAGCTTTTAAGCAAGAGGTAGTATTGTTCTTAGAGGAAGTTGTTAAGCAACTCTAAGTATTGTTCTTGATCAAATTTGTGAAGCAAGATCAAATATGTTGTTCTTAATCAAGGAGTGTCTTGATTAAGGTGTTGTTCTCTATTTTTCAAGTGTGATCTTCATTTTGGTGAAAAGTCGTCAATACAGTAACTGAGACTGGAATTGTTAGACATCATTGCGGTGATTAGAAGTGAGATGGGATTTTTCATATCTAGGGAGGACCTAGGTAAAAATTGAACAGGGTAGTGATTAAGTGATAAGTTTTAAACTTGGGATTAGTTTAGCTTTGAATTGGTATTGTCTAGTGGGTTTTCTTCTTGGTTTGGTAGCCCCCAGAGTAGGAGAGTTGCTTTGAACTGGGTTAACAATTATGTGTGTTATTATCTTTTCAGTATTGTTTTTAATATGTTTATACATTGCCATGTTGTTTAAGTCGGATCAAATGTCCCAACGTGTCATAGAACATCTGAGTCCTATTGTACCAGAATTTCAATTGGTATCAGAGCATGCGTCCTGTCTGTTTCTAGATGAGATTCGATGGGGATAATTTCTGGTTCATGGTCAAGGTGTACTATTCTAATTAAAAATTATTCGAACTTGGATAGTTTATATTATGGTTTGAATAGTCCCTTAAAGTGGAGGATGGACTGTTCGTGAAAGGGTGTGTTTTGTACCTGTCTTTGGCTATTAGGTATATGACCTTGGTGATGAGCTGTTGTGTGGAAGATGTGTTAGGTTTGATTTACTTTCAAATATGTGTTGTGTTTTGCACCTGGATGGTTGTGTGCAAGATTGGCTAAGTCATGCCTGAAGGTTATTGAGAAGTTTTTTTGATTTGTTTTCTTTCCGCTGGATTTGTATATGATGAAAAACTTCTGGTGTTTGTTGAGTTCCTTGGAAAGATGTTTTACAAGATGTTGGAACATCCTATAAGCAAATTGTGAAGAATCCTACTGCACTAAGGGTTAGCATAGCAGATGCTTTGGGTGCTAAATGGTGATCACATATGTGTGGAACCTACTCCTGACCTGGAAGAGGAGGCATATGTGCTATGTGTCTAAGAGGTTTCTATCCTAGAAACATGTCTTGCAAAAGTATGTTGGTCAGGACACGATCAATATATTATTTAATTCTTTGGTTAGTTTATTCCTGATCCAAGAATGTAGGAGTGCAGAGGCTGAGATTGTGGTTTGTTTAGACAGACTTGTTAAATACATCTCAACAAGATTCTCCATGGTTGAAGTCCAATCTGAATGTTGAGGACATTATCTCTAACATATGGTAGTTTCCTCTAACCAAAGGAACCATATTTCTGTGTATGAAACAGAGAAATGGACTTGAAGCAGCAGTCATTCAAGGTACTTGACTGGTGTTTACTCTTACAAACAAGATGGAGGTTGTTTACTTAAACTTGATGTAACTATCAAGTCTATGAGAACATGGAACTCTTGTTATGTTATGAAAATAATAGTTATCTAGGGAAGGATATTGTATGCATAAGTATCAACCTAAGCTCAGTGGTTGATTAATGTATGCGCTGGTGGAGGATCATCCAAACTGCTTGGAAGAAGCCTTCAATTGTTTTTGTTTGCATATGTTTGGAGGAGTTTGTAGATCACGCCTTATTGGAGCAAGGTGTGGTTACTCAAGAGAAGTCCTTTTCCAAGCTTAGGATCTAATTATATGGTGTCCTCACATGATGGAACATTTGGTTATGCACAAGAAGATCAGTGCATCATTGAGTTTTGAAGAAGAAGATTTATTTATGGTACAAAAGGTTGGTGAAACAACTTAAAGTCAGACAAGGTGTCTGAACATTGTGTGTATGAGAAGAAGATTGAGGTGTGTATTATGCAGATCACTACATATGTTTATGATCTAATCATGAAGGTTGATCAACTGCTGGTGTATTCTCTTGTGTTCCCTTGAAAGAGTTATCTTTGGGTTACTATGGATATTATCTCCAGATCCATATTATATGTTTAAATCAATGTGATTTAGACTAATGTTGGAACATCATTTCAGTTATTTGCTTCTTCTTCCAGAGAAGTTTCTTTTTTGTGGAGTCCAGAGTGAAGCATGAGGTTAAGCCATTGACCTAATTTGGAAAAGTTTGTGATGAGAATGGTTGTCATGACTGTTTGTCTTTAAGATGAATCAGCTAGTGCCAGATTATTGCAGAATAAGGATGTCAAACCAAATGTCTTACCTTGTGTGAGAAGGTAGTTTTATCTGATCCTTTATAAATACTTTGACGGGATCTGAGTATTTATTTGTCCTCTGATGAGGTTGTGCATGTGACTAAAGGTAAATACTTTGACGGGAAACTGAGTATTTGTCTGACGTGTTAATGCAAATCTGCAATCTGAACACTTGGATTTAGAAGGCGTGTTGAGAATTTATTTTTCTTTTTATGACTGTAGCTATGAGTAGCTGATTGGTATTGTCGTTCTCTAAAAAGGCAGTGTTTGTATCTGGGATTTACTTGGATCCTCTTGAGTTTTTGTTTAAATGGTGTCTTAAGAACCAGAGTGATTAGGTTCTGTGACAAGAAGCTGATATCCTAGATGATGTTGTAACATCATGCTTGGTGGTGGTTGTTTTGTTAAGAAGCTTGGCCTGGTGAATGTGATATTGATCATTCTACATTATATTTAGAAGTGGAAATACTAGATATGATAAAGAAGTATGTGAAGCTTCTGGCATTGTCAACAAGGGTATGTATGGTGAATGCATGACTGCTATCATGTTGAAAACTGCAATTGGACCCGCAATTGCTAGGATGAGCTGGAGAAGAGTATTAGATAGGGTGATATGATCAATATACTTGTTGAGGAGGTGGTTTCTTCTAGTACAAGTGACAGAGTGTAGCAATCTAGATCATGTATAACAAGTAAACTAAGGACATTTGTTAAGGAATATGTGAGAAATTCCAAATCAAGTGTGCTTATGGAACTATAAGGACGTTATCAAATGTGTCCTTATTGTGTGTATAGCTCAGGGTGCTTGGAGTTATTCCCAAAGAGCTAGTATATCTAGATCTGTAAAAGTCAAGTTTAATTTTACAGTATATAAATGTGTTCATCCAGATATGTGAAGTGGTTGTCCTCCACCGAGATAGTATGAATATATTCATGTGTTCTTATTCTGTGCTCAAATGGTTATGTTCAGTAGGAACATAGTTTATCCATGATACGGGGAGTCAAATGAATGTATATGGCTTATGGCTGCAACAATGCAAATATTATGGAGCTTGCGTGTGTTTCAAGCTTATGAAGGTTATGATGTCATACAACATGTCGTGAATTGTGACTATAGGTGTAGTTGTTTATGCCCTTAATTGTGTATGTGTGATTCTAGCCAGGAGAAGCTAGTCTGTACTATTCTACTCCAAGAGACAGTATGGTTGTTTGCAAGAAATTTTTTCTCCAGAGTGTTTGATGAGGCCTAATGTATGGTATGTTTGGAGATACCAATTGTGATGTTTTGGTATCTTTGGTATCTTGGTTGTGTCACTCTTGAAGGCTGAAAGAAGTGCATTTGGAGTCCAGTGGGATACATTTTTTTTATGATTTTATGCTTATGGATAAGTTTGGGGATTATCTTAGACTATGTTGATGAAGAAGCCTATTTTTGTTGTGTGAAAATGTCTAACTAGATGTCAGGATATTTTTCAGGACGTGTTTTCCTTAAGGCTGATAAGGAAATATTATAGTCGGTTCTATCAGGAGAAAGTATGGCATATGTTTCTCATTATGCAAGAATGTTACATTTGTGTTCTTCTATGTTGGTTTTGCATTAGCATTAATTTAATGTGCTAGTGTGTTGTTGTGGTTTGTTCTGGCTAGTTGCTTCCTTTGTCATATCATGGCTAAAAAGGAGAGAAGTGTGTGTGTCTGTGTGTGTACTAATTATTGAGTGATGGCTACTATTGAGGGCTTCTATTGAGGGGGATAATTTATGGTCCTCTGAAGTTCTTAGCAGGTGTTGAGAGGGAGTCCCTGCTATGCTAGACTGAAGGGATCTGAAGGGATGTCAGACAAGATGTCTTGACATCATGGTGTTGAAAATTTAGTTTATTTATTTGTTGCAGTTGTGTTTAGTAGATTGACTAACTACTAATTGTTTCTCTGTTCTTGTTGCTTCTCATATCTCTTTTGTTATATTTTCTGTTGTTGTGCCTACGATGTGTGTGTCTGTTGTTGTGCCTACGATGTGTGTGTTTGATTTATTTTCAAATATGATAATGGTGTTTTCTTGTGCAAGGACTATTTGGTTGTTTTAGTCTTAATTTTCCAAATGGGGAGATTGTTATTTCTCTAAAATTATGATTGGCATGAATTTTGGTAAAACTAACTTTGCAGTTTCAACATGTCGAATGATCCTAACCAGAAGAGCAGGACATCTAGTCTGTTACAGTTTTGCAGTTTGGAAGATGTTTGAGCTTTTTGTTTAAACGTGTTGAAAGGGATGTCCTAACCAGAAGTATAGGACATCAGGTTTGCTACGGCTGACAGTCTAGATTCAGTTGTTGTGATTTAATTACTGAATATTCAGGGAATATTTAGTAATCCTATGTGGCGTCCAAGATCGATAAATCAGAGATATTATGTTGGTTTTTCAAGATATTTAAACTTTCTAAATATGGAGACATTTTAGGAAAGTTATGATTGAATACCTATTTTCTTGGAGAAGTTTTTGCAGACTGTATGCAGCCTTTCTACTGCATTTTTGAAACCCAAGTCCAGTTGGGAATATGTTATAAATAGAAGGGTTTGTAACCTAGTTTGGCACGGGTCTAGAATGTAGAATCATTAGGGATTTTTTGTTGTACCACTCTCTAGGAGAGTTGGTTTGTATGATCCACTCGGTTGTGAGTTGGACTGTGTTATAGAGTTGTAATCTTTGTTATTATTCTTATCTAAGCTTTTAAGCAAGAGTTAGTATTATTCTTGGAGGAAGCTTTTAAGCAACTCTAAGTATTGTTCTTGATCAAAGTTGTGAAGCAAGATCAAGTATGTTGTTCTTAATCAAGGGGTGTCTTGATTAATGTGTTGTTCTCTATTTTTGAAGTGTGATATTCATTTTGGTGAAAATTCGTCGATATAGTAACTAGGACTGGGAGTGTTAGACATCATTGCAGTGATTGGAAGTGAGATGGGATTTCTCGTATCTAGGGAAGACCTAGGTAGAAGTTGCACAAAGTAGTGATTAAGGGATAAGTTGTAAACTTGGGATTAGTTTAGCTTTGAATTGATATTGTCTATTGAATTTTCTTCCTGGCTTGGTAGCCCCCAGAGTAGGCGAGTTGCTTCGAACTAGGTTAACAATTTTGTGTCTTTTTTATCTTTTCAGTACTATTTTTAATATGTTTATACCTTTCAATGTTGTTTAAGCCAGATCAGATGTCCTAACATGTCATAGGACATCTGAGTTCTGTTATACCAGAATTTTA
Organism: Vicia faba; assembly: GCA_948472305.1. Classification (NCBI taxonomy): domain Eukaryota; kingdom Viridiplantae; phylum Streptophyta; class Magnoliopsida; order Fabales; family Fabaceae; genus Vicia; species Vicia faba. Next base: position 419,711,842 of record OX451739.1, on the reverse strand, counting down.
GTATTGTTGTTGAGTTGTGATAATATGATGATTACTATGTGTTTTAGAATGATTTTGGTACTAATATCGTAAATGGAATGGGGTTGGACAGTGCAGAAATTGCAACTGAGAAGTTGTTGAATCGTACGCGTCGTCGGGCGAGCTAGCTGGCGAGCAGAATGTTGGAAAATGAAGCTCCTGAAAAATGTATGGGAGAGGTTGGTCTCCTCATCATCGTCGAGCAAGCAAGTTAGTGATGGTCCCAATTGTGCCTTTTTTCGGGCGAGCACCAAGCAAGAGGGTGGTGAGCAGAGCGCTCCTAGGGTCGTCGAGTGAGGCTTAGACAAGCAGACTTGGCAGTAACTTCAAAGTGTTGTAACTTAAGTTTCCAGACTCCATTTGACGCATCGTTCAAAGCATTTGGAAGCTAACGCGTATAACTATATTATGACAGAGTTATATGAGTAATTTGATGTATGCACTACTATAAATAATGATTTTCATGATAAAACTTTCACAACGTACAAAGCAAAATTGAGGGTACATGTGAAGGGAGCGTATTGTTTGCTTTAAAAAAATAATGATAAATATGTTACCTCAGATATTTTAAAAAAACCGACATAAATATATGCTCAAGGTTTGAGGTACAATTCCCAGCTCCTGATATTTAATTTTTTATATGGAACCAAAAAGGCGCCTTTATTTTTTTAAATATTTTACGTCGGATATGTTACCTCGGTTTTCAGTAAATCCGAGATTAGAACTTCCTATTTTTTTTTTGCAAACAAAAAGGCACCTTTATTTTGTAATTTTACATCAAATATGTTACCTCAGTTTTAAGTAAAACCGAGATAAATACTCTTTATAAATTTTATCCCCTCAGTGTCTCTTTCATTTTCTTTTCGAGCCCTAGCAAAAGAACACTTCTTATCCAGCCAACGAATGAGCCATAGCGAACGAAAAAACTCTTTCACCATTATTCTCCAATATGTTATTACTATTGTTCTTGTTGTTGTGAATCATTATTGTGGATTGTTTTGTTTTGTTTTTATTCATATAACCATAAAGTGTACATCATACTAAGAGTTAAGATGAATAAAACTTAAGTTGAATAAAACTTTCATTAGATGATCCTTAAAAAAAAATTAATAATCATATATAAATCCTCTAGATGAGAGATAGTTTTACCAAGTATAAACTGCTTCATCCTCATCGTCAAAATCGATGATGATTGGTCTTTTCACCTTTCTTCTTCTTCTCGAACTCCTCTTCCTGGGAGCTCTCACGAGTCTTAATAGTTTGATTGCACAAGAGGGGCTTCTTTCCACTTCTTGATTCTGAGTAGGGTTTTGCACAACATCATTGTTGAAAGCTTCAACAGAAGTACTCGTTTTGATTTTTCTTCTTCTATATTTTATTTGGATGAGGTTCTTTGATCCTTGAAAGTCTAAAAGCCAAAAATGCCAAGTTTTCTCATTATTGGATCTTTAATTCTATATGTTTTCTTCTCTTGTAAGTTAAAAAGATCTATACGTTTTCCAATTTCTTTTTCACTTCTTACGCATAGTTTGATGTAATAATGTGTACTATTTTATTTTATTTTCAGAAGCTTTATGTGATTATGGATCGTAGTAGGATGAAAGCCAATAGATTAAGTAGCGAGTATGAGAATGGATTGTTACAATTTCTTGATTTCATGGGGAAAAAACCCTTCCTGACAACAATTGGATTTTTTGGTGTCCTTATATGAAATGTTATAACACGAAAAAAACATCCAAGGGATGTTATATTCAATTATTGTGGTTGTGATGGAATTATTCAAAATTACACGAAATGGGTATGGCATGGTGAAGGGATAAAAAAGAGACCTTTGTCACAAACAGTTGAAGATGATGAATGTATGATTGATAATCTAGAAGACGTCATCTGTGATATTGGGGTAGATGCTTTCAAGAAAGCTAGTATGGTAGATACTTTGCAAAGAGACATAGAAGATTCGTTGTACCATGGATGTAAATGTTTTACAAGATTGTAAGTTGTGCTAATACTATTTAATCTTAAGGCAAGATGTGGGTGGACGGATAAAAGTTTCACTGAATTACTTGAATTGTTGAAAGAAATGCTTCTTGAAGGTAACATGTTGCCAAACCGTACTTATGAGGCCAAGAAGATATTGTGTCCAATGGGTTTGGACTATGTCAAAATACATTCTTGTTATAATGATTGCATCTTACATAGGAAAGAGATTGAAAACTTGAAGGAGTGACCGAGGTGTGAGGTGTCGCGCTACAAACAAAAGGACAATGGTTTTGATGGCGACAGTGGTGCAACTAGCAGGGGTGTTCCTGTCAAGGTGATGTGGTACCTACCGATAATTCCAAGGTTCAAGAGATTGTTTGCTAATGTTAGTGACTCAAAGAACACTAGATGGCATGCAGATGAAAGAGTGTGTGATGGAAAAATTCGTCATGTAGTTGATTCATTCCAATGGAAGAAAGTTGATTCCTTGTTTCTATATTTTTCCCTTGAACCGAGGAACCTTAGGCTTGGACTTGCCATCGATGAACAAAGACTTTTGGTAATTTGAGTACTAACCATACGTCATGGCATATTCTTCTCTTAATTTACAATCTATCTTCATGGTTGTGCATGAAGCACAAGTGTATGATACTATAGATGATGATTTTGAGTCCAAAACAACCAGGGAATGAAAAGGGTCATAAAGCGTCAAGGGTCATAAAGTGTGTCCCATATGTGAAGTTTGCACAATAAATGATTTTCCGGCATACAGTAATTTGTCTGGGAACAACGTCAAGGGTCATAAAGCATGTCTTATATGTTAAGTTGATACATATCACCACCAATTACAAAAAGGAAAAAAAAAAGACAATTTATCTTGGGCATCAAAGATTTTTAAGACCTAATCATCTGTATCATAGATTACGCAAGGCTTTTAATAGAGAGCATGAGTTTAGTATCGCTCCAAAAACCTTAACCGGGAAGGAATTTTATATAAGACAATAACACATTAAAGTTGTCTTTAGAAAGAAACAAAAAGAGTCCGTTGAGAAAAAGTCTTTGAAAAAGAGGTCGTGTTCTTTGATCTTCCATACCGGTCCTGTATTGATGTGATGTACATGGAGAAAAATGTATGAGATAGTTTAATTGGAACACTTCTAACCATTAAAGGCAAGACAAAAGATACTAAGAAATATCATGAATATATGGTTGTGATGAGTATACAGAAAGAAATTATCCCAAAAAGAAGTAGGAAATAGAACCTATTTTCCCCAAGCATGTCACACCCTGTCTAAAAGAGGGAAAAAAAGTTTTTGCGTTTTTTTGTAAGGTATCAAAGTTCCACAATGGTACTCATCAAATATGAAGAAAATTGTGTCAGAGAATGATCACAAATTAATTGTCTTAAAATCTCATGATTGTCATCTCTTGATGCAACAACTTCTACCAGTGGCTATCTGTGGCATCTTACCAAGAAATATAAGGGTGACTATAACCAAATTGTGCTTATTCTTCAATTCTATATGTAGTAAAGTTATAGATCCTAGAAATTTAGATGAATTGGAACACAAAGCTGCAATTTTCTTGTGCCAATTAGAGATGTTTTTCCCTTTGTCATTCTTTGACATTATGGTTCACTTAGTTATTTATCTAGTAAGGGAGATTAGAGTTTGTGGCTCAATTTATTTGTGGTGGATGTATTTGGTAGAGAATTACATGAATATTTTTAAAGGGTATACAAAGAATCATCACGGTCTAGAAGCTTCGATCGTAGAAAGGTATATCACAGAAGAAGCTATTGAGTTTTGCACAAACTATTAGTCAGATGCGAATGGTATAGGAGTCCCCGAGTCTCGTCATGACAGATTTTATGATGGTAGAGGTATTCAAGGTTTAAATGTTAAGACACTTAGTCAACAAGTAGTTCTTAAAGCATATTTGTATATATTGAATAACCTTATTAAAGTTGATCCTTACTTGTCCGCGCACAAAACTCTTATAATGTAAAAATACCTCCTGATGAATGAAAAATGGTTGTTGACAGAGCATAAAAAAACTTTCATTAATTGGTTTAATGAAAGTATTTCTAAACAGAGTGGTGCATCAGATGATTGAAAATTGTTGTCATATTTGCCTAAGTTTAATGTAATTACTTAGAGTACATATGACATTAGTAAATATTCGTTCTACACAAAATTAAAGGATGATCATAGCACAATGCAAAATAATGGTGTTATGATTGAGGATGAATCCATGTACTTTCTAGTTCCAAAGATAATAACCCATTACTAGCATCTAGAGCATACTTTGGGATCATTGAGGAGATTTTGGAGATTGACTATCTTTCTTTTAAAGTGCCTTTATTTAAGTGCATGTGGATTAACAGTAAAAGTAGAGTAGAAACTGATGAATTAGGATTCACAAGGATTGATCTTCGAAAGGCAACTTACAAGAATGAACCATTCATCATGGTAAACCAAGCAAAACAAGTGTTTTATGTCACTGATCCAGCTAACACTAGATTGTTAATTGTTCTTCAAGGAAAACATCTTCCAAATAGTACTGATGAAAATCAAGATTTTCACTATGAAAATCCTTGTTTGGCAACACATGTCTGTCAATCATCTGAATAAAATAATTTAGATGATTTGCATGCTATTCTTCGTGATCGTGAAGAGGGCATATAGGAAAACTAGTAAGTAAACAGTTTATTGCTTTTGTTTCTTAATCATTTGTTTTAGTTTTGATGTAAAATTATAAAGTGTGTGCCATTTTAGGTTTGCATTTTGGTGTAATTAATGAATATTCCTATTTTAGATTTAGGAATTGGCTAAATGTACAATGTCTCTATTTCTGGAATCTGCAAAATATGATTTTGTATTCTGTAATATGGTTCTGTAATTCAGGTGTAGACGACAGTAGAAAAAAATTAAATATTAACCCCTCGGTTTCTATTATAAACCGAGATAAGAATATCAATATGTTACCTTGATTATACAAAACACCGAGTGCTAATATGGGGTGTGTCATTCAATTCTGAAAATAATAAAAATGTTGATGATGGGAGTCAAACTCACGTGCAGATAACTTGTTCCCTCGGTGTTTTAATACCCGAGGTGATAAGATGTAACCTTTTATGACGACCTTATTTACCTTATTTTTGTTACCGACATAAAATGCATTTTGCGTCCAATGTTAGATGTGTTTTTTGTAGTAGTTATGATTCCAATACCTATGTGTTTATGAGATTGAACTATTATATGTTTAATACGTTAATATTCTATTTTAATGATGAGTTTGATGACATTGTGAAGTTTCTATGATGATGTTATCATGATGTAATTGATGTTATTTATGATGATGTTTTAATGATGTGCATGTTTAATATGTATACATGTTATGTCATGATGATTATGTGAATGATGATGCAATTAATTAGCCGTGGTTGAAATTTATGTGACGTTGTTGTGCATCATGCATTCATAGTATTTTTAAATGGTGGTCTGCTTGTGACGAGCCTCAATCCCATTGTGTGAATTGAGTGCGTTTGTGATGTGCTCCGACTCCAAGGGGGGATCGATCCTATGGTGGGGATCTTGGAGGGTGATGAACCAGGTGTTCATGAAATTTGGTACCACATGCATTGAGTAAGTATTTGTTGCATTAACATCCTATGTGACATTTCATGAATTTTGTTAATGAGTTGTGATGTGATGTTAATTGTGAGCTATATGATTATATGCTGAAAGATGCTTAAGTGTTATTATGATGCATCCGTGAGTGTAGAGTATTGATGAATGAGAAGTGTTGTCATATGATGATGATGTTTATAAATACTAATATTTTCCTTATATCTTTTATAATGAATATTGATTACTCACTGTTGTACCCCAAAATTTTCCCTCCCTTTTTCACAAGAAATCACAACTTCAGGGTTTTCCCTGATCTTTCAAGATTGGCTCAAGAATCGGTCAAACAGACTTTTCTTTATCAATCAATCCAGAATTAGGGTTTCCATTGATTGGGCTGAGATTGGCTCAGGAATTGATCAAACAGACTTTTCTTTGACAACAAGTCCAGAATCAGGGTTTCCATTGATTGGGTTAAGATTGGCTCAGGAATTGATCAAACAGACTTTTCTTTGACGACAAATCTGGAATTAGGGTTTTCGCTCGTATTTCTCAGAAGAAATTGAATCCAAAATAATTCAATTGACTGTTACATTATTTTTACGCTTGTTCCAGATTACCGGTTGTTTCTCAAAACCTAAATATCTGAGATAGGAGCTGAGGCTTTGTTTGAAACTTTGAGGCATTGGTTTGATCAGTGGAGTGAAAAGTGTATGGAATGCTTGTTTGTTTAACTGTACAAAGCATGGTTAATTGGAGTGACAGGCGTATTGTGATTAATGCGAGATTGCGAGGTGGCAAAGTTTGTTGATTATTTATTTCATCTGGATTAAAGTTATTGGGATGCATTTCCAGTTGTTTTAACTTAAGAGATTTAAATAATTAAATAGACAGTGCAAAGGAAAGAATGAAATATTTGACAGTAAAGAATTCGTATTTGACAAAGACTTTGTTTATTTATTTATTTCAAATATTGTTACAAATTTTATTCGAATACTGTAAATTTATAATTTACAGTGTTTACAATAATATTTATTACAATAAATGAAAAGAAAATAAATCTAAAGCCTAAATCTCTTGAAATATTTGATCTTCTACTACTTCTTCCATTATCCAACTGGTATTTAACTGCAAAGATAGAAAAAGAAGTTAGTATAAGAATTTTCAAGCAGAAGCTGATAAATAAATCATCATTAAAGCTTGTTGGCCGGAATCATATTGTTTTTGGGTTCATCATGTTTTACTTGTCCTCTTTACAAATCACAAGAAGATTTCTCTTCTTGGTTCACAAAGAGGACAGTAAAAATAATTTGCAAGCATACAATTATTTCAAAATGCAAATATATAAGGCAGCAAGGCAAAGCAAACTAAGTTGCAAAACTATCACAAAGGAAACTAAGTTGCAAAACTGTCACAAAGCAAACTAAGTTGCAAAACTGTCACAAAGCAAACCAAGTTGCAAAGCTGTCAAAACAGAAAAAGTTGTCCAAGAAAGTTGCAAAGCTGTCAAAAAGAACAATGCAGGAAATATGGAAACAAGTACAACAATGCAGGAGAAGAACCAAGTTACAAGCAAGCAGGCTTGTCAAACTTATCATCATATTCTGGCCAACAAAGCTTTTCAGAATAAAAAATAAAATACATTAAGCAATTTAAAATGCTTTTATGGAGAGAGAAAGAGAGAATCAGAAAAAAGGTTTGCATTTTTGGAAGGCTTAAAAGATATAAGAGAACAAGACAGTAAACAGTCAAAAAGAGGGAAAGAGCAAAAAAAAAACTGCAAGCTTAAGAAATACAGAATCCTGTCAAGCAAACACTAAAACCTCCAAGCTCAGAAGCCTGTCAAGCATACTTAAAAATCACACAAGCCTGCCTTCAACAAGAAAACCTGTAACCTACATAAAGCTTACCAAAAAAAGCCTGCCTGTACTAAAAACACAAGCAAATTCAAAGCTCCAAAATCACAAAACCTGTGTTATAAACTCAAACCTGCAAGACTGCAAGTTACCAAGCCTGCCTTCAACAAGCAAACCTGTAACCTGCCTAAAGCTTACCAAAAAAAGCCTTCCTGTACTAAAAACACAAGCAAATTCAAAGCTCCAAAATCACAAAACCTGTGTTACAAACTCAAACCTGCAAGACTGCAAGTTACCAAGCCTGCCTTCAACAAGCAAAACCTGGAGCCTGCATAACAAGCAAATCTCCAACCTATTCAAACCTGCTCAAACTGCACGAAACTGCAAAAAACCAGTTTAAACAACAAACAACAAATCACTAAAGCATGCCTTCCCAAAACACTGAGGCCAACAAACCTGTGAGCAAAACTGCTAAACCTTCACCAAAATCCAAACAAGCCAACTAATAATCTCATCTTCAACAAGAGAAAGGAAGAGCTTGCAGAATAAGTAAAACAACAAATAGCTTTTTCAGAACACATATACTCATCATAAATAGCCAACACTCAAAGAAGAGGAAGAAGTTCAGAAGTGAAGAAAACAACAAAGAAGTCTCAGAAAACATTCATCATTAACGAATCAGTGGCCAACAGAAAACATTTCAGAAGCATAGCTTTCAGAGTAACATCATCACTAAACATTCAAAAAGGAGTCAAGCAAAGAAATACCAGATAAGCATTGTCCTCATCTTCTCCACCTCCGGCCACCCAGAGCGCCACCGTTCCAAGCCCTCTCCCTCCATCGTCTTACAGAAAAAAACGCCAAAGGTATAGTTCTTTTCTCTCAAACTTTCGCTGTAGCTCACACCCAAAACATCAAAGATTAAAACATTGTAAAACGATAACATGCAAGAATCAAACCTAAACTGTAAAAACGCGTCAAGAACGAAAAACAATACCTTTCAAATCACCGCCTTGTATAGTCACGGAGAGGAAAGGGTGGAGGCAATGCTCTGGCAGCGTGGAGGTGGACGAATCATCGTTTAGTTGAGAATGAGAAGAGAGACGAAGAAGATGAGAGGAGCGGTGTCGTTAGACTGTAAACCCTAATTCCCAAACGAATGAAACAACCCTAAACAAATATTGTTCAACCCACATGGGCCTTCGCCCAAACAGAACCCATAAAGCCCAAACACATTTCTAGCGCCTGCACCCCCCCTTTTTTAACAAAATTCTTGTTTTTATTTGGGCCAAAACACATGCTTAAGCCCATCACCATTCTTTGTGATTTTTTTAAATAATATTCTTTTCTATTCTTCACCAATTAATTTACTTTCTTTAGAAAAATTAATACTTTTCTTTTTATTTATTCTAAAAAAAATTTGTTTTGTTAATAGTGAAGAGAAATCATAAATTAAAGTTTGTTTTGATATATTTTCTTTAATATTTGTATATTTAATTAAATATAAAAGAATACTATGTTTAATTAATCTTTTTATATAAGTTTCTAAAAAACATTAACAAAAATACAAAAAAATAATAATTATACTTAATCTTTCTTAGGTTAAAATATTTTATTTGATCATTTGTAAATAAATATACACATCTCATATCTCTTTGATTTTCATCATCTTATACCTTGTTATATTTTTACATTGAGAATGCGACAATTCGATTTGGTTGTAATATATATTTGGACATTACTACTCTGATAAGACTCATCCCCATTTGTAAACATTTGTACCCCCATCCCCAGATACTTATTTGTAATAACTTAGACTTTAAATTCCCGCAATTTATCGCTTTCAATACACTGTATAGTAATTAGGGTTTGTATGCGAAGATTCAAAATCAATTGCTAGATGACCTAATACAAGATAAATGCATGAAAATCAATACACAATTCACACTTGCACCTCTAGGGTAACCTTGCTTGTTGCCTCGGAAAATGCAATCATGTCCCTCGAGTATGTGACACTCTAGAAAATGTCCCTTCGATAAACAAAGATCGTAGTCCCTCGATGACCCTCGATGTAACCTTAGATAAAACGATCTCGTCCCTTACAAAATTGCTAGAGCGTCTCACAAGTTACTTTCAATGGTTGTATACGATGACCCGCGCCTGTCCCGTTTAACATCCTAACGCAAGGTTGTTCACCAAATACAATGGTGAAATAACACTGTTAAAAAGGGTTAAAAACATAAGAATGATCTTTTGAGTAAAATAGGGTAGACAACTCTTAGTTACTTGATCAAAAAAACTTGCAAAACATCCTTTCCATTTTCAAACACACTTCACAATAGAACTTCAAAACAATTTCAAAACAACTTTCAAAACATTGGAATATCTTTTCAAAAAGACACACACCTTTGTATATATTCAAACAAGAATCATTACAAAGGTTGGCTAGACAAGGCATCTTTTTCAAAACATTTTCAAAACCACACACACAAAGCACCATTTCAACCAATTGAAAAGAAAAGGCAAGTTGTTGTACCCCAAAATTTGCCCTCGCATTTTTCTCAAGAAATCATAGTTTCAGGCGTTTCCTGATTTTTCAGACGGGCTCAAGAATCGGACAAACGGACTTTTTTCGTCAGCCAAGCAAAATTAGGGTTTTATTGATTTTTCAGGGCTCTGGAATATTTCACACAATTGGCTTAGGTTTTGGTTGATTTTGGCTCAACTTGGATCAGGCGAACGCTCTTTGGCATTTAATCAGGAATTAGGGTTTTTGTGGGCACGTTCTCAGAAGGATTTAAATTCTACAGCTTTTGCAAGTTATTCCGAGATTTGGTTTGAATTCGCATTGTTTGATTTAATCAGTAAAAGAAGGCAGTTGGTTTGAATTCACGTTTGTTTGATTGAACCAGTCAAAAGGTACATTCAGTTGGGATTTGCAGTATTGGGTAAAAATCAGTGAAAAGGGAATGCGCCTGATCAGTTGATTTTCTTTGGATGTTAGAGGTACCAGGTTTAACTGATCAATTTGTTAAAGCTTTGTTTATTTAAATTATTTATTATTCTAAAATTAAGTAATTGGAATTTATTTTTCAATTATTTTAATTCAAAGAATTTTAAATAAATGAATAAACAATAAAAGAGAAAATATAATTAATTGGATAATGAAAACTTTTATTTATTCTTAAATTAATTGTACAATTATTGTTTACAATTTATTTACAAACAATGATTTTACACTAATTTAAATTTAAATAAAAAATGAAACTATCCTATTTTTTCTAAGTCTTCTATTCTTCAAATTCTTCATCCTTTGCTCCCCTCCATTCGATTATTCATCTGCAAGAGAAAAAGAGAAAAGTCAAAAAAGCAGATAAATAAATAATGACAGATAAAAAGAGTTCATCATTAAGGGCCACAGATTGGGATCAGTTAACCCTCTCTGCAAATCACGGGATTTCTCCCGGTTCACAAAGAGGGAAGAATTTTATTTGCTAATCATGAATGAAAAGTTGAAAAAAATGCAAAGTTTGTCAACACATTGCACAATTTAAAAATCTCAAACAGTACTGCACAAATTCAAACCCAACTAAAGGTCTAAACTGAATCACAACCTCCAAACTAAAACTTTCTGCCAAAAATATAAAGCAACTGTCACAAAAGTACCCAAGCTGTCAAAAGAAGATTTTGAAAAGATATCAAGCTGTCAAAAAGAAGAGACAAATATGCAGAGAAAAAAGTGATATGCAAGCAAGATATTTCATCATTTCCCAACTAGGTGGCCCTTTCAGAAAAGAAAAGTACAAAGCATAATAATATCTTAATGCAACTGTACTGAGAGAGAAAGAAGAAGAGAGATAAGAGAGCAGGTTTTTAGGCTTTAGGCAGGAAGGCATGATAACATATACAAAAGCTGAACACAGTGGATAAAAGGAAAAGCCAAATACACTAAAGATATACAAAAAAGCATAAGCCTTCAAGTCTCACAAAGGGGGACCAACAATCTAAGAAGGGCCATAACCAAAGTAATCCATTAAAAAAAAATGATCAAACCCCTGTCAAAGCAAAGGGCCTGAGATTCAAAATCTGTCAAGCCTCAACAAAAACCTGTGAAGTTTTAAAACACAAGCCATCAACCAGGAGACCTGTCTAAAAAACCTTGGATCCTGTCAACTAAAACCAGAAGAAGCATAACCTGTAAGCCATTCAGAAAGCCATTCAAGAACCCTGTCAAAAAACAAGTTCAAGGCCAAGCCTTACTAACAAAAACCATAACCTATACCATTCAGTTCAAGCCTCATAACCAGTCAAACCTACCTTAAGCTTGCAATAAGCCTAAAACCTGTAAGAAACCTGTCAAGGCCTAACCTGAATAACCAAGCCAATATCCAGTTCATCAAAACCTCATAACCATAAAAACATACAAACCTGTATATCCTGTGTACAACATAAACCATCAAGCCCCTGTAAGACCAGCATATGCCCAAAAAACTGTTAACCCTGTCAAAACCTTTCAAGCCCCCTTAACCCTGTCAAAACCTTTCAAGCCCCTTAACCCTGTTCAAAGATCATAATCAAGCCTAAAGAACCAGAGGCAACATTAAAGCATCCAAAGTTAACCCACAGGCCCTCAGAACCCTAGGCTCATCATGGGGCAAAGAAGAAGTAAATAGGCAACCAAAAGCATACCAATTTCCAAACCCACGAATCCTCAGATTTGCATCATCACAGGGTGTTTCAAGAATCAAGCACAAGCCAGCACAAAGAAAGGAAACAAGCGTACAGAGGCAAGCCAAGAAAGAGAAGAAGAAAAGAAGACGTGTATCAAGCTTTCAGATTGACATCATAAAGCCTAAAAAAGGTAGTACAGAAATACCAAGTGTCATCCAAGCAAGCGTCTTCACCGTCTCATCACCGAGCCTCCGCCTCAACGCCTCCGTTTCATCCTCCTCCTTCTCCAGGACCAAAGGTAGTAATTTCCTTCCTTCCCTTTCATAATCCTCAAACAATAAGGCAAATAACAAACATTCCAAATCAGAAGCTATACATGTAAAAGGAATCATAAAAAGCGTAAAACCCTAAAAAACGAAGTGGATTGAAATCACTACCTTTTGCTCTCATCTTCGCGTTGTCCAGTCATGGAGGGAAGAGGATGAACATTGGCGTCTGGTGGCTAAGGATGAAGAGGAATTGGAAGCCTGATTCAGGGACGAGACAAAGTGGATGAACGAAGACGAACAAACACGAACGCCGCCGCTGTCTCAAAAACCTAAGCGTTGTCCCAAATGAAAAAACAACCAAACCCTAAATTATTTTTTGAGCCAAACGTGGGCCTCGTCCCATTCTGAACGCTTAAGCCCAAAGCACCCCCCTTTTTCCTATTCATCCAGCTTGCTTAATATGGACCTAATGCCCTTGAGCCCATTTCTGTTTTTTTATTTCAAACCCTTTCCTTTCTTAAAAAACATATTATTTTGATTAATGAGTTAACAAAACATAGCATTTTATACTAACAATATTTTTATAACATAATTAAGTTTACCTAGAAACTTGTAAAAATAGTATTTTTTAACTAAACTTACATTTTCTTTTATTTTTATACATAGAATATTAATCTCTCTTTTTAAGATAAATACTTCTTCCCCCTTTTAAAGATATTATATTTGTACATAAATGATAAAATACATTTTTTATTACACCATAATTAAAATTGAAAACACCTTTTTTCTTTTAATTCAAATATTCTTATTAACAATATAAAGATACTTTTATATCAAAAAATGTAAAGTGACAATTTTCTAACTTAGAAATACTTTCTTTTCTTAAATTTTCTTTTTGTACATATTAAAGAAAATACAAGATTATTAATTAGATTAAATAAACATTTAATTCTTTAAGTCAACAATACCTTAATACATGTTTAAATTTCACATCTCTAACCTGTAAATAATTACACTTACAATACATTTCACATTATACACTTGACACATATACAATTGCTATTTCCATACATTGATATACATTATTTACATTTGATCGCAAATTCGATTTGGTTGTAACTTATTGGATACTATAAGTCTCATCCCCATTTGTGAATATTGTATCCCCACTCCCGGATACTATTTGTAATAGCATAGACTTTACATTCCCGCAATTTACCGCTTTCAAATTATACCATGGTTAGACCTAGGGTTTGTATGTACATAAAATCAAACGCTAGATAACCTAATACAAAGACAAATACATGAAATCAATACACAATCACACTTGCACCCTCTAGGGTAATCCCACATGTTGCCTTCCAAAATGGGCCATGCTTGCACGTCGAGTATCTTTGGCAAAACAAATTCAAATGATCATAAAGTCCCTCGATGACGCTTTCGAATATTGCCTAAAACGGAATGATCATAGTCCCTTCAAAGCAAATTGCCAAAGACACTTGGCACCATTGCATTCATGGTCCATACGATGACCCGCGCCCGTCCCGAACAAACTTCCTAAACGCAAGATTGTCCACCAAATTCAATGGTGGAACAAAATTGCTAAAAAGGGTTGAAAACATAGAGAAAACCTTTGAGTACAATAGGGTAGACAAAACTCTTAGTTACTTGAGATCAACTTGCAAAAACACTTGCCTTCTTTTCAAAAACCACACTCCACACATATTTTCAAACAAACTCTCAAAAACATTTGAAACATCTTTTCGAAAAGATACACACTTTTGTAAAACACTCAAACACGAGTCGAATACATTGGTCGCCTAAGACAAGGCATCTCTTCAAAAACATTTTCAAAACACACACACACCACAATTTCAAGCAATCGAAAATCAAGGCAAGTGATCTAAAAAACCAAGTAACTAAGAGCCCATGGATAACCATGGATGAAAAGGGTGCTAATACCTTCCCTTTTCATAATCTACCCCCCGGACCCACGAAATATCTCAAAAGGTTTTTGCTGTGCTTTTTTTAAACCTTTCCTTTAGGATAAAATAAAAAGTCGGTGGCGACTCTTGCTCAACCGAACAAGTGCGAATACAAACGCAAAACTCACAGTCAGTTCTCCCACCGTATCACACAAGTGATCTAAAACAAGTAACTAAGAGCCCATGGATAACCATGGATGAAAAGGGTGCTAGCACCTTCCCTTTTCATAATCTACCCCCCGAACCCAAGAAAACATCTAAAAGGTCTTTCCTGTGCTTTTTAACCTTTCCTTTGGATAAAATAAAAAGTCGATGGTGACTCTTGCTAAACCGAACAAGTGCGAAAACAAACGCAAAATCCCAAGTCAGTTCTCCCACCGTATCACAGAACTGGCGACTCTGCTGGGGAGAAATTTTAAAAGTAGGGTTACCTTAGGGTTTTAGATCACCTTTACATGCTTACCTTGATTGCTTTGATTGATTTACTTTTTGGGTTCCTTGTTTGGGTTTGTTTTAAATCCTACACCCGGATTTGGGGGCACCTTTTAGGTAAGTAGCAATAAACTGTGAGGGAACTGTGCAGGGTATACCGACATGGTTGAAGTAGTGGCTACGTTAGTGTGACACATTTGTGGGTACCGTAGCCTTTGAGTTAATCAAAGAGAATACGGGGCCGCTGAGTGATGTCGTGAAGCACTAATGAACTCTTAGAACCTTACTTGACCACCTTGGCCTTATTAGGGGTAGTGAGATGACCGACTTTGGTGCAGTCCAAAGTTGGTAGATACTCGATACTACACTCATTGAGGATTGTTTTCTTGGAATATTTCGGTCGCCAGTAAAGTGGCTAAACTGAAACCTTGAACACAGAAAATAATCCAGTGATATTGAGCTCCTTAGAACCCGGTTTCTATTTTAGGACAGGTTGAGCCAACTAACTTCAAGAGGGTACTTACTTACAAACCCCATGCAAGCCTAAACCTAAGGACTTGTCTGCTCTGTGTGAATATGATTACTTGTATATACACTTGCTTACTTTTGCATACCTGTACATAACATCATAACATCATACCATAGCATTTTCAATGACCATTTCAAGGATCTCGAGGGTCTTTTGATGCAGGGTCACGTTGAACCAGACATCTACCAAAGGGAAAGAGGATTCATTTTCCTCTAAACAAATGCCGTCAAAGATCAAGTGCAACAACTTGAATCGGGGGCTATGACCCACTTGACATGGTGAGCTTGATTCCCGTGGAAAGACATCCACCGATACAAAGTTCTCCAATCAAAGATGTTGATCAAAGTTCAACCTCTAACATTTTCTTGTGTTTATCTCGCGAGATTCTTGAAAACATGCATCCACATATCATGCATTGTATCATAACAGGTTTTCCTTTTCAGGTTTCCTTATTCTCCTACTGTTTATTTCAGTAGAGATGGCTCTAGAGAGGACTGTCAAAGATATCCAGGATCAAAATGCTCAACTTCAAGAAATGTTCTTGAACCTGTCCCAGGGGCAAGAAGAAGTGAAAGCTCTCCTCACAAGGGGCATGGTCCTAGGGAATTCATACAGTGTCAGGAATGATCAGTTGGAAGAACTACAGATTGAGCTGGCAACAATGAAGATCCAGATGATGGGACAACTAGTAGGCCAGATGGCTCTCATTCAAGACTTTGCTCAAAGACAAGAAGAGCTCAGGGTTCTCGTCAACAAACTGCTTCGAGACAACCAAGTGGGGAAAACATCTAGGGTTGAAGATCAAGTCATAATCCAACCTCCTTTGAGACAAGAAGACAAGGGAAAGGCTCCCCAACTTGCTTCAGGGTCACAAGCCCAACAACAACCTCGCCAGCGTCAACAGGGTAATCGGCGTAAGAAAAATACGTCTGGAAGACATTTCTCTGAGACGGACATACCATCATCTCTAATACTGAAACGCTTGTTAGAGGTCAATCTGCTTGCTTTAAAGGATCCTATTCGGAAGCCTAATACCTCTACTCATAGCTATCACCCCGATGCATTTTGTGTATACCACTCCCATAGTCCTGGACATGACACCGATGACTGTTGGGCTTTAAAAAACAAGATCCAAGACTTGATTGACGAAGGATTGCTGGAATTCATACCGGATGGCGAGATGAAAATCTTCCGCTAAGGGTTCTCCACCTGAATTGACAAAGTTAGAACTAAGAGACTTTTGTTTCATTTGAATTTTCAAGTTGTAATTTATTTTGTTATTCAAACAATTATCTGTTGATGTCAAACTCTGTTTCATTAATGCATTGCATATGTTTGTATTGAATTCATCCATTCGTTTTCACTATTCTTAAACTATGCTTTCTACTTTCTCTATGATGTTTAACTCTTGATAAAAGATACAAGCCTTTAGAGGAAGGATGACGAAACAATACATAATCTCATACAGTATGCTTTTGGATAGACCTTGCTGACGATGTACATGCATTTCTTTCAAATCCTAAACACTGGAGTTATAAGGAAGATAATCCCTAGTCAACCCCTTCGAGCCAAAGAAGTAGAAGTTTTCTATTTTAAACACAAATTGAAACCTTTGATTAAACCTGGGGCAGGGTAGTCTCTCAGTTAATTCAAAAGATGCGCATTGAAGTTGCAAACTCTCAGTTCATAATACAACGAATGACATTAAAAACATTTCGTTGGAACCAAAAGACAGTGATGGTTCCTTAATCTCATAGGCAGTCATTATCTCTCAAAAGAGAAAAGCCCATTGAGCCAAAACCTATAAAGGAGGCTTAAGAAAGCTGGGGCATCCCGCTGACTGTAATCTCGAAAACAGGAATAGTCAGGCAAAAGTTAGGGATGTTAAATCAAAAGAAATAGGTCATTGTAAATCCTCAACAACATGAAAAGTGTTGCAAAATGACTGCCTTCCAATAAAATTCAACTGGTGTGAACCATCACCCAAAACGTCGTTCCAAACTCGAATAGAGTTCGACACACAATTAACTGAGTTTAGGATTGAAGAACATCATGAAGAGCGGGTGGGTACAAATATACTTTGAGCCTTTATCCTTTGTTTCTTAAACCGTGAACCAAGCCACGTTATAACCCTTCAAAAGTCTTAATTGAAGCATGGGTTAGTTCGAAAGCATACTGTTACAAAAGGTATCCTGACTCCTGTAAGGCTTTGCTCTAAATATTATGTTGGATTTGTCTTATAAAAAGTTTTCTGCTAAAAAATGCATTTTTCATAACTTCGAGACAAACATAAACTTTGCATTATTTGAATATCGTTGTTTGCACATGGTTATTTGTTTGACAACGAAGAAATTCATACAGTGAATGTTCGGAGGAACGAAAGCCCTCTCAGTGAATGGAATCACTTCAAGTGGGATGACACTCCCATGGCAAAAATCTCCCATCAACAAAAAAAGGGGACTTAATATGGTATAGCCCATTAAACCTGGGGCAGTCCAGTCAAGATTTCAAGAAATCTCTCAATTGCAGGATAACCTAGGGCAAGTCTCCCTCACCATCACTTAGGGCATTTAAGCGCCAATCTCAACAAAGGGTTACGTGCAGTCCAAGTTTCCTGGCAATACCACAAACATCTGATACTAGGGGCAGTGATGAAACCTCTCCGAAATCTTTCTAAAAAGAAATTCAAGCATCCTCGAGAAGGTTATCACCTCTCTAAGCAGACCAACATTCATGGGTTTATTTCCCCAACATTTGTCAAGGATTTATTCTCCAAAACAAATTACATTTCAAGTTGAACGGTCATTAAAAATTTCCTCCATCACCTACTGGAAGTTACGGTCATCATCAAAAATTCCTTCATCACCTGTTAGAATTCACGGTCATCAAAAATTCCTCCATCACCTGTTGGAATTCACGGTCATAAAAAATTCCTTCATCACCTATTGGAAGTTACAGCCACCAACAGAATAACGGACAACTGAAGCTCCTAAAAAAATCTGTTTCTCTCAAGAATGAAGATTCTCATCCTTGAAACCTCAAGAGATTGGTATACTCCCAACCTCCTGACCCTTAACAGAATGAAGATTCTCATCCTTAAAACCTCAAGAGATTGGTATACTCCCAACCTCCTGACCCTTAACAAAATGAAGATTCTCATCCTTAAAACCTCAAGAGATTGGTATACTCCCAACCTCCTGACCCTTAACAGAATGAATATTCTCATCCTTGAAACCTCAAGAGATTGGTATACTCCCAACCTCCTGAACCTTAACAGAATGAAGATTCTCATCCTTAAAACCTCAGAAGATTGGTATACTCTCAACCTCCTGACCCTTAACAGAATGAAGATTCTCATCCTTGAAACCTCAGAAGATTGGTATACTCCCAACCTCCTGACCCTTAACAGAATGAAGATTCTCATCCTTGAAACCTCATAAGATTGGTATACTCCCAACCTCCTGACCCTTAATAGAATGAAGATTATCATCCTTGAAACCTCAAGAGATTGGTATACTCCCAACCTCCTGACCCTTAACAGAATGAAGATTCTCATCCTCGAAACCTCAGAAGATTGGTATACTCCCAACCTCCTGACCCTTAACAGAATGAAGATTCTCATCCTTGAAACCTCAGAAGATTGGTATACTCCCAAGCTCCTGACCCTTAACAGAATGACGATTCTCATCCTTGAAACCTCAGAAGATTGGTATACTCCCAACCTCCTGACCCTTAACAGAATGAAGATTCTCATCCTTGAAACCTCAGAAGACTGGTATACACCCAACCTTCTGACCCAAGACCTGAATTAAGATTCTCATTTTGGCTTCCCCAGTAGATTGGCATACACCCGACCTCCTGATTCAACCCCGACAGAATGAAGATTCTCATTCTCAAAGTGGTATACAATTCAACCCCGACAGAATGAAGATTCTTATCCTCAAAGTGGTATACAATTCTACTTCCTAATATCCCCGACAGAATGAAGATTCTCATTCTCAAAGTGGTGTACAACCTAAAACCTGAACTTCTTCCAAACAGGAATAAGTTTTTTCTAGAATCCTGAGTTTTACTCTCCAACAGGATAGCTACTTTTCAAATAGTATGGCTATTCCCCACAAACATTAATCTCCCAAGCAAATGAAGACTCTCATTCTCAATTCCTCACAGAGTATTCAGATATTCCCCAGTGAAGATCTCCTGAAAACAGGAATCCCCAGTAGATTGGCATACAACCCAAACTCCTGATTTCCCCAACAGTGGTCCCAGGACTTCTCATTTTCAACGATCAAAGGATTTTCAATCCCCAGCAGCAGTCAAGGATTTACTTTCCCCGGCAACAATCAAAGATTTCATTATCCAGGATTTATCTTCATCAGCAAGACAGCTACTCAGCTTACATGCACATCCATTACATCCACATATCATAAACATTGATGAAATACAATTCATTACATCATACATATCATGCAACATGACTTTATGTCTCAGCTAACATTTTATCCTTTTCAGGATAAGATTAAAAGGCTATCGTTAACAATTAATCAAATACAGTACAGATATACCCCAGACACGGCGGTCATTCTACTACTCATATAGATCTCAACTCCAGTTACAGTCTCAGATATACTCCAGACACGGAAGTCATTCTGCTACTCATACAGACCCCAACTTTTGAAAACAGCTTACGAATTCTCTAAACACGGATGTTAATCTATCGCTTGTTCAGACTCAACTTCTGAGAACAGTTTACGGATCCTCCAAACACGGATGTTAATCTATCGCTTGTTCAGACTCAACTTCTGAGAACAGTTTACGGATTCTCCAAACACGGATCTTAATCTATCGCTTGTTCAGACTCAACTTCTGAAAACAGTTTACGAGTGCTTCCCAACATGGATGTCAATCTGTTACCTATTCAGACCACCAACTCAGAGACGTTCCAAACATGGATACCTTTCTGATACTCACACACTCACCTACAACATACAGTTCAATAAACATTCTTGGATGGCATCTTTAAGCACATCTCCGACAAGATTCTGTCACATCTCCAAATGGCATCTTTAAGCCCATTCCCTCAACTTTGCTTTGACGAGTGCAAATTTTTGGGCACTCTAGTGTCCAATCATCTTTTACCTTCGAGTCGCGAATGGAAAAATTGCCAATCTAACTCTTCAGGTTCAAGAAGATTGAACAGGGGCAACTGTTGTACCCCAAAATTTGCCCTCCCTTTTTCACAAGAAATCACAACTTCAGGGTTTTCCTTGATCTTTCAAGATTGGCTCAAGAATCGGTCAAACAGACTTTTCTTTATCAGTCAATCCGGGCTGAGATTGGCTCAGAAATTGATCAAACATACTTTTCTTTGACAACAAGTCCAGAATCAGGGTTTCCATTGATTGGGTTGAGATTGGCTCAGGAATTGATCAAACATACTTTTCTTTGACGACAAATCTGGAATTAGGGTTTTCGCTCGTATTTCTCAAAAGAAATTGAATCCACAATAATTCAATTGACTGTTACATTATTTTTACGCTTGTTCCAGATTACCGGTTGTTTCTCAAAACCTAAATATCTGAGATAGGAGTTGAGGCTTTGTTTGAAACTTTGAGGCATTGGTTTGATCAGTGGAGTGAAAAGTGTATGGAATGCTTGTTTGTTTAACTGTACAAAGCATGGTTAATTGGAGTGTCAGGCGTATTGTAATTAATGCGAGATTGCGAGGTGGCAAAGTTTGTTGATTATTTATTTCATCTGGATTAAAGTTATTGGGATGCATTTCCAGTTGTTTTAACTTAAGAGATTTAAATAATTAAATAGACAGTGCAAAGGAAAGAATTAAATATTTGACAGTAAAGAATTCGTATTTGACAAAGACTTTGTTTATTTATTTATTTCAAATATTGTTACAAATTTTATTCGAATACTGTAAATTTATAATTTACAGTGTTTACAATAATATTTATTACAATAAATGAAAAGAAATAAGTCTAAAGCCTAAATCTCTTGAAATCTTTGATCTTCTACTGCTTCTTCCATTATCCAGCTGGTATTTACCTGCAAAGACAGAAAAATAAGTTAGTATAAGAATTTTCAAGCAGAAGCAGATAAATAAATCATCATTAAAGCTTGTTGGCCGGAATCAGATTGTTTTTGGGTTCATCATGTTTTACTTGTCCTCTTTACAAATCACAAGAAGATTTCTCTTCTTGGTTCACAAAGAGGAAAGTAAAAATAATTTGCAAGCATACAATTATTTCAAAATGCAAAGATATAAGGCAGCAAGGAAAAGCAAACTAAGTTGCAAAACTGTCACAAAGCCAACTAAGTTGCAAAATTGTCACAAAGCAAACTAAGTTGCAAAACTGTCACAAAGCAAACCAAGTTGCAAAGCTGTCAAAACAGAAAAAGCTGTCCAAGAAAGTTGCAAAGCTGTCAAAAAGAATAATGCAGGAAATATGGAAACAAGTACAACAATGCAGGAGAAGAACCAAGTTACAAGCAAGAAGGATTGTCAAACTTATCATCATATTCTGGCCAACAAAGCTTTTCAGAATAAAAAATAAAATACATTAAGCAATTTAAAATGCTTTTATGGAGAGAGAAAGAGAGAATCAGAAAAAAGGTTTGCAGTTTTGGCAGGCTTAAAAGATATAAAAGAACAAGACAGTAAACAGTCAAAAAGAGGTAGAGAGCAACAAAAAAACTGCAAGCTTAAGAAATACAGAAGCCTGTCAAGCAAACACTAAAACCTCCAAGCTCAGAAGCCTGTCAAGCAAGCTTAAAAATCACACAAGCCTGCCTTCTACTCGAAAACCTGTAACCTGCCTAAAGCTTACCAAAAAAAGCCTGTCTGTACTAAAAACACAAGCAAATTCAAAGCTCTAAAATCACAAAACCTGTGTTACAAACTCAAACCTGCAAGACTGCAAGTTACCAAGCCTGCCTTCAACAAGCAAACCTGTAACCTGCGTAAAGCTTACCAAAAAAAAGCCTGCCTGTACTAAAAACAAAAGCAAATTCAAAGCTCCAAAATCACAAAACCTGTGTTACAAACTCAAACCTGCAAGACTGCAAGTTACCAAGCCTGCCTTCAACAAGTAAAACCTGGAGCCTGCATAACAAGCAAATCTCCTATCTATTCAAACCTGCTCAAACTGCACGAAACTGCAAAAAACCAGTTTAAACAACAAACAATAAATCACTCAAGCCTGCCTTCCCAAAACACTGAGGCCAACAAACCTGTGAGCAAAACTGCTAAACCTTCACCAAAATCCAAACAAGCCAACTAATAATCTCATCTTCAACAAGAGAAAGGAAGAGCTTGTAGAACAAGCAAAACAACAAATAGCTTTTTCAGAACACATATACTCATCATAAATAGCCAACACTCAAAGAAGAGGAAGAAGTTCAGAAGTGAAGAAAACAACAAATAAGTCTCAGAAAACATTCATCATTAATGAATCAGTGGCCAACAGAAAACATTTTAGAAGCATAACTTTCAGAGTAACATCATCACTAAACATTCAAAAAGGAGTCAAGCAAAGAAATACCAGATAAGCATTATCCTAATCTTCTCCACCTCCGGCCACCTAGAGCGCCACCATTCCAAGCCCTCTCCCTCCATCGTCTTACATAACAAAACGCCAAAGGTATAGTTCTTTTCTCTCAAACTTTCGTTGTAGCTCACACCCAAAACATCAAAGATTAAAACATTGTAAAACGATAACATGCAAGAATCAAACCTAAACTATAAAAACGCGTCAAGAACGAAAATGATACCTTTCAAATCACCACCTTGTATAGTCATGGAGAGGAGAGGGTGGAGGCAATGCTCTGGCAGCATGGAGGTGGACGAATCATTGTTTAGTTGAGGACGAGAAGAGAGACGAAGAAGATGAGAGGAACGACGTCGTTAGACTGTAAACCCTAATTCCCAAACGAATGAAACAACCCTAAACAAATATTGTTCAACCCACATGGGCCTTCACCCAAACAGAACCCATAAAGCCCAAACACATTTCTAGCGCCTGCATCCCCCTTTTTTAAACAAAATTCTTGTTTTTATTTGGGCCAAAACACATGCTTAAGCCCATCACCATTCTTTGTGATTTTTTTAAATAATATTCTTTTCTCTTCTTCACCAATTAATTTACTTTCTTTAGAAAAATTAATACTTTTCTTTTTATTTATTCTAAAAAAATTTTGTTTTGTTAATAGTGAAGAGAAATCATAAATTAAAGTTTGTTTTGATATATTTTCTTTAATATTTGTATATTTAATTAAATATAAAAGAATACTATGTTTAATTAATATTTTTATATAAGTTCCTAAAAAACATTAACAAAAATACAAAATAATAATAATTATACTTAATCTTTCTTAGGTTAAAATATTTTATTTGATCATTTGTAAATAAATATACACATCTCATATCTCTTTGATTTTCATCATCTTATACCTTGTTATATTTTTACATTGAGAATGCGACAATTCGATTTGGTTGTAATATATATTTGGACATTACTACTCTGATAAGACTCATCCCCATTTGTAAACATTTGTACCCCCATCCCCAGATACTTATTTGCAATAACTTAGACTTTAAATTCCCGCAATTTATCGCTTTCAATACATTGTATAGTAATTAGGGTTTGTATGCGAAGATTCAAAATCAATCGCTAGATGACCTAATACAAGATAAATGCATGAAAATCAATACACAATTCACACTTGCACCTCTAGGGTAACCTCGCTTGTTGCCTCAGAAAATGCAATCATGTCCCTCGAGTATGTGACACTCTAGCAAATGTCCCTTCGATAAACAAATATCGTAGTCCCTCGATGACCCTCGATGTAGCCTTGGATAAAACGACCTCGTCCCTTACAAAATTGCTAGAGCGTCTCACAAGTTGCTTTCAATGGTTGTATACGATGACCCACACCTGTCCCATTTAACATCCTAACGCAAGGTTGTTCACCAAATACAATGGTGAAACAATACTGTTAAAAGGGTTAAAAACATAAGAAAGATCTTTTGAGTAAAATAGGATAGACAACTCTTAGTTACTTGATCAAAAAAACTTGCAAAACATCCTTGCCATTTTCAAACACACTTCACAACACAGCTTCAAAACAATTTCAAAACAACTTTCAAAACATTGGAATATCTTTTCAAAAAGATACACACCTTTGTATATATTCAAACAAGAATCATTACAAAGGTTTCCTAGACAAGACATCTTTTTCAAAACATTTTCAAAACCACACACACAAAGCACCATTTCAAACAATCGAAAAGCAAAGGCAAGTGATCTAAAACAAGTAACTAAGAGCCCATGGATAACCATGGATGAAAATGGTGCTAGCACCTTCCCTTTTCATAATCTACCCCCCGAACCCAAGAAAACATCTCAAAGGTCTTTCCTGTGCTTTTTGACCTTTCCTTTGGATAAAATAAAAAGTCGGTGGCGACTCTTGCTAAACCGAACAAGTGTGAAAACAAACACAAAATCCCAAGTTAGTTCTCCCACCGTATCACACTCACCCTTTCTGTTTGAATGTTGCCTCCACGTGGATAACGCACAGATACTCAGGAGTAGCTTGCTTAAGTATCGATGATAGAGCTTTGGAGAATTTTATTAATTTTTCCATTAACTAGAAGGTGTTTTGCTCTGATACGTAACATCGGGTTTGGAACACTTGAATTTGATGTTATGTTCCATTTTGTTGACATACTTCATGAGATTTTTGGATGTTAGGTTGATTTTTAATTCACACTTTTGATGAGATTAAGATACTATGAGTTTTGCTTTATGAATAAGATTATTTGTGATGATGAATCCGCTGCGATGTTAACAATTTAAATGATGTGTTGAATTATAAATGAAATCTCTAAAGACTTTAACTTTAAAGGTTTGAATAATTTTGGTAAAACAAGATGCCGAACAAGATGTCTCATTATGATCATCTAATATCTTGTCTGATATAACTGGATATTTAGATTTTGTGATCGGGTTACAAATATGGATCATTCTAGAAATATTTGGTAATCTTATGTAGTGTTAGAGTTGAAGAACTCAGAAGTGTTGAACTAACATGGTTCATCATCAGAGAGACATGTCGAATGAAGATGTCCTATGAAGAGCCATTCGAAATCGCGCCTGTGACCAGCTGGACAGTTGGATTTAATTGATATATTTCATGTGGAAAATATCCTAGAATATTATGCTATTCTATATGGTGCTCAATTTCAAGATTAAAGTAGATTCAAGCTAATTTCAAGGAGAATTCTGACTTTCTAATTATGGAGATAAATTAAGAAGGTTATGATTGAAGCCCTATCTTTATAGAGAAGTTTATGTTGATTTTCTGCAACAGATCAGCTGGTGTTCTGAAGCCCAAATCCAGTCCATTGAAGATTATAAATGGAAGACTTAATCCTAGGGCAAATTAACTAAACAGGTGGTATCAAAGTTAGAAAGAAAAATAAGGGTTTAGGATTTTGAAAGTCGTGAACTTTCTTGGGTTGTAACCAGTTGAGGTATAAAGTTCAAACTTGAAACTTTTATCCTAAGCTTTTTCAATACCATGTAGCATTTGATTTTCATTCTAATGATTGTAAGGAACAAATCTAGGAAATTGTTTGAAATAATGGAGGCGTGGATCTTGAGAAGCCATTGTTAGGGCACGATCTGAGTTTGCATTTGAATCTCTTGTTTCGCTAACTTTTTGCCCTTTTTGAGTCCAGATTTGAGTTCAAAAGGAAATTTTAAGCAAGATAGCATCTTTCTTTTTTCAATTTGAGGTATTTTTGCAGGATTTAGGAAGGTGGCCGCCAAAGAAGACGGTGATTTCCACCACTTCGAGCGTTCTGAGTTTTACAGGAGCGATCAAGGGCTTGTGTGGCAGTTATAAGCCATTTGATTCGCCCATTCAAATTTCCAGGCCACACTAACATGTGCGTGTTTAATTTTGTTTGGTTTCTAATTTTCATAATTAAGTTTATTATATATTAAATGATGATGATTTAACTGAGGCGAAACAACAATGGCACAATTGGTAAGGGAGTTGTATAGTATTACAAAGGGCGTGGGTTTGATCCCTCCTTTTGTCAAATAATTTTTTCCTTTTTCAAGATAACACACAGGTTAATAATATGTTGATTGGTTCCTATTCCATAACACAAACAAAACCATGGCGCAGTGGACAAAAGGGCATTCTTTGAGGCTGAGGGCGTGGATTTAACTCCCACCCCATGCATTTTTGTTTTCCTTATATTTCTAACCCTATTTTCATTCCATTTTTTAAATTAATTTACTTTCTAATTAACCATTAACAAACCTTAAACTTTCTTCAAAACCCCAACAAATTAGGATTATGTTTTTTTTAGTTGGTAATTAATTTTTGACATATTTTTATTTATTGGTTAATTAGCATTTTCTTAATATTAAAATAAATTAGAATTTAGGTTTTATTACTATTATCACTTAAATTATTTTCTACAAAAAAAAAAAACACCAAAAATATATTTTCTAACACATAGAATTTTTAGGGCATTTAAACATTTTTTCTAACATTTTTCTTATTCTTTTTTGCTATTTAATTTTCTTAGACAAAATGTAGAGGTCGCACTTTCCGATGTAATAGCGTAGATTTATTTTCTCGCATTTTCCAATTATGTAACTCCTCACGTGATGTAATAGCTCTAGGTTTAATTTTCTGCACTTTACATTCCACACATTATATTTTTAATTGTTAGTAATTAAGGTTTATATGGCAAGACTAAAAACAAATCAAGAAAATCTTAATTTTCAAGATAAATATAACTGAAACTAACACACTTTGCACCTCTATGATAACCTCTCTTGTTGACTTACGAAACATTGGTCACGTCCCTCGAACGTAGGGATACTTTAGCAAAAGACCCTCAATTTAACAATATCATTATGGTCCCTTTCGAATAAATATCATAGTCCCTCAATGACCCTTCGAAGTTGCCTATGAAATGATCTAGTCCCTTAGATGACCCTACAAGCAAAATGATGATAGTCCCTCCGATACAATTGCTAAAGTATCCTTGTATGTCGCCTTCGATGACAATACGATGATCCTACGCCCGTCCCTTCACATCCAATAGATAGGATTACCTACCAACTAATGGTATGGATAATACTATCTCAAAAGGAGAAGGAAAATAACAAGAAATACTTATTAGTGGGTAAGAACTCTTGAATATTTGCTCATAAACAAATACATTTTTCACACTACACTTTCAAACAAATATTTTCAAAAACACTTTGTATACATTCTTGAGGACTGATACAAGAATTATTATGAAGTCTGCCTTACATTGGCATTTCAAAATATTTTCAAACAAATATCACACACACACAAAGAAAGTTTTAAAAGTGAGCTAAGCAATTAAGAGCCCGTAGATAACTATGGATGAAAAGAGTGCTAACACCTTCACTTTTCATAACTTACCCTCCAAACTCAAAATCCATCAAAGGTCTTTTATGTTTTTTTCACCTTTCCTAAATATTGGATAAAATAAAAGTCGATGGTGACTCTTGCTAACCGCAATATTTTCGATAAACCAAAAAGTCAGTTCTCCCACTATATTACAGAACTGGTGACTCTGTTGGGGACTTACTAAAAAAAAGAGGGGTTACCTTAAGAGTTAGATCACTTTACTTTCTTTTATTGTATGCTTTGTCTAATTTACTTTAAGGGTTCATGCTTGGGTATTATTGATTGTGTGAAAGATCCTACACCCGGATCTAGTGATTCCTTAGGTAAGTAACAATAGATCATAAAGACTGTATAGTGTAGACCGGTATGGCTAACATGATAGCTACATTTAGTGTGACACTTTGGTTTATACTGATGTTCCCTGAGTTAGTCGATGATAACATTAGGCTTCTGCGTGGTGTCATTAACACTAACTTACTTTTAGAGCCTTAATTGACCCATCTTGGCCATTAGAAAGTAGTGATATGGTTGGTGTAACACGGTGGGAGAAATGACTTGGGTGTTTTGCGTTTGATCGAAATTGTTGCGGTTAGCAAGAGTCGCCACCGACTTTTCTTTTATCCAAAAGGAAAGACTGAAAAGAATAGGAAATACCTTTCGAGATTATTTGAGTTCGGGGGGTAGATTATGAAAAGAGAAGGTATTAGCACCCTTTCCATCCGTAGTTATCTACGGGCTCTTAGTTGCTTACTAGATCATTTTCTTTTGTTTGAAAGTGTGCTTGTGGTGTGAGTTTTCAAAGTATTTTGAAAAGCGTCTTTGTAATGGTTCTCGTTTCTATAAGAACGCGTACAAAGTGTTGTTTAAAAAATAGTTCAAAGAGGTGTTTGTGGAATGTGTTTTTGAAAGTGATTTTGAAAAAGGTGTCTTTATAATGGATCTCGTTTCTATAAGAACGCGTATAAAGTGTTTGTCTTTTAAAAATGTTTCAAAATGAGAGTGTTGGTGTATAAAATGTTTTTGTTGTGAGCAAGCGAGCAACTAGGAGCGAATCTACCTACTCAAAAGGTCTTAGATGTTCTTTTCCTCCTCCTTTAGATGTTGCTATCTTACCATTGGTTTGGTAAGAAGCCCCATCATTAGATGCGAAGGGACGGGTGTGGGAGGTTTGTATAGTCATAGAAGGCAACCTATGGGACGTTTTAGCAATGTCGTTTAGGGACTAGATCGTTTACCGAAGGCAACATCGAGGGTCATCGAGGGACTACGATCTTTTATCGAGGGTCTTTGTTAAAACGCCCATATTCGAGGGACATGACTATTTTTCCGAGGCAACAAGTGAGATTACTCTAAGGGTGCATGTGTGAATAAGTGTGTTTGATTTGCATGCATTTAGTCTTGATTAGGGGTTGTCTACTTGTTTTTTTTATCTTGCCATACATCCTATTTACTAGCATCTGTATAAAGCAATAAAAATGCAGAAAATAAAAATCCTATACTATTACAACCATATTGAAAGGCATAAAAATATGAAGGCAAAATAAGATAAAAGTAAGAAAAATGATGGTCTTTCGATTGGGGGGAAGCAGCCTTGGATTCTGATTTTGTTGGCCTCCTTCGATTAGGGGCTAGCATCAGCAAGGTCGTGACCTTCGATTGGTCATGGCAGCAGCATGGCGTGGCCTTCGATTGGGCTTGTCAGCAGCTGGGCGTGCCTCCATGTTTTGCCTTGATGCCTTGTTGCCTTCTTCGATTGAGACTAGCAGCAACAAGTCATGGCCTTCGATTCTGGATGGACTTTAGTGCAAGTGTGCCTTTTGATTCTTCCTTTCTGTCTTGGAAGTCATTAACGAAGCCCAAGGCTTCGTTTCATGTTTCCTTCCCCCTGTTTCTTTCATTTAAGGCATTAAATGGCAACATGGCCTAAGGCCATGGTAGTATTTATCTTGCAAACAGTTTAATAGTTAAAGCAAGTTCAGGTAAACAAAAAGCAAAACGAAAGGGTTAGCTCTGAAAAACATGTTAAAAGGGTGGAAACGAAAGGAACAATGGTATATACATGCTTGAAACGAAAGAAAATATTATTTACATGTTATGCCATGAAACGAAAGGTTCAAGGGTAAGAGTGACTTATCTTGCTGAAGGCTTTGAATGGGTGTGGGACCTTGAGTGGAGGCCCAGGGTGCTGGATTCGAAAGAGGGGGCCAACAATTGTGCTTTGAATGCTGGATTCGAAGGAAGGAAAGAAACAAGTCTTATGTTTCTTTCCAAACTGGATTCGAAGGATACTGAAGAGTGTTTTTTCTTCAGAATCGAAGGAAGTAAGTATGTGATTCTGGGTTTTTTCTCACAAGGGTTGAAGGGACTTGAGAGATTTGTTGTGTTTGAGAAAATTTGGGAGATTCGTTCCTTTGGTCCAAAGATCCTACCTTAGCTTTGCAAAAAGTCCTCTATTTATAGAGAAAAGAATGGACACCTTTTCAATAGCCAGCCTTGCAAAACAATAAAATATGAAGCGTGAAGGGTACAAGTGGGGGGCCTGTTGGCAGTTGATTAGACTTGTGCTTCAGGCCCTGCTTTTTGTTTAGACAAAATTCAAGCTAAAAGCTGCTTTTGTGATAAAAGTACTCTCTATGAAAAGAAATGGTATTTAGCCTTTTCTATTTTAACCAAGAATAGTATTATCCAAAAGACAAAGTTTAAAACCTTTGTACAAGCCTCTGATTATGTAAAGACTTGGAAGCAACATAGCCTGTCAAGTAGCTGGTCATGACATTTCCTCAGATTTGCTTCAAACGAAACCTGCTTCGAATGGTTCAGCTTGGATTTTAGGGAAGCTGATTCGAATGGAATCAAAGCTCCAATATAAGCTTTGTATGTAGGTTGCTTCTGTCCAATCGAAGGTTTGCCTTCCCATGGTCATATGTGGCCAAACTAAAGAACGTACGTGGGGGGTCCCTGTCTTATGACTGTTTAGCATGAGGTAAGTTCATGGCTTCTGAATCAAAGGGCGCTCTTTCAAGGGAAGCAAGAACTTAGTCAAATCTTGTATGAAAATATCTCTTGGCTCAAACGAAGCTTGTATGAAGCAGAGTCTGCAAGAGGCGCTTGGTGCAAGTGGATTCGAAGGAGGTTTCAAATCCAAACGAAGGATGTACCCAAGTTGCATTCGAAGGAGGTTTCAAATCCAAACGAATGATGTACCTAAATTTGCATTTGAATGAGGCTTTAAGTTCAAAATGAAGGACATACCCAAGTTGCATGAGGCCCTTGCTCAACTGAAGTTTGCATGCAGGCACGCAGAAGTTTAGTGCCCAAACAAAGACTTGCATGTAGGCACTTGTGTCTAAACAAAGACTTTGCCTTACAGGGAGTACATGTGGCCAGCAGGTCATGGCCTTCGATTGCAAGCATGCAGGAAGCATACTTATCCAATCGAAAGGCTTGCCCTGCATGGGACACTTGTGGCAGTAAAAATTGGTTTTCAAAGCAAGCATGCAGGCAACAAAAGACACAAATGAAGCCTGCAATAAGAAGTCACATGCCCATGAGAAAGAGGCATGATAGCAGCCATTTTGAGCAATCTAAGGAGGCCAATAGTCAATAGAAGGGTGCTGAATCGAAGGAGACATGTTTTCCTCCAAATTTGTCAAAATGTTATTTTTATCTGTTTTCTCCCTTTTTGACAGTTTTATTTTAATTTTGGTATTGGAAAATCCCAATGCACTTGTGCAAGCTTGAACCTTAAAAATCCTTGTAAGAAAAGCCTTGAGAATTGAAAGGGAAAATTTTGGGGTACAACTGTTGGCTTTGGTGAAGTTCAAAGTTGGTTGATAATCAAGGCTACGCTCTTTGAGATTCGACTTTCGGGATGTTTTGGTGGCAAGCCAGTTGCCGTGCAAAAATAAATCCTGCGAGAAAGATCCGTGATATGAGATTATTAGAATCCGGTTACTATTTTAGGAAAGGTTGAACCAACATAACTTCAGTAGGGAAGGGTATTTACCTATGGACTTCATGCAAGCCTTTAAACCTAAGGCTCTTGTATGACTTATTTGTGTTTACTACTTATTCAACATGAACATAACATCATATCATCATAACATAACATTTTCACTAACCATTTCAAGGACCTAGGGATTTATCTTTGTTCCTTGTTACAAGTTATGGCCTCTGCTCACAGAAATACTATCCAAATCAAATTTGTGAGGGTACCTTCAAAGCTTAAGGAGTTAGTCTCAAAGGTTCCCAAAAACTCTTAATTCACCAAGAGGCATGGTTATTTACTCAGTTTGGTTACCTCGGGTTTTGAAGAAGACATGATGAGTGTTTTGTTCCAGTTCTTTGATCCTAAGCATCACTATTTTACCTTCCCAGATTATCAGTTGGTACCCATAATGGAAGAGTTTTCTAAGCTACTTGGAGTACCTATTCTTGATCAGACACCCTTCATCAATTTAGAGAAAGTTCTAAAACATGAAGTTAATGGAGCAACCTTAAATCTAAAGCGGTCAGACATTGTATCTAATTAGGAAACAAGAAGTGGAGTTAAAGGTCTTCTTGCTAACTTTCTCATAGAGAAGGCTCAGTTGTTTCTAGATGCTATGAGTTTTCATGATTTTGACGAAATCTTGGCTCTATTGATCTATGGTTTAGTACTATTCCCTAATCCAGACCAACTCATAGATGTGAACACCATCAAAACATTTCTTACTCATAATCCTGTGCCTACTTTGCTTGGAGATATTTTGCACTATCTTCACACTCGTACTATGAGGAAGCAGGGGACTCTCATGTGTTGCATACCTTTACTATCCAGGTGGTTTATTTCTCACCTTTCCTGATCAGTAATGAAGAATGAATAAGGTTTGAAGTGGCCTCGAAGGATGATGTCACTCTCTCATTCAGATATCTATTGGTGTTCCTGATCTCAAGAGGACATCACTATTATTGACCGCTGTAGGGAATTACCTAATGTGCCACTCCTTGGCATAAGGGGAGGTATTACTTACAACCCTTCTATAGCTCTACGTCAATTTGGTTATGCTTGAAGAAATGATCCTCATGATATGCTTATCTAGGGTATTGTATTCGATTACAAGAATGATCCTCAAGTTTACCGTCAAAATTTTATACGTGCTTGGGGCATGGTGAATAAGATTGATATCAAGACTTTGGGATAGAAAAACTCTATCCCTTTTGATCCCTACCTCATATAGGTGCAATCTCGTGCTCAAAATATTATAATGCTATATCCTACTGTCCTACCAGTAATCATGGAGCCTGTTGTTAAAGGAGATATTCCCCATACAATTTTCACCCATATATGCCTACTGACCTTGAAGAGCTACAAAAGTCTTAGATTCAATTGAAAGAAGAAAGGGAAACCTTTGAGACTCAATTCTATGCTAGTGATAAGAAAGTGTTGGAGCTGACAAAACAACTTCACGAAGAGCAGAGCGTTAATGCATATGACAATGCAAAGAGGAAGCGTCCATGGGAGACTTGAGTATTAAGTCTTAGGAGTTCATAATTTGTTTTCTTGTAACCCTTTTCGTTTTCATTAAGAGGCAGTTATAATTTAAACTTACTAATAAAATTCTTTGTTTTTGTTCCCTTTTGCTTAACAAATTTAAATCCCACGAGGTCCTTGAAAAAAATTGCATATACATCTACATGTCATACATATCATTGCATAACAAGTTTCCAAGATAGGTTTCTCATCATCTTGCTGTTTATTTCAGAAAAGATGGATCTCGAACAGACAGTCAAAGATCTCTAGGCTCATAATGCTCAATTTGAAGAGATGTTCCTAAGCTTAGCCAAAGGGAAAGAAGAACTGAAGGCACTCATCGACAATGGGAAGAAGAAGAAGACAAAGAAACTAATCGGCATCCTTAACATGGGGAGAAAGTTCAGAGGTCCAGTCAAGCGAGCTCAAGATCTTGATATCCCATTGGATGAAGACAATGAATGGTATGAAGATGGTAAGAGTGTTAAAACTGAAAAAAGAAATCATGGTCCTGACAAATATTCTGATGAAGAGGAAGAGGATTATTTGGATGAGCAATAGCCCCCTGATGGCGAGAAGTATAAGCTGTTAGAAGAGTATTTGAAAGCTATGGAGATCCAGAAGGTGCCTGGATTGAACTTTGAAGAATTTGGTTTAGTCTCAGGATTCGTCATTCCTCCTAAGTTTAAAACTCCTACCTTTGATAAGTATGATGGCGGTTCTTGCATGAAGCTGCACTTGAGATCATATGTTCAGAAAATTCAACTACACACTGCTGACAAGAAATTATGGTTGCATTTCTTTTAAGAGAGTTTGTCTAGAACATAATTGGAATGGTATTATCAACTCAAAGTTACAAATATCCATACATAGGAATATTTGGCTGTAGCTTTCTATAGACAGTATCAATATAATTCTGATTTGGAACCAACCCACGTGCAACTATAAAGTATGTCCATGGATTATGAGGAAGGCTTTAAAGAGTACGCACAGAAATTGAGAGATCTTGCAGGCAGAGTTCAACCTCCTTTGTCTGATAGGGAATTGGTTGACATGTTCATGAGTAAGCTAATAGGTCCTTTCTATAATCACCTACTTGGAAGTTCTTCAACTGGTTTCACTAAACTGATATTGACGGGGGAACATGTTAAGAATGGAATCAGAAGTGGTAAAATTCAGGTGGTTACATCTTCAAATACTACGAAGAAGTCATACAATGGTAAGAAGGAATCCAATTCTGTGTACGGCCAGAAGGTTTGTAATAAGAGTGACTGCAGCCAATCTATGGAGGCAGTTATGATCTCTAATCTTGTGCCAGTATAACAACAATAGAATAATCAGCATAGGCAAGTCGCACCCAGGAGACAGTTCACAAAAATTAACATGTCGTTGTCTCAAGCATTACAACACATGTTGAAGGCAAAGTTGATTACATTGAAGGATCCTCCTCGGAATCCAAATACTTATTCTCCCAGTTACAATCCCAATGCAGGGTGTGTCTATCATTCTAATAGCCTTAGACATGACACTAATGGTTGTTGGGCTCTGAAATATAAGATTCAAGATATGATTGACTCTAAAGAGATTGAATTTGATCCTCTTGAGACACCTAATGTGATCACTAAACCTATGCCTAATCATGACAAAGGTGTTAATGATATTTATGATGTTTCTTATGCTTCTGCTATGAGTGACTTGATTACTCCTCTGATGATTGTTAAGAAAAAGTTGTTGCAAGCCGGTTTATTTTCGGGTTGCATTAAAAACTACTACTACTGTGCATCTTAATCCAATGGTTGTGTGCTGTTGAAAGAAGGTATTCAGCATTTGATGAATGACCATGTGATTCTATTTGAGAAGACTCCTTCTAAGGAAAGCTCATGTAAAAGTATGTCTCAAGGCCTGAATCTTAAAGACGTGATTGTGATTACAATTTCCAGTACTCATGTAAGGATCACTTCTAAGGGTCATGTGAAGATTATTGTCGAGCCTAGGGTTGCTCCTATGATCATTACTGCACATGAGCCAATTCCATATATTCTCTGACAAGGTTATCCCTTGGAATTATGGAGTTGATGTCTACTACCATGGCGTCAAGCAAGAACCATTGGTTATCAAAAATGAAAATACTGAAGTTACTGATCCCAATGTTAGCAATATTGTTGGGACTAGTAAGGTTACCAGAAGTGGAAGAGTTTTCTCTCCATAGATCTCTATAAAGGTTATTACTACACCATTTCGTATCACTGCTACATAATCAAATATTAAGACTCGAGGCAAAGAATAGATGACTGAGTATGCCCAGACTGAGGCGTCGAAAGAGGTTACTGTTGAAGATACCTCCAAGCAAGAGATAGAGGAGGTACTAAAAATTAATTAAAAGAGTGACTATAAGATTATTGAACAGTTGGGGAACACCCCCTCCAAAATACCTATGATATCTTTGTTGTTGTTCTCTTAAGCCCATGCTCATACTTTGGTAAAGTTTCTGAAATATGCTCATGTACTGCTGGAAATATATGTTGATCAGTTCAAAAATTATGTTACTATCTTGGCAACTGATAACGGTCTAGGCTTTTCTGACACTGATTTAACTCCCGCAAAAAGGAACCATAATAAGGCCCTGCATGTCTCTATTGAGTGTAGGGGCACTACCTTATCTCATGTGTTGGTGGACACAGGTTCCTCATTGGATGTATTGCCAAAAGCTGTTTTAGACAAACTTTACTATGAAGCGGTTGTGCTAAAACCCAATGACGTTGTGGTGAGAGCTTTTGATGGTTCAAAGAGAATGGTGCATGAAGAGGTTGATATTCCAATCAAAGAGGGTTCCTAGGTCTTTGTCTCTACTTTCTATGTGATGGACATCCGTCCAGCCTATTCCTGTTTTCTTGGACGCCTTTGGATTCATAGGGCAGGTGCTGTTACTTCTACTTTACACCAAAAGTTAAAGTATCCCGTGAAAGGAAAAATCATTACAGTTTGTAGCGAAGAAGAATACATGGTGAACCATTTGAACTCCTTCAAGTATGTTGATATGAATGATAAATTCCTTGAGACTCCTTTCCAGACCTTTAAAGTTATTCCTCAGACAACTCCTGTCATTAAAGTTGCTCCTACTGTTCCTAAGGTTACCAGGATTCCACAAGGAATGGCTTCTCTGAAAGACGCTAAAGGTTGTGGTAGAAGAAGGTGGTGGCACTATTTTGGGTCAGCTTCCCGACATTCCTTACAAGTCCGACAAATTTGGTTAGGGTTTCACCTCAGAGGCTCAGAGGGTTGTCCGTCGTGCTCGTGCTAATTCTAGGAGACCGTCATTTTGCATCAACAATGATGGAGTTTACAAAAATCAAGTCAACATATTGGAAGACGTTGATAGCGATTGTGACATATACAGTTGGATTTTCCATACTACTGGTAGTGGGTTCAACAATTGTAAGAATGAAGACTTTATACCAATCTCCTTTAATTAGGAGTAAATGCTATTTTTTGTTTTCTTGCTTTCAATTTTTTGGTTATGTAATTTAAACAATAACTTTAAGCCTTGTGCCTTACCTAGGGAACAATGGTTCATTTGTTAGGGTTGTCATTTTTCATCCGCATATTTTTATTTAATAAATCATTGGACATTTGCATTCAAAATTTGCGCTCTTTGTCTTTCTTTTACTTTATTACTTTCAAAATTGCTATGTGTTCTTACACATACCCATATAATAAACTCCAGATCCACATCCACCCTGGGTCCCATTGATAACAATTATGCTATTGCCAATTTTGACTTCTAAAATTCGATCCACCAAGCCGAGGATGAAGGTGAGGAAGATTGTGAAGTACCTGGAGAGCTTGCTAGACTGTTAGAGCAGGAAGAAAGAGCCATACAACCGTATGAAGAGCCAGTCAAGGTTGTAAACTTGGGTACTGAAGAGGACAAGAAAGAAATCAATATAGGTGCGACCTAGAAGACAATGTCAAAAAGAGGTTAATCCAGATGTTACGTGACTATGTTGAGATATTTGCTTGGTCTTATGAAGACATGCCTGGGCTTGATACTAACATTGTGGTTCACCATCTACCGATGAAGGAAGGTTGTCCTCCTATAATGTAGAAGGTTCGGTGTATGCATCCCGAGATGTCTGAAAAGATCAAAGTTTGGGTCATGAAGCAGTTAAATGCAGGTTTCTTAGTTGTTATGCCATATCCTCAGTGTGTTGCAAATATGGTGCTAGTACCTAAGAAAGACGGTAAGGTGCATATGTGTACAGATTACAGGGATTTAAATAGGGCAAGCCCCAAAGATGACTTTCCGCTTCCGTATATTAATGTTCTGGTTGATAACACCACTCAGCATAAAGTATTTTCCTTTATGGATGGTTTCTCTGGTTATAATCAAATCAAGATGGAACCTGAAGAGATAGAGAAGACTACTTTTTCCACACAGTGGGGCACTTTCTGTTACAAAGTTATGCCTTTTGGTTTGAAGAACACCGGTGCAACATATCAGCATGTTATGGAAGCTTTGTTCCATGATATTATCCATCATGAGATAGAGGTTTACGTTGATGACATTATAGCTAGGTCTCAGACTGAGGAAGAACATCTCGACCACCTGCACAAGCTCTTTGAGAGATTGAAGAAGTACAAGTTGAGGTTGAATCCAAACAAGTGCACTTTTGGGGTAAGATTCAGTAACCTCCTAGGTTTCGTCGTTAGTGGTAAAGGTATTGAAGTTGATCCTTCCAAGGTTAAAGCCATTCAAGAAATGCCAGCTCCCCATACTGAGAAGGAAGTCAAAGGTTTCTTGGGACGATTGAACTACATTTCCAGATTTATTTCCCATTTGACCGCTACTTGTGAGCCAATCTTCAAGTTACTGAAGAAAGATCAAGTAGTGAAATGGAACAATGATTGTCAGATAGCCTTCGAAAAAATCAAGGAGTACCTCTAGGAACCTCCAATTCTAATGCCACTGGTTGAAGGAAGACCTCTGATCATGTACTTGACAGTATTAGAGAACTCAATGGGGTGTGTATTAGGACAACATGACGAGTCTAGTCGAAAAGAGCATGTAATATACTACCTTAACAAAAAGTTTACCGACTGTGAAACAAGATACTCACTGCTCGAGAAAACTTGTTGCGCTTTGGCATGGACTACTCACTGACTAGGACAATTTATGTTGACTCATACTACTTTGTTGATCTCTAAGATGGATCCAAAAATATATATATTCGAGAAACCCGCTCTCTCAGAGAGAATAACAAGATGGAAAATGGTCTTGAAAGAATACGAAATCCAGTACACTACTCAGAAGGAAATCAAAGGAAGTGTACTGGCATATCATTTGACTCATCAAGCTGTAGATGACTATCAATCTATGAATTTTGAGTTCCCAGATGAGAATATCATGTTAGTTACTGATTATTAAGAACCTGGACCATATGAAGGACCTGAAACGGGATCCCAATGGACTATGGTTTTTGATAAATCTTCACGCTTGGTAATGGATTTGGTGTTGTAATTGTCTCTCCTAAGGGTTTCCATATGCCCTTCACCGCCAGATTGTGTTTTGACTATACCAACAATATGGCCGAGTATGAAGCATGCATCATGGGTATCAAAGTTGCCATCAATATGAGAATTAAATTCTAAAATTTATATGGGCAATCAGCCCTAGTGATCAATCAGATTAAGGGAGAATGGGACACGAAGCATCCAAATCTCATTCCTTATTGAGAGCATGTGTTGACATTAATTTCGTACTTTAAAGAAATCACTTTGAACATATTCCATGAGAAGATAATCAATTGGCAGACGCACTATCTACCATGTCATCTATGTTCAAAGTCAGATGGGATAATGAAGCTCCTCGAATTACTATTGAGAGACTAGACGAACCGACATATTACTACGAAGTTGATACTGATGAAGTAGAGGAAACGCCTTGGTACCACGAAGTAAAAAGATACCTCGAAACTCAAGAATATCCTGAAGGGGCATCTATCAATGATAAGAAATTTCTAAGGAGGTTCTCGGCCAAATTCTTTCTGAGTAACAAAATCTTGTACAAGCGCAACCATGATTCGACTTTGCTTCATTGTGTAGACAAGAAGAAATCTGAGAAAATTATAGAAGATATGCACGAAGGTGTATTTAGGACTCACTCCAGTGGACATACAATGGCTAAGAAGATTCTGAGAGTGGGTTATTATTGGTCTACCATGGAAACCAATTGCCATTATCATTCCAGAACATGCCACAAATGCCAGATTTATGCTGACAAAATACATGTGCCTCTGGTTCCTTTGAATGTCTTGACTGCTCCTTGGTCATTTGTAATATAGGGCATTGATATGATTTTAGAGATTAAGCCTACTTCT
The DNA here is from genome assembly GCA_948472305.1 of Vicia faba. Lineage (NCBI taxonomy): Eukaryota > Viridiplantae > Streptophyta > Magnoliopsida > Fabales > Fabaceae > Vicia > Vicia faba. The sequence goes on along the minus strand of OX451739.1, from coordinate 419,672,107 downwards.
TCCAATGGACATCATTTCATTCTCATCGCTATTGATCACTTCACGAAGTGGGTAGAAGCATAACCTTATTTGTCGGTATGGCATCCCTGAAAGGATCATAACGGACAATGGTACCAATCATTACAATACTATAATCACGTAACTCTGCATTCGGTTCAAGATTAAGCATCATGATTCTTCTCCGTACCTACCAAAGATGAATGACACAGTGGAAGCCACTAACAAGAATATTAAAAAAAATGTAGAAGATGATAGTGACATACAAAGATTGGCATGAGATGCTACCATTTGATCTTCATGGTTACCACACTTCAGTACATACATCAACTGGAGAAACTTCGTTCTCTCTAATCTATGGTTTGGAGGTTGTCTTACCTGTTGAAATCCATATTCCTTCCTGTGATACGGTGGGAGAACTGACTTGAGGTTTTGCGTTTGTATTCGCACTTGTTCGGTTTAGCAAGAGTCGCCACCGACTTTTTATTTTATCCTAAAGGAAAGGTTAAAAAAGCACAGGAAAAACCTTTTGAGATGTTTCGTGGGTTCGGGGGGTAGATTATGAAAAGGAAAGGTATTAGCACCCTTTTCATCCATGGTTATCCATGGGCTCTTAGTTACTTGGTTTTAGATCACTTGCCTTGATTTTTGATTGCTTGAAAATGGTGTGTGTGTGTGTGTGTTTTGAAATAGACGCCTTTGTTTCGGCAACCGTTGTAATGACTCGTGTTTGAGTATATACAAGGGTGTATATCTTTTCGAAAAGATGTTTCAAATGTTTTTGAAAGTTTGTTTTGAAAAGTGTTTGTGGAGTGTGGTTTGAAAAGTAGGCAAGTGTTTTTGCAAGTTGATCCAGTAACTAAGAGTTTTGTCTACCCCTAATATACTCAAAGATTTTTTCTCATGTTTTAACCCTTTTTAACAATTTTGTTCCACCATTGTATTTGGTGGACAATCTTGCGTTTAGGATGTTTTAACGGGACAGGCGCGGGTCATCGTGTGGACCATGAATGCAATGGTGCCAAGTGTCTTTGGCAATTTGTTTGAAGGGACTTGATCATTTTGATAGGCAACTTTCGAGAGCGTTATCGAGGGACTTATGATCATTTGATTTGTTTTGCCAAAGAAACTCGACGTGCAAGCATGACCCATTTTGGAAGGCAACAAGCGGGATTACCCTGGGGGTGCAAGTGTGATTGTATATTGATTTCATGTATTTGTCTTGTATTAGGTTATCTAGCGTTTGATTTTATGTACATACAAACCCTAGGTCTAACCATGGTATAATTCGAAAGCGATAAACTGCGGGAATTTAAAGTCTACGCTATTACAAATAAGTATCCGGGAGTGGGGGTACAAATTTACAAATGGGGATGAGACTTTAAATAATTACAACCAAATCGAATCAATCGCAATGTAAAATATAATATATAGCAATATATAAGAATAGCAAATGTAAATGTAAATGCGTTAATGTAATTGTGTAAGTGTATGTATTATGAAGTTTATTTACAAGTGAGATTAACTTAATGAAAAAAATTAAGTATTTGATTTAATTTTGTATTTTTATATATTTTTTTAATATGTACAAATAAAGTATTTTAAGAAAAGAAAAGTATCAACTTAAGAAAATTAACAAAAAAATTAATTAAAGAAAGTAGAAGTTTAATTGTAATTTTATATGTTTCAATGTTTTTATGTACAAAAAAGTTTTAATAAAACAAAAATGTTTAAACCTAGATAAAAAAGTCTAATATTTATTTTAAATGTGATAAACAAAATTTAATGAGATTAATGTATTATTCATATTTTAGTTAAAATATTATGTAAAAAAAAAGTTAGGTTATAAAATAAATGAGAATTAAGAAAAGGTTAAAAAGGGTTATGTTAATAGAAAAAGAAGAAAAAAAAGGTTATGTGGGCCTAAAGCTTGCACTAATGGCCCATAACGAATCAGGAAGAGGGGGGGTATGCTTGGAAAAAAGAAAGGGCTTAGGCGTGCTAGAATGGGGCGAGGCCCATTATGTTTGAGACAAATTGTTTTTTAGGGTTTGACAAAGTTTGTTCATTTTGGAGAAAACTTAGGGTTTGTTACAGAAGCGGCGCCGTTTGTTCCCTTCGTCACTTCTTTGTCTTCTTCACCTCTCAAGCCAAAAACCGAACCACTTCCTTCGCCCAAGGCCACCAACGCCACCATCCATCTTCCTCCTCACGCTCACTCGAACGGCGGTAAAAAAGAAGGTACGATTTCGTTTGTGTCTCAAGGTTTTCGCTAGTTCCCTCTTGCATGTTTTAGTTTCGTTTTGGATTCTGATTTTGAGCTTCTTTATTTGTTGTTTCTGTTGAGGTTGTGAAAAGGAAAGAAAAGAAGAGAAATGCTACCTTTTATTGGAGGAAGAGGCAGACGTGGAGGCGCTCTGGAGGCCAAGGCGAGGGGATGATGATGATGAGCGTTTGAGCTAGCTTGGAACCCTAGTATTTCGTGTTTTATGTGTTGGTTCAGTGGTGATATTCTGAGAACTTAGTTTATCACCTCTTTTCTTCTTCTCTTTCTGTTGCTTCAGTTTCCTCGTATGCTTGGCCCTTGAGTGATTGTTGTACTGAATCGCCTTGTATGTTTGCAAACTTGTACGCTTCTTTATCTTCTTCTTCTGGTTGCCTTGATGCCTGCCCTGTGATGAGGCTTCCTCTGAGGGCCCCTTCGTGTTGCCTTACTTTGTATTGCCTTGAATGCGTGATATGGTTGTTTTGGATGATGTTGGTGTGTTTGGTTGTTTGGCTCAGTGATGAACCATTGGTGTTCTGAGAGTGACCTGTTGGCTGGGCTTAGTGTGCTTGACAGTTTGTATGGTTTGAGGTAAGGTTTTGGTGATTTTGGCGCGGGATTGAAGCTTGTATGGTCTAGGTTTCAAGCTGGACAATTTGTGTTGTTTGGTTACAGGTTTGAGCTTGTTGTGTCTTTTAGGCTAGGCTCTTGGTTGAGGGCTTTTGAGTTGTAGGTTATGGTTATTTGAACGGTAAGGCTTGATGGACTTTTTGGTTAAGGCTTTAGTGCTTTACTGGTTGGGCAGGTTCTTGCCTTTGGTGTTTTTTGAACTGGTTCTTGGTTTAGAAACACAGGTTTTGGTTTCAAGGTTTCTTGACAGGTTTTGTATGTTTTTGATGTGAACTGATTTTTGTTTTAGTTTTAATGAGGCAGGGTGGGTGTTTTGTGTAGTTACAGGCCAGGTTCAGAGCTTGTGTTTTTGGTTGAAGTTTTGAGCTTATCAGTTTTAGTTTGTGTTTGAAAGAGGTTTAATGCAGATTTAGGCTCAGAGCTTTTTGAATGCAGGTTTTGGTTTTATAGTTTTAGCTTTGGCTTCAGCTTTTTTTTGACCGATTATGTGTGGTTCTGATTTTTGTTTATGTTGTATCTCTGCCCCCTTTTTACTGTGTTAGCAGTTTGTTTTATATCTTTTGTCCTCATGCCTAAACCTGCTGTAAGCCTGCTTTCTTTTCCTCTTCTCTCTCTCTCTCTCTTGATTTAAGCATTTTAATATTGCTTATCATGTACTTTAGCTGAAAAGGTGACTGGTGGAAAATGATGAAAATGGATCTTGCTTGCATATGTAGTTTAGCTCTGCATACTTTATGTACTTCTTCCATCTTTTCTGCTTCTTTGTGACAGCATTTGTACTTCTTTGATAGCTTTTCATCTCTTGGCAGCTTGTGGACAATTTTTGACAGCTTTTTGGCTTAGTTGCTTTGACATTTAGTTCAGTTTGGACTTTGGTTTGTTTGGCATGCTGTTTGTTTTGACCATTGGTTAGGATTTTTGGAATTATGCAGTATGTAACTTTTGTGCATTTTCAAACTTAAATTGCAAGACATTCCATCCCTCTTTGTGAACCGGGAGAAATCCCGTGATTTGCAGAGAGGGCAAACTGATTCCGACCAGTTGCCTTTAATGATGAATCTTTAAATTACTGTCTGTCTTTCAATTATTTTGACTGCATTTGACTTTTCCTTCTTTTCTTTGTTTTGCAGATAAAAATCAAATGGATAGGAGTATCAGTAGAAGCTGAAGATTTGAAGACTTAGGATAGTTTTATTTTACTTTGAATTATTGTAAAATTATTATTATGAATACTTTGTAAATAAATACCGTATTCAAATAACAATTGTAACGAATAATTAAAGATGAATGAAAACCAATTTTTATCAGTTAATTCCTCTTTCTGCTGTCTATTTAATTATTTATAAATTCTTAAATTATAATAAATGGAAATAAATTCCAATTATCCTAACTTAGAATAAATAAACAATTAATGAACAATGTGGTTAATCAATAATAAACTCGGCGCTCCAAAGCAATGCACAGTCAATCACAACAACTGCCTAAATGTCTTTTATCTTAATGATTCAATCAAACATTGCAAGCTCCCAGTCAGAAACCTCAGTCCATATTCCAGAGTGAAAAGCACTGTAGACTTAATTCTTTCTGCGCGCACAAAAACCCTAATTCTTGATTAAAAGTCAAAGAAGCGTCCGCCTGATCAAAACCTGAGCCAAAATCAACCAAACCCTAAGCAAACTGTTTGAACTGTTCCAGAGCCATGAAAACCCTAATTTTGTCTAACTGGCGAGAAAAGACTGTTTGACCGATTCTTGAACCAGTCTGAAAAATCAGGAAGAGTCCGAAACTGTGATTTCTTGTGGGAAAATGCGAGGGCAAATTTTGGGGTACAACAGTTGCCCTTGTTCAATCTTCTTGGACCTGGAGAGTTAGATTGGCAAGTTGCCCTTCACGACTCGAGGGTAAAAGGAGATTGGACACTAGAGTGCCCAGAAAATTTGCACTCGGTGATGTGATGGTAGAGGGAATGGGCTTATAGATGCCATCTGGAAATGGGCTTAAAGATGCCATCTGGTGACTACTGGTAGGAGGATGGGCTTATAGATGCCATATGGAAATGGGCTTAAAGATGCCATTTCGAAATTGTTGGAGGAGGATGGGCTTATAGATGCCATTTGAAGGTGATTGTTGAACTGTATGTCACTGGTGAGTGGACGAGTATCAGAAAGGTATCCATGTTTTGGAACATCTCTGAACTGGAGGTCTGAACAAGCAATAGATTGACATCCATGTTTGGAGAATCCGTAAACTGTTTTCAGGAGTTTAGATTGAATAAGCAATAGATTAACATCCGTTGTTGGGAAGAATCCGTAAACTGTTTTCAAAAGTTGAGTCTGAACAAGCGATAGATTAACATCCGTTGTTGGGAAGAATCCGTAAACTGTTTTCAGAGTTTGAAGAATCTAAACAAGCGATAGGTTAACATCCGTTACTGGAGAACCCGTGAACTGTTTTCAGAAGTCTTGAAGTTGAATAAGGAACCAGTGTAGGGTTTCCTGATGATGAGTCAGTGTAAAACTGCATCTGAATGAATCTGGAATAAGTATCAGAATGTCGCCGTGTCTGGGTCACATCTGAACTATCTCTGGGTGAAGGTGGAATAAGTATCAGAATATTGCCATGTCTGGGTCACATCTGAACTATTTCTAGAAAGAATCTCGGAAGATGATGATCTTTGTCTGTCGACTGATCTTACCTGAAAAGGTAAAGAGTTAGTTGTATGCAATGTCATGATGCATGATGCAATGTATGTTATATCAATGTTTATGATATGAATGTAGATGAATGCGCATGTAAGCTGAAGAGTTGTCTTGCTGAGGATAGATGAATCCTGGATGGTTGAAGATAAAAGAATCTTGACTGCTGCTGGGGAGAATAATTCCTTGGCTGCTGCTGTGGAGGGCAAGAATCTTTTGATTGCTGCAGATGAGAAGTCCTGGGACCATTGTAGGGGAATCAGGAGCTTGGGTTGTATGCCAAGCTACTGGGGAATTCCTGCCTTGAGGAGATCTTCACTGGAGAATATTCGAATATTCTGTGAGAACGAGAGTCTTCACCCTGTTTGGGGATTGACAGTTGGAAGTTTTAGCTACGCTCGGGATTGATAGCTTAACTCTGAGGGGAATTAGATTCTGTAAGGCTCTCTGGCTGGGGATTACAAGAATCTTTTGAGTTTTGAGAAGGGACCGGTGTAGGGTTTCCTGATGATGAGTCAGTGTAAAACTGCATCTGGGTTTGAAGAGGAACCGGTGTAGGGTTTCCTGATGATGAGTCCGTGTAAAACTGCATCTGGTTTTTTTGAGAAGGAACCTGTGTAGGGTTGCTTCATGATGAGCCCGTGTAAAACTGCATCTGGAGTTGAGAAGGAACCGGTGTAGGGTTGCTTCATGATGAGTCCGTGTAAAACTGCATCTGGAGTTGAGAAGGAACCAGTGTAGGGTTTCCTGATGATGCGTCCGTGTAAAACTGCATCTGGTTTTTGAGAAGGAACATGTGTAGGGTTGCTTCATGATGAGTCCGTGTAAAACTGCATCTTCCAACAGGTGATGAAGGAATTGTTGAACACTTTTGACATTCGAATGCCCCAAGTGGTGATGAAGGAGACTCTTTATGTAGATAATTTCCTGGCTTGTTACAGGTGTTGATCCATAATCAGTCGTCCACTGATATTTTCCTGGCTTGTTACAGGTATTAATTCGGAACTTAAGAAAGGTGACAGAATGGCAACCGTTTCTGGAGCATATCTGGACCGTATCTTCCAACAGGTGATGAAGGAATTGTTGAACACTTTTGACATTCGAATGCCCCAAGTGGTGGTGATGGAGACTTGCCCCAAGTTCACTGAACTTTTGAGAGATTTGTTGAAATCTTGACTAGACTGCCCCAGGTTAACTGAACTTTGAAAGATCTGTTGAAACCTTGACTGGACTGCCCCAGGTTAACTGAACTTTGAAAGATCTGTTGAAACCTTGACTGGACTGCCCCAGGTTAATTGGATGGTGACATGTCATGCCCCTTTGTTGATAGGAGACTTGTCGTTGGAGGTGTCATCCTTTTTGAAGTGATTTTATTCACTGAGAGAGTTTTCGTTCCCCCAAACATTCGCTGTATGAATTTCTTTGCTGTCAAACAAATAGCCAAATGCAAACAGTGATATTCAAGCAATGCAAAGTTTATGTTTGTCTCGAAGTTTTGAAAAATGCGTTTTTTAGCAGAAAACTTTTCATAAGACAAATTCAACACAAGGTTTCAGAGCAAAGCCTTACAGGAGTCAGGATACCTTTTGTAACAGTATGCTTTCGAACTAACTCATGCTTCAATTAGGACTTTTGAAGGGTTGTAACGTGGCTTGGTTCACGGTTTAAGAAACAAAGGATAAAGGCTCAAAGTATATTTGTACCCACCCGCTCTTCGTGATGTTCTTCAACTCTAAGCTCAGTTAATTGTGCGTCGCACTCTGTTTGAGTTTGGAACGACCTTTTGGGTGATGGTTCACCAGTTGAATTTTGGGAGACAGTCATCATCTCCTTTTTCTTTGCAACATTTTTCATGTTGTTGAGGATTTGTAATGACCTCTTTATTTTGATTTTGATTTGTTATCCCTAACTTTTGCCTGACTGTTCCCCTTTTTGAGATCCCAGTCAGCGGGATGCCCCAGCTTTCTTAAGCCTCCTTTACAGGTTTTGGCTCAGTGGTCTTTTCTCTTTTGAGAGATCGACTGTCTATGTGATAGGGAACCATCACTGTCTTTTGATTCCATAGGAATGCTTTTTTTGTTGACGTCGTTCGTTGTGTTACGAACTGAGAGTTTGCGACTTTAATGCGCACCTTTTTTTGAATTAACTGAGATACTACCCTGCCCCAGGTTTATATCAAAGGTTTTTATTTGTTTAGAACAGAGAACTCCTACTTCTTTGGCTCGAAGGGGTTGACTAGGGATTATCTTCCTTATAACTCCAGTGTTTGGGAATTGAAAGAAATGCATGTACATCATCAACAAGGTCTGTTCAAAAGCATACTGTATGAGATTATGGTATTGTTTCGTCATCCTCCCTCTAAAGGCTTGCATCTTTTTATCAAGAGTTAAATATCATGAAGAAAGCATAAGAGTAGTGAAAATGAATGGATGAATTCAAGACAAACATATGCAATGCATTAATGAAACAAAGTTTAAACATCGACAGATAATTGTTTGAAAACAAAAGAAATTACAACTTTGAAAATTCAAAATGAAGCAAAAGTCTTTCAGCTTGAGCTTTTTCACTTCAGGTGGAGAACTCCTTAACGGAAGATTTTCATCTCACCGTCTGGCATGAACCTCAGCACTCCAATATCGATCAGATCTTGAATCTTGTTCTTCAAGGCCCAACAGTCGTCAGTGTCGTGCCCCGGGCTGTAGGAGTGGTAAACACAAAATGCATCGGGATGATAGTTAGGAGCGGAGGTATTGAGCTTCCGAGGAGGATCCCTTAAAGTAAGCAGGTTGACCTCCAACAGGAGCTTCAGTATGAAGGATGATGGTATCTCAGTTTCGGAGAAATGTCTTCCCGACGTATTTTGATTACGCTGATTACTCCGTTGATGCTGGCGAGATTGTTGAGAGGGTTGTGACCCTGAAGCAAGCAAAGGAGCCTTCCCCTTGTCTTGTTGAGTGGATGGAGGCTGAGCGGTGACTTGCTCTTCAACCTCAGATGTTTGCCCCAGTTGGTTGTTCCGAAGCAGTTGGTTGACAAGAACTCTGAGTTCCTCCTGTCTTTGAGACAAATCTTGGATGAGAGCCATCTGGCCCACCAGTTGCCCCATCACTTGGATCCTTAATGTTGTCAAATCAAACTGCAGTGCTTCCAACTGATCACTCCTGGCATTGTTTGAATTCCCCTGGACCAAGCCCTTTGTGATGAGAGATTTTATTTCTTCTTGCCCCAGTGACAGGTTTAAGAACATTTCCTGCAGCTGAGCAGTCTGGTCCTGGATATCCTTGACAGTCCTCTCTAGAGCCATCTCTTACTGAAATAAACAGTATAAGAGTAAGGAAACCTGAAAAAAAGGAAAAACTGTCAAAATGCAATGCATGATATGTGGATGCATGCTTTCAAGGATCTCTTGGGGTAAACACAAGAGAATGTTAGAGGTTGAACTTTGATCTGGAATCGGAGAACTTTGCACCGGCGGATGTCTTTCCACGAGAATCAAGCTCACCATGTCAAGTGGGTCATAGCCCCTGATTCAAGTTGTTGTACTTGATCTTTGATTGGAGAACTTTGTATCGGTGGATGTCTTTCCACGAGAATCAAGCTCACCATGTCAAGTGGGTCATAGCCCCCGATTCAAGTTGTTGTATTTGATCTTTGATTGGAATTTGTTTAGAGGAGAAACCTCTTGCCCATGGTAGACGTCTGGTTCAACGTAACCCTGCATCAAAAGAACCCTCGAGATCCTTGAAATGGTTATTGAAAATGCCATGGTATGATGTTATGATGTTATGTACATATATGCAAAAGCAAGTGACTGTATATACAGACAAACATATTCACACAAAGTAAACAAGTCCTTAGGTTTAGGCTTGCATGGGGTTATAGGTAAGTACCCTCTTGAAGTTAGTTGGCTCATCTTGTCCTAAAATAGAAACCAGGTTCTAAGGAGCTCAATATCATTGGATTGTTTTCTGTGTTCATTGTTTTGGTTTAGCCACTTAACTGGCAACCAAAATATTCCAAGAAAACAACCCTCAATGAGTGTAGTATCGAGTATCTGCCAACTTCGGACTGCACCAAAGTCGGTCATCTCACTACCCCTAAAAAGGCTAAGATGGTCAATTAAGGTTCTAAGAGTTTGTTAGTGCTTCACGACATCACTCAGCGGCCCCGTACTCTCCTTGATTGAACTCAAGGGTTACCGGTACTCACAAATATGTCACACTAACATAGCTTACTGCTTCAACTGTGTCGGTATACCCCGCACAGTTCCCTCACAGTTTTTTTGCTATTTACCTAAAAAGGTGCCCCAAATTCGGGTGTAGGATTTACAACTAACCCAAACAAGGAACCAAAAAGTAAAGCAATCAAGGCAATCAAAGAAAGAATGTAAAGGTGATCTAAACCCTAAGGTAACCCCACTTTTAGAAAATCCCCAGCAGAGTCGCCAGTTCTGTGATACGGTGGGAGAACTGACTTGAGGTTTTGCGTTTGTATTCGCACTTGTTCGGTTTAGCAAGAGTCGCCACCGACTTTTTATTTTATCCTAAAGGAAAGGTTAAAAAAGCATAGGAAAAACCTTTTGAGATGTTTCGTGGGTTCGGGGGGTAGATTATGAAAAGGGAAGGTATTAGCACCCTTTTCATCCATGGTTATCCATGGGCTCTTAGTTACTGGGTTTTAGATCACTTGCCTTGATTTTTGATTGCTTGAAAATGGTGTGTGTGTGTGTGTGTGTTTTGAAAATGTTTTGAAATAAACGCCTTTGTTTCGGCAACCGTTGTAATGACTCGTGTTTGAATATATACAAGGGTGTATATCTTTTCGAAAAGATGTTTCAAATGTTTTTGAAAGTTTGTTTTGAAAAGTGTTTGTGGAGTGTGGTTTGAAAAGTAGGCAAGTGTTTTTGCAAGTTGATCCAGTAACTAAGAGTTTTGTCTACCCCTAATATACTCAAAGGTTTTTTTCTCATGTTTTAACCCTTTTTAACAATTTTGTTCCACCATTGTATTTGGTGGACAATCTTGCGTTTAGGATGTTTTAACGGGACAAGCGCGGGTCATCGTGTGGACCATGAATGCAATTGTGCCAAGTGTCTTTGGCAATTTGTTTGAAGGGACTTGATCATTTTGATAGGCAACTTTCGAGAGCGTCATCGAGGGACTTATGATCATTTGATTTGTTTTGCCAAAGAAACTCGACGTGCAAGCATGGCCCATTTTGGAAGGCAACAAGCGGGATTACCCTGGGGGTGCAAGTATGATTGTATATTGATTTCATGTATTTGTCTTCTATTAGGTTATCTAGCGTTTGATTTTATATACATACAAACCCTAGATCTAACCATGGTATAATTCGAAAGCGATAAACTGCGGGAATTTAAAGTCTACGCTATTACAAATAAGTATCCGGGAGTGGGGGTACAAATTTACAAATGAGGATGAGACTTTAAATAATTACAACCAAATCGAATCAATCGCAATGTAAAATATAATGTATAGCAATGTATAAGAATAGCAAATGTAAATGTAAATGCGTTAATGTAATTGTGTAAGTGTATGTATTATGAAGTTTATTTACAAGTAAGATTAACTTAATGAAAAAAATTAAGTATTTGATTTAATTTTGTATTTTTATATTTTTGTTTAATATGTACAAATAAAGTATTTTAAGAAAAGAAAAGTATCAACTTAAGAAAATTAACAAAAAATTTAATTAAAGAAAGTAGAAGTTTAATTGTAATTTTATATGTTTCAATGTTTTTATGTACAAAAAAGTTTTAATAAAACAAAAATGTTTAAACCTAGATAAAAAAGTCTAATATTTATTTTAAATGTGATAAACAAAATTTAATGAGATTAATGTATTATTCATATTTTAGTTAAAATATTATGTAAAAAAAAAGTTAGGTTATAAAATAAATGAGAATTAAGAAAAGGTTAAAAAGGGTTATGTTAATAGAAAATGAAAAAAAAAAGGTTATGTGGGCCTAGAGCTTGCACTAATGGCCCATAACGAATCAGGAAGAGGGGGGGTATGCTTGGAAAAAAGAAAGGGCTTAGGCGTGCTAGAATGGGGCGAGGCCCATTATGTTTGAGACAAATTGTTTTTTAGGGTTTGACAAAGTTTGTTCATTTTGGAGAAAACTTAGGGTTTGTTACAGAAGCGGCGCCGTTTGTTCCCTTCGTCACTTCTTTGTCTTCTTCACCTCTCAAGCCAAAAACCGAACCACTTCCTTCGCCCAAGGCCACCAACGCCACCATCCATCTTCCTCCTCACGCTCACTTGAACGACGGTAAAAAAGAAGGTACGATTTCGTTTGTGTCTCAAGGTTTTCGCTAGTTCCCTCTTGCATGTTTTAGTTTCGTTTTGGATTCTGATTTTGAGCTTCTTTATTTGTTGTTTCTGTTGAGGTTGTGGAAAGGAAAGAAAAGAAGAGAAATGGTACCTTTTATTGGAGGAAGAGGCGGACGTGGAGGCGCTCCGGAGGCCAAGGCGAGGGGATGGTGATGATGAGCGTTTGAGCTAGCTTGGAACCATGGTATTTCGTGTTTTATGTGTTGGTTCAGTGATGATATTCTGAGAACTTAGTTTATCACCTCTTTTCTTCTTCTCTTTCTGTTGCTTCAGTTTCCTCGTATGCTTGGCCCTTGAGTGATTGCTGTACTGAATCGCCTTGTATGTTTGCAAACTTGTACGCTTCTTTATCTTCTTCTTCTGGTTGCCTTGATGCCTTCCCTGTGATGAGGCTTCCTCTGAGGGCCCCTTCGTGTTGCCTTACTTTGTATTGCCTTGAATGCGTGATATGGTTGTTTTGGATGATGTTGGTGTGTTTGGTTGTTTGGCTCAGTGATGAACCATTGGTGTTCTGAGAGCGGCCTGTTGGCTGGGCTTAGTGTGCTTGACAGTTTGTATGGTTTGAGGTAAGGTTTTGGTGATTTTGGCGTGGGCTTGAAGCTTGTATGGTCTAGGTTTCAAGGTGGACAGTTTGTGTTGTTTGGTTACAGGTTTGAGCTTGTTGTGTCTTTTAGGCTAGGCTCTTGGTTGAGGGCTTTTGAGTTGCAGGTTATGGTTGTTTGAACGGTAAGGCTTGATGGAATTTTTGGTTAAGGCTTTAGTGCTTTACTGGTTGGGCAAGTTCTTGCCTTTGGTGTTTTTTGAACTGGTTCTTGGTTTAGAAACACAGGTTTTGGTTTCAAGGTTTCTTGACAGGTTTCGTATGTTTTTGATGTGAACTAATTTTTGTTTTAGTTTTAATGAGGCAGGGTGGGTGTTTTGAGTAGTTACAGGCCAGGTTCAGAGCTTGTGTTTTTGGTTGAAGTTTTGAGCTTATCAAGTTTAGTTTGTGTTTGAAAGAGGTTTAATGCAGATTTAGGCTCAGAGCTTTTTGAATGCAGGTTTCGGTTTTACAATTTTAGCTTTGGCTTCAGCTTTTTTTTGACCGGTTATGTGTGGTTCTGATTTTTGTTTATGTTGTATCTCTGCCCCCTTTTTACTGTGTTAGCAGTTTGTTTTATATCTTTTGTCCTCATGCCTAAACTTGCTGTAAGCCTGCTTTCTTTTCCTCTTCTCTCTCTCTCTTGATTTAAGCATTTTAATATTGCTTATCATGTACTTTAGCTGAAAAGGTGACTGGTGGAAAATGATGAAAATGGATCTTTCTTGCATATGTAGTTTAGCTCTGCATACTTTATGTACTTCTTCCATCTTTTCTGCTTCTTTGTGACAGTATTTGTACTTCTTTGATAGCTTTTCATCTCTTGGCAGCTTGTGGACAATTTTTGACAGCTTTTTGGCTTAGTTGCTTTGACATTTAGTTCAGTTTGGACTTTGGTTTGTTTGGCATGCTGTTTGTTTTGACCATTGGTTAGGATTTTTGGAATTATGCAGTATGTAACTTTTGTGCATTTTCAAACTTAAATTGCAAGACATTCCATCCCTCTTTGTGAACCGGGAGAAATCCCGTGATTTGCAGAGAGGGCAAACTGATTCCGACCAGTTGCCTTTAATGATGAATCTTTAAATTACTGTCCGTCTTTCAATTATTTTGACTGCATTTGACTTTTCCTTCTTTTCTTTGTTTTGCAGATAAAAATCAAATGGATAGGAGTATCAGTAGAAGCTGAAGATTTGAAGACTTAGGATAATTTTATTTTACTTTGAATTATTGTAAAATTATTATTATGAATACTTGGTAAATAAATACCGTATTCAAATAACAATTGTAACGAATAATTAAAGATGAATGAAAACCAATTTTTATCAGTTAATTCCTCTTTCTGCTGTCTATTTAATTATTTATAAATTCTTAAATTATAATAAATGGAAATAAATTCCAATTATCCTAACTTAGAATAAATAAACAATTAATGAACAATGTGGTTAATCAATAATAAACCCGACGCTCCAAAGCAATGCACAGTCAATCACAACAACTGCCCAAATGTCTTTTCTCTTAATGATTCAATCAAACATTGCAAGCTCCCAGTCAGAAACCTCAGTCCATATTCCAGAGTGAAAAGCACTGTAGACTTAATTCTTTCTGCGCGCACAAAAACCCTAATTCTTGATTAAAAGTCAAAGAAGCGTCCGCCTGATCAAAACCTGAGCCAAAATCAACCAAACCCTAAGCAAACAGTTTGAACTGTTCCAGAGCCATGAAAACCCTAATTTTGTCTGACTGACGAGAAAAGTCTGTTTGTCCGATTCTTGAACCAGTCTGAAAAATCAGGAAGAGTCTGAAATTGTGATTTCTTGTGGGAAAATGCGAGGGCAAATTTTGGGGTACAACACTTCCCTAAGGATTATGAAAGACGCATGTTTAGATGAAGACGAATGAATTCAGACTCGAATAGACCAAATAAATTTGATTGATGAAAAAAGGCTTGCAGTTGTTTTTCATGGTCAGATATATTAGAAACGTGTGATCAAGGCTTTTAACAAGAAAGTCAGACATCGGGTGTACCAGGCTGGTGATTTGGTAATAAAGCGCATCATCTTACCATAAGGTGATCCCAGGGGAAAATGGACTCCCACATACGAATGGCCATATATGATAAAAAAGATATTTTTTGGTGGTGCTATGATACTTACCACCATGGACTGTGAAGATTTTCGACATCATGTGAACGTGGACATAGTCAAAAAATACTACGCATAAAAGATACCCGCTAGGTTGACAGGTCTAGGCAAAAATAAAGGCATTCTGGCGAACCAAAAGAGTTTGGGCAACAATTAGGGATATATAAAAAAAATTGAACATCCGACAAGTCGAAAACCTGAGAAGGCGGCTTGGGAAAAAAAGGATATCCCGATGGACTGAAAACTTGAAAGGGAAGTCCATGCAAAAGTTAGGGATTAAAGCATACAGATATGTCTTGTTGGATCACCCATCTACTTACGACAGCTTTATTACTAGCGTCAAGTTCAAGTGGTACAAATCAATTTAATCATCTTCTTCTGACAGTAAGTGATGAGATACTTAAATACATTGGGGCAATAACAAAGTTGAAACTCGATGGGATCATTTCCACATAGCTGTTTTCCTTTGTTTATCACTTTTTTCAATTTTTACGATGATTTCCTCTTACTGGGATTTCTGTCTTCTTGTGTAAAATTTCCTGCTTATAGGAAAGCTTTCCGAATCAAATATATTTCAAAATTCAAAACTGTTTTTACTTTCTCTGTTTTGTTTGCAAAAAACGTCCAATGATTACGTTGAATGAACATATGCATTTGAATATGATTACTGTTTATAAAATATATGCATGAAAATAGAATTAGCATTCACTAAAGACCTTAGGAGTTGGGGTGATGTTCAAAAGTTGTCCATAAATTCCCATAGAGGAATCTCCATTGAACTATCTCTACAAAGCTATCTTCACAAGCTCGTCTCCAATAGAGATATATTCCCCATCAAATCTAATATTCCCTCAAACAGAAATTGGGGCATCTTCCAACAGTTAACCTCCATATCCATGATGGATAGCTTGACATGATCATCATCCTCAATAGGTCCCTTAGCGGATAAGGAAGTTTGATCATTTCCCCAGCATACAGTGGAAACTTCCTCAACGCAGTCTACGAGATTTAATTCCTCAATGGAGTTTATTTTTCTAATACTACAAATTCCCCGACATAATCCTCTTCTCTAGCCAAATATTATTCAACATTTTCCTCTCCAGAAGAGTTGATACCTGTTGTACCCCAAAATTTGCCCTCCTATTTTTCCACAAGAAATCACAGCTTCGGGCTTCTCCTGACTTTTCAGATTGGTCTAAGAATCGGTCAAACAGACTTTTCTCACCAGTCAGATAAAATTAGGGTTTCCATTAACTTTTGAATCAGTTCAAGTAGATTATTAGGGTTTGGTTGAGTTTGGCTCAGGGTTTGATCAGGCGAATGCTTCTTTGACATTAAATCAAGAACTAGGGTTTGCGCGCGTATTCTCAGAAAGAATTAATTCTACAGTTCTTTTCAATTTACTCTGAGATATGGATTGATGCTTCTGATTGAGAGTTTGCAGTGTTTGATTTAATCAGTAAAAGGGATAGACATGTGGACTTTTGTTTGATTAACTGGGCATTCCTTATGTTTAATTGGGACGCCAGGTTATTATTGATTGCAAGACTACAGTGTTTGTTAATTATTTATTTTATCTAAGTTAGAATAATTGGATCTACTTCCAGTTATTTTAATTCAAGAAAGCTTAAATAATTAAATAGACAGTTGAAATAAAAGAGATATTTGACAATAAAAAGACTTTTATTTATTTTTAATTATTTGTACAAATGTTATTTAAATACAGTAATTATTTACAAGTATTTATAATAATATTTATTACAATGATTAAAAGTAAAATAAAATTGCGTCCTTATTTTCCTAAGTCTTCATCTTCTACTGATGCTCCCCATTGCCCAACTGACTTTCATCTGCAAAAACAAAAAAAAGGAAAAAGAAGTCAAATACAGATGAAATCAAAGGCAGGCAGTTAATTTAAAGCTCATCATTAAAAGTGACTGTCCGGAATCAGTTTATTCACCCTCTCTGCAAATCACAAGAAAATCCTTGGTTCACAAAGAGGGATAGAAATATGCTTGCAAAAAATATGAAATGCACAAAGCTACAATACTGCATAAATCCAAATTGTCAACCAAAGAGGCAAATTGAACAAGCAGCATAATTGCAAACCAACCAAATTACAAAGGCAAACTGAACTACACATGGCAAACCAAGTTCAATGTCAACCAACTGTCCAAAAGCTATCAAAAGACTGTCAAAAAGATATCAAGAAGTACACAATATGCAGGAAATCTGGAATGTGCAGAGGAAAGATACAAATGCAAGCAAACATTTCAAATATTGTTCATCATATTCAAGGCCAACACTTTTTCAGAGCAAAAAGTACAGTTTAAAACAATATAATATGCTTACTCTGTGGAGAGAGAAAAGAGAGAGAGAAGGGGAAGGCTTACAGGGCTTAGGCTTAAAGATATAAACAAGACATATCAGAACAAGAAAAGAAGGAGGCAGAATATCACAAAAAATATAGAGCCCACAAACTGTGACATAACACAAACCAGAGTTGCCTCAAGCTTGCATCTTACAGCCTCAAGCCTGTTTCAAGCCATCAAAACTTGCCTCTAGCCCTGTCAAAGGAAAACTACACAAAGCCTTTCAAACCATAAGCTTCAAACTTACCAACTGATAAAACCTTAAACCTGGTTGCCATAAATATTCAAGCCAAGCATAAGCCCTGAAGCTTACTCAAACTACCAGAAGCCTGTCAAAAACCAGTTCACACAACTGTAACATTGCAAACTGCATCAAAGCAAGCCTAAAACAAATTGCCTCCAACCTGTCAAAACTATCTTCAAGCCAGAAAAGCCATTCCAAATAAACATCTCAAAATCAAAACAACAACTGAACCAACAAAGCCCTCAGAACTAGGCTCATCACAGGGTCCAACAAAAAACAAGAACTCAGAATAAACATCAACATTTCAGCATACAGAAGCAAAAGCCAGCATATCAAAGGCAACTCAGAACATCATCAAATAATCATACAGAGCAAGCAGTCATACAGAGCAAGCAGTCAAAAGAGGAAAAGAAGCGAGCAAGCTAGGGTTTTCAGAGACAATCATCATAAAACCAAAAAGCAAAATACGAATACCAGGTTTCCAGCAAAGTTCACAGCGCGTCATACTCCCTCCGCCTCCGGCCGCCTAAAGCGCCTCCAGCTCTCTCCTCCTCTCCAAGCAACAAACCCTCCAAAGGTATAACTTTCTACTCCCTCTTTTCACAGCTCACATGAACAACGACACATAAAATCAGAACACATAAAGTTAAAAGCCTGCAAAAGCTTGAAACCCTAAAAGTGCGTTAAGACATAAAACTGTGAGATCATTACCTTGCAAACATCGCCTGGATACGACCATGGGGAAAGGAGAGAGGGATGATGACGCCTGGCAGCGGGGACGGAGAGAAGTGTCAGAATCCATGGCTCACGAGCGAAGAAAGACGAAGAGGAGAAGAAGATGAACGGCGCCGCTCTAGCCTCTGTAACCCTAATTGCAAAATGAAACCAAACAACGAAAACCCTTAGAAAATATTGTGTCAACGTGTTCTGGGCCTTGCCCCATCTAAACTGCCTAAGCCCAATGCATCTCTAGCGCCCGACCCCTCCTTTCAGCGTGCATCCCCCCTTTTTGTTCCTCTTTCAATTTTTGTTTTGGGCCAAGAACCAACTCCATGGCCCATTCAACTTTTTTTTTTATTTTTTTTATACTCTTAAATCAATCCTTTTTTTATTTTATCCCTTTATTTTCTTTTTATATAACTTAACTTTTTTTGTTAAATAAATAATACATTAATTTTTCATAATAAATTTATTTTAACAATACTTTTCTTATACCAAAAATATGTAAATATTGGATTAATTAGGTTAATAGATTTTTGGTCTTAAAACTCTTTTTTTTAATAAATCTTTTCTTATACATAAAAACATCAATAAAATACATAAAAAATAGACTCTTTTTTTAAGATTGAATATTCTTTTTTTTTTTTTAACTAAGACACTTGTTTTGTACATAATCAACAAAAATCCAAAAAAATAAATAAAATACTTAATTTTGCATTAAGTTAATATCTTGCATCACTTGTAAATAATCATATACACTTACACAAATACTTTTGATACATTGCTTTTATTCTTATACATTGATACATTTTACATTGAGATTGCGATTCGATTTGGTTGTAAATATATTTGGACACTACTATCCGAATAAGACTCATCCCTATTTGTAAATATTTGTACCCCCATTCCCGGATACTTATTTGTAATAGCTTAGACTTTAAATTCTCGCAATTTATCACTTTCATATATTGTATAGTAATTAGGGTTTGTATGCGAAGATTCAAAATCAACCGCTAGATAACCTAACACCAAGATAAATGCATGACAATCAATACACAATTCACACTTGCACCCCTAGGGTAATCCCACTCGTTGCCTTCCAAAATGGGCCATGCTTGCATGTTGAGTTTCTTAGGCAAAACAAAACAAATCAAATGATCATAGTCCCTCGATGACGCTTTCGAAGTTGCCTAAACAAAATGATCATAGTCCCTTCACGCAAATTGACAAAGACACTTGGCACCATTGCATTCATGGTCTAAACGATGACCCGCGCCTGTCCCGTTAACATCCTAACACAAGATTGTCCACCAAATACAATGGTGGAACGATATTGTTAAAAGGGTTAAAACATGAGAAAAATCTTTGAGTAAATTTAGGGGTAGACAACTCTTAGTTACTTGATCAAACTTGCAAAACACGCTTGCCTACTTTCAAAACACACTCCACAACACAACTTTCAAAACAACTTTCAAAAACATTGAAACATCTTTTCGAAAAGACAAACACCTTTGTAAAACATTCGAGTAAAGAATTGTTATAAGGGTTGCCTAGACAAGGCATCTTTTTCAAAACATTTTCAAAACCACACACACAAAGCACCATTTCAAACAATTCAAAATCAAGGCAAGTGATCTAAAACAAGTAACTAAGAGCCCATGGATAACCATGGATGAAAAGGGTGCTAATACCTTCCCTTTTAATAATCTACCCCCCGAACCCACGAAAACATCTCAAAGGTTTTTCCTGTGCTTTTTAACCTTTCCTTTAGGATAAAATAAAAAGTCGGTGGCGACTCTTGCTAAACCGAACAAGTGCGAATACAAATGCAAAACCTCAAGTCAGTTCTCCCACCGTATCACAGAACTGGGGACTCTGCTGGGAAAAAATTTAAAAGTGGGGTTACCTTAGGGTTTTAGATCACCTTTACATACTTGCTTTGATTGCTTTGATTGCTTTACTTTTTGGGTCCTTGTTTGGGTTTGTTGTAAATCCTACACCCGGATTTGGGGCACCTTCTTAGGTAAATAGCAATAAAACTGTGAGGGAACTGTGCGGGGTATACCGACATGGTTGAAGCAGTAAGCTATGTTAGTGCAACATATTTGTGAGTACCGGTAACCCTTGAGTTCAATCAAGGAGAGTACGGGGCCGCTGAGTGATGTCATGAAGCACTAACGAACTCTTAGAACCTTAATTGACCATCTTAGCCTTTTTAGGGGTAGTGAGATGACCGACTTTGGTGCAGTCTGAAGTTGGTAGATACTCGATACTATACTCATTGAGGGTTGTTTTCTTGGAATATTTTGGTCGCCAGTTAAGTGGCTAAACCAAAACAATGAACACAGAAAGTAATCCAATGATATTGAGCTCCTTAGAACCCGGTTTCTATGTTAGGACAGGATGAGCCAACTAACTTCAAGAGGGTACTTACCTACAAACCCCATGCAAGCCTAAGGTGATTGTTGTTCCACCTGGCAGCTGGATGGTGTTTTGGGAGTATTTGGTGGTGTAGATTCTGATGAGGATGGAAATTGTGCCAAGGTGATTGTTGTTCCACCTGGCAGCTGGATTTCCAAAGGTGATGGTTGAGGTGAATGAGGTTCAGATGGTTGAGGAGAAGGAGTTTCAGAGTGATGAAACTCAGGTTGAGGTGATGGTGGATTAATTTATGGTTGAGGAGAGGGAGACGGAATTGCTGGTTGAGGAGAAGTTGTTGGAATTTCTGGTTGTTCAGGGATAAGGGTTTCTTCAGGAATTGATGAGAGTGGTTGTTGTTGTTGTTCTGGTTCTTCAGCAGATTGCTGTTGTTCTGGTTGTGGAGGAGGGACAATTTGTGGTTCAGAGTTTGGTTGATCAGAAGTGTGTTGATCAATGTCAGACAACACTTTGTCAATTGTTGATGTTGTTGAGATTGTTGGTTTGGGATGTTTGGTTCTGGGTCTTTTGAGTTTTAATGCCTCAGAAGGGTCCTCTTCTGGTACAGTTTCATCTATGGTAGGGATGGGAATTGAGATTATATGAGAGGTTTGAGGAGGAATAGATGCTGGAATAGTAGAAGAATTTAAAACAGAAGCAGCGGATAAATTACCTCTTTTCTTGGGTGTCTGCTGGGATGATCCTTCTGAAGGTGCCTTCCTCTTCTTCGTCTTCTTTAGAGTCACTTCTTGCTGAGGTTGATGCAGAGCTTTGATAATCAGATTTGGATCTGTACCATCTGCCTTGCACGCATCCAAGTATCTGAGAACCACCTCTGGTTTAGATTCTATTTCAGAGAATAAAGGAAAGTCACTCAGAGGAACTCTTCTGCTGGTGATATCAGCAATAGGAGTAGCTCTGGGTTCCTTCTGGATATTCTCTATCAGCTTCATTTTCTTCAAGTTCTTTGCATTCAGAGGTTTCCCAACTGTTGGTTCAATGGTGCTTAGCTCTTGAGCTTCTATCAGATGCTCTATCAGCCTATTCTCTGTCAGAATATCTGATATCAACCTTCCAAAGGGTATCCAATCCCTCTTGGTTCTTTCTTCTTCCCTGGTTTCCTTCACACTTGTTCTGAGGTGGTTGAACAGAAAATGAGCCAGATTGATTTTTACCTTCTGATCAATAAAGTAGATCAGAAACTGCTGATCCACATTTATGTAATCAGGTGAACTGGTTGGTTTCCTATGGTTGAAGCACCCCAGAATTATCTTAGCCCAAACTCTGTAATGATCCTTCAGATCTTTGATCTTGCTGCTGGGCACCCCATGAGTGAAAATCCTTGCAGCTATCACACCCACATCAGCACATCTTTCAGCCATGTCCACACAACGGACGCCACCGCCACTGTAACCGATTAACCTTGCAATGTGATCCTCAGTGATCACAATCTTCTTCCCCATAACGAAGGAGGTGACTAGATGCGTTGAAGCCTTGGCGTGAATCCAGAATTCCTTGACTAGCATAGGGAATGTTGGTCCAACCAACCTGTCAAAATACCTTTCCCACTTCTGTGCCCAAACTTCTTCAGTTAGGTCAAAACCGTTCTCCTTCAAGCTTCCAAAATCAATGATTAATTCAGAAAGCACTTCAAGATTCTTCACAGGAGTGAGGAGTGTTCTGAATGGCACTTGATATTGCTCAGATGATGCTTTCTTCTGAGGACCTGCAGAAGCACTACTGGAGGTTGCCATGTTCACACTAAAAAGGTTTTGAGAAGAAACTGAGGAAAAAAAAAGGTTTTTTTGCAAGAGATGAACACTGAAATATGCAGAGAGTGCTTGAGTATTAGTGAGAAAACGTAAAGAATGAGAATGAGAGATTAATGTGTTTAAATAGATTTTCAAAATATTTTGAAAAGATAAACGTTTTTAAGAAAGAGAAAAATCATGATTGCATTTTAAAAGCATGATTACTTTTCATTAAATGCTTGCTGATTTTGGGGGATTTGAGAAAGATACTTAAAAACGGTTACCAGACATGTGTCTCAATGCACCCAATCAGCGCTTTGCCTTCTCAAAAGCGTGCACGCGTTCTGCTTCAGAGATATGCTGATGATTGGATGACACTTGTTTGATGTAGTGATCAGCACGTCTGTCTTTGAGCTTAGACTCTCAGATCTTTAGACTTGCATCTGATACAATCTGCATGTTCTATCTTTCTGAAAGAAGATTGATCAGAAGTTCACAGTAAAACAATTACATTCTGAAAGTAAATATATGGAATTAAAACATTTTCACTCTGGACAAACTTTCATGCTGAGATGTTTCAGAATGAAATTAAACCTATCTTCTGAAAGGGGTTTAGTAAAGATATCAGCCCATTGATGGTCTGTATCTATAAATTTTAAGTTCAAAATACCTTTATGAATATAGTCCCTAATGAAGTGATGTTTTATTTCTATATGCTTAGCTCTAGAATGTAAAATGGGATTCTTACTTAAGCAAATAGCAGAAGTATTATCACAGAGTATAGGAATGTTACTCTCAAAAATCTGGAAGTCTTCAAGCTGACTTTTCATCCAGAGCATTTGTGTGCTACATCCTGCTGCTGCTATGTACTCAGCTTCTGCTGTTGATAGCGCAATTGTTGATTGCCTTTTGCTGGACCAAGAGATCAGATTTTCTCCCAGAAACTGGCAGCTTCCAGAAGTACTTTTACGTTCCACTCTGTCTCCAGCAAAATCAGCATCGCAGTAGCCTACTAAGCTGTAATCACTAGATTTTCTATAAAACAAACCCAGATTAGTAGTACCTTTCAGATACTTGAAAATTCGCTTAACAGCTGTTAAGTGAGATTCTCTAGGATCTGATTGGAATCTAGCACAGATACAAACACTGAATAATATGTCAGGTCTTGAAGCAGTCAGATAGAGGAGAGAACCAATCATACCTCTGTAGACTTTCTGTTCTACATTTTTGCTTACCTCTTCTCTTTCCAGAATGCACGTGGGATGCATTGGAATCTTTGATGGCTTACATTCTGAGAGGTCAAATTTCTTCAGAAGATCTCTGATGAATGTAAGTTCCCTCTGGAGTTTGATTGATCTGAATTCCTGGAAAGAATTTCAGTTCCCCCACGAGGCTCATCTCAAATTCAGCCTGCATACACTTAGCAAATTTTCTTCCAAGAGAAGGATTAGTAGAACCAAAAATAATATCATCAACATAAATTTGACAGACTAAGATGTCATTCTTAACTGATTTACAGAATAGAGTAGTGTCCATTTTCCCTCTGGTGAATTCATTTTCTAACAGAAAGTTACTTAGCCTTTCATACCAAGCTCTGGGAGCTTGTTTCAGACCATACAGTGACTTCTTTAGTTTGAAAACATGTTCTGGATGTTTTGTATTTTCAAAACCAGGGGGTTGGTGTACATAAACTTCTTCTTCTTCTATATAACCATTTAAGAATGCACTTTTGACATCCATCTGATACAGAGTGATGCCTCTATTAACAGCAAATGAAATTAAAAGTCTGATAGATTCTAACCTGGCGACTGGGGCAAAGGTTTCTGTATAGTCTATCCCCTCTTGCTGACTATAACCTTGTGCAACCAGTCGTGCCTTGTTTCTGATGACTTCACCTTGTTCATTTAGCTTGTTTCTGAACACCCATCTTGTTCCAATGACGTTGAATCCTTTTGGTCTGGGAACGAGATCCCATACGTCGTTTCTGGTGAATTGATTCAGCTCTTCTTGCATTTCCAGAATCCAGTCATTATCCAGAAGTGCTTCATCAATAGAAGAAGGTTCAATCAAAGACACAAGTCCCATAAGAGTTTCTTCAGAGTTTCTGAAGCTTGCTCTTGTTCTGATTGGATCTTCCTTTCTTCCTAAGATAGTCTCTTCTGGGTGATCCAAGCTGCTACTGGGTAATCTCTTCTGAGGTTGATCAGCAGCTGTTATAGGATTGCTAGCAGTGCTCCTTTCAGACGTTGAAGGAATGTCTGTGTTGAGAGCTTCTGATGACTTGTCTTCAGAACCTGTAAATTCAATTTCTATACCTGCAAAAACTTCATTCTGCTTTGACTTTTCAGAGTCAAGCTTATCATCAAAACGAACACTGATTGATTCTTCCACAATCTGTGTTTCTGTATTGTATACTCTGTACCCTCTTGAGCGTTCAGAGTATCCTAACATAATACACTTCTGTGCTTTAGAGTCAAACTTGTTCAAATAATTCTTTGTATTTAATATAAAGCAAGTACATCCAAATGGATGAAAATATGAAATGTTGGGCTTTCTGTTCTTCCACAATTCATATGGAGTCTTTTCCAGAATGGGTCTTATTGAGATTCTATTCTGAATGTAGCACGCTGTGTTTATTGCTTCTGCCCAGAAGGTCTTAGCAATGTTTGTCTCATTGATCATGGTTCTGGCCATTTCTTGCAATGTTCTGTTCTTTCGTTCTACAACTCCATTTTGTTGGGGAGTTCTAGGACAAGAGAAATCATGCAGAATGCCTCTGTCATTAAAGAATGACTCAAAATCTTTGTTTTCAAATTCTCCACCATGATCACTTCTGACTTTAACGATTCTAAGATCCTTTTCATTCTGAACTTGGTTACAGAAGGTAACAAACACAGAGTGTGACTCGTCCTTGTGTCTTAAGAACTTTACCCATGTCCATCTGCTATAGTCATCTACGATTACTAACCCATACTTCTTGCCACTGACTGAAGCAGTTTTAACTGGTCCAAATAAGTCAATGTGCAGAAGTTCTAAAGGCTTAGAGGTAGAAACAACATTTTTGGATTTAAAAGAAGGTTTTGCAAACTTGCCTTTCTGACATGCTTCACACAAAGCATCTGAATTGAACTTCAAATTAGGAAGTCCTCTGACCAGATTGAGTTTGTTAATCTGAGATATTCTTCTCATACTAACATGCCCCAATCTTCTGTGCCAGATCCACTGCTCGTTGTTAACAGACAGAAGGCATTTTACATTCTGATTTTTTAGTTCAGAAAGTTTGATTTTGTAAATGTTGTTTTTCCTCTTACCATTAAACAGGATAGTCCCATCTTTCTGACTAACAGCTTTACATGATTTTTGATTAAAGATTATATCATAACCGTTATCACTTAATTGACTTATGGATAACAGATTATGCATCAATCCATCTACTAGCAGAACATTATTAATAGAGGGAAGATTTCCATTACCTACAGTTCCATAGTCAATTATCTTTCCCCTCTGATTGCCTCCAAAGCCAACATGGCCTCCAGGCTTAAGTTCCAGGCTTTGGAACATATGCCTTCTTCCCGTCATGTGTCGTGAGCAGCCAGAGTCCAGGTACCATGACTGGTGTTTCTGACTTGCTGCTAAAGATATCTGCAACATGTATTATTTTATCCTTAGGTACCCAGATTTTCTTGGGTCCTGATTTGTTAGTTTTACCAAAACTCTGGTTGAATTTTGGTTTCACAGAGTGCTTACTGCTAGTGTATTTAATATCATGTGTGTGACCATATACAAAATGTGAATTTAGAGGAGTGTGTTTAATGGTTAAGTCCATGACATTCTTTGGTGTAGGAACCTTACCTTGGTATCCTATTCCTTTCCTGCCGTTTCTGCTAACTCCATAGATCATTGAAGCCATTTTGCTTCAATCTATGCTTTTAGCTAGGAACTCCTGGAAACTGTGATCATACTCCTTGATGATCTCATCAGCGTTGCTGGGAGTTTCAGAAATTGGTTCCTTCTGAGAGTTTTGTAAAGTGTTTTCTAATTTTGAAATCTTATTTCTCAGCTCAGAATTTTCCAATTTGAGACTCTCAGTCTTATTAGAGTCAGATTCAAGATTCCTTTTCAGGTCTCTGAATTTAACTCTAATTTGCTGATACCGTTCCAGAATCTCATTAAGGCTTTCAGCAAGTTCAGCCTTTGTAAAGTTAATAGCAAAGTTAGGAAATACCTCTTCAGTATCTGATTCTGAGTCTGATTCAGAAGCTTCACTATCTTCTGAGATGTTAGCCATGAGAGCTATGTTTGCCCTCTCATCATCTGATTCTGATTCAGCTTCAGACGAGTCAGAGTCATCCCATGTGGCCATGAGACTTTTCTTCTTCTCTCTTCCAAACTTCTTTTTGGGCTTTTCCCTCTGAAGCTTTGGGCAGTCACTCTTATAGTGTCCTTGCTCATTGCACTCATAGCAGATGATGTCCTTGGTGTTTGGCTTTTTGCTATTGGAGGAGCCTTCAGATCTTCTGTATCCAGAGGAAGAATCTGTCCTTCTGTATCTGGAAGAAGACTCGTTCTGATCAGATCTTCTGGGATTCCTGAACTTCCTTTGTCTTTGCTTCCACAGTTGATTTACTCTTCTGGAGAGGAGGGAGAGTTCGTCTTCTTCTGATGAGGATCCATCAGATGTTTCTTCAACTGCCTGCAAAACTTTAGACTCAAATTTTTTGTTAGATTTTAATGCTAAAGGCTTACCTTGCTTCTGAGGCTCATCAGCTTCTAGCTCTATCTCATGACTTCTGAGGGAGCTGATAAGTTCCTCCAGAGTGATTTTGTTGAGATCTTTAGCTAGCTCCAGAGCTGTAACCATTGGTCTCCACTGCTTGGGTAAACTTCTGATGATTTTCTTGACATGGTCAGCAGTAGAGTATCCTTTGTCCAGAACTTTGAGACCAGCTACCAGAATCTGGAATCTAGAGAACATGGTTTCAATGGATTCAGATTCTTCCATTTTGAACGCCTCATACTTCTGAATGAGCGCCAGAGCTTTTGTTTCTTTGACCTGAACGTTGCCCTCATGCGTCATTCTGAGTGAGTCAAAAATATTCTTTGTTGTGTCTCTGTTGGAGATCTTTTCATACTCAGTATAGGAGATGGCGCTGAGGAGGATGGTTTTGGCCTTGTGGTGATTCTTGAAGTCACGCTTTTGTTGATCAGACATTGTTTTTCTATCAATCTTCTGACCGCTTGCATTCACAGAGTGCGTGTATCCATCTGTCACCATATCCCACAGATCAGCATCATGTGCTAGAAAGAAGCTTTCAATTCTGTCTTTCCAGTAATCAAAGTTTTCTCCATCAAAGACTGGAGGTTTGCCGCTGAATCTGTCTCTGTCCTTATTGTTGTCATTGCTGATGTGAGAATTGTTTCCTGCCATTGTGTTTTTCTGACGCTGGATCTTGTACTGACACGGTTAAGTGTTTTAGCTCAGAACCAGGAGCTCTGATACCAATTGAAGTGATGAAAAACACAAGAAGGGGGGGGGGGTTGAATTGTAAAACTGAAATCTAATGCAATGAACAAGATATTTTTATCCTGGTTCGTTTGATCTCAAACTACTCCAGTCCACCCGTCAAGGTGATTTCGCCTCTCTCCAACGAGGTCTTAATCCACTATATTCAACTGAATATTACAGACTGCTTTAACAATTGCTAAAGCCTTCTTGATCCAAACCACAACCCGGTTTGACAAGGAAACACTTTCTTACAAAGAGATAAAACTAAGTGTGTGAATGTTTTCTACAAAACTGTATCACAACTGTGATGTATACACAAATTAAAGCTTAGAAACTAGATTTCTAAACAATGATAGAATATCAGAATGTGTAGTGTTTAGCAAAACTGAGAGAAAGAAGATTTTGATCAGCTTTTATGCGTGTAAAGATTTGGAGAGCATTAGCCATTTCAATCTTCAAAGTCTTGTTTATATAGCACTGAGATGTTGAACGTTGGATGCAATATTCTTGATTCAATGCTATTAACAAACTTTCCTTATCGAGCAGATCTTGTCTGGAATGAGGCCGTTGGTATTAATTTGCTTTCAATGCACAGTACCGTTGCTTACTTAATGCAAGTTCTGGCTTGGCTCATTCTGACTCTGCTTAGCTGCTGATGAACTGTTGTATTTCTTTATCAGAGTGTTGAGTGCAGTCTTGTTCATCAGGCTTCAGCACATACATGAGTTGATCATCTGATTCTGACATTCTGATATGGCAACTTCTGATGCTGATGTCTGAAACCAAATTCTGATGCTGAATAGGTGTGATCTTGCTTATATCAATCAGAGTATCTGCAAGTCAGAACATAGTAATTTTAGGCAGCAGATAGTTCATACATGAATCTTATAAATAATATATATTTTCACTTTGTTATCATCAAAACTTAAATATAGGGTAGTAGATTCAAACTTTGTTCTAACAGTACATAACATCATGACATCATACCATGGCATTTTCAATAACCATTTCAAGGATCTCGAGGGTTCTTTTGATGCAGGGTTACGTTGAAACAGACGTCTACCAAGGGGAAAGAGGTTTCTCCTCTAAACAAATGCCATCAAAGATCAAGTGCAACAACTTGAATTAGGGGCTATGACCCACTTGACATGGTGAGCTTGATTCTCGTGGAAAGACATCCACAGGTGCAAAGTTCTCCAATCAAAGATCGAAGTTCAACCTCTAACTTTCTATTGTGTTTACCCCAAGAGATCCTTGAAAACATTGCATATATATATATATATATATATATATATATATATATATATATATATATATATATATATATCATACATATCATTGCATAACAGGTTTCTCCCATACAGGTCTCCTTATCTTCCTACTGTTTATTTCAGTAAGATGGATATGGAACAAACGGTGAAAGATCTCCAAGCTCAAAACGCTCAATTCCAGCAAATGCTTCTGGCTATGGGTAAAGGGCAAGAGGATCTGAAAGCTATCCTTCTCAAAGACAAGGGGGCCAGTCTTGAAGAAGACCATAATTTGGAGATTGTTGAAGTTGACTACTCCGAGGAACAATATCCTCCCGCTGATGACAAGTACAAACAGTTGGAGGATCGCCTCAATGCTATGGAGGTTCAACAAATACCTGGCTTGGATTTAGGAGACATGGGTTTGGTTCCTGGATTGGTCATTCCGCCTAAGTTCAAAGTCCCTACCTTTTCTCTGTACGATGGAGTCTCTTGCCCTAAGACGCATCTAAAGTCTTATGTCCGCAAGATTCAACCATACACAACTGATCCAAAGCTTTGGATCCATTTCTTCCAAGAAAGTCTGGTAGGGGCTCAACTCGAGTGGTTCTATCAATTGGAAAGTTCTCGCATCCACACCTGGGAAGATTTAGCTAGGGCTTTTTACAAACAGTATCAGTACAATGCTGATCTTGCACCAACTCATGTGCAATTGCAGAACATGACCATGGGATCCGACGAGAGCTTCAAAGGATACGCTCAAAAGTGGAGAGATCTGGATGGTAGGGTGCAACCCCCTTTAACTAACAGAGAGTTGATTGACATCTTCATGGGAACTTTGACAGGGCCTTTCTTCAATCATTTAACTGGAAGCTCCTCAGCTGGGTTCACCGAGCTAATACTGACCGGCGAAAGGGTCGAAGCTGGCATCAAAAGTGGAAAGATCCAAGGAGCTACACCCTCTGATGCTCAGAAAATTCCCCACAATGGGAAGAAAGAGTCCAATGTAGTGGCTAATCAAAAGGGTCGTCATGATCAACATGTAGGGGCAGTCCTGATCTCTGGTTCTACGTCACGCCGACAACAGCCAAAAGGAAATCAACAAAGGCCAGACGAGCCTAAGAGGCAGTTCACCAACATCAACATGCCGCTGTCTCAAGCACTACAACACTTGTTGAAGATGAATATGATTGCATTGATAGGGCGTCATCCAAACCCCAAGACTTCATCTCCTAACTACAATCCTAATGCAATATGTGCTTATCATTCTGGCAGTCCCGGGCATGACACTAACGATTGTTGGGCTTTGAAATACAAGATTCAGAATTTGATTGATGCCAAGGAAATTGAGTTTGGTTCTCCGGAGACTCCAGCATAATCATTGCTCCTTTGACGAATCATTGAGAGCGTCTTTGTTTCTTTGAATTTTCAAGTTGTAATCTCTTTGTTATTCCAACAATTATCTATTAATGTCAAACTTTGTTTCATTAATGCATTGCATATGTTTGTCTTGAATTCATCCATTCGTTTTCACTACTCTTATGCTTTCTTTATGATATTTAACTCTTGATAAAAAGCTGCAAGCCTTTAGAGGGAGGATGACGAAACAATACCATATTCTCGTGCAGTATTGCTTTTGAATAGACCTTGCTGATGATGTAGAGGCATTTCTTTCAAATCCCAAACACTGGAGTTATAAGGAAGATAATCCCTAGTCAACCCCTTCGAGCCAAAGAAGTAGGAGTTTCCTGTTCTAAACAAATTGAAACCTTTGATTTAAACCTGGGGCAGGGTAGTCTCTCAGTTAATTTTAAAAAAATGCGCATTGAAGTCGCAAACTCTCAGTTCGTAATACAACGAACGACATCAAAAACATTCCTTTGGAATCAAAAGACAGTGATGGTTCCTTATCTCATAGGCAGTCATTATCTCTCAAAAGAGAAAGGCCCACTAAGCCAAAACCTATAAAGGAGGCTTAAGAAAGCTGGGGCATCCCGCTGACTGTGATCTCAAAAACGGGAACAGTCAGGCAAAAGTTAGGGATAACAAATCAAAAGAAAGAGGTCATTACAAATCCTCAACAACATGAAAAATGTTGCAAAAGAAAAAGGGGATGACTGCCCTCCAAATTCAATTGGTGTGAACCATCACCAAAAAGTCGTTCCAAACTCGAATAGAGTTCGACGCACAATTAACTGAGTTTAGGATTGAAGGACATCACGAAGAGCGGGTGGGTACAAATATACTTTGAGCCTTTATCCTTTGTTTCTTAAACCGTGAACCAAGCCACGTTACAACCCTTCAAAAGTCCTAATTGAAGCATGGGTTAGTTCGAAAGCATACTGTTACAAAAGGTATCCTGACTCCTGTAAGGCTTTGCTCTAAAATCTTGTGTTAAATTTGTCTTACAAAAAGTTTTCTGCTAAAAAACGCATTTTTCAAAACTTCGAGACAAACATAAACTTTGCATTGCTTGAATATCATTGTTTGCACATGGCTATTTGTTTGACAGCGGAGAAATTCACACAACGAATATCCAGTGAACGAAAGCCCTCTTAGTGAACAAAATCATTTCAAAAAGGATGACACTTCCATTGACAAATCTCCTATCAACAAGGGGGCATGACATGTCACTATCCAATTAACCTGGGGCAGTCCAGTCAAGGTTTCAACAGATCTTTCAAAGTTCAGTTAACCTGGGGCAGTCCAGTCAAGATTTCAACAAATCTCTCAATTACAGATTAACTTGGGGCAAGTCTCCCTCACCATCACTTGGGGCATTCGAATGTCAAAACCAAGGTCGTTCAAAATTCCTTCATCACCTGCTAGAAGTTACAACCACCAACAGAATAACGGATAATTGAAGCTCCTAAAAATCTGTTTCTCTCAAGAATGAAGACTCTCATCCTTAAAACCTCAGAAGATTGGTATACTCCCAGTTTCTGACCGTTAACAGAATGAAGATTCTCATCACCTCATCATGAAGCAACCCTACACCGGTTCCTTCTCCAATTCAGATGCAGTTTTACACGGACTCATCATTAGGAAACCCTACACCAGTTCCTTCTCAACTTCAGATGCAGTTTTACACGGACTCATCATCAGGAAACCCTACACCGGTTCCTTCTCAAATTCAGATGCAGTTTTACACTGACTCATCATTAGGAAACCCTACCCCGGTTCCTTCTCAATTTCAGATGCAGTTTTACACGGACTCATCATCAGGAAACCCTACACCGGTTCCTTCTCAAATTCAGATGCAGTTTTACACTGACTCATCATCAGGAAACCCTACACCGGTTCCTTCTCAAATTCAGATGCAGTTTTACACGAACTCATCATCAGGAAACCCTACACCGGTTCCTTCTCAAACCCGATGCAGTTTTACACAGACTCATCATCAGGAAACCCTACAATGGTTCCTTCTCAACTTCAGATGCAGTTTTACACGGACTCATCATCAGGAAACCCTACACCGGTTCCTTCTCAAATTCAGATGCAGTTTTACACGGACTCATCATTAGGAAACCCTACCCCGGTTCCTTCTCAAATTCAGATGCAGTTTTACACGGACTCATCATCAGGAAACCCTACACCGGTTCCTTCACAAATTCAGATGCAGTTTTACACGGACTCATCATCAGGAAACCCTACACCGGTTCCTTCTCAAATTCAGATGCAGTTTTACACGGACTCATCATCAGGAAACCCTACACCGATTCCTTCTCAAATTCAGATGCAGTTTTACACTGACTCATCATCAGAAAACCCTACACAGGTCATAGATTAATACCTGAAACCAACCAGGACAACTATCTCACCGACCAACCTTTTCAAGATCCCAGATCAATACCTGCAGCAATCAAAAGATTCTTGCAATCCCCAGCGGAGCTAAAACTTCCAACTATCAATCCCCAAGCAGAATGAAGACTCTCATTCTCAGTTCCTCACAGAGTATTCAAATATTCTCTAGTGAAGATCCCCTCAAGACAGGAATCCCCAGTAGATTGGCATACAACCCCTGCTCCTGATTCCCCAACAGTGGTCCCATGACTTCTTATCCTCAGCAATCAGAGATTCTTGCAATCCCCTGCAGCAGTCAAGGATTCACTTTCCCCGACAGCAGTCAAGATCCTATTATCTCCATCCATCCAGGATTCATCTATCCTCAGCAAGACAGCTCATCAGCTTACATGCGCATTCACCACATTCATATCATAAACATTGATATAACATACATTGCATCATGCATCATGACATTGCATACAACTAACTCTTTACCTTTTCAGGAAAGATCAGTCAACAGACAAAGATCATCATCTTCCGAGATTCTTTCTAGAAATAGTTCAGATGTGACCCAGACATGGCGACATTCTGATACTTATTCCAGATTCACCCAGAGATAGTTCAGATGTGACCCAGATATGGCGACATTCTGATACTTATTCCAGATTCATCCAGATGCAGTTTTACACTGACTCATCATCAGGAAACCCTACATCGGTTCCTTCTCCACTTCAAGACTTCTGAAAACAGTTTACGGGTTCTCCAGACACGGATGTTAACCTATCGCTTGTTCAGATTCTTCAAGACTTCTGAAAACAGTTTACGGATTCTCCAAACACGGAGGTTAATCTATCGCTTGTTCAGACTCAACTTTTGAAAACAGTTTACGGACGCTTCCCAACATGGATGCTGCTCTATTGCTTATTCAACCCCAAGACCTCTGAAAACAGTTCACGGATGCTTCCAAATACAGATGTCAATCTATTGCTTATTCAGACCCCCAGTTCAGAGATGTTCCAAAACATGGATACCTTTCTGATACTCATCCACTCACCAATGACATACAGCTCAACCAACATTTCCAGATGGCATCTCTAAGCCCATCCTCCTACCAACACTTCCAGATGGCATCTCTAAGCCCATCCCCCGACAAGATTCTGTCACTCATCCAAAATAAATTCAACAATCATTTCCATATGGCATCTCTAAGCCCATCCTCCTACCAACAACTTCCAAATGGCATCTCTAAGCCCATCCCCCGACAAGATTCTGTAACATCCCTAGATGGCATCTCTAAGCCCATCACCAAATGGCATCTTTAAGCCCATTCCCTCTACCATCACATCACCGAGTGCAAATTTTTTGGGCACTCTAGTGTCCAATCTCCTTTTACCCTCGAGCCGCGATAAGCAAACTTGCCAATCTAACTCTTCAGGTTCAAGAAGATTGAACAGGGGCAACTGTTGTACCCCAAAATTTGCCCTCCTATTTTTCCACAAGAAATCACAGCTTCGGGCTTCTCCCGACTTTTCAGATTGGCCTAAGAATCGGTCAAACAGACTTTTCTCACCAGTCACACAAAATTAGAGTTTCCATTAACTTTTGAATCAGTTCAAGCAGATTATTAGGGTTTGGTTGAGTTTGGCTCAGGGTTTGATCAGGCGAGTGCTTCTTTGACATTAAATCAAGAACTAGGGTTTGCGCGCGCATTCTCATAAAGAATTAATTCTACAGTTCTTTTCAATTTACTCTGAGATATGGATTGATGCTTCTGATTGAGAGTTTGCAGTGTTTGATTTAATCAGTAAAAGGGATAGACATGTGGACGTTTGTTTGATTAACTGGGCATTGCTTATGTTTAATTGGGACGCCATGTTATTATTGATTGCAAGACTACAGTGTTTATTAATTATCTATTTTATCTAAGTTAGAATAATTGGATCTACTTCCAGTTATTTTAATTCAAGAAAGCTTAAATAATTAAATAGACAGTTGAAATAAAAGAGATATTTGACAATAAAAAGACTTTTATTTATTTTTAATTATTTGTACAAATGTTATTTAAATACAGTAATTATTTACAAGTATTTATAATAATATTTATTACAATGATTAAAAGTAAAATAAAATTGCGTCCTAATTTTCCTAAGTCTTCATCTTCTACTGATGCTCCCCATTGCCCAACTGACTTTCATCTGCAAAAACAAAAAAAAAAGGAAAAAGAAGTCAAATACAGATGAAATCAAAGGCAGACAGTTAATTTAAAGCTCATCATTAAAAGTGACTGGTCGGGATCAGTTTATTCACCCTCTCTGCAAATCACAAGAAAACCCTTGGTTCACAAAGAGGGATAGAAATATGCTTGCAAAAATATGAAATGCACAAAGCTACAATACTGCATAAATCCAAATTGTCAACCAAAGAGGCAAATTGAACAAGCAGCATAATTGCAAACCAACCAAATTACAAAGGCAAACTGAACTGCACATGGCAAACCAAGTCCAATGTCAACCAACTGTCCAAAAGCTATCAAAAGGCTGTCAAAAAGATATCAAGAAGTACACAATATGCAGGAAATCTGGAATGTGCAGAGGAAAGATACAAATGCAAGCAAACATTTCAAATATTGTTCATCATTTTCAAGGCCAACACTTTTTCAGAGCAAAAAGTACAGTTTAAAGCAATATAATATGCTTACTCTGTGGAGAGAGAAAAGAGAGAGAGAAGGGGAAGGCATACAGGGCTTAGGCTTAAAGATATAAACAAGACATATCAGAACAAGAAAAGAAGGAGGCAAAATATCACAAAAAATATAGAGCCCACAAACTGTGACATAACACAAACCAGAGCTGCCTCAAGCTTGCATCTTACAGCCTCAAGCCTGTTTCAAGCCATCAAAACTTGCCTCTAGCCCTGTCAAAGGAAAACTACACAAAGCCTTTCAAACCATAAGCTTCAAACTTACCAACTGATAAAACCTTAAACCTGGTTGCCACAAATATTCAAGCCAAGCATAAGCCCTGAAGCTTACTCAAACTACCAGAAGCCTGTCAAAAACCAGTTCACACAACTGTAACATGGCAAACTGCATCAAAGCAAGCCTAAAACAAATTGCCTCCAACCTGTCAAAACTATCTTCAAGCCAGAAAAGCCATTCTAAATAAACATCTCAAAATTGAAACAACAACTGAACCAACAAAGCCCTCAGAGCTAGGCTCATCACAGGGTCCAACAAAAAACAAGAACTCAGAATAAACATCAACATTTCAGCATACAGAAGCAAAAGCCAGCATATCAAAGGCAACTCAGAACATCATCAAATAATCATACAGAGCAAGCAGTCAAAAGAGGAAAAGAAGCGAGCAAGCTAGGGTTTTCAGAGACAATCATCATAAAACCAAAAAGCAAAATACAAATACCAAGTTTCCAGCAAAGCTCACAGCGCGTCATACTCCCTCCGCCTCCGGCCCCCTAAAGCGCCTCCAGCTCTCTCCTCCTCTCCAAGCAACGAACCCTCCAAAGGTATAACTTTCTACTCCCTCTTTTCACACCTCACATGAACAACGACATATAAAATCAGAACACATAAAGTTGAAAGCATGCAAAAGCTTGAAACCCTAAAAGTGCGTTAAGACATAAAACTGTAAGATCATTACCTTGCAAACATCGTCTGGATATGACAATGGGGAAAGGAGAGAGGGATGATGACGCCTGGAAGCGGGGACGGAGAGAAGTGTCAGAATCCATGGCTCACGAGCGAAGAAAGACGAAGAGGAGAAGAAGATGAACGGCGCCGCTCTAGCCTCTGTAACCCTAATTACAAAATGAAACCAAACAACGAAAACCCTTAGAAAATATTGTGTCAACGTGTTCTGGGCCTTGCCCCATCTAAACTTCCTAAGCCCAATGCATCTCTAGCGCCAGACCCCTCCTTTCAGCGTGCATCCCCCCTTTTTGTTCCTCTTTCAATTTTTGTTTTGGGCCAAGAACCAACTCCATGGCCCATTCAACTTTTTATTATTTTTTTTATACTCTTAAATCAATCCTTTTTTTTATTTTATCCCTTTATTTTCTTTTTATATAACTTAACTTTTTTTGTTAAATAAATAATACATTAATTTTTCATAATAAATTTATTTTAACAATACTTTTCTTATACCAAAAATATGTAAATATTGGATTAATTAGGTTAATAGATTTTTGGTCTTAAAACTCTTTTTTTTAATAAATCTTTTCTTATACATAAAAACATCAATAAAATACATAAAAAATAGACTTTTTTTTTAAGATTGAATATTCTTTTTCTTTTTTTAACTAAGACACTTGTTTTGTACATAATCAACAAAAATCCAAAAAAATAAATAAAATACTTAATTTTGCATTAAGTTAATATCTTGCATCACTTGTAAATAATCATATACACTTACACAAATACTTTTGATACATTGCTTTTATTCTTATACATTGCTACATTTTACATTGAGATTGCGATTCGATTTGGTTGTAAATATATTTGGACACTACTATCCGGATAAGACTCATCCCTATTTGTAAATATTTGTACCTCCATTCCCGGATACTTATTTGTAATAGCTTAGACTTTAAATTCCCGCAATTTATCGCTTTCATATACTGTATAGTAATTAGGGTTTGTATGCGAAGATTCAAAATCAACCGCTAGATAACCTAACACCAAGATAAATGCATGACAATCAATACACAATTCACACTTGCACCCCTAGGGTAATCCCACTCGTTGCCTTCCAAAATGGGCCATGCTTGCATGTTGAGTTTCTTTGGCAAAACAAAACAAATCAAATGATCATAGTCCCTCGATGACGCTTTCGAAGTTGCCTAAACAAAATGATCATAGTCCCTTCAAGCAAATTGCCAAAGACACTTGGCACCATTGCACTCATGGTCTAAACGATGACCTGCGCATGTCCCGTTAACATCCTAACACAAGATTGTCCACCAAATACAATGGTGGAACGATATTGTTAAAAGGGTTAAAACATGAGAAAAATCTTTGAGTAAATTTAGGGGTAGACAACTCTTAGTTACTTGATCAAACTTGCAAAACACGCTTGCCTACTTTCAAAACACACTCCACAACACAACTTTCAAAACAACTTTCAAAAACATTGAAACATCTTTTCGAAAAGACAAACACCTTTGTAAAACATTCGAGTAAAGAATTGTTACAAGGGTTGCCTAGACAAGGCATCTTTTTCAAAACATTTTCAAAACCACACACACAAAGCACCATTTCAAACAATTGAAAATCAAGGCAAGTGATCTAAAACAAGTAACTAAGAGCCCATGGATAACCATGGATGAAAAGGGTGCTAATACCTTCCCTTTTCATAATCTACCCCCCGAACCCACGAAAACATCTCAAAGGTTTTTCCTGTGCTTTTTAACCTTTCCTTTAGGATAAAATAAAAAGTCGGTGGCGACTCTTGCTAAACCGAACAAGTGCGAATACAAACGCAAAAACTCAAGTCAGTTCTCCCACCGTATCACAATACCCACATCTGAAACCTGGTCAGATAACACATCAGAGGATTATCCATCTCTTTTATCCCCAGTCAGGGTACATAAGAATCAAATCCTTCAATAAAAAGAACGAAGAATGACCGACTCTCCTTGAATACTTCTATCCCTAAGAAAAAGTCGAAGATCCCCAGCGGAGTGTCCTCAAACAGAAAGTAGGAATACCCACTAAAGTCTTTCTAAACAAAAATTAAAGAATTACTTTCTCCATCCCCAACAACAATCAGAGATTTATTTTTCCAAGTTAGACGTTGTCACAAGAAGCTATCGTACGCTACAATGACATATTGCATCCATACGTCATTTACAAAATATCATAACATGTGCATAAAAAACACATATAATATTCTCATTTATTTTGAGAGCATCATCACACAATGCATTACATACATCATGACATTGCATAAAACTAACTTTTCCTTTTCAGGTTAGTTCCTGAACAGATAAATGTTGTCAACAATTTATCATCCTTCAGATACAATCAGTCGATGATTCATTGTGATACTCCTTTGGATACAGTTAGGAGTAGACTCATTCTAGTACATCTTCTAGATACAATTCAGATACGATCGAGATATAGATTCATTCTGATACTCATTCCAGTACATCTTCTAGATATAGTTCATATATGATTGAGATACAAATTCATTCTGATACCTATTCCAGTACATCTTCTATATATAGTTCAGATACGATTAAGATATAGATTCATTCTGATACTCATTCCAGATCATCTTCTAGATACAGTTCAGAAACGGTCGAGATATAGATTCATTCTGATACTCATTCCAGTACATTTTCTAGATACAGTTCAGATACGATCGAGATATAGATTCATTCTATTACTCATTCCAATACATTGTTCAGATACAGTCGGGCGAAGACTCATTCTAATCCACTTCTAGATACAGTTGGGCATAGACTCATCCCAATACATTTTTCAGTTACAGTCAGGCAAAGACTCATTCTGATCTTCTTATAGATGCAATCAAGACATAGACTCATTCTAGAACATCATCCAGATATAATCGAGACATAAGATTCATTCTGACACTCCCCAGCATGTCTGCTAGATATAGTCGGACACAAACTCATTCTAGTATACTTTTTCAAATACAGTCGAGCATAAACTCGTTCTGATACTCTTATCAATATTTACTTCAGATGGCATCTATAAGCCCATCTCCGACGGTATCCCATCACCTTTTCCAAATGGAATATTTAAGCCCATTCCCGATATAATCAACCAACAATGTTACTTTGTGCACACGTGAGTGCAAATTTCTGGGCACTTAAGTGTTCAATGCTTTTCCACCTTCAGATCACGAACGGTGAGCATACCAATTTAACTCTTCAGGTTTAAGAAGATTGAACCGGGGCAGCTGTTTTACCCCTAAAATTTTCCCTCCCATTTTTAAGACAAATTAATTAAAAACACATCCTCATACTCAAGAAGGTCTCAATTGCTCAAGACTTATCAAAGATTGATTAGATGGACTCTCCTCCTAAGCAAGTGACCTACAACTAGGGTTTTAATTTTATCAAACGAAATTTAATTTCTAATGCCTCTAATGGATTTCATGGTTTCTCATATGTCTCAAGGTATCCTCATGCCAAATTTACAGCCTTATATCACAAGTTTGCTCAGTCAATTAATCAGATGATTAAAAATCAACTATATTGGACAAAACGTCAACTTTGACCAATCTACAGTCAAACTTCAAGATTTTTAGTCAACATCAATATTTTGAATTCATATTCATCATTTGATCAAGGGTTGATCATGATTCATCAAGAAAACTCAAGATTCATCAAAAGTCAAAAGTTAGTAAATTAGGGTTTTTGACCATTTCTTAAGGAGAAGTCAACTGAACTTTGACCAAGCACAACTTTCACAAACTTCATTAAAAATTCCTCATCCAAATCCTATTTTTAAGGAAATTCAATTATATACAACTTTATCTCTCTAAGATCAAGGCCAAAAATGCTTCATTTGAGAGATATGGGCCAAAACATTATAGGTCATTTTAAAAGTCAACAAAAAGACATTTGTTGTCAAAGCAATTTACATAAATATAAAGACTTCAAATGAAAAAATGACTAACATAAAAGTTGTAGGAGACATATCAAGGTTTCCAAAAAGTCCAAGATCATATTCATATGACAAAAATTGAGAGAGTTATGATTGGTGCAAATTGAACAATTTTGAGAAAATGCATGAAGTGCAAATTGAGCAAACTTGAATTTTTGGACTAATAGGCCTAAGTTTTTAGGTTCAAATGTGTTCGTGACCTCATATTATACCTCTAAATCCATTCATATATTTTTGTTATTTTTATTTCTTTTTATTTTGATTTTATTCAATTAATTTCAAAATAAATCAAATAAAATATAAAATTAATGGATTAAGGCACAAGGCTTTTGTTTTGAATCACATGGAGGCCCAAAAAAGCTGGTGATAACTTTCCAAAACCGTGTGGATCATGAATATTTGATTTGGCCTAAAATAGAAGCTTTTCATGCAAATTCCAAATCAAATCTCTACACCATGAATTACAAAGATTTGATTCAGTTTTCTTGACTTAAAATTCTTCTCTATATATACTTAGCCCTCAGACCTCACAAGGACATGGTTTGGCAGCCAAGAGAATAGGGTTTGAATTACAAAAATTCAAGAAAAAGTGAGCAATTGAGTTTCAAATTCCAAGCCATCTTAATCTAAACCAAAGCCAACAATCACTTCTTGAGGATCAAAAGAGTTGTTCCAAATCATTTTTCAAGAAATTCCACGTCCAAAACAACCATATCCATCATCACTGGTTGAGGTATAAAGTTCAAATTTAAAACTTCTAAGAATTTTAAATACCATGTAAAATTTGATTTGCATTCTAATTATAGTAAGGGACAAATATAGGCAACCGTTTGAAAGAATGGAGGTATGGATCGTCAGATGCCATTGTTAGGGCACGATCTGAGAGTGCATTCTAATCTCTTGTTTCAATAACTTTTTTCCCTTTTTGAGTCCAGATTTGAGTTCAGAAGAAAATTTTAAGCAAGATAGCATCTTTCTTTTTTCAATTTGAGGGATTTTTGCAGGATTCAGGAGGGTGACCGCCGGAGAAGATGATGGTTTCGACCACCTCCGACCGGTATGAGTTTTACAGGGGCAGTCAAGGGCTTGCGTAGCAGTTATAAGCCATATGATTCTCCCATTCAAATTTCCAGGCCCCGCTAAAAGGCGCGTGTTTAATTTTGTTTGATTTTTGATTTTCTGAATTAAGTTTATTATATATTGAATGATGATGATTTAACTGACGTGAAGCAATAATGGCACAATTGGTAAGGGCGTTATATAGTATTGTAAAGGGCGTGGGTTTGATCCCTCCTCTTGTCAAATAATTTTTGCCTTTTTTAGGATAACAGACAGGTTCTTAATATGTTGATTGGTTCCTATTCCATAACACAAACAACACCATGACGCAATGGACAGAAGGGCATTCTAATTAACCATTAACAAACCTTAAACTTTCTTCAAAATCCTAACAAATTATGATTAGGTTTTTTTTAGTTGGTAATTAATTTTTTGACATATTTTTATTTATTGGTTAATTAGCCTTTTCTTAATATTAAAATAAATTAGAATTTAGGTTTTATTACTATTATCACTTAAATTATTTTCTACAAAAAAAACCACAACAAAAATATCTTTTTTTAACAAATAGAATTTTTAGGGCATTTAAACATTTTTCTAACATTTTTCTTATTCCTTTTTTGCTATTTAATTTTCTTAGACAAAATGTATAGGTCGCACTCTCCGATGTAATAACGTAGATTTATTTTTCTCGTATTTTCCAATTATGTAACTGCTTACAGGATGTAATAGCTTAGGTTTAATTTTCCGCACTTTACATTCAGTACATTATATTTTTAACTGTTAGTAATTAGGGTTTGTATGGAAAGACTAAAAAAAATATAGAAAACCCTAATTTTCAAGATAAATATAACTGAAACTAACACACTTTACACCTCTAGGGTAACCTCCCTTGTTGCCTTATGAAACATCGGTCACGTCCACTACTATAAAAAAGGGAAAAGACAGCGCTTTTTTAGACTTTTAACAGCGCTTTAAAGCGCTGCCTAAAGCAGCACTGCTAAAAGAAAAGACAACGCTTTTTTTCAATGTAAAAGTGTTGTCTTATGCCAACTTTAGACAGCGCTTTTTATATACCCCTTTAGCAGCGCTTCTGCTTTAGACAACGCTTTGTTATTTTTTTAAGATAGGCTTTAGACAGCGCTTTCCTTTGAAAGCGCTGTCTATTCCCCCACTTTAGACAGCTCTTTCAAACCTTAGGCAACACTTTTTTTTAAAGTTTTTACAGCGCTTTTCTCCCAAAGTGCTGTCTATTGTTCACAATTTTTTTTAATAAATTATCTATTTTGACTTACAAAAGTGCTGTCCAATATATATAATGCATTTTAATCAGAATTTTAACCATATTTGATCCAGGTTTTCACCATATTATGCACCATATTTGGTAGCTTCATTCCAATAAAATATACATATATAAAAATTACACATATATATAAATTGATGATATATACAACAACAATTACAAAATTTATGATAGAAGTTAAAATTTTACAAGTTAAAATGCCTAAAATTCAAAATTGAATTTACATCTATACATCTTTCTATCTTCGAGAATTCTCATGAAACAACAACAACATGAATATCTTAGCTCTATCTCATACACATGTACCTATAAACCTTGGAAAAAAAACCAAATGATCGAAATTCATAACATGATAATATTAATGTTTCACTTTATTCGAATTAAATATATACTCAAAACTCGAAAGTTCTCATCAAAGGAAATAAGACAATATACCTTAGCTTATAAAATTCTCAACCCGATAATGAATTGATACCATTCCTCCATAAGTTTATCCAATTGATCTTTTGAGTAATATGCACAATTGAATTCCTCAAAGTACTACATATATAATAATATAACATAGTATGTGATTTAGTTAAAACAATATGTCATTTTATGAGAAACACAAAATATGAAAATAGTATGTAATTCCTAAGTTAGAAATCTATACCGTGGATGGAATCTCTAATCGATCCAAAAGAATAGTTTCTTTCATAAACCTCAACATAAAATAGCCACAATCTATATCGTTACGCTGGCGAGGACACTACACATGGAAAGAAAATACGAATATATATCAGGATATACTCCTTAAATTGTTTTATCAAGTATCATCACTAATGTAATCAAAACTGAATATCTCTTTGTGAAAATATACCCCCACTCTGATCCATGTAACGTTGTTGGCTCTACTTTTTGGTACTTGAATATCTCTTTGGGAGCGAAAAGCAAGTAGAACGCTATAATAAAATATAAACAACTGTTTAGAACAATCTCACATAGAAACATAAACATAAACACAAATCCAGATACG
The DNA here is from genome assembly GCA_948472305.1 of Vicia faba. Lineage (NCBI taxonomy): Eukaryota > Viridiplantae > Streptophyta > Magnoliopsida > Fabales > Fabaceae > Vicia > Vicia faba. Next base: position 419,628,368 of record OX451739.1, on the reverse strand, counting down.
TTGACCATAAACATAAACATAAACATAAACTTGAATATCTCTTTGGGAGCGAAACACTTATGTGTCAATCATCTGTTTCAAATATGGATATGTTGACCAATCATTGTATAACGAGTCCAGATAATACATAGTTTCTCTCATAGGATTAATCGCAACCAATAACCAGTGTCCACTGTAAGATTAAACAAAGATTAAACAATGGCCAAAAACGGAAAATTATAATAGATCAGGTTAGGATGAAAATCTAACTCGTTGCCAGTATTATATGGCAAAAAGAACAACTTCTTAGTATCTTTACTGGCCACTAATAAACCTAGTACATATGCTATGACATCATCTGGTCTCGTTACAATTAACCCTGAATTGACAGTGTTGGGAGCTAAGAAGCCAAATATTGCTTCTAATCCACGCGGACGCACAATGTTGTCATACATAAACCTTAAATTAAAACATGATTAACATTATACTATATTTATTGAAATGAGGGATTAAATTGTTCATTTAATTAAACAAAGTTGATTGGAGTATACCTGATGTATATACCGATAACACCGAGGCCTAATTCCAAATGCCTAAAAACTTGCTTCATATTGTGATCGGTGGAAATATAACTGACTCTTTTTTAAGCTGGTTTCGCGAAATGTCGCGGTAAGCAAGAGTCGCCACTGTCTTTTATGTTCTCCAATATGGAAAGGACAAAAGCACAGCAAAATTCCTTATTTGAGAATGTTTCTCGGTTCGGGAGGTAGATTTATAGAAAGGGAAGGTGTTAGCACCCTTTCTATCCGTGGTTATCCACGGGCTCTTAGGTACTTGCTCTTATGTTTTCAAAAATTGTTTGCTTTTTAAGTGTGTGTGGGTTTTGAAAAAGTTCGTTTGGAAAACTTCTAAGTAACTCTTGTATCAGTCCTCAAGAGTGTATGAAGTGTTTTGTTTGAAAACTTTTTGAAAGTGTGGGTGGCGAAAAGTTGTTTTTTTTTATTTGTTTGAAAAGAGCAAGTATCCAGGAGAATCTACCTACTTTAAGGAATTAAGCTGTGTAAGAGTCCTTTAGATAGTGCTATCCCACCATTGAGAGGTAGGTAGCACCGTCGTTGGAGTTGTTCGGGTCAATTCGATTATCGGGACAATGTGGTCACCGAAGCAATGGTAGGATACCTTAGAAGTAACCCTAATGTCCTAGATCCTTTTATCCGAGGCAACCGTTTCGAGGAAACTGGATCTTTAGACAAAGGGTGACCTCTAAGACGTCCTATACTTGATGACCACGTTTCGAGGCAACGAGTGAGGCGTACCCTAGAAGTGGCATGCGCTTGTGTGTTGTTTTTCAGTTAATTGTCTTTGTACATGTTATTTGTGAGCTACAGATTAATTTTATTTACATACATTCTTTCATGCGTATTAATAGTTAGGGGTGCCGAAAGTAAATTGCAGAAATGTAAATTCTAACTATTACAAGGCGCAGGTCTATACATCGCCAACAATACAAAGACCCGTTTTGATAAGGTGCGGAAAGTAAAGAAAGCAATAAACCTAATTACTATTACATTCTTGAAGCAGTTACATAATAATCAAAATAAAGTAAATGCGCGCGAATAAAATTTAATCGGGAACGTTCTAAGGGTTTTGACTCTTTTAAGAAAAGAAATTGAATTTTTTGTCTTTTTTTGAATTAAATGCAATTAATACTAATGATTAAACTAATTAATTAATTAATTAAAAGAAAAGTTTTTTTTGTGTTTTTATGTTTTTAATGAAATAAAATAAAATGGAATTAAAATTAAAAGTTAATAAAATCTAATTCTAAATTTATTTTAGTTATTAAAAAAAGATTAAAATTGCCTAATTAAACTAATTAATTAATTATAACTTAATTACAAAACAATGAATTAAAGTGAAATTAATAAATAATAAAAATATTAGTTTTTTTTTTGTTTATGAAAATAATTATCTATGAAATAAATAATAATAATAATAGTTAATAATAATAATTAGTTAAAAGAAAATAAAAAAAGGAAAAGAAAACAAAAGAAAATATGAAAGAACCATGGGGGTGTTGGCCCAGGTATGGAGGTTTGAGGAACAATATGGCCCAATAAGCTTAAGCCTTTGTTGACTTTAGGAATTGCCTGCACGTGCTTTGACTTGGAGCATGGTATCCAGCATCTCATAGCCCCTGGATTGATCTTTGAGGCCACTTGGCGCATGATCGTTTGATGCACATGGTGGAAAGCCTTTGTGAAACCTGCACAGGAACATGTTATGGAAAAATAGAAATAAGCATTTGGGGGACCTGGGATGTTGATGGAGTGCTTGGAAGTAGTTGAATCTGGCTAGATCAGGTCTTTCGAGCTTGACAACTTCAAGGAAATTTTTGCAATTTTGGGGTGTTCTCTAGGCTGTGTGTATTTTTTTGTAATGCTTTCTCATGGCTTGTATTTATAGAGGAGATGGAGGGGACAAAGAAATAAGGCAAGAATCCAAGCCATAAATCCATGCTTTCAAACCAAAATCCAACAAATTAAAAAGCTTCCAAAATTTGCAAAACTTTCCCTTTCCATGCTTACATGTATCTGGACATCTTGGCACAAATTCAAAATTTTGTGTACAAAAAATAGCTTGCACGAATTTGGCAGCTAGTAAATGGCATATAAAGGTCATTCAAACCACAAAGATCCCCTTTAATTAATTTTTTTGATTTTATTTGAATTTTATGGATTTAAAATGGATTAAATCAATAAAAATTAAATAAAATAGAAAATTTAATGTTTAATCTTGAAATTAATCATGGGACACGTGGGTGGCATGACAAGGCTGAATCAAGTGGAAAACATTGGGCCCTTTTGTCAAAAATTGAAGTTTCAAGGATAGTTGACTTTTGCCATTTCACAAAAATTTCCCAACTTCTCCAATGCATATCTTGCTCAATTTTGATCACATGAAAATGTTCTTGGACATTTTGGAAAGTTCTTGAAGTCCTCTAACCAATGCCTTTGGACCCATGTCATTTTGATTTACCAATCTCAAGTTATGGTCTTTGCCTTAAAGTGCCTTTTTGTTGACTTTTGAAAATGACCTATAATGTTGAAATTGATAACTTTTTGTGAGAGCATTTCTTGGACTTGGAATGTGAAGATGAGTTGTAGGAAATGTCTTCCCCTTCAAGATAAGCATTGTATGGGATTTTTCTGATGAACCATGAAAAAGTTATGCCTTGGTCAAGTTTCAGTTGACTTTCCAACTGTCCAAAAATAGAAACTTTTGACACCTTGATGATTTTTGAGCCATTCTTGTGAAATCATGGTCAAGATTTGACCAAATGATGATTGTGGCTTCAAAATAAGATGTTGACCAAAAATTTTGACTTTTGACTGCCAAATGACCATTTTTCCCCTATAGTTGACTGTGGAGCAATTAGGGCTTTTGACTGTACAACTTGACCTTGTGAGCCTTGAAACTTGACATGTAGATGCTTGACAATGTGTATAGGCATGTGGGACTTGATTGAGACCTTGAAAACCTCAACTTCCTTGCAAGAACCAAAACCCTAATTTGACTGGCTTAGGAGGGTGCTTGATTGTGTAGCCCTTGAGTAGACTTGAGCAATTTGAGGTGATGCTTGTCAAAACTTTGAAGAATATGGGAGGGCAAATTTTGGGGTACAACAGTTGCCCCTGTTCAATCTTCTTAGACCTGAGGATGTAGATCGGCTTGTGTGCCTTTCGTGATCCGAAGGTGGAAGATGATTGAACACTAAAGTGCCCAGAAATTTGCACTCACATAGTAGAGTATCAGCAGTGTGATAGCGGGAATGGGCTTACAGATGCCATTTGGAGAGATGGTGGATAGGAGGATGGGCTTAAAGATGCCATCTGGAGGTGTGACAGGACCTTGTCGGGAATGGGCTTATAGATGCCATTTGGAACTGTAATGGGAGGATGGGCTTATAGATGCCATCTAGGTGTCGATCGCGTAAGAGATTCCTTAGCGAGAACTTGCGTACCTGAGAAAGAAAGATAATTACCTGGCCTGTTACAGGGGTTGATCTTCACTCAGTCTCTCACGGACATGCCCTGGCTAGACATAGGTATCGAATCAGGAACTTCAAAAGGTTGATGGGTTGTCTCTACTGATAGGTTATCTCAGAAAAATCTTTAGGATTTAACTGAACCAGAGGAAGTTTTGTCTTTCTTGACGAGTTGTCTCTTTCGACGGGTTGTCTTCATGGACGGGTTGTCTTCAACGACGAGTGATCTTCAATGATGAGTTGTCTTCAATGACGAGATGTCTTCAATGATGGGTGTCTATACTGACGAGTTGTCTTCAATGACGAGTTGTCTTCAATGACGGGTAGTCTTCAACGACGAGGTGTCTTCAATAACGGGTGTCTATACTGACATGCTGTCTTCAATGACGAGTTGTCTTCAATGACGAGATGTCTTCAATGACGAGTGTCTTCAATGACGAGTTGTCTTCAATGACGAGTTGTCTTAAATGACGAGTTGTCTTCAATGACGAGTTGTCTTCAATGACGAGTTGTCTTCAATGACGGGTTGTCTTAAATGACGAGTTGTCTTCAATGACGAGTTGTCTTCAATGACGAGTTGTCTTCAATGACGGGTTGTCTTAAATGACGGGTGTCTATACTGACGGGTTGTCTTCAATGACGGGTGTCTATACTGACGAGTTGTCTTCAATGACGAGTTGTCTTCAATGACAGGTAGTCTTCAACGACGAGGTGTCTTCAATGACGGGTGTCTATACTGACGGGTTGTCTTCAATGACGAGTTGTCTTCAATGACGAGATGTCTTCAATGACGAGTTGTCTTCAATGAAGAGTTGTCTTCAATGACGGGTTATCTTAAATGACGAGTTGTCTTCAATGACGAGTTGTCTTAAATGACGAGTTGTCTTCAATGACGAGTTGTCTTAAATGACGAGTCGTCTTCAATGACGAGCTGTCTTCAATGACGAGTTGTCTTCAATGACGGGTTGTCTTAAATGACGGGTGTCTATACTAACGGGTTGTCTTCAATGACGGGTGTTTATACTGACGGGTTGTCTTCAATGACGGGTGTCTATAACGACGGGTTGTCTTCAATGACGGGTTGTCTTAAATGACGAGTTGTCTTCAATGACGAGTTATCTTCAATGACGAGTTGTCTTCAATGACGAGTTGTCTTTAATGACGAGTTGTCTTCAAGGACGAGTTGTCTTCAATGACGGGTTGTCTTCAACGACGAGTTGTCTTCAATGACGGGTTGTCTTCAATGACGGGTTGTCTTCAATGACGAGTTGTCTTCAATGGCGAGTTGTCTTCAATGACGAGTTGTCTTCAATGACGAGTTATCTTCAATGACGAGTTGTCTTCAATGACGAGTTGTCTTTAATGACGAGTTGTCTTCAATGACGAGTTGTCTTCAATGACGGGTTGTCTTCAATGACGAGTTGTCTTCAATGACGGGTTGTCTTCAATGACAGGTTGTCTTCAATGACGGGTTGTCTCCAATGACGAGTTGTCTTCAACGACGGGTTGTCTTCAATGACGAGTTGTCTTCAATGACGGGTTGTCTTCAATGACGGGTGTCTTCAATGACGGGTTGTCTTCAATGACGAGCTGTCTTCAATGACGGGTGTCTTCAATGACGAGTTGTCTTCAATGACTTTAGGAATTAATTTTAACTGGACTTGTCTTCTTTGACTACATGAGCATCAGAAAAACCTTTGGGATTTAACTGGACTTGTCTTCTTTGAATGGATGAGCATCAGAAAAACCTTTGGGATTTAACTAGACTTGTCTTCTTTGACTGGATTTGTCTTCTTTGACTGGATTTGTCTTTTTTGACTGGATTGTCTACTTTGACATAGCTGATTATTTAACTGTATCCTTCCTGAAAGGTAAAGGTCAGTCGTATGCAATGCATGATATGGATCAAGCAATGATGTTCTTGACATAAATGAGATTGTATGACATGATGCGCATATGCATGTATCATGAGGTGATGTTTATGAATGTATCTTCGTCTGGGAAAGTAAATCCTTGACGCATGCCGGGAAGTCGAATCATGGGCTGATGTTGAAGAGTAGAGCTCTTTGTTTCCGCTGGGGATGACGGTTGCAAGAATAAACCTGTAGGAGAAGATGACTCTGTTGAGGAATAAACTTGGCGAAGAGATTACTCTGCGGGGAATTACGCTGTGGGAAGAGATACTTCGCTGAGGTTTTGATGATAACTCCGCTGGGGATACTGTTGATATATTTTGTTGGAGGATTTGATGAACTCCACTGGGGATAGGAAGAACTTCGTCAGGGACGATCTTTCCGTTGTATCTAGCTGAGGATAACCCAGTTATAAGCTCTGGTGGAGAATAACCTTTGAATAAAGCCAGGGAGACGCGTTCGTGCTCTGCAGGGGATGAGCTTCCAGAATCTACTGGGGGTAGGAAGAACTTCGTCGGGGACGATCTTTCCGTTGTATCTAGCTGAGGATAACCCATATATAAGCTCTGGTGGAGAATAACCTTTGAATAAAGCCAGGGAGACGCGTTCGTGCTCTGCAGGGGATAAGCTTCCAGAATCTACTGGGGATAAGCTTCCAGAATCTACTGAGGAGATTGATTCCACTCTCCTGGGGATACTTTTGAGCTGTACTGGGGAATGGTTCCACTGGGGTGTCTGGTATTCCGCCGGGGAACAATCTTATATTAAGACTGCCGGGGATGCTTGCTTAGGAACATCTGTATACTCCGCTGGGGAATATTGAGATCTTCTGGGGATACCCATCTTCCTTAAGGTTGACAGTAGATTAACTCTACTTGGGAAGAGTATCGCTGACTTGCTGGGGGTACTGTGCCTTTTTAGGGCTGATGGGAGACCGACTCTGCTCGGGGAGAATTGTTGAATCTTGTCTTACTCTCGGGGAGTGAAGGTATCTTGGTCAAATCCTTCAACTGAATCTACCTTGTACTTGGAGGAAAGCAGCTGTACAGTTTGGGCAACTCTTATTGCCCCAGCTTCTGTGGGAGAAGGTACCTGTAGAGGTGCTTGAAGACTGCCGATTTGACAAATCTTCTTCTGGTAGGCGAGTGACGAGATGACGGGACATAGTCGTACGCTTTTGATCCCTAACTTTTGCCTGGACCGCCCTTTCGGGTTTTCAATCCAACGGGATACCCATTTTTGCCCAAGCCGCCTTTTCAGGTTTTCGACTTGCCGGGTGTACAGATTTTTTCATTTTCATCCCTTATTTTTGCCCGAACCCTTTTTGGTTCGCCGGGAAGCCCTTATTTTTGCCTAGGTGTGTCAACCTAGCGGGTCTTTGATCGTGCGTAGTATTTTTTCGACTATGTCCATGCTCTCAGAATGCAGGGAGTTATCATTGTTAGTAGCATTGTGTTGCCATACCACCAGAAGATGTTTGATCATGCAAGATTCGAAGCTGGAATTCATGTCCAATGCCCCAAGTGACTCAGAGGGAGGTTTGCCCTTGGTTGGTTGGCCTTTTGAGAGATTCTCCGAATCTTGACTTAACTGCCCCCAGATGATGGACAATGATTATGCCATGCCCCTTGATTGGGAGTACTTTTGTTCACTAGATATTCTTCGTGCGAATTTCTTTGCTGTTCGAACAAAAAGTCATATGCAAACAAAGTTATATTAAAAATGTAAAGCTTATGTCTGTCTTGAAGTTTTTGAAAATGCATTTTTCATAAAAACAAGTGAAATTTTTTTTTTGTAAACTGTGATGTCAACTCAAGATTTTACGGCGAGCCTTAAGGAGTCAGGATACCTTTGTAACAGTATGCTTTCGAACCAACCCATGCTTCAGCTAGGACTTTTAAGGGTTGTAACGTGGCCTGGTTCACGGTTTAAGAAACAAAGGATAAGGCTCAAAATGTAATTGTACCCACCCGCTCTTCATGACGTTCTTCAATCCTAAACTCAGCTGATCGTGCGTTAGACCTTGTTTGAGTCCTTGCTTTGATATACCAGTGATGGTTCAGATACTGACGGTTTATTTTTGAATAGGCAGTCATTTCCTTTTATGTTGAGGGTTTGTAGGACCTCTTTCTTTTTTTGATTTTGTCATCCCTGGTTTTTGCCTGAACTGTTTCTTTTTGGAATTACAGTCAGCGGGATGCCCCAATTTTGTAAGTCTCCTTCGTAGGTTTTGACTTATTGGGTTTTTATTTTTGAGATATAATGACTGCCTGTCTTTATGATTATTCAGAACCATCATCGTCTTTTGCTTCGTAAGGACTTCTTTGGTGCCGTTCGTTGTGCACTTGGATCAGCTGAGAGAACTACCCTGCCCCAGGTTATGATTAAGGGTTTTGATTTTTGAAAAGAAAAACTCCTACTTCTTTGGCTTAGAGGGGTTGACGAGGGATTATCTTCCTTATAACTCCGGTGTTTAGGAATTGAAACAATGCCTGTACCTCATCAGCGGGGTCTGTTCGAAAGCATACTGTAGATTGTGGTATCATTTTCGTCATCCTCCCTCAAGAGGCTTAGAATTATTAACCGAGAGTTGATCATCACACAAAAATATGAAAGCAATTTGCAATATAGTGAATACGAAATAATTACTTCAAAACAGACATGTGTAATGCATTAATGAAATAACAACGTTTGATATGAATAAAATGTTTAAACAATCAAAGAAAAATACAACTTGAACATTCGAATGAACAAAAGTTTCTTAGTTTGAACTAGTCATCTCAGATGGAAGATTCTCAGCAGAAGATGTTCATTTTACCACCCGGCATGAACTCCAGCACCCTTCCGTCGATCAAGTCCTGGATCTTGTTCCTCAAGCTCCAACAGTCGTCAGTGTCATGTCCAGGACTGTCAGAATGGTAGGCACACCTTTCATCAGGATTGTACTTCAGGGAGGTTATGTTGAGATTCTTAGGAGGATCTTTTAAAGCAATCAGCTTGACCTCCAACAAGTGTCTCAGTATCAATGATGATGGTATACCAGTCTCCGAGAAATGTCTTCCAGACGTATTTTGCTTATGCCGATTACCTTGTTGACGCTGGTGAGGTTGATGCTGGGCTTGTGACCCTGAAGCAAACTGAGGAGCTTTTCCCTTGTCTTCTTGCACCACAGGTGGTTGAATGATGTCTTGCTTTTCAACCTTAGATGTTTTCCCCAGTTGGTTATCCCGAAGAAGTTGGTTGATGAGAACCCTGAGCTCTCCTTGTCTTTGAGATAAGTCTTGGATAAGAGCCATTTGCCCCAGCATCTGGGTTCTCATTGTATCCACCTCAGCTTGTAGACGTTTCAGCCGTTCGTCCTTATCGTCTTCAGAACTGTTCCTGACTAAAGTCCCCATGAGGAGTGTTCTCAGCTCTTCCTGCCCCTTGGATAGGTTTAGGAGGATCTCCCCGAACCGAGTATCTTGAGCATGAAGATCCTGGTTGTCTTGTTGGCAAGCCATTGATGAAATAAGCAGCGAGGAGGGTAAGTGACCTGTGACAAGGGTACCTGTTATGCAATGATATGTATGTATGCATGCAATGTTTTCAAGGATCTCGCGGGGTAAATAAGAAAATTTTTAGAATTTGAGTCTGGTAGCTTGATTGAAGGAAGCTCATGTTGTTGAGAGCCCTTCTTCAAGGGTCAAAGGCTCACCATATCCAGTGGGTCATAGCCCCTGACTCAAGTTATCAACTTTGGCTAGAGGAAAATAAATCCCCTTTGCCCCTTGCTAGACATCATGACCTACATCACAAACCCTTGAGATCCTTGAAACGGATTAGTCCTTATGCAGGATGTATGCAATGGTATGATGGCATGATGTTATGCTATGCGTGGAGTAATGTAGGTAAACCCTGTTATGAGTCCAGATTAAGGACTGTAAACAAACCCTGCAAGAAACTCATGTGTTAGATAACAAGCATGCAAGTAGTCAAGTTTGAAAGCACACAAGTCACACAAGACAGCCCTTAGAGTTTAGGCCAGCATGAAGTTTGGGGTACTACCCTCTTGAAGTTGGTGGGCTCAAAAACCTGTCCTATCAAAAGTAACCGGGTTCTAAGGAGCTCAATATCATTGGGTTGTTTTCTATGTTCATTGTTTTGATTTAGCCACTGGACTGGCGATCAAAATATTCCAAGAAAACAACCCTCAATGAGTGTAGTATCGAGTATCAACCAACTTCAGACTGCACCAAAGTCAGTCATCTCACTACCCCTAAAGAGGCCAGGATGGTCAAGTAAGGTTCCTAAGGTCAGTTGATGCTTCACGACACCATGTGGCGGCCCCGTACTCTCCTTGACTTGACTCAAGGGTTACCGGTACTCACCAAAGTGCCACATCAACGTAGAAAACTGCTTCAACCGTGTCGAAATACCCCGCACAGTTCCCTCACAGTTTGTTGCTACTTTCTAAGAAGGTATCCCCCAGATCCGGGTTAGGATCTATGAAACTCCCAAAATAGGCCCACAATATTAAAGCAACCAGATCAAGCAATTGAAAACATGATGATGAATTATTCCTAAGGTACACCCCACTTATTAAGTCCCCAGCAGAGTCGCCAGTTCTGTGATCGGTGGAAATAGAACTGACTGTTTTTTAAGCTGGTTTCGCGAAATATCGCGGTAAGCAAGAGTCGCCACCGTCTTTTATGTTCTCCAATATGGAAAGGACAAAAGCACAGCAAAATTCCTTATTTGAGAATGTTTCTCGGTTCGGGAGGTATATTTATAGAAAGGGAAGGTGTGAGCACCCTTTCTATCTGTGGTTATCCACAGGCTCTTAGGTACTTGCTCTTATGTTTTCAAAAATTGTTTGCTTTTTAAGTGTGTGTGGGTTTTGAAAAAGTTCGTTTGGAAAACTTCTAAGTAACTCTTGTATCAGTCCTCAAGAGTGTATGAAGTGTTTTGTTTGAAAACTTTTTGAAAGTGTGGGGTGCGAAAAGTTGTTTTTTTTTATTTGTTTGAAAAGAGCAAGTATCCAGGAGAATCTACCTACTTTAAGGAATTAAGTTGTGTAAGAGTCCTTTAGATAGTGCTATCCCACCATTGAGAGGTAGGTAGCACCGTCGTTGGAGTTGTTCGGGTCAATTCGATTATCGGGACAATGTGGTCACCGAAGCAATGGTAGGATACCTTAGAAGTAACCCTAATGTCCTAGATCCTTTTATCTGAGGCAACCGTTTCGAGGCAACTGGATCTTTAGACAAAGGGTGACCTCTAAGACGTTCTATACTTGATGACCACGTTTCGAGGCAACGAGTGAGGCGTACCCTAGAAGTGGCATGTGCTTGTGTGTTGTTTTTCAGTTAATTGTCTTTGTACATGTTATTTGTGAGCTAAAGATTAATTTTATTTACATACATTCTTTCATGTGTATTAATAGTTAGGGGTGCGGAAAGTAAATTGCAGAAATGTAAGTTCTAACTATTACAAGGCGCGGGTCTATACATCGCCAACAATACAAAGACCCGTTTTGATAAGGTGCGGAAAGTAAAGAAAGCAATAAACCTAATTACTATTACATTCTTGAAGCAGTTACATAATAATCAAAATAAAGTAAATGCGCGCGAATAAAATTTAATCGGGAACGTTCTAAGGGTTTTGACTCTTTTAAGAAAAGAAATTGAATTTTTTGTCTTTTTTTGAATTAAATGCAATTAATACTAATGATTAAACTAATTAATTAAAAGAAAAGTGTTTTTTTGTGTTTTTATGTTTTTAATGAAATAAAATAAAAAGGAATTAAAATTAAAAGTTAATAAAATCTAATTCTAAATTTATTTTAGTTATTAAAAAAAGATTAAAAATGCTTAATTAAACTAATTAATTAATTATAACTTAATTACAAAACAATGAATTAAAGTGAAATTAATAAATAATAAAAATATTAGTTTTTTTTTATTTTTTTGTTTATGAAAATAATTCTATTAATTAAATAATAATAATAATAATAATAATAGTTAATAATAATAATTAGTTAAAAGAAAATAAAAAAAGGAAAAGAAAACAAAAGAAAATATGAAAGAACCATGGGGGTGTTGGCCCAGGTATGGAGGTTTGAGGAAGCAATATGGCCCAATAAGCTTAAGCCTTTGTTGACTTTAGGAATTACCTGCACGTGCTTTGACTTGGAGCATGGTATCCAGCATCTCATAGCCCCTGGATTGATCTTTGAGGCCACTTGGCGCATGATCGTTTGATGCACATGGTGGAAAGCCTTTGTGAAACCTGCACAGGAACATGTTATGGAAAAATAGAAATAAGCATTTGGGGGACCTGGGATGTTGATGGAGTGCTTGGAAGTAGTTGAATCTGGCTAGATCAGGTCGTTCGAGCTTGACAACTTCAAGGAAATTTTTGCAATTTTGGGGCGTTCTCTAGGCTGTGTGTATTTTTTTATAATGCTTTCTCATGGCTTGTATTTATAGAGGAGATGGAGGGGACAAAGAAATAAGGCAAGAATCCAAGCCATAAATCCATGCTTTCAAACCAAAATCCAACAAATTAAAAAGCTTCCAAAATTTGCAAAACTTTCCCTTTCCATGCTTACATGTATCTGGACATCTTGGCACAAATTCAAAATTTTGTGTACAAAAAATAGCTTGCACGAATTTGGCAGCTAGTAAATGGCATATAAAGGTCATTCAAACCACAAAGATCCCCTTTAATTAATTTTTTTGATTTTATTTGAATTTTATGGATTTAAAATGGATTAAATCAATAAAAATTAAATAAAATAGAAAATTTAATGTTTAATCTTGAAATTAATCATGGGACACGTGGGTGGTATGAAAAGGCTGAATCAAGTGGAAAAAATTGGGCCCTTTTGTCAAAAATTGAAGTTTCAAGGATAGTTGACTTTTGCCATTTCACAAAAATTTCCCAACTTCTCCAATGCATATCTTGCTCAATTTTGATCACATGAACATGTTCACTGACATTTTTGAAAGTTCTTGAAGTCCTCTAACCAATGCCTTTGGACCCATGTCATTTTGATTTACCAATCTCAAGTTATGGTCTTTGCCTTAAAGTGCCTTTTTGTTGACTTTTGAAAATGACCTATAATGTTGAAATTGATAACTTTTTGTGAGAGCATTTCTTGGACTTGGAATGTGAAGATGAGTTGTAGTAAATGTCTTCCCCTTCAAGATGAGCATTGGATGGGATTTTTATGATGAACCATGAAAAAGTTATGCCTTGGTCAAGTTACAGTTGACTTTCCAGTTGTCCAAAAATAGAAACTTTTGACACCTTGATGATTTTTGAGCCATTCTTGTGAAATCATGGTCAAGATTTGACCAAATGATGATTGTGGCTTCAAAATAAGATGTTGACCAAAAATTTTGACTTTTGACTGCCAAATGACCATTTTGCCCCTACAGTTGACTGTGGAGCAATTAGGGCTTTTGACTGTACAACTTGACCTTGTGAGCCTTGAAACTTGACATGTAGATGCTTGACAGTGTGTATAGGCATGTGGGACTTGATTGAGACCTTGAAAACCTCAACTTCCTTGCAAGAACCAAAACCCTAATTTGACTGGCTTAGGAGGGTGCTTGACTGTGTAGCCCTTGAGTAGACTTGAGCAATTTGAGGTGATGCTTGTCAAAACTTTGAAGAATATGGGAGGGCAAATTTTGGGGTACAACACATATTCTCTCTACCAATTGCTTCAAGATATTCAAAACCAAATATGCTTGCACTCATAGGTATAAGGCGGGTACCACCATCCAGAATATCTGTAATTCCTAAATATGTTCGAAGGCACGACCTGAACTGAGCAGTAGTTTTTTTGCTAGCCATAGTCTTCTTAGCAACATTCTTTTTTTGTGTCGAAATATTGCTAATTTCAGGCGCCTTACCCCTACTGACTTGTGCAGTCTCTTTAGCATGAATCTAGTTATCATATAATTAGTTGGGGGAAGTATAAAATCACAAATTAGCATTTCTCATGGCATAAATGTCATATAATTATGTTACCTCAAATGATGCAATTAACTCGGCCTCCCTCCTAATCCCCTTATCTTTTGGAATGGATTTTGTTGGAGTCTAACATTACCATGTAAATAAAATGTAAGTATAATTGCCATAAAAAATTTGAATAGTAAACGATTTTAAGCATACCTCATTATCTACGCAAACGAGGCTTGACGGCCATGCAACAAACGATCATATTGCATCTGCCACCAATGTTGCATCTGCCACATCGTCGGGTAGTGATAACAACGCACCCCCCTCTAAAACGACATCGATTGATACTTTCAAAAATCTATATGGGAGCGGTCTATAGTGAAGCAATTCTCCCGAAGTATTATACACTTTTCCCATGCCAACCATCCGATAAGTCGGCGTCAAAAATAGAGTTGACACCGAGAAATGCCCTATAATTTAATAAATATGGTTATATAATTAATAAACATGGTTATATAATTAATAAACATGGTTTTATAATTTATAAAGATGGTATATAATTACCTCGGGAATATTTTGTCCAAAGTTACCATTGATACTACCTTTGTCACGAGTATCTTTAAAGCCTGTAGCTTGATCAATTTCCTTTTCCTTTCTCAGCTCATATTCTTCTTGTTGTAACTTTTCCAACTTCTCCTGAAGTTCTTTATTGCTTGGAGCTTTTGTCTTTGATTTTTTTTCAAGGATGTTGGAGTGATCCCAAATACCTTACCCTTCACCCAACCAGAATACTCACGAATATCTAATGCTCGTAGGAGTATTTTCCTGCAATCATTATCTTCATCTGGAGGTATAGACTGAGAAAGACTCTCCTGAAATTCATATAAATATTGTAATTAAAGAATGATATGTTAACAAAATAATGATGTAATTAAATAAATAAAAGTATGATGTAATTAAATAAATAATGTTATACTTACACATCTCTCAAAAATTTGTTGAACTTTTTCTTCAACAACTCCATCCTTACACACACGGGCTTCCTTCCACAAAATGTGTTTCGGAAGAGATGTTTCAGAACTATTCTCTTTTGTTAGCTACACATTAAGCCAAAAAACATGATCAAATATAAGCGTGTATATATGATAGATACTTTTCAATTTATAGATACTTACAATAGATTGTTGTAAGCGTGCATATCCCATACGGCCTTTTCTTTATGGATATGCTGGACTTGATGCATGTTGTCGATTTACGACACTTAAGCTCTCAAATTTTTGGGTTTTTCTTTTCGATTTAAAAGTTTCCCATTTTTCAGCTGTAATCAAATCAACATATTTCTTTGGAAGCTCTGCATCAATAAAAAATTTATCCGCATCCCTTAGAAACTTGTTTGACAAGAAAGCTCTAATCCCTCTATGTAGTTTCTCGGCCAATTTAAGAATATAATCTCTCCTCGTATCCTCAATAATGAACGACCTCTACGAAAATCATACACAAAGTGCGTTAGTATAAGTAATTTAGAGACATAATCATCATTAAAAACAATTAACATCACATATGGTACCTGTATCTCACTCCATATTTTATCTTTAGTGTCGTCCAACACTCTTGCTCTCCAATCTTCACATGTGATTGGAATTTCTCTTCTTACCACCGAACCGAGATAACTCGTCAAGATTGAACCGTTAGGATCAATGATTTGGCCTTCTTGGCTCCAATGCACATCATACTTTATGCCTTGGTCTCTATCCCGAATTATTCTCTTCATTATTGTTATTCCTCTTCTATATTCCATTTTCGTTTTACTAACGGCCTTATCTCCATCATGCACAGAATCATCACGTGGGTGATCGTAGTTAGTAGCCATCTAACCTCTAATAAACATAAACATAAACCCAATATAAAATTCCATAGTCATTTCAATATATATAAAATGACAATGCCAAAAATTAACATAAACATAAACTTAAAGGTAAACACAAACATAAACATAAACATTTTAATATCCTACCTCTTTCACTAACATCTCTTTCTTTTCTTGGTTGGAACATGAATTACTTGTTTCTTAACAATGCGGACGGATGGATTTATCCAAATTCCCTCATTATGATCATTTCTGATATATGATTCATCCGCTATAATATTCTCATATTGATAATTTATAATATACGACTCATTCCATCTAATACATGACTCATTCTCATCATCAATACCACCTTGGTCTACACCGTTATCATCAACCACTTTGTTAGAAAAAGCACTATAGACCACTTTGTACTCGCCAGGTCAGTGACATAGAACATTTGTTTAGCTTGAGAGGCTAGAATAAAAGGCTCTTCTTTGTACCCCTCTCTATTAAGATCCACTTGCAAAAATCTTAACATATCCATTCGTATGCCACGACTACTTACCCACTTGCAACCAAAGATAGGAATCTGAAACTTCTCATAATCAAACACCCAAATATGCTCGATAACTCCAAAATATGACAGATTTGCATATTTGGGGTTTAGGTCCTTCATACTAGAAATGTGCATTGCTTCAGCAAGCACGGTGACATCACTATTTTGCATGGTACTTTTATCATCTTGTTTTTTGGTATAAAATGTGTATCCATTAATTGCGTATGCGCTATAGGAAAACACATGCAAACTTGGACCATATGCCAAACATCTCAACCTTTCTGTTATTGAAGCGGGATCTGAATGAAGCTTTGAAAAAATATGATCCTTAATCCATGGTATAAAACTTTGATTGTGCTCCCGTACTATCCAATTTTCATTTCTATTCTGATTTAACCCTCAGAGTATATCCTTGTGCATTTCAACATATGGCTCAACCTCCCTGTCATTGTGCAGAATATAAAGATGCACTTGATCCCGTTCATCTTTTGATACTGTCACAATTTTATTTCCAATTAATATTTTAACTTCCTTTTTTTCAAAAATATGACTTTTGGGGAGTCCAATGGATTGAACTTCGGACAAATATTCAGTACAAAACTCAACCGCTTCTTCAACAATGTATCACTCAACAATACAACCCTCTGGGCGACTTCGGTTTTTCACGTACCCTTTTAATACTTTCATATAATGTTCAGCAGGGTACATCCATCTCATATAAGTTGGGCCGCACAACTTTGTCTCTTTCACAAGATAAACAATTAGATGTACCATTATGTTAAAAAATGAGGGAGGAAAATACATTTCAAGCTCACACAAAGTAATAACAATTTCTTTTTTCAATGTTGGTAAGATCTCAGGATCAATCACCTTACTACAAATTGACCTAAAGAAAAAACACAACTTAGTTATCGCACTCCTTACTTTATCTGGAAAAATAGAACGTATACCTATTGGTAGAAAATGCTCCATTATAACATGGCAATCATGTGTCTTTAAACTCTTTAACTTGAGGTATTTAATAGATACAAGTCTTCTAATATCTGAAGAGTATCCTTCTAGAACTTTAACTTCACTTAGAAACTTACACAATATCTTTTTCTCCTTTCTAGATAGAGTAAAAGCAGCAGGTGGTAGATATGTTCAGCTTCCTTTCTTCACGGGTCCTAGTTCATTTCGTATTCCCATCTTTAACATGTCCTCCCTTGCTTTAAGGCCATCCTTAAACTTTCCTTTAATATTGAGTAACGTACCAATAACACTTTCAAATACATTTTTTTCAATATGCATAAGATCGAGAAAATGTCTCACATAAAGAGACTTCCAATATGGCAATTAAAAAATATATATCTCTTCTTCCACCCACCTTTGACAACCGTATGCGCAAAAGGCTTGCCAAACTGAGTACACACATCTTTTACCTTTTCAAAAATTTGGTCACTTGACAATGCAGGTGGAGCTTTACGTTGTTAGGTGTCTCTATTGAATGCTTTTCTCCATGCACGATAGTGATGTTTAGAATGTAAGAATCCACGATGACCGAGAAACACATTCTTCTGACAAAGTTCCAAACGTGTCGTATCAGTTCCATCTTCATAAACAGGACACGCACGTTGACCTTTAATGATATACCCAGATAGATTCCCGTATGCTGGGAAATCATTAATTGTGCCAAACAACATCGCCCCCAAATTGAAACTTTGTTTCCTATATCCATCATAAACCTCCACCCCATTCTCCCACAAATTTTTTAAATCTTCGATCAAAGGTGTCAAGAATACGTCTATGTCGTTCTCTGGTTGTTTAGGCCCAAATATTAACATAGATAACATCATGTACTTATGCTTCATACATAGCCATGGAGGTAGGTTATAAATCATAAGAATCATAGGCCATGTGGTATGTGAGATACTTTGAAGACCATGCGGGTTCATTCCATCAGTAGATAAAGCCAACCGAAGGTTTCTTGCTTCTTATCCAAAATCAGGATAATCATTATCAATTTTCGACCACTATGGTGAATCTGTCGGATGTCAATACCTTCCATCAATAATTCTTTCATCTGCATGCCAAGTAAGGTGTCTTGCATCGGTTTCACTATGAAACATTCGCCTAAATCTTGAAATTATAGGAAAATACCATAAGACTTTTGTTGGAGACAATTTTTTCTTATATCGAGACAAACCACATTTAAGGCACTCATTTAACGATGCATATTCGTTTCGAAACAAAACACAATCGTTTGGACAAGCATGTATCTTATTATAGCTCATGCCAATAGAGCACAACATTTTTTTGGCCTCATAGGTTCAATTAGGAAGAACATTATCCTCCGGAAGCATATCTCTCGTAAGAGCTAATAACTGTGAAACTTTTATCTGACCATCCATTGCCCGCCTTTAAGTTGTACAACTTTAATACTGCAGACAGTCTTGTGAATTTAGTGCACCATTTATACAATTGTTTCTCGGCATCGCTTACCAATCTCTCAAACATTTTGGGACAATCCTGAAGATCTTCTTCAAGTGCATCTGCAATCTCTTTGACTCGATCAAAATTGTATGTATTTGTGTCCTTTTCTTCTGAAGCATAGGCCATACTACTTTTCTCCCCCGGTTCAATGATGTCGTTACTTTTTTCACCGTGAAATATCTAACACGTATAACTTCTATCAATTTCATGCATTAGTAAATGTGATTTCAATCCATCTGCGTTAACCCGACCCACATAACAACAACCCAAGCAAGGACACTTCATTCAACTAGGGTCTTTGGCGTGTTCAATAACAAACTTAACGAATTCCAATACCCCACTCTCGTACTCTTGTGACAATCAATCGGCAAACATCCATTTTTTATCCATATTTTTTCACTTATTCAAGTAAACAAAAACATTATAAACGGATTATTCTCTTTTTGTTTGAATTAAATGAATTATTTCTAGAAATTTATTTCTAGAGTTAATAACATGGACTAAAAATAAATATATCTATATAAAAATAATTGTGTTTTTTAATTGATCGATACAGATAGAATTTGAACTTGACTTACCAAAGAAAGAAAAGGGGCTATTGGTGTCGATGATGGATGATGAGGCTTTGATGTTATTCGAATCGGTAATGGTATTCGACTAACTACACCAATACAAAGGGATCATCAAAAACAAGTTGTATATATATAGGTTCAAAATACTAGTAACAAAATACTAGTTCATGGAAAATATAAACATGATAAACAATTCAGAAACCAATTAAAATAACAAAAAAACCCATCATATATATCATCTTTTTTATTCCAAAACATAGAACCAAAATAAAATGCAATAATGATAAATGCTAAAAGTGTTTCTGTTATATATCAAACCCTACCAAGAACCTAAAAATTAAAATGCATACATATAACCCAGTTTAGACATCAATAGGAGGATAATGTCTTAGATGTTAGCATAGTACATTATCAAGGAGGATAACTCAGTTTGGACATCAATGAAGATAAAGACATTTTCAATAAAGAACATACCTTGAGAACCGGGCGGTGTGGGTGGATGAAAACCGAGCAAGAAGGTGGAGGATGGTATACACCGACGAAGGATTTGCGACGAAGGAGGAAATGAGTTTCGCTTACTGTTGAAGGAGGGAAAGGGTTTCGCTTCTGTATTCGTGAATTTGTGAATACACAGATTCTATTTTTTTAATTTTCACTTATAATGGTTTAGACAGTTGTTGTACCCCAAAATTTACCCTCTCACTTATCAATAATTTTCTCACAAGATTCATTGGGCTCAAGACTGCACTAGGGTTTGATCAGTTCAAGACACGTCCTTATGCACTGATGACCAAAATTAGGGTTTGAGTTTGCTCAAGGATTTTTGAACTATCAATGCTTCATATGACTTTCATGGCTCATTATGGACCCCCAAGATCACTCATGTCAAGTTTCAAGCCTTGGATCACACTTTTGATCAGTCAATTGAACATTTGACCTAAAAATCAGTTGTATTGGGGAAAAAGTAAACCATGGCCAATTTACAGTCAAACTTCATAATTTCTTATCCACATCAACATTTTAGAGTCATATGTATCATTTGATCAAGTTTTGACCATAATTCCTCGATAAATTTGATCAAATCTCCAAAAGGGCAAAATGGTCAAAATTAGGGTTTTGATTAGGAAAGGGCAATTTCTGATTTTTGACCTAGCAAATGGTAAATTGGATTAAGGCATGATCTCAAGAGTCTAATTTCATCATTTTGACCTAATGACATGATTCAAAATATTGCAAGTCCATTGGATTGACAGATGAATTTTGCAGTCAACTGATCAAAAGTTAACTGTATACTGAAAAGTCAAACTTTGACTTTTTGGTCAAATTCAAGTGCCAAATATAACAATTCATCAAAACATGCCAAAATAGGAAACTTATTCATCAATAAATAAAGAATTTAAGATTTCATCTTGAAATGTTAAAATTTCTTAACTTAGAAATTTTTCTAAGTATGGAAATTTTCTTATTTTCTTATAACTTTAAACCAAATTTTCACCATGATGCAAGATGATTCAAAGGAAACTTCCAACATGAAAGTTGTAGATCTCCATGAAATATACAACTTTTATTCATATAAATTCTCCTAAAATTGCTTGGATCTCAAGTTATAATTTTTTGAATACATGCTCATGAACTAAAAAAGACTTAGTAAAATTTTGCCCTAGTTAGGCAGATTTTTGACCTAACTTCGTGGCAATTTTTCACATATTTCCAAGAATAATATTCAAAATCAATTTAAATATGAGTTGAATATCACATTTCAAGCTTTCCAAAATGTTCAAGAACTCCTTGAGATCATTCTTGAGCAAGGAGAATCGAAGGCAAGAAGTTAGGGTTTTCAAACTTAAATTACAAACCATTTTGTGAAGAACACTTGATCCAATCCTCAAGCATGCTGTAAAAATCTTGCTTTGAAGGTTTCAAACTTTCTAACCATTCAACCATTTAATTTTTACACAACTGATCCATTGTCCAAGCATTTGAGCCATTATCCAAGTTGCATTTCCATTTTGGGAAGAAAGTCGCCACTTCCATTTTAGAAAAGTGACTTTAATCACAATGTCAACTCTTCTTGAGCGCATACATTGTTGTTTCTGACTCAAAAACATCTAAAATCAAGAAGAAACATATCTACAGCCTGCTAACCACCCTGCAAATCCTTGTACTTCACATTGAAACCATGTTTGTCAACTTTGCTTCAAAAACAAGTAACCAAGCCATAACATGTGATTTCAATTTCTGAGTTGTTTCAAGCCTCAAAACCTCTTGCCTATAAGTACATACACTATTTTCAATACGAGACATGAAGGCTAGGGCCCTGAAACTATCTCAAACACTCAAAAACCATAAATCTGCTCAAAAACACCATTGATACACAGTTTTGAACCAAAACTCATCATCTTCATTTCCACTCGTGCGTTTTGAAAACCAATCATTCAAACACCTTATATACATCATACCAAAGCAATCCAGGCCCCTGTTATAAGACTGTAACTCTTCCATCACTATCCACCATTTTCAAACATCAAGCTTGCAGGTTGACTTGAGTAGAGAGGTTCAGAAACTTTCAAGGCAAAGTAGGAGTTGGAATACACTCAAGGAGGTCCAGGCAAGATAAATAGATCCTCATGCCATCTCAAAAGTTGCTAAAAATCCATTCACGAATCCAGCTGCAAGGGGTAAGTTTTCAAACTTCTATCTCCTCATACAAGCATCTTTTGATCCTGATTTGTGAAGACAAAATGTAGATATCTTTGCTCTAAAGCTAACCATGTTCATAGTTCCCATTTATATTGACTGCGTATAGAGAATTTTGGATTTGAAATTTATGAGAAAATTAGGTTTCAATTTAGGGCCAGCAAAATTAGTTTTCATCTTTAACTTTTAGCTTACATAAGTTATATAGTTGGATTCGTGGGAAGAAACATCACAACTTTCATGTTTGAACTTTCCATTTTTGTGGAGAGATGAAGAAGATACAGGTGGTCTGGCTAGGCGCGAGGAAGAAGATTAAGTAAGCTTCAGGGTTCGTTTTATTTTATATATTTATGGTTTGGTTGTATGACCGGATGAAACAGCCACCCAAGTGGCAAGCGCACGCGTACTAAGTCACTTCTTACCTAAAGGGTGAGGGTTCGAACCAATGTGATTGTCTTGGTAATGATGGGCACAGAAGTCATTGTCTTGGCTACCGCAACTATAAGAGAAACCTCTTCAAAGTGCTGAAAGGGGGTCTCGATGAATTCACCATCTAATTCAACATAGCGGAATGAATTCAGATGGCTTATCATATACTCCTCCTCGCCATGAACTGTCACAATTTTCCCCTGGACAGGGTACTTAAGCTTCTGATGCATAGTAGATGTAACGGCTCCAGCATGATAAATCCAGGGCCTTCCTAACAAGCAAGAGTAGGAGGGACGGATGTCCATGACATAAAATGTGGAGTTGAAATTTTCTGTGCCCACCTTAATTGGGATGTCCACCTCCTCGTGGACCATTCGTTTAGAACCATCGAAGGATCTGACGATGACGTTGCTGGGCTTCAAAATTAGAGCTTCGCAATCTAGCCTATCCAATGCTTTTTTAGGCAATACATTTAAAGACGATCCAATATCCACCAGAACGTGAGCAAGAGTAGTCCCTCAATATTCCACCGAGACATGCAGCGCGTCATTATGATTTCTTCCCTTAGATGTTAAATTAGCATCTGAGAAGCCAAGACCGTTGTCGGCTGTTAGGCTGGCTACACACTCCTGGAACTGGTCCGCGGAGGTTTCCTGAGGCACATGGGTCGTCTTCAAGAACTTGATCAAAGCTTTGGCATGAGCTTTGGAACAGAGTAACAAGGCCATCATAAAGATTTTTGAAGGGGTTTTCCACAGTTGTTCTACGACATCATAGTCGCTTTTCTTAATTAATTTTAAAATCTCCTCCATTTCCTTTTGAGTGGTCTCGGGGATGACCAAAGGTTGAGCCCTCGTCCTGACGGGCGCTTCTTGGATCCCCTTACCTTTATCAGCAGCAACAGCAGAGGGTACAACTACGGGAGTAATAACTTCTTCAATTACTGGAGTTTGCACAAAGATGTTGACCGACACAGGAGTAACCTTAGGAGCATTTGAGGGTCCGAAGACTGCCCTTGGGGGAGCAATCTCCGGAGAGAAAACTCTTCCGCTACGGGTGATCTTACTTGTCCCCGCAATATTTCCTATGTCAGGAGTCTCTTCATCAGAACTTTCTTCAACTGATTCAAGATGCTTAACACCGTGGTAGAAGATCTCTCCTCCATAATTCCACGGTATTGTCTTGTTGGACTTGTATGGGATAGGCCCCGGCATAGTTATCTTCAGAGGTACAAACTTTGGATCGGGTGTAATCTTAACAGGTCTTTTGGAGACCTTGGAAAGACTGGCGTAAATGGTAATTATAGCAACATCATTAATAGAAGTTGGAGTAACAGGGGTAACAGGAGTTTTATCAAAGAGGATTTCTTTATTATCCATTAGGCGTTGGATGCCTAACTTCAACAGCGGACAGTCGGATCATAAGGACGAGCAAAGGTAGCAATCTTTTTCACAGCCCGGGAAAATCCCAGCTTTCAACAGATTCATCTTGATCATTGGTAATGGAGTCATTAAGTCATCAACAGTAGCAACATAAAGATCTTCTACAACGGCATGGACGTTATGACCATGTTTTGGCATTGGAGTGGATATCACATTAGGTTTTTCAGGGGCGTCAAACTCCACCTCCTTGGCATCTATTAAATCCTGGATCTTATTTTTGAGGGCCCAACAATTGTTGGTGTCGTGCCCCACGCTGTCCGAATGATAAGCACACTTCGCATTTGAATGGTAGTAAGAAGAAGAGATATTCAGATTCTTTGGCGCCTCTTTCAAGCTTGTAAGGTTTAACTTCAACAGATGAGGGAGAACCTGAGCAGGTGTCATATTGATCCGGGTGAATTGTCGTGCAGGCCTTTCCACCCTTGCTTGGTTGGTTCTGGGTTGACTGTTTCGAGGTTGATCTACTGCAGAATTATGAATCATTACAGCCCCCACCGCTGGTCGGCGTTCAACTCTTCCTTGACTCCTTTAGGAGTAGACAGCTGATACCTCTTTCTTGGCTGGAAAGGTCTTCTTGATGGTAGTGGAAGCAGCTGCATCCTTTTGAATTTTACCGCTCTTGATTCCTGCTTCAACTCTTTCACCAGTCAGAATTAACTCTGTGAACCCCGCAGATGAACTTCCTATCAGGTGATTGAAAAATGGACCTGACAGAGTCCCCAAAAACATATCAACAAGTTCTCTCTCAGACAAAGGTGGCTGCACCCTTCCAGCGAAGTCTCTCCATTTCTGGGCATACTCCTTAAAGCCTTCATTAGAGACCATACCCATACTCTGTAATTGAGTACGAGTAGGTGCTAAGTCCGTATTATATTGATATCGTCTGAAGAAGGCAGCAGCCAAATACTCCCAGTTGTGCACATCAGATCTCTCAAGCTAGTAGAATCAATCCAATTGCGTACCCGACAAACTATCTTGAAAAAAGTGGACCCACATATCCTTATCAGAAGAATGAGGTTGGATCTTTTTGACGTAAGACCGTAGGTGCATCTTCGGACAAGACAAAACATCATATTTAGAAAATGTAGGCACCTTGAATTTAGGGGGAATCACAATCCCAGCAACCAACCCTAGCTCCTCGAAATCCAGCCCAGACACTCTTTGTACCTCCATGACGGCCAGACGTTCTTCCAGATTCTTGTACTTGTCGTCTGCAGGAGGGTACTGCTGCTCAGAGTAATCTTCATCCATTTCTTCTTCTTCTTCTTCTTCTTCTTCCTCAGACTCGAAGGGCACTAATGCTCCCTTTCCCTTTCCTACCCCTTCATCAGATGTTGAGGGGAAATCCAGGACGCTTCTAGCTTGGTTCTCAAATCTTCTTCCCAAAGTAGCTACACCCACTCTTTTCTTTTTCTTTTTCTCCTTCTCTTTTTCCTTTTCCTTTTCCAGCAGTGCTTTAAGATCCTCCTGACCCTTTACCAAGGTCATGAGTAGTTGTTGGAACTGTGAATTCTGCGCTTGTAAGTCTTTAACCGTATGCTCTATATCCATCTGGCTGAAATAAACAGCAGAGAGATAAGGAAACCTGGTGTGAAGACCTGCTTATGCATATGATGAATGAGATGTATTCATGTAATGCATTCAAGGATTCAGAAATTCAAATTTGTTGCAAACAAAAAGAACACACATCATATTAATAAGAAGAATTTGTTAGTACATAACTGCCCCATGGGCAAAATAATACAAAATTATAATGTAAAAAGACGTTGCGCATCCTCTTTTATGCTATGTAGGTGTTGAGAGTCTGCTCTTCATGGAGTCGACGAGTAAGTTCCAAAACCTTCTTCTCACTGGCGTAGAAGCTAGCTTAAAAAGTGTTCCGTTCTTCCTTGAGCTATATCTAACTCTTTTGCAAATCTTCCAATGATGTTGGCATGTCAGGATTTAGGAGGGTGTATGGAACCTCTCCTTTCATAACGGGCTCTTTGATCATAGGTAGAATGTAGGGGTAAGGCATCATAAGTCTTTGGGCACGGGTTCATACCCACTTGAGGTAAGGCTCAAGGGGGATGGAATTCTTGTATCCCAGGGTCTTACTATCCACTTTGTTGGGCATTCTCCAAGCTCAGATAAACCTTTGTCGAAGTCCTTGAGCGTCGTTGTCGAAGTCAAAAACCAAGTCTAGAATCAGCATGTCATGAGGGCCACCCCTTCGGGCATACCCAAATTGTCTCAGAGCTAAGCAAGGGTTGTAGGTAATGCCTCCCCTAATGCCAAGTAATAGGACATTAGGGAATTCCCCACAATGATCAATGATGATGACATTTTCTTTGGACCGAGAACACCAATGAACATCAGAATATGTAAGAGTCATCAATCATTGTGACCACCTCAAGCCTTGCACATTCTTCAAGACTGACTGGGGTTGGTGATAAATAAACCACCTTGCTAGAAGAGGAGTACAACACATGAGAACACCCCTTTTCCTCATTGTTCGTGTTTGAAATGAGTGGAGGATATCCCCAAGTAATGTAGGCCCAGGATTCCGAGATATGAAAATCTTGACAGCACTATAAGTTGATCAGGGTTTGGGAACAAGACCAACCCATAGATGAGAAGTGCTACAATCTCCTCAAAAGCTTGCAGATCTAGAGAATTCTAGCAGTCTTGTGCCTTCTCAAATAGAAACTTTTCCATGAAACCCTTGACACCACTTCTGGTTTCCCAATGACCTTTGATATCAGATGGTTGCAAGTGTAAGGCTTGATCAACATCTTCAGGCTTTGGTTCTCTTTCTGTACCGTTGTAGGGAAGTTGATGGAGAATAGGAATCCTCAGGAGTTAAGAAAATTCCTCCAAAGTAGGCACTAGTTGATAATCAGGAAATGTGAAACAGTGGTGTAGGGGCTCAAAGAACTGGAAGAGAACTTTCACCATGTCTTCCTCAATGTTGGAGTTGACCAAGTTGAGAAGTCTACCATATCTTTCATTGAAGGGAGAATTCTCTGGAATCTTAGAAGTAAGCTCCTTGAGTTGAGGAGGGACTCTCACAAGGTTGACCTGAATTGTTTTCCTGCAGAGTGAATCCATTACCTACAAAATAAGAACAAAGATGAATATCCAAACCCTTGAAATGGTTAGTGGATGCCCATGATGCTTTATAATGCTCATGATGTTATGCACAAGTATATATGTACAAACAAGTCACACAAGATCCTAGTTTCAGGCTTGCATGGGGTTTCATAGGTAAGTACCCTCTTGAAGTTTAGTTGGCTCAACTTGTCCTATAAATAGTAACCGGGTTCTAAGGAGCTCAATATCACTGGATTATTTTCTGTGTTCATTGTTTCAGTTTATCCACTTAACTGGCGACCGAAATATTCCAAGAAAACAACCCTCAATGAGTGTAGTATCGAGTATCTACCAACTTCGGACTGTGATCGGTTAAATAGCAAGTGTACTATTTTATCGATGTAGTAATAATGGGAAAACCCCCAAAGTCGATCTCTTGAGGACTGCACAGCGAAATTAAGTTTGTTTGAATGAATGTCAATTGAACAAAAGCAATAGTTAATTGTTTAATTTGAACTACAATACTATGAAAACTAAATTTGCGAGAAGTTTATATGTTATGATGAGAATAATGCTAGGACGGTGTATGAATCGCGATACAATGACCAACTTATTTCGTTATTATAAAGATCTATGTTTCACCTTTTCTTTCCCTATGCCTAAAGTTATTTTTCCGCAATTCCTTTAAGAAAAACCTTTGGTATTCTCTCTTTGCCCTGATTCCTCAGCTGCCAAGAGAGAATATCAAGCTCTATTACAGACAATAAAAAGGGTATTCACAGGGTATTCTAATTCCTTAGGAATATCTACTATGATAAAAGTGATGCAACAGGATTAGGATTGCTGATCAGGCCAACCCTAATTACGATCAATAATCATTTCTTCCAAGCAGATTAAGCATTAAAATCGTTGCATCCAATAAAGAATAAGGTTTTAACATAAAACTCACAGTACAAAACATCAATTAGTCATTACAAAGCAATTCAGGGACACCTCCCTTGACATTGGGATGTTTAGCTACTCATGTTACTTATGAAAACAGGATCAAGAAGAAAATTCATTACAATAGGATCTGGATTGGTTGGATCGTCGATTGCTTCCGCTCTTAATCGATCCTCCTTCTCCTTGAATCACCACTCTAAGCTTTTCTCCAATATGCTCTTTTTCAAAATATCCAATTCCCCCTTTTTTCTCACCCTAGTCTCTAATATAACAGTATTCTCAAATCTCCCAAGGAATGTCCAAACTGCCCTCACTTGTCCCAGTCTGCGCGTCAAAACAAAAAAGGAAATTTTGCCTCAGGATGCCTGACACGGGCCGTGTTGTGGGACACGGGTGACCGTGTCAAATCGCTGCTTCACATCAATGTACTTCACGCCTTCAGAGGGCACAACACGGTCCGTGTTGTGCAACACGGGTGGCCGTGTTGTGTTGCTGGTTATTGTATCTTTGTCAGCTGCAGAGCCACGACACGGGCCGTGTTACACGACACGGGCACCCGTGTCATGCTTCTGAAATCTTCGCATCCGTGCGTTTCTTCTGTATTTGGATCATTTTCGCATTGGTGCTGGGTAGCCAACTAGACAGAAACCTGAAATACCTTGAAACAACAACCACATTACACGCACCAACGGTAAAAATGATAAAAACATGGACACCTGACTTGCTTATCCAAAATCAGAGAATACTGTTGAAACATAATTAAAATATTAAAAGAAAACTCATGAAAACACAAGAAACGATACTAAAACCTGTTTGGAAAGTACGACAAAAGATCACTGATAAAACTCCCCCGAACTTGAACTTTTGCTTGACCTCAAGCAATAGGCTTGCATAGCACCTAATAACCCAATCAATAGCTTAAATTCTGCGGATGAAACGATGATACTCGTACGTGAGATTTCGTTCTAAAACACCGGATGAGTATTTCCTAGTAGTTCTCTCTCAATCGAGGTATCGCACGAATACTAAACCGCAGTGTACCACGGATCTCAATCTCCCTTGTGGTAACCTCTCTAACTATGCTTTGGGCTTAGGTCTTATTTTTCGATTTTCTACCCTTTTCATTCGGACAATCAATTTTAAGGCTTTTTATGATTTTTCGTTGCATGCACAAGATTGATCAAATGTATTTTTCTTTACACCCCTTTCTTCTTTTTTTTTTCTTGCCCCTTTAGGGGCGACCTTTAGGTTCAATCGCCGTTAGGTTGAATAATCGGGTGAGGGTTACCCAACTTAGAAGGATCGATTGTCTAATTGTCTTTATTCGTTTTTTTTTTCGGTGCTCTTCTTTTTTTTTCGATCAACCTTGCACACACACTTAGTATAGATTAAGCCTGACTGTCAGTAGAAACTATTCGGGGTATACTTCTCAGATCAAAGTACCATGGCACAAATCTACACGTTAGACTCGTTCCTTACTCAGAAGACTCAGTGTGTTCGTGCTATACCTCAACATCAAGATTTTTCTAATTTCCCCAACCGGTTTTTTTATCACTCAGCTCTACATACTTTCTCCTCGCTTCACTCACAACAAAAAAACAAATGTAATACGCAGCACTCATCAATTTTTTTCGTCCAAGTCGGGGTGTTTTCACAATGGGCTTTCAACATATTTCCAAACAAGCAAACTTCAAAGAACAGAAAAAAAAACTATTGACTAAAACTGACACAGAGGAAGGAAAGAAAACTAGAATACTATAACAAAACACATAAATACACAAATAAATACCCCCACACTTGAACTCAACAGTGTCCTCGCGGTTGAAGAACGAGTGCAGGAGTGGACTCACTGAGATCACTGAGGTGGTTGTTGGCCGTGCAGCCGCATCTGTTGCATCCACTCATGCATTTCCCCAATGAGCTTCCCTTGGCGGAGCTGCTCCTCCCTGTCTCTTTTCTGCTCATCACCTTGCCGTGTCTGTTCACTACGGATGTAGCATATCTGATCGTGCATCCAATCCCAATCGTTTTTGGTCATGCTCCACGAACCGGTCGACGAGTCACCAGGATTCGGCATAGAAGTCTCTTCTGGGATAGGGTCCTCACCAGGTTGATCATCTGCTTCACCTTCCGAACCTGCCCAAACAAAATTTTCTCCATCGTCTTGCATGGGACTTGCGTACAACCAGTTAGCTTGTTTTTCAATAGAAATAAAATCAGGAGCAGGTAAAGCTAACAAATGGTGATTACGGGAAACCAGGGAATAATAATCATTAAAAACTTTTATCATACCTTGGGTGGTGAGTGTAGCTAAGTCAATCTTAGTCTTACCTCCCACTGTGGGTTCCTCCATCAGGTTCGGACCGTAGCCGAAGTAGTCAGCTATCTGGGTGATCATCCCTCCAACAGAAATGTCACCAGTAGCGGCATTGGCTACGCGCTTCAGATGATCGGCAGCAAAAGCAGCGATATTGATCAGTTCCCTGTTAGCCATGCCATAGAGCAAGTATATCTCTCTTTGTGTGGCCACCCCGGTACTATCCCCTCTGCAGAAAAGGGAGTAGGCCAATCCCTTTTGGGCATATCGGAAACAAGGGTTGTGAATGCAAGAAGCCTTGGCCCCCTTAGCGACATATTCAGAGTTTCCTGTAATTGCCTTCCAAAAGTCGCCTGCAACAAAAGTGGTGGGGGGTGCCCCAGGGCCAAAGCTCGGGAGCTTAAGAATGCGCCCTAACTCCTCGACTGATAGAGAATGGTCATTATCAAACAATCGAAACTTAAGAGTGCCAAAATACTCCTCATCCGAACCTGTCCACCTATGACGAAGCTGAAAATCCAAAGAACTCAAAAATTTGAAGGTTATGCGCTCAAATGTCGGCGCTTTAAACTGCATAAATTCAAGCATGCCTAAAGTATGAAACATCCTATGTACCTCCATTCGCAGCCCTAAGTTATCAAGAGTTTCATTACAAATGTACCTGGCCAGAATCAACTTGCGTTTCACCAATCGAACATACTTGCGTTGATGGTCCGGATCCTCAAATAGAATACCATGAGCATTCGCCATGCGATGAGCTCGTTTCTTTGGGCGGGAGGATTCAGCGACAGCCTTTCCAGTATCTCTTCGCGGAGGCATGATAAGAACCTGTAAAAATACAAATCAACAAAAATTCGACAGAGAGATTAGACGCAACGGAGACCGTAGAAATAACAATGGAGGTGAGATGATCAACTTTCTCAACAGGGATGAGGAGTTTTAGTGAGTGGGTTATGCCAAAAATGAAGCTTAAAGGAAGAGTGATAATGGAGGCTAGGGCTTGGAGAGTGAGAGAGAGGTAGAAGAAGAAAGGTTAATAACAAAATAATAAGAGAGTTAAAAGAGGGAAAAGAGTTAAAACTCGTGGGCCCCACTAAAAAGTAGAAATTTCGCCCCCTGGTCTGCGCGACACGGGCCGTGTCACACGACACGGGCACCCGTGTTGCATCCCTGCTTCACCCCAAATTTCATTCATCATTTTTTTTCTTCAGTGGCCACGACACGGGCCGTGTCACACGACACGGCCACCCGTGTTGTATCCCTGCTTCCCTCCACAAGGAATTTTCCATCACTGTATTCAGAAGCCACAACACGGGCCATGTTGTACGACACGGGCGCCCGTGTTGTATCCCTGTTCTACCACACACTTATCTCGTAAACCCAATTCCTAACACGGGTCGTGTCAAGCAACACGGGTAGCCATGTCAGGGCTCTGAAATCACACCAATTCAAGAATCATACTGCTTTTTCGACCTCGTTTAAACGACACCAACCACGGACCACAGACCTACAAAATGAACAAACAAAAATTAGAAGAAAAAAAATCGTGGGTTGCCTCCCACGCAGTGCTGCGTTTATCGTCGCGTGGCTCGACGGTCCGTTGTCCTACTGAGTAAGACGAATGATCTCAACCTGTCCAACCTTTTGACCTTGAAAATAAGGTTTAAGTCTCTGCCCATTAACTTTGAAGATGTCTCCATTGGCTTGATTCTTAATCTCGACCGCTCCATACGGAAACACCTTATGAACCACAAATGGTCCGGACCATTTGGACCGCAATTTTCCTGGGAATAGCTTCAAGCGGGAATTGTACAGAAGGACCAGCTGTCCTTCCCAAAATTCTTTTTTCTGGATTCTCTCATCGTGCCACTTCTTGGTCTGCTCCTTGTAAACCTTGGCATTTTCATACGCATAATTCCGAAACTCTTCTAATTCATGCAGTTGCAGAATCCTAGAATTTCCTGCTAGAGATACGTCCATGTTCAAGAATTTGGTTGCCCAAAAGGCCCTGTGTTCCAACTCTAGAGGCAGATGACAGGCTTTGCCATAGACAAGTTGGTACGGTGACATGCCGATAGGTGTTTTGAAAGCAGTTCGGTAAGCCCATAATGCATCATCTAACTTTGTCGCCCAATCTTTTCGCGACGAACTCACCGTCTTCTCCAGAATCTGCTTGAGCTGTCTATTAGACACTTCGACCTGACCACTCGTTTGAGGGTGGTAAGGAGTGGCTACTCGGTGCTTCACATTGTATTTTTGAAGGAGTTTCTCCATGAGGTGATTTAGGAAGTGAGTTCCTCCATCACTTATCAATGCTCGCGGTACTCCGAACCTGGAAAAGATGTTCTCTCGCAAGAACTTGACTACTACCTTAGCATCATTGGTTGGTAAGGCTACCGCTTCCACCCATTTCGATACATAATCCACAGCAACAAGGATATAATTCTTCCCGAATGACGGTGGAAAGGGACCCATGAAGTCAATTCCCCAAACATCGAATAACTCGACCTCTAGCATGAAATTCGGGGGCATTTGATTTCTCTTTGATATGTTCCCGGTCCGCTGACACTTATCACACTCCTTCACCATCTCCTGGGCATCCTTGAACAATGTCGGCCAGTACAATCCGGATTGCAAAACTTTAGATGCAGTGCGGTCACCGCTAAAATGTCCACCGTATTCGGAATCATGACATGCTCTCAACACATCCCTCTGTTCTTCCTCAGGCACGCATCGTCGTATCAACCCGTCCACTCCTCTCTTGTACAGGTAAGGGTCGTCCCATAGATAGAACCTGCAATCATGAACAAACTTTTTCTTACGGTTAGAATCATAATCATCTGGTATTATACCGCCAACAAGGTAGTTTTCATAATCCGCAAACCAAGGCACTTCAATAACAGCTAGGATGTGTTCATCAGCAAACTCATCCTTTATTGGACGCCGATCTTCAGTCTCCTCAATAGGTGACATTCGAGAGAGGTGATCCGCGACGGTGTTCTCACACCCTTTCTTGTCACGAATTTCTACATCGAACTCTTGGAGGAGTAAAATCCACCTCAGGAGTCTCGGCTTCGATTCCTGCTTAGCAAAAAGATATTTCAAAGCAGCATGGTCCGTGTACACAATTACTTTGGACCCCAATAGATATTGCCTGAACTTATCAAAGGCATAAACAACCGCTAACAACTCCTTCTCGGTAGTTGCATAATTCATCTGAGCCGGGTTCAACACGTGACTAGCATAATAAATAACATGAAGCAGCCTTTCTCTCCGTTGTCCAAGAACAGCCCCTACCGCAATGTCGCTCGCATCACACATGATCTCAAAGGGGAAAGACCAATCCGGCGCGATCACAATGGGTGCCGACACCAGTTTATTTTTTAGTGTCTCAAAAGCATCGGCACACTCTTTGTTGAATACAAAAGGCTGGTCCTTAACTAACAGTGTCGTCAATGGCTTGGCTATTTTCGAAAAATCCCTGATGAACCTACGGTAGAACCCCGCATGGCCTAAGAAACTCCGAATACCTTTCTCATTCACAGGCGGCGGTAATTTTGAGATAACCTCTACTTTAGCTTGATCGACTTCGATCCCCTTGTGAGAAATCTTGTGACCCAGAACAATGCCTTCTCGTACCATGAAATGGCACTTTTCCCAGTTTAGGATCAGGCTGCTTTCTTGACATCGCTGCAAAACAAGTGAAAGGTTATCTAAACAATTATCAAAGGAGGATCCAAAAACAGAGAAGTCGTCCATGAAGACTTCCATATGCTTCTCAAGCATATCAGCAAAGATAGAAGTCATGCATCTTTGAAATGTTGTTGGGGCGTTGCACAACCCGAATGGCATCCTTCGATAAGCAAAGACACCGTAAGGGAAAGTGAAGGCCGTCTTCTCTTGATCCTCTGGTGTAACCGCAATTTGGTTGTACCCGGAGTATCCATCCAGAAAACAATAATAGTCATGCCCAGCTAACCTTTCCAACATCTGGTCAATGAATGGCAGCGGAAAATGATCTTTTCTTGTGGCTTGGTTTAGTCTCCGGTAGTCAATGCACACTCGCCACCCAGTGATCGTTCTAGTTGGGATCAAATCATTCTTTTCATTCACAACTACCGTAGTACCTCCTTTCTTGGGCACCACATGAACGGGACTCACCCATGAACTGTCGGAGATAGGGTAGATAAGTCCTGCATCTAACAGCTTTACAACTTCTTTTCTCACCACCTCCTTCATAACCGGGTTCAATCTCCTCTGGGACTGCACCACTGGTTTGTGATCTTCTTCCATAAGAATTTTATGCATGCAAACCGTCGGACTAATACCTTTGAGGTCTTCGATTTTCCAACCAATGGCACCTTTGAAGTTTCTAAGAACTTCAATTAACCTGTCTTCCTGCACACTTTGCAAATTAGAGCTAATGATCGCGGGACATTTTTTTTCAATGTCAAGGAAAACGTATTTCAGATTCTCGGGAAGCTGTTTCAACTCTGAACTTTTTGGCTTGTCTTCATTACCGTTCAAATCTATAGGTTACCTTAGGTCTTCCCACCTATGTGTCCGGGATCTTTTTAGAACAGGTTGAATATTCAACATTTCCACCACTTCCACTTCACTACTATCAACTGCTTCATTCTCCTCAAAAATTGACATACTCAGAACTCTTTCGAGAGGTAATTTGGCTACACTCTCCACATGATCCCTTTCTTCTACTTGCTCAAACACTTGAATGTTGCTACTTGTGCCAAAGTCCTCTTTATGTCTCATGGTATTACGAACATCTATTTTCAACTCTTCATCATAAACCTTCAAAGTAAGTGTACCCCCTTCCACATCGATCATAACTCTCCCGGTTTCCAAAAATGGGCGGCCTAAAATTAGCGGAATCTCTTCATCTTCCGGCATTTCAAGGATCACGAAATCCACTGGAAATAAAAACTTATCCACTTTCACAAGAACGTCTTGAACAATTCCATAAGGCCGCTTAACAGAATGATCCGCAAATTGGAGAGTCATCCGAGTGTCTTGGACAGCACCAATACCTAACTTCTTGTAGATGGATAGAGGCATGAGACTGATACTAGCACCCAGATCGATTAATGCTCTCTTGAAAGATCTATCTCCAATAGTGCAAGGTATGGTAACTGCTCCTCTGTCTTTCTTCTTCTCTGGAATCTTTAGGCCCTGCAAAATAGCACTACAAGTTTCGGTTAGAATAATAGGTTCATCTGCACTGGTTCGTTTCTTAGCAATGATGTCCTTCATGAACTTAGCATATGTAGGCATCTGCTCAAGTGCCTCCAATAACGGAATATTCAGCTCCAGCTTTTTGAACAACTCAAGAAACTTCTCAAAATTCTTCTCTTGCTGCCCCTTTTTCTTATTTCTTTGGGGGTAAGGGAGTTTGATCATTGGTTTTGGCTCTCCCACTTTTTCTTTAGTAACCGAGGCTGGTATAACCAATTCCTCCTCAACTCTCTCATTCTCTTTTATGTCTAACTCCACTTCCAACAGTTTATCTTCATTTACCGATGTCTTTTCCACTTCTTCAACTGGTTTCCCTCTCCGTGTAGTGACAGCATTGACTTTATGATTGTCCTTAGGATTAGGCACAGTTGCGCTTGGGAGCGCTCCCAGTGTTTGAGGAATTGCAAAATGTTGGGCGATTTGACTCATTTGCACTTCAAGATTCTTAATTGAGGCTCCGGTATTCCTGAAATTGCTCCTTGTTTCTTCTTGGAATTGAGAGCTGTGAGCGGCCATCTTCTCAATGGCGATTTCCCAATCCGCCTTTCTTGGACCCTGTGGTTGGTCTTGCTGTTGAGACTGTTGGTAAGGTTGTTGTTGCGGGCGGTATTGTTGTTGTTGAGGTTGGTAAGGTTGTTGTTGTTGATAAGGTTGCTGGCCTTGGACCGGTTTTTGAACGTTTCCCTGTTGGTCCCTCCATGAGAAATTTGGGTGATTTTTCCAACCCGGATTATATGTGTTGGCATACGGATTATTCTGCCTTAGCATTTGAATCTGCTCAACCTGTTCTTGAGTTGCTACACAATGCATAGCAAAGTGTGGTCCACCACATATTTCGCAAAGGACAGCTTGAACTGGTTCCACCTTTGCCACTGTCTGAGTTCCAATATTCATTTTTTTCAACCTTCTCTCTACTTCTGCAGTGATTTGATCTTCCATTTTCACAACCTGCTCCGTCAGCTTCAAATCTATCTTGCCATCTGGTTGATTCACAGTACGGTCATACAACTCAAGATGCTCGTTGGCAGAGATAGCCTCTATAATTCTTCTGATACCAGTAGCTGTTGAGAAATTTGTAGATCCACCGGCAGCAGTATCTATAAGCTGTTTTGTCTTTAAACGTAAGCCATTCACGAAGTTTTGCATCTGCTCAGTTGCGTCCATGTTGTGAGTAGGACTGGCAGTTAGACATCTCTTGAACCTCTTGTATGCATCCCCAAGTGATTCCCCTTCTTTTTGTTTGAAATTGACAATATCGTATCTTTTTCGGATGAACACTGAAGCAGGGAAATACTCGTTGAGGAATGTTGTTTCCATCTCTTGCCATGTTGTGATGCTCCCAGCTGGAAGTGAGTAGAACCACTCTTCCGCATCATCAGTAAGTGTAAAAGGGAACATAACAAGTCTCTTTGCCTCCTCGGAATGACCCTCGATTTTCAACGACGTGGTGGTAGTAAGAAATCTCTGAAGATGCTTATTTGCATCCTCGTTGATTCTTCCGGCGAAAGGTTTGCTTTCCAACTGGCAGATGGTAGACGGATGTAGCTGAAAGTGTGCTACATTCACCGGTTGATTGACAATGGTCATCCGGTTTGGTTGAGCGTTTGCCCCTCCGTAGTCCCCTAGCAATCTCTCTGCTGGGGGTTGACCTCCTGCTACGCCACCATGATTTGGATCCATCTCTCTGTCAAAATCTGAGTCGCTGTGCTCAGATTGCACAGACACTTCGTCTTCCGTTTCTTGATTTATATTACTGGGTTCTGCACTTGGTGCTGTCAATCTTTCAACTCTTAATTGACGGCGTCTCTCGTGCAATGCTCTTTCTGGTGCTGTGTCAAAGGAAAATTTAGCTGGGGTCTGACCTCGCATAAAAAGTCAGACAAAAGTTAGAATAGATAGCACAAATTCGATAAAATGAAATAAAATAGCAGAAGAATAAAATTTTAGTCGCGGAGCAACAAAATTTCAATTGAAATAGTTCAACTAAACTTAATTATTTGGCAGTCCCCGGCAACGGCGCCAAAAACTTGATCGGTTAAATAGCAAGTGTACTATTTTATCGATGTAGTAATAATGGGAAAACCCCCAAAGTCGATCTCTTGAGGACTGCACAGCGAAATTAAGTTTGTTTGAATGAATGTCAATTGAACAAAAGCAATAGTTGATTGTTTAATTTGAACTACAATACAATGAAAACTAAATTTGCGAGAAGTTTATATGTTATGATGAGAATAATGCCAGGACGGTGTATGAATCGCGATACAATGACCAACTTATTTCGTTATTATAAAGATCTATGTTTCACCTTTTCTTTCCCTATGCCTAAAGTTATTTTTCCGCAATTCCTTTAAGAAAAACCTTTGGTATTCTCTCTTTGCCCTGATTCCTCAGCTGCCAAGAGAGAATATCAAGCTCTATTACAGACAATAAAAAGGGTATTCACAGGGTATTCTAATTCCTTAGGAATATCTACTATGATAAAAGTGATGCAACAGGATTAGGATTGCTGATCAGGCCAACCCTAATTACGATCAATAATCATTTCTTCCAAGCAGATTAAGCATTAAAATCGTTGCATCCAATAAAGAATAAGGTTTTAACATAAAACTCACAGTACAAAACATCAATTAGTCATTACAAAGCAATTCAGGGACACCTCCCTTGACATTGGGATGTTTAGCTACTCATGTTACTTATGAAAACAGGATCAAGAAGAAAATTCATTACAATAGGATCTGGATTGGTTGGATCGTCGATTGCTTCCGCTCTTGATCGATCCTCCTTCTCCTTGAATCACCACTCTAAGCTTTTCTCCAATATGCTCTTTTTCAAAATATCCAATTCCCCCTTTTTTCTCACCCTAGTCTCTAATATAACAGTATTCTCAAATCTCCCAAGGAATGTCCAAACTGCCCTCACTTGTCCCAGTCTGCGCGTCAAAACAAAAAAGGAAATTTTGCCTCAGGATGCTTGACACGGGCCGTGTTGTGGGACACGGGTGACCGTGTCAGGTCGCTGCTTCACATCAATGTACTTCACGCCTTCAGAGGGCACAACACGGTCCGTGTTGTGCAACACGGGTGGCCGTGTTGTGTTGCTGGTTATTGTATCTTTGTCAGCTGCAGAGCCACGACACGGGCCGTGTTACACGACACGGGCACCCGTGTCATGCTTCTGAAATCTTCGCATCCGTGCGTTTCTTCTGTATTTGGATCATTTTCGCATTGGTGCTGGGTAGCCAACTAGACAGAAACCTGAAATACCTTGAAACAACAACCACATTACACGCACCAACGGTAAAAATGATAAAAACATGGACACCTGACTTGCTTATCCAAAATCAGAGAATACTGTTGAAACATAATTAAAATATTAAAAGAAAACTCATGAAAACACAAGAAACGATACTAAAACCTGTTTGGAAAGTACGACAAAAGATCACTGATCAGACTGCACCAAAGTCGGTCATCTCACTACCCCTAAAAAGGCCAAGTTGGTCGAGTAAAGGTTCTAAAAGTCCATTAGTGCTTCATGACATCACTCAGCGGCCCCGTATTCTCTTTGATTAACTCAAAGGCTACCGGTACCCACAAATATGTCGCACTAATATAGCTATTGCTTCAACCATGTCGGTATACCCCGCACAGTTTCCACAACGTATTGCTATTTACCTATGAATGTTTCCCAAATCCGGGTAGAGGATTTCAAACCCAAACAATAGAACCAAGTGTAAAGCAATCAAAGCAAAAAAGGTAAGCATGTAAAGGTGATCTAAACCCTAAGGTTACCCCACTTTTATATCATTCCCCAGCAGAGTCGCCAGTTCTGTGATGCGGTGGGAGAACTGACTTGAGGTTTTGCATTTGTGTTTGCAAATGTTTCGGTTTAGCAAGAGTCGCCAACAACTTTTTATTTTATCCAAAGGAAATGTCAAAAAGCACAGGAAAGACCTTTGAGATGTTTTCTTGGGTTCGGGGGGTAGATTATGAAAAGGGAAGGTGCAAGCACCCTTTTCATCCATGGTTACCCATGGGCTCTTAGTTACTTGTTTAGATCACTTGCTTTTGCTTTTCAATTGTTTGAAATGGTGCTTTGTGTGTGGTTTTGAAAATGTTTTCAAAAGAGGCCTTTTGTCTAGGTAATCTTTGTAATGATTCTTGTTTGAATGTATACAAAGGTGTTTGTCTTTTGAAAAGATGTTTCAATGTTTGAAAGTTTGAAAGTTTGTTTTGGGAAATGTTTTGAAATTATGTTGTGAGGTGTGTTTGAAAATAGCAAGGATGTTTTTGCAAGTTTTGATCAAGTAACTAAGAGTTGTCTACCCTATCTACTCAAAAGTCTTTCCTACACATTTTTAGCCTTTTGACAGTGTTGTTTTACCATTGCATTTGGTAAACAACCTTGTGTTTGGATGTTAAACGAGACAGGCGCGGGTCATCGTATTGATCATGATAGCAATTGTGCCAAGTATCTTAGCAATTTTTTTTGGAGGGACTAGATCATTTTGTATAGGCAACCAAGATAGCGTCATCGAGGGACTATGATCTTTTGTTTTGTTTTTGTTTTGCCAAGATACTCAACGTGCATACCATGACCATTTTAAAGGCAACAAGTGGATGAAACCCTAGGGATATATGTGTGCATTGTATTGTCATTTTCATGCATTTTATGTCTTGTATTAGGTCTAACTATTTGTTTTGATTTTGGATATTGCATACAAACCCTAATCTATATCATGGCATATTTGAAAGCTATAAATGCGTAAAAGTAATCTAAGCTATTACAACATTGATATGGGGAGGGGGGTACAATTTTGAATAGGGGGTTATTTTGCAAGAAATTAAAACCCTAAGTTATTACAACCAAATTGAATTTTTTTGTACAAATGATAAATAAGCAATAATTAAATAGAAAATTAAATAAATATGCAATATATTATAAATATGCAAAAAAATGTTTTTGTTTATTTTTATGTGTGTAAAAATATAATATTTAATGTATTAAAAAAGAAAATAAAAAGTTATTTTTGTTAAGGGTAAAACCCTAATTTATTTTAAGAAAGTATATATATGTTAATTATATTATTTATGTACAATAAAATAATAAAATATATACAAATGTTCAAAGAATAAAAATATGTTAGAAAAAATATTATTTAAGTATGTAAATGATAAAAATAAAAATATAATATTTTTATGTATTATTTTCAAGTTTTTATTAAAGAAAATTAAAGTATGTTATTTAATAATTATTTTTATGTTAGAAAAAATAATAAAAAATACAAAATAAAATGTGAAAATTTATGAAAATGTTTTTGGTAATTTTTAATGTTTAGAAAAAAATAAAATAAAATCAGAAATGATAAAGAAATAGAAAAAATATAAAAATATAATGAAATGGGTCAGGGGGTGCAATCAGCAAGCTGTGGGTTGCCAAAAGTGAGAAATAGCCAGGCCCAGCCCAGCTACTTCATCTTCAACCTTCGTTCAGACAAAAACACGTGTTTCCTGTACAAATGTCCAACTCATGCATACGTGCTCTAAAGCAAAAACTCACAACATGAAAGTTATAGCATTTTTCAACACGATTCCAACCATATAAAGAACTTAATCTAACTCTCAAAGACCAGAGAGAATTTCTCTGGCCCTAATTTCTAACCTAATTTTTTCAGAATGTTCATCAATCAAATTCTCTTAACACACTTAACTTAAATGAAATCTATGCATATGTACAGCTTGAGGGCAATGAGTACTACATTTTTTATTCACAAACCTAAGCCTAATGATTTCTAAATAGAGAGATAGAAAGTTGGAAAATATTTGTTTCAGTTGAACTCGTGTATGGCAATGTGGAGGTTTTCAATGAGGCCTGAGATGTTTGTGAGCTTGCCTGAACTTCCTCTGACCTTCCCCAATGCTTTGTTTTCTTTGAGCTTGCTTGAATAAGCCTGTAGAAGTCAACCTGCACAAGCTGAAATCAGAAATGGTGAAGCTTGCAAATGGAGTTACAGTCAATGGCCAATGGTTGGGATAGCTTAGGTGGGTTATATGGAATGTATTGGAACTGGTTTGGGACAAAACACACGAGTGGTTTGTGAGATGGAAGTGAAAATGCAGAAACTGCCCTGTTTTTCAAGAAGAAGGTGTTTTTGTGTTTAAGAGTGTTTGAGGAATGGATGGCTCGTGTTTCTGGATCAAGGCAATATGCCAAAGTTGTTTCAAATGCTTACAAACTTTGTTCTTATTTGATTTCAAAGATCTGGCTATTTTGCAAGTTTACTTGGTTTTGAAGTAAAAGTGTGAAGTGATACAAGACAGGCCTGTACAGGCTATCTTCAAGCATGCACAATATGGTTGTACCTTTGCCTAAGTTTATGGAACTTGTTTGCTGCAAAGAGAGAGGTCTAAGGCTCAAGGGAAGCAAGTTGACATAAAGTTGCCTTTATCAAAATGGCATAGTTCACATTTTGCCAAAAATAGATTAAACTCTTGTGTAAACTTCCATTGATTAGAATAATGCCTTAGACCATTAAGTTTGCATTCAATTTTTTAGTGTGGAAGGGTTTATATACCTGTATTAAAGTACAAGATAAGTTGGACATATTTTGCAACTTGTGTCAACATGAAAATGCCATGGATCAAAAGTGAGTTTTTGCCAAATTCAAACCTTCGATTATCTCTAACCATAAATGATTTTGGAGATTTCTTTGACATTTTGGAAAGCTTGTAACATGATCTACAATCCATATTTGAAATTCATTTTGATATTCCAAGTGGAACTACGTGAAAAATGTCCATGAAGATAGGTCAAAATCCTGCCTAAACTAGGGCAAAATTTCACTAAGTTAAAAGTTTCATGGATCCTTGTTCCAAAAATCATAACTTGAGATCCAAGCTTATTTTGGGAAAACTTTATGATTAAAAGTTGTAGATTTTGTGGAGGACTAGAACTTTCATGTTGGAAGTTTTGTTTGAATCTAATTGAATCATGGTGAAAATGTTGGGCAAAGTTGGGAAAAAATAAGAAAATTTCATAACTTAGAAAAATTCTAAGTTATGAAATTTTTCAATCTTAAACCCTAATTTGCAAAATTAGGTTTCTTGATGAACAAGTTTCATGTTTTGACTCATCTTGATGAAAAATGACCCTTGGCACTTGATTTTTACAAAAAAGTCAAAGTTTGACTTTTTAGTGTACAGTTGATTTTTGATCAGTTGACTGGAAAATTCATCTATCAATCCAATGCTTTTGAGATCTTTTGAACCTTGTGAATAGGCCAAGGTGATGCCATTGAGTCCTTGAATCCATATTTGAACCCAATTTGCCATTGGCTAGGTGAAAAATCAGAAATTGCCCTTATACAGTCAAAACCCTAAAAATGACCATTTTGCCCTTTTGGTGATCTGATCAAATTTCTTGAGGAGTTGTTGTCCAAACTTGATCAAATGATTCATATGAGTCTATAATGTTGATTTGGATTAAAAAATTATGAGGTTTGACTGTAAATTGGCCACTGTTGACTTTTTCCCCAATACAGCTGATTTCTAGGTCAACTGTCCAATTGACTGGGCAAAAATTTGATTCAAGGTTTGAAACTTTGTATGGGCAACCTTATAAGTCCAAAATGAAGTATGAGAGTCACTTATAGCATTGAAAGTCCAAAAATCCATGTGCAAACTCAAACCCTAATTCCAGGTCAACAGTGCAAGGAGATGTCTTGAGCAGAGAAAACCCTAATTTTGTCTTGAGTCCAAAGAGTTTTGTGAGGGGAAATCTTTATAAAA
The DNA here is from genome assembly GCA_948472305.1 of Vicia faba. Classification (NCBI taxonomy): domain Eukaryota; kingdom Viridiplantae; phylum Streptophyta; class Magnoliopsida; order Fabales; family Fabaceae; genus Vicia; species Vicia faba. The sequence continues at coordinate 419,585,093 of OX451739.1, read as the reverse complement.
TGAGAGGGAAAATTTTGGGGTACAACACCTATTAAAATATATTATTTTAATATAATATAAAAAAAGGCCAAAAGTATTTCATAACACCATACATAATTTTCAAGACAAAAATACAAAATACTTTTTTCTTTAAACTTATTTTCTTTTAATCAACTAAATAGAAATAGGGTTTTATTCAAAAATATTTTCTTAATTAATTACTTTTCTTAATTAATTTAAGTTAATTTAATTCTTATTTAATTATTTTTCTCTAATTAGGTTTAGGTTAAAACCTCTTTCATATAAAAATCCAAACATAAAAATCATTTCTTTCCATTTGCATTTGTACTTTATATATTTCTTCAATTATTTGTACATATTCAATTTGGTTGTAATAGATTAATTAGGTTTATATTATTGCAATCCCTATTCATAATTTGTATACCCCCCTCCCACAAATGTTGTAATAGCGTAGTAATTTTAAATTTCGCAATTTATCGCTTTCATATATGCAATGCTAGTAATTAGGTTTTGTATGGAAAGATTAAAACCAATCAAATAGAAAACCCTAATTCAAAACAAAATCAAGCATAAAAATAATATAATTGCACACAAACACCCCTAGGGTAAAATCCACTTGGTTACCTTACAAAATGGCCATATTACGTACGTAAAGTATCTTAGCAAAAACAAACAAATACGAGATCATAGTCCCTCGATGATGCTATCTATGTTGTCTTACAAATGATCTCAGTCCCTCAAAAAGAAGGCTAAGATACCTTGTAACATTTCTAATCATGTTTATACAATGACCCGCACCCGTCCCGTTTACATCCAAAGATAGGGTTGCTTCCCAAATCAATGGCAAGACAACAATATCAAAGGAAAAGAAAATGAACAAGAAAGACTTTTGAGTAGGTAGAATGCTCCTAATTACTTGCTCCATTTCAAAACAAACATCCTTGCTATTTTCAAAACAATCACATACACTTTCAAAACATCTTACAAAACTTGAAAACATTTTCAAAAGATCAACATCTTTGTATACATTCTTACGAACGAGAATCATTACAAAGATTGCCTAAACAAATGCCTCTTTACAAAATACTTTCAAAAAAACACACTAAGCACAATTTCAAACAAAAGCAAGTGATCTAGCAAGTAACTAAGAGCCCATGGAAAACCATGGATGAAAAGGGTGCTAATACCTTCCCTTTTCATAATCTACCCCCCGAACTCAAGAAATAATCTCAATGGTCTTTCCTGTGCTTTTTCACCTTTCCTTTTGGATAAAAGAAAAGTCGGTGGCGACTCTTGCTAACCGCAACATTTGTGATCAAACACAAAAACCTCAAGTCAGTTCTCCCACCGTATCATAGTACTGGCGACTCTGCCGGGGAGAATTCTAAAAGTGGGGTTACCTTAGGGATATATCACATTTATTTGCTTACATTGTTTGACTTGTGTGCTTTACATTATGGTTCTTTGTTTGGGTTTGAATCCTCTACTCGGATTTAGGATACATTATAGGTAAGTAGAAATACGTTGTGGAAACTGTGTGGGGTATACCGACATGGTCTAAGCAATAGCTACATTAGTGCGACATATTTGTGGGTACCGTAGCCTTTGAGTTAATCAAAGAGAATACGGGGCCGTTGAGTGATGTCATGAAGCACTAATGAACTTTTAGAACCTTTACTTGACCAACTTGGCCTTTAGGATGTAGTGAGATCACCAGCTTTGGTGTTGTCCGAAGTTGGTAGATACACGACACTACACTCATTGAGGTTTGATTTCTTGGGATATTTTGGTCGCCATTAAAGAGGCTTATGCTGAAACAATGACCAAGGAAACAAACCAGTGATATTGAGCTCCTTAGAACCCAGTTACTATTACTAGCACAAGTTTAAGCCAACTAAACTTCAAGAGGGTACTTACCTATAAAACCCCATGCAAGCCTAAACCTAAGGACTTGTTTGCTTTGTTTGTATATGCATAATTATACATAACATCATGAACATCATGAACATCATATACATCCCTAACCATTTCAAGGATTTTGGGATTCATCTTTGTTCTTGTTTTGTAGGATATGGATTCACTTCGCAGGAAAATTATCCAAGTCGACCTTGTGAGGATACCTCCATAACTTAAGGAGCTAGCTTCAAGGATTCCTGAAAACTCTCCATTCACCGAGATACATGGTCGCCTACTCAACTTGGTCACCTCTAACACAGATGAGGATATGATAAAAGTGCTTTTTCAGTTCTTTGATCCTTTACACCATTGCTTCACATTTCCCGACTATCAACTTGTGCCCACTTTGGAAGAATTCTCCCGACTTTTTAGGATTCCCATTCTCAATCAATTACCTTTCAACGGTACAGAAAGATACCCAAAGCCAGAAGAGATTGCTCAAGCTCTACACTTGCACTCATCTGATATCACAACTCATTCGGAAACAAGGAGTGGTGTCAAAGGTTTCCTAGCAAAGTTCTTGTTTGAGAAAGCCCAAAACTATTGGAATTCTTTGGACTTGCAAGCCTTTGAGGAAATTGTGGCTCTCCTCATCTATGGGATTGTTTTGTTTCCAAATCCTGGCCAACTCATAGATGTCAACACCGTCAAAATATTCATATCTCGTAACCCGGTGCCTACATTACTAGGAGATATCCTACACTCTTTTCACACTCGCACAATGAGGAAAAGAGGTGTCCTTATGTGTTGCACTCCTCTCCTTGGCAAGATGGTTTATTTTGCATCTTCCCCAATTTGTATTAAAGAATTAGCAAGGTTCAAGGTGATCACAAAGGTTGATGACGCTCAAACATTCAGACATTCATTGGTGCTCCCGATCCAAGGAGAATGTTATTATTGTCGACCGTTGTGGAGAATTCCCTAATGTCCCTTTACTTGGCATTAGGGGAGGTATCACCTACAACCCATGTTTAGCCTTAAGACAGTTTGGTTACGCCTAGAGGGATGGCCCGCACGAGATATTGATTCAAGGTTTGGTATTTGACTATGACAACGATGATCAAGGTCTTTGCCAGAGATTTATCTGAGCTTTGAGGATGTTAAATAAGGTGGATAGAAAGACTTTGGGGCATAAAAATTCCATCCCTCTTGAGCCTTGTCTCAAATGGGTACGAACTCGTGCTCAGAGTCTTATGATACCTTACCCCTCCATTCTCCCGTGATCATTGAGCCTGTCATGGAAGGAGATGTTCCATACACTATCATACATCCTGATATACCCACCTCTCTTGAAGACCTACAAAGATATTGGATACAACTCAAGGGGTAGCGAGATACTTTTGAAGCCCAATTCTACACAAGCGAGAAGAAGGTTTTGGAACTCACTAGGCTACTTCATGAGGAGCAGACTCTCAATGCCTACATTGCACCAAAGAGGATGCGTACTACCTTTCTGTCTTAGAGTTTTTGTATTATTTTGCCCAAGGGGCATTGATGTACTCAAAACTTTAATTTATTAATATAACGTGTGTTTCCTTTTTGTATAGAATAAATTTGAATCTTAAAATCCTTGAAATCATTACATATGCATATACCATTCATCATAACATAAGCAGGTCTTTTGCAACAAGTCTCCTCATCTCTCTACTATTTATTTCAGTAAGATGGATCTCGAGCAAACAGTGAAGGACCTCCAAGCTCAGAATACGCAGTTTCAACAGTTGCTCTCGACCCTAGCCAAGGGACAAGAAGAGTTGAAGACTTTGCTGGCCGAGGAGAGGAAAAAGAAAACAAAAAAGGTAACCGGGGTCCTAAACATGGGAAGAAGATTTCATGGATGGACAGGAAGGACCTCAGACTTTGCAACGACATCCGGTGAAAGAGACAACCAAGATGGGAAAGGCAAGGAAACAGTTGTCCCGTCAGAATCAGAAGAGGAAGAGGAAGAAGAAGACTATTCCTAAGAACAATACCCTTCAGCCGATGACAAGTATAAACATCTCGAAGAGCGGTTGAGTGCGATGGAAATCCAAAAAGTGTTTGTCTTGGACTTTGAGGAATTGGGGTTAGTGTCGGGGATTGTCATTCCTCCCAAATTCAAAGCACCTGTGTTCGCCAACTATGATGGAGTCTCATTCCCTAAAATGCATCTCTGGTCATATGTAAGGAAAATCCAACCGCATACCGCTGACAAAGATTTATGGGTACACTTCTTCCAAGACAGTCTGTCTGGAACTCAACTTGACTGGTTTTACCAACTAGAAAGAGCCAATGTTCACAATTGGGATGATCTTGATGCAGCCTTCTACAAACAATACCAATACAATGCTGATCTTGCGCCTACCCGTACTCAACTCCAGAGTATGTCCATGGTTTCCAATGAAGGTTTCAAGGACTATGCGCAAAAATGGAGAGACTTGGCTGGAAGAGTTCAACCCCTCTATCAGAGAGAGAGAGAGTTAGTAGACATGTTCTTGGGCACCTTGTCTGGTCCCTTCTTCAATCCTTTAATTGGAAGTTCATCAGCAGGCTTTACTGAACTAATATTGACTGGAGAAAGGGTAGAAGCCAGTATAAAGAGTGGGAAGATTCAGAAGGATACATCCTCCTCTGCTGCCATAAGGAAGCCATTTATCGGAAAGAAAGAGGTGGTTGATGTATATCCGCAAAGAAACCAAGATAGGGCCGAACACCGACCAATGGTTGGGGTTGTTATGATTCCTAAGCCTGTGTCTGATCAACAAAGAAATAATCAACCGAGGATGGAAAGACCGGTCAGGCAATTTACCGGAATTAACATGACCCTGTCTCAAGTATTACCGTATATACTAAGATCAAATTTGGTGACCTTGAAAGAAGCTCTGAAAAACCCCAATACAACATCTTCTCACTATCATCCCAATGCCCGTTGTGCATACCACTCTGGAAGTCCCGACCACGACACTAATAATTGTTGGGCTCTAAAGAACAAAATATAAGATCTCATTGAAGCAAAAGAGATTGAATTCGATGCGCCTTAAAAGCCAAATGTCATTTCTGCCCCTATGCCCAGACATGGCCATAATACCAATGCCATTGAAGAAGGACTGTTTGTTACTTCAGTTGATGAACTTATGACCCCACTTCTGACTATTAAAATGAACTTGTTGAATGTCGGTGTGTTCCCGGGCTGTGATGAAGTTTGCCATTTTTGTTTGTCCTCACCAACCAGCTGTCCTTTATTGAAAGCATGTGTTCAGTGCCTAATAGATAACAAAGAAATTTTGTTTGAAAAGACTTTTGTTCCACCTATTCCTTTTGAAGATGTTTCTATCATTACCATTTCCGCCAATTCTTCCAGGGTCTCCACCAAAAGACCCATTAGAATTACATCAGTTCCAAAAGCAACTCCTTTAATAATTACAATGCCCGGACCAGTCCCATATTCATCAGACAATATCGTACCATGGAGTTATGGAGGGGATGTCTACTACCATGGTATCAAGCAGGATTGGCCAGTCGCCGAAGATTCAAGCTCTGAGAAAGTGGATTTCGACGTCAGTAATATTGTAGGAACTAGAAAGATTACCCGAAGTGGTAGGATCTTTTCTCCAAAAATTGCTCCCCTAAAAGTAGTTTTTGAACCCGTAATTATTCCTGCTATTGCTCCCCCAAAAGTTGTTCCCGATCCTACAATCATCTCAGCCAATACTGCAACTGACAAAGCTATTACGACCCCTGTTATCATTCCTACTGACACTCCTGCTGCCGAGTTAACCGAGACTCGAGGTAAAAGTATTCTGATTGAGCCTGTCCGGATGAAGGCTCAGTCATTAGCTATCCCTGAGACCTCCCGGAAAGAGATGGAGGAAATTCTGAAGATCATAAAGAAAAGCGACTGCGATGTAGTTGAACAACTGGGGCAAACTCCCTTTAAAATTTACATGCTGACATTACTACTATGTTCCGAAGCACATGCAAAAGCTTTGGTAAAATTCCTGAAAACTGCCCATGTACCCCAAGAGACATCTGTCGATCAGTTTCAAGACTGCGTAGCCAGCTTGACTGCAGATAATGGTCTACATTTTTTGGATGCTGATTTAACACCAAGAGGAAGGAAGCATAATGAGGCGTTGCATGTCTCAGTTGAATGTAGGGCACAACCTTGGCCCATGTTTTGGTGGACACTGGCTCATCTCTGAATGTACTGCCTAAAAAAGCTCTTGATAGGCTTGACTATGAGGGATTGACCTTGAAGCTAAGTAACATATTAGTAAGGGCTTTTGACGACTCGAAAAGGATGGTACATGGGGAGGTAGACATTCCCATAAAAGTTGGAACACAAACTTTTGGTTTAACTTTTTATGTAATGGACATTCGCCCTTCATACTCCTGCTTGCTAGGCCGACCATGGATCCACAATGTTGGCGCTGTTACTTCTACATTGCACCAAATGCTGAAGTATCCAGTTCAAGGGAAGATTATCACTGTTCATGGAGAGGAAGAGTACATGATTAGCTATCTCAATTCCTCCAGATATGTGGAATTAGATGGTGAATTTATTTAAACTCCATTTCAACACTTTGAAGAGGTCCCGCAAGATGTGGCAGTAACCAAGGTTGTTCCCAAGATCACAAGGCCTCCGCTCCGGATGTCATCTCTGAAGGATGCCAAAGTAGTGGTAGAAGAAGGTGGGTCCACTATCTGGGGACAACTCCCGGATATCCCATATAAGTCTGGCAAGTTTGGCCTAGGTTTCACTTCAAGTGCTCAGAAGGTTGTACGTTACGCTCATGTCGGAGGACCACCCTTGAAGATCAACAACCGCGAGGTCAACACCATAGAAGATGATGAAGATAGCTGTGACTTGGAAGACTGGATATTCCCGACTGTCAGTGGAGGGATCAGCAACTAGGAGGCTAGAGATTTTGTCCCGATCACTTTTATCCCATAGTAATTTGTCTTTACATTTTGTTGGATCTGTAATATTAAAACAATTTGCACTCTTAAAACCTTGTGTCTTACCCGAGGCGCAATGGTCCATTTGTAAGGGTTATTATCTCATTTTCATATGACATCAATGAATCATGGACGTTTTCGCATACAAACTTTTGTGCTCATTGATTTTCTTTTACATTTTATTTTCTTTCAAAGATAGCTATACTCTTACACACACACACACACACTCACAATGCAGGTATACATCCATTCGAGATCCCATGGGTAACGATACTGCTATGGCCTTTTGTGACTCTTAGAATCAAATCTACCAAGCTGAAGACGAAGGCGAGGAAGATTGTGAAGTACCAAGAGAACTTTCCAGACTACTACAGCAAGAAGAGAGAACCATTCAACCTCATGAGGAACCCGTGGATACTGTGATCGGTGGATCTGGAACTGACTGTTTAACGCTGGTTCGCGAAATGTCGCGGAAGCAAGAGTCACCACCGTCTTTTATTTTCTCCAAATGGAAAGGACAAAAGCACAGAAAAATTCCTTATAGAGATTGCTCTCGGTTCGGGAGGTAGATTTATAGAAAGGGAAGGTGTTAGCACCCTTTCTATCCATGGTTATCCACGGGCTCTTAGATACTTGCTCATTTGTGTTTTCAAAAATGGTTTGTTTGCTTTTCAATTGTGGGTTTTAAAAAGTTTCTTTGAAAATTCCAGTCCGACTCTTGTATCGGTCCTCAAGAGTGTTTGAAAAATTGCTTTCGAAAGCTTTTTGAAAAGGTGTCGGTGTGAAAAATATTTTTGATTCGTTTGGAAATTAGAGCAAGTAACTACGAGAACCTACCTACCCTAAGGAATTCGTCTGTGTAAATGTCCTTTAAAGTAGTGCCATCCCACCATTGAGAGGTAGGTAGCACCACCATTGGAGGTGTTCGGGTCAATTCGAGGTTCGGGACATGGTGATCACCAGAGCAATAGGAAGATACCTTAGAAGCTACCCTCATGCCAGGTTCCCGGATCATGAGGACTTACTAAAACATCCTCTACTCGACGATCACCTTTCGAGGCAAGGCAACAGTGAGGCGTACCCTAAGGGTGGTGTGTGATTTGTGTGTCAGATTCGTTTATTTTTGTCTTGTCATGGTATAGGTGATCTACGCGTTTGTTTTTATTTTTATCATTCATTCTTGCATGCCATTATTAACAGTTAAAAATTGCGAGAAATTAAAAGTTCTAAACTATTACAAAGGCGCGGGTCCACATCGCCAAAATTTCCAGGACCCGATTTGACAGAAAATAAACAAAGAAATAAAGTAAAGTGCGAGAAATTAAATTTACACGGCTTTGGGAGAGGTACATAAATAATTAAAAGAAACGAGATAAATGTACGAATTGAATTAAGATTGGAAACGAGGGTGTTGGACCCTTTTTAATGAAATTAAATTATTATTTACAAATCAATTAAAATTAAAATAAAAGGAGAAATTATTTTTGAGGTTTTCGTATTTATGGTTTTTTAATGAGAATTAAATGAAATTAAAAGATTAACCCTAATTCTAATTGTCTTTAATTTATTAAGAAAACATATTAAAATTTAAACCTAAAATTAAATTAGTTATTTACATGCAATTTTTGATTTATAAAAATAAATAATATTTAATTATTAGTGAAAAGAAAAGAGAAAGGATAAAAAATTAATAAAAAACCCTAATTCTACCAATTTTAAGTTTATTAAAAATATATTAAGATATAAACCTAAATTAAGACTAAAATCAATTAATGATGTTTATTTACAAAAAAATATATTAATTAAATAAAAATACTTATTTTTTGTCTTTTTTCTGATTTTTATATTGTTTTTGTGTTTTTATGAAAAATAATTAAATTAAAGAAATTAATTAAAAAGAGAAATAAATAAAATAAATAAAATAAGGAAAAGAAAGAAAATTCAAACCATGGGGGGTCTGTCCCCATTTGGGAGGTTTTGTTAGCATTGTTGGCCCAAGGTTTTAAGGCCTTATCTGACTTTTTGGCTAGCATGTGCACGCGTTGACTCATGCCCATCCTGTTCTTCACATCTAGTCCCTTGGATTCATCTCAGTAGGCACGTGGATGGCCTGATATTATGGATGTATGATGCACCCTAGCACTGAAATTGCACATAAGCGTTAAATGAAAAATAATATGGAAAGGGGTGGGGACCTGGGGTTCGAACCCAGGTCCTGTGGTTTACCAATGCCTATGCCTGCCAAACGCGCTATTTGATTTCTTTGTATATTACATAACCAATAAACCTTATAAAATAAAAACAAACGTTAGTGGGAATTTTAGCGCGAAATTTGAATGAACCACTTACGCCTCGCCACCTAGCCTTCTTCTTCCTCGTTCCCTGAAACAAAAGGGTTAGCAACGGTTTTGAACCGTCCCCAAAACCTGCCATAATTCAAAATAGCGATTAGGAATCCTTGCATTAGCAATTAGGCGCGACATATGGATTTGATTGGCATGAAGCTTCTGAATCTGATGGCATGGGTCTCGAGTCTTAATTTTTCTTTGAATGTAAAGCCCCAATTTTCCAAGTCTGAAACCCTAAGGTGCTTCAATGGCAATTCTTCATATAATGCGTGAAAACTCAATTAAATCATATGGTTAGTTCCAGAATCATCCAATTAGTATGAATCCATGAAAAAAATGCAATAGAAACGCTTGAATATTAAAACACGATTATGCATAAGATTGAAAACAGTTTGAACTCCCTATACCAATTCTGGGCGTGTAAGGGTTGGAGAATTATCCAGTTAGCTTCAGTAATGCACGAGGAAGCTTTTGCAATTGGTCTCTTGCTCTGAATCGTGCTGGAACCTTGTTTTCAGTTTTCAATTTTTGGCAAAAAAAATTCAAGTTTGGTTATGGAGTTTCTGCGCAGCTGGGAGATTATGGGCACGAGGGTTTGCATCCATATATGTATGTGAGTGATTAGGGTTGAGAATTTTAGCCAAAGAATCCTTGAATTGATGATAAGATATTTGATTTTCCATGCATTAGTTTTCAAATCTTTTTCATGCAAACTTGATTCAAATTATGTTCAATCACCAAGATTCTTTCCAAATCTGATTATACACAAAATCTCAAGGCTATTTCATGCACAAAAAGATTTAAAAACCTAAGTTTAGTATTTTCCACATATTTATTTTAATTAAATGAATTATTAATGATTAAAAATCCAAATAAATAAATAAAAATGATAAAAAAACTTCCCTTTGGGCCAAATGGTCGTGCACATGCCTTGGATGATGAATTGTGGAAGAAAAAGAGGCCCATTAGCATTTTTAGGTCATTTGAAGCAATGTTGACTTTTCAAAATATCAAAAAATTTCCCAATTTCCACAAGGCATAACTTGCTCAATTTTTAAGCTTTGCTCATGTTCTTGGACATTTTGGAAAGGTATTTGAATCCTCTAACCAATGCCTTTAGTCCCATGTCATTTTGATTTACCAATCTCAAGTTATGGCCTTTGACTTAAAGTCCCTTTTTGTTGACTTTTGAAAATGACCTATAATGTTGAAATTGATAACTTTTTGTGAGAGCATTTCTTGGACTTGAAATGTGAAGAGGAGTTGTAGGAAATGTCTTTCTCTTCAAAATGAGATTTTGAGGGAATTTTTATGATAATCCATGTGGAAGTTATGCCTTGGTCAAGTTACAGTTGACTTTTTCAACTGTCCAAATATGGAAACTTTTGCATCTTGAGACTTTTTGAGCCAAGCTTTGAGAATCATGATCAAGCATTGATCAAATGATTTTTGTGGCTTCAAAATGAGATGTTGACCAAAAATTTGAACTTTTGACTGTCAAATGACCATTTTGCCTCTACAGTTGATTGTAGTGCAATTAGGGTTTTTGATTGTGCAATTTTGTGCTGTAAGTCTTGAAACTTGGGATGAGGATGCTTGACCATGTTTATAGGCATGTGGGACTTGATTGGACCCTTGGAAACTTCATTTTCTTTGTCAGAACCAAAACCCTAATTTTGACTGTTTAGGAGGCCCTTGAACTGTGCAACCCTTAGGGAGATTTTGAAGCATGCTCTTGGCAAATTTTGAAGAATATGGGAGGGCAAATTTTGGGGTACAACAGTTGCCCCTGTTCAATCTTCTTAGACCTGAGGATGCAGATTGGCTGTCGTGTCTTTCGTAATCCGAAGGTGGAAGATGATTGAACACTAGAGTGCCCAGAAATTTGCGCTCACATAGTAGTATGATGTGGGGAATGGGCTTATAGATGCCATTTAGAGATTGATGGATAGGATGATGGGCTTATAGATGCCATGCTAAGAGATGATGGGTAGGTGGATGGGCTTATAGATGCCATCTGGATGTTGATCGCATAAGAGATTCCTTAGCGAGAACTTGCATACCTGCAAAGAAGAAAATGAGTACCTGACCTGTTACAGGAGCTGGTCTTCAAACTCTTTGTATGAATGTGTACCCTGACTGGTTACAGGAGCTGAATCTGGATCTTCAAAAGGTGATGAATGAACCAGGGATGGTTACTACCTCAACAGGAACGGTGAGAGAACCTTGAACGACTACTACCTCAACAGTATCGCTGAGAGAATCTGGGGACGATTACTACCTCCGAAGTATCGGGGAGAGGACCATAGGCGATTACAACCTCAATAGCAATCATTGAGAGAATCTTGGACGACTTCGACTTCAACAGCAATGCTGAGCGAATCTGGGGATGATTACTACCTCCGCAGTATCGGGGAGAGAACCATAGGCGACTACAACCTCAACAGTAATCATTGAGAGAATCTTGGGCGACTTCGACTTCAACAGTAATGCTGAGCGAATCTGGGGATGATTACTACCTCCGCAGTATCGGGGAGAGAACCATAGGTGACTACAACCTCAACAGTAATCATTGAGAGAATCTTGGGCGACTTCGACTTCAACAGTAACGCTGAGCGAATCTGGGGATGATTACTACCTCCGCAGTATCGGGGAGAGAACCACAGGCGACTACAACCTCAACAGCAATCATTGAGAGAATCTTGGACGACTTCGACTTCAACAGTAACGTTGAGCGAATCTGGGGATGATTACTACCTCTGTAGTATCGGGGAGAGAACCATAGGCGACTACAACCTCAACAGCAATCATTGAGAGAATCTTGGACGACTTCAACCTCAACAGCAATCATTGAGAGAATCTTGGGATGATTACTACCTCCGCAGTATCGGGGAGAGAACCATAGGCGACTACAACCTCAACAGCAATCATTGAGAGAATCTTGAATATCTTCTACTGAGTCTTTATCAGGAAAATCTGTTAGGGGTCAATTTAGCTGGACTAGAGAAGGCCTTGGACTGGATAAGAAACAGAAAATCTTAGGGTCGATTAACTGAACCGGTCTAGGTCTTGAAATCTTCAACTGGAATAAGTGTCAGAATGTCGCCATGCCTAGGTCACATCCGAACCATATCTGGAAGGAAATCTGGAAGAAGTATCAGAACGTCGCCATATCTGGTTCACATCTGAACTATATCTAGAAGGAAATCTGGAAGAAGTATCAGAACGTTGCCATATCTGGGTCACATCTGAACTATATCTAGAAGGAAATCTGGAAGAAGTATCAGAACGTTGCCATATCTTGTTCACATCTGAACTATATCTAGAAGGAAATCTGGAAGAAGTATCAGAACGTTGCCATATCTGGTTCACATCTGAACTATATCTAGAAGGAAATCTGGAAGAAGTATCAGAACGTTGCCATATCTGGTTCACATCTGAACTATATCTAGAAGGAAATCTGGAAGAAGTATCAGAACGTTGCCATATCTGGTTCACATCTGAACTATATCTAGAAAGAGTTGCGATAGTTGATTGTAATTATCTTTGTATTGATCTTTCCTGAAAAGGTAAAGCATCAGTTGTATGCAAGATCATGATGCATGAACTGCATGATTTCAAGATGTCCTCAAAATTGATGAGATTCGTGTAGTATGATGCATATGCATGCTATAATGTATGAAGATGTAATGTTCATGAATGTATTTGTTTTGTCTAAGAAAATAAATCTTTGACGGGTGCCAGGAAGTTAACTCTTGGGCTGGTGTTGAAGAATAGATTTTGCTTCCGCTGGGGATGATAGTTGCAAGAATACCGGTAGGAGAAGATAACTCCGTTGGGGAATAAACTTGGCGAAGGGATTACTCCGCGGGGAGAAAAATGCCCTGACGATCTTGCTGGGAAGCAACACTCTATGGGGAGAGAGGTACTCTGTTGAGTTGTTGATAACAACTTGCTGGGGATACCATTGTTGTATTGGAAGTGTTAATAGACTTCGCTGGGGATAAGAAGGCTTCGTCGAGGATGATCTTTCCGTAGCTTTTGGCTGAGGATAACCCAGTTATATCCTGGTAAGGAAATAACTCTTTGAATAAAGCCGGAGGACGCGTTCGTGCTCTGCGAGGATAAGCTTCCAGAATCTACTGGGGATAAGCTTACTGCTTGGGGAGATGGATTCCAACTTTCCTGGGGCACTAGATTGGACTCTCTTGGGGAAGTTTTGAACTGTCCGGGGAAGTGACTTCATTGAATGTTTGATATACCGCAGGGGAACAATCTTTAGGTCAAGACTGTCGGGGGTGCTTGTTAAGAGTGCAATGTATACTGCTGGGGAATGTTGAGCTCTGCGGGAGGATACCCAACTTCCTTAAGCTTGATAGTAGCTTTGTTGGAGGAGAGCGTACTGATCTGCCGGCTCACTCTCTGGGGAATTAAGATACCTGGTTGTGTTCTTCAGCTGACCCTACCTTGATACCTTTGGAGGATAGAACCAATAGATCGCTTAGACAACTCTTTATTGCCCCTGTTTCGGAGGTGGGAGAGGAAGACCTGTGAGGTGCTTATAGTTACTGATGGACAAACCTTCTTCTGGTAGGCAAGTGACAAGATGTCGGGACATAGTCGTACGCTTTTGATCCCTTACTTTTGCCTGGACCGCCCTTTCGAGTTTTCAGTCCACCGTGATACCCATTTTTGCCCAAGCCGCCTTTTCAGGTTTTCGACTTGCCGGGTGTACAGATTTTTCATTTCATCCCTTCATTTTGCCCAAACCCTTTTGGTTCGCCGGGAAGCCCTAATTTTTGCCTAGGTATGTCAACCTAGCGGGTCTTTGATTTTGCATAGTATTTTTTCGACTATGTCCGTGCTCTCCGGATGTAGGGAGTTGCCCCTGTTAGAAGTGTTTTGTCATGTCACTAGAAGGTGTTTGATCAGGCAAGATTCGTTGTTGGGGTGCCCCAAGTGACTTAGGCGGAGATTTGCCCCAGGCTATTTGGCCTTTGAGAGATTCTCCAAATCTTGATTGGATTGCCCCAGATGACGGACCATGATCATGTCGTGCCCCTTGATTGGAAGGGCTTTTGTTCACTAGGTATTCATCGTGCGAATTTTCCTGCTGTTCAAACAAAAAGTCATATGCAAACAGAGTTATATTAAAAATGCAAAGCCTATGTCTGTCTTGAAGATTTTGAAAATGCATTCTTTTTCATAAAACAAGTGAATGTTTGTAAAACGTGATGTCAACTCCGTATTTACCGTAGGCCTTAAGGAGTCAGGATACCTTTCGTAACAGTATGCTTTCGAACTAACCCATGCTTCAGCTAGGACTTTTAAGGGTTATAACGTGGCCTGGTTCACGGTTTAAGAAACAAAGGATAAAGGCTCAAATCATTTGTACCCACCCGCTCTTCGTGATGTTCTCCAAACCTAAACTCAGTTGATCATACGTTAGACCTTGTTTGAGTCTTTGCTCTGATTTTCCGGTGATGATTCGGATGTTGATAACTTATTTTGAATAGGCAGTCCTTCCTTTTTTGTTGAGGGTTTGTAAGACCTCTTTCTTTTTGATTTTGCTATCCCTGAATTTTGCCTGAACTGTTTCTTTTGTGATTACAGTCAGCGGGATGCCCCCGTTTTGTAAGTCTCCTTCATAGGTTTTGACTTAATGGGCTTTTTTATTTTGAGAGATATAATGGCTGCCTGTCCTTCTTGATTATTCGGAACCATCACCGTCTTTCTTCGTTTTGTAAGGACTTCTTTGGTGCCATTCGTTATGCACTTGGATCAACTGAGAGACTACCCTGCCCCAGGTTATGATTAAGGGTTTTAAATTTCGAAAAGAAAAACTCCTACTTCTTTGGCTCAGAGGGGTTGACGAGGGATTATCATCCTTATAACTCCAGTGTTTAGGGATTGAAACAATGCTTGTACCTCATCAGCGGGGTCTGTTCAAAAGCATACTGTAGATTATGGTATCATCTTCGTCATCCTCCCTCAAGAGGCTTAGAATTATTAACCGAGAGTTGATCATCACAGAAAAAATGAAAACAATTTTGAATATAACGAAAACAATTGTATTAATTCCCAAAACAGACATATGCGATGCTTTAATAGAATAAAAGAGTTTGTTATGACATTAATTGTTTGTATAAGCAAATAAAAATACAACTCAGAAATCCGAATAAACAAAAGTCTTCAATGATTGGGCAACGGAGCAGTGATTATGTTCGGAGTCTCAGGTACTTCAAATTGAATCTCTCCAACGTCGATCATATCTTGAATCTTTTTCTTGAGAGGCCAGCAGTTGTCTGTGGTATGCCCCGGGCTATCAGAATGATATGCGCACCTATCGTTGGGATGATAGTTAGGAGCAGAAGTGTTCGGATTCCGAAGAGGAGCCTTTAAGGTGATCAGCCCTGCCTTCAACATTTGTTGTAGTGCTTGATCCAGCGACATGTTGATCTTGGTGAATTGTCGTTTCTCCTTGCGCTGCTGCCCCTGTCCTTGTTGAGCAGGTCCAGGATTGGAGATCTGGGTTGCCCCTACCTCATGACGGTTCTTTTTACTGTGCACAGCATTGGACTCTTTCTTTCCATGATGAGGCCTTTTATCAGAAGGTGCAGCCTCTTGAATCTTCCCAGACCTGATGCCAGCTTCTATTCGCTCTCCAGTCGAGATAAGGTCTGTGAATCCAGCAGACGAATTCCCAATCAGATGGTTGTAGAATGGACCAGACAGGGTCCCCAAGAACATGTCCACAAGTTCACGGTCAGTCAGCGGTGGTTGTACCCTACTGGCCAGGTCTCTCTATTTCTGCGCATACTCCTTAAAACCTTCTCCCGATCCTAGCGACATACCCTGGAGTTGGGTACGCGTAGGAGCGAGGTCGGCATTGTACTGATACTGCTTGTAAAAAGCAGTAGCCAACTCCTCCCAGTTACGAACCTTGGTTCCATCCAGCTGATAGAACCATTCGAGATGAGTCCCTGAAAGACTTTCCTGGAAGAAGTGGATCCACAAGTTCTTGTCCATAGTATACGGTTGAATCTTCCGCACATAAGACCTGAGATGCAGCCTGGGACAGGATGCCCCATCGTACTTAGCAAAAGAGGGTGCTTTGAATTTGTGTGGGATCACCACACCAGAAGTTAGACCCAAGTCTCTGAAATCCAAACCAGGCACTTGTTGAATTTCCATTGCATTCAGGCGGTCTTCCAACTGTTTATACTTGTCCTCAACAGGAGGGTATTGTTCATCGTTGAAATCTGTCTCGTTGTCGGAGACCGCTGGACTGGGAACCCTTTCCTCCTGATGACTGCCTTCCCCAACAGAGGGAGTGGTCCTCTCAGCTTCATTCTGTAGTGTGTTCCCAGATCTGCGTCTAGGGCTGAACAAAACAGTCCTCTTCTTCTTCTTCTTCTGAATCAGAGTCTTCAATTCCTTTTGACCTTGGGCTAGGTTCACAATCAACTCCTGGAACTGGGCATTCTGGGCCTGGAGGGCCTTGATAGACATCTCGGTTGATGATGAGTCAGGATTCATGATGCTGAAATAAACAGCGAAGAGGGTGAGCAACCTGTAAAAGGGATACCTGCAATGCAATGATATGTATGATATGCATGCAATGTTTTCAAGGATCTCGCGGGGTAAACAAGAAAATTTGTTAGCATTTGGATCCGGTGGCTTGATTGAAAGAACTTCATATTTGTTGAGAGTCTTTCTTCCAAGGGTCAAAGGCTCACCATATCCAGTGGGTCATAGCCCCTGACTTTAGTCATCATGTTTAGTTCTGGCTTCCAAACAACCTTGGTTAGGGGAACCTCCTCTAGGAGTCAAAGCTCACCATATCAAGTGGGTCATAGCCCCTGACAACTTTGTCTAGAGGAAAATAAATCCTCTTTGCCCCTTGCTGGGATAGTTGATTCATCATGACCTGCATCACAGACCCTTGAGATCCTTGAAATGGGTTAAGATGTATGCAATGGTATGATGTTATGCTATGCATGGGGTAATGTAAGTAACCCTGTTATGAGTCCCAATTAAGGACTGCAAACCAAAACCTGCAAGAAACTTGATGAGCTCTGTTATGAGTCCTAATTAAGGACTGCAAACCAAACCTGCAAGAAACTTAGGTGTCAGATAACCAGCATGCAAATAGGCAAGTACGAAGGCACACAAGTCACACAAGAGAAGCCCTTAGAGTTTAGGCCAGCATGAGGTCTGGGTATTACCCTCTTTTAGTTTGTTGGTTCATACCTGTCCTATCAAAGTAACCGGGTTCTTAGAGGATCCCAATATCATTGACTACCCTCAATCGGTCATAACTCCAGCATCGCAATCTTTTCTTGCGGCCAGAACCATCACGAGAGTTTAGCCTCAATGGGCGTAGCATACTGCTACTGTTCTAACGGCCAAGTTGTGTCATTTAAGGTTCTAAGGTTGTTGGTGCTTAATGACTCCTTAGAAGACCCATATTCTCCTCGTTGCAACACAAGGGATATCGGTACAGACCAAGGTGCCACACCAACGTAGCCACTGTTTCACCCGTGTCGGTCTATGCCGGACAGGTCCCTCACAGCTTATGCTACCTAAACAGGGTATCCCCCGATCCGGGTTAGGATCTATGTAACTCCCATGCAACCCACAAATTTAAAGCAGACAAGTCAATACAATTGAAAACACAGTTATGAACTAACCCTAAGGTACACCTCACTTTAAGTTTAAATCCCCAGCAGAGTCGCCAGTTCTGTGATCGGTGGATCTGGAACTGACTGTTTAACGCTGGTTCGCGAAATTTCGCGGAAGCAAGAGTCGCCACCGTCTTTTATTTTATCCAAATGGAAAGGACAAAAGCACAGAAAAAATCCTTATAGAGATTGCTCTCGGTTTGGGAGGTAGATTTATAGAAAGGGAAGGTGTTAGCACCCTTTCTATCCGTGGTTATCCACGGGCTCTTAGATACTTGCTCATTTGTGTTTTCAAAAATGGTTTGTTTGCTTTTCAATTGTGGGTTTTAAAAAGTTTCTTTGAAAATTCCAGTCTGACTCTTGTATCGGTCCTCAAGAGTGTTTGAAAAATTGCTTTCGAAAGCTTTTTGAAAAGGTGTCGGTGTGAAAAATATTTTTGATTCGTTTGGAAATTAGAGCAAGTATCTACGAGAACCTACCTACCCTAAGGAATTCGTCTGTGTAAATGTCCTTTAAAGTAGTGTCATCCCACCATTGAGAGGTAGGTAGCACCACCATTGGAGGTGTTCGGGTCAATTCGAGGTTCGGGACATGGTGATCACCAGAGCAATAGGAAGATACCTTAGAAGCTACCCTCATGCCAGGTTCCCGGATCATGAGGACTTACTAAAACATCCTCTACTCGACGATCACCTTTCGAGGCAAGGCAACAGTGAGGCGTACCCTAAGGGTGGTGTGTGATTTGTGTGTCAGATTCGTTTATTTTTGTCTTGTCATGGTATAGGTGATCTACGCGTTTGTTTTTATTTTTATCATTCATTCTTGCATGCCATTATTAACAGTTAAAAATTGCGAGAAATTAAAAGTTCTAAACTATTACAAAGGCGCGGGTCCACATCGCCAAAATTTCCAGGACCCGATTTGACAGAAAATAAACAAAGAAATAAAGTAAAGTGCGAGAAATTAAATTTACACGGCTTTGGGAGAGGTACATAAATAATTAAAAGAAACGAGATAAATGTACGAATTGAATTAAGATTGGAAACGAGGGTGTTGGACCCTTTTTAATGAAATTAAATTATTATTTACAAATCAATTAAAATTAAAATAAAAGGAGAAATTATTTTTGAGGTTTTCGTATTTATGGTTTTTTAATGAGAATTAAATGAAATTAAAAGATTAACCCTAATTCTAATTGTTTTTAATTTATTAAGAAAACATATTAAAATTTAAACCTAAAATTAAATTAGTTATTTACATGCAATTTTTGATTTATAAAAATAAATAATATTTAATTATTAGTGAAAAGAAAAGAGAAAGGATAAAAAATTAATAAAAAAACCCTAATTCTACCAATTTTAAGTTTATTAAAAAAATATTAAGATATAAACCTAAATTAAGACTAAAATCAATTAATGATGTTTATTTACAAAAAAATATATTAATTAAATAAAAATACTTATTTTTTGTCTTTTTTCTGATTTTTATATTGTTTTTGTGTTTTTATGAAAAATAATTAAATTAAAGAAATTAATTAAAAAGAGAAATAATTGAAATAAATAAAATAAGGAAAAGAAAGAAAATTCAAACCATGGGGGGTCTGTCCCCATTTGGGAGGTTTTGTTAGCATTGTTGGCCCAAGGTTTTAAGGCCTTATCTGACTTTTTGGCTAGCATGTGCACGCGTTGACTCATGCCCATCCTGTTCTTCACATCTAGTCCCTTGGATTCATCTCAGTAGGCACGTGGATGGCCTGATATTATGGATGTATGATGCACCCTAGCACTGAAATTGCACATAAGCGTTAAATGAAAAATAATATGGAAAGGGGTGGGGACCTGGGGTTCGAACCCAGGTCCTGTGGTTTACCAATGCCTATGCCTGCCAAACGCGCTATTTGATTTCTTTGTATATTACATAACCAATAAACCTTATAAAATAAAAACAAACGTTAGTGGGAATTTTAGCGCGAAATTTGAATGAACCACTTACGCCTCGCCACCTAGCCTTCTTCTTCCTCGTTCCCTGAAACAAAAGGGTTAGCAACGGTTTTGAACCGTCCCCAAAACCTGCCATAATTCAAAATAGCGATTAGGAATCCTTGCATTAGCAATTAGGCGCGACATATGGATTTGATTGGCATGAAGCTTCTGAATCTGATGGCATGGGTCTCGAGTCTTAATTTTTCTTTGAATGTAAAGCCCCAATTTTCCAAGTCTGAAACCCTAAGGTGCTTCAATGGCAATTCTTCATATAATGCGTGAAAACTCAATTAAATCATATGGTTAGTTCCAGAATCATCCAATTAGTATGAATCCATGAAAAAAATGCAATAGAAACGCTTGAATATTAAAACACGATTATGCATAAGATTGAAAACAGTTTGAACTCCCTATACCAATTCTGGGCGTGTAAGGGTTGGAGAATTATCCAGTTAGCTTCAGTAATGCACGAGGAAGCTTTTGCAATTGGTCTCTTGCTCTGAATCGTGCTGGAACCTTGTTTTCAGTTTTCAATTTTTGGCAAAAAAAATTCAAGTTTGGTTATGGAGTTTCTGCGCAGCTGGGAGATTATGGGCACGAGGGTTTGCATCCATATATGTATGTGAGTGATTAGGGTTGAGAATTTTAGCCAAAGAATCCTTGAATTGATGATAAGATATTTGATTTTCCATGCATTAGTTTTCAAATCTTTTTCATGCAAACTTGATTCAAATTATGTTCAATCACCAAGATTCTTTCCAAATCTGATTATACACAAAATCTCAAGGCTATTTCATGCACAAAAAGATTTAAAAACCTAAGTTTAGTATTTTCCACATATTTATTTTAATTAAATGAATTATTAATGATTAAAAATCCAAATAAATAAATAAAAATGATAAAAAACTTCCCTTTGGGCCAAATGGTCGTGCACATGCCTTGGATGATGAATTGTGGAAGAAAAAGAGGCCCATTAGCATTTTTAGGTCATTTGAAGCAATGTTGACTTTTCAAAATATCCAAAAATTTCCCAATTTCCACAAGGCATAACTTGCTCAATTTTTAAGCTTTGCTCATGTTCTTGGACATTTTGGAAAGGTATTTGAATCCTCTAACCAATGACTTTGGTCCCATGTCATTTTGATTTACCAATCTCAAGTTATGGCCTTTGACTTAAAGTCCCTTTTTGTTGACTTTTGAAAATGACCTATAATGTTGAAATTGATAACTTTTTGTGAGAGCATTTCTTGGACTTGAAGTGTGAAGAGGAGTTGTATTAAATGTCTTTCTCTTCAAAATGAGCTTTGGAGGGAATTTTTCTGATAATCCATGTGGAAGTTATGCCTTGGTCAAGTTACAGTTGACTTTTTCAACTGTCCAAATATGGAAACTTTTGCATCTTGAGACTTTTTGAGCCAAGCTTTGAGAATCATGATCAAGCATTGATCAAATGATGTTTGTGGCTTCAAAATGAGATGTTGACCAAAAATTTGAACTTTTGACTATCAAATGACCATTTTGCCCCTACAGTTGACTGTAGTGCAATTAGGGTTTTTGACTGTGCAATTTTGTGCTGTAAGTCTTGAAACTTGGGATGAGGATGCTTGACCATGTTTATAGGCATGTGGGACTTGATTGGACCCTTGGAAACTTCATTTTATTTGTCAGAACCAAAACCCTAGTTTTGACTGTTTAGGAGGCCCTTGAACTGTGCAACCCTTGGGGAGATTTTGAAGCATGCTCTTGGCAAATTTTGAAGAATATGGGAGGGCAAATTTTAGGGTACAACTAATACAATCAACCTAGGTACCGAAGAAGACAAAAAAGAGGTCAAGGTGGGTGCCAATATGGAACCCAGTATCAAGGAGTGTCTGATTCAGTTGTTGCACGATTATGTCGAAGTCTTTTCCTGGTCGTATAAAGACATGTCGGGAATTGATGTAGACATTGTGGTACATCGTCTGCCTACAAAAGAGGATTGTCCGCCAGTAAAACAAAAGGTTCGCCGCATGAGGCCGGATATGTCAGAAAAGATTAAAGCATAAGTCATGAAGAAATTCAACGCTTGATTCTTGGCTGTCACCTCTTATCCCCAATGGGTTGCCAATGTTGTTCCAGTGCCCAAAAAGGATGGCAAGGTGTGAATGTGTGTGGACTACAGAGATTTGAATAGGGAAAGCCCTAAGGATGATTTTCCACTCCCCCACATTGATATTCTAGTTGACAATACGGCACAACACAAAGTGTTTTCCTTCATGGATGGATTCTCAGGTTACAACCAAATCAAAATGGCGCCTGAGGACATGGAGAAAACAACCTTTGTCACACAGTGGGGCAATTTCTGCTATAAGGTGATGTCATTCGGGTTGAAGAATGTTGGGGTAACCTATCAATGTGCCATGGTAGCTCTATTTCACGACATGATACATCACGAAATAGAAGTCTATGTGGATGATATGATAGCCAGATCTCAAACAGAAGAAGAGCATCTTGATCCCTTATAAAAACTGTTTGAGAGACTGAAGAAGTATAAACTGAGGTTGAATCCAAACAAATGCACATTTGGGGTGCGGTCTGGTAAACTCATAGGCTTTATCGTCAGCAACAAAGGTATTGAAGTAGATCCTGCCAAGGTAAAAGCAATACAAGAGATGCCTGGTCCTTGTACTGAGAAGGAATTCAGAGGGTTCTTAGGACATTTGAACTACATTTCTAGATTCATCTCTCACCTGACAGCTACTTGTGAACCAATCTTCAAGTTGTTGAAGAAAGATCAAGTAGTCAAATGGAATGGCGAGTGCCAAGTTGCTTTTGACAAAATCAAAGAATACTTACAAGAGCCTCCTATGTTGATGCCACCAGTCGAGGGAAGACCATTGATCATGTATCTGACTGTTTTAGAAAACTCAATGGGGTGTGTATTGGGGCAGCATGACGAGTCTGGCCGAAAAGAGCACGTTATTTACTACTTGAGCAAAAAGTTTACCGACTGTGAAACTAGATATTCACTGCTCGAGAAAACTTGTCGCACTCTGGCATGGGATGCTCGTCGGCTAAGACAGTATATGCTGACTCATACTACCTTGTTGATATCTAAAATGGATCCGATAAAATACATCTTCGAGAAACCCGCTCTTTCTGGGAGAATAGCGAGATGGCAGATGATCCTAACAGAGTACGACATACAGTATACTACCCAGAAAGCTATAAAGGGCAGTGTACTAGCTGATCACCTTGCTCACCAAGCTATAGAAGACTACCAGTCCATGAAGTTTGAATTTCCAGATGAAGACATCATGTCATTAGACAACTGTAAAGAATTCAGGCCATATGACGGACCTGAACAAGGATCCCGATGGACCCTGCTCTTTGATGGGGCTTCCAATGCACTTGGCAATGGTATCGGTGCTGTACTCATATCTCCGGAAGGGTGTTGTGATGTGGTGGGAGAACTGACTTGAGGTTTTGCGTTTGTGTTCGCAAATATTTCGGTTTAGCAAGAGTCGCCACCGACTTTTATTTTATCCAAAAGGAAAGGTAAAAAAGCACAGGAAAGACCTTTGAGATTGTTTTTGGGTTCGGGGGGTAGATTATGAAAAGGGAAGGTGTTTGCACCCTTTTCATCCATGGTTTTCCATGGGCTCTTAGTTACTTATTTTAGATCACTTGCTTTGCTTTTCCAATTGTTTGAAATGGTACTTTGTGTGTGGTTTTGAAAGTATTTTGAAAAGAGGCCTTTGTTTAGGCAACCTTTATAATGATTCTTGTTTGAATGTATACAAAGGTGTTTGTCTTTTGAAAAATGTTTCAATGTTTGAAAGTTTGTTTGAAAAATTGTTTTGAAATTGTGTGTGTTTGTTTGAAAATAGCAAGGATTGTTTGAAAGAGATCAAGTAACTAGGAGCTTGTCTACCTACTCAAAAGTCTTTCCTACACATTTTTAACCCTTTTGATATTGTTGTTTTACCATTGTATTTGGTAAACAACCCTATCTTTGGATGTTAAACGGGACGGGCGTGGGTCATCGTATGACCATGATAACAATATTGCCAAGTATTTTAGCAAGTTTTTTGATGTACTAGATCATTTTTGTTTAGGCAACCAAGATAGCGTCATCGAAGGACTATGATCTTTTTGTTTTATTTTGTTTTGCCAAGATACCTAGCATGCATACCATGACCATTTTAAGGCAACAAAGTGGATGAAACCCTAGGGGTGCTTGTGTGAGATGTGTTGTCATTTTTCATGCATTTTTGTCTTGTGTTTAGTCATGCTATTTGTTTGATTTTTGGTCTTTGCATACAAAACCCTAATTTACTATCATGGTATATGAAAGCAATAAAATGCGTAAAGTAAATCTAGACTATTACACAATATTATGGGAGGGGGGTACAAGTTTGAATAGGGGAATATTGCTCAAAAATAAACCCTAAAACTATTACAACCAAATTGAATTTTACAACAATAAATAAATAAACAAGTATTTAAATATGCAATAAATTGTAAATATGCAAAATGTTTTTGTATTTTGTTTTATGCATGAGAAAATAAATTTATTTATGTCCTAAAAATAAGAAAATAAAAATGATTATTTTTGAAAGGGTGAAAACCCTAATTTTTGGTTTAAAAGAAAATATATATTCTATTGTTATTTGTTTCATTTATGTACAAGAAAAGAAATAAAAATATATAAAGAAATGTTTAAAAAAAATAAAATATGTATGGAAATATTATTTTAAGTGTATAAATAATAAAAAATAAAAATATTTTATAATTTATATTATTTTCAAGTTTTATTTAAGAAAATAACTTATATTTAACCTAATAAACTATTTATTATGCAAAAAAATAATAAAATAAAATAAAAGAAAAAAGAAAATATTAAGAAAATATTTTTTTGTGATTTTAAATGTTCAGAAAAAATAAATAAAGTCAGAAAATATAAATGAAATAGAAAAAATATACAAAATAAAGAAAATGGGCCAAGGGGGTGCAGAAAGTAAACAGGGGGTGTCAAAAGAAACAGGCCCAAGTGCCTTGGCCCAGAACACACTTCGTCCCTAACCTCCTGCCTTCGTCCCAAAACGCGCGCTTCCTGTATTAAGATCCTGTTCTCTCTATTGCTTGCATGAAATCAAAAATTTACAACATGAAACTTATAGCATTTGATCACACGATTTCAATGATATAAAAAACTTGATCTAACTCTAAGAAACCAGGGAGAATTTCAGTGGCCCTAAATTCTAACCTAGTTTTTTCAGCAACTTCAACTATCAAATACTCCTAGCTCAGTTAATATAAATGAAATCTACGCATATGTATAGCTTAAGCACATTAAAGACTACATTTTTGCTTCACAAACCTAAGCCTAATGATGCCTAAATAAGGAGTTAGAATCTTGACAAATACCTGTTTCAGTTAAGTTTGGCTATGGCAATGTAGCAACTTTGAGTGAGGCCTGAGGTACTTGTGATCTTGCTTGAAGTTGCCTCAACCTTTCCTAATGCTCAGCTTGCCTTGAACTTGCCTGAATGTCCTTGTAGAACTCAACCTGCAAACCTTCAAAATGAAAATGGTGAAGTGTGAAAATGAGGTTACAGTTGCTGGACAGGTGCTTGGATAGTTCAGGTGTGTTGTATGGAATGTGTCTGAAGTGGTTCAAGACAAAACGCACGAGCCAGTTTGGTTTTGGAAGTAGTTCTGCAGATATGGCCCTATTTTGACAAGAACTTGTGATTTTGTGTTTTAGGGTGTTTGGGATCTTGGAAAATCGTGTTTCTTGCTTGGTACAATATGCTGAGGTTATTTGAAATGATTTCAAGACTTGGTTTTATCAGATACAAGAGTTGTGGACTTTTTGCAAGCTTTCTTGTTTTTGAAGAAAAGGTGAGTTGACAAAGCTCAAAGCCTGTACTGGCTAGCTCAAGGCTGCTGAGAGTTGGTAAACCTTTGTATTTGCATTCAATTTTGGAGTGTAAAAAGGATTAGAACCTGTAATACAATTACAAGCATTATTCAAATTGATTTGCAAGTTGTAGCATGGTGCAAAGTGCCTTGGACAAAAGTGAGAATTTGCCATTTTCATTCCTTCGATTCTCCCTAACCACAAATAATCTTGGAGAGTTCTTGGACATTTTGGAAATCTTGTAACATGCTACAATCCATCTTTGAAATTCATTTTGAGATTTCACTTGGAACTAGGTGAAAAGTCGCCATGAAGTTAGGTCAAAAATCTGCCTAAACTAGGGCAAAATTTTACTAAGTTAAAAAGTTTTTGGACCCCCATTCACAAAATCATAACTTGATATCCAAGCATATTTTGGGAAAACTTTGTGAATCAAAGTTGTAGATTTTGTGGAGGACTACAAATTTCATGTTGTAGGTTTAGTTTTAATCCAATTGCATCATGGAGAAAAAGTTGGGAAAAATAGGAAAAAATAAGAAATTTTCATAACTTAGAAAATTTCTAAGTTATGAAATTTTTCAATCCTAAACCATAATTTCCAAAATCAGGTTTCTTGGTGAACAAGTTTCATGTTTTGACACATCTTGATGAAAAATGACCCTTGGCACTTGATTTTGACCAAAAAGTCAAAGTTTGACTTTTTAGTGTACAGTTGATTTTTTATCAGTTGACTGGAAAATTCATTTGTCAATCCTATGCATTTGAGATCTTTTGAATCTTGTGTTAGGTCAATATGATTCCATTGAGTCCTTGAAACTATGATTGAACCCAATTTGCCATTGGCTAGGTTAAAAATCAGAAATTTCCTTTCTACAGTCAAAACCCTAAAAATGACCATTTTGCCCTTTTGATGATCTGATCAAATTTCTTGAGGAGTTGTGGTCCAAACTTGATCAAATGGTCATATGAGTCTATAATGTTTATGTGGATCAAAAATTATGAGGTTTGACTGTAAATTGGCCATGGTTGACTTTTTCCCTAATACAGCTGATTTTTAGGTCAATTGTCCAATTGACTGGGCAAAAATTTGATTCAAGGCTTGAAACTTGGTATGAGCAATCTTAGAGGTCCAACATAAAGTATGAAAGTCACATGAGACATTGGAAGTCCAAAAATCTCTGTGTAAACTCAAACCCTAATTCCAGGTCAATAGTGCAAGGAGATGTCTTGAGCAGAGCAAACCCTAATCTAGTCTTGAGTCCAAGAAGTCTTGTGAGGAGAATCTTGATAAAATGAGAGGGAAAATTTTGGGGTACAACAGCTGCCCGTGTTCAATCTTCTTGAACCTGAAGAGTTAGATTGGCGAGTTTTTTCGTTCGTGACTCGAAGGTAAAATATGATTGGACACTAGAGTGCCCGTAAATTTGCACTCGTCAAAATGTAGTTGAGGAAATGGGCTTAAAGATGCCATTTGGAGATGTGATAGAATCTTGTTGGAGATGGGCTTAAAGATGCCATCCAAGACTGTTTGTTTAATTTTAAGTTGTAAGTCAGAAGAATGAGTATTCAGAATGGCGTCCGCGTCTGGAACGTATCTGAACTGTATCTGGAGACTTGTAATGAGAAACAAAATAGCATCCGTGTCTAGAGTGTCTCTGAATTGTATCTGGTAGTTGGAATCTGAATGAGCAATAGAATAGCATCCGCGTCTGGGGCGTCTCTAAACTGTATCTGAACTTTGTATTTGAATAAGCAATAGAATAGCATCCATGTCTGGAGCATCTCTGAGTTGTATCTGAGCTTTGAATCTGAATAAGAAATAGAATAGCATCCGTGTTTGGAGCATCTCTAAGCTGTATCTGAATTCTGTATTTGAATAAGCAATAGAATATCATCTGTGTCTGGAGCATCTCTAAGCTGTATCTGAATTCTATATTTGAATAAGCAATAGAATAGCATACGTGTCTGGAGCATCTCTAAGTTGTATCTGAATTCTGTATTTGAATAAACAATAGAATAGCATCCGTGTCTGGAGCATCTCTAAGTTGTATCTGAATTCTGTATTTGAATAAGCAATAGAATAGCATCCGTGTCTGGAGCATCTCTAAGTTGTATCTGATAGTTGAAATCTGAATAAGTATCAGGATGGGATCCTTGTCTGGAGCGTATATGAAATTTGAATCTGAATGAGCAACAGAATAACTTCCGCGTCCGGAATGTATTTGTACTGTATCATGATTGTATATTGGTAGCTTGTTAATCTTATCCTAAAAAGGGTAAAATGTTAGCTGAAACACAAAGTTATGTTGCATGAAATGTATGATGCAATATATGTGTTTTATCAATGTTTATGATATATTATTGTAATGTATGTGCATGTAAGCTGATTGGCTGTATTGCCGAGGAAAATAAATCCTTGACGGCTGGAGATGATAAAACCCTTGATTGTTGTCGGGGAAAATAAACCCTTGACCACTGCTGGAGATTTAAAATCTTTGATTGTTGAGGATGAGAAATCCTTGGTGACTGTTGGGGATGATAAAATCTTCGACTTCTGCCGGGGAAAATAAATCCTTGACCGCTGTTGGAGATTAAAAATCCTTGACAACTTCTGTGGGGATGTGAGAATCCTTCATGTCTTGAAGTTGGAGTGTCGATAAAATCTGTTGTGAGAGTAATGTCAAATTGCTTGAGAAATCTGCTTGGGAAGTCCAGAGAACTTTGAAGACTTCCACTGGGGGTTATACAAAGGAAATCCTTACTCAGCTGAGGAAATAGGGAAAACTCTTGATGATTTCTGCGGGGAACCAATGATGAGAATCCTCAATCTCCTGGGGAATTTGAATCCTTGGGGACTTCAGGCTGGGGAGTCAAGAATGAGAATCTTCATTCTGCAGGGGATTAAAAATTCTGAAAAATTCATGCTGAGGAGTAATGAAGACTCTGGCAACTTCACTGGGGAATCAAGAATGAGAATCTTCATTCTATTGGGGAGTAAAAACTCTATGGGGAGTAGCTATACTACTAGGGAGATCAGGAGTTTGGGTTGTATGCCAATCTACTAGGGAGTCAAGAATGAGAATATTCATTCTGTTGGGGAAATCAAGAGTTTGGGTTGTATGCCAATCTAGTAGGAAGTTAAGAATGAGAATCTTCATTCTGTTGGGGATATCAGGAGTTTAGGTTGTATGGCAATCTACTGGGGAGTCAAGAATGAGAATCTTCATTCTGTTGGGGATATCAGGAGTTTTGGTTGTATGCCAATCTACTGGGGAGTCAAGAATGAGAATCTTCATTCTGTTGGGGATATCAGGAGTTTGGGTTGTATGCCAATCTACTGGGGAGTTAAGAATGAGAATCTTCATTTTGTTGGGGATATCAGGAGTTTAGGTTGTATGCCAATCTACTGAGGAGTCAAGAATGAGAATCTTCATTCTGTTGGGGATATCAGGAGTTTGGGTTGTATGCCAATCTACTGGGGAGTCAAGAATGAGAATCTTCATTCTGTTGGGGATAAAACAAAAGTTAACTGTTATCTGGTTGATTCTCAAATTTTAAGACAACTTGCTGGGGAATTTGGGGGAAACTGGATGGTTTCCGCTGGGGATTGATAGTGGGAAATTTGACTTAACTGGGGAAGAAGGTTTCACCTCCGCTGAAGGTCTGTAGTTCAAAGTTTTTACTCCGTTGGGGATCTTAATGACGTGCTGTAGAGATTGCTCATGGAAATGGCCTTAAAGATGCCATCCAAAGGTGATTGTTGACGGAAAGTTTGAATTGGATCTGAACAGAGAATGAATTAGAATGAACCATTGGGAGATTTATCTGAAATAGCAAAAGTCCGGAAAATGAATCAGAATAAATCATTGAGAGATTTATCTTAAAACAGTAAAAAGCTGGAAATTAAACAGAATAAATCGTTGAGAGATTTATTTGAAACAATAAAAATCTGGAATATCTTCAACTGGAATAAGAATCAGGGAGATCTTAGTGTCGATCTGACTGAACCAGAGAAGGTCTTGAATTAACTTTGACTGGATAAGAATCAGAAAAATCTTAGAAACTATTTAACTAAACGAGACGAAAGTCTTGGAATATCTTTAACAGATGTCAGGGAACTGTTAAATCCTGGACTGTTGTTGAAGAGTATGTGTGTCTTTAAACTTTGCTTAGAATGTTTCCAATGGGGATTCCTGTTTCGTTGTTTGAGGAGGATTCCACTGGGAAATGTTGATCTTTGTCTTGAGAGAAATAGAATTTTAGGAGCTTCAGTCGTTTGTTATTCTACTGGGGTACCATCTCTGTTGAATTTTGGGAACTTTGATCGTCCTTTATTCTATTGAGGAATCATCTCTGTTGGATAGGAAAGTTAAGTGAACTACGATCTGGTCAAATCCAGGCTTCATAGCTTGAATTTTGTGAGAATTTGATTGCATCTTCCTGAAAGGTAAAGGTTAGTTACATGACATATATCAAGCAATGATGTTCTCAAAATAAATGAGATTGCGTTGTATGATGTCCTGATGTATGGATACGTAATGTTTTCAAGATGATCTCTCGCTGGCGAAAATAAATCCGGAATTGGTGCTGGAGAAAAGAGTTGAATTCTTCGTTTCTGATAGTGAAAATTCTGACGACTTCAAATGGGGAAAAATCCTCGGGGATTCTTGAGGTCGACTTAGCTGGGAAGATGTCATCAAGGATTGAAACTCTGGCTGGGAGCCATCTTATGAGAGGGATTTTGGGGAGATTCGTCACTGCCCCCAGTAGCGAGTGTTTATGACTTTGCCAGGAAATGTTTGACTGTATGTAAACCTTTGTTGGAATTTACATTCAATACCCCAAGTGACGGGGACGGATACTTGCCCCTGGTTACTCTGCACCTTGAGAGATTTCTTGAAATCTTGACTGGACTGCCCCAGGTTACTCTGCACTTTGAGAGATTTCTTGAAATCTTGACTGGACTGCCCCAGGTTTATTGAACAATGACATGTCATGTCCCCTTGTTGATAGGATATTTTTGCAATGGAAGTGTCATCCCGCCTGAAGTGACTTTGTTCACTGAGAGAGCTTTTCATTCATTGGATATTCATTGTGTGAATTTCTTTGCTGTCAAACAAATATCCATATGCAAACAGTGATATTCAAATAATGCAAAGTTTATGCTTGTCTTGAAATTTTGAAAATGCGTTTTTTAGCAGAAAACATTTGTAAGAAAAATTCAACTCAAGATTTAGAGCAAAGCCTTATAGGAGTCAGGATACCTTTTGTAACAGTATGCTTTCGAACTAACCCATGCTTCAATTAGGACTTTTGAAGGGTTGTAACATGGATTGGTTCACGGTTTAAGAAACAAAGGATAAAGGCTCAAAGTATATTTGTACCCACCCTCTCTTCGTGATGTTCTTCAGTCCTAAGCTCAGTAAATTGTGCGTTTGAACTCCAAATGAGTCTGGAACGACATTTTGGTGATGGTTCAAACAAGTTAAATTTGTTGGAAGGCAATCATTTTTGCAACATTATTTTTGTTGAGGATTTGTAGTGACCTCTTTCTTTCGATTTATTATCCCAAATTTTTGCCTGACTGTTCTTGTTTTGAGATTACAGTCAGCGGGATGCCCCGGTTTTTCCTTTAAGTCTCCTTCGTATGTTTTGACTTAGTGGGTTTTTCTCTTGAGAGCTAATGACTGCCTATGCGATTGGGAACCATCATTGTCTTTTGATTCCATAGGAATGTTTTCGATGTCATTCATTGTATTACAAGATGAGAGTTTGCGACTAAACGCGTATTTGAATTAACTGAGAAACTACCCTGCCCCAGGTTTTGATTAAGGGTTTCAATTTGTGTTAAACAAAAACTTCTACTTCTTTGGCTCGAAGGGGTTGACTAGGGATTATCTTCCTTATTACTCCAGTGTTTAGGATTTGAAGGAACACATGTATATCGTCAGCAAGGTTTGTTCAAAAACCTACTGTATGAGATTATGGCATTGTTTTCATCATCATCCCTCTAAAGGTTTGTAACTTTTAGCAAGAGTTAAATGTCATAAGAAGAATAAAAAGCAAAGTTTAAATATAATGAAAAAGAAAAGGTGAATTCAAGACAAACATATGCAATGCATTAATGAAACAGAGTTTGACATTAATAGATAATTTTTTGAATAACAAAAGAAATTACAATTGGAAATTCAAAATGAACAGAAGCCTCTTTGTTCGAACTTGTCATTTTAGGTGGAGAGCCCTCAGCGGAAGATTTTCATTTGGCCATCTTGTGTGAACTCTAGCGTTGTTTCTTTAATTAGATCTTGAATTTTGTTTCTCAATGCCCAACAGCTGTTGGTGTCATTCCCAGGACTGTCGGAGTGATACGCACATCTTGCATTCGGATTGTACCTTGGAGAGGCTGTGTTGGGATTCCGTGGGGGGTCCCTTAACACAATCAGCTTGACTTCCAACAAGCGTTGCAGCACTTGAGATAATGATACGTTAATCTCAATGAAGCATTTTTCAGATGTATTCCGCCTACTCCGATTACCCTGTTGACGTAAGCGAGGTTATTGTTGGGTTCGTGACCCTGAAGCAAACTGAGGAGGTCTTCTCTCGGCTTCTTGTCTCAAGGGAGGCTGAATAATGACTTGATCCTCAACCCTAGCTATTTTCCCCAATTGGTTACATTCGTCTTGATGAAGTTTTTTGATGAGGACCTTCAGCTCCTCTTGTCCTCGTGCCATGTTTTGGATGAGAGCCATTTGGCCCGCCAGTTGTCCCATCATCTGGATTTTCATAATGGCTAACTCAGTTCATAACAGCTCCAACTAATCCTCTTTGTTGCCCTCAAGATTTCCCATGATCATGCCCCTAGTGAGGAGAGAGTTAACTTCTTCCTACCCCTTGGATAGGTTCAAGAACATCTCTTGAAGTTGAGCGTTTTGAACCTGGATGTCCCTGATAGTATGCTCTAGAGTCATTTCTACTAAAATAAACAGTAGGAAGATAAGAAGACCTGGTGTGAATACCTGTTTATGCATATGATGAATGATATGTATTCATGCAATGCATTCATGGGTTTAGAAATTCAAATTTGTTTTAAACAAAAAAGGAACACACGTCATATTAATAAGATAGAATTTGTTAGTACATCAATGCCCCATGGGCAAAATAATACAAAATTCTAAGGTAAAAAGACGTTGCGCATCCTCTTTGGTGCAATGTAGGTGTTGAGAGTCTGCTCTTCGTGAAGTTGACGAGTGAGTTCCAAAACCTTCTTCTCGCTTGCGTAGAATTGGGCTTCGAAAGTATCGCGTTCTCCCTT
The DNA here is from genome assembly GCA_948472305.1 of Vicia faba. Classification (NCBI taxonomy): domain Eukaryota; kingdom Viridiplantae; phylum Streptophyta; class Magnoliopsida; order Fabales; family Fabaceae; genus Vicia; species Vicia faba. The sequence continues at coordinate 419,551,968 of OX451739.1, read as the reverse complement.
GAGATGTATCTAACTCCTTTGTAAGTCTTCGAGTGATGTTGGCATGTCAGGATGTAGGAGGGTGTATGGAACCTCTCCTTCCATAACAGGCTCTATAATCACAGGGAGAATGTATGGGTAAGGCATCATAAGACTTTGGGCGCGGGTTCGTACCCACTTGAGGTAAGGCTCAAGAGGGATGGAATTCTTGTGTCCCAGGGTCTTACTGTCCACCTTGTTGGGCATTCTCCAAGCTCGGATAAACCTTTGTCAAAATCCTTGATCGTCGTTGTCGAAGTCAAAAACAAAGTCTGGAATCAGCATGTCATGTGGGCCATCCCTTCGGGCATAACCAAACTGTCTCAGAGCCAAGCAAGGGTTGTAGGTGATGCCACCCCTAATGCCAAGTAGAGGGACATTATGAAATTCCCCACAACAGTCAATGATAATAACATTCTCTTTTGATCGAGAACACCAATGAATATCTGAATGGGTAAGAGTCATCAATCGTTATGACCACCTCAAACCTTGCTCATTCTTCAAAACTGATTGGGGAAGGTGAGAAATAAACCACCTTGCCATTAGAGGAGTACAGCACATGAGAACACCTTTTTTCCTCATTGTTCGAGTGTGAAAAGAATGGAGGATATCCCCAAGCAACGTAGGCACCGGGTTGCGAGCCATGAAGATTTTGATAGCACTTACATCTATAAGTTGGTCAGGGTTAGGGAACAAGACCATCCCATAGATGAGAAGAGATACAATCTCCTCAAAATCTTGTAAGTCCAATGAATTCCAGCAGCTTTGGGCCTTCTCAAACAGAAACTTTGCCAAGAAACCCTTAACACCACTTCTAGTTTCCCAATGTGTTATGACATCAGATGGTTGCAAGTGTAGGGCTTGAGCAACATCTTCAGGCTTTGGATCTCTTTCCACACCGTTGAAAGGTAGTTGATGGAGAATAGGAATCCTAAAGAGTTAAGAAAATTCCTCCAAAGTAGGCACAAGCTGGTAATCAGGAAATGTGAAGCAGTGGTGTAAGGGGTCAAAGAACTGGAAGAGAACTTTCACCATGTCTTCCTCAGTGTTGGTGTTGACTAAGTTGAGATGACGACCATGCCTCTCGATGAATGGATAATTCTCAGGAATCCTTGAAGCTAGCTCCTTGAGTTGAGGAGGAATTCTCACAAGGTTGATCTGAATTGTTTTCCTGCGAAGTGAATCCATTACCTACAAAACAGGAACAAAGATGAAAATGTAAATCCTTGAAATGGTTAGTGGATGTATATGATGCTTCATGATGTTATGATGTTATGCACAAGTATATATGTACAAAAAAATCACAAAAGTTCCTAGTTTAGGCTTGCATGGGGTTTCATAGGTAAGTACCCTCTTGAAGTTTAGTTGGCTCAACCTGTCCTAGAAATAGTAATCGGGTTCTAAGGAGCTCAATATCATTGGATTATTTTCTGTGTTCATTGTTTCAGTTTAGCCACTTTACTGGCGACCGAAATATTCCAAGAAAACAACCCTCAATGAGTGTAGTATCGAGTATCTACCAACTTCGGACTGCACCAAAGTCGGTTATCTCACTACCCCTAAAATGGCCAAGTTAGTCAAGTAAAGATTCTAAAAGTCCATTAGTGCTTCATGACATCACTCAGCGGCATCGTATTCTCTTTGATTGACTCAAAGGCTATCGGTACCCACAAATATGTCGCACTAATATAGCTATTGCTTAGACCATGTCGGTATGCCCCGCACAGTTTCCACAACGTATTGCTATTTACCTATGAATGTTTCCCAAATCCGGGTAGAGGATTCAAACCCAAACAATAGAACCAAAGTGTAAAGCATACAAGTCAAGCAAGATAAGCATGTAAAGGTGATCTAAACCCTAAGGTAACCCCACTTTTATAATATATCCCCAGCAGAGTCGCCATTTCTGTGATGCGGTAGGAGAACTGACTTGAGGTTTTGTGTTTGTGTTTGCAAATGTTTCAGTTTAGCAAGAGTCGTCACCGACTTTTATTTTATCCAAAAGGAAAGGTGAAAAAGCACAGGAAAGACCTTTGAGATTGTTTTTGGGTTCGGGGGGTAGATTATGAAAAGGGAAGGTGCTAGCACCCTTTTTATCCATGGTTTTCCATGGGCTCTTAGTTACTTGTTTTAGATCACTTGCTTTGCTTTTCCAATTGTTTGAAATGGTGCTTTGTGTGTGGTTTTGAAAGTATTTTGAAAAGAGACCTTTGTTTAGGCAACCTTTGTAATGATTCTTATTTGAATGTATACAAAGGTGTTTGTCTTTTGAAAAATGTTTCAATGTTTGAAAGTTTGTTTAGAAAATTGTTTTGAAATTGTGTGTGTTTGTTTGAAAATAGCAAGGATTGTTTGAAAGAGATCAAGTAACTAGGAGCTTGTCTACCTAATCAAAAGTCTTTCCTACACATTTTTGACCCTTTTGACATTATTGTTTTACCATTGTATTTGGTAAACAACCCTATCTTTAGATGTTAAACGGGACAAGCGTGGGTCGTCGTATGACCATGATAACAATATTGTCAAGTATCTTAGCAAGTTTTTTGAGGGACTAGATCATTTTTATTTAGGCAACCAAGATAGCGTCATCGAGGGACTATGATTTTTTTAAGGCAACAAAGTGGATGAAACCCTAGGGGTGCTTGTGTGAGATGTGTTGTCATTTTTCATGCATTTTTGTCTTGTGTTTAGTCATGCTATTTGTTTGATTTTTGGTCTTTTGATGTGTCTGTGATCGACCTAATGTCTAACGGTATCTTAACTGCAAGTGCACAGTCTATCGCGGTAGTAATAAAAGGCTGTCGAACCCACAGGGACTTCGTAATCACTCTAGTGTTAAGAACAGGGTTGTTTAGCTAAGGCGGAAATTGTCACGTTTGGTTTTTTAGAAGTTTAAAACAAAAGAGAAACTAAATTGATTAAGGGAATTAATATTAAAGCGGTCAGAGCGTAATGATTTGAACCTATGCGAATTAAGTTGTACCTAAGCATATAAAAATATTTAACTTAATTGTTCTGTAGTACTTATCAGTTTAAAAACCCTCGATTCACACTCTCGTGGTCTTACCTCGGATCATACTCCTAAAGCCAAATGTATGCTATCGCTAGTCCATAAGTGTTTAGAAAGCATCTTTTTGAAAACTAAATAAGTCTAATTCGTTTTAAAGCGCTCTCGCTGTATTTAAATAGAATGCCTAACTTTAGCTATCCGGTTAAAACCTCACACTCTCGTGGTCTTGATTTCTCCCTATTTCACTTTCTTTACTCTCGTAATAAAAAGCTTAATTTTTAATTATAAAAAGTCACGGCCAGAAATTAAGTTGATTAAGGTTTTAGCTTAGAAAAAACATTAATTTATTCGGTTATTTCATCACACCCCGACTACGGGTATTTAGCTACTCATAATATTCAGAATAAAAAAACAGGAAATAAATTCAGAAAACAATAACGCATGCATAATAAATAAATAATAGAAATATAACATAAATAAAATTTGCAATTATATCAAATACAATAAAAATCAAATACAATAAAAACCTGAAAAGCAATAAAATCCGAGATCCTTCTTCCACAAGCCGGCAAGATTGGAACGTCGGAATGAAAACTTAAATGGACGAAATTCGGAAATAAAGTCGAGAATAAAAATCGGCAGAGCTTCCGCAAGGTTTTTGTGAACTAAACTCTCCCCTCTCCCTTCTTCTTTGAAGTCCAAGCTATTTATAGAGAATGAATACAGTTGGAATTATATTTCACGTTGCTCGATTCTTGGTTTGCTGAGAAAAATAAGGAGAAGGTGGTCTTGGAAGTTGGAGAAAAATAAGGAGAAGGTGGTCTTGGAAGTTGGAGAAAAATAAGGAGAAGGTGGTCTTGGAAGTTGGAGAAAAAATAAGGCACACATGCATGCTTCGTTATTGACCACGTCCTGCACGTCCAAAATAACTAATAATATGCTTGTTACGGTCGTGGCTGGTGCGTTACGTGCAGTTTCCATGAAACAGCGCGTTACGGTCGTGGCAAGGGCGTGACGGTCGTAACACTCTTCTGAAGCTCCTTACGGTCGTGGCAAGGGCGTGACGACCGTAATAGCAGCAATTATGGATTTTTTTGACAGTTTTATCTTTTCTCTTCTGGTCTTGGCCGCAATCTCGCACATTTCACGTCTCTTTCTAGTTTGAGCTGAGATATGTTGTACCTGCATAAAATAATACAAAACTTGGAATATTCGAGAGTTAATCGGGTCAATATGATATAAAGCGGTTTAATTTCATAGTAAATATATGATATGATTTCTCGTTATCAAATCCTCCCATACTTAAACCTTTGCTTGTCCTCAAGCAAATAGTCGTAAAAATCGGACAAGTGTTTGTCAGGCGCACATGCACGACATACCTTTTATTTTCGAGATAAAACACATGAAACCAATCATCAGTCGGCCGGTACTTGAGTAAAACGTCATTGATGTGCCAATGACACAATTTAGTCGCGTATTTCCACTTTAAAAAACCGCTTAATCGCTACGTCACATTTTGACCTCGATCTTCTCGTGCTTTTTCGCCCGGTTTCGTTCTGGCGCAATCACATTAAGCCCTTTGTCTTTGCACGCACGTAGTGGAGTAGCCGGTTAGTGACTTTGATCCTATTTTTGTCGCGGGGTCTGGTACACGGATGTGGTTACCCTGGATTTTTCCAAATTGGAGGTTGCGGGGGATCGAGCCGTAGCACGCCCTACCAAGTTCAGAACCAGATACCTCTGAACCAACCAACAATGGACTTCTTCTCTTATACTTATGTCTCGTATGCGATCTTTGTCTTTTGGCACAAGATTTTCTTTGTTTAGCATCAAGATGAGAAGCGTGTTTCATTGATTAGGCATCAAACACTTATATTCATCGGCTCCCCACGTGGTTTGTGTCCAGACGGTGCTGACTGCTAGTATAAACTACTAGGGGTTACTTCAGAACTTAAAAATCGAGGTGTCCATATAGTGTTTTGTTTAGACGGGTTGCATAAGTAGGATGTTAGCCGTTTCATAGTCGTATTGATTTTTTTTACTCGTTCTCGTCTTCCTAACTAGGTTTCCGCTTTAAGGTATGTATGTCGAGCTATGCGAGCAAAAAAAAATTTTTTTTTTTTGGTATGGCTTAAAATACGGGGAAAACTTGAAAAACTTGAAGATATCATAGAGTTACCATAAATTTACTACAACATGAAGAAAATATAACGTCTCTCCCACACTATATCAGACATTGTCTCAATGTCATGATATATGGCAAGAAGGATTACAAAAAGAAAAACTGACGGAAAGGTAAATGAATGGAATACAGAAACAAAAACAAAAGAAAACTACGGGTGGCCTCTGCCTCTGCTTCGGGTGCGGGAGCGTCGGGTAGGTGTGGCATTGAGGTGATCGTAGGAGTTAGCACGGTTGTTGGTTAGGCTATGCCATAGATTAAAGGATTCCTCATGGAAGGTGTCAGGTACACGGAGGTGAGCGCCTTCATCAGTACAGAAGTCGAGTAATCTACTGAATGCATTTTGAGAGAAGTCGTATTCGGTTCCGAAAATGTGAAACCGTACCGCACCAGTGAGTTGATTTGTTGGACCATTGAGGGTGATGTAGCAGAAGGAACTGAGAAACTCGAGAGTGAGATTCTCGTACGTGGGTTTGGGCTGGCTACAGAGGGTCCAAAGGTTGACATTCTGTAGGAGTTGTTGGACACTTTGAAATAATCCGAGGTCCCTGAGGCAGTCAATGTCGACATACCTAGTGGGATGGAGGCCGCAGCGTTGGAACTTCAAGAACTTTGTGCGCTGGGTTTCGCCTTGTTCACCATCGCGTAAGTAAATGCCAGGGATTTGTTGGTTTATGTTTGCCATATTTGAATGCTAAAGTGTTAGAGATAGTGAGTTTGGGTTGTGGGATGGAATGTGTGAGGGATTGGTTTATGGGATGTATATATGGTGGAGGAAGGTAATGGGAAGATGGAAATTTAATGGAGAATAATGGTGAGTTAATTGGTGTGAGTGGGGATTGATGGAGGTAGTGGGACGGTTTTGAAGTAGTGGAGGAAGAGGGAAAGGTTGCAGAAGAAGAGCTTCTGTCTGCTATAGGGGTTACTGATATAACCCGTGTTACAGTCGTAACATAGGCATGACGATTGTAACGCGCTAAAAGACGTGTGGCGATCGTAAGGGTGTTGTGACGGTCGTAACAGCTACAAAATGTTCAATTTTAAGCAGACAGTTCTGTATGAATTCTGTAACGTTCTATCTCTACATAGAGGCATTTCTATAGCAATATATATATATTCAATGGTATACCAACAAATGCACGCATATATATATTCCAAAATATAACAACATCCATCGATAAGAGTAAAGCCCGCAATTTATGGAAAGCATTATAATTTGTGCGAAGGAAACTAGCAAATGAGTATTAAATGACTGAAATTGTGATTTCGCAAATTTGCTTGTTCAACACCAGAAACTCAAAAACTACATAAAGATAAATTTGTTCTAAATTTAAAACGAAACTGAAAGTGTGCAAAAATGGGAAACTTCCTAGAAACAAAACGAAATGAAATATAAAACTGGAGCTGCCATTTGTGAATTCATCCAAGCTTTGCTTTTATGTCTTCGAGTGAATTATGAATGTGATAAAATTGCTCCACGGTTATATCAGTTAATCATAATAAAGTGTCAAACCGATGTTTCTTTTTGATAATTCCTCGAATTTTCTCTTTTGGTTTATACCCCTAAAGGTGGTTTCTAAGAAATTATGTGGCTTTGGTTCCATGGTTATTGTTAGGGAAACTAGTCAGAAGAGAAGGTAGAAGAGAAACAAAAACTTTTCAGAAATCTTGTGGCAATTAAAATTATTTTGAAATCAGCAGCTGTTTTATAGGAATTAGAACAAAGGAAATAAAATTTAAATGGGAATAAATGCAAAAACGAAATGTATAATAAATAAATAAATAAATAAAAACAAATAACAATTAACAAATAAGTGGGTTGCCTCCCACTTAGCGTTGTGTTTAACGTCAAAAGCCTGACAGCTCAGGAGTGCAAGCACTCATGGTGGTTCTCTCGAGAATGACTCCTCGGTTGAAACTTTTAGTAATCATCGTTTTCCATGGCCACTTATCAAGCCATCTCACATATCCCTCACCTTTTCTTTTCTTTCTTCTGTGGGGTGGTTCATTCTTCTGAACTTGTGGTGGTGGTTCTGGATCTATCCTAAGTATCAACTTTTCAAGTTTGGGGTTAGTGATTTCATCCACCACCTCAAAGGTTAACCTTGCCTTCTTAACAGTAATTATATCCCTAGTTTCACGGTCCTCTAATTTTCTCTTTTTATGCGAGACTTCCAACAAGGGTGGATTAGTGTGGATATTTTCCAATACCTCCACATATGTCTTAGATTGGGAGTCTATCTGAGCTTCTATAAAACTTTTTGAGAAAGGAATCAGTGGGGTATATGGATGAGGAACAACAATAGGTTATTCCTTCTCTACCTCTTCTACGACCTCCCTTTTAGATGGTGTTGGAGGATTTTTCTCAATCTTTACTCTTTTCTCGTCTGAACTCTCCTCATCCACATCATCACTTTCCTCAACCTCATTATCGCTCTCCTTAGGATTTTCAACTTGTTTTTCACTAATGGTTGTTACAACATCCAATTTTTCCTCAGGGAAGGGTCCTAGAGGGTTTTGTTCAAGCTGGGAGATTTGGGTCTCTAAGGCTATGTTGTGGGTCGCGAGCGAGTCAACCGCAGTGGTCAGTTGCCTAAGGTTTTCACTGTTTTGAAGACTTTGTTTTCTAAAATCTTCGTTCTGGACAGTTTGTGTCTCTACAAAGTGCTCCATCAGAGATTCTAACCTAGAGTGAGTTAGCGTCGCATCGGAATCCTCCATTGATGTTTCAAAGTTGAAATCATGCGATTCTTCTGATTCTTCAAATTGAGTTAGAGTCGCATTTTGCGTTTCCGTAAAGCGCTTTGTCATCATTGATATTTCATTAAAATTTCCCATTAATATTTTGAGGTCGGATTTATAGGATACTTGCGTCTCCTCGAAATATTGGGTGTAGTGATTGTAGGGGAAATTTGGTTGAGGATAAGTTTGGTTGGAATTATAATATTCTTGCGATTCCTCAAAACATTGGGATTGGTGGTTGGAAAGGTAATTCGGTGAGAATGAGTCTGTGATGCATTGAAATTCTGCAATAGTATTTCGAGGTCGGATTTATAGGATCCTTGCGTCTCCTCGAAATACTCAGAGTGGGGGTTGTAGAAAAAATTTGGGTGATACATAGTAATTGGGACAAGATTCGTAGATGCAAAGACTCGTTTCGAGAACGAGTGTTTGGCATACAACAGAGGGAAATATAAAAAGTTACCTTAGTCTAGACAGCGTTGTTTTCAGAATACACTAGTGACTAAACTAAAGTCCCCGGCAACGGCGCCAAAAACTTGATGTGTCTGCGATCGACCTAATGTCTAACGGTATCTTAACTGCAAGTGCACAGTCTATCGCGGTAGTAATAAAAGGATGTCGAACCCACAGGGACTTCGTAATCACTCTAGTGTTAAGAACAGGGTTGTTTAGCTAAGGCGGAAATTGTCACGTTTGGTTTTTTAGAAGTTTAAAACAAAAGGGAAACTAAATTGATTAAGGGAATTAATATTAAAGCGGTCGGAGCGTAATGATTTGAACCTATGCGAATTAAGTTGTACCTAAGCATATAAAAATATTTAACTTAATTGTTCTGTAGTACTTATCAGTTTAAAAACCCTCGATTCACACTTGTTGTACCCCAAAATTTGCCCTCGCATTTTTCCACAAGCAATCTCAGCTTCAGGCCTTCCCTGATTTTTCAAACTGGCTCAAGAATCGGACGAACAGACTTTTCTTGTCAGTCAAGCGAAATTAGGGTTTTTACTGATTTTCATGGCTCTAGAACAGGTCGCACAGTTGGCTTAGGGTTTTGGTTGATTCTGGCGCATTTCTGATCAGGCGAATGTTATTTGGCATTTAATCAAGAATTAAGGTTTCATGGGCATATTCTCATCAAAATTAAAATTCCACAGCGCTTTGCAAGTTATTCCGAGATTCGGATTGAATTAGCGTTGTTTTGATTTAATCAGTAAAAGAGACAGTGGTTTGAATTCAGGTTGTTTTGTTTGGGCCAGTCAAAAGAAATATGCAGTATTGGATTCATAGTGTTTATGACAAATCAGTGAAGAGGGAATGCGCTTGATCAGTTTATTTTGGTTGACTGCTGCTTTGCTTTGGATATTGGAAGAGACAGGTTTAATTGATCAATATTGTTTTATTTAAGTTATTTATTATTCTAAATTGAATGATTGAAATTTATTTTTCAATTGTTTTAATTCAAAGAATTTTAAATAAATAAATAAACAATAAAGAAAGAAAATTAGAATTAATTGGGTAATAAAGATTTTATTGATATTTGAATTATTTGTACAAATGTTGTTTATAATTTAAATTACAAACAATAGTTTACATTAATTTAAATATTAAATAAAATAAAAATTATCCTATTTATTTCTAATTCTTCATTCTTCACTCCGTTCCGGTGCTCCATTATTCATCTGCAAAAAGAAAAAAGAAAAGTCAAAAGCGGTTGAATTAATTAAAAGCAGATAAAATTTGCAATCATCATTAAGGGCCACTGACTGGGATCAGTTGACCCTCTCTGCAAATCACGGGATTTCTCCCGGTTCACAAAGAGGGAAGAATTTTATTCATGAATGCAAAAAATGTCAAAATGCATAAAGTGCCTAACTGCACAAACTCAATCTCAAATTTCAAATTCAAACCAAACTGAAAAATCCAAGTTACCACTTTCCATCAAAAGCCAAAGGTACAAACTTACTGTCAAGAATACAAAGCTACCAAAACTATCAATAAAGAAGTTTTGAAAAGATGTCAAAAGTACCAAAGCTGTCAAAAAGAGATAAAGATGCAGAGAAATTGTATGCAAGCAAGCTAACTCAAATCATCATTTCCCACCAATAGCCCTTTCAGAAAATATAGTACAAGAAAGAATCATATAATAATATCCAATTGTACTACAGAGAGAGAAAAAAAGAGAGATAGAAGCAGGTTTTTCAGGCTTAGACAGTAAGGCAAAAGCTAAAAGAAGCATTAAGTCAGCATTACTCAAAATTGGGCAGAAGTACACAGCAGAGTCAATTACCAAAACAGAAAAGTGCCAAAAAAACTTTGTAAAACTACCCAGCAACTTGGATCAAGAAAAATACCAAGGTTTGAACAAGTATTAGGCGCCAAAGACCAAGAGAAGAAACGACAAAAAACAAAAGAAATATACTGAGCTTAAAAGAAAACCAGCATACTGGCCTGAGAGGAGAAGAAACAAAAACCTGTGAAACCTCCAAACCCACCATACTGTCAAACATAAACCAGCATAGGCCAAACAGAACCAACTAAAAAACCTGATAAACCAGATCCTGGCCTGAAGCACAACAATATCAACAATTAACCAAAGCTAGCATCAACCTGCATTTTTCTAAAACCAATCCAGAAACCTCCTAAAGCCAGCATATGCCAAACCTGCATCAAATCCCTGTCAAACAATAAGCAAACCGGCAATAACCTAAAAAACTCCAACCACCATAAAAAGACCCTGCTGAAGCCAAAGCTGCCTAGACCCATAACCCGTCTAAAAACTCATGACCTGCATCAGTAAACACCAGCACAAAACCATTCCAACCAGCTTATACCAACATACCACATACTAAAGCCAGTTTTGTGAAGCTCATAAACTAGAAAAAGTCCTAAACACCACCTACTGTCAAAACCTCATAGCCTGTACAAAAACCATAACCAATATAACCCCTCAAGTATATCCAAACATAACCTCTCAAGCATATCCAAGCATTGAAACCAACTCCTAGGCCTCAGATATGATCATCACTGGCCATTAACAAGCAGACAGAAACATCAAAGAAGATACATAGGCAACAATCCAAGGCAACAAATCAAGAGGCAACAGGTACAACCCCTCAGAATTTTGAATTCATCATTGGGAGGAAAATAGGCAGCAAAACCTAAAGCAAGCATCATATTCCAATCAACACAAAGGGACAGAAGTAGAAGAGGTAAAGAAGCGAATCGTTTCAAGAGGGTTTTTCAGTGCAACTCATCATTAAAACCAATAAACAAAGAAATATACAAAGATACCAGGATCTCAAAGCCAGCTAGCGCGAACATCAGCGCCCTCCGCTCGTCAAGCCTCCTGAGCACTTCCATTTTCCTTCTCCCCTCCGTCAAGGTAGTTTTTTGTTCTCTCTTTTCCTTTCGTACTTCACATAAGACAAACCGAATGCATTAGTCAATAGAATACAGAATCAGATTCAATAAATCAAAGGATGTTAACATGCAAAACAAAAATCTAAAATGTGTAATAAGTTCAAAGCATGCTGTTACCTTGCTTCACCGCTGCCTGAGTTAACGTGGGGGGAGAAGGAGGTAGTGCTGATGGCTGAGGCAGAGAGGATCAGAAACGATGAGGACGAACGGAGGCGATGAACGAACATACGAACGCGGCGCCGTTCAAACCCTAACGCGTCTCACTGAACAAACAAATCCCTAACCCTAAAAATTTGTCTCAAGTTCAACATGGGCCTCGCCCCATTCTGCTCACCAAGCCCATTTATTTCCTAACAACACAAATTAGCATATTTTACAATTAACCAATTTTTTTTATATAATACTAACTTCATTTCATTTCCTTCTTTACACTAATAAAAAACCCTTTTGTATACTAATGTAGTTAAATAATACAATAATATATCAATATATTAATATAAAAAATTAGAATGTTAAACTTTCTTTATTATTAAAATACTTTTTACAAACAAATACTTTTTTCTTTCTTCTAATTTAATCCATGATTTTTATTAAAAAATATATCTTTGTACATAAATTTTTAATATAATTGGTACATATCATACATTTTTTTTATCATATAACTAAAATTGAAAACATTTTTTATTAAAATATATTTGTACATGAAATAATAAAATACCTTTTTTTATCATATAACAAAAATTGAAAACATTTTAATTAAAATATATTTTTTGTACATAATAATAAAAATACATTTTTTTTCTAATATTAAAATTCATAAACATTTGATTAAAATACTTTTTTTGTATATGATAAACCATGATACATTTTATACATAATTTAATTAAAAATAAGAACATTCGATTAAAACAGTTTCTTTTCTGTACATATTAAAAAAATACAAAATACAAGACTAAGTAAACATTTATTTAGGTCAAATACCTAATACACATTTAAATTCACATCTCAAAACCTGTAAATAATTACACACAATACATATGCATCTCACACTTACACTTACACAATACATTCATATTGCCCCTATACATTTGTTTATCTTATATTCGTATATTCAATATTTACATTTTGATCGCAAATTCGATTTGGTTGTAACTTATTGGATACTATAAGTCTCATCCCCTTTTGTACATTTATACCCCCACTCCCGGACACTATTTTGTAATAGCGTAGATTTTACATTTTCGCAATTTACAGTTTTTTCCAATTATACCATGGTTAGACCTAGGGTTTGCATGTACATAAAATCAAACGCTAGATAACCTAATACAAGACAAATACATGTAATCAATACACAATCACACTTGCACCCCCTAGGGTAATCTCACATGTTGCCTTCCAAAATGGGCCATGCTTGCACGTCGAGTATCTTTGGCAAAACAAAATCGAATGATCATAAGTCTCAAAGTGTTGCCTAAACGGAATGATCATAGTCCCTTCAAAACAAATTGCCAAAGACACTTGGCACCATTGCATTCATGGTTCATACGATGACCCGCGCCCGTCCCGAATAAACTTCCTAAACGCAAAATTGTCCACCAAATTCAATGGTGGAACAAAATTGTTAAAAGGGGTTAAAACATAACAAAAAACCTTTTGAGTACAATAGGGTAGACTAAACTCTTAGTTACTTGAGATCAATTTGCAAAAACACTTGCCTTCTTTTCAAAAACCACAATCCACAACACTTTCAAAACAAATTCTCAAAACATTTTGAAACATCTTTTCGAAAAGATACACGCCTTTGTAAAACATTCGAGTAAAGAATTGTTACAAGGTTGGCCTAAGACAAGGCATCTTCTTCCAAGACATTTTCAAAAGCACTCACACACACACCATTTTTCAAGCAATCAAAAATCAAGGCAAGGGATCTAAAAAACCAAGTAACTAAGAGCCCATGGATAACCATGGATGAAAAGGGTGCTAATACCTTCCCTTTTCATAATCTACCCCCCGGACCCACGAAATATCTCAAAAGGTTTTTGCTGTGCTTTTTTTAACCTTTCCTTTAGGATAAAATAAAAGGTCGGTGGCGACTCTTGCTCAACCGCACAAGTGCGAATACGAACGCAAAACACTAGTCAGTTCTCCCACCGTATCACAACACTCTCGTGGTCTTACCTCGGATCATACTCCTAAAGCCAAATGTCTGCTCTCGCTAGTCCATAAGTGTTTAGAAAGCATCTTTTTGAAAACTAAATAAGTCTAATTCGTTTTAAAGCGCTCTTGCTGTATTTAAATCGAATGCCTAACTTTAGTTATCCGGTTAAAACCTCACACTCTCGTGGTCTTGAATTCTCCCTATTTCACTTTCTTTACTCTCGTAATAAAAAGCTTAATTTTTAATTATAAAAAGTCACGGCCAGAAATTAAGTTGATTAAGGTTTTAGCTTAGAAAAAACATTAATTTATTCGGTTATTTCATCACACCCCGACTACGGGTATTTAGCTACTCATAATATTCGGAATAAAAAAACAAGAAATAAATTCAGAAAACAATAACGCATGCATAATAAATAAATAATAGAAATATAACATAAATAAAATTTGCAATTATATCAAATACAATAAAAATCAAATACAATAAAAACCTGAAAAGCAATAAAATCTGAGATCCTTCTTCCACAAGCCGGCAAGATTGGAACGTCGGAATGAAAACTTAAATGGACGAAATTCGGAAATAAAGTCGAGAATAAAAATCGGCAGAGCTTCCGCAAGGTTTTTGTGAACTAAACTCTCCCCTCTCCCTTCTTCTTTGAAGTCCAAGCTATTTATAGAGAATGAATACAGTTGGAATTATATTTCACGTTGCTCGATTCTTGGTTTGCTGAGAAAAATAAGGAGAAGGTGGTCTTGGAAGTTAGAGAAAAATAAGGAGAAGGTGGTCTTGGAAGTTGGAGAAAAATAAGGAGAAGGTGGTCTTGGAAGTTGGAGAAAAAATAAGGCACACATGCATGCTTCGTTATTGACCACGACCTGCACGTTCAAAACAACTAATAATATGCTTGTTACGGTCGTGGCTGGTGCGTTACGTGCAGTTTCCATGAAACGGCGCGTTACGGTCGTAACACTCTTCTGAAGCTCCTTACGGTCGTGGCAAGGGTGTGACGACCGTAATAGCAGCAATTATGGATTTTTTTGACAGTTTTATCTTTTCTCTTCTGGTCTTGGCCGCAATCTCGTACATTTCACGTCTCTTTCTAGTTTGAGCTGAGATATGTTGTACCTGCATAAAATCATACAAAACTTGGAATATTCGAGAGTTAATCGGGTCAATATGATATAAAGCGGTTTAATTTCATAGTAAATATATGATATGATTTCTCGTTATCATCTTTGCATACAAAACCCTAATTTACTATCATGGTATATGAAAGCAATAAAATGCGTAAAGTAAATCTAGACTATTACACAATATTATGGGAGGGGGGGGGGGGGGGGGGGTACAAGTTTGAATAGGGGGATATTGCTCAAAAATAAACCCTAAAACTATTACAACCAAATTTAATTATACAACAATAAATAAATAAACAAGTATTTAAATATGCAATAAATTGTAAATATGCAAAATGTTTTTGTATTTTGTTTTATGCATGAGAAAATAAATTTATTTATGTCCTAAAAATAAGAAAATAAAAATGATTATTTTTGAAAGGGTGAAAACCCTAATTTTTGGTTTAAAAGAAAATATATATTCTATTGTTATTTATTTCATTTATGTACAAGAAAATAAATAAAAATATATACAAAAATGTTTTAAAAAAATAAAATATGTATGGAAATATTATTTTAAGTGTATAAATAATAAAAATAAAAATATATAATATTTTATATTATTTTCAAGTTTTAGTTAAGAAAATAACTTATATTTAACCTAATAAACTATTTATTATGCAAAAAATAAAAAAGCAAAAATTAAGAAAATATTTTTTTGTGATTTTAAATGTTCAGAAAATATAAATGAAATAGAAAAAATATACAAAATAAAGAAAATGGGCCAAGGGGGTGCAGAAAGTAAACAGGGGGTGTCAAAAGAAACAGGCCCAAGCGCCTTGGCCCAGAACACACTCCGTCCCTAACCTCCTGCCTTCGTCCCAAAACGCGCGCTTCCTGTATTCAAATCATGTTCTCTCTATTGCTTGCATGAAATCAAAAATTTACAACATGAAACTTATAGCATTTGATCACATGATTTCAATGATATAAAAAACTTGATCTAACTCTAAGAAACCAGGGAGAATTTCAGTGGCCCTAAATTCTAACCTAGTTTTTTCAGCAACTTCAACTATCAAATACTCCTAGCTCAGTTAATATAAATGAAATATACGCATATGTATAGCTTAAGCACATTAAAGACTACATTTTTGCTTCACAAACCTAAGCCTAATGATGCCTAAATAAGGAGTTAGAATCTTGACAAATACCTGTTTCAGTTAAGTTTGGCTATGGCAATGTAGCAACTTTGAGTGAGGCCTGAGGTACTTGTGAGCTTGCTTGAAGTTGCCTCAACCTTTCCCAATGCTCAGCTTGCCTTGAACTTGCCTGAATGTCCTTGTAGAACTCAACCTGCAAAGCTTCAAAATGAAAATGGTGAAGTGTGAAAATGAGGTTACAATTGCTGGACAGGTGTTTGGATAGTTCAGGTGTGTTGTATGGAATGGGTCTGAAGTGGTTCAAGACAAAACGCATGAGCCAATTTGGTTTTAGAAGTGGTTCTGCAGATATGGCCCTGTTTTGACAAGAACTTGTGATTTTGTGCTTTAGAGTGTTTGGGAGCTTGGAAAATCGTATTTCTTGCTTGGTACAATATGCTGAGGTTGTTTGAAATGATCTCAAGACTTGGTTTTATCAAATACAAGAGTTGTGGACTTTTTACAAGCTTTCTTGTTTTTGAAGAAAAGGTGAGTTGACAAAGCTCAAAGCCTGTACAGGCTAGCTCAAGGCCTGCTGAGAGTTGGTAAGCCTTTTCTGATGTTTACGGATCTTGTTTGCACAAAGAGATCAGGTTCAATGCTCAAGATAAACAAAATTGCATAAAGTGTGCTTTATCAAAGTAGCAATGTAACCTTTTTGCCATTTTTGGATTAAACCCTTGTACAAAGCTTCAAAGTCCAAAACAATGCTATTAACCATTGTATTTGCATTCAATTTTGGAGTGTAAAAAGGATTAGAACCTGTAATTCAAGTACAAGCATGATTCAAACTGATTTGCAAGTTGTAGCATGGTGCAAAGTGCCTTGGACAAAAGTGAGAATTTGCCATTTTCATTCCTTCGATTCTCCCTAACCACAAATGATGTTGGAGAGTTCTTGGACATTTTGGAAAGCTTGTAACATGCTCTACAATACATCTTTGAAATGCATTTTGATATTCCACTTGGAACTATGTGAAAAGTTGCCATGAAGTTAGGTCAAAAATCTGCCTAAACTAGGGCAAAATTTTACTAAGTTAAAAAGTTTTTGGACCCCTATTCACAAAATCATAACTTGAGATCCAAGCATCTTTTGGGAAAAATTTCTGAATAAAAGTTGTATATTTTGTGGAGGACTACAACTTTAATGTTGGAGGTTTTGTTTGAATACAATTTCATCATGGAGAAAAAGTTGGGAAAAGTTGGGGAAAAATAAGAAATTTTCATAACTTAGAAAATTTCTAAGTTATAAAAATTTTCAATCCTAAACCCTAATTTCCAAAATTAGGTTTCTTGGTGAACAAGTTTCATGTTTTGACACATCTTGATGAAAAATGACCCTTGGCACTTGATTTTGACCAAAAAGTCAAAGTTTGACTTTTCAGTGTACAATTGATTTTTGATCAGTTGACTGGAAAATTCATCTGACAATCCAATGCATTTGAGATCTTTTGAACCTTGTGATTAGGTTAAGATGATGCCATTGAGTCCTTGAAACCATGCTTGAACCCAATTTTCCATTGGCTAGGTTAAAAATCAGAAATTGCCCTTCTACAGTCAAAACCCTAAAAATGACCATTTTGCCCTTTTGATGATCTGATCAAATTTCTTGAGGAGTTGTGGTCCAAACTTGATCAAATGGTTCATATCAGTCTATAATGTTGATGTAGATCAAAATTTATGAGGTTTGACTGTAAATTGGCCATGGTTAACTTTTTCCCCAATACAACTGATTTTTTGGTCAACTGTCCAATTGACTGGGCAAAATTTTGATTTAAGGCTTGAAACTTGGTATGAGCAATCTTAGAGGTCCAACATAAAGTATGAAAGTCACATGAGGCATTGGAAGTCCAAAAATCTCTGTGCAAACTCAAACCCTAATTTCAGGTCAACAGTGCAAGGAGATGTCTTGAGCAGAGCAAACCCTAATCTGGTCTTGAGTCCAAGAAGTCTTGTGAGGAGAATCTTGATAAAATGAGAGGGAAAATTTTGGGGTACAACAGGTGTCATACTCCCTTTACTGCCAGACTCTGCTTCAATTGTACAAACAACATGGTAGAATACGAAGCATGCATCTTTGGTCTCAGAGCTGCCATAGACATGGGGATCAAATCCTTAAATGTATTCGGAGATTCAGCTTTGGTTATCAATCAGATCAAAAGGGAATGGGACACCAAACACCCAAACCTTATCCCTTATAAAGAACATGTTTTGACATTGCTACCACATTTTGAGAAGATTACCTTCGAGCATTTCCCGCAAGAAGAAAATCAGCTAGCAGACGCTCTAGCCACAATGTCATTTATGTTTAAACTTAATTGGGATAACGAGGCTCCCCAGATCACCATCGAACGAATGGAAGAACCAGCATATTATCACGATATTAATAATGAAGTAGTAGTGGACCAACCTTGGTTTCATGAAGTCAAGAAGTATCTCGAGGCTCAAGAATATCCAGAAGGAGCTTCAGTCAATAATAAGAAGTTTTTAAGGAGACTCTCTGCTAAATTCTTCCTTAGTAATGGTATCCTGTATAAACGCAATCATGACTCTGTGTTAATTCGGTGCGTAGATAAGGTTGAAGCTGAAAGGATCATAGCTGAATTGCATGAAGGCACTTTTGGCACCCATTCCAGTGGGCATACGATGGCAAAGAAAATCCTACGGGCAGGCTATTACTGGTCTACCATGGAAGCAGACTGCTATCAACACTCTCGAACCTTCCATAAGTGTCAGATTTATGCTGACAAGATGCACATACCTCTGGTTCCTCTGAATATCTTGACGGCTCCTTGGCCCTTTTCTATGTGGGGGATTGATATGATTGGGGAAATCAAGCCAATAGCTTCCAATGGACCCTGCTTCATCCTAGTGGCCATTGACTATTTTACAAAGTGGGTGGAGGCAGCTTCCTTCGCTTCCGTTACCAAGAATGTTGTTGCCCGTTTCATCAAGCAAAGTCTCATTTGCCGATACGGTATCCCAGAAAGGATCATCACTGACAATGGTACAAATATCAACAACACTATGATCACCGCCTTGTGCGAGCAATTCAAGATCCAGTATCACAATTCTTCCCCTTACCGGCCAAAGATGAATGGTATTGTCGAAGCTGCAAATAAGAACATTAAAAGGATCACATCACCGGGGAAACACCCTATTCTTTGGTATACGGCATGGAAGTCGTCTTGCTTATTGAGGTTCAAATCCCCTCTCTAAGAATTATGAAGGATGCAGGGCTGAATGAAGAAGATTGGATTCAGACCCGACTTGATCAACTAAACCTGATTGATGAGAAGAGATTTACTGTTGTTTGCCATGGTCAAATGTATCAAAAACGGATGATCAAGGCTTTCAACAAAAAGGTCAGACGCCAAGTGTATCAAGTTGGCGATCTGGTAATCAAACGCATCATACTGTCGTAAGGTGATCCCAGGGGAAAATGGAGTCCTACATGCGAATGACCATTTATAATAAAAAACATATTCTCTGGTGGAGTAATGATCTTGACCACCATGAATGGCGACGACCTGCCGCACCCTGCGAACGCAGACATAGTCAAAAGATACTATGCATAAGAGACCCTCTAGGTTGACACACCTAGGAAAAACAAGGGCATCCCGGTGAACCAAAAGGTTCGGGCAAAAATTAGGGATAAAACAAAAAAATCTGTACACCCGGCAAGTTGAAAACTCGAAAGGGCGACTTGGGCAAAAAAGGGTTTCCTGGTGGACTGAAAACCCCAAAGGGTGATCCAGGCAAAAGTTAGGGAATTAAAGCGTATGACTATGTCCCGTTGGATCACCTTACGGACAACCTGACAAACTCAGAGGTTCTGATCAATTCAATCATCTTCGGACGAGGCAACAAATAGACAAGATGCTCAGAGATACAAAGGCTATAGCAAAATGGGAACCCCATGGGATTTTTACACATAGCTATCTTTTATTTGTATCAAAATTTTCATTTCTTACGACGGCGTTCTCCTACTAGAATGTTAGTCTCATTGTACAAAAATACTTACTCAAAGTCAATACAAAGATACCTCTTTGAAAGTGCAAAAACTATCTGTTTTCTTTACGCTTGTGTTTTGTTTACAAAAACGTCCAAAGATTCATTGTTGAACATATGCATTTGAACATAATTACTGTTTACAAATAAACAAAATAAAAGACAATTACTAATGGTTTTAAGAGGTAGGGAGATCTCTCTGAGCTATTTCCATAAATCCCCCACAGTTTGCGGTTTAAATTCCAGCGGAATAAAACTCCCGGTTATCACTCCCCAGTAGAAGTCACCAAATTTCTCAAGATTTTGCAAGAAGTACATGGAATTCCCTTTACAACAAATTTTATTTCTCTAAGCAGAAATTCATCAACATTTAGACTTCACAACATGAAGAATTATATCCTCAACAACAGTCATGGATTTATTTTCCCTAATCCAACAACAGTGTGGCAGATTAGCTCACATACGCATACATTGCATCCATATATCATAAATATTAATAACACGAATGCATTGCATTCATACAACATAAACATTGCATTTTAGCTAACATTTTACCCTTTTCAGGATAAGGTTAATAGCTACCATTAACAATATTCAAAGTTTTGAGATACGGTTCAGATACGCTCCAGATACGGATGCCATTCTGATACTTATTCAGATTCAACTCTTCAAATACAGTCCAGATACGCTCTAGACACGGATGCCATTTTGATACTCATTCAGAGTCAACTTTCAGATATAGTTCGGATACGCTCTAGATACGGACGTCATTCTGATACTCATTCAGATTCAACTTTCAAATACAGTTCGGATACGCTCCATACACTAATGCCATTCTGATAGTCATTCAGATTCAACTTTCAGATACAATTCAGATACGCTCCAAATACGGATGTCATTCTGATACTCATTCAGATTAAACTTTCAGATATAGTTCAGATACACTCCAGACACGGATGCCATTCTGATACTCATTCATATTCAACTTTCAGATACAGTTCAGATACGCTCCATACACGGATGCCATCCTGATACTCAGTCAAAATCAGCTCCCAGATACAGTTTGAATACGCTCCAGACACGGACGCCATTCTGATAATCATTCTTACAGCTTACAAATTACAAAACCAATAATCACTTTTGGATGGTGTTGTAACCCAAAATTTTCCCTCTCATTTTATCAACATTTCTCATCACAAGGCTCTTTGAACTCAAGACCAAGTTAGGGTTTGCACTGCTCAAGACATCTCCTTGCACTGATGACCTAAATTAGGGTTTGAGTTTGCACAGGGATTTTTGGACCTTCAATGCTCAAAATGACTTTCATACTTCATATTGGACTCATAAGTTTGTCCATACCAAGTTTCAAGCCTTGAATCAAATCTTTGCCCAGTCAATTGAACACTTAACCTAGAAATCAATTGTATTGGGGAAAAAGTCAATTGTGGCCAATTTACAGTCAAACCTCATGAATTTTGACCCACATCAACATTATGAACTCATATGAACCATTTGATAAAGTTTGGACCACAACTCCACAAGAAATTTGATCAAATCACTAAAAGGGCAAAATGGTCATTTTTAGGGTTTTGACTGTACAAAGGCAATTTCTGACTTTTTGACCTAACCAATGGCAAATTAAGCTCAACCATGGACTCAAGGACTCAATGGAATCATCTTGACCTATTCAACAAGTTCAAAAGATCTCAATTGCATTGGATTGACAGATGAATTTTTCAGTCAACTGATCAAAATTTGACTGTACACTGAAAAGTCAAACTTTGACTTTTTGGTCAAAACCAAGTGCCAAGGGTCATTTTCCATCAAGATGTGTCAAAATATGAAACTTATTCATCAAGAAACCCAAAATTGCAAATTAGGGTTTAAAATGGAAAATTTTCATAACTTAGAAATTTTCTAAGTTATGAAAATTTCTTATTTTTTCTTAACTTTGCCTAACATTTTCACCATGATGCAAATGGATTCAAACAAAACCTCCAACATGAAAGTTGTAGTCCTCCACAAAGTATACAAATTTGATTCACAAAGTATTCTCAAAAGAAGCCTGAGTCTCAAGTTATGAGTTTCGGAACAAGGGTCCCTAAAACTTTTAACTTAGTGAATTTTTACCCTAAGTTAGGCAGGATTTTGACCTATCTTCTTGGCCATTTTACACATAGTTCCACTTGGAATATCAAGTTTCATTTCAAATATGGATTATAGAGCATGTTTCAAGATTTCCAAATTGTCCAATAACTCCTTAAACACATTTGTGGTTAGGGAGAATCAACGGCTTGAAGTTGGCAAAAACTCATTTTTCATCCATGGCATATTCATGTTCATACAAGTTGCAATTTCAAGTCAGCATGTCTTACACTAGTTTACAGGCCTCTAAACCACTTCACAATCCATAATTAAATGCAAATCCATCAGTCTAGGCTTTTGTTTTGGTCATTTGGACATTGTACACAAAATTAAGCCCTAAGTAGAAAAAGGCAAATTTCCATTTTTGCTTAAATCTTGCTTTATGTCAAAACTGATTTCTTGAGCATTGATCCAAATCTTTTTGCAGCTAATAAAATCCACAAGTTGGAGGGACCAAGGGCAAGAGATGCAAGTATAAGGATAGCCTGTACAGGCATGTTCCAATCACTTCCACATTCTTACTTCAAAAACAAGAAACTTGTCCAAAACCTTAGAACTTGAACACCAGCCAAAACAAGCTTATGCAAACAGTTTGAACATCTTTCTCATACCCCTTTGAGCCAGAAACACGATTGCTTGAGCCTCTAAACATCCCATATCCAGAAATCACATTCCCTTGGCAAAATAGGGCAAAACCTGCAACTTGAGTTCCATAGCTCATTTGGCTCGTGCGTTTTGCCCCAATTTGCTTCAAACACCTTCCATTCAACTCATCCAAGCTATTCCAAACCTCAAACACCAACTGTAATTCCATTTACAGTGTTTTCCATTTTCATTTTGAGCTTGTGCAAGTTGAGTTCTATAGGTTGATTCAAGGACATTCAAGGCAAGCAGGCTATTGGAGAAGGTCAAGTGAAGTCTAAGAAAGCTCCCAGACATCTCAAGCCTTGTTGAAAAGCACTACATTGCCCTACACGAAGTCAGCTGAAACAAGTTTTTGTCCACTTCCTATCTCTTTATTTAGGAACATTTAGCTTTAGGTTTGTGAATAAAAAATGTAGTATTCATTGCCATGAAGTTGTACATATGCTCAGTTTTCATTTATATTAAGCATGCTAAGAGAATTTCATCCATGAACATACTAAAAGAACTAGGTCAGATTTTAGGGCCTGAGAAATTCTCTCTGGTCTTTGAGAGTTAAGACAAGTTATTTATATGATTGGAATCGTCTTGAAATTCTCTACAAGTTTGATGTTATGTGTTTTTGCAATAGAGCTCGTATACAGGATCTGGTAGTTTGTACAGGGAACGCGCGCGTTTTTCAAAAGCCAGAGGTTGAAGATGAAGTTTTGGGTTGGGCTTGGCCTGGCTGCTTTTGACACCCCTCTTCTTCTTTTTGCATCCCCTGGCCCAATTTCTTGTGTTTTTATATTTTTGCATTTTTGTTTTCATTTCTGATTTTGTTTATTTATTTCCAAATATAAAAAAATGCTCAAAAATATTTTCATATTTTTTTATATTTATTTTGCATTTTATTTTTATTTTTCTAGCGTAAAAAACAATTTAAATACTTTTATCTTATTTATTAAAACTTGAAAATAATATGTAAATCATAATTTTATTTTTTATTTCTTATTTTTATTCACACTGAAAATATTATTATAAATATAATTTATTTTTGTACATATTTTATTTTTATATTGTACATATTTAATATGATTAATATACTTTAGAATACTTTAGAATAAAAAAATACAAAATATTTCATTTTTACTTTTATTATTATTTATACTAAAAAAAAATACTTTTTCTAAGAATATTTTATTTTGTATATATTAATATATTTTATTGTATATAAATAATATAACATATTTATTTTCTTAAAGAAATTAGGGTTTTACCCTTAAACAAATAAAAGTAATCTTTTTATTTATTTCTTTATTTTTTACATTAAATACTTTTACATACCTAAACAAACAAAAACTTTTTTGCATAATTCATATTATTTGATATATTTATTTATTTTGTTTATTTAAATATTCTCCATTTAATATTTATGCCTTGGAATTCAATTTGGATGTAATAGTAAATTAGGGTTTATATTTCTTGTCAAATACCCCCATTCAAAAATTGTACCCCCATCCCCATAATCATGTTGTAATAGCTTAGACTTTTAATTCTCGCACTTTACGCTTTCAATTATGCCATGATTAGAGAATTAGGGTTTGTATGCAAAAAAATCAAAATCAACAAGTAGCTTGACCTAATCAAAGACAAAAATGCACGAAATCAAGCACAATGCACACTTGCACCCCTAGGGTTATAATCCACTTGTTGCCTTAAAAATGGGCCATGTTATACATGTTGGGTACTTTGGCAAAACAAAAACAAAACAAAAGATCATAGTCTCTCGACGACGCTATCTTGGTTGCCTAAACAAAAATGATCAAGTCCCTCAAAAATTTGCCAAAAATACCTAACACAATTGCTATCATGGTCTATACGATGACCCACGTCTGTACCGTTTAACATCCTAACACAAGGTTGTTCACCAAATACAATGGTGAAATGACACTGTCAAAAGGGTTAAAAAACATTAGGAAAGATCATTGAGTAAAATAGGGTAGATAACTTTTAGTTACTTGATCAAAAGCTTGCAAAAACATCCTTGCTATTTTCAAACACACTTCACAACACATTTTCAAAACATTTCCCAAATCAAACTTTCAAACATTGAAATCTTTTTTGAAATTCTGGCAGCAGATACTCAATGTCACAGTGAATGTTATGACCCCGTATCTGACGTTCTACAAGACAGTAATTCTAAAAGCAGTAAATAACACAGTCAATTGTTTACCCAGTTCAGTGTGAAACAACACCTACTCTGGGGGCTACCAAGCCAGAGAGGAAATCCACTATAAGAGATATTTATTCAGGAATAAACCTACCAGTTTATCTCCTTCACTTAAGACCTACCCAATGCAACTTCAATCTAAGTTCACCTTAAACCTGAGTTCCTACTCACTCCCCCTCAATCACAGCAGTGACATTAAACAATTGACTAATGAAATTATGAAGACACTCTTCAGAACATACACTTGATTATGCTTCACAACTTTTAATCAAGTAACACAAACACTCGTGCTTCAAAGCTTTGAGTGATACATAAACCTAACTTTACTTTGCTTCAAAGCTTTAATCAAGTGACACAAACACTAGTGCTTCAAAGCTTTGAGTGATACACAACCCTTACAATCAAATCCTACTCCAAGTCACTTATCACAATGATAATTGCTTGGATTACAGTAGTTAAAACTATACAGCCCCTTATTGATCTTCTGTCAAAAGTTATCTTCACCAACAGTCGTCCTGTTGAATATATAGGTTGTTGTTCTTCAGTTAGGGCTTCCACGAAAATAGCTAGGGTTAATTAACCTCAAGACTTGGTCACAGGACTTTATCAACCAGATTAGGGTTAAGCCAAGTTAACCTAAACTCCACATGAGACTTTGTACTGGACTGTGTAAACCAGTTTCCTGGAAAATCTCAGAATTAACAAAATTGTACAACTGTTAGATCAGTACAGGATGTCTTAACATTGGTTATGACAACAAGAATCTTGTTTACTGATTTCTGTATGACATCCTTTTTCTGCAGAATGTACCTAGTAACCCAGCATGTTATGACATCAGTCATGACATTCACACACCTGGTTTTACCAAAAAACATGCCAACAACCAAACACTTACAAACTCCCCCTTTGGCAAATTTTTTGCTAAAACCCCTAAACAATCAGAGATTAGAAAGCAGCAGAATTAATATGTCTGCAGAAAGAAATAATGTATACCAAGTCTAATTAACACAAAAACTTCTCCCCCTCTTTAGCCATAAATAGGCCAAAGATATATGCACTTTTAGGATATACAGTCATCCAAAAATAAAAACACAGATAAAAATTCTAAAAACACTTGCAGCAACAGGTACCAGCAGCAAGGTTGTCATCTACTTCAAGCACTGTCATCTTTAGAGGAGGCACTATCTTCAGCATTAAGCTGATCTTCAGCAGCATCCTCTTCCCTTCTTCGTCCTTCAGTCTCCTCGTGTTCTAGTCTAGCAATCAGGTCCTCAAGAGTCCTTTTCCTTGTATCCAACTCTTTGCAGGTTTCCTTCAGCACAGCTATAGCATCAGTTCTCTTGGACTAAGTTTTGACAGTAGATGTCTCAGCTGATGTCATGACAATGTCAGGAACATGAGTTCCCTGAAATAGCTTGTAGTGCAACCCAAGAGCAGGGGCTCTTTTGCATACATTATCTTTTTCAACTAGAATGTCAGGATACTGAGCAAGGACTATACCACATAAGAGGGAGGGAAAGGCAATAGGGCCTTTAACAGCATAGCTTCCAGCATGTTTTAAAGTTTGATCAAAGATATACTTGCCATAGTCAAATTTTGTCCTGCTTCCAACAGCATAAATGAATCTTCCCAGTCCTGTGGAGATGGTTGATTTATGGTTGGTGGGAACCCAGTTGGATGCACCAATTTTGTGCAGAATGGCAAATTTCATGCTCAGTTTGCTTGCATTCAACTTCCCTTTTAAGGGCCAGCTCTTGACTTGATTTGCAGTGATGGTTTGGCATACTTGGTTGTCAGTAACCTCTAGCTCAGGGTAAGCATCATCTGGTCTTCCTAGGAATTTGTTTATTTCAGAGGGAGAGAAATTTACCTTTCTTCCTCTCACATAGACACATTTAAAGTCAGCTGACCTTCCATCAGCACACCCATCAGATAAATTCACTATGAATTCTTTGACAAGAACTTCATAGCAGTTGGTAAACTTTACCACAGTATTTATTAGACCAGCAGTTTTGATTAGGTCCATGATCTCCTTACATTCCATGGCACCCTTGTTCAGTTCTCTTTCCAAGGCTATTCTTTTCAAACAAACATACTTCCACCTGTTTGCATTCTCAGGAAGGTGAAAGGAAATGTTGTCAGTGGGGACTTCAGGGACTTTAGACATTTTGCTTGATGGGAGTTTCCTTTTGAGAGGTATTTCTTCAGCATCAAATTCAAATTCTGATTCCTCATCAGAATCAGAGGGTTCAGGCTCTTTCCTTTTCTTAGCTATTGGTTGTCTTACAGGCTTTGAGAGACTACCGGCAGGTACTCGAGTTTTCACCTTCCCTTTTGACAATCCAGCCTTCACAGTTTCTACTTCAACATCAGCAGTCTTCTCTGTGGACATACATTTGGCAGCATCATGCTTTCCCTTTCTGTTCATCATTCTTCTAGCTATGCTAGGATTGATATTTACAATTAGGTCATTGTCAGAGTATTCTTCATCAACATCAATAATCGGGGTTTCAACAACCTTCTCAGAAGGGTTCTGGTGATCATCAAGATTTTCAGATGATTTCTTAATGTTGTCATCCGGTGTCTCAACATTCTGAGTGACATCTGGATTCATTTCAACATTTGGACTAGCAGCTTCTTGATTCAAAGGTACAGAAATGCCAGGTACCGAGTGATTCTCATTTAGAATCCTTGTAACAAGTCTAGCTATTGCTTGATGAACATAAGTTGAGCCTTCCCTATTTGATATTTATGAGGGAACAGAGGATGTTTGAGAGGGATTACCATATGTAGAAGCTTGAGACCTTCTTGCATGTCTTGTTCTCAGCTTTTTAACCTTAGAGGGGTCAGCTGCCAGTTCACGAAGAGGAGTTATCTCCAGAACATCAGAATCCATGCAGTTTGTGATTGCCCTAGGTTCTCGATCAGAGGATGCGGAAGAAGCAGTCGTCTTTGAAGAGGATGATGTCATGGATAGTTGAGACATGTTGAGCATCTTAGAAAACCAGTAATAGTGAGAGTAAAAACTTTGATTGAGAGAATGAAAATTGTTGCAGAGCCGAGAGAGGAAGGAGATAAATGAGTGTCTATTCAACTTCTTAACAATTGTGAAAGAAATAGGGAAACATATGATTAACCCAATCAAAATAGACTTAACAAAAAAATATCCTTCATCACTTGTTTTAAGCAAAATTAATTGCTACATTTCCTCATGTTGGCAAATACCCAACTTGCCCCTCAAATTTTCAAATTGATTTGCATCAAGTGCCTTGGTAAATATGTCAGCCAGTTGTAGTTCAGTGGCAACATGTTCCAGTTTAATCGTCTTCTCCTCTACAAGATCTCTGATGAAGTGATGTCTAATGTCAATGTGCTTGGTCCTGCTATGTTGAATAGGATTCTTGGAAATGTTGATAGTGCTCAGATTGTCACAGTACAATGTCATAACATCTTGTGTGACATTATACTCAGTAAGCATCTGTTTCATCCAGATCATTTGAGAACAGCTACTACCAGCTGCTATGTATTCAGCTTCAGCAGTAGATAGAGACACACAGTTCTGTTTCTTGCTGAACCAGGAAACAAGATTATTTCCTAAGAAGAAACATCCTCCAGAGGTGCTTTTTCTATCATCAGCACTTCCAGCCCAATCAGCATCACAGTAACCAGTCAGAGTTGGTTCACATCCATGAGAGTACAACAAGCCATAGTTGTGTGTTCCACTTACATACTTCAGAATTCTCTTCACTTGGTTGATATGACTTACTTTGGGTTCAGCCTGATATCTTGCACATACTCCAACTGCAAAAGCAATGTCAGGTCTGCTAGCTGTTAAGTATAGCAAACTTCCTATCATACTTCTGTATAAGCTTTGGTCCACCTTGACCCCACTTGAATCTTTAGACAGCTTTAAGTGAGTAGGTGCAGAAGTCCTTTTGTGACTGGCATTCTCCATCCCAAACTTCTTGAAAATGTTCTTTGCATACTTGCTTTGAGACAAGAAGATTGAGTCTTCCATCTGTGTGACTTGCAGTCCAAGAAAGTAGGTCAATTCTCCCATGAGGCTCATTTCAAATTCAGCTTGCATCTGGTCAGCAAAATGTTTAACCATTTTATCTGACATTCCCCCAAACACTATGTCATCAACATAGATTTTAGCTACCATTATCTTTCCTCCTTCATTTTTGACAAAAAGAGTTTTATCCAAGCCTCCTTTCCTGTATCCTTTGTCAGAGAGGAATTTTGTCAACCTGTCATACCATGCTCTAGGAGCTTGTTTCAAGCCATATAAAGCTTTCCTCAATTTGTAGACATGATCAGGGCAGTTTGGATCCACAAATCCTTTAGGCTGTTCCATATAAACTTCCTCATTTAAGTACCCATTTAGGAAGGCACTTTTTACATCCATCTGAAATAACTTGAACTTAAGGAGACAAGCAATACCTAATAGGAGTCTGATTGATTCCAGTCTGGCTACAGGAGCAAACGTCTCATCAAAATCAACCCCTTCAACTTGAGTGTATCCTTGAGCAACAAGTCTTGCCTTATTCCTGGTGACAACTCCTTCAGCATCTGATTTGTTCTTGTAGATCCATTTTGTTCCAATGATGTTTGTTCCTCCTGGTCTAGGAACCAACTCCCATACTTCATGTTGCTTGAATTGGTTCAATTCATCTTGCATTGCTCCAATCCAGTATTCATCAGTTAAAGCTTCCTTAACATTTATTAGTTCAATCTTAGATACAAAACAAGAGTTTGAGATGATTTCTCTAGATCTTGTAATGATTCCACTGTTAGGATCTCCTATGATGAGTTCCTTAGGATGATCTTTCTGAATTCTGATGGAGGGGTCTTTGTTAGCTTCCTTTGATTCAGATTCTGATGAAGTATTTTTAGGAATATCATCCTTTTGAGTTGAAGTTTCAAAGAATGTCTCAACATCATATGGGACATTTGTTTCCTCATGGTAATCATCCACTATGACATTTATAGATTCCATCATAACTTTGGTCCTGGAATTGAATACCCTATAAGCTTTGTTGTTGGTAGAGTATCCTAGGAATATTCCTTCAACACTTTTAGGGTCCATCTTTCTCCTTTATTCACGATTTGTCAGAATATAGCATTTGCTTCCAAATACATGAAAGTACTTCACTGTAGGCTTTCTTCCTTTCCAGAGTTCATAAATGGTGGATGATGTTCCCTTTCTCAAGGTGACCCTGTTATGGATATAACAGGCTGTATTCATAGCTTCAGCCCAAAAATGAATAGGAAGTGTTTTGACATGTATCATAGCTCTGGAAGATTCCTGTATGGTCCTGTTTTTCCTTTCTACAACTCCATTTTGCTGAGGAGTTATAGGTGAAGAGAATTCATGATTAATTCCTTCTGAGGAACAGAACTCATCAAACTTACTGTTTTCAAATTCCTTGCCATGATCACTTCTGATTCTGACAATGCACCCTTCTTTTTCTCTTTGAATTCTTTTGCACAGTTCTTTAAACACTTCAAATACATCAGATTTTTCCCTAATGAAGTTAATCCAGGTGAATCTGGAAAAATCATCCACAACAACATAGGCATATCTTTTTCCACCAAGACTTTCCACCTGCATTGGTCCCATCAGATCCATATGTAGGAGTTCTAGTACCTTAGAGGTGGTCAAATGTCTTGACTTTGGATGTGACATCCTAGTCTGCTTCCCAACCTGACATTCACCACAGACTCTCCCTTCATCAATTTGCAGTCTTGGAATCCCTTTGACTGCCTCCATGGATATAATCCTTTTCATTCCTCTTAGATGTAGATGACCATGTTTTTGGTGCCACAGTTTCACTTCTTTTTCTTCTTTGGCAATAGAACACACAGAAGAGTAATTAGTGTTCTCAGGCTTCCACAAGTAGCAGTTGTCTTTAGATCTGACTCCTCTCATTACAACTTCTTGTTTCTCATTAGTTACAAGACATTCAGACTTGGTGAAGTTGACTTTGAATCCTAGGTCACATAATTGGCTTATACTTATGAGATTAGCAGTCAAGCCTTTTACCAGCAATACTTCATTTAAGTTTGGAACTCCGTGACAGTCCAAGTTTCCAACTCCTTTGATTTCTCCTCTAGCACCATCTCCAAAGGTCACATAACTAGTAGTGTGAGGTTTAACATTATTGAGAAGATTCTTGATTCCAGTCATGTGTTTAGAGCATCCACTGTCAAAGTACCAGTCTTCCTTTGCAGAGACTCTAAGGGAGGTGTGAGCTATCAGGGCAGTAGCCTTTTTCTTCCACTGTTGAGTATGTGGTACCTTGTTAGACTTAGGTTTGACAACTGGGGTCTGATTAGGATATCCATATAATCTAAAGCAGAATGGCTTTATGTGACCAAACCTCCCACAATGATGACATCTCCATCTTTGATACTTTTTCTTCATATTTCTCTGTTCTTGATGTTGAGTTTTATGTTGTGACATCTGCTTTGACATTTGTTTATCAGACCTGATCTTCTTTTTGTCCATAACAGATTTCTTTGCTGCCACAAATCCTAAACCAGACTTGTTTCTCACATTTTGTCCAATCTGAAGGATTTCTTCTAATTTGTCAGTTCCATTTGTCAGCATCTTGACAGATTTGGTCATCTGGTCCAGTTTTGAGTTTAGCATTTGAACTTCCCCTTCTAGATGACTTATAGTATCAATGCCTGCCTTTTTCTCAGCCTCCAACTTTATTATGAGTTTTGTTTGTCTCTCATTTTGCTGACAGACTTCAGCACTTCTGATACATAACTTCTTGTAGGAATCAGCCAGTTCTTCAAATGTCACTTCCTCATCACTAGAGTCACTATCAGAGTTACAAATACCAGTTAGTGCAGTAACTAGTTTGGCAGATTCTTCTTCAGAATTACTTTTTGAATCACAGTCAGACCAAGTAACAGACATTCCTTTCTTTTGTTTCTTAAGAAAGGTAGGACATTCAGCTCGAATGTGCCCATATCCTTCACATCCATGGCATTGAATTCCTTTGCTTTGATTTCCCTTCTCTTCAGACTTTGGTCTTCTGCTGGAGTCATAGGATCTATTAATGTCAGAAGGAATGTTCTTAACATTTGACCTTGACTTTGGATCCATTCTCTTGATGAGTTTGTTGAATTGTCTTCCAAGCATGGCTATAGCTTCTGAAATATTTTCTTCTTCATCCTCCTTGTTTTCATCTTCAGTATTAGATACAAGTGATATGCTCTTGTTTTTCTTGTCGACATTGTCACTGATCCCCATATCAAAGGTCTGAAGTGACCCAATGAGTTCATCCACCTTCAAATTGCAGATATCCTGAGCTTCCTCTATAGCAGTCACCTTCATTGCAAATCTTTTAGGCAAGGATCTGAGAATCTTTCTCACCAGCTTTTCTTCTGACATCTTTTCTCCCAATGCTCCTGAGGTGTTGGCAATCTCCAAGATGTTCATGTGAAACTCATGAATGGTCTCATCTTCCATCATTCTTAGGATCTCAAATTTGGTAGTCAGCATCTGAAGCCTTGACATTTTTACTTTGGATGTGCCCTCATGAGTAGTTTTGAGAGTGTCCCAAACTTCCTTGGCTAGTTCACATTGATGTACTAGTCTGAATATGTTTCTATCAATTCCATTGAACAAAGCATTTAAGGCTTTGGAATTACCCAGGGCTAACTCATCTTTTTCTTTGCTCCATTCTTCCTCAGGTTTCAGACTGATTGTCCCATCTTTCTCAATTATGGTGGGATGGTTCCATCCTTTGTCAGCAGCTCTCCAAGCCTTTTTGTCCAGTGATTTTAAGAAGGCAATCATACGAGGTTTCCAGTAGTCATAATTTGATCCATCCAGAATAGGTGGTCTGTTTCCAAAAACTCCTTCTTTGTCCATAGCGCCAGAAAATAATATCCCTAGATCTCACCCAGTAAGACAGGCAGGGTGCCTGCTCTGATGCCAATTAAAATTCTGGCAGCAGATACTCAATGTCACAGTGAATGTTATGACACCGTATCTGACGTTTTACAAGACAGTATTTCTAAAAGCAGTAAATAACACAGTCAATTGTTTACCCAGTTCAGTGTGAAACAACACCTACTCTAGGGGCTACCAAGCCAGGGAGGAAATCCACTATAAGAGATATTAATTCAAGAATAAACCTACCAGTTTATCTCCTTCACTTAAGACCTACCCAATGCAACTTCAATCTAAGTTCACCTTAAACCTGAGTTCCTACTCACTCCCCCTCAATCACAGCAGTGACATTAAACAATTGACTAATGAAATTATGAAGACACTCTTCAGAACATACACTTGATTATGCTTCACAGCTTTTAATCAAGTAACAGAAACACTCGTGCTTCAAAGCTTTGAGTGATACATAAACCTAACTTGACTTTGCTTCAAAGCTTTAATCAAGTGACACAAACACTCGTGCTTCAAAGCTTTGAGTGATACACAACCCTTACAATCAAATCCTACTCCAAGTCACTTATCACAATGATAATTTCTTGGATTACAGTAGTTAAAACTATACAACCCCTTATTGATCTTCTGTCAAAAGTTATCTTCACCAATAGTCGTCTTGTTGAATATATAGGCCGTTGTTCTTCAGTTAGGGCTTCCACGAAAATAGCTAGGGTTAATTAACCTCAAGACTTGGTCACAGGACTTTATCAACCAGATTAGGGTTAAGCCAAGTTAACCTAAACTCCACGTGAGACTTTGTACTGGGCTGCGTAAACCAGTTTCCTGAAAAATCTTAGAATTAACAAAACTGTACAACTGTTAGATCAGTACAGGATGTCTTAACATTGGTTATGACAACAAGAATCTTGTTTACTGATTTCTGTATGACATCCTTTTTCTGCAGAATGTACCTAGTAACCCAGAATGTTATGACATCAGTCATGACATTCACACACCTGGTTTTACCAAAAAACATGCCAACAACCAAACACTTACATTTTTCAAAAGACAAAAACACCTTTGTATACATTCAAACAAGAATCATTACAAAGGTTGCCACAACAATGGCCTCTTTTCAAAACATCTTTCAAAACCACACACAAAGCACCATTTCAAACAATTGAAAAGCAAAAGCAAGTGATCTAAATAAGTAACTAAGAGCCCATGGATAACCATAGATGAAAAGGGTGCTTGCACCTTCCCTTTTCATAATCTACTCCCCGAACCCAAGAAAACATCTCAAAGGTCTTTCCTGTGCTTTTTGACCTTTCCTTAGGATAAAATAAAAAGTCGGTGGCGACTTTTGCTAAACCGAAATAATTGTGAACACAAACGCAAAACCTCAAGTCAGTTCTCCCACCGTATCACAGAACTGGCGAATCTACTGGGGACATTTTAAAAGTGGAGTAACCTTAGGGTTTAGATCACCTTTGCATGTTTATCTTGTTTGCTTTGTTTGCTTTACATTTGGTTCTCTTGTTTGGGATTTTGAATCCTCCACCTGGATTTTTGGGAAACATTGATAGGTAAATAGCAATACATTGTGGAAATTGTGCGGGGTATACCAACATGGTCGAAGCAATAGCTATATTAGTGCGACATATTTGTGGGTACCGGTAGCCTTTGAGTCAATCAAAGAGAATACGGGGCCGCTGAGTGATGTCATGAAGCACTAATGAACTCTTAGAACCTTACTTGACCATCTTGGCCTTATTAGGGGTAGTGAGATGACCGGCTTTGGTGCAGTCTGAAGTTGGTAGATACTCGATACTATACTCATTGAGGGTTATTTTCTTGGAATATTTCGGTCGCCAGTTAAGTGGCCTAACTGAAACAATGAACACAGAAAATAATCCAGTGATATTGAGCTCTTTAGAACCCAGTTACTATTTATAGGACAGGTTGAGCCAACTAACTTCAAGAGGGTACTTACCTATGAAACCTCATGCAAGCCTGAAACTAGGATCTTGTGTGACTTGTTTGTACATATGCTTGTGCATACATCATGAACATCATAAAGCATCATATGCATCCACTAACCATTTCAAGGGTTTGGATCTTCATCTTTGTTCTTATTTTATAGGTCATGGAATCTCTTCGCAGGAAAATAATTCAAGTTAACCTTGTGAGAATCCCTCCTCAAATCAAGGAGCTTGCCTCCAAGATTCCATAGAATTCTCTCTTCAGTGAAAGACATGGTAGACTCCTCAACTTGGTCAACTCCAACATTGAGGAAGACATGGTGAAAGTTCTCTTCCAGTTCTTTGACCCCCTACACCACTGTTTCACATTCCCTGATTACCAACTAGTACCTACTTTGGAGGAATTTTCTCAACTCTTGAGGATTCCTATTCTTCATCAACTACCCTACAAAGGTACGGAAAGAGAACCAAAGCCTGAAGATGTTGCTTAAGCCTTACACTTGCAACCATCTGATATCAAAGGTCATTGGGAAACCAGAAGTGGTGTCAAGGTTTTCTTGGAAAAGTTTCTGTTTGAGAAGGCACAAGACTGCTGGAATTCTCTAGATCTGCAAGCTTTTGAGGAGATTGTGGCACTTCTCATCTATGGGTTGGTCCTGTTCCCAAACCTTGATCAGCTTATAGATGTGAATGCTGTCAAGATTTTCATATCTCAAAATCCTGTGCCTACATTGCTTGGGGACATCCTACACTCATTTCACACACGAACAATGAGGAAAAGAGGTGTTCTCATGTGTTGTATTCCTCTTCTAGCAAGGTGGTTTATTTCTCACCTTCCCCAATCAGTTTTGAAGAATGAGCAGGGTTTAAGGTGGTCACAACGATTGATGACTCTTACACACTCTGATGTTCATTGGTGTTCTCGGTCCAGAGAAAATGTCATCATCATTGATTGTTGTGGGGAATTCCCTAATGTCCCACTACTTGGTATTAGGGGATGCATTACCTACAACCCCTGTTTAGCTCTGAGACAATTTGGGTATGCCCGAAGGGATGGCCCTCATGATATGCTGATTCCTGACTTGGTTTTTGACTTCGACAATGATGCTCAAGGACTTCGACAAAGGTTTATCCGAGCTTGGAGGATGCCTAACAAAGTGGATAGTAAGACACTGGGGCACAAGAATTCCATCCCCCTTGAGCCTTATCTCAAGTGGGTACGAACCCGCGCCCAGAGTCTTATGATGCTTTACCCTCACATTCTCCCCGTGATCAAAGAGCCTGTTATGGAAGGAAAGGTTCCATACACCCTCCTACATCCAGACATGCCAACATCACTGGAAGATTTACAAAAGAGTTGGATACAACTCAAGGAAGAGCAGAATACTTTTGAAGCCAGCTTTTATGCCAGTGAGAAGAAGGTTTTGGAACTCACCCGCCGACTTCATGAAGAGGAAACTCTTAACACTTACATCGCACTAAAGAGGATGCGCAGTGTCTTTTTACATTAAGAATTTTGTAATATCTTGCCCATGGGGCATTTATGTACTAACAAATTTCTTCTTATTAATATGACGTATGTTCTTTTTGTTTGCAATAAATTTGAATTTCTGAATCATTGAATGCATTACATGAATAACATATCATTCATCATATGCATAAACAGGTCTTCGCGCCAGGTTTCCTTATCTTTATGTTGTTTATTTCAGCGAGATGGATATAGAGAGCATACGGTTAAAGATCTGCAAGCATAGAATTCGCAATTCCAACAACTCCTCATGACCTTAGCAAAGGGTCAAGAGGATCTTAAAGCACTATTAGAGAAAGAGAAGGAACCAGAAAGGAAGAAAAAGAAAATAATTGGTGTGGCCACTATGGGAAGAAGGTTTGAGCATCAGGCTAGGAGAGTTCTGGAGTTCCCCTCGACGTCTGGCGAAGGGGTTGGTAAGGGAAAGGGAGTTGCTATGCCCTCCAAATATGAAGCTGAAGAAGAAGAAGAGGAAGAGGATGAAGATTACTCCGAACAGCAATACCCTCCGGCGGATGATAAGTATAAAAATCTTGAGGATCGGTTGGCATCCATGGAATTGCAAAGGGTACCTTGGCTAGATTTTGAAGAACTAGGGTTGGTTGATGGGATCGTCATTCCTCCCAAGTTCAAAGTACCTACATTTGCTAAATACGACGATTTGTCCTGTCCAAAGATGCATCTGAGATCCTACGTCAGAAAGATCCAACCTCACTCTTCTGATAAGGATCTATGGGTCCACTTTTTTCAAGATAGTTTGTCGGGTACGCAATTGGACTGGTTCTATCAACTTGAGAGATCTGATGTTCATAACTGGGAAGATTTGGTTGCTGCTTTCTACCGACAATACCAATACAACACAGATTTAGCGCCTACTCGTACTCAACTACAGAGTGTGGGAATGGCCTCTAATGAGGGATTTAAGGAGTATGCCCAGAAGTGGCGGGATTTGGCTGGAAGGGTGCAGCCACCTTTGTTGGATAGAGAGCTGGTTGACATGTTTTTAGGGACCCTGTCAGGTCCATTCTTCAATCACTTGATCGGGAGCTCATCTACAGGGTTCACTGAATTAATTCTGACCGGTGAAAGGGTCGAAGCTGGCATTAAGAGTGGTAAAATTCAGAAGGATGCCGCCGCTTCCACTGTTATTAAGAAGACCTTCCCAGCCAAGAAGGAAGTTTCTGCTGTTCACACCCAGAGAAATCAAGGGAGAATAGAGCGCCGACCAACGGTGGGGGCTGTGATGACCCAAAACTCCTCAGCCGATCAACCTTGAAGGAATAAACCAAGAGCTAATCAGCAAAGGGTAGAAAGGTCACAATGGCAATTCACCCGGATCAATATGACACCGGCTCAAGTCCTCCCTCATTTGTTAAAGATGAACCTTACCAACTTGAAAGAAGTTCCTAAAAACCCAAATACCTCTTCTCCCTATTATCATTCAAATGCAAAATGTGCATACCACTCAGACAGTGTAGGGCTTGATACCAACAACTGTTGGGCTCTTAAAAACAAGATCCAAGATTTGATAGACGCCAAGGAGGTAGAGTTTGATGCTCCCGAAAAACCTAATGTGATATCTGCTCCTATGCCGAAACATGGTCATAATGTCCATGCCGTTGTGGAAGATCTTCATGTTACCGCTGTTGATGAATTAATGACTTCACTGCCAATGATTAAAGAAAATTTGTTGAAAGTCGGGATATTCCCAGGCTGTGAAAAAGAATGTTACTTATGTTCAACCATGCAAACTGACTGCCCACTGTTGAAATCAGGCATCCAACGCCTGATGGATACCCAAGAGATCCTCTTTCAGAAAACTCCTGTGGCTACTATCACTCATGTTACTCATGTTACCTTTGTTACTCCAGTCAATGACATTGCTATAATCACCATTTCCGACAATCTTTCCAAGACCTGCAAAAGGCCTGTTAAGATTACGCCTGATCCTAAGTTTGTACCGCTGAAGATTACCATGTCAGGGCCTATCCCGTATAAGTCCAACAAGACGATACCATGGAATTACGGAGGAGAGATCTTCTACCATGGTGTCAAGCAGATCGAATCATCCGAAGAGAATTCCGATGATGAAACCCCTGATATAGGGAATATTACAGGGACAAGCAAGATAACTCGTAGCGGAAGAATCTTCTCTCCGGAGATTGCTCCTCCACGAGCAGTCTTCGGACCCTCAAGTACTTCTATGCCTGTCAAGATATATGTGCAAAGTCCAGTAATTGAAGAGACTGTTACTCCCGAAATTGAACCCTCTACTGTTACCACCGATAAAGGTAAGGGGATCCAAGAAGCGCCTGTCAGGACGAAGGCTCAGACTTTGGTTATCCCCGAGACCACCCAAAAAGAGATGGAAGAAATCTTAAAGATAATTAAGAAGAGCAACTATGATGTCGTAGAGCAGCTAGGGAAAACCCCTTCAAAAATCTCCATGTTGGCTCTCTTACTCTGCTCCGAGGCTCATGCCAAGGCCTTGATCAAATTTTTAAAGACGGCACACGTGCCTCAAGAAACTTCTGCATATCAGTTTCAAGAGTGCATGGCTAGCCTTACAGCCAACAATGGTCTTGGTTTTTCTGATGCTGATTTGACCCCTAAGGGAAGAAAGCATAATGATGTGCTACATGTCTCGGTAGAATGCAGGGGGACCACACTTGCTCATGTTCTGGTTGATATCGGTTCATCCTTAAATGTTCTACCAAAGAAGGCGTTGGACAGATTGGACTGTGAAGGTTTGACCCTAAAGCCCAGTAACATCGTTGTTAGAGCCTTCGACGGTTCTAAGAGGATGGTTCACGGAGAAGTGGACATTCCAATCAAAGTGGGTACAGAAATTTTCAACTCTACTTTTTATGTGATGGACATCCGTCCTTCATACTCATGCTTGTTGGGAAGGCCATGGATCCACAACGTTGGGGCAGTCACTTCTTCTCTACACCAAATGCTAAAATATCCGATCTAGGGTAAGATCATAACGGTTCATGGTGAGGAGGAGTATATGATAAGTCGCCTTAACTCTTTCCGCTATGTGGAGTTAGATGGCGAATTCATAGAAACACCTTTCCAACACTTTGAAGAGGTTTCTCCTGAAGTCGCAGTGGCAAAGACAATGACTGATGTGCCTATCATTTCCAAGCCTGTGTCTCGGATGTCATCCCTTAAAGATGCGGAGGCTGTAGTCAAGGAAGGAGGAAGTACGGTGTGGGGTCAACTACCAGATTTTTCTCACAAGACAGACAAGTTCAGATTAGGTTTCGCTGATGCTGGCCAAAAAGTTGTGCGTCGCTCCCGGGCTGGAGGACCACCCCTAAAAATCACACACCATGGAGTTCATGCTCTAGAAGATGATGAGGAAGAAAGCAACTTTGAAGATTGGATCTTTCCAACCATTTAAGGAGGATTAAGCAACTGTGAGGCGAAAGACTTCGTTCCCATTACTTTCATCAATCAGTAATTTATCTTTGAACATTTCCTGTTTGGTCTGTAATAATTAAACAATTCGTACACTCTTTTTGCCTTATGCCTTACCCGGGGCATATAGGTCCATTTGTAAGGGTTTTGATTCTTCATTTTCATATGCCATTTTTAATGAATCATGGACGTTTTCATCTATAAACTGTTGTGTTCATTTTCTTTCCTTTTACATTTTATTTTGTTTAAGGATGGATATCCCTTACACACACCCACACTCACAAAATACAGGTACCCATCCACTCCGGATTCCATGGGTGACTATTTTGCTTTAGCCTTCAATGACTCTGAAGATCTGGTCAATCATGTCGAATACGAAGGTGATGAAGACTGTGAAGTGCCTGGAGAGTTAGCTAGACTTTTGCAACAAGAAGAAAGGGATATTCTTCCCCATGAAGAGTTGTTGGAGACTATCAATTTGGGAACAGAGGAAGACAAGAAATAGGTTAAAGTGGGTGCCAACCTGGAGCCAAGTGTCAAGGAGCGCTTAGTTCAACTGTTGAATGAATATGTTGAGATCTTCGCCTGGTCCTACGAAGACATGTCGGGACTAGATACAAATATTGTGCTTCACCGTCTCCCTACAAGAGAAGGCTGTCCACCAATCAAACAGAAAGTCCGCCGAATTAGGCCCGATATGTCTGAGAAGATCAAAGCTGAGGTGATGAAACAGTTCAATGTTGGCTTTGTGGCTGTTACTTCCTATCTATAATGGGTTTCTAACATTATGCCCGTACCTAAGAAGGACGGCAAAGTCAGAATGTGTATGGACTACAGAGATTTAAATAGGGCTAGCCCTAAAGATGATTTTCCACTACCACACATTGACATTTTGGTTGACAACACAACTCAACACAAGGTATTTTCCTTCATGGATGGATTCTCGGGATACAACCAGATCAAAATGGCCCCTGAAGACATGGAGAAGACTACTTTTGTTACGCAGTGGGGTACCTTCTGCTATAAAGTGATGTCATTCGGACTGAAGAATGCCGGGGCAACCTATCAGCGAGCCATGGTAGCTTTGTTTCAAGACATGATACATCATGAAATCGAAGTCTACGTAGACGACGTGATAGCCCGTTCACAAACAGAAGAAGAACACCTCGACCATCTGCAAAAGCTATTTGTCATATTAAAGGAATATAAGCTCAGATTGAATCCTAGCAAGTGCACTTTCGGAGTCAGGTCAAGTAAACTTTTGGGATTTATTGTCAGTAACAAAGGCATTGAAGTTGACCCTGCCAAAGTCAAAGCTATACAAGAAATGCCTGCCTCCCGCACTGAAAAGGAGGTCAGGGGTTTCTTGGGACGCTTAAACTACATTGTGAGGTTCATCTCTCACCTAACATCTACCTGTGAGCCAATCTTTAAGCTGTTGAAGAAAGATCAGGTGGTTGAATGGAATAATGATTTTCAAGTTGCTTTCGATAAGATCAAGGAGTATTTACTGGAACCTCCTATCTTGATGCCACCCGTTGAAGGAAGACCTTTAATTATGTATCTGACTGTTTTGGATAACTCAATGGGGTGTGTATTGGGCCAACATGACGAGTCTGGCCGAAAAGAGCATGTCATTTATTACCTTAGCAAAAAGTTTACCGACTGTGAGACTCGCTACTCACTGCTTGAGAAAACTTGTTGCGCTTTGGTATGGGCTGCTCGCCGGCTAAGGCAGTATATGTTGACACATACCACTTTGCTGATTTCTAAGATGGATCCGATCAAGTACATCTTCAAGAAGCCTACTTTATCCGGAAGAATCGCTAGATGGCAGATGATCCTGACTGAGTATGATATTCAGTACACAACCCAAAAATCTATAAAGGGGAGTGTACTAGCTGACCATCTAACTCATCAAGCCGTTGAAGATTACCAATCTATGAGGCTCGACTTCCCTGACGAGGACATTATGACATTGGAAAACATTAAAGGTAACGGACCGTATGACAGACCTGAACAAGGATTCTGATGGACCCTGTACTTTGATGGTGCTTCAAATGCACTTGGCAACGGTATCGGCGCGGTACTTATCTCTCCAGAAGGTTGACATACACCTTTCACTGCTAGACTCTGCTTCAGCTGCACAAACAACATGGCTGAGTATGAAGCTTGTGTCTTTGGTCTCAAGGCTGCAATTGACTTGGGAATCAAATCTATGATTGTATTTGGGGACTCAGCTTTGGTTATCAGTCAAATCAAAGGAGAGTGGGATACTAAACACCCTAACCTTATCCCTTACAAAGAACATGTCCTGACATTGTTACCACACTTCGAGCAGATTACCTTCGAGCACTTCCCGCGAGAAGAGAATCAGCTAGCAGATGCGCTAGCTACGATGTCATCCATGTTTAAACTTAACTGGGACTATGAAGCACCTCAAATCACCATTGAGCGAATGGACGAACCTGCTCATTGTCACGAGATTAATACCGAAGAAGTGGTGGACCGACCTTGGTTTCACGACGTCAAAAGGTATCTCGAAGCACAAGAATACCCTGAAGGAGCTTCAGTCAACGACAAAAAGTTTTTAAGGAGATTTGCGGCCAAGTTCTTTCTGAGCAATGGTATTATATACAAGCGCAATCTTGATTGTGTTCTACTTCGTTGTGTGGACAAGGTTGAAGCTGAGTTGATCATGACTGAAATACATAGCGGCATATTTGGCACCCACTTAAGCGGGCATACAATGGCTAAGAAGATTCTAAGGGAAGGCTACTACTGGTCTACCATGGAAGGTGACTGTCATCAATATTCCCGTACTTGTCACAAATGACAAGTCTATGTTGACAAGGTACATATTCCTCCAGTTCCTCTCAACGTTATGACAGCTCCTTGGCCATTCGCGATGTGGGGAATCGATATGATTGGAGAGATCAAGCCTACGACATCCAATGGACATCGTTTCATCTTGGTCGCTATTGATTATTTTACCAAGTGGGTCGAACCAGCTTCCTTCACCTCCGTTATAAAGAATGTGGTTGCCCGCTTCATCAAGCAGAACCTTATATGCCGGTATGGTATCCCCGACAGGATCATCACAGACAACGGTACAAATTTGAACAACACTGTGATCACCGCTCTGTGCGAGCAGTTCAAGATTCAACATCACAATTCATCTCCCTATCGGCCAAAGATGAATGGTGTTGTTGAAGCCGTGAACAAAAATATCAAGAAGATCATTCAAAAGATGACAGACACATACAAGGACTGGCATGAGATGTTATCGTTTACTCTGCACGGATATCGTACCACAGCACGTACTTCAACTGGGGCAACCCCCTTTTCTTTGGTATATGGCATGGAGGTTGTTTTACCCATGGAAGTTCAGATTCCTTCCTTGAGGATTATGAAGGATGTTGGTTTAAGTGAAGACAATTGAATTCAGACCCGGCTTGATCAACTTAACTTGATCGATGAGAAACGACTTACTGTTGTTTGTCATGGTCAGACATATCAAAAACGGATGATCAAGGCTTTCAACAAGAAAGTCAGGCGTCAGGTATATCAAGTCGGAGATCTTGTAATCAAGCGGATCATATTACCGCAAAGTGATCCCAGGGGCAAATGGACTCCTACTTACGAAGGACCATTTGTGATCAAAAACATCTTTTCTGTTGGGGCAATGATTCTGACCACCATGGACGGTGACGATGTGCCGCACCCTGCGAACGCAGACATAGTCAAAAGATACTAGCATAAAACGACCCGACAAGTTGAAAACCCAAAAGGGCGACTTGGGAAAAATGGGCATCCCGGTGAATCGAAAACCTGAAAGGGCGGTTCAGGAAAAAATTAGGGATAAATACAAAAAAATCTGTACACCCGGCAAGTTGAAAACCCGAAAGGGCGACTTGGGCAAAAAAGGGTTTCCCGGTGGATCGAAAACCCGAAAGGGCGGTCCAGGAAAAAGTTAGGGAATTAAAGCGTATGACTATGTCTCGTCTGATCACTTTAAGGACAATCTCTTCACGACCAAACTCCAGGTTTCTGATCAATCCAATCATCTGCGGACGAAGCAACGAATGGACAAGATACTCAGAGTTATGAAGACTATAGCAGAATGGGAACCCCATGGAATTGTTATACATAGCCATCTTTCTTTGTATAAAATTTTTCTCAATTTTTCGATAACATTCTCTTACTAGGATGTATGTCTCCTTTGTACAAAAATACTTATAAAAGTTAATATAAAGATACTTCAAAGTGAAGAAATTTGCTTGCCTTTCCTTTCTTTTTACACTTATGTTTTATTTGAAAACGTCCAATGGTTTGTTAAATGAGCATATGCATTCAAATATAATCAATGCTTACAAATAAAACAAAATAAGAAAGGATAATTACTGATAGGTTGAAAGTATAGGAAAACGTATTTAGGCTATTCCAGAAGAAATTCCCTACAGTATGTTACTCGGATCCTCAACAGAGCTAAAACCTTGAAATACATATCCCCAGCGGAGTTAAGTTTCAAGATTCCCCTCAGAGCTAAGTTTCTAAAGCTCCCAATCCCCAGCGGAGCCCGAAAACTTTGAACTACAGATCCCCAGTGAAGATGAAGCTCTCTTCCCCAGCAGAGTCCAAAAAAAATTCAAATCTTAAACCCCGGTGGAATACTATCCAACTTCCTCTGATTCCCCAGCGGAGTTCTCCACAAAACAGGAATCCCCATTAGATTGGCATATAACCCAAGCTCCTAATTTCC
The DNA here is from genome assembly GCA_948472305.1 of Vicia faba. Classification (NCBI taxonomy): domain Eukaryota; kingdom Viridiplantae; phylum Streptophyta; class Magnoliopsida; order Fabales; family Fabaceae; genus Vicia; species Vicia faba. The sequence goes on along the minus strand of OX451739.1, from coordinate 419,507,514 downwards.
CCGGCAGAATAAACATTCTCCCCACAGAGTTATTTCCCAGCAAAACAAAGATTCTGGTTTTCATTTCTCCAGCTGGAGCCTCCCAGGTTTTAATTCCCCATTAGAGATCGTCAGAGTTGTCCTCATTTCCCCCAGAAAGTCATCCCCACAGGGGTTGTCAAAGTTTTTGATAATCCCCGCAGGTTGCCAAGGATTTTCTATCCCCAACAGTAGTCAGTAAGGATTTCTCATCTTCAGCAATCAAAGATTATTGGAATTCCCAGCATCGCTCAAGAATTTACTTTCCCCGACAGCAATCAAAGATTTCATTATCTCTAGCTATCGAGGATTTATTTTCCTCAGCAGGACAGCTAATCATCTTACATGCGCATGCATTACATTCATATATCATAAACATTGATAGAACACATTTTATTGCATCATACATATCATGCAACATAACTGTGTTTTAGCTAACATTCTACCCTTTCAGGATAAGATTAAAAGCTACCTTTAACAAATGTTCAAAGATTCCAGATACAGTACGGATACACTCCAAGACATGGAAGTCATTCTTCTACTCATTCAGATCTCTTATTCAGATACAGTATAGATACACCCCAGACACGATGGTCATTCTATTACTTATTCAGAATTTTAAGTCAAGATACAGTATGGATACACCCCAGACACGGCGGTCATTCTATTACTCATTCAGACTTCAACAATCAGATACAGATTAGATACGCTCCAAACACGGAAGCCATTCTATCTCTCATTCAGATTCAAATATCAATTATAAGCTTAGATACACTCCAAGACATGGAGGTCATTCTGTTGCCTTATACAGATCCCAGTTACAGTACGGATACACTCCAAACAAGGAAGTCATTCTACTACTCATACAGATCTCAAACTTCAGATACAGTCCAAATACGCACCAGACACGGTTGCCATTCTGTCACTCATTCGGAATTTATCCTCAGCACAGAGATGCTCCATACACAAATGTTTCTCTGTCACCCATTCATAATACAGTTACAGCTCGTATACGCTATAGACACGGGCGCCATTCCTTTGCTCATACTAATCAAATCTCCAGATATAACTCAGATACGTTCCAGACACGGATACCATTCTGATGTTCATTCTCCTGATTTTCAACAAACAAGTTTTGGATGGCATCTTTAAGCCCATCTCCAGCAAGATTCTACCATCTCCAAATGGCATCATTAAGCCCATTCCCTCAACCTATATTTTAACGAGTGCAAATTTACGGGCACTCTAGTGTCCAATCCTCTTTTACCTTCGAGTCACGAAAGGCAAACTTGCCAATCTAACTCTTCAGGTTCAAGAAGATTGAACAGGGGCAGCTTTTGCACCCCAAAATTTGACCTCTCATTTTATCAACATTTCTCATCACAAGGCTCTTTGAACTCAAGACCAAGCTAGGGTTTGCACTGCTCAAGACATCTCCTTGCACTGATGACCTAAATTAGGGTTTGAGTTTGCACAGGTATTTTTGGACCTTCAATGCTCAAAATTACTTTCATACTTCATATTGGACTCATAAGTTTGTCCATACCAAGTTTCAAGCCTTGAATCAAATCTTTGCCCAATCAATTGGACAGTTGACCTATAAATTAGTTGTATTGGGGAAAAAGTCAATTGTGGCCAATTTACAGTCAAACCTCATGAATTTTGACCCACATCAACATTATGAACTCATATGAACCATTTGATCAAGTTTGGACCACAACTCCACAAGAAATTTGATCAGATCACTAAATGGGCAAAATGGTCATTTTTAGGGTTTTGACTGTACAAAGGCAATTTCTGACTTTTTGACCAAACCAATGGCAAATTAAGCTCAACCATGGACTCAAGGAGTAAATGGAATCATCTTGACCTATTCAACAAGTTCAAAAGATCTCAATTGCAATGGATTGACAGATGAATTTTTCAGTCAACTGATCAAAATTTGACTGTACACTAAAAAGTCAAACTTTGACTTTTTGGTCAAAACCAAGTGCCAAGGGTCATTTTCCATAAAGATGTTTCAAAATATGAAACTTGTTCATCAAGAAACCCAAAATTGCAAATTAGGGTTTAAAATGGAAAATTTTCATAACTTAGAAATTTTCTAAGCTATGAAAATTTCTTATTTTTTCTTAACTTTGCCCAACATTTTCACCATGATGCAAATGGATTCAAACAAAACCTCCAACATGAAAGTTGTAGTCCTCCACAAAGTCTACAACTTTTATTCATAAAGTTTTCTCAAAATAAGCCTGGATCTCAAGTTATGATATTTGGAACAAGGGTCCCTAAAACTTTTAACTTAGTGAATTTTTACCCTAAGTTAGGCAGGATTTTGACCTATCTTCTTGACCATTTTTCACATAGTTCCACTTGGAATCTAAAGTTGCATTTCAAATATGCATTATATAGTATGTTGCAAGCTTTCCAAATTGTCAAAGAACTCCTCAAACACATTTGTGGTTAGGGAGAATCGAAGGCTTGAAGTTGGCAAAAACTCACTTTTCATCCATGGCATATTCATGTTCATACAAGTTGCAATTTCAAGTCAGCATGTCTTACACTAGTTTACATGCCTCTAAACCACTTCACACTCCATAATTAAATGCAAATCCATCAGTCTAAGCTTTTGTTTTGGTCATTTGGACATTGTACACAAAATTAAGCCCTAAGTAGAAAAAGGCAAATTTCCATTTTTGCTTAAATCTTGCTTTATGTCAAAACTGATTTCTTGAGCATTGATCCAAATATTTTTGCAGCTAATCAAATCCACAAGTTGGAGGGACCAAGGGCAAGAGATGCAAGCATAAGGATAGCCTGTACAGGCCTGTTCCAATCACTTCCATATTCTTACTTCAAAAACAAGAAACTTGTCCAAAACCTTAGAACTTAAACACCGGCCAAAACAAGCTTATGCAAACAGTTTGAACATCTTTCTCATACCCCTTTGAGTCAGAAACACGATTGCTTGAGCCTCTAAACACCCCATAGCCAGAAATCACATTCCCTTGGCAAAACAGGGCAGAACCTGTAACTTGAGTTCCATAGCTCATTTGGCTCAAGTTGCTTCAAACACCTTCCATTCAACTCATCCAAGTTATTCCAAACCTCAAACACCAACTGTAATTCCACTTACAGTGTTTTCCATTTTCATTTTGAGCTTGTGCAGGTTGAGTTCTATAGGCTGATTCAAGGACATTCAAGGCAAGCAGGCTATTAGAGAAGGTCAAGTGAAGTCCAAGCAAGCTCCCAGACATCTCAAGCCTTGTTGAAAAGCACTACATTGCCCTACACGAAGTCAACTGAAACAGGTTTTTGTCCACTTCTTATCTCTCTATTTAGGAACATTTAGATTTAGGTTTGTGAATAAAAAATGTAGTATTCATTGCCATGAAGCTGTACATATGCTCAGTTTTCATTTATATTAAGCATGCTAAGAGAATTTCATCCATGAACATACTGAAAGAACTAGGTCAGATTTTTGGGCCAGAGAAATTCTCTCTGGTCTTTGAGAGTTATGACAAGTTATTTATATGATTGGAATCGTCTTGAAATTCTCTACAAGTTTGATGTTATGTGTTTTTGCAATAGAGCTCGTATACAGGATCTGGTAGTTTGTACAGGGAACGCGCGCGTTTTTCAAAAGCCAGAGGTTGAAGATGAAGTTTTGGACTGGGCTTGGCCTAGCTGCTTTTGACACCCCCTTCTTCTTTTTGCACCACCTGGCCCAATTTCTTGTATTTTTATATTTTTGCATTTTTGTTTTCATTTCTGATTTTGTTTATTTATTTCCAAATATAAAAAATGCTCAAAAATATTTTCATATTTTTTTTACTTTTATTTTTATTTTTCTAGCCTAAAAAACATTTTAAATACTTTTATCTTATTTATTAAAACTTGAAAATAATATGTAAATCATACTTTTATTTTTTTATTTCTTATTTTTACTCACACTAAAAATATGATTATAAATATAATTTATTTTTGTACATATTTTATTTTTATATTGTACGTATATATATATATATATATATATATATATATATATATATATATATATATATATATATATTATTAAATACTTTAGAATAAAAAAATACAAATTATTGCATTTTTACTTTTATTATTATTTATACTAAAAAAAATACTTTTTCTAAGAATATTTTATTTTGTATATATTAATATATTTTATTGTATATAAATAATATAACATATTTATTTTCTTAAAGAAATTAAGATTTTACCCTTAAACAAATAAAATTAATATTTTTATTTATTTCTTTATTTTTTACATTAAATACTTTTACATACCTAAACAAACAAAATTTTTTTTGCATAATTCATATTATTTGATATATTTATTTATTTTGTTTATTTAAATATTATCCATTTAATATTTATGCCTTGGAATTCAATTTGGATGTAATAGTAAATTAGGGTTTATATTTCTTGTCAAATACCCCTCATTCAAAAATTGTACCCCCCATCCCCATAATCATATTGTAATAGCTTAGACTTTTAATTCTCGCACTTTACGCTTTCAATTATGCCATGATTAGAGAATTAGAGTTTGTATGCAAAAAAATCAAAATCAACAAGTAGCTTGACATAATCAAAGACAAAAATGCATGAAAATCAAGCACAATGCACACTTGCACCCCTAGGGTTATAATCCACTTGTTGCCTTAAAAATGGGCCATGTTATGCATGTTGGGTACTTTAGCAAAACAAAAACAAAACAAAAGATCATAGTCTCTCAACGACGCTATCTTGGTTGCCTAATTAAAAATGATCAAGTCCCTCAAAAATTTGCCAAAAATACCTAACATAATTGTTATCATGGTCTATACGATGACCCACGCCTGTACCGTTTAACATCCTAACATAAGGTTGTTCACCAAATACAATGGTGAAATGACACTGTCAAAAGGGTTAAAAACATTAGGAAAGATCTTTGAGTAAAATAGGGTAGATAACTCTTAGTTACTTGATCAAAAGCTTACAAAAACATCCTTGCTATTTTCAAACACATTTTCAAAACATTTCCCAAATCAAACTTTCAAACATTGAAATCTTTTTCAAAAGACAAAAACACCTTTGTATACATTCAAACAAGAATCATTACAAAGGTTGCCACAACAATGGCCTCTTTTCAAAACATCTTTTAAAACCACACACAAAGCACCATTTCAAACAATTGAAAAGCAAAAGCAAGTGATCTAAACAAGTAACTAAGAGCCCATGGATAACCATGGATGAAAAGGGTGCTTTCACCTTCCCTTTTCATAATCTACTCCCCGAACCCAAGAAAACATCTCAAAGGTCTTTCCTGTGCTTTTTGACCTTTCCTTAGGATAAAATAAAAAATCGGTGGTGACTCTTGCTAAATCGAAACATTTGCGAACACATACGCAAAACCTCAAGTCAGTTCTCCCATCGTATCACAGATGGCATCTTTTAAGCCCATCTCCTACAGATTTTTATCACCTCTCCAAATGGCATCTTTAAGCCCATTCCCTCAACCATCACATCACCGAGTGCAAATTTCTGGGCACTCTAGTGTCCAATCATCTTCCACCTTTGAGTCACGACTGGAGAAACACGCCAAACTAACTCTTCAGGCTTAAGAAGATTGAACAGGGGAAAATGTTGTATCCCAAAATTTTCCCTCTCACTTATCAAAAAATTTCTCACAAGATCTCATTGGGCTCAAGACTGCACTAGGGTTTGATCAGCTCAAGACACCTCCTTATGCACTGATGACCAACATTAAGGTTTGAGTTTGCACAAGGATTTTTGAACTATCAATGCTTCATATGACTTTCATGGATCATTATGGACCCCCAAGATCACTCATGTCAAGTTTCAAGCCTTGGATCACACTTTTGATCAGTCAATTGAACAGTTGACCTAAAAATTAGTTGTATTGGGGGAAAAGTCAACCATGGCCAATTTACAGTCAAACTTCATAATTTATTATCCACATCAACATTTTAGACTCATATGTATCATTTGATCAAGTTTTGACCATAATTCCTCGAGAAATTTGATCAAATCTCCAAAAGGGCAAAATGGTCAAAATTAAGGTTTTGACTGGGAAAGGGCAATTTCTGATTTTTGACCTAGCAAATGGTAAATTGGATTAAGGTATGATCTCAAGAGTCTAATTTCATCATTTTTACCTAATGACATGATTCAAAACATTGAAAGTCCATTGGATTGACAGATGAATTTTGCAGTCAACTGATCAAACTTTAACTGTATACTGAAAAGTCAAACTTCGACTTTTTGGTCAAATTCAAGTGCCAAAGATCACAATTCATCAAAACATGCCAAAATAGGAAACTTATTCATAAATAAATCAAGAATTTAAGATTTCATCTTGAAATGTTAAAATTTCTTAACTTAGAAATTTTTCTAAGTATGGAAATTTTCTTATTTTTTTATAACTTTAAACCAAATTTTCACCATGATGCAAGATGATTCAAAGGAAACTTCCAACATGAAAGTTGTAGATCTCCATGAAATATACAACTTTTCTTCACACAACTTCTCCTAAAAGTGCTTGGTTCTCAAGTTATAATTTTGTGAATACATGCTCATGAACTAAAAAAGACTTAGTAAAATTTTGCCCTAGTTAGGCAGATTTTTTACCTAACTTCATGGCAATTTTTCACATGGTTCCAAGGGGAATATTCAAAATCAATTCAAATATGAGTTAAATATCACATTGCAAGCTTTCCAAAATGTCCAATAACTCCTTGAGATCATTCTTGAGCAAGGAGAACCGAAGGCAAGAAGTTAGGGTTTTCAAACTTGAATTACAAGCCATTTTGTGAAGAACACTTGATCCAATCTTCAAGCATGTTGTACAAATCTTGATTTGAAGGTTTAAAACTTGATAATCACTCAATAATTTAATGTTTACACAACTGATAGAGCCATTGTCCAAGCATTTGAGCTATTATCCAAGTTGCATTTCCATTTTGGGAAGAAAGTCACCACTTCCATTTTAGAAAAGTGACTTTAATCACAATGTCAACTCTTCTTGAGTCCATACATTGTTGTTTCTGACTCAAAAACATCTAAAAGCAAGAAACAACATATCTATAGCCTGCTAACCACCCTGCAAATCCTTGTACTTCACATTGAAACCATGTTTGTCAACTTTGCTTCAAAAACAAGTAACCAAGCCATAACATGTGATTTCAATTTCTGAGTTGTTTCAAGCCTCAAAACCTCTTACCTATAAGTATATACACTATTTGAAAGATGAGACATGAAGTCTAGGGCCCTGAAACTATCTCAAACACTCAAAAACCATAAATTTGCTCAAAAACACCATTGATACACAGTTTTGAACCAAAACTCATCATCTTCATTTCCACTCATGCGTTTTGAAAACCAATCATTCAAACACCTTCTATACATCATACCAAAGCAATCCAGGCCCCTGTTTCAATACTATAACTCTTCCATCACTATCCACCATTTTCAAACATCAAGCTTGCAGGTTGACTTGAGTAGAGAGGTTCAGGAACTTTCAAGGAAAAGTAGGAGTTGGAATACACTCAAGGAGGTCCAGGAAAGCTAAACAGATCCTCGGGCCATCTCAAAAGTTGCTAAAACTACATTCACGACTCCAACTGCAAGGGATAAGTTTTCAAACTTCTATATGTTCATATAAGCATCTTTTGATTCTGATTTGTGAAGACAAAATGTAGATATCTTTGCTCTAAAGCTGACCATGTTCATAGTTCCCATTTATATTGACTGTGTATAGAGAATTTTGGATTTGAAATTTCTGAGAAAATTAGGTTTCAATTTAGGGCCAGCAAAATTAGTTTTCATCTTTGACTTTTAGCTTACATAAGTTATATATTTGGATTCGTGGGAAGAAACACCACAACTTTCATGTTTGAACTTTCCATTTTTGTGGAGAGATGAAGAAGATACTGGTGGTCTGGCTAGGCGCGAGGAAGAAGATGAAGTAAGCTTTAGGGTTCGCTTTATTTTATATATTTATGGTTTGGTTGTATGACCAGATGAAACAGCCACCCCAGTGGCAAGCGTGCGCGTACTAAGTCACTTCTTACCTAAAGGGCGAGGGTTCGAACCAATGTGAACCCCCCTTTTGTATTTTTTTTTCTTCATATTTTCTGATCCTCAACATTTCTTTGCAGGCGCTGGGCCCTTTGTGCCTGACATTGTTTATTTATTTGCTAGCTCACCTCCTTGCTTACTTTTGGCACCCCCTGGCCCATTCATTTTTATTTACTTATTTATTTCATTTTTCTTTTTAAACATATTTTCTAAAAATACCAAAAAAATCATAAAAAATATAAAAATAGTAGATTTATGTTTGATATAATTTAAATATTTTTTTACACACAAAAAATTATTTTTATTCATTATACTTTATTTATCTTTACTAATTATATTGTAAATTAAATTAAAACTAGGTTATTATTTATTTTCTTTTATACCTATTAAAATATATTATTTTAATATAATATAAAAAAGGACAAAAATATTTCATAACACCATACATAATTTTCAAGACAAAAATACAAAATATTTTTTTCTTTAAACTTATTTTCTTTTAATCAACTAAATAGAATTAGGGTTTTATTCAAAAATCTTTTCTTAATTAATTTATTTTCTTAATTAATTTAAGTTAATTTAATTTTGATTTAATTATTTTTCTCTAATTAGGTTTAGGTTAAAACCTCTTTCATATAAAAATCCAAACACAAAAATCATTTCTTTCCATTTGCATTTGTACTTTATATATTTCTTCAATTATTTGTACATATTCAATTTGGTTGTAATAGATTAATTAGGTTTATATTATTGCAATCCCCATTCATAAATTGTATACCCCCCTCCCACAAATGTTGTAATAGCATAGTAATTTTAAATTTCGCAATTTATCGCTTTCATATATGCAATGCTAGTAATTAGATTTTGTATGGAAAGATTAAAACCAATCAAATAGCAAACCCTAATTCAAAATAAAATCAAGCATAAAAATAATATACTTGCACACAAACACCCCTAGGGTAAAATCCACTTGGTTGCCTTACAAAATGGCCATATTACGCACGTAAGGTATCTTAGTAAAAACAAACAAATACGAGATCATAGTCACTCGATGACGCTATCTAAGTTGTCTTACAAATGATCTCAGTCCCTCAAAAAGAAGGCTAAGATACCTTGCAACATTACTAATCATGGTTATACGATGACCCACGCCCGTCCCGTTTACATCCAAAGATAGGGTTGCTTTCCAAATCAATGGCAAGACAACAATATCAAAGGAAAAGAAAATAAACAAGAAAGACTTTTGAGTATGTAGAATACTCCTAATTACTTGCTCCATTTCAAAACAAACATCCTTGCTATTTTCAAAACAATCACATACACTTTCAAAACATCTTACAAAACTTGTAAACATTTTCAAAAGATCAACATCTTTGTATACATTCTTACGAACGAGAATCATTACAAAGATTGCCTAAACAAAGGCCTCTTTACAAAATACTTTCAAAAAAACACACTAAGCATAATTTTAAACAAAAGCAAGTGATCTAGCAAGTAACTAAGAGCCCGTGGAAAACCATGGATGAAAAGGGTGCTAATACCTTCCCTTTTCATAATCTACCCCCCGAACTCAAGAAATAATTTCAATAGTCTTTCCTATGCTTTTTCACCTTTCCTTTCTGATAAAAGAAAAGTCGGTGGCGACTCTTGCTAACCGCAACATTTGCGATCAAACGCAAAACCCTCAAGTCAGTTCTCCCACCGTATCACAACAGCGCTTCCTAAAAGCGCTGGCTAATATGGACCTATAGCAGCGCTTTTGAAAAGCGCTGGCTAATAGTGTCCTTTAGCAACGCTTTTCTAATATTTTTTTTAATTTTTTATGACTTTAGACAACACTTTCTTAAAGCGCTGTCTAAAGTGGACCTTTACCAGCGCTTATGATAAAGCGCTTTCTAAAGCAATCCTTTAGCAGTGCTTTTTAAAAAGGTTGTCTAAGGTCATATGTTTAGCAGCACTTTTACTAATTATTTTATACAGTTTCCGTGTTTTTTTAATTCACTTATAGCAGCGCTTTTGTACAAAAGCGTTGTCTAATGTGCACTGTTAAAAATCACTTTTGGCGTCCCTCAAACATAGGGATACTTTAGCAAAAGACCATCGATTTAACAATACCATCATGATCCCTTTTGAATAAAGATCATAGTCCCTCGATGACCCTTCGAAGTTGCCTATGAAATGATCTAGTCCCTTCGATGACCCTATAAGCAAAATGATGATAGTCCCTCTGATACAATTACTAAAGTATCCTTGCATGTTTCCTTCAATGACCATATGATGATCCTACGCCTATCTCTTCATATCCAATAGATAGGATTACCTACCAACTAATGGTGTGGATAATACTATCTCCAAAGGACAAGGAAAATAATAAGAAAGACTTATTAGTGGGTAAGAACTCTTGAATGCTTTCTCACAAACAAATATATTTTTCACACTACACTTTGAAACAATTATTTTCAAAAACACTTTGTATACATTCTTGAGGATTGATACAAGAATTATTACAAAGTCTACCTTACATTGGAATTTCAAAATATTTTCAAACAAATCACACACACATAAAGCAAGTTTTAAAAGTGAGCTAAGCAATTAAGAGCCCGTAGATAACTACGGATGAAAATGATGCTAACATCTTCCCTTTTAATAACTTACCCACCAAACTAAAAATCTATCAAAGGTTTTTCCTGTTCTTTTCACCTTTTCTAAATATTGGATAAAAGAAAAGTCGGTGGCAACTCTTGCTAACCGCAATATTTACGATAAACCAAAAAGTCAGTTCTCCCACCGTATTAGAGACACCCTTGAGCGGTGATGTTAATTGAATTATTTTTAAATTGTTCATAACTTAATTGTGGGGTTTAGAAGGGTGTTACAATATTGGTTAAGGTTGGTTATGGGTCTCAGGTTCATAAAATATCTTAGGAATTGTGACATTAGGAGTTGCATAAATTTGATCAGGAATTTGGGATTGTTTATGTGATCCTGCATTTATTTCTTTGATATTGTAGGGAAATTCAAAATAAAAAATATCCAATTTATAAAAAACAATTATTCTTCTATAGTGGAGATTGAGAATGATGTAACTTTTCGTTCTCTGTTTGTATAACTTAAACATCAAAAGTTATAATAGAAATCAAGCCAGGCATGACTCAGTGTAACACTTTATAAGGAGATTTATTAGGTATACATTATGTTGGAGTACATAAGACTAATACACCTTAGACAAACGATATTGAAACAACAAAGTTATATTAATTTTAAGTATGTGTTGATGCCTTATTTCTACCCTGCCATTTTGATATCGAGTGGAAATACAACTTTTTTATGCATTACACCTTTCTCTTTGTAGAAGGGATTTAGTATACATTTTATCAATTATTGCTTTAATTATTGTAATAATATTATCAAACTGAGTTTTCGCCATCTTAATAACTCTTAACATAATTTGAAACCTATGACTTAACTTTAATCATTCCTACCCAAAAATGTCTAATGTGATCATATATAATACTTAGGAAATAATTAAATTCATGCATATAAGTAGTAGTTAAAGGGACATAAATATATAGATGTATCAAAACTAACAAGTTATATGCATTGAAATTACTTATAGGAAAAAGTAACTTCTTTCATCTTTTGCCCTGGCATGTAATTTTATCACTTGATAAATTTTATAATCCCAAATACCACAACACACTAGAAGTCATTCTAATTAAATATTTAACACATAATTTCTACCAGCAACACAATATCTTCTCACTAGAACCTTCAAATCCCTAATTTCCACTTCCAAAAAACCCTTTCCTTAAACCATGCTTCTGTAATCCTCCATGGATCCTTCTTCACTTTTTCCAAAAATAGTCGTTATTCATGTGCAAACAAAGATTTCACCTCCACAATTTGCAAGTGTTGTTCTGGAGAAATCTTTCGTCCAAGCCCTAAATGGGGTATGTGTCATCTCCCTATCCCAGCTCCCCAAAGATATCGTTAAGCGTGATAGGCTATCCATAATTATACTAGAGGAAGAATAAAAAGTCGGGCTTTAAGAATACAAGAACAACCTACATGGCAGAATTCTGAGCCAAAGAGAGCAACACTGTTTTTCGTCATCGCTCTCTTATTGAAGCTCGTAACGATTTGGTCTGTTGTAAAAAATGGAGAGTTATTTTAATCAGTAAGGGGTACTATGAATTTAAATTCTATTGGGTTTAGGAGACGAGAAAGGTAAGGGCTTCAGGTACCTTAATTATAAACCCTTATTCCTTAAAATTGTTCGCTTAAACCATAGATTTTAATACGTCTTCTTAGTAATACAACTCCACACAGGTGTGGGTTAGATTATTTGGTCTCTAACAAGAATATTGGAGACTAAGGATTCTGCTTTCCATAGCCAATAGTGTTGGCAGACTAATCTATATTGATGCAGCTTCTGCTAAATTGAGAGTCTAACACACTTTTGGTCAATTTGTTCGACTATTAGTCAATATGGATTTTTCGCAACCTCTCAAGCATAATGTGCTTGTTTAAAGAGAGGGTTTTCATTCTTCGCCGATATCGAATATGAAAATATTTAGTACTCATTGCAGAAAATTAGGCCACAATATAAAGAATTGCAAATTGCTAAACAAGACTTAATTCAAAGTAGTGTATGTCCAGAAGCTCAAAATTGATTCTAATAAAGAAGATGTGGCTAATATTAACAATTTCAATGACCAAATAATTCCCTCATAAGAGGTTTGCCCTGAAAGGGTTCAACATGTCCCCAATGTTAAATCTTCCCATACATTCTAAAATCCCCTTAATTCAATATCACAACCTTCAGTGGAATCCAACTCCCAACTTTCAGTCTTCGTGGAAACCATCCAAAGTGAGAATTTCAATGATGTTTTTCGGTTAGAATATGAAGGAGATAATGCAGTCATATTAGATAGGAATTTCCTCAGGAACTCGTGATCGGCCTTAACAAACAGGGCAGGAGAGGATAATCAATGAATAATTCACCAAAGTGGAAATGGTGCCTTCACTATAGCAGTCTCTAACCTCAAGAAAAAGAAGAAACCACCCAATGCAATCCATAAATACGGTACTAGGTCCCAAGCAGACCTTAAATACATTACCTCATGAAGAGCTGATAAGTGCCCATTTATAGTTATTTGTGTATATAGTTTTGTGGCACTTATCGACTCTCTGGCCTCCAACTTATGAGTGAAATTATATTTATGTATAGTTGTCCAAATTGTATATAATTATGTTTGAGTCATTAGTGAATAGTTTGGTATTTTTTATCTATTTTATAGGTATTCATGCATGGTTGGAGCATTGAGTAATAAAGGTCAAAGGCTAAGCTTCAATAATGCAATTTTTAGCAATTCATCAAAGAATAATGCTCAAAATAAATATGATAAAATCATAAATTTGGTTGATATTTAATCATTGTTAGATAGAGCATTAAATAAGCTTTTCAACACTTCTGACCGTGCGTAAATCAGAGTTACGGATCTTAAGTTATGGCAAAAACAAAATTTGATTTTTTTTCTCGATGCAGCAGAGTGCGCTTAGCGGGATCTACAACTTTGAAACTCATTAAATAGGGCAAAAAACACACTTTTAGGTTATGAGTTAGATATTTTTGAGTCTCATAACCATCAACTTCATTTTTTAATAGAGAGAGCTTAAAAAACATCAATTGGGGTTGCATCTTGATGATCAGAAGTGGGTTTGCTTCAACCAGAGTGATAAACTGAGCGATTCTTGTTCATCTTCTTCTTTCTTTTCTTTGTACCCTCATTTGTTGGGGTTTTGTATGTAAGTATACTTTGTTTTATATGTATATTTATTACTCATGGTATTGTATAAAACTTCTTTTACAAATTAATGTTGATGTTTATCCTTGTGAGCTTGCTTAATGTTTAGGTTTGAGTAGCTATAGACATATACGGTTCAAATCCGAACTTAGGACGAATATCTGTTAGGTTCTAAACTCTGGAGATAGATTTAGGCTTAATGATCACTTTTGATATCGACTCTTAATGCCTCCGTGTTGGTTGAGTTGAGCGAGACATCACTAATGAAGATCAAAATGGTTGATATCTCACTTTGCGTTAGAAGATAACCTCCATGTGGGAGATACGTGTTGATATTGACGAGTAGTTTAGGTTGAGCGCAATTGAGTAGTAAGTTTAAGTATTTGACGGGTAAATGAAATTTAATCTCGAGAGTTCTCTCCTCTCTGAAGAATGTATTTATTTTTTGTTCTTAATTTATTTTCTGCACTTTATGTTTTAAACCCATTATAACCCAAGCTTAGAAACCCGTAGACTGTTGAATGACATTCTTTCCCTTGTACTGATCCCTGTGGAGACGATAAATTTCCCAGAAGAATACTTCTAATCTTTTGCTTTCCGCTTTACTGCATCAACAAAATGGCGTTGTTGTCGGAGATTGGTGTTTCGATATTGAATTGCATCGCAATAGTTTCTATGGTTTTGAGCTTTGTGTATATCGTATATATTGTATATTTTCACTTGTATATTGACTTGTCTATGTTTACATACTTTTACATTTGTGTTTGTTTTTCACACTTGTTTATGTTTGTGTTTTCCATCTTGTGTTCAAGTGTGTACATATGTATTCTGTATCAATGTGTTCAGATGTTGTTGTATATACTTGTTTTTCATTTACGTTTGCTCAAGTGTTGCCCAAGTTATTGGTAAATGCCAATGAACGAAGAAACATGGAGGAGCATTTGTACTTAAATAAAGGTGTCGAGCTAACAACATAAAACAAGTGCTTATTGGGAGACACCTCAATGGTCGTAAATTCTGTATATTTTGTAAATTGAGTTATGTAGATATTAATGGAGTTATGCATGAGAAGTCAAATACATTTCTGATTTTTTTGCATTTTCTGATTTTTATTTTACTTGGCCTTCTTTTTCCAACTTTTACTAAGGCTATGTAGATTAGTAAATATTAGTATTTACTAATGTTTTTGCTTATTGTTTGGACTCAAATTTTGTTCTGATCATTTGAAGTCACATAAGGTGATTTTCCAAGTTTGACTGTTTCAACTTACAGATGTATGGTAATGATATTGTTTGAAGTTGGTACTTCTAAGATACTCGTTTATCACTTTCTATAGAACATAGCATGATTAGAAGACTTTTCTTTTGTACAAAATTTCATGTCATTTATTCTTTTGCCGTACTTGTTCATTCTTGAATCACTTTAGGACAAAACCCTTTTTGTGAGGTTGCTTTCCATTGTTCATATATGCAGGAGACCAATAATTCTTGTTTTAACTAGATTTTATTCTGTTTAATATTTTATTTGTATTAATTGTATGAAAGTTTGAAAAGGATCAAGATATTTTTATTTCATTTTGAGCACAAGTACTTGGCCAAATAATCAATCTACCATATGAGTGTGTGAGCATTCGTTAACCCCTTTGAGTCTTTTTGTCAATATTCATGTTGCATTTAAACTTGATGCTTGTCTATGAGTATTTAGTTCACTATTTGAATGATTTTTAATCTTTGCTTTCTTGAACCCTCGACCGTGATTTATGGTTTGAATTTTTACCTTGCCTTAGAAAGTATGGAATATTCACACTTTGATGTTGGTTGAATTTAAGTTGGAGAGGAAAATGTTTGCTCATTTATTTGTTGGTTGCTATGAGTTTGAAAAAAGTAAATAAAAAAATAAGAAAAGAAAGAAAAAATATGAAAAAGAAAAGAAAAGAAAAAGAAATAAAAAATTGAAAAAGTTTTGAGAAAAGAAAAATAAAAAGAGTATCAAATAATATTCTGTCAATAAGTTATGTGTTTTGGTGTAGCAATCGAGATAAGAGAAAAAGTTTGATTGTAATTTGGTGTTTGAAACTTTGTGAGTTGATCACTCCTTAGGTTTAGGCAAGTTTTTGTTTCAATTACCTTTAGAAATTTCCCTTTGTTCGTTAACCAAGCCACATTATAACCCTTAAAGCCCTTGTGATTCTTGTTTTTATCTTTTTGATTTGAGTTTTTGGATAAATGCATAATTTATTCTTTTGTTTGCAAGCTTGTTGGATGAGTGTTAAGCCCCTCATGTTTTCGTTTTTCATCTATCGATGATTTATGTGCTAGGTGTGATTCATTTTTGAACAGTTCATTGCTTTAAAAAAATTTACAAGTGTTTTGTATTTAGGAGTTGTTTTGTTTTCATGTTGTCGTTGTTGTGTAGTGGTAAGTTTTGCATTGCTTGTACGTTCTTGTTTTGAACCATACATCTGTTTTTGTTTTCAAACTTGTTAGTTGTGATTCTTTTTTATTACTTATTGTTTCTTTAAGTTGTTTGACTTTGTTTGAGGATAAACAATGTTGTAAGTTGGGGAAAGTTTGATAAGTGTCAATTTGTAGTTATTTTTTATATAGTTTTGTGGCACTTATCGACTCTTTTGCCTCAACTTATGTGTGGAATTGTATATATTATGTATATTTCTCCAAATTGTATATAATTGTGTTTTTGAGTAATTAGTGTATAGTTTGATAGTTTTCATCTATTTTATAGGTATTCATGCATGGTTGGAGCATTGAGTAATAAAGTCCAAAGGTTAAGCTTCAAGAATGCAATTTTTAGCAATTCATCAAAGAATAAGGCTCAAAATAAACATGAGAAAAATCATCAATTTGGTTAAAATTTAGTCATTTTTAGATAGAGTATTAAATAAGCTTTCTAATGCTTCTGACTGTGTGTAAATTGGAGTTACGGTTCTCAAGTTATGACGGAAATAAAATTTGATTTTTCTCTCAATGCAACAGAGTGCGCTTGGCGGGCTATGCTCCTCTAAGCGGGATCTGCGACTTTGAAACTCATTAAATATGGAAAAAACACATTTTTAGGTTATGAGTTGGATATTTTTGAGTCCCTGAACCATCAACTTCATTTTTTGATAGAGAGAGCTTAGAAAACATCAATTAGGGTTGCATCTTGATGATCTGAGGTGGGTTTGCTTCAATCAGAGTGATAAGTTGAGCGATTCTTGTTCATCTTCTTCTTTCTTCTATTTGTACCTTCATTTGTTGGGGTTTTGTATGTAAGTATACTTTGTTTTGTATGTATATTTATTGCTCATGGTATTGTATAAAACTTCTTTTACAAATCAATGTTGATGTTTATCCTTGTGAGCTTGCTTAATGTTTAGGTTTGAGTTGCTATAGACATATACGGTTCAGATCTGGACTTAGGATGAATATTTGTTAGGTTCTAAACTTTAGAGATAAATGTATGCTTAATGATCACTTTTGGTATCGACTCTTAATGCCTCTGTGCTGGTTGAGTTGTGTGAAACAACACTAACGAAGATCAAAAAGTTTGATATCTGACTTTGCGTTAGAGATAACCTCTGTGTGAGAGATACATGATGATATTGACGAGTAGTTTAGGTTGAGTGCAATTGAGTAGTACGTTTAAATATTTGTCGGGTATATGAAATTCAATCCCGAGAGTTCCCTCCTCTCCGAATAATGTATTTATTTTTTGTTCATTATTTACTTTCCGCACTTTATGTTTTAAACCCATTATAACCCAAGCTCAGAAACACGAAGACTGTTAAATGACATTCTTTCCCTAGCACTGATCCGTATGTAGAAGATAAATTTCCTAGAAGAATACTTCTAATCTTTTGCTTACCGCTTTAGTGTGTATCATAAACCTAACTTTATTTTCATTGTCGAACTGAAAATTGATGTGATAAGTTTCTTTGCAATTATTTTCTTAAACTTGGTTATAAATCCTCTGCATTTAATAAGACTCTGCAACCTTCTATTTGGTGCTTCATCCGATTAGATATAAATTCGATCATTATTGATTCTTCAGATCAATTTTTGACTTTCTATTTCTTGGTGGACAGTATGCTTAAGGCCTGCCTCTACTAACCTTTACAAGAGAAAATCTCTTTGGAAGGATCTCCAATACCTTCAATGTAATAATCATTTTCCTTAGTATTTCATCGGAGACTTCAATTCCATCATGGGAGCCCATGAACATAGATAAAGAAACTCCCTAACCAAGAGTCTAGTTCTCGATATTTAAGTTTAGTCTGACTTTAATCAGCTCATTCATATCCCTACAAAGGGTACTTTTTACACTTGGTCAAATAAGAGATCTCATCCTTTTTTTCATTGAAATAATACTTGATAGGTGTATTGCTAATCAATCTTGGTTGGATTTGTGTGTTATCACTTTTGTTTTGACTCTCACTAAGTTGTGCTCAGATCATTTCCCCATTTTGCTAGATTTCCAAATCAACCCTTATAAAGTGGCGTCCCAATTTTGATTCCTAATAACATGAACTTTGCATAAATATTACAAATATTTAATTGAGTCTTATTCGAATAATAAGGTTATTGGTTGCCTTATGTTTGTGTTCTGCAAGAAACTCCAAATGCTAAAAAGTACTTTGGAAAATTGGAATCATTCCTTCTTTCGAAATTTCACTGATAATGTCAAACTGGTTGAAGATAATATGGACCAAATTCAAGCTCAAACTCAGTTTTCATGTGGGAATGATACTATTAAAATGTAGGAATTTGAGGCTTCAGACAGATTATCTCTTGCTCTTATTATGCAAGAATGCTTTTGGAGAGAAAAATCTACAATTAAGTGGCACCTTAAGAGGGATCGAAATACGACTTACTTCCATCGCATTTCTAAATTTGGAAATTTTCAAGCCTATTACCATGCTTGAGTGTGGAGAGGAGACATATACCGAGCCAAACCAAATTGCCACCCACATTGTGAGCTATTTTAAGAATATTTTTGCCATTAATGTTTCTGTTTTGTAGGATCTTCCCATGGTGGAAAACTCTATTCCTAGATTGGTGGATGACTGTGTGAATACACTACTTCCTATGCTTCCCTCTCTGGAAGAAATTACAGCTGCAATGTCTCTCTCCATAATGACAGCAGGCCTGGTCCAGGTGGTTTTAGGGCGTATTTTTTCACGACTACTGGGATATAATCAAGCATGATGTTTCAAAGGTGATTATTTAATTCTTCTCTTTGGGTTGGATTCTTCAGCTTCAACTCGAATACTTTAGTGCTTATTCCGAAAAGCAACAATGACGGCTCCTTGGATCAATTTCGTTCTATATCACTATCCAACTTCAAGTTTAAAATTATTTCCAGAATTAGTGCAAAGAGACTTGTACCTTTAATGTCACATCCAGTCTCCTCTGAACAACACATTTTTCATATAGGGAAGGAATATTAAAGACTATATTGGGCTGGCTTCTGAGGTTTTTAATTTGCTCGATTCCAAGGTTTGGTCTGGTATTAATGCTCTAAAGTTCGATATAGCTAAAGCATTTGAAACCTTAACTTGGTCGTTTCTTCTTAAAGTCCTTCATCAGTTTGGTTTTGATGCAACATTTTATAAGTGGATTAATAGTATTTTGCACTTTGATTGGCTTTCCATCTCTGTCAATGATTCACTTCATGGTTACTTTAAGTGCACTAGAGGGGTCTGTCAAGGAGATCCTCTATCTATCCTTTTACTTTGCCTACATAAGAGGTACTCATCAAGAATATATTGAAGTTGGTGAATTATGGTTCCCTTGATTTGATCACAGGTCCTAAGCAAACCAGAGTTCCTTCACACATTCCTTATGCTGACGATGTTTTTGTTTTCTATAAAGGCACTACTTCTAATATTAAAGCTCTCATGTATGTCTTCAAAGAGTATTCTTTATCTTCTGGTCAAAAGGTTAATTGTGTGAAGTCTTCTATCTACGGAGGGGCTATGTTTGACTCAAGACTTAATATTATGTCAAATCTATCTAGTTTCAGTACAATCTCCACCCATTTTAATTATCTTGGGGTGCCCATATTTAAAGGAAATCCCAAGGCTATTTTTCTTCAACTAACTGCCAATAAAGTCATTAATAAACTTGTATCTTGGAAATGTTCACTTTTATCTTTTGTCAGCAGAGTCGAGCTTGTTAAATCAATTATTAAAGGTATGTTCATTCATTCCATATATATGTATATATGCTTGGTCGATTACCCTTGTTAAAGCTTTGAAGAGTGCTGCTCATAACTTCATTTAGAGTTCTTCTAAGAGAAAGGCTATCACGGTGGCCTAGAAAATATCTACAGACCTTTTCAGAGGGTGGTTTAGGCATTAGATTGTCGGTTGCTCTTAATGAGGCCACTAATCTAAAGTTTGGTTGAGGGCTTTTTAATTTGGAGGAACCTTGGGAAATTCTTCTTGAGCTCGAGTGTTGCAGAAAAATAAAATCATTAATCATCACATTTCTTCCTCGATTTGGTCTACTAGCAAGAATGAGATTCCTTTGATTCGTGATAACTCTTCTTGGATCCTTGGAAATAACAGCTCAATTAGTTTATGGTATGATAGTTAGTGTGCCCCCCCTTTGGTTTTGGACAAGCGAAACATAATTGTTGATGAAGAACTTCCTATTACATATATCATTTGATTGACCTTAAAGATTTATAATCATTTGAATGTGAATATTGATATATATATATATACAAATTATTAAAAAAATGAACCCTACTAGTTCGTAGAAAAATTCATGTATTTATAGAATGCATGTGTGACACGTGTCTTTGCTTATTCTAAACTTGAAACGATCTTGACTAATATTAATCTTCCTATTCAAACTTCAAGGCAATATTTTTAGGATGTAAGTTAACTAATTATTCAAGCATTTACCCATGTTTTTCTTATTCGATCATATTATCCTTGAATATCGAAAATAAGTTTTATGAATCTTGTTATAGGCCGGTCAAAAGCCCAAAAATTGTGGCCCATAGAATGCAATAATCTACCAAATCCCTAACGGAGTAGGAGTATTATCTTGAGTGATATTGGATACGATCTAAATTCAGGACCCATCCAATAACTCTTTGTATCCTACACCTGATCAATTGCACCAATGGCTATGTTTAAAAGCTCAAGCCCATTGTTGCTTCTAGCAACCTCCAATATCCGATCAATTCTTGTTCCTTGGCAGAATATTAACACCATTTATGGGAACCAACATTTAATTCCCATGTTTTCCATGATTGAAAACTCACCTCTTGATTCATCAAATCAAAGCTTTTAAACTTAACAATTCAGATTCCCTAAAATCAAGCCATAAATCCTCTGATATTTATATACTCTTATTCTTAGATTTTCAAATCTTTAACCTTTAGATCTTCAAACAATGGCAGGTTCTAAAGCCATTCACTTTGTTGCTTTACATGAGGCAACCACTACTGCTCAAGTTGCAAGAGATCCACTGCCCCATCCTCAAAGCAACACTGATAAATTCATCATGATTACTTCACCACATCCTGATCCCATCCAACTTTCTCTGCTTGTAGGACCTGCTCAGTTGTTCTAACAAGGAGAATCGTAGTTCAGGCCTCTAGCACCGCCGATAATATTGAGGCCAAAGGAGTTAACCTAGATGTGAAAGGCGCAAACAAACAGTTTAACATGTATGACATGGTTCAACACCAAAAGTCACAAGTAGTAGAATAAAAATTGTGTTGGGTCAAAAAGATTTGTCGAAGCGGAAAATCTTCATTTGAGGCTATTGATGTCATGACTGACAATGAAAAGGCTAGTAATGAAGAAATAAGAGTGAATAAGGGAAAATGTTAACACATTTTGGCCATTACTTGGGGTGCACGCTAGGCAAATCCCCCGTTAAAGGAGACAAAAAAAGAGGAAGATTGCATAATTGATGGTCGACCATAAGAAAGACGAAAGATCCTTGACAAAGACCATAGATAAACCAATGTTCAGATTAAGGGATATCGAGAAAGTTGGGAGAATCCTAAATGATATCTTCCCTCTGGTTATAACTACCATAGTCAGTGACTTTGACATATCCTAGAAATTAATTGATGGCGGAAGTTTTAGCGATATAATGTATTCAAAGCTGTTTGAGAATATGGGTATGAAGAAAGAAAATTTGTATCCTCATGAATAATCAGACTTGCAAGTGTTCAACGACGTGACAAAGGGACAAAGTAACATTTTAAGAAAATGCACAACTAATTTTGTGAAGGTCGCACAATGACTTACCAAAAGAAAAATGATATGCATTATCATTAGTCAAAATTACCTTAGAAAAACATTCAAGTACTATAGTCCTAAAAGGCCATCATGATATAGCCTACGAAAAGACATCTCAAACATGAGACACATTTAAGGTGCAAGTTCCTAATTCCATCAACGTCGCCTTTTGGGTTTTCACTGAAGTTCTAAATGACATCAACAATGGATTATTGCATTCTCTGGCGAGGATTTTGTTGAACCTTCTGGCCACTGTTGATGTCATTGGCCAGAGAATGTAATAATGTAACTTTTTTTAAGGTGAAATTGTTCTAGGTCAGTCAAAAGACTCAACTACTACGACCTATAGAATGCAGCAATCCACAAAGTCCCTTGTGGAATAAGAGTATTATTCTAGGTGGAGCGTAAACTATCAGAATCTAGGATCTATCTAACGACTCACCGCATACTACGCCAGAAGACCAATAAAGTTGTTATTAACCATTGTTCTATGCAAAAAGGCAGCACACCACTTTTCATATACAATTCATATTCAAATTTCATTCACTCATCTTACTCACATACTGTTAGCTGGAATTTCGTTGCTAAGAAAGATTTGAGATGTCAAGAAAAGCTAAAATAAATATTTGGAAAAAGCAGGTCGAGTTCGACTGGGAAGATCTTGGCGAGATTCGAAAAATATTAATGAATGGGCTTCACTTATATAATATGATATTATTCAGGGACTCATCATATTTTGGACTTAGTTTGATAATGACTTCGACGAGATAATTTGAAATAAGGATGATTTACTGTTTTTTGGCCTTATCTGTTTCTTAAAGTATACGTGGAAGCATCTGAAAGGCGGAATACATGCAAGCGAGAATGTGTCATTCTCTAAAGAGGTGACCGTTTGTTACAGTTATTTCGATTTAGTATAAATAGGGGTCCTAGTATTAAGATTTGAGGTGTTCGATTTGTACAAAAACTCATATTACTCAAAGTATCTAAGTGTATTGGAAAAAAAGTTGTTGAGCAAAATGTATGTATGAATCACCATATCTTTTTCATTTAATATCAAGTCATTTACATTAAAATTATTTTCCTACACTTTAAGTTCCAATCGAAGTCATTTTACATTCCTTTATATTTTATAAATATTTCTCACATTACTTTAGAGATTCACATTAGTGTCAAAATGCTCATTATAAAGAAAACTTAAGAAACCTATGCACATATGTCCTAGGATCAATCTAGTTTATCTTGCAAGTAACCAAAAAATTATCTTTTAGAGGACTAGCGATTGTTTACCAAAATTGACAGTAAACAAATTGGCACGCCCAGTGGGACCTTTGTGCTTAGTTGTTTTTTCTTTTTTCGTTTATTTTCTTCATACATAAAAACTTCCCAAATTTTGTTGCATGAGACTGAGAAGTGGTAGGATTGCTATAAATAATGAAACTTTTCCAAAAAGGAAATACGTTAGTATAATGGTTAACCCTCCAAATAATAATGGAGAGCAAGCCTCTTATTCGACATGGGAAAACACATGCACTCAACAAGCGCCAGTTCGACCTCTCGCGCAACCAGATCTAACATGGTTGGTAGAAAACCAAAGAGCGATTTTAGAAGAAGAATGTACTGTTAACCAAGCCCAATAGTTCACACCCAATGCAGTCGAAGGTAACCAGGGCCAATGGGTCTAGCCCCGCATGGTCGAACAACCAACGCCTAAGGAAGTCGAAAGTCCCAGGGTTATTTTGGTCAATCATGGCCAAGATGAAAATGAGATGGTTCACTGAGTTCGACATGACGACCTAGCAAGAGAGAATAATTTGTTTGTCATGGTCGAAAGGATAATGACATGAAATGGAGTAAATACAGACTTCCGAAGGCCAAACTACACTTCCCCATTGTCTGAATATGTCTTACAGACTGAATTGCCTAGGGGATGGAAATTCCAAAAATTCATAAAATTTTCGGGTGACACTAGTGAGTCCACTGTCGAACATATAGTAAGGTAGTTGACTGAGGCGGGGAACATTTGTAACAAAAAATTTAGAACTATGTCATTTATAATAATTATTTATGAATATTATATGAATTGTGATGTTGTGTGCTAAAATATTTGTGGGGATGTAAGTAAAAGTTAGAAATTATTTAGAATTATCTAAATAATATATTTTATATGGTTTATGAATAAAATAATAAGAAGAAATAAAATGAATATAATGTGTAGATATTATAGGGGCATGGAGGTGATTATGTGAGGTTAAGTTGTGGATAAATGAGTTAAACCATAATTGAGGGATATTTAAAAAAAGAATAAGGAAAAGTGAGGTCAGTTTACAGCAATATGTGAAAAATTGGAGAACATGAGGAAAGGCTAGGGCACAGAAGAATAAGATGTATCCATACATTAGAGTTTGAAGAGATCAATCGCTAAGAGTAACAAGGTAAGATTGGGTAATTATAGTTGATTATGACTGATATACGGGGAAGATATATGTAGGTTTTGTTGATTCTATTGATTGATGATGAATGAGTATGAATGATTGTTGAGATTGATGTTTAAAATGCCATGATATGAATTTGATATATACATGTTGATGTGTTGTTGTTAATTTCAAATTTTGGTAAATATGATGCATATTGGATGAGTGTGATGCCTGAAAATTGGACCTTGAAAGGGTTGCAATTGTAGTGAATCACACCTGGAGATTGCAAGTTTGCAAAAATTCGTCAGGTGAGCTCGAGGCGAAGGAAGATGTGAAATCGTGAATTTCATCAGGCGAGCTCCAAACGGGGAATTTGTGAGTAGTTTCATCGAACGAGTGAGGGGCGAGTGACAAGAATTTGTCGGGCGAGGTCGGGGCAAATGGTTGGCTATAGGTATTAAAAGGTCGTAGCTTGAGTTTCGTAACTCTATTTGACACGTTATTCAGAGCATTGGGAAGCTAGTAAATAGTACTATCACGTAGTTTAATTATGCGAGCTATTTGAATAATAATTACATGCCTTATGTGTTTGAATAGTTGATTATTTACATGTCTTATTAATGTGTTATTGTAATGTCGTGATAATATTGTACCGTGATAACCTGTTATGATGATGATATTTGATGTTGCTGCCTGTTGTGGTTCATGTACCTCTGTTGTGGAACTTTATGTTATAAATGTTTTTGTATGCCTCGTTTACTATGGTTATGGTTTTAGAGCTTTTATTATGTTGAAAATATATGATGTTGATGATGTTGTTGTGCAAGATGAGAGTCAATGCATCCATAATGTGAAACTTATATTCTGAATTATGTTGTGGCCTCATTTCCTATGGTGATGGTTCGAGTGTGAGTAGCTAAATCCTTCGTCTGAAGATTTAATGAAGTGTTACCATCATGTGTGGTATTGCTTGAGTTTTGTTGATGAAATATGATGTGATAATACTTGTGCTTGTTATATGACCATGTGTGAATTTGTGATGAAGATGTTGTGTGAGCTATTTATGATGAATGAAGATGTGATTATATGTTATATTGATGCTATTAAATTGTAGACTAAAATTATTGAAGTTTACTTTTCTCTTATGCCTTTTATAATTGATTATGATTACTCATCCATTCTATTTGAATGCTTCCTCCACGGGGTAACTTGCATATATTCAGGGGTATCTTGTAGATGTAATGAAGATAAGTCATTGGATTATTAAGTAGTTTATAATTAATTTTAGAGGTATCTTGCTCTGATATGTAACACCGGGTTGGGAACGCTTCATTGGATTTTTTTTCTATGTCATAATTATATTGAGACCTTTGCAAGGATTTTGATTGGTGAACTAGTTTATTTCCATTCTTTTATGAGATTAAATGTCAAGAGTTTAAAATTTAAGAATGTTTAATTAATGATGATTCCACTGGGATGTTTTAAATGAGTATTGAAGTTGCATCAATATCATGAACATGTATTGTTTATGAATAATATTATTATAACCCATGTTACGAAGCAAGATTGATTTGTGTTGTTATGACGTGTGAAACCCTTGTGTGGTGGTTCCAATTAAATTAATCATAAATTTTATATGGTATTTAGAAGGGTGTTATATTAGTGGTATAAGAGAGGGTTCGTCTGTCCAACCAGGTTTTTACATGATGACTAATTCCTATGAGTAGATTAGTGTGTAAACACTATCAATATGTTGTTTCTTCTAATGTTAGTTGCCTATATGCAGAGTTATGGTTGGGGGAAGAAACAATGGTGTTATTGCTCAGGATTTGGAAGCAATGGCTCAAGCTCTGCAGAACCAACAAGGACTACATAATCAGGATGCTGGAGAGAATGATGAGTTTCATGCTTTAGGGAGGTTCCAACAAAATAACCCGCCAATTGTAACGCCTGTAATTTAATTAATTATTTAATTAAATTATTTTTGGAATATTTGTGAAATTGTGTTATGATGTTAATTTATGTGTGGTGGTTATTGGATTTGTTTATTTTATTAAGTTGTGGAATAATATTAGAAGAATGATATCATTTGATGTGGGCTTGTTTTAAAGGAATAAAAGTTGTAAAAAGGGGGTGTAATAGTTTTAATCCCATTAAGGCATAAAGAGAATAATAGGGTTATTTTATTATTATAACAAAATAATAGAAAAGAAGAAGCAGTAAGAGAGAAAGAAATAAGGGTTGGAAGAAAAGAACGTAAAAGTTGTTGGAAAGGAGGAAAAGAGGCAGAACGGAAATTCAACCGGAAAAGTTATAGAGCAACCTTCAATCCAAGGTAAGGGAGGGGTTCTGACTCTATAATAGGGTTTATGATGATTGGTATGTGGGATTATATGTGGAAATGTTGTATTGTTCATGATTTGAATGTATACGTTGTTGTATGATGAAAATCGATGAATTATGGATGAATAATGATGCCCCAATGCTGTATAAATGATGTAGAATTATAGGATAATTATAATTGATGGTTATCTATGATTAGATGATGTTTTTAGGGCCTAAAGTATGGAAACCGTAGTGAAAACGCAGTGAAATCGCAGAAAATATCCATGACAGAACAATATATGTTGACCCTAAAAGCCATGCGTCGATGCATGAAGGCTTTTAAACTCAGGATGAGTCGATGCGAAGGAGCCATGCGTCGATACATGCGGGCTTTTAGACTCAGGATGAGTCGATACGTAGGAGCATGTGTCGATACATTCAATGTTGCAGACTCAATATGAGTCGATACAAAGAGAGTATGCATCGACTCATGCAGTGTGTTAAGTCCAATACGCGTCGACCCAAGGCATTACGCGTCGATCCATGTTGTCTGGTTTTTGGCATAATCATTTTGAAAAGGCTGTAACTTGAGTTTTCGGACTCCGTTTGAGATATCGTTCAAAGCATTGAATAGCTAACACGATGAACTTCATTCTTAGAGATTAAAATGAAGAATAGGGAGGATAATCCTAGTAACCCAAATTAGGATTAAAGTTAATTCTCGCGTTAATCGCTATGTTGATTTTGTGAAGAATGATGAGGATGAGATGATTATAGACTATTGTTTGGTCCATAACAGTAGGATTAATGATGATAATCATGTAGTATTACAGAATGAATAATATGCAGAGGTTGGAAATTTAGAAGTAAGCCTTAGACGATTAATTAATTATAGGAAATATGACATTGTAGGCCTATGGTCAACGTTGCAAGATTGACGATTTACTGTTGTACTGTTGTATGGCTGAGTTGTTGATGATAAATGATGTTTGATGAATTATGATGAATTATGATGTATAAATGATGTTTAATGAATTATGATGATAAATGATGTTGATGAATGATATTGATGAAAGATGTTGAGATGCCTCTAATAATTGGCAGTTATTAAGATGTAGGCTTCTGGCCAACATGATGTTGCATTGAGATGTTGTTAATGATGGTTTTGTCATTACATTCATGATTATGTCGCATACATTGCATTTCAAGATGGAGCTTATGCTCGTTAAGATGGCATGTATTGGCGAATATTAAGATGAAGGCTTATGCCTTGTTGATTCCTCTATTTATTGGCAATTATTTTGAGATGGGAGTTCTGCTCCAATGGTACCACATGCATTTGCATAGTATTGAGTTGCATTATATGATTGCATAAAGAAGTTGTGTATTGATGTGGTGAATGTGTATTATTGTAAGTATTCTGTTGCAACCATTATTGTTTATGAGATGAGAAGTGGTGATGTTATGTGATCTAATTTAATATATTGATTATCATACATTTTATTATATTGTTAGATATCTCACCCCTTCTGTTTGAATGTTACCCTTATGTTGGTAACGTGCAGGTAATCTATAGTGAAGGTTGTATACCTTCAGTAGTCTGAGTCGGTGTCATTGCTCTAATACGTAACACTCGGGGGGATGAACGTTTGTTGCTTTTAATTATTGATTATTTCAGTTGTTGAACTTTAATTTGATTGTTACTAAGTATGTGTTGTTTTGAAGTTGTTGTAATGATGGATAAAGATGTTATTAAGAATTCCGTTGCGTAGATGTTTAAATTGTTGGATTAAGAGAGTAAATTATTATGATGATGGTTCATCCGAAGTTTTAAAGTGTTATGTATCCATGTTGAATGCAATGTGTTTTTAAAGATGAATTTGTGGCATCTTGATTCATTTGCATGAATATTTATAACTCTGATTTACATTTATAATTGCTGGGTAGAATTGGGGTGTTACAAAGTTGGTATCAGAGCAAAAGGTTGATTCGTTCGACCTTGTTGTCGAGTCGTAGTTGTCTAACAATTGAGTATTGTTAATTTGAGTTCTAACCATTGTTTATGTTGTAGTGATAAGTTGAGATGGCTGGAAGGAATGATGTCGCACTTGCTGCTGCTCTAGAAGCAATGGCTCATGCGATGGAGAATCAGCCAAATGCTGACGAGAATGCTGGATCTCGTAGTTGGTGACTTTCCAGAGAGAGAATCCGCCTACGTTCAAGGGAAAGTATGATCCTGATGGAGCATTGGATTGGTTGAAAGAGATTGAGAGAATATTCTGTGTGATGGACTGCACTCCAGCGCAGAAGGTTCGATATGGTACTCATATGCTAGCGGTCGAGGCTGATGACTGGTGGCTAGAGACTTGTCAGAGATTGGAAGCTGCAGGTGAAAATGTCACTTGGGCTATGTTTCGTAGGGAATTTATGAGGAAGTACTTTCCTGAAGATGTTTGTGGTAAGAAGGAAATTGAATTCCTTGAGCTGAAGTAAGGGAATATGTCGGTTGTTGAGTATGCTGCCAAGTTTGCTGAGTTGGCTAAGTTTTATCCGCACTACACAGAGGTAGATGCTTAATTTTTGAAGTGTACCAAGTTTGAGAACGGGTTGCACCCAGAGATCAAGAAGGCAGTTGGATACCAGAAGATTCGTGTCTTTGCTGATTTGATTGGCAGTTGCAGAATTTATGAGGAGGATAATAATGCTCATTACAAGATTATTAGTGAGAAGAGGGGTAAGAACCAATAGAATCGTGGTAAGGCTTATGATACCCCAACTGGTAAAGGTAAACAGAAAGTTGCTCAGGGTCATAGGCCTAGTGGGGGAGATGCTCTTTCTGGTGTGGTTTGTTTTAAATGTGGGAAATCTGGGCATAAGAGTAATGTGTGTACTACTGAAGTAAATAGGTGTTTTTGTTGTGGTAAGAACGGACATGTTGTATCTGAGTGCAAGCATAAGGATGTGATTTGTTTCAATTATAGTGAAGAAGGGCACATCGGTAGTCAGTACAAGAAACCAAAGAGAGCTCAGACAAGTCGTAAAGTGTTTGCTTTGGTTGAGTATCAGACAGTTGTTGAGGACAGACTTATCAGAGGTACATGTTTCATTAATAGTACTCCTTTAATTACTATTATTGATACCGGTGCTACTCATTGTTTTATTGTTGCTGATTGTGTTGAAAGATTGGGTCTTATGTTGTCTTCTATGATTGGAGAAATGGTCATCGATACTCTAGCCAAGGGGTCAGTGACTACTTCTTTTGTGTGATTAAAGTGTCCCTTATAAATCTTCGATAGAGACTTTGCTGTTGATTTGGTTTGTTTACCGTTAAGAGGTTTGGATGTGATTTTGGGTATGAACTGGTTAGAGCATAATTATGTTCACATTAACTGTTATGACAAGTCTGTGAGGTTTTATACTCCTGAAGAAGAGGAAGATAGTTTGTTGTCTGCTAGACAGTTGAGGAAGTTGATGCAGGAAGAAGCACTGATGTTCTCGTTGATGGTGTCGCTATCTTTAGAGACTCAAGCTATAATTGAGGAATTGCAGGTGGTGTGTGAATTTCCTGAAGTTTTCCCTGATGAAATTCCTGATGTACCGCCAGAGAGGAAAGTTGAATTTGCTATTGATCTTGTACCTGGTACCAGACCTGTATCTATGGCACCATACAGGATGTCTGCATCTGAATTGTCAGAGTTAAAGAAGCAATTGGAAGAGTTACTTGAAAAGAAGTTTGTAAGACCAAGTGTATCGCCGTGGGATGCTCCAGTGTTGTTAGTAAAGAAGAAAGATGGAAGTATAAGGCTTTGTGTTGATTATAGATAGTTGAATAAAGTGACGATTAAGAACAAGTATCCACTTCCAAGAATAGATGACTTGATAGACCAATTGGTGGATGCTCGTGTGTTTAGTAAGATTGATTTGAGGTCGGGTTACCATCATATTAAAGTGAAAGATGAAGATATCCAGAAGACGGCTTTCAGAACATGTTATGGACATTATGAGTATTCGGTGATGCCTTTCGGTGTTACTAATGCGCCGGGAGTATTCATGGAATATATGAATCGTATCTTTCATACTTATTTGGATCGATTTGTAGTGGTGTTCATTGATTATATTTTGATTTACTCTAAGTCAGAAGAAGAGCATGCAGAACACTTAAGAGTAGTATTGCAAGTTTTAAAAGAGAAGAAGTTGTATGAAAAGTTGTCCAAGTGTGAATTCTGGTTAAAGGAGGTTAGTTTTCCTGGTCATGTGATCTCAGGTAGTGGCGTTGTTGTAGATCCATCGAAGGTTGATGTTGTGTTGCAATGGGAAACTCTGAGGTCAGCTACTGAGATTATAAGCTTTTTGGGATTAGTTGGTTACTATAGAAGGTTTATCGAAGGTTTTTCTTAAGTTGGAACTTCCGTTGACTAAGTTGACTTGTAAAGGTAGAGCTTTTGTATGGGATGTTCAGTGCGAAGAAAGTTTTACATAATTGAAGAAGAGGTTAACGTCGGCTCCGATTTTGACGTTGCCTAATCCAGGAGAGCCTTTTATGGTATATTATGATGATTCTAAGATGGGTTTAGGAGGTGTGCTTATGCAAAATGATAAGGTAGTTGCTTATGCGTCAAGGCAGTTGATGACTCACGAGAAGAACTATCCTACGCATGATTTGGAGCTTCCTGCAGTTGTCATTGTGTTGAAGATTTGGAGGCATTATCTTTATGGTTCTAAATTTGAAGTGTTTAGTGACCATAAGAGCTTAAAGTATGTATTCGATCAAAAAGATCTGAATATGAGGCAACAAAGATGGTTGGAATTGTTAAAGGATTATGATTTCAGTTTGAATTATCATCCAGGAAAAGCGAATGTGGTAGCTGATTTGTTGAGCCAAAAGACTCTACATATGTTAGTAATGATGGTTAAAGATTTGGAATTAATTGAATAGTTCAGAGATATGAGCTTAGTTTGCGAGGTTACGCCGCAAAGTGTTATGTTGGGTATGTTGAAGATTAATAATGAATTTCTAGACAGTATCAGAGAAGCTCAGAAGTTGGATGTGAAACTGGTAGATTCGATGGTTGGGATCGATCAGTCTGAGAATAATGATTTTAAGCAAGATGCACAAGGTGTGTTGAGATTTCGTAACTGAATTTGTATTCCTGATGACGCTGAGATGAAGAAAGTGATACTTGAAGAGAGTCATAGGAGTAAGTTGAGTATTCATCCAGGAGCTACAAAGATGTATCAAGATTTAAAAGGTTTATTTTAGTGGCCTGGGATGAAGAGTGATGTGGCTCGGTTTGTGTATGCATGTTTGACTTGTTAGAAGTCGAAAGTTGAACATCAGAAGCCAGCAGGATTGATGCAACTGTTAGAAGTTCCAGAATGGAAATGGGATAGCATTTCGATGGACTTTGTGACGGGGTTACCTAATACTTTAAGAGGACATGATTCGATTTTGGCGATTTTTGATAGGCTTACAAAGTCGGCTCATTTTATTCCTATTAACATCAGTTTTCCAATGTCGAAGTTGGCTGAAATTTACACTAGTCTTATTGTGAAGTTGCATGGTGCTCCTTTGTGCATTGTGTCAGATAGAGATCCAAGATTTACTTCTGATTTTTGGAAGAGTTTTCAAGAAGCGTTGGGTTC
Organism: Vicia faba; assembly: GCA_948472305.1. Taxonomy (NCBI): domain Eukaryota; kingdom Viridiplantae; phylum Streptophyta; class Magnoliopsida; order Fabales; family Fabaceae; genus Vicia; species Vicia faba. The sequence goes on along the minus strand of OX451739.1, from coordinate 419,474,935 downwards.
TAAGTTGAGGTTGAGTTCAGCGTATCATCCTCAGATAAATGGTCAGACCGAACGGACGATTTAATCATTGGAAGACTTGTTGAGGACATGTGTTCTTGAGCAGGGAGGTTCATGGGATACTTATCTTCCGTTGATAGAGTTCACTTATAATAACAATTACCATTCCAGTATTGGGATGGTACCTTTTGAAGCGTTGTATGGTCGAAGATGTAGAACTCCTTTATTGCATGAATCTGGTGAAAGTGTAGTACTTGGGCCTGAACTTGTTCATGAGACTACTGAGAAGGTGAAGTTAATTCGAGAAAAGATGAAAGCTTCCCAAAGTAGACAAAAGAGTTTTCATGACAAGCGAAGGAAAGATTTAGAATTTCAAGCGGGTGACCATGTGTTTTTAAGAGTTACACCTGTGACTGGTGTTGGACGAGCAATGAAGTCTAAGAAGCTCGCTTCTCATTTTATTGGACCATATCAGATTTCAGAGAGAGTGGGGAATGTTGCTTATAGAGTGGCTTTAACGCCTAATCTTTCGAATTTGCATGATGTGTTTCATGTGTCACAACTCCAGAAGTATATTTCAGATCCATCTTATGTGATTCATATGGATGATGTACAAGTACGGGATAACCTTACGGTGGAGACGATGCCTGTACGGTCGCGGATCATGAAATAAATACTCTAAGGGGCAAAGAGATTGCTTTGGTTAAAGTGGTTTGGCTAGGGGCTGCCGGAGAAAGCATGACTTGGGAGTTAGAGAGCAAGATGCGGGAACCTATCCTGAGTTGTTTGATTAAGGTAAATTATCGAGGACGAAAATATTCTAAGTGGGGGAGAGTTGTAACGCCCGTAATTTTATTATGCTCCTCGACATGTCCTGCAATCTAATTCTGCTCGAAATCTAACACATAATTCCCGACACGCCTTGCAGCCTAAAATGCCGCTCGATACCTACTTCTTCAGTATCCTCCCTGACCATTAATCCGGCCAACAACACAGGCACGATACACATCTTAACAACCACACCACTATAATTCATAACTTCCGGCCAACCGCTCGGAGTAACACAGTAACGGGCAACTATATTTCCTATCAACAGATTCCTTCATTGCATAAGACCGTCATGCATAACCCTCATAATATGACCACAACAATAATTCCTAGTTTCCTGCCAACTGCTTGGAACAATACAACATCGTAACATCCACAACAACATAACGGCCACGACAACCAGTGATAAACTACACTCACTTAATCGTCGATTCTACCGGGCAATGATACAACTCAAAACGTCCTCAGCATAACAGAACGAGCATCTTTCCTTAAAAGGTTCAACAACATCACGGGCAACAATCATAATTACGACCAATTCTCCATAACAAACATCATAAATCCCATTATAAGGTCAGAACCCCACCCTTACCTAGATTAAAGGTTGATTAACCAAAAACTCCAGCCGACGGCTTGCTTCGCTCTGCTCGACACTGGGCAGCTTGCTCCTCGTCCATGCAGCTCTACCGGTCAGCGTACAAAATCCTTATTCTCCAACTAAAACAAACCCTTGTGTTAGCTTCTCCTTATATAACAGTCCTTTTGGGTCTAACCTACACCCCCACTTTACTATTTCTAACCAATAGCATAAGTCTGACATTATTTCATATATTCCCTTAAATTCCACATTATAATTATTATTAATTAACTAATTAATTAATTAATAATAAGCCAACAACTCCCACCGATAATTCTTAACATCTCTCCACTTTACAAATAATCCAAAAATAATATAATTAGATAAATAATTAAATTAAATTACGGGTGTTACAACTCTCCCCCACTTAGAATATTTTCGTCCTCGAAAATTTACCATATTCAAACAACTCAGGATAGGAGTCCCGCATCTTGATTTCCAACTCCCAAGTCATGGTTTCTCCAGCAGCTCCTAACGAGACTGCTTTCACCAAAGAAATCTCTATGCCTCTCAGAGTCTTCATTTCACAATCCGTGATCCGTACAAGCATCGTCTCAATAGTAAGATTGTCCCTTACTTGCACATCATCCATATGAATCATATGAGATGGATCTGAAATATACTTCCGGAGTTGTGACACATGAAACACATCATGCAAATTCGAAAGATTAGGCGGTAAAGCCACTCTATAAGCCACATTCCCAACTCTTTCTGAAATCTGATATGGACCAATAAAATGAGAAGTGAGCTTCTTAGACTTAAATGCTCGCCCAACACTAGTTACAGGTGTAACTCTAAAAAACACATGGTCACCAGCTTGAAATTCCAAATCATTCCTTCGCTTATCATGATAACTCTTCTGTCTACTTTGGGAAGCTTTCATCTTTTCCCGAATCATCTTCACCTTCTCAGTAGTCTCACGAACAAGTTCAGGTCCAAGCACTACACTTTCTCCAAATTCATGCCAACATAAAGGAGTTCTACATCTCCGACCATACAACACTTCAAAAGGTGCCATCCTAATACTAGAACGGTAACTATTATTATAAGTGAACTCTATTAATGGAAGATAAGTATCCCACAAACCTCCCTTCTCCTGAACACATGCTCTCAATAAATCCTCCAACAATTGAATAGTCTTCTCTGTCTGACCATCCGTCTGAGGATGATACGCCGAACTCAACCTCAACTTAGAACCCAACGCTCCTTGCAAACTCTTCCAAAAATCAGAAGTAAACCTCAGATCTCTATATGATATAATGCACAAAGGAATACCATGCAGCTTCACAATTACACTCTTGTAAATCTCAGCCAACTTCGACACTAGAAAGCTGATGTTAAAAGGAATAATATGAGCCGACTTCATAAGCCTATCAACAATCACCCAAATTGAATCATGTCCTCTTAAAGTATTAGGTAACCCTGTCACAAAGTCCATCGAAATGTTATCCCATTTCCATTGTGGAACTTCTAACGCTTGCATCAACCCTACAGGCTTCTGATGTTCAACTTTTGACTTCTGACAAGTCAAACATGCATACACAAACCGAGCCACATCACTCTTCATCCCAGGCCACCAAAACAAATTCTTCAAATCCTGGTACATCTTTGTAGCTCCTGGATGAATACTCAACTTGCTTCTATGGCTCTCTTCAAGAATCATTTTCTTCATCTTCGCATCATCAAGAATACAAATCCGATTACCAAATCTCAATACACCTTGCGCATCTAACTTAAAATCACTATTCTCAAACTCATCGATCCCGACCATCAAATATACCAGCTTCACATCTAACTTCTGAGCTTCTCTGATACTATCCAGAAAATCATTATTAATCTTCAATATTCCCAACATAACACTCCGTAATGTCACCTTGCAAACTAAGCTCATATCTCTGAATTGTTCAATTAATTCCAACTCTTTAACCATCATTGCTGACATATGTAAAGTCTTTTGATCAACGCATCAGCGCTTTTCCTAGATGATAATTCAAACCAAAATCATAACCCTTTAATAACTCCAACCATCTTTGTTATCTCATATTCAATTCCTTTTGATCAAATATATACTTTAAGTTCTTATGGTCACTAAACACTTCAAATATAGAACCATAAAGATAATGCCTCCAAATCTTTAACACAAAAACACCTGCAGCAAGCTCTAAATCATGCGTGGGATAATTCTTCTCATGAGTCCTCAACTGCCTTGACGCATAAGAAACTACCTTATCATTCTACATAAGCACACCTCCTAAACTCATCTTAGAAGCATCACAATATACCATAAAAGGCTCTTCTGGATTAGGTAACGTCAAAATCGGAGCCGACGTCAATCTTTTCTTTAATTCTGCAAAACTTTCTTCATAATGGACATCCCATACAAAAGCTCTACCTTTATAAGTCAACTTAGTCAACGGAAATGCCAACTTAGAGAAACCTTCGATAAACATCCTATAATAACCAGCTAATCCCAAAAAGCTTCTAATCTCGGTAGCCGACTTTAGAGTCTCCCATTGCAATACAACATCTACTTTTGATGGCTCTTCATCAATGCCACTACCTGAGATCACATGACCAAGAAAACTAACCTCCCGTAACCAAAATTCACACTTAGACAACTCTACATACAACTTCTTCTCTTTCAAGACTTGCAATATTATTCTTAAGTGTTCTACATGCTTTTATTCCGACTTAGAGTAAATCAAAATGTCATCAATGAACACCACTACAAATTGATCCAAATAAGTATGAAAGATACGATTCATGTATTCCATGAATACTCCTGGCGTGTTAGTAACACCGAAAGGCATCACCAAATACTCATAGTGTCCATAACGCATTCTGAAATCCGTCTTCTGGATATCTTTATCCTTCACTTTAATCTGATGATAACCCGATCTCAAATCTATCTTACTAAACACACGAGCATCCACCAATTGATCCATCAAGTCATCTATTATTGGAAGTGGATACTTGTTCTTAATCGTCACTTTATTCAACTGCCTATTGTTGTACCCCAAAATTTGCCCTCGCATTTTACCACAAGAAATTACAGCTTCAGGCGTTTCCTGATTTTTCAAACTGGCTCAAAAATCGGTCAAACGGACTTTTTTCGTCAGCCAAGCAAAATTAGGGTTTTATTGATCTTTCAGGACTCTAGAATGTTTCACACAATTGGCTTAGGGTTTTGTTTGATTTTGGCTCAACTTTGATCAGGCGAACGCTTTTTTTGGAATTAGGGTTTTTGGGCACATTCTCAGAAGGATTTGAATTCTACAGTGCTTTGCAAGACATTCTGAGATTTGGTTTGAATCCGCATTGTTTGATTTAATCAGTAAAAGAAGGCAGTTGGTTTGAATTCATGTTCGTTTGATTGAACCAGTCAAAAGATATACGCAGTTTGGATTTACAGTGCTTGGTAAGAAATCAGTAAGAAAGGAATGCGTCTGATCAGTTATTGCGTTTGACTGTGCTTTGCTTTGGATGATGGAAGCGCCAAGTTCATTTATTTTGATCAACGTAGAATCAATGTTTAGTTGATTATTTATTATTCTAAGGATTAAATATCTGGAATTTAATTTTCAGTTATTTTAATTTAAGGAACTATAAATAATAAGTAAATAATTGAAAAGGGATAAAAAAGAATTAACTGGATCAATAGAATTTTTATTTCATATTTAAATATTTGTTACAATTATTATTTAGATACAAGTATTCATTTACGAGGTATTTATAATAATAATAGTTACAATGATTAAATTGAAAATAAAACTATCCTATTTTTCTAAATATTCCTAAGTCCCCAATTCTTCATTCTTCATTTAGTGATGCTCCCCTCCATTCAAATTATTCATCTGCAATAAATAAAAGAAAAGAGAAAAGTCAAATAACAGATAAATTAAATTGAAAAGACAGATAAAATTACAGTAATCATTAAGGGCCACTGATTGGGATCAGTTAACCCTCTCTGCAAATCACGGGATTTCTCCCGGTTCACAAAGAGGGACGAATTTTATTTGCTAATCATGAATGCAAAGTTGAGAAAAAATGCAAAGCTTGTCAAACATATTGCATAGTTCAAGTCTCAAACAAACTCCAAGTGCAAATCAAACTAAAAAATCCAAATTGCAACTTGCTGTCAAAATGCCAAAAAGGTTACCCAAGCTGTCAAAGAAAAGAAGATTTGGCGAAGATATGAAAAGTTCCAAAGGTACAAAAGCTGTCAAAAGAAAAGATAAAATATGCAGAGGAAAACTATTATGCAAGCAAACATATTCATGTCATCATTTCCCATAAAATGGCCCTTTCAGAAAAGTACAGCAAAAACATAGTTTAATATTTAACTGTACTGAGAGAGAGAAGAGAAGGGAGATAAGAGAGCAGGTTTTTAGGCTTTAGGCAGATAGAAAGAAAACATATAAAACAAAAGTTGAGCACAATGGATAAAGGGAGCAAATCCAAAAAGCCTTATCCTTTTCAACACATAACCATCAAGCTACCACATCAAAAACAAGATATCAGCTTAAACCATCAAAAAAAGAACCAAGTCTCAAAGAAAGCCTTGTTTTCAAAGAACCATTCAAAACCTGGCCTAAACCATTCAAAAACCTGGCCTGATATCCAAAACCATACCAGCATAAACAACATACCAGCCTAGAGCAAGTCAAGCCTCAAAAAACCAGTAAGACCTGCATCAAGCCTCAAAAACCAACAAGCCTAAGCATAAACTGTCAAGTATCAACAACTTGTCCTAAACCATTTAAAAACTTTGGCTTAAACATCAAAAATCAGTTCAATGCCAAAACTGAAACCAACATGGCCTAAACATAATTAACCTGAAATATCAAACCTCAAGCATAAACCTGCTGAAACCACCCAAACCGGTCAAGCTAAACCAACACAAAACAGGCCTAATCTAAAGCCTTAAACAAGCCATAAACCAGACCCGTATTAGCCTTACCACCAAAAGCCTCAAACCTGAAGCGTCTCATAAACCTTCATGACCTAAAACCAGCAAGAACATGGCCTAAACCAATTTCCAAACCCCAATACCAAAGCCTTAGATTATCTCATCATTGGCCAACATAAACAGAAGGCAACAAACATTCAAGACATCATACAGTAGCAGTAGCAAGAGAAGAAGAGGAAAAAGCTAATCAAAACAACAAAACTGTTTCAACCATAGCGTGTTTAAGGCAATCAGAAAAGCCTCACAGGCGTTCATCATAGGCGACAGTTAAGCAAGGCAAGGTGAGAAAGAAGAAGAAAGAAGCATCTCAAGGCATCTAACACAGGCATCCAACATAAGCAAGCATTCAGGGCCCTCAGAACCCTAGGTTCATCCTTGGGCACAGAAGAAACACATGCAAACATTCGAAAGCAACAGAGGCAAGCCAAAAGAAGAAGAGGAAAGAATACGCAAACCAGGGTTCCAAGTCCATCATCATCAATACCATCCCCGCCGGCAAGCTTCTGGAGCACCACCTATCCTACCTCTCCTCCATCTCCAAAGAACGAAGGTAGTAAGCCTTTCTCTATCTTTTTTCTCCACCACCTCCATAATAACACAAATTTAAGATCAAAATTCAAATTGAAATAAAGCGTGCAGTTCGTAAAAAAGAATGTAAACATCAAAATCAAACCTTGTTTTCATAAGACCACTGGGCCCGAGCTATGGAGGGAAGAGAGATTTGGGGGTAGTGCTGGTGGCTAGACGGAGGAGTTGGATTCAGAAGAACGAACGGAGAAGATGAAACAAGTGAACGAACGGCGCGCTGCTCACAAACCCTAAAACTAATGTCCCAAATGAAATCACAGTAGAACCCTAAAACATCTTGTGTCAACGTGGGCCTCGTACCCCTGAAATGCCTGAAGCCCATCCAAATGCTTTCATTTAGTTTTTTTTTTAAAACATATCATTTTGAGAAATTAACAAAACATAGTATTTATTTTTTAAACTAACAAACATTTTTATATATAATATAATTTGGTTTATATAGAAACTTATAAAAATATTTTTTCTCTATATTTAAACTTATCTTTTCTTTTATTTCTTATATATACATAGAATATAATTTTTTTCTTAAGATTAATATTTAATTGGCACACTAATACATTAATACATAAAAACACATTTTTATTTAAAATATCTAATTTAAATTTTCTTTGTACATAATAAGTAAACATACATTTTTGCATAATTTAATTTCTTAACATTTAAATGAGAATATTCTTTGTACATAAATAACAAAAATACATTTTTTTACACCATATAATTAAAATTGAAAACACTCTTTCTTTTTCTTTTAATTCAAATATTCTTATTAATAATACAAAGATACCTTTTTTATATATCAAATATAAAATAATAACTTTCAAACTTAGAATATTTTTCTTTTCTTAAAATCTCCTTTTACGCATATTAAACAAAATACAAGAATACAAGATTATTAATTAAATTAAATAAACATTTAATTTTTCTTTAGGTCAAAACAATGCTTAACAATACTTTCTTAAATTCACATTATCGCACCTGTAAATAATTACACACACGTATACACGTACACTTACACAATACATTTACATTGCTCCAATACATATGTGCTTATATTTGTATATTCGTTACATTTACATTTGATCGATTCGATTTGGTTGTAACTTTTTGGACACTATATTTCTAAGTCTCATCCCCATTCATAAACTTGTACCCCCACTCCCGGATACTTATTTTGTAATAGCGTAGACTTTACATTTTCGCAATTTACCGCTTTCAATTATACCATGGTTAGACCTAGGGTTTGCATGTACATAAAATCAAACGCTAGATAACCTAATACAAGACAAATACATGAAATCAATACACAATCACACTTGCACCCTCTAGGGTAATCCCACATGTTGCCTTCCAAAATGGGCCATGCTTGCACGTCGAGTATCTTTGGCAAAACAAATTCAAATGATCATAAGTCCCTCGATGACGCTTTCAAATGTTGCCTAAAACGGAATGATCATAGTCTCTTCAAAGCAAATTGCCAAAGACACTTGGCATCACTGCATTCATGGTCCATAAGATGACCCGCGCCCGTCCCAAACAAACTTCCTAAACGCAAGATTGTCCATCAAATTCAATGGTGGAACAAAATTGTTAAAAAAAGGTTGAAAACATAAAAAAAAACCTTTGAGTACAATAGGGTAGACAAAAATCTTAGTTACTTGAGATCAACTTACAAAAACACTTGCCTTCTTTTCAAAAACCACATTCCACAAGCACTTTCAACACAAACTCTCAAAACATTTTGAAACATCTTTTCGAAAAGATACACGCCTTTGTAAAATATTCGAGTAAAGAATTGTTACAAGGTTAGCCTAAGACAAGGCATCTTCTTCCAAAACATTTTCAAAACACACACACACACACCATTTTCAAGCAATCAAAAATCAAGGCAAGTGATCTAAAAAAACCAAGTAACTAAGAGCCCATGGATAACCATGGATGAAAAGGGTGCTAATACCTTCCCTTTTCATAATCTACCCCCCGAACCCACGAAATATCTCAAAAGGTTTTTGCTGTGCTTTTTTAACCTTTCCTTTAGGATAAAATAAAAAGTCGGTGGCGACTCTTGCTCAACCGAAACATTTGCGAAAACAAACGCAAAACCCGTAGTCAGTTCTCCCACCGTATCACAGAACTGGCGACTCTGCTGGGGATTTAACTTAAAAGTGGGGTTACCTTAGGGTTTAGATCACCTTTACTTTCTTGCTTTGATTGACTTGATTGCTTCATCTTTTGGGTTATTTGTTTGGGTTCGTTGTAAATCCTCCACCCGGATTTGGGGCACCTTTTTAGGTAAATAGCAAAAAAACTGCGAGGGAACTGTGCGGGGTATACCGACATGGTTGAAGCAGTAAGCTATGTTAGTGTGACATATTTGTGAGTACCGGTAACCCTTGAGTAGTCAAGGAGAGTACGGGGCCGCTGTGTGATGTCATGAAGCACTAACGAACTCTTAGAACCTTAATTGACCATCTTAGCCTTTTTAGGGGTAGTGAGATGACCGACTTTGGTGCAGTCCGAAGTTGGTAGATCCTCGATACTACACTCTTTTGAGGATTGTTTTCTTGGAATATTTTGGTCGCCAGTAAGTGGCTAAACCGAAACAATGAACACAGAAAATAATCCAATGATATTGAGCTCCTTAGAACCCGGTTTCTATTTTAGGACAGGATGAGCCAACTAACTTCAAGAGGGTAGTACCTGAACCTCATGCAAGCCTAAACCTAAGGACTGGTTTGCTTTGTGTGAATATGTTTTCCTGTATATACACTCACTTGCTCTTGTGCATACATGTACATAACATCATAACATCATACCATAGCATTTTCAATAACCATTTCGAGGATCTCGAGGGTTCTTTTGATGCAGGGTTACGTTGAACCAGACGTCTATCAAGGGGCAAGGGGTTTCTCCTCTAACCAATCCAGTCAAAGTTCAAATACAACGACTTGAGTCAGTGGCTATGACCCACTCGACATGGTGAGCTTGATTCTCGTGGAAAGATATCCACCGATACAAAGTTCTCCAGTCAAAGTTCAAGTACAACAACTTGAATCAGTGGCTATGACCCACTTGACATGGTGAGCTTGATTCTCGTGGAAAGACATCCACCGGTGCGGAGACCTCCAATCCAAGAGCAAAGTTCAACCTCTAACATTTTCTTGTGTTTACCCCAAGAGATCCTTGAAAGCATGCATCCACATATCATGCATTGCATTTTGACAGTCTTTCCTTTTTCAGGTTTCCTTACTCTCCTGCTGTTTATTTCAGTAAGAGATGGCTCTAGAAAGGTCTATCAAAGACATCCAAGACCAAACTGCTCAGCTGCAGGAGATGTTCCTGAACTTGTCTCTGAGGCAAGAAGAGATGAAAGCTCTCCTCACAAAGGGCTTGGAGAATTCCAACAATGCCAGGAGTGATCAGCTTGCGGAGCTGCAGTTTGATCTGACAACCTTGAGGACCCAAATGATGGGACAGTTGGTGGGCCAGATGGCTCTCATCCAAGACCTATCTCAAAGACAAGAGGAACTCAGAGTTCTTGTCCGCTAACTGCTTCCGAATAACCAACTGGGGCAAACATCTGAGGTTGAAGAGCAAGTCACCGCCCAGCCTCCAGCCACTCAAGAAGACAAGGGGAAAGCTCTTTTGCTTGCTTCAGGGTCACAAGCCCATTAACAACCTCGCCAGCGTCAACGGGGTAATCGGCGTAAGCAAGAAACGTCGGGAAGACAGTTTACGGAGACTAAAATACCATCATTTTTCATACTGAAGCGCCTGATGGAGGTCAACTTGCTTACCTTAAAGGACCCTCCTCAGAAGCCCAATATCTCCTCTCCTCACTATCATCCCGACTCATTTTGTGTTTACCACTCCTACAGCCCGGGACACGACACCAACGACTGTTGGGCCTTGAAGAACAAGATTCAAGATCTGGTCGACATTGGAGTGCTGGAATTCATGCCAGACGGCGAGATGAAAATCTTTCGTTAAAGGGTTCTCCACTTGAAGTGACGAAGCTCAAAGCTGAAAGACTTTTGTTTCTTTTTGAATTTTCAAAGTTGTAATTTATTTTGCTGTTAAACAATTATCCGTTAATGTTAAACTCTATTTTCATTAATGCATTGCATATGTTTGTCTTGAATTCATCCATTCGTTTCACTACTCTTATGCTTTTCTTTATGATATTTGACTCTTGATAAAAAGTTGTAAGCCTTTAGATGGAGGATAACGAAACAATACCATGATCTTATACAGTATGCTTTTGAGCAGACCTTGCTGATGATGTACAGGCATTTCTTTCAATTCCCAAACACTGGAGTTATAAGGAAGTTAATCCCTAGTCAACCCCTTCGAGCCAAAGAAGTAGGAGTTTGCTGTTCTAAACAATCAAAACCTTTGATATAAACCCGGGGCAGGGTAGTATCTCAGTTAATCCAAAAGAAAATGCGCATTGAAGTCGCAAACTCTCAGTTCGTAACACAACGAACGACGTCAAAAAAAAGAAAGCATTCCTTTGGAATCAAAAGACAAGGGTGGTTCCCTATCACATAGACAGTCAATCTCTCAAAAAGAGAAAAAGCCCACTGAGCCAAAACCTATAAAGGAGGCTTAAGAAAGCTGGGGCATCCCGCTGACAGTAATCCCGGAAAACGGTAACAGTCAGGCAAAAGTTAGGGATAACAAATCAAAATCAAAATAGTGAGGTCATTACAAAATCCTCGACAACATGAAAAATGTTGAAAAAGAAAAGGAAAGGATGACTGTCTCCCCAAATTCAACTGGTGAACCATCGCCCAAAAGTCGTTCCAAACTCAAAACAGAGTGTGACGCACAATTAACTGAGCTTAGGTTGAAGGACATCACGAAGAGCGGGTGGGTACAAATATATTTTGAGCCTTTATCCTTTGTTTCTTAAACCGTGAACCAAGCCACGTTACAACCCTTCAAAAGTCCTAATTGAAGCATGGGTTAGTTCGAAAGCATACTGTTACAAAAGGTATCCTGACTCCTGTAGGGCTTTGCTCTAAATCTTGTGTTGACTTGTCTTATGAAAAGTTTTCTGCTAAAAACGCATTTTTCAAAAACTTCGAGACAAACATAAACTTTGCATTATTTGAATATCACTGTCTGCATTTGGCTTTTTGTTTGACAGCGAAGAAATTCATACAACGAATGTTCGGAGGAACGAAAACTCTCCCAGTAAGTAAAAATCACTTCAAGAGGATAACACTTCCATCAAATCTCCTATCAACAAGGGGCATGACATGTCACCATCCAAATAAGCTGGGGCAGTCCAGTCAAGGTCCAACAGATCTTTCAAAGTTCAGTTAACCTGGGGCAGTCCAGTCAAGATTTCAAGAAATCTCTCAATATGTAGAGTAATCTGATTCAAGACTCCTTCATCACCACTTGGGGCATTCGAATGTCAAAAGTGTTCAACAAATCAACTATTACATTTCCAGACTCGATTCCTGTATCTAGCCAGGGCATGTCTGAAGAGTTTGAAGATTCGATTCCTGTATCCAGCCAGGGCATATCTATCAACTATCACAATTCCAGATTCGACTCCTGTATCCAGCCAGGGCATATCTGTTGACCACATTTCCAGACTTGATTCCTGTATCTAGCCAGGGCACGTCTGAAGAGTTCCAGATCAACACCTATAACAAGCCGGGAAAACATCTGTGAACGACCGATTGTAGACCAACACCTGTAACAAGCCAGGAAATTATCTACATCACCACTTGGGGCATTCGAATGTCAAAAGTGTTCAAAAACCCGATGCAGCTTTACACAAGCTCATCCTCAGGAAGCCCTACACTGGTTCCTCTTCAAGACTTCTGAAAACAGTTTATGGATTCTTCCCAACAACGGATGTTAATCTATTACTTGTACAGATGCAACCATTGAAAACAGTTTACGGACGCTTCCCAACAACGGATGCTGCTCTATTGCCTATTCAATCTCAAGATTTCTGAAAATAGTTCACGGGTTCTCCAAGTAACGGATGTTAACCTATCACTTGTTCAGATTCTTCTCAGGACTTCTGAAAACAGTTTACGGATTCTTCCCAACAACGGATGTTAATCTATTACTTGTTCAGATGCAACCATTGAAAACAGTTTACGGACGCTTCCCAACAACGGATGCTGCTCTATTGCTTATTCAATCTCAAGATTTCTGAAAACAGTTTACGGATTCTCTAGTAACGGATGTCAATCTATCGCTTGTTCAGATTCCAATCCTTCACCTGCAGCAATCAGAGGACTCATGCAATCCCCAGCCAGAGAACCTTCCAGAGGCTAACTCCCCTCAGAGTCAAGTTTCATTATCCCCAGCGAAGCTAAAACTTCAAATTATCAATCCCCAGCGGAGCCAGACTAGTGAGCCTTCTCCACACAGAGTTTTAGGAGGACGAATCTTGAGTTCCCCAGTGAAGTCGCCAGAGTTACTTCCCGCCAGACTAAAGATTCTCAGTCTTACGTCCCCAGCATGAGTCTACTAGTTTGGAACTCCCCAGTAGAGGTCATCAGGAATTCTCTTCCCCAGCAGCAGCCAGAGAATTATTCTCCCAGGCAGCAGTCAAGATGCTTTTATCTTCAGCCATCTCAGATTCATTTATCCTCAGCAAGATAGCTCATCGGCTTACATGCACATTCATCACATTCATGTCATAAACATTTATGTCACATACGTTGCATCATGCATCACGGCATTGCATACAACTAACCCTTTACTTTTTCAGGTAAGATCAGTCGACAGACAAAGATCACCTCCCGAGATTCATCCAGAAATAGTTCAGATGTGACCCGAACACGGCGACATTCTAATACTTATTCCAGATCCATTCAGACGCATCATCAGGAAACCCTACACCGGTTCCTATTCAACTTCAAGACTTCTGAAAACAGTTCACGGGTTCTCCAAGTAACGGATGTTGACCTATCACTTGTTCAGATTCTTCCCAAGACTTTTGAAAACAGTTTACAGATTCTTCCCAACAACGGATGTTAATCTACCAACTTGTTCAGATGCAACTTTTGAAAACAGTTTACGGACGCTTCCCAACAACGGATGCTGCTCTATTGCTTATTCAATCTCAACTCCTGAAAATAGTTTACAGATTCTCCAGACATGGATGTCAATCTATTGCTTACTCGGACCCCAATTCAGAGATGTTCCAAAACATGGGTGTCTTCTTGATACTCGTCCACTCACCATTGACATATAGTTCAACATTACCAGATGGCATCTATAAGCCCATCCTCCTACCAGCAATCACCAGATGGCATCTCTAAGCCCATCCCCCGACAAGATTCTATCTCATCAGATGGCATCTTTAAGCCCATCACCAAATGGCATCTTTAAGCCCATTCACCTCTACCATCACATCGACAAGTGCAAATTTTCTGGGTACTTTAGTGTCCAATCTTCTTTTACCTTCAAGTCGCGAAAGGCAAACTTGCCAATCTAACTCTTCAGGTTCAAGAAGATTGAACAGGGGCAACTGTTGTACCCCAAAATTTTCCCTCGCATTTTACCACAAGAAATTACAGCTTCAGGCGTTTCCTGATTTTTCAAACTGGCTCAAAAATCGGTCAAACGGACTTTTTTCGTCAGCCAAGCAAAATTAGGGTTTTATTGATCTTTCAGGACTCTAGAATGTTTCACACAATTGGCTTAGGGTTTTGTTTGATTTTGGCTCAACTTTAATCAGGCGAACGCTTTTTTTGGAATTAGGGTTTTTGGGCACGTTCTCAGAAGGATTTGAATTCTACAGTGCTTTGCAAGACATTCCGAGATTTGGTTTGAATCCGCATTGTTTGATTTAATCAGTAAAAGAAGACAGTTGGTTTGAATTCACGTTTGTTTGATTGAACCAGTCAAAAGATATACGCAGTTTGGATTTACAGTGCTTGGTAAGAAATCAGTAAGAAAGGAATGCGTCTGATCAGTTATTGCGTTTGACTGTGCTTTGCTTTGGATGATGGAAGCGCCAAGTTCATTTATTTTGATCAACGTAGAATCAATGTTTAGTTGATTATTTATTATTCTAAGGATTAAATATCTGGAATTTAATTTTCAGTTATTTTAATTTAAGGAACTATAAATAATAAGTAAATAATTGAAAAGGGATAAAAAAGAATTAACTGGATCAATAGAATTTTTATTTCATATTTAAATATTTGTTACAATTATTATTTAGATACAAGTATTCATTTACGAGGTATTTATAATAATAATAGTTACAATAATTAAATTGAAAATAAAACTATCCTATTTTTCTAAATATTCCTAAGTCCCCAATTCTTCATTCTTCATTTAGTGATGCTCCCCTCCATTCAAATTATTCATCTGCAATAAATAAAAGAAAAGAGAAAAGTCAAATAACAGATAAATTGAATTGAAAAGACAGATAAAATTACAGTCATCATTAAGGGCCACTGATTGGGATCAGTTAACCCTCTCTGCAAATCACGGGATTTCTCCTGGTTCACAAAGAGGGACGAATTTTATTTGCTAATCATGAATGCAAAGTTGAGAAAAAATGCAAAGCTTGTCAAACATATTGCATAGTTTAAGTCTCAAACAAACTCCAAATGCAAATCAAACTAAAAAATCCAAATTGCAACTTGTTGTCAAAATGCCAAAAAGGTTACCCAAGCTGTCAAAGAAAAGAAGATTTGGCAAAGATATGAAAAGTTCCAAAGGTACAAAAGCTGTCAAAAGAAAAGATAAAATATGCAGAGGAAAACTATTATGCAAGCAAACATATTCATGTCATCATTTCCCATAAAATGGCCCTTTCAGAAAAGTACAGCAAAAACATAGTTTAATATTTAACTGTACTGAGAGAGAAGAGAAGGGAGATAAGAGAGCAGGTTTTTAGGCTTTAGGCAGATAGAAAGAAAACATATAAAACAAAAGCTGAGCACAATGGATAAAGGGAGCAAATCCAAAAAGCCTTATCCTTTTCAACACATAACCATCAAGCTACCACATCAAAAACAAGATATCAGCTTAAACCATCAAAAAAAGAACCAAGTCTCAAAGAAAGCCTTGTTTTCAAAGAACCATTCAAAACCTGGCCTAAACCATTCAAAAACCTGGCCTGATATCCAAAACCATACCAGCATAAACAACATACCAGCCTAGAGCAAGTCAAGCCTCAAAAAACCAGTAAGACCTGCATCAAGCCTCAAAAACCAACAAGCCTAAGCATAAACTGTCAAGTATCAACAACCTGTCCTAAACCATTTAAAAACTTTGGCTTAAACATCAAAAATTAGTTCAATGCCAAAACTGAAACCAACATGGCCTAAACATAATTAACCTGAAATATCAAACCTCAAGCATAAACCTGCTGAAACCACCCAAACCGGTCAAGCTAAACCAACACAAAACAGGCCTAATCTAAAGCCTTAAACAAGCCATAAACCAGACTCGTATTAGCCTTACCACCAAAAGCCTCAAACCTGAAGCGTCTCATAAACCTTCATGACCTAAAACCAGCAAGAACATGGCCTAAACCAATTTCCAAACCCCAATACCAAAGCCTCAGATTATCTCATCATTGGCCAACATAAACAGAAGGCAACAAACATTCAAGACATCATACAGTAGCAGTAGCAAGAGAAAAAGAGGAAAAAGCTAATCAAAACAACAAAATTGTTTCAACCATAGCGTGTTTAAGGCAATCAGAAAAGCCTCACAGGTGTTCATCATAGGCGACAATTAAGCAAGGCAAGGTGAGAAAGAAGAAGAAAGAAGCATCTCAAGGCATCTAACACTGGCATCCAACATAAGCAAGCATTCAGGGCCCTCAGAACCCTAGGTTCATCCTTGGGCACAGAAGAAACACAGGCAAACATTCGAAAGCAACGGAGGCAAGCCAAAAGAAGAAGAGGAAAGAATACGCAAACCAGGGTTCCAAGTCCATCATCATCAACACCATCCCCGCCGACAAGCTTCCGGAGCACCACCTATCCTACCTCTCCTCCATCTCCAAAGAACGAAGGTAGTAAGCCTTTCTCTATCTTTTTTCTCCACCACCTCCATAATAACACAAATTTAAGATCAAAATTCAAATTGAAATAAAGCGTGCAGTTCGTAAAAAAGAATGTAAACATCAAAATCAAACCTTGTTTTCATAAGACCACTGGGCCCGAGCTATGGAGGGAAGAGAGATTTGGGGGTAGTGCTGGTGGCTAGACGGAGGAGTTGGATTCAGAAGAACGAACGGAGAAGACGAAACAAGTGAACGAACGGCGCGCTGCTCACAAACCCTAAAACTAATGTCCCAAATGAAAACATAGTAGAACCCTAAAACATCTTGTGTCAACGTGGGCCTCGTACCCCTGAAATGCCTGAAGCCCATCCAAATGCTTTCATTTAGTTTTTTTTTAAAACATATCATTTTGAAAAATTAACAAAACATAGTATTTATTTTTTAAACTAACAAACATTTTTATATATAATATAATTTGGTTTATATAGAAACTTATAAAAATATTTTTTCTCTATATTTAAACTTATCTTTTCTTTTATTTCTTATATATACATAGAATATAATTTTTTTCTTAAGATTAATATTTAATTGGCACACTAATACATTAATACATAAAAACACATTTTTATTTAAAATATCTAATTTAAATTTTCTTTGTACATAATAAGTAAACATACATTTTTGCATAATTTAATTTCTTAACATTTAAATGAGAATATTCTTTGTACATAAATAACAAAAATACATTTTTTTACACCATATAATTAAAATTGAAAACACTCTTTCTTTTTCTTTTAATTCAAATATTCTTATTAATAATACAAAGATACCTTTTTTATATATCAAATATAAAATAATAACTTTCAAACTTAGAATATTTTTCTTTTCTTAAAATCTCCTTTTACGCATATTAAACAAAATACAAGAATACAAGATTATTAATTAAATTAAATAAACATTTAATTTTTCTTTAGGTCAAAACAATGCTTAACAATACTTTCTTAAATTCACATTATCGCACCTGTAAATAATTACACACACGTATACACGTACACTTACACAATACATTTACATTGCTCCAATACATATGTGCTTATATTTGTATATTCGTTACATTTACATTTGATCGATTCGATTTGGTTGTAACTTTTTGGACACTATATTTCTAAGTCTCATCCCCATTCATAAACTTGTACCCCCACTCCCGGATACTTATTTTGTAATAGCGTAGACTTTACATTTTCGCAATTTACCGCTTTCAATTATACCATGGTTAGACCTAGGGTTTGCATGTACATAAAATCAAACGCTAGATAACCTAATACAAGACAAATACATGAAATCAATACACAATCACACTTGCACCCTCTAGGGTAATCCCACATGTTGCCTTCCAAAATGGGCCATGCTTGCACGTCGAGTATCTTTGGCAAAACAAATTCAAATGATCATAAGTCCCTCGATGACACTTTCAAATATTGCCTAAAACGGAATGATCATAGTCCCTTCAAAGCAAATTGCCAAAGACACTTGGCATCATTGCATTCATGGTCCATACGATGACCCGCGCCCGTCCCAAACAAACTTCCTAAACGCAAGATTGTCCATCAAATTCAATGGTGGAACAAAATTGTTAAAAAAGGTTGAAAACATAAAAAAAAACCTTTGAGTACAATAGGGTAGACAAAACTCTTAGTTACTTGAGATCAACTTACAAAAACACTTGCCTTCTTTTCAAAAACCACATTCCACAAGCACTTTCAACACAAACTCTCAAAACATTTTGAAACATCTTTTCAAAAAGATACACGCCTTTGTAAAATATTCGAGTAAAGAATTGTTACAAGGTTAGCCTAAGACAAGGCATCTTCTTCCAAAACATTTTCAAAACACACACACACACACACCATTTTCAAGCAATCAAAAATCAAGGCAACTGATCTAAAAAAACCAAGTAACTAAGAGCCCATGGATAACCATGGATGAAAAGGGTGCTAATACCTTCCCTTTTCATAATCTACCCCCCGAACCCACGAAATATATCAAAAGGTTTTTGCTGTGCTTTATTAACCTTTCCTTTAGGATAAAATAAAAAGTCGGTGGCAACTCTTGCTCAACCGAAACATTTGCGAAAACAAATGCAAAACCCGTAGTCAGTTCTCCCACCATATCACAGAACTGGCGACTTTGTTGGGGATTTAACTTAAAAGTGGGGTTACCTTAGGGTTTAGATCACCTTTACTTTCTTGCTTTGATTGACTTGATTGCTTCATCTTTTGGGTTCTTTGTTTGGGTTCGTTGTAAATCCTCCACCCGGATTTGGGGCACCTTTTTAGGTAAATAGCAAAAAAACTGCGAGGGAACTGTGCGGGGTATACCGACATGGTTGGAGCAGTAAGCTATGTTAGTGTGACATATTTGTGAGTACCAGTAACCCTTGAGTAGTCAAGGAGAGTACGGGGCCGTTGTGTGATGTCATGAAGCACTAACAAACTCTTAGAACCTTAATTGACCATCTTAGCCTTTTTAGGGGTAGTGAGATGACCGACTTTGGTGCAGTCCGAAGTTGGTAGATCCTCGATACTACACTCTTTTGAGGATTGTTTTCTTGGAATATTTTGGTCGCCAGTAAGTGGCTAAGCCGAAACAATGAACACAGAAAACAATCCAATAATATTGAGCTCCTTAGAACCCGATTTCTATTTTAGGACAGGATGATCCAACTAACTTCAAGAGGGTAGTACCTGAACCTCATGCAAGCCTAAACCTAAGGACTAGTTTGCTTTGTGTGAATATGTTTTCCTGTATATACACTCACTTGCTCTTGTGTATACATGTACATAACATCATAACATCATACCATAGCATTTTCAATAACCATTTCGAGGATCTCGAGGGTTCTTTTGATGCAGGGTTACGTTGAACCAGACGTCTATCAAGGGGCAAGGGGTTTCTCCTCTAACCAATCCAGTCAAAGTTCAAATAGAACGACTTGAATCAGTGGCTATGACCCACTCGACATGGTGAGCTTGATTCTCGTGGAAAGATATCCACCGATACAAAGTTCTCCAGTCAAAGTTCAAGTACAACAACTTGAATCAGTGGCTATGACCCACTTGACATGGTGAGCTTGATTCTCGTGGAAAGACATCCACCGGTGCGGAGACCTCCAATCCAAGAGCAAAGTTCAACCTCTAACATTTTCTTGTGTTTACCCCAAGAGATCCTTGAAAGCATGCATCCACATATCATGCATTGCATTTTGACAGTCTTTCCTTTTTCAGGTTTCCTTACTCTCCTGCTGTTTATTTCAGTAAGAGATGGCTCTAGAAAGGTCTGTCAAAGACATCCAAGACCAAACTGCTCAGCTGCAGGAGATGTTCCTGAACTTGTCTCTGGGGCAAGAAGAGATGAAAGCTCTCCTCACAAAGGGCTTGGAGAATTCCAACAATGCCAGGAGTGATCAGCTTGCGGAGCTGCAGTTTGATCTGACAACCTTGAGGACCCAAATGATGGGACAGTTGGTGGGCCAGATGGCTCTCATCCAAGACCTATCTCAAAGACAAGAGGAACTCAGAGTTCTTGTCCGCCAACTGCTTCCGAATAACCAACTGGGGCAAACATCTGAGGTTGAAGAGCAAGTCACCGCCCAGCCTCCAGCCACTCAAGAAGACAAGGGGAAAGCTCCTTTGCTTGCTTCAGGGTCACAAGCCCATCAACAACCTCGCCAGCGTCAACGGGGTAATCGGCGTAAGCAAGAAACGTCGGGAAGACAGTTTACGGAGACTGAAATACCATCATTTTTCATACTGAAGCGCCTGATGGAGGTCAACTTGCTTACCTTAAAGGACCCTCCTCAGAAGCCCAATATCTCCTCTCCTCACTATCATCCCGACGCATTTTGTGTTTACCACTCCTACAGCCCGGGACACGACACCAACGACTGTTGGGCCTTGAAGAACAAGATTCAAGATCTGATCGACATTGGAGTGCTGGAATTCATGCCAGACGGCGAGATGAAAATCTTCCGTTAAAGGGTTCTCCACTTGAAGTGACGAAGCTCAAAGCTGAAAGACTTTTGTTTCTTTTTGAATTTTCAAAGTTATAATTTCTTTTGTTGTTAAACAATTATCCGTTAATGTTAAACTCTGTTTTCATTAATGCATTGCATATGTTTGTCTTGAATTCATCCATTCGTTTCACTACTCTTATGCTTTTCTTTATGATATTTGACTCTTGATAAAAAGCTGTAAGCCTTTAGAGGGAGGATGACGAAACAATACCATGATCTTATACAGTATGCTTTTGAATAGACCTTGCCGATGATGTACAGGCATTTCTTTCAATTCCAAAACACTGGAGTTATAAGGAAGTTAATCCCTAGTCAACCCCTTCGAGCCAAAGAAGTAGGAGTTTTCTGTTCTAAACAATCAAAACCTTTGATATAAACCCGGGGCAGGGTAGTATCTCAGTTAATCCAAAAGAAAATGCGCATTGAAGTCGCAAACTCTCAGTTCGTAACACAACGAACGACGTCAAAAAAAAGAAAGCATTCCTTTGGAATCAAAAGACAAGGGTGGTTCCCTATCACATAGACAGTCAATCTCTCAAAAAGAGAAAAATCCCACTGAGCCAAAACCTATAAAGGAGGCTTAAGAAAGCTGGGGCATCCTGCTGACAGTAATCCCGGAAAACGGTAATAGTCAGGCAAAAGTTAGGGATAACAAATCAAAATCAAAATAGTGAGGTCATTACAAAATCCTCGACAACATGAAAAATGTTGAAAAAGAAAAGGAAAGGATGACTGTCTCCCCAAATTCAACTGGTGAACCATCGCCCAAAAGTCGTTCCAAACTCAAAACAGAGTGTGACGCACAATTAACTGAGCTTAGGTTGAAGGACATCACGAAGAGCGGGTGGGTACAAATATATTTTGAGCCTTTATCCTTTGTTTCTTAAACCGTGAACCAAGCCACGTTACAACCCTTCAAAAGTCCTAATTGAAGCATGGGTTAGTTCGAAAGCATACTGTTACAAAAGGTATCCTGACTCCTGTAGGGCTTTGCTCTAAATCTTGTGTTGACTTGTCTTATGAAAAGTTTTCTGCTAAAAACGCATTTTTCAAAAACTTCGAGACAAACATAAACTTTGCATTATTTGAATATCACTGTCTGCATTTGGCTTTTTGTTTGACAGCGAAGAAATTCATACAGCGAATGTTCGGAGGAACGAAAACTCTCTCAGTAAGTAAAAATCACTTCAAGAGGATAACACTTCCATCAAATCTCCTATCAACAAGGGGCATGACATGTCACCATCCAATTAACCTGGGGCAGTCCAGTCAAGGTCCAACAGATCTTTCAAAGTTCAGTTAACCTGGGGCAGTCCAGTCAAGATTTCAAGAAATCTCTCAATATGTAGAGTAATCTGATTCATGACTCCTTCATCACCACTTGAGGCATTCGAATGTCAAAAGTGTTCAACAAATCAACTATTACATTTCCAGACTCGATTCCTGTATCTAGCCAGGGCACGTCT
This sequence comes from Vicia faba, assembly GCA_948472305.1. Classification (NCBI taxonomy): domain Eukaryota; kingdom Viridiplantae; phylum Streptophyta; class Magnoliopsida; order Fabales; family Fabaceae; genus Vicia; species Vicia faba. The sequence goes on along the minus strand of OX451739.1, from coordinate 419,452,372 downwards.
GAAGAGTTTGAAGATTCGATTCCTGTATCCATCCAGGGCATATCTATCAACTATCACAATTCCAGATTCGACTCCTGTATCCAGCCAGGGCATATCTGTTGACCACATTTCAAGACTTGATTCCTGTATCTAGCCAGGGCACGTCTGAAGAGTTCCAGATCAACACCTGTAATAAGCCGGGAAAACATCTGTGAACGACCGATTGTAGACCAACACCTGTAACAAGCCAGGAAATTATCTACATCACCACTTGGGGCATTCGAATGTCAAAAGTGTTCAAAAACCCGATGCAGCTTTACACAAGCTCATCCTCACGAAGCCCTACACCGGTTCCTCTTCAAGACTTCTGAAAACAGTTTATGGATTCTTCCCAACAACGGATGTTAATCTATTACTTGTTCAGATGCAACCATTAAAAACAGTTTACGGACGCTTCCCAACAACGGATGCTGCTCTATTGCCTATTCAATCTCAAGATTTATGAAAATAGTTCACGGGTTCTCCAAGTAACGGATGTTAACCTATCACTTGTTCAGATTCTTCTCAGGACTTCTGAAAACAGTTTATGGATTCTTCCCAACAACAGATGTTAATCTATTACTTGTTCAGATGCAACCATTGAAAACAGTTTACGGACGCTTCCCAACAACGGATGCTGCTCTATTGCTTATTCAATCTCAAGATTTCTGAAAACAGTTTATGGATTCTCCAGTAACGGATGTTAATCTATCGCTTGTTCAGATTCCAAGCCTTCACCTGCAGCAATCATAGGACTCATGCAATCCCCAGCCAGAGAACCTTCCAGAGGCTAACTCCCCTCAGAGTCAAGTTTCATTATCCCCAGCGAAGCTAAAACTTCAAATTATCAATCCCCAGCGGAGCCAGACTAGTGAGCCTTCTCCCCACAGAGTTTTGGGAGGACGAATCTTGAGTTCCCCAGTGAAGTCGCCAGAGTTACTTCCCGCCAGACTAAAGATTCTCAGTCTTACGTCCCCAGCATGAGTCTACTAGTTTGGAACTCCCCAGTAGAGGTCATCAGGAATTCTCTTCCCCAGCAGCAGCCAGAGAATTATTCTCCCAGGCAGCAGTCAAGATGCTTTTATCTTCAGCCATCTCAGATTCATTTATCCTCAGCAAGATAGCTCATCGGCTTACATGCACATTCATCACATTCATGTCATAAACATTGATGTCACATACGTTGCATCATGCATCACGGCATTGCATACAACTAACCCTTTACTTTTTCAGGTAAGATCAGTCGACAGACAAAGATCACCTCCCGAGATTCATCCAGAAATAGTTCAGATGTGACCCGGACACGGCGACATTCTGATACTTATTCCAGATCCATTCAGACGCATCATCAGGAAACCCTACACCGGTTCCTATTCAACTTCAAGACTTCTGAAAACAGTTCACGGGTTCTCCAAGTAACGGATGTTGACCTATCACTTGTTCAGATTCTTCCCAAGACTTTTGAAAACAGTTTACAGATTCTTCCCAACAACGGATGTTAATCTACCAACTTGTTCAGATGCAACTTTTGAAAACAGTTTACGGATGCTTCCCAACAACGGATGCTGCTCTATTGCTTATTCAATCTCAACTCCTGAAAATAGTTTACGGATTCTCCAAACATGGATGTCAATCTATTGCTTACTCGGACCCCAATTCAGAGATGTTCCAAAACATGGGTGTCTTCCTGATACTCGTCCACTCACCATTGACATACAGTTCAACATTACCAGATGGCATCTATAAGCCCATCCTCCTACCAGCAATCACCAAATGGCATCTCTAAGCCCATCCCCCGACAAGATTCTATCGCATCAGATGGCATCTTTAAGCCCATCACCAAATGGCATCTTTAAGCCCATTCACCTCTACCATCACATCGACGAGTGCAAATTTTCTGGGTACTTTAGTGTCCAATCTTCTTTTACCTTCAAGTCGCGAAAGGCAAACTTGCCAATCTAACTCTTCAGGTTCAAGAAGATTGAACAGGGGCAACTGTTGTACCCCAAAATTTTCCCTCGCATTTTACCACAAGAAATTACAGCTTCAGGCGTTTCCTGATTTTTCAAACTGGCTCAAAAATCGGTCAAACGGACTTTTTTCGTCAGCCAAGCAAAATTAGGGTTTTATTGATCTTTCAGGACTCTAGAATGTTTCACACAATTGGCTTAGGGTTTTGTTTGATTTTGGCTCAACTTTAATCAGGCGAACGCTTTTTTTGGAATTAGGGTTTTTGGGCACGTTCTCAGAAGGATTTGAATTCTACAGTGCTTTGCAAGACATTCCGAGATTTGGTTTGAATCCGCATTGTTTGATTTAATCAGTAAAAGAAGGCAGTTGGTTTGAATTCACGTTCGTTTGATTGAACCAGTCAAAAGATATACACAGTTTGGATTTACAGTGCTTGGTAAGAAATCAGTAAGAAAGGAATGCGTCTGATCAGTTATTGCGTTTGACTGTGCTTTGCTTTGGATGATGGAAGCGCCAAGTTCATTTATTTTGATCAACGTAGAATCAATGTTTAGTTGATTATTTATTATTCTAAGGATTAAATATCTGGAATTTAATTTTCAGTTATTTTAATTTAAGGAACTATAAATAATAAGTAAATAATTGAAAAGGGATAAAAAAGAATTAACTGGATCAATAGAATTTTTATTTCATATTTAAATATTTGTTACAATTATTATTTAGATACAAGTATTCATTTACGAGGTATTTATAATAATAATAGTTACAATGATTAAATTGAAAATAAAACTATCCTATTTTTCTAAATATTCCTAAGTCCCCAATTCTTCATTCTTCATTTAGTGATGCTCCCCTCTATTCAAATTATTCATCTGCAATAAATAAAAGAAAAGAGAAAAGTCAAATAACAGATAAATTAAATTGAAAAGACACATAAAATTACAGTCATCATTAAGGGCCACTGATTGGGATCAGTTAACCCTCTCTGCAAATCACGGGATTTCTCCCGGTTCACAAAGAGGGACGAATTTTATTTGCTAATCATGAATGCAAAGTTGAGAAAAAATGCAAAGCTTGTCAAACATATTGCATAGTTTAAGTCTCAAACAAACTCCAAGTGCAAATCAAACTAAAAAATCCAAATTGCAACTTGCTGTCAAAATGCCAAAAAGGTTACCCAAGCTGTCAAAGAAAAGAAGATTTGGCAAAGATATGAAAAGTTCCAAAGGTACAAAAGCTGTCAAAAGAAAAGATAAAATATGCAGAGGAAAACTATTATGCAAGCAAACATATACATGTCATCATTTCCCATAAAATGGCCCTTTCAGAAAAGTACAGCAAAAACATAGTTTAATATTTAACTGTACTGAGAGAGAGAAGAGAAGGGAGATAAGAGAGCAGGTTTTTAGGCTTTAGGCAGATAGAAAGAAAACATATAAAACAAAAGCTGAGCACAATGGATAAAGGGAGCAAATCCAAAAAGCCTTATCCTTTTCAACACATAACCATCAAGCTACCACATCAAAAACAAGATATCAGCTTAAACCATCAAAAAAAGAACCAAGTCTCAAAGAAAGCCTTGTTTTCAAAGAACCATTCAAAACCTGGCCTAAACCATTCAAAAACCTGTCCTGATATCCAAAACCATACCAGCATAAACAACATACCAGCCTAGAGCAAGTCAAGCCTCAAAAAACCAGTAAGACCTGTATCAAGCCTCAAAAACCAACAAGCCTAAGCATAAACTGTCAAGTATCAACAACTTGTCCTAAACCATTTAAAAACTTTGGCTTAAACATCAAAAATCAGTTCAGTGCCAAAACTGAAACCAACATAGCCTAAACATAATTAACCTGAAATATCAAACCTCAAGCATAAACCTGCTGAAACCACCCAAACCGGTCAAGCTAAACCAACACAAAACAGGCCTAATCTAAAGCCTTAAACAAGCCATAAACCAGACCCGTATTAGCCTTACCACCAAAAGCCTCAAACCTGAAGCGTCTCATAAACCTTCATGACCTAAAACCAGCAAGAACATGGCCTAAACCAATTTCCAAACCCCAATACCAAAGCCTCAGATTATCTCATCATTGGCCAACATAAACAGAAGGCAACAAACATTCAAGACATCATACAGTAGCAGTAGCAAGAGAAGAAGAGGAAAAAGCTAATCAAAACAACAAAACTGTTTCAACCATAGCGTGTTTAAGGCAATCAGAAAAGCCTCACAGGCGTTCATCATAGGCGACAATTAAGCAAGGCAAGGTGAGAAAGAAGAAGAAAGAAGCATCTCAAGGCATCTAACACAGGCATCCAACATAAGCAAGCATTCAGGGCCCTCAGAACCCTAGGTTCATCCTTGGGCACAGAAGAAACACATGCAAACATTCGAAAGCAACGGAGGCAAGCCAAAAGAAGAAGAGGAAAGAATACGCAAACCAGGGTTCCAAGTCCATCATCATCAACACCATCCCCGCCGGCAAGCTTCCGGAGCACCACTTATCCTACCTCTCCTCCATCTCCAAAGAACGAAGGTAGTAAGCCTTTCTCTATCTTTTTTCTCCACCACCTCCATAATAACACAAATTTAAGATCAAAATTCAAATTGAAATAAAGCGTGCAGTTCGTAAAAAAGAATGTAAACATCAAAATCAAACCTTGTTTTCATAAGACCACTGGGCCCGAGCTATGGAGGGAAGAGAGATTTGGGGGTAGTGCTGGTGGCTAGACGGAGGAGTTGGATTCAGAAGAACGAACGGAGAAGACGAAACAAGTGAACGAACGGCGCGCTGCTCACAAACCCTAAAACTAATGTCCCAAATAAAAACACAGTAGAACCCTAAAACATCTTGTGTCAACGTGGGCCTCGTACCCCTGAAATGCCTGAAGCCCATCCAAATGCTTTCATTTAGTTTTTTTTTTAAAACATATCATTTTGAGAAATTAACAAAACATAGTATTTATTTTTTAAACTAACAAACATTTTTATATATAATATAATTTGGTTTATATAGAAACTTATAAAAATATTTTTTCTCTATATTTAAACTTATCTTTTCTTTTATTTCTTATATATACATAGAATATAATTTTTTTCTTAAGATTAATATTTAATTGGCACACTAATACATTAATACATAAAAACACATTTTTATTTAAAATATCAAATTTAAATTTTCTTTGTACATAATAAGTAAACATACATTTTTGCATATTTTAATTTCTTAACATTTAAATGAGAATATTCTTTGTACATAAATAACAAAAATACATTTTTTTACACCATATAATTAAAATTGAAAACACTCTTTCTTTTTCTTTTAATTCAAATATTCTTATTAATAATACAAAGATACCTTTTTTATATATCAAATATAAAATAATAACTTTCAAACTTAGAATATTTTTCTTTTCTTAAAATCTCCTTTTACGCATATTAAACAAAATACAAGAATACAAGATTATTAATTAAATTAAATAAATATTTAATTTTTCTTTAGGTCAAAACAATGCTTAACAATACTTTCTTAAATTCACATTGTCGCACCTGTAAATAATTACACACACGTATACACGTACACTTACACAATACATTTACATTGCTCCAATACATATGTGCTTATATTTGTATATTCGTTACATTTACATTTGATCGATTCGATTTGGTTATAACTTTTTGGACACTATATTTCTAAGTCTCATCCCCATTCATAAACTTGTACCCCCACTCCCGGATACTTATTTTGTAATAGCGTAGACTTTACATTTTCACAATTTACCGCTTTCAATTATACCATGGTTAGACCTAGGGTTTGCATGTACATAAAATCAAACGCTAGATAACCTAATACAAGACAAATACATGAAATCAATACACAATCACACTTGCACCCTCTAGGGTAATCCCACATGTTGCCTTCCAAAATGGGCCATGCTTGCACGTCGAGTATCTTTGGCAAAATAAATTCAAATGATCATAAGTCCCTCGATGACACTTTCAAATGTTGCCTAAAACGGAATGATCATAGTCCCTTCAAAGCAAATTGCCAAAGACACTTGGCATCATTGCATTCATGGTCCATAAGATGACCCGCGCCCGTCCCAAACAAACTTCCTAAACGCAAGATTGTCCATCAAATTCAATGGTGGAACAAAATTGTTAAAAAAAGGTTGAAAACATAAAAAAAAACCTTTGAGTACAATAGGGTAGACAAAACTCTTAGTTACTTGAGATCAACTTACAAAAACACTTGCCTTCTTTTCAAAAACCACATTCCACAAGCACTTTCAACACAAACTCTCAAAACATTTTGAAACATCTTTTCGAAAAGATACACGCCTTTGTAAAATATTCGAGTAAAGAATTGTTACAAGGTTAGCCTAAGACAAGGCATCTTCTTCCAAAACATTTTCAAAACACACACACACACACACACACCATTTTCAAGCAATCAAAAATCAAGGCAAGTGATCTAAAAAAACCAAGTAACTAAGAGCCCATGGATAACCATGGATGAAAAGGGTGCTAATACCTTCCCTTTTCATAATCTACCCCCCGAACCCACGAAATATCTCAAAAGGTTTTTGCTGTGCTTTTTTAACCTTTCCTTTAGGATAAAATAAAAAGTCGGTGGCGACTCTTGCTCAACCGAAACATTTGCGAAAACAAACACAAAACCCGTAGTCAGTTCTCCCACTGTATCACACCTATAATCAACATAAAGTCTCATACTTCCATCTTTCTTTTTTACTAACGACACTGAAGCTCCCCACGGTGATACACTTGGTCTCACAAACTTATTTTAAAGTAACTCTTCCAATTGCTTCTTTAATTCTGACAATTCAGATGCAGACATCCTGTATGGTGCCATAGACACATGTCTGGTACCAGGTACAAATAGCAAATTCAACTTCTCTCTCTGGCGGTACATCCGGAATTTTATCAAGGAAAACTTCAGGAAATTCACACACCGCCTTCAAATACTTAAGTATAGCTTGATTCTCGAAATATAACGATGCTATCAACGAGAACATTTGAGCCTCTTCTTGCATCAACTTCCTCAACTGTCTAGCAGACAACAAACTAGCTTTCTCTTCCTCAGGAGTAGAAAACCTCACAGACTTGTTATAACAATTAATATGAACATAGTTATGCTCTAACCAGTTCATACCCAGAATCACATCCAACCCTCTTAAAGGAAAACAAACCAATTCAACATCAAAGTCTTTGTCAAAGATTGACAAGAGACACTTTAAACACACAAAAGAAGTAGTCATAACCCCTTGGTTGGAGTGTCGACGACCATCTCTCCATTCATAGAAGACAACATAAGACCCAATCTTTCAACACAATCAACAACAATAAAGCAATGAGTATCATCGATATCAACAATAGTAATTAAAGGAGTACTATTAATGAAACATTTACCTCTGATGAGTCTGCCCTCAGTAGCTTCCCGATCCTCAACCAAAGTGAACACTTTACAACTGGTTTGCGCCTTCTTTAGTTTCTGACACTGGCTACCAATGTGTACTTCTTCACCATAATTGAAACAAATCACCTCCTTATGCTTGCACTCAGACACAACATGTCCAGTCTTACCACAACGAAAACACCTCTTTACCTCAGAAGCACACACATTACTCTTATGCCCAGGTTTTCCACTTTTGAAACAAACCAAATCATCAAGAGCATCTCCCCTACTAGTCCTCTAACCCTGAGCAGCTTTCTGTTTACCTTTACCGGCTGGGGCATCATAAGGCTTACCACAATTCTGTTGGTGCTTACCCCTCTTCTCATTGATAATCTTGTAGTGAGCATTATTATCCTCTTCATAAATCCTGCAACTATCAATCAAATCAGCAAAGACACAAATCTTCTGGTATCCAACTACCTTCTTGATCTCTGGGCACAACCTGTTCTCAAACTTGATGCACTTTGAAAGCTCAGCATTTTCCTCACTATAGCGCGGATAAAACTTAGCCAACTCAACAAACTTTGCAGCATACTCTACAACCGACATACTCTCTTGCTTCAGCTCAAGAAACTTAATTTCCTTCTTACCAAAAACGTCTTCAGGAAAATACTTCCTCAAAAATTCTCTACAGAACACAGCCCAAGTAACATTTTCACATGCAGCTTCCAACCTCTGACAAGTCTCTAGCCACCAGTCATTAGCTTCGACTACTAGCATATGAGTACGATACTGAACCTTCTGTGCTGGAGTGCAGTCCATCACACATAAGATTCTCTCAATCTCTTTCAACCAATCCAACGCTCCGTCAGGATCATACTTTCCCTTGAACATATATGGATTCTCCCTCTAGAAAGTCGTCAAACTACGAGATCCCACATTCCCGTCAATGTTCAGTTGATTCTCCATAGCATGCGCCATGGCTTCTAAAGTAGCAGTAAGTGCAACATCATTCCTTCCAGCCATCTCAACTTATCACTACACATAAACAACGATTATAACTCAAATTAACAATACTCGATTGTTAAATAACCTATGACTCGATAACTTGGTCAGACGGACGAACTTTGCTCTAATACCAACTTTGTAACACCCCAATTCTACCCGACAATATAAATGTAAATCAGAGTTATAAAAATTATCCAACTGAATCAGGATACCAAAAATTCAACTTAAAAACCATTGCATTCAACATGGATACATAACACTTTAAAACTTTGGATGAACCAACAGCAAAATAAATTAATCTTTTAAATCAACAACTTGAACAACTATGCAACGAAATCATAATAAAATCTTTATCCAACATGAAAGCAACTTCTTAATAGCAAGTACTTAACAATAATCAATCTTAAAGTCCAGTCAACTGAAATAATAAATGCTAAAGCAACAAGCGTTCATCCCCCCGAGTGTTACATATCAGAGCAATGACACCGACTCGAACTACTGAAGGTCAACTGCTTTCACTCTGGATTACTTGCACGTTACCAACATAAGGGTAACATTCAAACAAAAGGGGTGAGATATCGAACAATATAATCGAATGTATGATAAATATCATATTAGAATTAGTTCATGTAAAAATCACCACTTCACAACTTATAACAACAACAATCACAACAGGCTATCAACAACATACACCACTCAATTTATCAAGACAACAACTCAATCATACTACTTTGAGTGCAACTCAATACTATGCGAATGTATGTGGTACCATTGGAGCAGAACTCCCATCTTAAAAACGGAGCAGAACTCCCATCTTACAAATTGTCAATTAATAGAGGCATCAACAAGGCATAAGCCTTCTTCGCAGTTTGCCAAACCAGACCATCACAGAGTATGCAAATGTATATGAATGCAATATCACATAAACACAACAATAATCATCTTCGCAAGGAATAAGCCCACATCACCATTATTACCAGTAAATAGAGGTAATTCATCATCATGTAAAATTCCCCGCAACTTCACATTATCAACAATAATTCATAACATCACAACAACCAACCATAAATAATTATTGGACATAAGCCTATCACATCAATCAATGATTCAGTCATTAACATAATCAAACAACAACTTAACAATAATTTCACACAACACAGGTAACGACCAAAACACAGCATGTACGGGAAAAAGTGATAAGGAACTATGTGCCCCTCGACATGCACAATAACTAGGACAACATAACAACTAAATCGTACTCCTTGACACGCACATAGAAGATAGGGTAATGACCAACTTATACTCCTCGACATGTCCTGCAATCTAATTCTGCTCGAAATCTAACACATAATTCCTGACACGCCTCACAGCCTAAAATGCCGCTCTATACCTACTTCTTCAGTATCCTCCCTGACCATTAATTTGGCCAACAACACAGGCACGATACAACGTCTTAACAACCACACCACTATAATTCATAACATTCGTCCAACCACTCAGAGTGACACAATAACGGACAACTATATATTACCTATCAACAGATTCCTTCATTACATAAGATCGTCACACATAACCCTCATAATACAACCACAACAACCATTCCTAGTTTCCTGCCAACTGCTCAGAACACTACAACATTGTAACGACCACAACAACATAACGACCACGGCAATCAGTGATAAACTACACTCACTTAATCATCGATTTTACCGGGAAATCACACAACTCAAAACATCCTCAACATAACAGAACAGTCATCTTCCCTTAACAGGTTCAACAACTTCACGAGAAACAATCACAATTACGACCCATTATCCATAACAAACATCATAAATCCCATTATAAGGTCAGAAGCCCACCCTTACCTTGATTGAAGGTCACTCAACCAAAAACTCTAGCCGACGGCTTGCTTCGCTCTGCTCGACACTGGGAGCTTGCTCCTCGTCCGTGCAACTCTACCGGTCAACATACAGAATCCTTATTCTCTAACTAAAACAAACCCTTGTGTTAGCTTCTCCTTATATAACAATCATCTTGGGCCTAACCTACACCCCACTTTACTATTTCTAACCAATAGCATAAGTCCAACATTATTTCATATATTCCCTTAAATTCCACATTATAATTATTATTAATCAACTAATTAATTAATTAATAATAATCTAACAACTCCCACTGATAACTCTTAACATCTCGCCACTTCACAAATAATCCAAAAATAATTTAATTAGATAAATAATTAAATTAAATTACCGGCGTTACATCTGCTACAGAGATATGGAGTTTTTTTGGGTTTGGTTGGTTATTATCGCAAGGTTATTGAAGGCTTTTCGAAGTTGGCATTACCGTTAACTCAACTAACTTGAAAAGATTAAGCTTATGCGTGAGGTGTTGCATGTGAAGAAAGTTTTATGAAATTAAAGAAGTTGACGAGTGCTCCATTATTGATTTTTCCTAACCCGATTGAGTCTTTTGTAGTATATTGTGATGCGTCGAAGATGTGTCATTATGGTGTAATGATGCAATATGGCCAGGTTGTTGCTTATACTTCTATATAATTGAAGGTTCATGAGAGGAATTATCCTACACATGACTTAGAGTTTACAGTTGTGATATTTGTTTTGAAAATTTGGAGTCATTATGTGTTTGGCTCCAAATTCGATGTGTTTGGTGATCATAAAAGTCTAAAGTGTCTATTTGATCATAAAGAGTTGAATATGAGGCAGAAGAGGTGGCTCGAACTTCTGAAAGATTATGATTTTGATTTGAGTTACCATCTTGGTAAAGTTAATGTTGTGGTTTATGCTTTGAGTAGGAAGTCATTACATATGTCGATGCTTATGGTGCGAGAATTCAAACTGATTGAGCAATTCAAAAATATGAGTTTGGTGTGTGAAGTGACTCATAAAAGTGTGATGTTAGGGATATTAAGAGTGACTAGTAGTATCCTTGATGATATCAGAGAAGGTCATAAGTCTGATTCAAGTTTGGTTGACCGATTACTACTAATTAACCAAGATAACATAAGTGATTTCCGAGTTTATGAGAATGATGTGACGAGGTTCAGAGATAGAGTGTGTGTTCTAGATGTGCCATAACTTAAGAAGAGTGTTCTCGAGGAAGGACATCGAAGTAGTCTAAGTATTCATCCTGGTGATACGAAGATGTATCAGAGTTTGAAGAAATTGTTTTGGTGGTCCGGTATGAAGGAGGAAATTGTTGAGTTTATTTATGCTTGTTTGACTTGTCAGAAGTGAAAGATTGAGCACCATAAGCCTTTGGGTATAATGCAACTGTTGAATATTCCAGAGTGTAAATATGATAGCATTTCCATGGATTTTGTGTCGGGTTTGCCAAAGATGGCTAAAAGCAATGATTCGGTTTGGGTGATAGCGAATATATTGACTAAGTTGACTCATTTCCGACCAATGAGAATCAATCATCCCATGCAGAGGTTAGTCTAGATGTATATCGAAGAGATTGTGAGATTACATGGTATAACTTTAAGAATTGTATCGATATAGACCCGATATTTACATTAAGGTTCTGAGAAGGTTTGCAGAAGGCTTTGAGTACTAAGTTGAAGTTGAGTTCTATTTATCATCCGCAGACGGACGACCAGACAAAGAGGACTATCCAATCTTTAGAGGATTTGCTGAGAGCTTATGTGCTAGAATAATCAGGTGCTTGGGATAGCCACTTGCCATTGATTGAGTTTATTTGTAGTAATAATTTCCATACTAGTATTGGAATGGAGCCATATGGGGCATTATATGGTATGAGATGTAGGACTATGTTGTGTTGGTGTGAGTCAGGCGAGAGTGTTGTACCTGAACTTGAGATTGTTCAAGAGATGATTGAAAAGATCAAGATGATCCAAGAGAAGATGAAAGTTTCACGGAGTCTTCAGAAAAGTTACCATGATAAGAGGAGAAAAGCACTCAAGTTTCAAGTGGGAGACCGTGTGTTTTTGAGAGTTACTATGGTAACTAGTGTTGGTGGAGCCTTAAAGTCTCGTAAGCTCACTCCACATTTTGTTGGTCCATACCAGATTATGCAGAGGGTAGGTGAGGTGGTCTATCATATTGCTTTACCGCAATCGCTTGCTAATCTTCATGATGTGTTTCACGTATCTTAGTTAAGGAGATACATTCTAAATTTGCCTCATGTGATCCCAGTGGATGCTATACAGGTGAGGGATAACCTGACTGTTGAGACATCACCAATGCAGATAGAGGATCGAGAGGTGAAGTAGTTGCGAGATAAAGAGATCTTCTCGGTGAAGGTAGTGTAGGATGGACCAGCTGGTGAGAACATAACTTGGGAGCGCGAGGATCAGATGAGAGAGTCGTACCCGACTTTATTTTTCTCAAATAATTTTTAGGGACGAAAATTCTCTTAGTGGGGAGAGTTGTAACACCCCAATTTAGAATTATGTTGTTTATAATAATTATTTATGAATACTGTGTGAATTATGGTGTTGTGTGGTAGAATATTGGTGGTGGGGATGTAAGTGAGAGTTAAAAATTATTTAGAATTATCTAAATAATAGCTTCTATATGGTTTATTAATAAAATAATATGAAGAAATAGAATGAATATAATGTGTAGAAATTTTATGGGCATGAAGGTAATTATGTGAGGTTAAGTTGAGGATAAATAAGGTAAACCATATTTGACGAATATTTTAAAAAGAGAATAAGGAAAATTGAGGTAAGTTTACAGCAGTACATGAAAAATTGGAGAACGTGAGGAAATGCTAGGGAACAGAAGATCAAGATGTATCCATCCATTAGAGTTTGAAGATATCAATTGCTAAGAGTAACAAAATAAGGGTGTGTAATTATGATTGATTATGACTGGTATGAGGGAAAGGTAGATGTAGGTTTTGTTGATTCTATTGATTGATGATGAATGAGTATTAATGATTATTGAGATTGATGTTTACATTGCCATGATCTGAATTTGATATGTATATGTTGATGCGTTGTTGTTAATTTCAATTTTTGGTAATTATGGTGCATATTGGATGAGTGCAATGCCATAAAATTGGACTTTGAAAGGGCTTTAAGTGTAGCGAATCACACCTGGAGATTGTAGGTTTGCGAAAATTTGTTGGGCGAGCTCAAAGCGAGCCACAGGCAAGGAATTTCATCGGGCGAGCTCGAGGCGAAGGAAGTTGTAAAATCGTGAATTCCGTCAGGAGAGCTCGAGGCGAGCTCCAGACGGGGAATTCGCGAGTAGTTTTGCCAAGCGAGTGAGAGGCGAGTGACAAGAAATCATCAGGTGAGGTCGGGGCGAATGACTGACAGTAGGTATTAAAAGTGTCGTAGTTTGAGTTCTGTAACTCTATTTGACGCACTATTTAAAGCGTTAGAAAACTAGTAAACAATATTATCCCATAGTTTAATTAGGAGACCTGTTTGAATAATAATTACATGCGTAATGTCTTTGAATAATTGATTGTTTACATATCTTATTAATTAGTTATTGTAATATTGTACCGTGATGACCTATTATGATGATGATATTTGACGTTGCAATTTGTTGTGGAACTTTATATTCTAAATGTTATTGTATGCCCCGTTTCCTATGGTGATGGTTCAAGAGCAATTATTATGTTGAAAATATAGGATGTTGATGAGGTTGTTGTGCATGATGAGAGACCATGCATCCATGTTGTGTAACTTATATTATGAATCATGTTGTGGCCTTGTTTCCTATGGTGATGGTTCAAGTACAAATAGCTAAATCCTTCGTCCAAGGATTTAGTGAAGCGTTACCTATGGTGATGGTGACGATTAGGTGACTCTGGTTCCAAGAAGGAATCAATCCTATGGTGGGGATCATGGAGTGAAATGAACCTATGTATTTATGTTATGATACCACATGTATTGTATCGATGTTGTTGCATTACCATCCTGTGTGACATTGCTTAAGTTTTGTTGATGAAATATGACGTGATAATACTTATGCTTGTTATATGACCATGTGTGAATTTGTGATGAAGATGTTGTGTGAGCTATTTATGATGAATGAATGTGTGAGTATATGTTATATTGATGTCATTTAATTGTAGACTACAATTATTGAAGTTTACTTTTCTTTTATGTCTTTTATAATTGATTATGATTACTCATCCCTTCCGTTTGAATGTTGCCTCAATGTGGATAACATACAAATATCCAAGTGTAACTTATAGATGTAAGTAAGATGACTCATTGGAGTATTAAGTAGTTTACCATTAATTTTAGAGGTGTCTTGCTCTAATATATAACATCGGGTTGAGAACGCTTCATTGAATTTTTTTATGTCATAATTTTGTTGAAACCTTTGCACGATTTTTGATTGTTGAACTAGTTTATTTACACTCTTTTATGAGATTAAATGTCAAGAGTTTGAAAGTCGAGAATATTTAATTGATGATGATTATGATGCGATGTTTTAAATGAGTATTAAAGTTGCATGAATATCACGAACATCTATCGTTTATGAATAGTATTGTTGTAACTCATGTTACTGAGAAAGATTGGTTTATTTTTTTATGACGCGTGGCACCCTTGTGTGGTGGTTCCAATTAATTTATTCGTAAATTTTATGAGGGGTTTAAAAGGGTGTTACATTAGTGGTATCAGAGCAGGTCGGTTCGACCAAATTTTTACATTATGACTAATTCCTATGAGTCGATTAGTGTGTAAACACTATTGATATGTTATTTCTTCTAATGTTGGTTACCTACATGTATAATTATGGTTGGAGGAAGAAACAATAGTGTTATTGCTCGGGCTTTGGAAGCAATGGCTCAAGCTCTGCAGAATCAACAAGGATCATATAATCAGAATGCTGGAGAGAATGATGAGTTTCGTGCTTTGGGGAGATTCCAACAAAATAACCTGCCAATCTTCAAGGGTAGACATGATACTGATGATGCACTGAAGTGACTCAAAGGGGTTGAGAAGATCTTCAGAGTGATGGCTTGCTTAGATGAGCAGAAGGTACAACTTGGTACTCACATGTTGGAAGAGGAAGATGAGGATTGGTGGAATAATAGAGGATGGAAATTTTGGGTACAAAAATCACTTGGGCTGTGTTCGGAGCTGCTTTTTTGGAGAAGTATTTCCATGAGGACGTGTAAGGTAAGAAAGAGATTGAGTTCCTTGAGCTGAAACAAGGGTTTTCTAAACACATATTGATTTGAGCGTTGAAATGTAAACTTACATGTTAGCTCATCTCTCACCGGACACGAAGCTCAAATCAACCATTACATCTCACAACATCTTTAATCAATTGTGATTCTTTAGCAGAACAAATCTCATGTTCGAACTTGAGATATCATTCTACTTGAAAATTTTCTTCTACGCTTTTTGAATCTTTGTTCACTCCATATCTTATTTGAGATGTCCTTTTAATTTTAAAATGTAAATATTTAAATTTTACAAATTAGAAATACATATTCATATCATAATCTATCTACTCTATCTGTTCGTTTTTAATTATTATTTTTTGATTTTTTGCATATATAAAAAAAACAAATTATTATTATTACTTTTTACACAATAATTATCTTTTTGTCTATAATACCCTCAACTTTTTATTATTTTATTTGACTTTTTCTCTTTATACAATAAATGACAAAAAATAATTTTGTCAAAATAATAATCATTACTATTTTGAATTTTGGAGTGATATTTAAAAAAGAACAAATTTTTCTTTGAAAAATAACAATTAAAAAGAAATGGAAAAAATAAACATCAACATAAATTTAATTTCATATCATAATCTAAAACGGTATAATTTTTCATAAGTAAATATTAATTTGTGGTTCACACTTGAACTAGCTCTTGAATAAGTTTGTCTTCCTCATAAGAAACTATACACCATTCCTATCCATCCTTCATCATTTTTTTATATTTAAAATGTACTTTGTGATATAGTACACCACTAGTAACCTTCTTTTTTCCTTAAAAAAAGTTGTCTTCTTTTGCACACAAGAGTTAATGTTTAAAATTAGCGAGACGCATGCAAAAGAATGATGATTGTGTCCTAGATCGAGGCACGCAAACGCAAACCCCTTTTGTGCATTTTAAGACTCTGTTCCGCGCATTATCTTCCTTCAACACCCTTCTTCCATTTCCATATTTTACTCTTCTTTTTTTCCTATTCTTTATTTTCCTCCATTCCTCCCGTGTCACACAAGACAAACCTCTCTCAGTTAAGCTAAATCACAATCTTGTCTCCTCAAGTTTTTAATGCTTAAGATCATGGTTAGTAACAAATTAATCTATTTTTAGAAAAACAAATTAAATAATTTTGAATTAGGAATTTACATATAATATTTTGATTTTAAGAAATTAAATATAATCTTTTAAACAAATATTTCACATTTAATTAGTTATTTGTACTCAAAAATACAAGGATGGGTGGCAAATGGACCAGCCTACCACACACACGTCGTTTTTCAAACCAAAGTTTTAGACCTACCGTTCTAATATAATTATTTATTTTTGTCCATTTCTTTTTGTATGAATGCAGGCATTAGTTTTTGTTTATAATTTTTAGTCTTTAGAAATGTAAAATCCGTACAACTTTTTACACTTCTCATTTTTTTTAGGACATATTAAATTTTATGATATAATTCAAAACATAAGTCTCACTCAAATTCAACTTACTTCAATTAAATTTTGCTACCAAAAAGTTACACTCAAATTTAATGTATTCTCAAGTTCAATTAATTTCTTCCAGAAAGTTATACTGAAATTTAAATTACATAGTAAAAAGACAATTATACTCCTATGCAGACAAAACGACAAACATAAGAATATATTCGGGCAAGTAAATAAAATATATTGGAAACCGCGCCGCTAGATAAGGCTATTTTGGTCCAACCAATCTATTCTCTTCTGTAATCTTCCGCACTTTCATTTGATTTCACTTTCCATCTTAAAATATTACCCACTACACTTTCACAGTGAACCACAAAACTAGGGTTTCATCTTCACCGTACGAAAACCATGGTTAACAGATCAAGCACAAATTTCATCTCAGGTGGATGAAGATCGATCCAATCGGTGGTTGAAGTTGAGTAGAAGTTGAAGAAAAAGTAGAAGCGATTTTTGTTTGTGGTGTGTTTGGATTTGGATTTGAATTTGGTTGTTATTTATGGCAATGTCCTGCAAGGATGGTAATAAGCATTTGATGGATAATGGAAAGTATGTCCGTTATACACCTGAGCAGGTTGAAGCTCTCGAACGGCTTTATCATGATTGCCCTAAACCGAGTTCAATTCGGAGACAGCAGCTCATTCGGGAGTGTCCGATTCTCTCTAATATTGAGCCGAGGCAGATTAAAGTTTGGTTCCAGAATAGAAGGTATCGTTGTTTGATGATGATGGTGAATTTATGAATATGTTTTTTTTATTTTTTATTGTTTTGATTTGGTATTTTGTTGGGGTTGGGGTTTGGATTTTTGTGAAATTAGGTGTAGGGAGAAGCAGAGGAAAGAGTCTTTTAGGTTGCAAGGTGTGAATAGGAAGTTGACTGCTATGAATAAGCTGCTCATGGAGGAGAATGATAGGTTGCAGAAGCAGGTGTCTCATCTTGTGTATGAGAATGGTTATTTTCGGCAAAATACTCAGAATGTAAGGTTTTTGTTGTTGTTGTTGAGATTCTTGCTAGTATGTATTTTTTTTTCAATTAGGGAACAACTTTTTTCCATAAGAGACAATCTAATATGTCGACACCGGCACTAATTTGAGAAATTATCATGTAATCACATGTATGATGCTATCACGCCTCAAAGTGTTTGTGCTTCAAGAGAATATTTCTCACCCCAAAAGCACTTTGGAAGTACACATCTGGGAAAAATGCATTTTTTTGTATTGTCCAGAAACATGGGATACATTATTCTCTTGTACTTAAAGAGGACTACTGTCTATGATAGGGATGATTGTGAAATTTAAATCTTTTTTTTGTTGTGCTTATTTGTTCTTCCACTCTTACTTTCTTTGCATACTCACAGGCTACCAAAGACACGAGTTGTGAGTCAGTTGTGACGAGTGGTCAACACAATATGACTAGTCAGCATCCCCCAAGGGATGCAAGTCCTGCAGGGTGAGTGTGATTGATGGGCACTTGGTCACTTTCTGACACTGGTTTGTGATTACTTGTTTGTGTATATTTGGTTAATGGAATCTTGGCTTATTTTTCTTTTTTCCTTTTTCAGGCTTTTGTCCATTGCAGAAGAAACTTTAGCAGCATTTCTTTCAAAGGCTACTGGAACCGCTGTTGAGTGGGTCCAAATGCCTGGAATGAAGGTATCATTACAACTATTCATTGGTTGACCTATTATTAGTTATTTTATAAATTAGGATGCTAAAGGAAATGTAAAATTGTCTTGACGGGATAACGTGTTACGTAACATCCAATGCTCTCCAATGCTCTGATAATCTTCATTAGCATCTATGTTTCAATAAATATTTTTATAATCACCTTTCTTTATTTAATTTGCTGATGTGTGCAGCCTGGTCCGGATTCCATTGGAATCGTTGCTATTTCTCATGGTTGCACTGGTGTGGCAGCAAGAGCTTGTGGTCTAGTGGGACTTGAACCCACTAGGGTAAGTCGGCCAGAGTTATCATCTATAAAATTGAATACCTTATTCGCGTTTATGATTCACGTGGTCAAACATAATCCCTCTCCAGGTTGCAGAAATCCTCAAAGACCGTCCTTTGTGGTTTCGCGATTGCCGAGCTGTTGACATTGTCAACGTGCTTCCCACTGCAAATGGTGGAACCATTGAGCTGCTTTATATGCAGGTAAAGAGAAATTTATAATGCATGGATGTAGATTCTGTATATGGATGATTGTCAGTCATTAACTTGTATGCTTATTTGTTGCCTTTGATGACCAGCTATATGCACCAACTACATTGGCACCTGCGCGAGACTTCTGGTTGCTACGCTACACTTCAGTTGTAGAAGATGGCAGCCTAGTGGCAAGTGACTAAAATTTATATTTGATTAAATAGTTAATAACAAGTTCATAACTGACACTCCTTGTGCATTGGTCTAGTATTATTGTTACATTTTGTAGTCTCCCTACCCCACATATATGTCTAAATCATTATTTATGCGTGCCATAGATCTGTGAGAGGTCTCTTAAAAATACTCAAAATGGCCCAAGCATGCCTCCTGTGCCGCATTTTGTTAGAGCAGACATGCTGCCTAGTGGATACCTGATAAGACCTTGTGAAGGAGGTGGTTCCATCATCCACATTGTTGATCATATGGACTTAGAGGTACATTTATTCAACTTAGTTGCAGTAATTATGTATTTTTTTAACTTGTAATTAACTTCAATATCTTGGTTATTGTTAGCCATGGAGTGTGCCAGAAGTACTGCGCCCTTTATATGAATCATCAACAGTACTGGCTCAAAAGACTACAATGGCGGTATGTTTGTATTTCTTTAACTGATGGGACATCAGCGTATGTGTTTCTTCTATACCTATTAAAGTCTTGATTGAAAAAGATGTTGACTTCATAGTAACAATAATATTGACCAGTGTGTTTGAACGGGCTATGTCATTGTTAAGCGTTTCTCTTTCAATGTAGGCCTTATGTCATCTAAGACAGATCTCGCATGAAGTTTCTCAGCCCAGTGTCTCTGGGTGGGGTAGACGTCCAGCAGCTCTGCGGGCACTTAGCCAGAGATTGAGCCGGTTAGTACCAAAGAGGCATGATTTTTGTTCCTACACTTAGCAAATATATTTGGAACCTCACATCTTCTTCTTGGCAGGGGTTTCAATGAGGCTCTCAATGGGTTTACTGATGAAGGGTGGACAATGATGGGCAACGATGGTGTAGATGATGTCACTATTCTTGTGAATTCATCACCTGAAAAATTGATGGGTCTGAATCTTTCCTTTGGCAATGGATTCCCTTCTGTCAGTAATGCAGTGTTATGTGCCAAGGCATCAATGCTATTACAGGTCAGGATGCTTAGCAATTTCTGGAATTTCTTTATAATGATAAATTAAATGATGTGACTGATAACATTTTTTAGACTATTAGACAGGTCATTCTCATATTATTATTACTCTATTATAAACACCCAGTACATAACATTACTCACTGGCCTTTTCTATCCACTTATAGTGGAGCATCTGTTCTTTTGAAAAATAATAATATAATACAATGATTGTTAGAAGAGACTTCCATTTGCCTAGACAAAATATGGCAGAGAGGTACATGTTAGGATTTGTTTTATCAGTCATTTTCTAATCAATAAGTAGTGAACAAGCCTATTTGTTGTATCCATATTATTTCTGTTCTTTGCCTGTCCCACTGTTCCCCTATGAAAAGCATGATCCAGAAGAACTGTTAAAGTTAAAAAAAAGTGTTTCACCTGCACAAATTCAATATTAAGTTCTATATTGACATGTTCCATTTCTTTTGTCCAGAATGTGCCTCCCGCCATTCTCCTAAGGTTCCTGCGAGAACACAGATCAGAATGGGCAGACAATAACATGGACGCTTACACAGCTGCTGCCATTAAAGTCGGTCCTTGTAGCTTAACAGGGTCTCGCATGGGAAATTATGGGGGTCAAGTTATACTACCGTTAGCTCACACTATTGAGCACGAGGAGGTGATATATTGTTAAATATGCATTATATCTGTAAAAGTTTTACAATTCTGCATGTATTAACTTTCAGTTTAATCATGCTAGTTTTTGGAAGTCATTAAGTTGGACGGAGTTTCCCATTCTCCTGAAGATGCAATGATGCCCAGAGAATTGTTTCTGTTGCAAGTAAGTTATTCTCTCATTATTTGCTCTACGCTTAACCGTTTTTTAGATGTTGCTTACCTGGCTTCCTTGTTATTTTAATGTGCTACTCCTAACAATTGCATAATTACATTTACATCACATTTGATATATCTCATAAAGTTCACATTTCTTAGCCTTGTAAGTGTGGTGTCTATAACTAATTTAGGATTTAAGTCATTGTATCTGACTATATAATATTGGGTAATTGGGAATCTGTAAGAGAATTTAGGTGCATTCTTCTGGTCTTGTTGATGTGAGGCAATTTCTTTTCTTTTCCCGTGTCTGAAATCACAACATCACCATTGTCCATATAGCCAGTCACTCACTAATTGAAATCGCAAGTGTGGCTCAGTTTATTCTATTATATTTGATTGGGGGATGCTATATCCCTAAACTTGTTGAATGGATAGCTAGCTACTTTTACTCGTTATCTTTTGAATTCCTGCTTCTCTTGGAATGGAGAAGCTTTCCTTTTTAATGTGGTGGTTTCTAGGACTAAATTTGTTTGTGATTTTCTTGTAATTTCATTTCATGTTGTTTTGGTAGCTCTGCAGCGGAATGGATGAGAATGCTATTGGCACCTGTGCAGAACTTATATTTGCTCCAATTGATGCTTCATTTGCTGATGATGCCCCACTTCTGCCTTCTGGATTTCGCATCATTCCTCTAGAATCTGGAAAAGTAAGCTTCATATATTGCCAAACCGGTTCATTTTTTTTGTATCCATCTTTCCACCAGAATATTTTAATCATAGCAATGGAATATTATATAGGAAGCTTCCAGCCCTAATCGCACTCTTGACCTTGCATCTGCCCTTGATGTTGGGCCCACTGGAAACCGAACTTCAAGTGATAATGCTGGAAATTCTGGTTGTGTGAGATCTGTGATGACAATAGCATTCGAATTTGCATTTGAAAGTCACATGCAAGAGAATGTAGCATGCATGGCACGCCAATATGTTCGCAGTATTATATCATCAGTCCAAAGGGTAGCATTAGCACTTTCTCCATCGCATCTGAGTTCTCATGCTGGGCTGAGGTCACCATTAGGAACTCCTGAAGCACAAACCCTTGCTCATTGGATCTGCAACAGTTATAGGTAAGTATCTTGCTAGGGCTGGTGAAATAAATATATTTTGATGTGATATCCTTATTATATAAGGATACCCTTATTTTTCAAGATTTTAGTAAGGATGAGAACTAAACTTCATATACTATATACTATCTCATTCAATAAAGTTACTTGAGCTTGTCGATGATAGTTTTGAGGAGTTGTATCCATAGTGTGGGATGTTCTTTTTTCTTGTGGTCTGTTCTTGTCCTTTGATGATCCAACCTTTTTCATAATTGAAAATGACCAAAAAATCTTGCTAGGCTAGATGCCGAGCTCTGTAAATAGATGCATAGCTTATCACCAAGTTCAGGTGTAGCTTTGTATTTTTTAATTTCTACCTTGTTGGCGGACATGCAACCTTTGATCTTGTAGCCTGTTATCAAATATTTTTGACAGATTAAATGAGATACTTCTATTTAAAATTCAATAGCTCTGCTTGCATAGATTAACGATTTCCTTAGCAATTTTCTGTGTTTTGCATGTTTTTGCTCCTCCTAACTAGTAAAATATATTACTGAGCTACTCTAATAAAGTGCTGTAACTGTTATATATCACCTCTGTATTTATATCACATGGTTAGATCTATTGCTCACAGAGCTGTTTGGCTATTTATGTTTTATAGATGCTACTTGGGTGTGGAGCTACTTAAATCTAATAACGAAGGAAAAGAATCTATACTCAAGTCCTTGTGGCATCACTCAGATGCTGTATTATGCTGCACTCTAAAGGTATGCTTCAAATTGATTTCTATTTTAAATGACATTTTATTTCGCGTATCTTATCTGTCTGGTGTGCATTTTATTTCTCTAATGCAAAATTATAATAAAAATAGTTGGACTATGGAATTTGGGCTTTCGAAACATGGTTATAAAGCCTGAATAATCTCTTGGTCGATAAAATTTTCTGGGAAGGATTTTCATTCTCAGACCCAAGTAGAATTTGGTCTGGTGTGAGTTGA
The DNA here is from genome assembly GCA_948472305.1 of Vicia faba. NCBI lineage: Eukaryota > Viridiplantae > Streptophyta > Magnoliopsida > Fabales > Fabaceae > Vicia > Vicia faba. The sequence goes on along the minus strand of OX451739.1, from coordinate 419,429,063 downwards.
GTCTGGCTTGAATTGAAAATTCATTGATACTCAGATATTTTTAATGAAAAAGCTACGATAAAACAGAAGTTTATTTTCTTCATAAATTACATACATTTTATTGTATTTTGCTTTGGACTAAGATCTATTACTTGGTACTGTGAAAGGGGCTTTACTAGTCTTATTCTTGATCAAACCATAATGTTTGAGTTGATTTTACTCTTAATTATTTTATACCTATCTAGTTTCTTTATACCTTTTTTGATAGCAAATTCATTGAACTTTCTGTTTATGCAGGCAATGCCAGTGTTCACTTTCTCAAACCAGGCAGGGCTTGACATGCTGGAGACTACCCTAGTTGCTTTACAAGATATAACTTTAGAGAAAATATTTGATGATCATGGTCGAAAAGCACTCTTTTCAGAGTTTCCCCAGATTATTCAACAGGTCTACAACTTTTTATTTATTAAAAATACACTGATTGAATTAGTTAATTTTAACTAGATGTATGGTATAGACATTGCTTTCATGCAGTGTCAAATTGTGATTAATTTTGCATGATTGAACTTCCTTTATTTTATTTAACTAAGTTCCCTCTGAATTGGCTGTATGCTGTGTGTTAAGTTTAACAGAACTGCTAGCTTTTTCAAGCTTTATAATGGTCTATATTAACATATTTTCATTCTTTTATGATAGGGTTTTGCATGTCTGCAAGGTGGTATATGTCTCTCAAGCATGGGGCGACCTGTCTCATATGAGAGAGTTGTTGCTTGGAAGGTGTTGAATGATGAACAGAATGCTCATTGTATTTGCTTTATGTTTGTGAACTGGTCTTTTGTTTGACCTTGTGTTCTAGGTATCAGTGTGTTAAGATGAAGACTTACTCCCAAGACACTCACGCACTGTTATCTTCAGTTTGTTCTTTTACTGGATTTGCTCTGAAGACTTGGATTTGGATATGATATGTGACTATTATGTGATTTGTGACTATTATGTGTTTTGTGTTGTTACTTGTTTAACTTATTCTCCAGCTGTTATTTTGCGCTTACAAATAATTTGCTCATCGAAGCTTGGGATAAGTTTTCTGTTGATGCCTTGGCACAGGTTTTTGAGAAATAAAATTGGCTCATCAAACTTGATACATGTTTTTGGGCTGTGTACGATTTACTGATATAGAATGAAGCAAATTTAACTGTATTAAACAAAAGATTTAACTTAACCTCGAAATCATGAACTAAAAAAACCATTGAAATCACGAATCCATGTACAAATTATTCCAAGTATCTTTAAGTTAGAGATCAAAGACTGAAAACTTTAAGGTTTTGAGAACACTGATATTGGATTTTAAGTTGAACTATTAACAACTTGATCATCATACTTTTGGATACCTACTCCAATTCAATATCTTTTATTCTGTGTGTTGAGACGAAGAATTACTCCAAGACATTTAAGCTTTGTTAATTTTATATTGTTCTTTTACTGCATTTGCTCAAAAGACTTGGAATTGAATATGACGTGACTATTTATGTGTCTTGTGTATTTGTGTATGTTACTTGTTTTGTGGGGATAGAGAAAACTTGAGAAAATAATGATTGTTGAAAAAAGACATCTAAGAGATGAGGACTCTATGAGTTGTCATTGCAACATATCTCTATCATTCCGACATGATAAATGGAAGGGGTTTCAACAAAGACTAAATGGAGACTACACTTTATATTTCTCAAGACTAGTGTTAGAAAATGGTAAGTAGGATTTGTTATGTGTTACTTGTATCTTATCATGTTGTGTATGATTCGTTGGTTGTGTCGGTCTGTGAAGGTTCTTTTGTTTCAGAATCACGTTATGATATATTAATAGAAGCAATCAAAATAAAGGAGCATGATGGGCTGTCTGTGGTGTCGGAGATGACATCGGCCTCAGAGTGTGGTTTGGTACATCTTCAAAAAGCACTAGATAAGTGCAAAAAGAAACGATTGAAGATTTTGAGAGGAACTTGAAAGAGACATGCGGTATGTGAATATTGTGATATATGAAATGTATGATATTTCTTGTGTTGATTCTGTTTGGAGTTCCTGTCATTTTTATGATGTAGAGAATCAGTGAAACCGTTCCTTAGTGTACACATAAAGATAATGATGATCAATTGGCTGGAAGAACTGTTGTACGTGGTGCAAGCACAAAAGGTAGTTGTTCAGCCACCCCTACGGATAATGAGATCCATAACGAGTTTGTTAAAGTGTGTCTTTAATCCTTTGTTGATAAAGAGAAATAACATATGTTGTACCCCAAAATTTGCCCTCCCATTTTTCATAAGAAAAGCACAACCCTAGGGTTTCTCAAATATTCAAGACTGGTTCAGGAATCGATCAGACAGATTTTCTCCTATGACAGTAAATCAGGAATTAGGGTTTTTCTCGCATTTCTCAGAAGAAATTGAGTTCTCAGAAATTCAATTGATTTTTATATGTTTTCACGCTCTCTCAATTTTACTGAAAAAAGGCAGTGTTTGTTTGATCCAGGTTAACCAGATAATTTGCGTCTTTTAAAAACATTCACTTTATTTATGGAATAAACATCTGCTTGTTTTTGGAATACACAATGCGTGTTTTGATTGGAATACAGTTGCAAGATTACAGAGTTATTGGATTACTTGGAGCTTAAGTTGTCTTGATTGGAATTATTTGAATGCGGTTTCAGTTATCTTGGTCAGAGAATCTTTAAGAATCAGTGAAGATACAAAGAGAGAATTACAAGTTACTAACAGTAATGGATTTTATTGAACATCAGATTATCTCGTAAAACTTTTTCATTTACTTCAAAAATTGTTACAATACAATTTATTATTTAAGTGCTTTAAGTTTTACAACTTATTGTATTTGAAAAAAATAAATTAGTACAATTGTTTGAGTATTTCTCTCTAAATTACAAAGAAGAAATCTAAGTCTAAGGATGACTAAACTTCCATTGCTCCCATGCTCGCCAAAGAATCTCTTGCTTCCTCTGCTTTGCCACCATCCAGTTTGCGCTCACATGAAAGAAAGACAGAAAAATAATTAGCACAGTTAATTGGATATAAGTAAGAATTTTCAAAAAAAGAAAAGAAAATGTGTTCATCATTAAAGTTTATCATTTGGAATCAGAGGGCTATTTTTAATTCATCACGTTTTTATTTTTCTCGTTGCAAATCACAAGAAGATTACTCTTCTTGGCTCACAAAAAGAAAATTAAAAAAATGCAAGCAAAGCTGTCCAAATAGAAAATGCAAGCAAATTTGTCCAAATGCAGCATGACAAGTAATTAAACAATGCAACATGGCAAGTAATTAGACAGCAGCAGGCGCATAAATTGCCCAATGACCAAACAAAGCCAAACTGAACAAGGCAAATTAAACAGCCAATACAAGCAAACTAAACAAAGTAGCATACAAACAGCAGACAAAGAGAAAGTACAGCAGTATGGTAAACCAAACAACAAGCAAAGGGCTTGTTGCAATAGCCTTTTTCATCACTTTCCAGGATTTATGCAAACTTTTCAGAAAAAACAGAGAAAAAATATTTTGCTTTTATCATTGAGAGAGGAGAGAGAGGAAAGAGGTCACTTATTTTGTTGGAATTGTACAACTTTGCTATTCTGCCCACAGACTGTCAAAAAGAAATCAAGATATAACAGTAGGCAAAAACTGTAAGAAAACGGGGGGAGAGAACATTTTGTCAAACACACAAAAATCCAAGACTGCCATATTCCTCAACCAACCTTCAACTATAACCAAAACAAAAAAAAAGCATTCAAATCCAAAAACTGCAGAAAAATCCAAACCTGCATAACCATTTTCAAACACCAAAACCTGTTAACAAGTTCAAGATACCAAAACCTGTTAACAAGACCAAATAGCCAAAACCTGTTAACAAGTTCAACACCAACACAAACTTGCAAACTGTAACATTTTAACACCCAAACCTGCAAACTGTAAAGCCAACAAGCCAGCAAAAACTCCCAAACTCACAAAGCCTAACCAAACTGTACAACAACAAAACCATAAGAAATCACAACCAAACCTGCAAAACTGTCAAACAAACAGCCAAAACCCAAAACCTGTAACCCAGTCTAAAACATACAATTCTAACTCAGTACAAACATCCCAACCTGTTAACTGATCAAACCTGCACTGTCAAAATCCCAAGCCAGTTTCATAACTATTTTCAACAGAACCAAGTATCACAAACTACCATCAACAACCCCAACATTCCAACAAAATCAAACATTTCAAACATGTAACTCATTTCCAACAAGTTCAAACCAAAGAAACAAAAGTATCAAAACTGTCCAACAATTTTCAACCGTTCAAAAACCAATAAACTATCAAAAACATTCAAATCATCAAACAGTCTAAACCAGACTGTCAAAAATCAGTATTCAAACCAACAAAGGCACAATAACATCATCACATTCAGAAGTACAATAACATCATCATCATCATTCAATCAAAGTTCAAGGGAAAGAAAAGATTACCAGGGCTCACGCATCCATCATCATTTCTTCCATTTCCGACCTCCAAGGAGCACCGTCACTTCCCTCTCACTATCCTCGTCCATAAAAATCCCAAACAGGTATGTTTTCGCCATAACATTATTTTCTGCATCTCAATGAACATTAAGCTTGATTAACATAAAAGAAACATGAACAACAACATTCAAAACCAATGAACTGTTAAGATAAAAGCAAAACTTTACCTTTCAAGAACAGAACTATTAACATCTGTTTAGGAAGTGAGGAGTGTGAGGCGCTCCGACAACGGAAGTAGAGGGAGAATCACATCAACGCGTTTCAAACCCCTTTTGATAAATCCATTTCAGAACTTAGAGATTTCCAGAAAAAATGTAAACCGAGTTGAATCAAAGAGGGACAGGGACGAAAAGAGTTATTCATAGATGGAGAGATGAACGAATAGGGACGATTGAGTGAGGAAGATGAACGAGAGAAAGAAGTGAGAGGGAACGGAACAGAGTGGCGCCGCTGTAAGTGCAAAAGAACAACAAACCCTAATTTGTTGTTTACCCTAATCAGAAACAATTATGAAAAACTTAAGACATTGGGCCAGTTCTGTCCATAACCCTCAAAGCCCATGTGTACTAGCTCGCACCCCCCCTCATTCTGGCCTTGTTTCTTTTTTTATTTTCAGCAACAACATATCTCTTCTTGGGCCTTGCATCTTGCAATTCCTTTAAAGCCCATTATTGTTTGTTTTCTTATAAAATTACTAATTAGAACTTTGAAAAAAAAGAGGGCATTTTCATTAGCTTAATCTAAGTCTTGAAATTAATTCTTTTTACTATTTTTTTTTTAATTTTTATAATTTGTCTTTATAAATTTTCTCACGCTTAATAAAAACATCAAATTTTAACTTAATTTATTTTCTTTCTTTAAAGTTAGTTTACATGATTAATAAAATACACACAGAATATAATAAAGATTTTTAACTTTTAATCTTTCTTTTTTAGAATAGATTTTATTTCTCTCTTTTCAAGTAAATACATACATTTCATACTTTATTGATTTTATTTTCGTAAATTGTCATAGCTTTGTATTAAATCGCGCAGCAACTCGATTTGGTTGTATTATTTGATATTTGTACATTTCTATTTTTATTTGATTCATCCCCATTTGTAACAATTGTACCCCCATTCCCGGATACTTTTGTAATAGCTTAAAATTTTAATTCCCGCAATTTATTGCTTTCTATATACTGCGTAATAATTAGGCATGTATGACAAGATTCAGAAATCAATCACTAGATGACCTAATCCAAGAATAAATAACTTGAAATCAACACACTTCTCACACGCACACCTCTAGGGTAACCTCGCTTGTTGCCTCAGAAATACAATCATGTCCCTCGAATATGCGACACTCTAGCAAATGACCCTTCGATAAACAAAGATCGTAGTCCCTCGATGACCCTCGATGTTGCCTTCGATAAAACGATCTCGCCCCTTTACAAAATTGCTAGAGCGTCTCACAAGTTGCTTTCAATGATTGTAAAATTGACCCGTGCCTGTCCCTTTACATCCAATGATGGGGCTTATTACCAAATAAATGGTAAGATAGCACCATTAAAAGGAAGAAGAAAAGAACAACTTAAGACCTTTCGAGTAGATAGATTCGCTCTTAGTTACTCGCTTGCTCACAACAAAAACTTTCACAGTTACACCTCCATTTCAAAACACTTTTAAAAGACAAAACTTTTTGTATACGTTCTTATAGAGACGAGAACCATTGCAAAACCTCTTTTTAAAACACTTTTCAAAGCACGATCCACAAACACCTCTTTGAACTATTTTTTCGAAACAAAACTTTGTATATGTTCTTATAGAGACGAGAACCATTACAAAGAAACTTTCCAAAATACTTTTAAAACCCACACCACAAGCACACAATCAAACAAAAGCAAGTGATCTAAACGAGTAACTAAGAGCCCATGGATAACCATAGATGAAAAGGGTGCTAGCACCTTCCCTTTTCATAATCTACCCCCGAACCCAAGAAAACATCTCAAAGGTCTTTCCTGTGCTTTTTGACCTTTCCTTTGGATAAAATAAAAAGTCGGTGGCGACTCTTGCTAAACCGAAACATTTGCGAACACAAACGCAAAACCTCAAGTCAATTCTCCCACCGTATCACAACATATATTTTGAAAATTATATAAATCGCAAAATATATAAAATTCTAGAAAGTTTATCAAAAAGTCAAAAATATGAAATCAGGAAAAAATCGGGTCAGAAGTTGTCAAAGCCGCCACGACGACCAACCAACAGAGCTCTAGAGTCGGTGGGACCGTAGGACATCGTCAAGCAAAAACGAACAACGTCTTAAACCGAGGCGGCGCGGAAGCGCCAATCAGTGGTATTCCTATGGGATGGGGCGAAGCGCGATGGTGCCAACGACGGTCCGTATGACAGACGGTAAAGTCTGTAAGGCTGAACGCGGGTTAGCTCGACCAATTTTTGGATTTCCATAAAAGTCAGTAGTTTCTCGGCTTGTGTGTTTTGGACTTTTTCGGTTCGGTCCATGGATCCATTTGTGAATGAGTTATGTTTTTGGGCTTTGTTTGTTAGGTATTTGCTATTATAAATATGTATCTCTTTGTTGTTTGAAAGTGTGGCAATCTTAGAGTTTATAGTAAAAGGGTAGAACAAGGATTTAAGGCATTCTTAAGGGAAACCTTAGAAGGCAAAGGTTTAGGGAAACCTTTGAAGTTATCTAAGGGTATTGAGAAACAATTGTTACACATTGGGCTTGTGTATTTACATTATTGAGAGTTGAAGATATTGAAAAACACTTGGGTAGAAAAAAAGGTAGTTCTTGGGCGCCTATAGAGTTGTTCTTGGAACTCTGCAGACGGAGATTATTTTCTTGTAACTCATATGTAATCTCTTATAACAAATATGACAATAGTGAATTGGAGAGCTGCTTTCTCCCCCATAGTATATTTTTTGATCGAACTGGGTATACAAACTTTTCGTCTTTTTCTCTCCTTATTCTGTTATATTTATTATTTATTATTTATTATTGTTGAATGCCATTTACTTTGGTTGCTACTATTCTTTTCCTCACATATTAAAATTGAAACCTGTCGTTATTTACAACAAGTGGCTCCCATCGTGGGGAAAATGTGTATTATTTACAAGTGAACACCATGGTCAAATAGGCAATCGGGAAATTTTATGAAAACAACGATTTTGGGTTGTGGAAAATTAAGATAAAATAAATTTTATGGGTGGGGAGCATTAATGCTTCACCCAGTTTGAGGTGAAGTATCCTATTATTGATATTAATAGTAGTGAGGGAATTGTTACAGAGATCTCTGATTATATCTTGACTCGTGATAAAGTAAAGAGGGTTATTATAGTATCTCAAAGGGACGATTATGCTAGTCTTGAGTATTATGCTTTAAATATGGACGAATAGTTGCAAAATTTAAAATGAAGGACTTTCAGGGAGGTATTTAAAAGCAGGTGGAGTCAATGATGGTTGAAAATAATACTTGTGGGATTGTTAAATTACCTAGGTAAAAAAGGGTAATTTGAAACAAGTGGATGTAAGTGATAAGATTAAGATTCATGGGTGATTTGAATTTGATCAAGTTTGATTGGAGTTTCAACATGGTAGATAATAACAAGTTGTTGATGGTTAAATTGACATTCACGATTTTAAGTCAAGGTGGAGATTGTTGAAGTGCGCCTTCAAATCTTTGTTGATAAAGAGAAAGAAAGCATAATTTGGAAATTTCATAAACCGCAGAAATCGAAAATTCCATAAAGTTAATCAAAAAGTAAAAAAATTGAAATCAATTTTAGAGTCACTGGAACATCGACGGCGGCCGATCGACACAGCTCTGGCAAGCGGCCGATCAGAGACGACAGCGTGATCGATGATTTTCCAATGGGATGCGACATTGTGCGACAGTGGAGTTTGTACGACCGGTCATGGGCCAGTTCGATGGATTTCAGGATTTTTGTAAAAGTCAACAGTTTCTCGATTTGTGTGTTTTTGACTTTTTCAGTTCGATCTATGGATTCATTTGTGAACGGGTTGTGTTTTTGAACTTTGTTGGGTATTTGCTATTATAAATATGTATCTCTTTGTTGTTTGAAAGTATGACAATCTTAACGTTTACAGTAAAAGGGTAGAGTAAGGGCTTAAGGTTTTCTAAAGGGAAACCTTAGAAAGCCAAATGTTTAGGGAAACTTTTGAAATTATTAAGGGTATTGGGAAGCACTTGTTATACATTGGATTTGTATGCTTAAATTATTGAGAGTTGGAGAGGTTGAGAAACACTTGGGTAGAAAATATAGTTGTTCTTGGGAACTCTAAAGGCGAAGTCTATTTTCTTGTAATTCATCTATAATCTCTTGTAATAATTTTGACAATAGTGAATTGGAGAGTTTCTCTCTCTCCTAGAGTAGATTTTTTAATCAAACTGGGTAAACGAACCTTTTTATCTTTTTCTAGCCTTATTCTGTTATGTCTTCTGTTTATTATTTATCATTGTTGAAGACCATCTATTTGATTGTTACCGTTCTTCACCTGACATACTGAAATTGAGCCTTGTTGTTATTAACAACATAGTTATTAGCTCCTTCTGAAGAATCATTAACTAAAATGTTACCTGACATTATCGACAAGACAAATTTAATTCCTCTTAAGCTAAAACTTGATCGAGAGTTAGAGTATTTCTATATAGATTATAGAGATATAAAGGATTTAGTCATTGGACATCAGTGGCTGTACATAGGGTTACTAAATGTTTGGTGAACATAAGTATATAGAATTTAATATCTCATTATGGTACATTCATCATTTTTTATAAAACTAATTCCATACTTATTTTTTGAATTGTGTTCAACCATTTAGGTACATTAGCCATGTTTGTATGTAATTAAATAAATCAGATACTTATGGTTTCTTGGATCCAGTTAGTATTCGACTTACAAATAATTCTCCAAAAAAATTGAAACATACATAACATCAGGGTTATTAGATGGGGGAAAAGACTGTTACTTAGCACCATTTCTCATTGCGTGAGTAATTTTGAAATTGTGGTTTTTCTATTATAGTTAGTTTCCATGTTTTAAGTACTAATTATATATGACTATGTTTATTCAGTGAACATTTTCAATTGATTATCATATCTCTTTGGAAAATATGGGTAAAATGAAAATGAAAGACTCATGGGTTGCCTCCCACGCAACACTTTGTTTAACATCGATAGCTTGACGATTATAAAAGTGTAGAATCAATTTGTGGTAGTAACAAATGATGGTTCTGTCAAAGTATGGAGATCGTAGGCAGTAAGATTATCACCACTGCTATAGTGTTTCAATATCTGCCCATTCACAATGAAAGGATTAGTCGACTGGTTTTGAATCTCAGCTGCACCAGATTGCATAACTCTTGTGACCTCAAATGGTCCAGACGACCTGGAACGTAATTTATTTAGAAAGAGTCACAATTTGGAGTTAAATAGAAGTACTAGATCACCTATATTGAATTCTCTCCTCGTGATCCGCTTATCATGCCATGCTTTAGTTCATTCTTTGTAAATTGCAACATTCTCGTAAGCATCGCGACATAGTTCCTCTAATTCCTAGATGTCTAATACGTGTTTGTTACTAGCTGTTAAATAATCCACATTTAGGGTTTTATAGCCCAATAGGATTTATGTTCTAATTTGAAAGGTAGGTGACATGATTTCCCATAGACTAATTTAAACGATGGCAGTTCTATAAGCCTATAAGGCGTCTTGTAATCTAGAGGACCAATCCTTTCTAGACATGGAAACAGTCTTTTCTAGAATCTATTTAATTTCTCTGTTTTACATCTCTACTTGTCCAATGATTTGGGGATGGTAGGGTATAACTACCCTATGTTTTACGCCATACTTAGTCAGGATATTTTCTAAAATTTTAGAAATGAAATGGGTTTCTCCATCACTTATAACGAGGCAAGGGACTCCAAACCTGGGGAAAATGTAGTTTTTAAACATCCTAATGACCACTTGTGTGCATCCTTGGTATATGGGGCAATAGCCTTGATTCATTTAGACACATAATCAACAATAACGAGTATGTATTTATTTCCCATGGATGATGGAAATTGACCCATGAAGTCGATTCCCCAAACATAAAAAATTTCTACTTCTTGAATATTTCTCAAGGGAATCTCATCGCATCTTGAAATATTTCCAGTGCATTGGCACTAGTCACATTTGATTATTAAATCATGAACGTCGCGCCATAATTTTGGCCAGTAAAGATCTTCTTGAAGGATCTTAGTGCAAGTTTTAGATGTGCTAGCATGTCCGCCATAAGGGGAAGAGTGGCAATGAGTTATAATGTTTTCCACTTCCTCTTCGGGTATAAAATGACGATATAAGCTGTCTGCTCCTCTCTTGAAAAGGAGGGGTTCATCCCAGTAGAATTGTTTCACATCACGAGATAAATTTTTCTTTTGTTAATAGGTCATATCAGAAGGTAGGATATTTGCTGCTAGATAATTGACGAAGTCTGCGTACCAAGGTATATTAGTTACTACTAGAGCAACTTCAATATTTATGTGTAACTCATTGAAGTCATCATCGTGACTTGGCCTACTTCCGAATGACGCTATTAATCTATCATAAGTGAAGTCATCATTAATGAGAATATGATCCAGTTTCAGATATTCGAGTCTCGAAAGGTGGTCAGCTACCACGTTTTCAGTCCCCTTTTTTATCGCGGATTTCCAAATCCAGTTCTTGTAATAAAAGGATCCAGTGAAGTAGTCCAGGCTTTGCATCCTTTTTCTCAGTAGGTATCGAGTGGAAGTATGGTTGGTGTATATGATGGTTGCAAATACTACAACTAGAAGTTCCTTTTAGGTAGTGGCATTATTTAGTTGGGTTGCATCTAAAGTTCTACTAGCATAATATATAACATGCAATCTCCTATCTTTATGCTATCCTAACACAACGCCAACAGCAAAATCACTCGCATCATACATAATCTTAAAGGGTTGGTTCTAATCCGGTGGTTGCATGATAGGTGCAGAGTTAATGCGCTTTTTAGAAGGTTAAATGCTTCAATACGTTTTTCGTTGAAAACGAATTCAACATCTTTCATTAGGAGACCGACCAAAGGTTTAGTAGTTTTATAGAAGTCCTTGATAAAACATCGATATAAACCATCATGTCCAAGAAAGATTTTGACTTCCCTAACTATTATGGGTAGTTGTAGGTTTTCAATCACCTCAATCTTAGCTTTGTCAACTTCAATTCCTCTTTCTGATACTATGTTCCTAGGACTATACCTTCTTTCACCATAAAATGACATTTCTCTCAGTTTAGAACGAGGTTAACTTGTATGCATATTTCCATGCTTCTCTCTAGGTTATCAAGGCAGTTTCTAAAATTGGATCCACACACTTTGAAATCGTCCATAAAAACGTCCATGATTTCATCGAGGAAATCTGTGAATATTGCCATCATACATCGTTGGAAAGTCGCAGGGGAATTGCATAGACCAAACGACATTCATCGATAGGCAAATGTTCTGTATGGGCATGTGAAGGTTATTTTCTCTTGGTCATCCGGATGAATAGGAATTTGGAAAACACCTTAATATCCATCTAGATAGCATAAATGAGAGTGTCTAGCTAAACGTTCGAGCATTTGATCAATAAAAGGAAGGGGGAAATGGTCCTTCCTAGTTACCTTGTTTAGATTCCTATAGTCTATGAATATGTGCCATTCATTTTCTATACGTTTTTCCACATGATTCTCTTTTTTCGTTTTGAACGACTTTCACACCTCCCTTTTTTGGTACTACATGCACATGACTGACCTATTTACTATAAGATATTTGATAAATTATTCCAGCATAGAGTAATTTTAGCACCTTTCTCTTGACCACATCGCTTATTATGGGTTTTATCTTTCTTTGGTGTTCCCTAGATGGTTTAGAATCTTCCTCTAGAAAAAACTGGTACATGTCCACGAATGGACTTATCCCCTTAAGATTATATATATTCCGATAAAATACGCCAAAACTGCTTTAAGACAGTGCACCTTAGACATCGCTTCTGTACCAAACCGCTATTATATGTCCCAATAAAAATTTAAAATTTAAAACTATATACATTAGACAACGCTTTAGAAAAAAATGCTGCCTAAAGTTAAGAAAAAGCGCTGCCTAAACCACACTTAAGGCAGCGAAGCGCTGCATAAGGTAAACTAAAATTGAAATAAAAAAATTAATTCTAGAAAGCGCTGCCTAAATTCAAAGTGCTGCTATAGGTCCAACAGTAAAAAGCGCTGCTGAAGCCACACTTTAGGCAACACTTTTTACTACAAAATTTATTTTAGGCAGTACACTATAGACAACATTTTTTCCCAATGCGCTGTGTGATACGATGGGAGAACTGACTTGGGTGTTTTTGCGTTTGATCGTAAATGTTGCGGTTAACAAGAGTCGCCACCAACTTTTCTTTTATCCAAAAGGAAAGGTGAAAAAGCACAGGAAAGACCATTGAGATTATTTCTTGAGTTCGGGGGGTATATTATGAAAAGAGAAGGTATTAGCACCCTTTTCATCCACGGTTTTCCATGGGCTCTTAGTTACTTGCTAGATCACTTGCTTTTGTTTGAAATTATACTTTGTGTGGTTTTTGAAAGTATTTTGTAAAGAGGCCATTGTTTAGGAAAACTTTGTAATGTTTCTCGTTCGTAAGAATGTATACAAAGTGTTTGATCTTTTGAAAATGTTTTCAAGTTTGAAAGATGTTTTGAAAGTGTTGGTGTTTGTTTTGAAAATAGCAAGGATTTTTTGTTTGAAATGGAGCAAGTAATTAGGAGCATTCTACCTACTCAAAAGTCTTTCTTGTTCATTTTCTTTTCCTTTGACATTGTTATCTTACCATTGATTTGGTAAGTAACCCTATCTTTGGATGTTAACGGGACGGGCGTGGGTCATCATATAACCATGATTAGAAATGTTGCAATGTATCTTAGCATTCTCTTTTAGGGACTAAGATCATTTGAAAGGCAACTTAGATAGCGTCATCGAGGAACTATGATCTTATACTTTTTGCTTGTTTTTGCTAAGATACCTCACATGCGTAATATGGCCATTTTGTAAAGGCAACCAAGTGGATATACCCCAGGGATGCTTATGTGCAAGTGCATTATTTTCATGCTTGATTTTGTCTTGAATTAGGGTTTTCTAAGTATTGGTTTTAGTCTTTCCATACAAACCCTAATTACTAGCATTTGTATATAAAGCGATAAATTGTGGAATTTAAAGTTACTACGCTATTACAATATTTGTGGGAGGAGGGTATACAAATTATAAATAGGGATTGCAAGAATATAAACCTAATTAATCGATTACAACCAAATTGAATTTGTACAAGAATTGAAATAAATAATGTACAAGAAATAAATAAATATGCAAGAATGAAAATATGAAGAAAATAGATATTTGTTTGGATTTTTAGAAAAAAGGAATTTGTTTTAACTTAATTAATTAAAGAAAACAATTAATTAAAATAATAAAAGTAAACCTAATTTAATAAGAAAAGATTTTAAATAAAACCCTAAGTCTATTAATTGATTAAAAAGAAATTAAGTTTATAAGAAAAGTATTTTTTTGTATTTTTGTCTTGGAAATAAATTATAGTATTATAAAATATTTTTGGTCTTTTTTATATTAAAATAATATATTTAAATAGGTGTAAAAGAAAATAAATAATAACCTAGTTTTAATTATATTTACAAGATAATTAGTAAAAATAAATAAAGTATGATGAATAAAATAATTTTTTGTGTGAGAAAAATAATTAAATTATGTCAAAACATAAATCTACTATTTTTATATTTTTTATGATATTTTAATATTAGAAAAGTAATTAAGAAAATAAAATAAATGAAAATAAGAAAAGAAAATAAAAATTGGGCCAAGGGTGTAAACAACCTGAAAAGGGGGTTAGGAAGCAAAAACAAAAACACCAAGGCCCAAGAAGGCCCAGTGCCCTGCCAAAAAAACAAAGTTAGAAAAGCAAAAAAATATGAAAAAATCAAAAGGGTACCACTGTAACACCCAAATTCTACTCCGACAATTATATAAATAAATCAGAGTTATAAAAATCAATCATGCAAACAAATCGGGATGCCACAAATTCTTCTTTAGAAACTCATTGTATTCATCGTGGATATATAACACTTTTAAAATATCGGATGAACCATCATCATAACATCTTTAATTAAATAATTCAACATCTACGCAGCGGAATTCTAAATAACATCTTTATCATTATTACAACAACTTCAAACCAACAAATACTTAATAATAATCAACTTAAAGTTCAACAACCGAATAATCAACAGTCAAAAGCAACAAGCGTTCATCCCCCCCGAGTGTTACATATCAGAGCAATGACACCGACTCGAACTATTGAAGGTATACAATCTTCACTCTCGATTACCTGCACGTTACCAACATAAGGGCAACATTCAAACAGAAGGGGTGATATATCTAACAATATAATAAAGCACATGATAATTAATATATTAAATTAGATCACATAACATCACCACTTCTCATCTCATAATCAACAATAATTACAATAATAATACACATTCACCACATCAATATACATTTCTTTATGCAATCATATAATGCGACTCAATACTATGCAAATGCATGTGGTACCGTTGGAGCAGAACTCCCATCTCAAAAATTGCCAATTAATAGAGACATCAACAAGGCATAAGCCTTCATCTCAATATTCTCCAATTCAGGCCATCTCAATGAGCATAAGCTCCATCTCAAAATGCAATGTATGCGACACAATAATGAATGTAATAACACCATAGTTGACAAAATCTCAATACAACACCATCGTTGGCCAAAGGCCTACATCTCAAAAGCATCTCAACGTCTCTTCATCAATATCTCATGTCATCGTAATAATTTATCAACCATCATTTATTCGTCAAACATCATTTACTCATCATAAATTATCAAACACAACTTCATTAATAACATATCAACAACTCAGTTGTACATTAATACACAGTAATTCATCAATTTCACAACGTTGGCCATATGCCTATATTAGATATTGCCTATGATTAGTTAATAAACTAAGGCTTACTTCTAAGTCACCAAACTTTTACATACTGCTATTATGTAATCTTACATCGTAATTATTATTAGTCCTACTGTTACAAATCAAACAACATCCTCTAAGCATCTCATCTACATCATTCTGCATAAAAGTCAACGTAACAATCAACACGGGAACTAACCCCAAATCCATAAATTGGCTACTAGGACAACACTTCCTATCCCTCATTTTAATCCTCAGGAATAAAGCTCACCGCGTTAGCTATTCAACGTTTCGAATGACATCTCAAACGACATTATAAAACTCAAGTTACAGCATTTTAAAACTGAATCTGCCAAAAACCAGACAATATGGATCGATGCAAAACATCTTGGATCGACACGTACTGCACTAAACTCGCAACATGAGTCGACGCATCCTCCCTTGGATCAACTCATCCTGAGTCTAACACACAACATGTATCGACACATGCACCCTACGTATCGACTCATCTTGAGTCTAAAAGCACACATGTATCGATGCAAAACCTCTTCGCGTCGACTCATCCTGAGTCTCTCAACCTTCTTGTATCGACACATCATGTTTAAGGTCGACGCATACTGCTCCATCCTGCATAATTTCTGCGATTTCCTCTGGGTTTTCACTACGGATTCCATAACTTAAGCCCTAAAAACTTAATCCAATCATAGATAATCATCACTTACAATTACCCTATAATTCTACATCAATTAAACCGCATCGGTACATTGTTATTCATCTATAATTCATCAATTTCTCATCATACAACATCATAAATATTAAATTCATGAACAAGACATCAATCACCTCTAACCCCATATACCAATCATCATGAACCCAATTATAGAGTCAGAATCCCACCCTTACCTTGGATTGAAGGTCACTCTATAATCTTCCGGTCGAAATCTCGTTCTGCCGTCTTTCCTCTTTTTTTCCAACTGCTTCACGTTCTTCTTCTCAATCCTTATTCTTCTAGTGCCCCCTCTTTCTATTCTCTCTAACAATAATAAAATAACCTATTATTCTCTTAACTCCTTATTGGGATTAAAACTAATACACCCCCTTATTACTTCTATTCCTTTAAAACAAGCCCACATCAACAATATTACACTTCTAATATTATTTCTCTGCTTAATAAAATAAATTAAATCCAACTAATCACAACACATCTTCACAAGTATTCTAAAAATAATTTAATTAAATAATTAATTAAATTACGGGCGTTACAACTCTCCCCCACTTAGAATATTTTCGTCCTAAAATTTTTACCTCAATCAAACAACTCAGGATAGGAGTCTCGCATCTTGCTCTCCAACTCCCAAGTCATGCTTTCTCAGACAGCTCCTAGCCAAACCACTTTAACCAAAACAATCTCCTTGCCCCTCAGAGTCTTTATTTCATGATCCGCAATCCGTACAGGCATCGTCTCCACCGTAAGATTATCCCGTACTTGCATATCATCCATATGAATCACATGAGATGGATCTGAAATATACTCCCGGAGTTGCGACACATGAAACACATCATGCAAATTCGAAAGATTAGGCGGTAAAGCCACTCTATAAGCAACATTCCCCACTCTCTCTGAAATCTGATATGGTCTAGTAAAACGAGAAGTGAGCTTCTTAGACTTCAATGCTCGCCCAACACCAGTCACATGTGTAACTCTCAAAAACACATGGTCACCCGCTTGGAATTCTAAATCTCTCCTTCGCTTGTCATGATAACTCTTCTGTCTACTTTGGGAAGCTTTCATCTTTTCTCGAATCAACTTCACCTTCTCAGTAGTCTCACGAACAAGTTCAGGTCCAAGTACTACACTTTCACCAGATTCATGCCAACATAACAGAGTTCTACATCTTCGACCATACAACGCTTCAAAAGGTGCCATCCAAATACTAGAATGGTAATTGTTATTATAGGTGAACTCTATCAACGGAAGATAAGTATCCCACGAACGTCCCTGCTCAAGAACACATGTCCTCAACAAGTCTTCCAATGATTGAATCGTCCGTTCAGTATGATTATCGTTCTGAGGATGATATGCTGAACTTAACCTCAACTTAGAACCCAACTCTTCTTGCAAACTCTTCCAAAAATCAAAAGTAAATCTTGGATCTCTATCTGACACAATTCACAAAGGAACACCATGCAACTTCACAATCACACTAGTGTAAATCTCCGCCAACTTCGACACTGGAAAACTGATGTTAATAGGGATAAAATGAGATGACTTCGTAAGCCTATCAACAATCACCCAAATCGAATCATGTCCTCTTATAGTACTAGGTAATCCCGTCACAAAGTCCATTGAAATGCTATCCCATTTCCATTCTGGAACTTCTAACGGTTGCATTAACCCTGGAGGCTTATGATGTTCAACTTTCGACTTCTGACAAGTCAAACATGCATACACAAACCGAGCCACATCACTCTTCATCCCAGGCCACCAAAACAAATCTTTCAAATCTTGATACATCTTAGTAGCTCCTGGATGAATACTCAACTTACTTCTATGACTCTCTTCCACTATCACTTTCTTCATCTCAGCATCATCAGGAATACAAATCCGGTTACGAAATCTCAATACACCTTGCGCATCTAACTTAAAATCACTATTCTCAGACTGATCAATCCTAACCATCAAATATACCAGTTTCGCATCCAACTTCTGAGCTTCTCTGATAGTGTCTAGAAATTCATTATTAATCTTCAACATACCCAACCTAACACTCTGTGTTGTAACCTCGCAAACTAATCTCATATCCCTGAACTGCTCAATTAATTCCAACTCTTTAACCATCATTGCCGACATATGTAAAGTCTTTCGACTCAATGCATCAGCTACCACATTCGCTTTTCCTGGATGATAATTCAAACCGAAATCATAATCCTTTAACAATTACAACCATCTTCGTTTCTTCATATTCAACTCCTTCTGATCAATTAAATACTTTAAGCTCTTATGGTCTCTAAACACTTCAAATCTAGAACCATAAAGATAATGCCTCCAAATCTTCAACATAAAGACAACTGCAGCAAGCTCTAAATCATGCGTAGGATAGTTCTTCTCATGAGTCCTTAACTGCCTTGACGCATAAGCATTTATCTTACCATTATGCATAAGCAAACCTCCTAAACCCATCTTAGAAGCATTACAGTACACCACAAAAGGCTCTCCTGGATTAGGCAACGTCAAAATCGGAGCTGACGTCAACCTCTTCTTCAATTCTGCAAAACTTTCTTCGCACTGAACATCCCATAAAAAAGCTCTACCTTTACAAGTCAACTTAGTCAACGAAAGTTCCAACATAGAAAAACCTTCGGTAAACCTTTTATAATAACCAGCTAATCCCAAAAAGCTTCTAATCTCAGTAGCTGACTATGGAGTTTCCCATTGCAACACATCATCTACCTTCGATGGATCTACAGTAATGCCACTACCTGAAATCACATGACCAAGAAAACTAACCTCTTTTAACCAGAATTCACACTTGGACAGCTTTGCATACAACTTATTCTCTTTCAAAACTTGCAATACCACTCTTAAGTGTTTTGCATGCTCTTCTTCTGACTTGGAGTAAATCAAAATATCATCAATGAACACCACTACAAACTGATCCAAATAAGTATGAAAGATACGATTCATATATTCCATGAATACCCCCCGCGCATTAGTAACACCGAAAGGCATCACCAAATACTTATAATGTCCATAACGCATTCTGAAAGCCGTCTTCTGGATATCTTCATCCTTCACTTTAATCTGATGGTAACCCGACCTCAAATCAATCTTACTAAACACACGAGCACCCACCAATTGGCCCATCAAGTTATCTATTCTTGGAAGCAGATACTTGTTCTTAATCGTCACTTTATTCAACTTTCTATAATCAACACAAAGCCTCATACTCCCATCTTTCTTCTTTACCAACAATATTGGAGCTCCCCACGGCGATACACTTGGTCTTACAAACTTCTTTTCAAGTAGCTCTTCCAATTGCTTCTTTAACTCTGACAATTCAGATGCAGACATCCTGTATGGTGCCATAGACACAGGTCTGATACCAGGTACAAGATCAATCGCAAACTCAACTTCCCTCTCCGGCGGTACATCAGGAATCTCATCAGGGAAAACTTCAGGAAATTCACACACCACCTACAATTCCTCAATTATATCTTGAGTCTCTACAGATAGCGACGCCATCAACGAGAACATCCGTGCTTCCACTTGCACCAACTTCCTTAATTGTTTAGAAGACAACATACCATCTTCCTCTTCTTCAGGAGTAGAAAACCTCACCGACTTGTCATAACAGTTAATATGAACACAATTATGCTCTAACCAGTTCATACTCAAAATCACATCCAAACCTCTTAACGGTAAACAAACCAAATCAACAACAAAGTCTCTGTCGAAGATCGACAAGGAAAACTTAACACACGCAAAAGAAGTAGTCACCGAACCCTTGGCTGGAGTATCGACGACCATTTATCCATTCAAAGAAGACAACACAAGACCCAATCTTTCAACACAATCAGCATCAATAAAGCAATGAGTAGCACCAGTATCAATAATAGTAATTAAAGGAGTACTATTAATGAAACATGTACCTCTGATAAGTCTGTCCTCAACAACTGTCTGATCCTCAACCAAATCAAACACTTTACCACTTGACTGAACCCTCTTCGGTTTCAGACACTGACTACCAATGTGACCTTCTTCTCTACAATTGAAACAAATCACATCCTTATGATCACACTCGGATACGACATGTTCGTTCTTGCCACAACGGAAACATCTCTTCACTTCAGTAGTGCACACATTACTCTTGTGCCCAGACTTTCCACACTTAAAACAAACCACACCAGCAGGAGTATCTCCCCCACTAGTCCTCTGACCCTGAGCAACTTCCAGTTTACCTTTACCAGCTGAGGTATCATAAGGCTTACCACGATTCTGTTGGTGCTTATCCCTCTTCTCACTGATAATCTTGTCATGAGCATTATTATCCTCCTCATAAATCCTACAGATATCAACCAAATCAGCAAAGACATGGATCTTCTGGTATCCAACTGCCTTCTTGATCTCCGGGCGCAACCCGTTCTCAAACTTGATACACTTCGAAAATTCAGCACCTGCCTCAGCGTAATAAGGATAAAACATAGCCAACTCAGCAAACTTGGCAACATACTCAACAACAGACATATTCCCTTGCTTCAGCTTAAGGAATTCAATTTCCTTCTTACCACGGACATCTTCAGGAAAGTACTTCTTCAAAAACTCCCTACGGAACATAACCCAAGTGACATTCTCACCTGCAGCTTCCAACATCTCACAAGTCTCTAGCCACCATTCATCAGCTTCGACTGCTAGCATATGAGTCCCATACCAAACCTTCTATGATGGAGTGCAATCCATCACACTGAAGATTATCTGAATCTCTTTCAACCACTCCAATGCTCCGTCAGGGTCATACTTTCCCTTGAATGTAGGCGAATTCTCTCTCTGGAAAGTCACCAAGCTATGAGATCCAACATTTCCGTCAATATTCGGCTGATTTTCCATTGCTTCTATAGCAGCAACAAGTGCAACATCATTCCTTCCAGCCATCTCAACTTCTCACTACAACACAAACAATAGTTAGAACTCAAATTAACAATACTCAATTGTTAGAAAACTACGACTCGACGACAAGGTCGGACCAACCTTTTGCTCTGATACCAACTTTGTAACACCCCAATTCTACCCTGACATATATATAAATAAATCAGAGTTATAAAAATAAATCATGCAAACGAATCAGGATGCCACAAATTCTTCTTTAGAAACTCATTGCATTCATCGTGGATATATAACACTTTTAAAACATCGGATGAACCATCATCATAACATCTTTAATTAAATAATTCAACATCTACGCATCAGAATTCTTAATAACATCTTTATCATCATTACAACAACTTCAAACCAACAAATACTTAATAATAATCAACTTAAAGTTCAACAACCGAATAATCAACGGTCAAAATCAACAAGCGTTCATCCCCCCGATTGTTAATTATCAGAGCAATGACACCGACTCAAACTATTGAAGGTATACAACCTTCACTCTCGATTACCTGCACGTTACCAACATAAGGGCAACATTCAAACAGAAGGGGTGGGATATCTAACAATATAATAAAGCACATGATAATTAATATATTAAATTAGATCACATAACATCACCACTTCTCATCTCATAATCAACAATAATCACAACAATAATACACATTCACCATATCAATACACACTTCTTTATGCAATCATATAATGCGACTCAATACTATGCAAATGCATGTGGTACTGTTGGAGAAAAACTCCCATCTCAAAAATTGCCAATTAATAGAGGCATCAACAAGGCATAAGCCTTCATCTCAATATTCACCAATTCAGGCCATCTCAACGAGCATAAGCTCCATCTCAAAAAACAATGAATGTGACACAATCATGAATGTAATAACAACACCATAGTTGACAACATCTCAATACAACACCATCGTTGGCCAAAGGCCTACATCTCAAAAGCATCTCAACGTCTCTTCATCAACATCTCATGTCATCGTAATAATTTATAAACCATCATTTATTCTTCAAACATCATTTACTCATCATAAATTATCAAACACAACTTCATTAATAACATATCAACAACTCAGCTGTACATTAATACGACAATAATTCATCAATTTTACAATGTTGGCCATAGGCCTATACTAGATATTGCATATGATTAGTTAATAAACTAAGGCTTACTTATAAGTCACCAAACCTCTACATACTGCTATTCTGTAATCTTACATCGTTATTATTATTAGTCCTACTGTTACAAATCAAACAGCAACCTCTAAGCATCTCATCTATATCATTCTGCATAAAAGTCAATATAACAATCAACACGGGAACTAACTCCAAATCCATAAATTGGATACTAGGACTACACTTCCTATCCCTTATTTTAATCCTCTGGAATAAAGCTCATCGCGTTAGCTATTCAACGTTTCGAACGACATCTCAAACGACATTCTAAAACTCAAGTTACAACATTTTAAAACTGAATCTGCAAAAAAAACAGACAATATGGATCAACATAAAACGTCTTGGATCGACGCGTACTACATTAAAATCGCAACATGAGTCGATGCATCCTCTCTTGGATCGATTCACCCTGAGTCTAACACACAGCACGTATCGACACATGCACCCTATGTATCGACTCATCCTGAGTCTAAAAGCACTCATGTATCGACGCAAAACCTCTTCGTGTCGACTCATCCTGAGTCTTTCAACCTTCTTTTATCGACACATCATGTTTGAGGTCGACGCATACTGCTCCATCCTGCATAATTTCTGCGATTTCCTCTGCGTTTTCACTACGGGTTCCATAATTTAAGCCCTAAAAACTTAATCTAATCATAGATAATCATCACTTACAATTACCCTATAATTCTACATCAATTAAACCGCATCGGTACATCGTTATTCATCTATAATTCATCAATTTCTCATCATACAACATCATAAACATTCAATTCATGAACAAGACAACAATCACCTCTAACCCCACATACCTATTATCATGAACCCAATTATAGAGTTAGAACCCCACCCTTACCTTAGATTGAACATCGCTATATAATCTTCTGGTCGAAACCTTGTTCTGCCGTCTTTCCTCTTTTTTTTCCAGCAGCTTCACGTTCTTCTTATCAATCCTTATTCTTCTACTGCCTCCTCTTTCTATTCTCTCTAACAATAATAAAATAACCTATTATTCTCTTAACTCCTTATTGGGCTTAAAACTAATACACCCCCTTATTACTTCTATTCCTTTAAAACAAGCCCACATCAACAATATTACACTTCTAATATTATTTCTATGCTTAATAAAATAAATTAAATCCAACTAATCACAATACATCTTCACAAGTATTCCAAAAATAATTTAATTAAATAATTAATAAAATTACGGGCTTTACAACCATTGGGGCTCGAACCCAGGCCCCAAAGGTTACAGGCGCGCGCTTCTACCACTGGGGTGGCTATACATCCGTTAACATAAGCAAAACAATAAATATGTAATATAAAACGCGCCCTAATTTACACTTCATCTTCAACCTCCAGCCAAACCAACTGTAACTTGTTCATTTCTCAACAAAAATAAAAACTGTAAACATGAAACTTGTAGAAAATTTCCTCATGGTTTCAGAAATGTAAAGCATTAAAACTATATATAAAAAATAAGCATGAATTTAATTGTCCCTAATCTGAACCCTTAAAATCTCAGAAACTTCAATCTTAAATTTCTCTAAGCTCAAGCAAAATTAATGGAAACTATGGACATGGTTAGCTTTAGGGCAATGATATCTACATGTTTTATTCACAAATAAATCATTGATGATGCCTGTATGAAGAGTTCCAAAGTTACAAAACTTACCTTGCAGGAGGGTATCGGGTTTGAAGTTTGAGAAGCTTTCAAGGAGTTCCAATGGTTGGGTTAGCTTTCTTAAGTTCCTAGGAAGCTAATGGAATGCTTAGCTTGAGCTGAAAGGGCCTGAGGAGTTCTGGAGAAGTCCAAGTGCAGAGCTCTGTTTTTGAAAATGGTGGATGATGATGGAGGTGTTACAGTGATGCTTCATGTGTTGGGATTGTTTGTGTATGTTGTTTAGAAGCTTTTGAAAACAAAAGGCCAAGAAACGCACGAGTAGATTTGAAGATTGGCTTCAAAACTCAGAAATGACAAGTTTTGAAGTGTTTTAGGTGATTCTGACTTCTAGGTGTTTTTCAGGGCTTAAGCATTCGTCTGTTTGATGCAAATAGTTTGTGTATCTATAAGAAAAAGGATTTGAGTGGTTTTGACAATCAGAAGTACAAGTTATAAGCTTTTGGTGAGGTTACTTAATTTTCAAGAAAAGAGGGAAACCAAGTTTCAATGTGTAGTACAAGCATGGGATGGGTGATTGTAAGTGTCTAACCAGTTTCTTATGGGTTATGAGACTTGTAAGATCATAAGATAACAAGTGCAAGGCTCAAGAACACGTTTTGTGCAAAAAAGCACTTTATCAAAATGGCAATGTACACTTTCTTCCAAAAATGAATATAAAGCATGTCCATGCATTGAATGCTTGAAATGAGACCTCTAACAGTTGTGTAAGCCATTAATTATGGAGTGCCTAACAAGTTTGAGGCCTGAAAAGTAGAGTTTATGCAACATAGTTTGAATTTTGAATTTGGTTCATCACAAAATGACTTGTAATTCAAGTGATGAAACCCTAACTTTATCTCTTCAATCCTCCCTACTCAAGAATGATCTCAAGGAGCTCTTGGACATTTTAGAAATCTTGTAATGTGCTCTACAACCCATATTTGAATTGATTTTGAAGATTCCCCTTGGAACTATATGAAAAAGTTCCATGAAGTTGGGTCAAAATCCTGACCAAATTAGGGCAAAAATTTCACTAAGTGTTTTGTTTCATGACCACATGTTCTTAAAATTATAACTTGAGATCCAAACACTTTTGGAAGAAGTGTGTAAATAAAAGTTGTAGATTTCATGGAGATCTACAACTTTCATGTTGGAAGTTTCTCTTGAATCATCTTGCATCATGGTGAAAAATTTGTTCAAAGTTGTAAAAAAACATGAAATTTCCAACACTTAAAAAAATTTATAAGTTTAGAAATTTTGACTTTTCAAAATGAAATCTTGACTTTTTGATTTCTTGATGAATAAGTTTCATATTTTGACATGTTTTAATGAATTATGATCTTTGGCATTTGAATTTGACCAAAAAGTCAAAGTTTGACTTTTCAGTATACAGTTGACTTTTGATCAGTTGACTGAAAATTCATCTGTCAATCCTTTGGACTTGAGCAATGTTTTGAGCCATGTCATTAGGTAAAAGAATGCAATTGGACTCTTGAGATCATGCCTTAAACCAATTGACCATTTGCTAAGTCAAAAATCAGAAATTGCCCTTTCCCAGTCAAAACCCTAATTTTGACCATTTTGCCCTTTTGGAGATTTGATCAAATTTCTTGAGGAATTATGGTCCAAACTTGATCAAATGATACATATGAGTTTAAAATATTGATGTGGATAAAAAATTATGAAGTTTGATTGTAAATTGGCTATGGTTGACTTTTTCCCCAATACAGTTGATTTTTAGGTCAACTGCTCAATTGACTGAGCAAAAGTGTGATTCAAAGCTTGAAACTTGACATGAGTGATCTTGGGGGTCCATAATGATCCATGAAAGTCACATGGCGCATTGAAAGTTCTAGCATCCTTGTGAAATCTCAAACCTTAATTTTGGCCATCAATGCTTAAGGAGGTGTCTTGAGCTTGATCAACCCTAATGCAGTCTTGAGCTAAAGAGATCTTGTGAGCCAAATTCTTGATAAGTGAGAGGGAAAATTTTGGGGTACAACAGCTGCCCCTGTTCAATCTTCTTAAGCCTGAAGAGTTAGATTGGCGAGTTTTTCCATTCGTGACTCAAAGGTGGAAGATGATTGGACACTAGAGTGCCCAGAAATTTGCACTCGATGATGTGATGGTAGAGGGAATGGGCTTAAAGATGACATTTGGAGAAATGATAGAAAGTTGTTAGATATGGGCTTGTAGATGCCATCTAGAAATGATTGCAGAATCATAAGCTGAAACTGAATGAGTATCAGAATGGTGTCCGCGTCTAGAGCGTATCTGGACTATATCTAAAAGCTGAATTTGAATGAGTATCAAGATAGCGTCCGCGTCTGGAGCATATCTGAACTGCATCTGAGAGTTGAATGAGTTTCAGGATGGCATCCATGTCTAGAGTGTATCTGAAATGTATCTGAGAGTTGAATGAGTTTCAGGATGGCATCCGTGTCTGGAGCGTATCTGAACTGTATCTGAAGGTTGAATCTGAAGGAGTATCAGAATGGAATCCATTTCTGGAGCGTATATGAACTGTATATGAGAGTTGAATGAGTTTCCGGATGGCATCCGTTCTGGAGCGTATATGAACTGTATCTGAAGGTTGAATCTGAATGAGTATCAGAATGGCATTTGTGTCTAAAGCGTATCTAAACTGTATCTGAAAGCTGAATCTGAATGAGTATCAGAATGACATCCGTGTTTGGAGCGTATCTGAACTGTATCTGAGAGTTGAATCTGAATGAGTATCAGAATGGCATCCGTGTCTGGAGCGTATATGAACTGTATCTGAGAGTTGAATGAGTTTCAGGATGGCATCCGTGTCTGGAGCGTATCTGAACTGTATCTGAAAATTTTGAACATTGTTAATGGTAGCTGCTGATTAATCTTATCCTGAAAAAGGTAAAATGTTAGCTAATATGCAATGTCATGTTGTATGAAATGCATGGTATAATGCATTCGTGTTCAATGTTTATGATATATGGATGCGATGTATGCGTATGTGAGCTAATCTACTGCACTACTGTTGGATTGGGGAAAATAAATCCCTGACTACTGCTGAGGATATGGAGTGTAAGTCTTGAAGTGTTGATGGATTTCCTTAGAAAAAATAAACTCTGTTGTAAGGGAAACGCCGTATACTGCTTGTAAAATCCTGTTGGGGAATCCTGAGAAATTTGGGTGACTTCTATTGGGGATTGATAACTGGAAGCTTTGTTCTGCTGGGGATAAAACTGCATATTGCGGGGGATTATATGGAAATGGCTTAGAGATATTTCCCTATCTTAAAGCCATCAGTGATTGTCTTTTTATTTTGTTCATTTGTAAACAATAATTATGTTCAAATGCATATGTTCAAAAATAAATCATTGGACGTTTTTGTAAACAAAACACAAGAGTAAAGAAAAACATATAGTTTTGTACTTTCAAAGGGATATCTTTGTATTGACTTTGAGTAAGTATTTTTGTACAATGAGATATACATTATACTAAGAGAATTCCGTCGTAAAAAAATGAAAATTTGATAAAAAGAAAAGATATCTATGTGAAATAATCCCATGGGGTTCCCATTATGCTATAACCTTCGTGTCTTTGAGCATCTTATCTATTTGTTGCCTTGTCCGAAGCTGATTGAATTGATCAGAACCACTGAGTTTGTCAGGTTGTCCATAAGGTGATCCAACAAGACATAGTCATACGCTTTAATTCCTTAACTTTTTCCTGGACCGCCCTTTCGGGTTTTCAGTCCACCGGGATACCCTTTTTTGCCCAAGCCACCCTTTCGGGTTTTCAGCTTGCCGGGTGTACAATTTTTTTTTGTTTTATCCCTAATTTTTGCCTGGACCGCCCTTTCGGGTTTTCAGTCCACCGGGATACCCTTTTTTTCCTAGGTGTGTCAACCTAGCGGGTCTCTTATGCGTAGTATCTTTTGACTATGTCTACGTTCGCAGGGTGCGGCAGGTTGTCGCCATCCATGGTGGTCAGAATCATTGCTCCACCAGAGAATATGCTTTTGATTACAAATGGTCCTTCGTATGCAGGAGTCCATTTGCCCCTGGGATCACCTTGCGGCAGTATGATGCATTTGATCACCAAATCCCTGACTTGATACACTTGGCGTCTGACCTTTTTGTTGAAAGCCTTGATCATCCGTTTTTGATACATTTGACCATGACAGACAGCAGTAAGCCTTTTCTCATCAATTAAGTTCAGTTGATCAAGTCGAGTCTGGATCCAATCTTCTTCATTCAACCCTGCATCCTTCATAATTCACAGAGAGATGATCTGGACCTCAATAGGCAAGACAACCTCCATGCGGTATACTAGAGAGTAGGGTGTTGCCCCGGTTGATGTGCGTGCCGTGGTACGATACCCGTGGAGAGCGAATGGTAGTATCTCATGCCAGTCTTTGTACGTAACTATCATTTTCTGTATGATCTTTTTGATGTTCTTATTTGCGGCTTCGACAACACCATTCATCTTTGGCCGGTAAGGGGAAGAATTGTGATGCTGGATCTTGAATTGTTCGTACAGGGCGATGATCATAGTATTATTCAGGTTCATACCATTGTCTGTAATAATCCTCTCTGGGATATCGTACTGGCAGATGAGATTCTGCTTGATGAAATGGGCGACAACATTCTTGGTCACGGAAGCGAAAGAGGCCGCCTCAACCCACTTTGTAAAATAGTCAATGGCCACCAAGATGAAGCGGTGTCCATTGGAGGCTGTTGGTTTGATTTCTACAATCATATCGATGCCCCACATAGCAAAGGGCCAAGGAGCCGTCAAGACATTCAGAGGAACTAGAGGTCCGTGCACCTTGTCGGCATAGATCTGACACTTATGGCAGGTTCGGGAGTGTTGATAGCAATCTGCTTCCATGGTAGATCAATAATAGCCTGCCCGTAGGATTTTCTTTTCCATCATATGCTCACTGGAATGGGTGCTAAAAGTGCCTTCATGTAACTCAGCCATGATCTTTTCCGCTTCAACCTTTTCTATGCACCGAAGTAACACAGAGTCATGGTTGCGTTTGTAAAGAATGCCATTACTAAGGAAAAATTTAGAAGAGAACCTCCTTAAGAACTTCTTATCATTGACTGAAGCTCCTTCTGGATATTCTTGAGCCTCAAGATACCTCTTGACTTCGTAAAACCAAGGTTGGTCCACTACTTCTTCAGTATTAATCTCGTGACAGTGAGCTGGTTCCTCCATTCGTCCAATGGTGATTTGGGAAGCCTCGTTATCCCATTTAAGTTTAAACATGGATGATATTGTGGCTAGTGCGTCTGCTAGCTGTTTTTCTTCTCGCGGGAAATGCTCGAAGGTAATCTTCTCAAAATATGGGAGCAATGTCAACACATGTTCTTTATAGAGGATAAGGTTAGGGTGTTTGGTGTCCCATTCCCCTTTGGTCTGGCTGATAACCAAAGCTGAATCTCCGAATACATTTAAGGATTTGATCCCCAAGTCTATGGCAACTTTGAGACTAAAAATGCACGCTTCGTATTCCGCCATTTTATTTGTACAATTGAAGCAGAGTCTTGCCGTAAACGGAGTATGAAATCCTTCAGGAGATATAAGTACAACACCAATACCATTTCCGAGTGCGTTAGATGCCCCATCAAAAACCAGGGTCCATCGGGATCCTTGTTTAGGTCTGTCATATGGTCTGAATTCTTCACAGTTGTTTACCATCATGATGTCTTCATCTGGGAATTCGAACCTCATGGACTGGTAGTCTTCCACAACTTGGTGAGCAAGGTGATCAGCTAGTACACTGCCCTTTATTGATTTCTTTGTAGTATACTGTATGTCATATTCTGTCAGGATCATCTACCATCTCGCTATTCTCCTAGAGAGGGCATGTTTCTCGAAGATGTATTTTATTTGATCCATTTTAGATATCAATAAGGTAGTATGGGTCAACATATACTGTCTTAGCCGGCGAGCAGCCCATGCTAGAGCGTAGTAAGTTTTCTCGAGCAGTGAATATCTTGTTTCACAGTCGGTAAAATTTTTGCTCAGGTAATAAATATCGTGCTCTTTTCGGCCAGACTCGTCATGCTGCCCCAACACACACCCCATTGAATTTTCCAAAACAGTCAGATATATGATCAACGGTCTTCCCTCAACTGGTGGCATCAAGACAGGAGGCTCTTGCAGGTACTCTTTGATTTTGTCAAAAGCAGTTTGGCATTCATCATTCCATTTGACTACTTGATCTTTCTTCAGTAACTTGAAGATTGATTCACAAGTAGCTGTCAGGTGAGAAATGAATCTGGCAATGTAGTTCAACCGTCCTAAAAACCCTCTGACTTCCTTCTCATTACGAGGAGCAGGCATCTCTTGTATCGCTTTCACCTTGGCAGGATCTACTTCAATACCTTTATTGCTGACAACAAAGCCTAGGAGTTTACCAGACCTCACTCCAAACGTGCATTTATTTGGGTTCAACCTCAGCTTGTACTTCTTTAGTCTCTCAAACAGTTTCCATAAGTGATCAAGATGCTCTTCTTCTGTTTGAGATCTAGCTATCATGTCGTCCATATAGACCTCAATTTCGTGATGTATCATGTCGTGAGATAAGACTACCATGGCACGCTGATAGGTTGCCCCAGCATTCTTCAGTCTAAATGGCATAACCTTATAGCAGAATGTTCCCCACTGTGTGACAAAGGTTGTTTTCTCCATGTCCTCAGGCGCCATTTTAATTTGGTTATAGCCTGAGAAACCGTCCATGAAGAAAAACACTTTATGCTGTGCCGTATTGTTAACTAGAATATCAATGTGGGGAAGTGGGAAATCATCCTTAGGGCTTGCCCTATTCAAATCTCTGTAATCTACGCACATTCGTACCTTGCCGTCCTTTTTGGGTACAGGAACAACATTGGCGACCCATTGCGGAAAGAGCTGACGACCAAGAATCCAGCATTGAATTGCTTCATGACTTCAACTTTAATCTTCTCCGACATATTTGGTCGCATTCGACGGACCTTTTGTTTTACTAGTAGGTAGTACTCTTTTGTAGGTAGGCGATGTACTATGATATCTGCATCAAGTCCTGGCATGTCTTCATACGACCAGGCAAAGACCTCAACATAATCGTGTAACAACTGAATCAGACACTCTTTGACACTGGGTTCCAGATTGGCACCCACCTTGACCTCTCTTTTGTCTTCTTCAGTACCTAGGTTGATTGTATCCACTGGTTCCTCGTGGGGCTGAATTGTTCTCTCTTCTTGTTGTAGTAATCTGGCAAGTTCCCCTGGTACTTCACAATCTTCCTCACCTTCGTCTTCGACTTGGTAGATTAGATTTTCAGAGTCACAAAAGGTCATAGCAGAACTGTTATCCATGGGATCCCGAATGGATGTAGACCTGCATTGTGAGTGTGAGTGTGTGTAAGAGTATAACTATCTTTGAAAGAAACGGAAATGTAAAAAAGAAAAACAATGAGCACAGAGTTTGTATAAAAAAACGTCCATGATTCATTGATGTCATATGGAAATGAGATAATAACCCTTACAAATGGACCATTGTGCCTCGGGTAAGACACAAGGTTTTAAGAGTCCGAATTGTTTTAATATTACAGATCCAATAAAATGTAAAGACAAATTACTGTGGGATAAAAGTGATCAGGATAAAATCTCTAGCCTCCCAGTTGCTGAGCCTTCCACTGACAGTTGGGAAAATCCAATCCTCCAGGTTGTAGTTGTCTTCATCATCCTCCACGGTGTTGTACCCCAAAACTTTCCCTCTCATTTATCTAGACTTTCCCCACAAGATCTCTTAAACTTGTTCATCAAGAAATCAAAGATTGAAGATTTTGTTTGAAAATAGAAATTTTCTTAACTTAGAAATTTTTCTAAGTATAGAAAATTTCTTATTTTTTCTCAACTTTAAGCCAAATTTCCACCATGATTCAAGACGATTCAAAGAAAGTTCCCAACATGAAAGTTGTATATCTCTATGAAATCTACAACTTTTCTTCACACATTTTCTCCTAAATATTCTTGGATCTCAATATATAATTTTGTGAATACATGCTCATGAACTAAATTAACTCTGAAATTTTGCCCTAATTTAGGCAGATTTTTGACCTAACTTCATGGCAATGTTTCACCTAGTTACAAGAGGAATCTTGAAATGCATTTCAAAGATGAGTTATAGAGAATATTTAAAGCTTTCCAAAATGTTCAAGTACTCCTTGAAATCATTTTTTAGTAGGGAGAATCAAAGAGATGAAGTTGGCAATTTCTCACTTTGATTTCAAGCCATTTCATGAAGAACAAAATTCAAATATGAACCTATGCTGCCTAATCCTTGCTTTACAGGTATCAAACTTGTTTCTCACTTTATAATTTAATGCTTACACATATGATAAAACCTTAATCCAAGCAAAAGAGTCTTTGTCCAAGCTTTAATTCCATAAATGGCACAAAGTTGCCATTGCCATTTTGGAAAAGCATAACTTTTGTAACTTTTCACTCCTTGAGCCTTGCATCTGTTTTTCTGCATACACAAGTCCTATAAACCAAAAGCAAGTTGTCTAGGACTTGTACCAACTCCAAGCAGGCCTGTACAAGCATGTAGAGACTTGTCTCCTCACTTTGCTTCAAAAGCAAGTAAAAGTGCAAAAAGCCTATAACTCAGAAATCTGTTGTGGAGTGGATGAAAAACCTTCTCTATACTTATACACAAACACATTACAACTTAGAGGACGATTGCTCAAGGCCAGAAACTCTCAAAAACTCCCTATCACAAAAAACCTGTCAAAACTTGCAGTTTGAGACCAAGCATAACAATCCAAAAATCTACTCGTGCGTTTCAAGTTTTAATCACTCAAACACTTAACCTACCTCATATCTAAGTGTTCTAGACCATCATCCCTTCACCGTAACTCCTACTTCTCAATCTTCCATTTTTGTTTTTCAAGCTTGCAGGTTGACTTGAATAGAGAGATTCAGGCACTTTCAAAGCAAGGTAAAGATTGGAACACACTCAGGGAGGTTCAGGCAAGCTAAAGGAATCTTCAGGCCTTCATAAATCTCACTCAAACTCCATTCACGATCTCAGCTGAAAGAGCGCTGGGCTTTGTTCCATTGGGCTTCATTTTTTTTCTAATGTCTACATCCTGTTTACTCAGGATACCCCCTGGCCCATGCATTTTATTTATTTGTTTTTATTTTATTTTTTAATTTATTAAATATTTTCTTTAACATAAAAAATCATAAAATATATAAAATATGATAAATATTGCATTTTGATTTATTTTATTTTATTTTCACATAAAAAATATATTTTTATTTTATTATATACTAACTATTTTTCTTAAATAAACTTGTAAAAATAAAATAGACTTAGATATATTTTTATTCCTTTTTCTTCATACTTATAAATATTTATTTTGACATATAAAAAGACTAAATATTTTCATAAATATTATTTATTATTTTAAGACAAAAAATACACAAAAATAATACTTAAAGAAATTTATTTTCTTTTTAAATTAGAAATTAGGGTTAACCAATTTTTCAAGAAATAATTTCCTTTTCTTAAATTATTAGGATTAGGTCAAAACTATTTTGCATATGAAAAACAAAGCAAATTTCTTTTTCTTGCATATACATAACATTGCATATTTAAATTATATTGTATATTGTTTACTCAAATATTCGTACAAATTCGATTTGGTTGTAATAGCTTAATTAGATTTACATTATTGCAAATCCCCATTCATAATTTGTATACCCCCTTCCATAAAAATATTGTAATAGCGTAGCAATCTTTAAATTACGCAATTTATCACTTTCACATAACATGCTAGTAATTAGGGTTTGTATGGCAAGATAAAAACAATCAAATAGAAGACCCTAATCCAAGACAAAATCAAGCATGAAAATAACACACTAGCACACAAGCACCCTTAGGGTTACTCCACTTGGTTGCCTTACATAAAAATAGCCATATTACGCATGCGAAGTATCTTGGCAAAACAAACAAATATAAGATCATAGTCCCTCGATGACGCTACTCAAAGTTGCCTAACAAAATGATCTTAGTACCTCAAAAAATGCTAAGATACTTTGCAATATTGCTAATCATGGTTATACGATGACCCACACCCATCCCGTTTACATCCAAAGATAGGGTTGCTTACCAAATCAATGGTAAGACAACAATATCAAAAGGAAAAGAAAATGAACAAGAAAGACATTTTGAGTAGGTAGATTACTTCTAGTTGCTTGCTTCATTTCAAAACGACTATCCTTGCTATTTTCAAAACAAACACACATATTTCCAAACATCTTTCAAACATTGAAAACATTTTTAAAAAGACAAACATCTTTGTATACATTCTTACGAACGAGAATCATTACAAAGATTGCCTAAGCAATGGCCTCTTTTACAAAATACTTTCAAAACCACACAAAGCACAATTTCAAAACAAAAAGCAAGTGATCTAGCAAGTAACTAAGAGCCCATGGAAAACCATGGATGAAAAGGGTGCTAATACCTTCCCTTTTCATAATCTACCCCCCGAACTCGAGAAACAATCTCAAAGGTCTTTCCTGTGCTTTTTCACCTTTCCTTTTTGGATAAAAGAAAAGTCAGTGGCGACTCTTGCTAACCGCAACATTTGGAATAAAGCATAAAAACCTCAAGTCAGTTCTCCCACCGTATCACAGAACTGGCGACTCCGCTGGGGAAATTATAAAAGTGGGGTTACCTTAAGGTTAGATCACATTTATTTTCTTACATTGTTTGACTTGTATGCTTTACATTATGGTTCTTTGTTTGGGTTTGAAATCCTCTACCCAGATTTGGGATACATTATAGGTAAATAGCAATACATTGTGGAAACTGTGCGGGGTATACCGACATGGTCTAAGCAATAACTATGTTAGTGTGACATATTTATGGGTACCAGTAGCCTTTGATTTAATCAAAGAGAATACGGGGCCGCTGAGTGATGTCATGAAGCACTAATGAAATTCTAGAACCCTTTACTTGACCAACTTGGCCTTTAGGATGTAGTGAGATGACCGACTTTGGTGCAGTCCGAAGTTGGTAGATACTCGATACTACACTCATTGAGGGTTAGTTTCTTGGGATATTTCGGTCGCTATTAAAGAGGCTTGAGCTGAAATAATGACCAAGGAAATAATTTGGTGATATTGAGCTCCTTAGAACCCGGTTACTATTATTAGGACATGTTTAAGCGAACTAAACATCAAGAGGGTACTTACCTATAAAACCCTATGCAAGCCTAAACTAAGAACTTGTTTGTTTTGCTTGTATATGCATACTTGTACATAACATCATGGACATCATGAACATCATATACATCTACTAACCATTTCAAGGATTTTGGAGATTCATCTTTGTTCTTGTTTTGTAGGATATGGATTCACTTCGCAGGAAAACTATCCAAGTCAACCTTGTAAGAAATCCTCCACAACTTAAGGAGATAGCTTCAAGGATCCATGAGAACTCTCCATTCACTGAGAGGCATGGTCGTCTACTCAACTTGGTCACCTCCAACACATATGAGGATATGATGAAGGTGCTATTTCAGTTCTTTGATCCTTTGCACCATTACTTCACATTTCCCGGCTATCAGCTTGTGCCTACTTTGGAGTAATTTTATCAACTCTTGAGGATTCCCATTCTCAATCAACTACCGTTCAACGGTACGTAAAGAGACCCTAAGCCAGAAGAGATTGCTCAAGCTCTGCACTTGCACTCATCTGATGTCACAACTCATTGGGAAACTATAAGTGGTGTCAAAGGCTTCTTAGCAAAATTCCTGTTTGAGAAAGCCAAAAGTTGTTGGAATTCCTTAGACTTGAAAGCCTTTGAGGAAGTTGTGGCTCTCCTTATCTATGGGATGGTTTTGTTTCCAAATCCTGACCAACTCATAGACGTGAACACTGTCAAAATCTTCATGTCACGCAATCCAGTGCCTACATTGCTAGGGGATATCCTACACTCTTTTCACACTCGCACAATGAGGAAAAGAGGTGTCCTTATGTGTTGCACTCCTCTCCTGGCAAGATGGTTTATTTCTCATCTTCCCCAATCAGTTTTAAAGAATGATCAAGGATCAAGGTGGTCACAAAGGTTAATGACGCTCAAACATTCAGATATTCATTGGTGCTCCCGATCCGAAGAGAATGTTATCATTGTGGACTGTTGTGGAGAATTCCATAATGTCCCTCTACTTGGAATTAGGGGAGTTATCACCTACAACCCCTGCTTAGCTTTAAGACAATTTGGTTACGCCCGAAGGGAAGGCCCGCACGAGATGCTGATTCAAGGTTTGGTATTCGACTACGACAACAACGATCAAGGTCTTCGCCAGAGATTCATCCGAGCTTGGAGGATGCTAAACAAGGTGGATAGCAAGACTTTGGGGCACAATAATTCCATCCCTCTTGAGCCTTACCTCAAATGGGTACGAGCCCGCGCTCAAAGTCTTATGATGCCTTATCCTTCCATCCTTCCGGTGATCATTGAGCCTGTTAAGGAGGGAGAAGTTCCATACACTATCCTACATCCTGACATGCCCACATCTCTTGAAGACCTACAAAGGGATTGGATACAGCTCAAAGGAGAGCAAGATACGTTCGAAGCCCAATTCTATGCAAGCGAGAAGAAGGTTTTGGAACTCACTAGGCTACTTCATGAGGAGTAGACTCTAAATGCCTACATAGCACCAAATAGGATGCACACTACTTTTTTATCTTAGAGTTTTGTATTATTTTGCCCAAGGGGCATTGATGTACTCAAACTTTATCTTATTAATATAACGTGTGTTTCTTTTTGTCTAAAACGAACTCGAATCTTTGAAATCCTTGAAAACATTGCATATGCACATATCATTCATCATAACATAAACATGTCTTTTGCAACGAGTTTCCTCATCTCTCTACTGCTTATTTCAGTAAGATGGATCTCGAGCAGAAAGTCAAAGATCTCCAAGCTCAGAACACGCAATTTCAACAGTTGCTCATGACCCTAGCCAAGGGGCAAGAAGAGTTGAAGACTCTGCTGGTTGAAGAAAGGAAAAAGAAAACAAAGAAGGTCACCGGGGTTTTAAACATGGGGAGAAGGTTTCAGGGACATACTAGAAGAACCTTGAATTTTGCAACAATGTCCGGTGAAGGAAAGGGGAAAGGAAAGGAAATAGCAGTCCCGTCAGAATCTGAAGAGGAGGAAGAAGAGGAAGACTACTCTGAGGAACAGTATCCGCCAGCTGATGATAAGTACAAACATCTTGAAGAGCGTTTGAGCGCTATGGAAATACAAAAGGTGCCAGGTCTAGACTTTGAAGAATTGGGACTAGTGTCGGGGATTGTGATTCCCCTGAAATTCAAAGTGCCTTTGTTTGCAAAATATGATGGAGTGTCATGTCCTAAGATGCATCTCCGATCATATGTGAGAAAGATCCAGCCACACTGCTGATAAAGACTTGTGGGTGTATTTTTTCCAAGATAGTCTATCTGGAACACAACTCGATTGGTTTTACCAACTGGAAAGGGCCAACGTCCATAATTGGGAAGATCTTGCCGCAGATTTCTACAAGCAGTATCAATATAACGCTGATTTTGCGCCTACCCGTACTCAACTTTAGAGTATGGCTATGGCTTCCAATGAGGGTTTCAAGGATTACGCGCAGAAATGGAGAGATCTAGCTGGAAGAGTTTAGCCCCCTCTGTCTGAAAGGGAATTGGTGGACATGTTCTTAGGCACTCTATCAGGCCCTTTCTTCAACCATTTAATTGGAAGCTCATCTGTAGGATTTACTGAGTTAATACTGACCGGAGAGAGGGTGGAAGCTGGCATAAAAAATGGAAAGATTCAGAAGGATTCATCTTCTTCTACAGTTGTGAGGAAGCCTTTTATTGGGAAGAAAGAAGTAGCTGCTGTATATCCACAAAGGAACCAAGGGAGAGCCGAACGCCGACTAATGGTAGGGGTTGTTATGATCCCAAAGCCTACATCTGATCAACCAAGAAGTAATCAATCGAGGGTGGAAAGGCCAGTCCGACAATTCACCAGAATCAATATGACTTTGTCCCAAGTATTACCGCATCTTCTGAAATCCAATTTGCCAACTTTGAAAGAAGCTCCAAAAAACCCCAACACAACATTCCCTCATTATCACGCAAATGCCCATTGCACATATCATTCCGAAAGTCCGGGTCACGACACTAACAATTGTTGGGCCTTGAAAAACAAAATTCAAGACCTTATAGAGGCAAAAGAAATTGAGTTTGATGCACCCGAGAAGCCAAACATCATTTCTGCTCCTATGCCTAGACATGGTCACAACACCAATGCTATTGAAGAAGATTTGTTTGTTACCACAGTTGATGTACTCGTAACTCCACTCCCAATCATTAAGATAAAGTTGTTGAAAGCCGGTGTATTCCCGGGTTATAATAAAGACTGCCACCTCTTCTTATCCTCACCAACTGTTTTCCCTTTGTTGAAAACATGCATTCAACGCTTGATAGACAACAAAGAGATCCTGTTTGAAAGTACTCCTGTTTCACCTGTTCCTGTTGAAGACATTTCAATCATTACCATCTCCACTAATTCTTCCAGGGTCCCCAAAAGACCCGTTAGAATTACATCAGTTCCAAAAACTACTCCTCTTATAATCACAATGCCTGGGCCAGTCCCATATGAATCAGACAAAACCGTGCCGTGGAATTACGGTGGAGACATTTAGTACCATGGCATCAAACAAGATGGGCTGGCCACCAAAGAGATAAGCTCCGAAGAAGAAGACTCCGACATTAGCAATATTGCCAGAACCAGTAAGATTACCCGAAGCGGCCGAATATTTTCTCCTAAAATTTCCCCCCCAAAGGCGGTTTTTGGACCCGTGGCTGCTCCAAAGGTTACTCCCGTACCGATAATCATCCCTACAAGTGCTCCTATTAACGAAGACGATACAACCCCTACTATCATTCCTACCAACACTCCTACTGCTGAAACTCGAGGAAAAAATATTCAAGTAGAGCGTGTCCAGACGAAGGCTCAATCCTTGACTATCCCCGAGACCTCCAAGAAAGAGATGGAGGAGATCTTGAGAATCATAAAAAGGAGCGACTACGATGTAGTTGAACAGTTGGGGCAAACTCCCTCCAAAATCTCCATGCTGGCATTGCTACTGTGTTTCAAGGCACATGCGGAAGCCTTGGTAAAATTCCTAAAAACAGCCCATGTGCCTCAAGAGACGTTTGCTGATCAATTTCAAGATTGCGTGGCCAGCTTGACAGCGGATAACGACCTAGGATTCTCAGATGCTGATCTGACACCAAGGGGAAGAAAGCACAACAAGGTGCTACATGTCTGTGTGGAATGTAGAGGCACAACTCTGGCCCATGTCTTGGTGGACACTGGCTCATCTTTGAATGTTTTACTGAAGAAAGCTCTCGACAGACTGGACTGCGAAGGACTGACGTTAAAGCCGAGTAACATAGTCGTAAGAGCATTTGATGGCTCAAAGAGGATGGTACACGGGGAGGTGGATATCCCTATAAAGGTTGGGACTCAAACTTTCAATTCAACCTTTTATGTAATGGACATCCACCCCTCTTACTCCTGTCTGCTAGGACGACCATGGATCCATATTGCTGGCGCTGTCACCTCTACACTGCACCAGATGCTGAAATATCCGGTCCAAGGAAAGATTATCACTGTCCACAAAGAGGAAGAATATATGATTAGCCATCTTAATTCCTTCAGGTATGTGGAATTGGACGGCGAGTTCATTGAAACTCCTTTTCAACATTTCAAAGAGGTCCCCCAAGAGGTAGCAGTGACCAAGACTGTGTCCCAGATTCCCAAGATTACAAGACCTCCACTCCAGATGTCATCTCTAAAGGATGCCAAAGCAGTAGTAGAGGAGGGTGGATGCACCATCTGGGGGCAACTTCCGGATATTTCATATAAATCTGACAAGTTTGGCTTAGGGTTCACTTCACGTGCTCAGAAGGCTGTACACCGTGCCCGTGCTGGAGGGCCACCCTTGAAGATTAGCAACCGAGAGGTCAATGCGGTAGAAGATGGTGAAGAGGATTGCAGCTTAGAGGATTGGATCTTTCTGACTATCGATGGAGGACTCCGTAATTGGGAGGCCAGAGACTTTGTCCCAATAACTTTCATCCCTCAGTAATTTATCTTTTACATTTTGTCAGATATGTAATATTCAAAAACAATTCGCACTCTTAAAACCTTGTGTCTTGCCCGAGGCACAATGTTCCATTTGTAAGGGTTATTATTTCATCTTCATATGACATTCAATGAATCATGAACATTTTTTGCATACAAACTTTTATGCTCATTGTTTTTCTTTTACATTTTATTTTTAAGGATGGCTATACCCTTACACACACTCACACTCACAAATGCAGGTACCCCTCCATTTTGGATCCCATGGGTAACGATACTGCTATGACCTTTTGTGACTCTGAGGATATAATCTACCAAGCCAAAGACGAAGGTGAGGAAGATTGTGAAGTACCAGGGGAACTTGCCAGACTACTACAACAAGAGGAAAGAACCATTCAGCCTCACGAGGAACCTGTGGATACAATCAACCTGGGTACCGAGGAGGATAAAAAAGAGGTCAAGGTGGGTGCCAATCTGGAGCCCAGTTTCAAGGAGCGTCTGATTCAGCTGTTGCATGATTATGTTGAGATCTTTTCATGGTTATATGAAGACATGCCGGGACTTGATACAGACATCGTGGTACATCATCTTCCCACAAGAGAAGATTGTCCACCAGTAAAACAAAAAGTTCGCCGCATGAGGCCTGATATGTCAGAAAAGATCAAAGCAAAGGTCATGAAGCAATTCAATGCTAGATTCTTGGCTGTCACTTCCTACCCTCAATGGGTTACCAACATTGTTCCCGTACCTAAAAAAGACGGCAAAGTACAAATGTGCGTGGACTATAGAGATTTGAATAGGGCAAGCCCTAAAGATGATTTTCCACTCCCCCACATTGATATCTTGGTTGAAAATACAGCACAACACAAAGTGTTTTCCTTCATGGACAGATTCTCAGGTTACAACCAAATCAAAATGGCACCTGAGGACATGGGGAAAACAACATTGTCACACAGTGGGGCACATTCTTCTACAAGGTGATGCCATTCGGATTGAAGAATGATGGGGCAACCTATCAACGCGCCATGGTAGCTTTATTTCGTGACATGATACATCATGAAATAGAGGTCTACGTAGACAATATGATAGCTAGACCGCAAACAAAAGAAGAACATTTGGATCACTTATAAAATCTATTTGAGAGACTAAAGAAGTACAAGCCAAGGTTGAATCCAAACAAGTGAACATTCGGAGTACGGTCCGGTAAACTCTTAGGTTTTGTCGTCAGTAACAAAGGTATTAAGGTCGATCCTGCCAAAGTTAAAGCAATACAAGAGATGCCTGCTTCTCGTACTGAGAAGGAAGTCAGAGGATTCTTGGGACGCTTGAACTATATTTCCAGATTCATTTCTCACCTAATAACTACTTGTGATCCAATCTTCAAACTATTAAAGAAGAATCAAGTAGTCAAATGGAATGATGAATGCCAAGTTGCTTTTGACAAAATCAAAGAGTACTTACAAGAGCCTCTTGTGTTGATGCCACCAGTCGAGGGAAGACCACTGATCATGTATCTGACTGTTTTAGAAAACTCAATGGGGGTGTGTATTGGGGCAGCATGACGAGTCTGGCCAAAAAGAGCACGCTATTTATTACCCGAGCAAAAAGTTTACCGACTATGAAACCAGATATTCACTGCTCGAGAAAACTTGTTGCACTCTGGCATGGGCTACTCGCCGGCTAAGACAGTATATGCTGACTCATACTACCTTGTTGATATCTAAGATGGATCCGGTAAAATACATCTTCGAGAAGCCTGCTCTTTCTAGGAGAATAGCTAGATGGCAAATGATCCTAACAAAATATGACATACAATATACTACCCAGAAATCTATAAAGGGCAGTGTGCTAGTTGATCATCTTGCTCATCAAGCTGTAGAAGACTATCAGTCCATGAAGTTTTAATTCCCGGATGAAGACATCATGACAATAGACAATTGTGAAGAAATCAGGCCATATGACGGACCTGAACAAGGATCCCGATGGACCCTGTTATTTAATGGAGCATCCAACGCACTTGGTAATGGTATCAGTGCTGTACTCATATCTCCGGAAGGGTGTCATACTCCCTTTACTTCCAGACTTTGCTTCAACTGTACAAACAACATGGCATAATACGAAGCGTGCATCTTTGGTCTCAGAGCTGCCATAGACTTGGGAATCAAATCCTTAGATGTATTTGGAGATCCAGCTTTGGTCATCATTCAGATCAAAGGGGAATGGGACACTAAACACCCAAACCTTATCCCTTACAAAGAACATGTTTTGACATTGCTACCACATTTTGAGAAGATTACCTTCGAGCATTTTCCGCGAGAAGAAAACCAGCTAGCAGGCGCTCTTGCCACAATGTCATCTATGTTTAAACTTAATTGGGATAATGAGGCTCCCCAGATCACCATCGAACGAATGGATGAACCAACGCATTGTTAAGAGATTAATACTGAAGAGGTAGTGGACCAGCCTTGGTTTCATGAGGTCAAGAGGTATCTCGAGGCTCAAGAATATCCAAAAGGAGCTTCAATCAATGATAAAAAGTTCTTAAGGAGATTCTCTGCTAAGTTCTTCCTTAGTAATGGCATCCTGTACAAACGCAATCATGACTCCATTTTGCTTCGGTGCGTGGATAAGGTTGAAGCTAAAAAGATCATGGCTGAATTACATGAAGGTACTTTTGGCACCCACTCCAGTGGGCATACGATGGCAAAGAAAATCCTACGGGCAGACTATTATTAGTCTACCATGGAAGCAGATTTCTATCAACACTCTCGGGCCTGTCATAAGTGTCAAATTTATGCTGACAAGGTGCACGTACCTCCGGTTCCTTTGAATGTCTTGATGGATCCCTGGCCCTTTGCTATGTGGGGAATTGATATGATTGGAGAGATCAAGCCGACAACCTCCAATGGACACCGCTTCATCCTAGTGGCCATTGACTATTTTACAAAGTGGGTTCAAGCAGCCTCATTCGCCTCCGTTACCAAGAATGTTATGGTCCGCTTCATCAAGCAAAACCTTATTTGCCAGTACGGTATCCCGGAAAGGATCATCACTGACAATGGTACAAATCTTACAACACTATGATCACCGCATTATGCGAGGAATTTAAGATTCAGCATCACAATTCTTCTCCCTATCGGCCAAAGATGAATGGTTCTGTCGAAGCTGCAAATAAAAACATTAAGAAGATCATACAGAAAATGACAGTCACATACAAAGACTGGCATGAGATGTTACCCTTCTCTCTCCACGGGTACCGTACCACAGGTCGCACATCAACTGGGGCAACACCCTATTCTTTGGTTTATGGCATGGAGGCTGTCTTGCCTATTGAGGTACAGATCCCCTCTCTGAGAATTATGAAGGATGCAGGTTTGAATGAAGACGATTGGATCCAGACTCGACTTGATCAACTGAACTTAATTGATGAAAAGAGACTTATTGCTGTTTGCCATGGTCAGATGTATCAAAAATGGATGATCAAGGCTTTCAACAAGAAAGTCAGGCGCTAAGTATATCAAGTTGGGGATCTAGTGATCAAACGTATCATTTTGCCACAAAGTGATCCCAGGGGAAAATGGACTCCTACCTATGAAGGAGCATTTGTAATCAAGAAAATATTCTCTAGTGGGCCAATGATCTTGACCACCATGGATGGTGACGACCTGCCACACCCTGCGAACACGGACATAGTCAAAAGATACTACACATAAGAGACCCGCTAGGTTGACACACCTAGGCAAAACAAGGGGCATCCTGGCGAACCAAAAGGTTCGGGCAAAAATTAGGGATAAAATAAAAAAAATCTGTACACCCGACAAGTTGAAAACCCGAAAGGGCGACTTGGGCAAAAGAAGGGTTTCCCGGTGGACCGAAAACCCGAAAGGGCGGTCCAAGCAAAAGTTAGGGAATTAAAGCGTATGACTATGTCCCGTCGGATCATTTGATGGACAACCTTTGACTTCCACTAACAAACTCAGAGTTTCTGATCAATTCAATCATCTTCATACGAAAAAACAAATAAACAAGATATTCAGAGATATGAGGGCTATAGCAGAATGG
Source organism: Vicia faba (assembly GCA_948472305.1). Classification (NCBI taxonomy): domain Eukaryota; kingdom Viridiplantae; phylum Streptophyta; class Magnoliopsida; order Fabales; family Fabaceae; genus Vicia; species Vicia faba. The sequence goes on along the minus strand of OX451739.1, from coordinate 419,384,694 downwards.
GAACCCCATGGGATAATTACACATAGCTATCTTTCTTTGTATCAAAATTTTCTTGTTTTACGATAGCATTCTCTTACTAGAATGTTTGTTCCCTTTGTACAAAATACTCATTCAAAGTTGTTGTACCCCAAAATTTGCCCTTCCATATTTCTCAAAACATTGCAAGAAAAATCTCCAAGTTGCTCAAGGTAGTCCAAGAGTTGGTCAGACAAGCTCTCTCCTAAGGCAGTCTACTCCAAATTAGGGTTTTGTGTTGCATCAAGATCCTTGATTCAAAATGACCTCAAATGCTCACCATTGTCCTAATATGTTCTCAAGGTCATCCATGTCAAGTTTCAAGCCTTGCAGAGAAAGTTTGCTCAGTCAATTGCTCAAAGGTCCAAAAATCGTCTGTGTAGGGCAAAAGTCAACTATGACCTACATACAGTCAAACTTCAATATTTTTTTTCCAACATTCTTATTTTTAAGTATATTTCATCATTTGATCAAGGGTTGGTCATGATTCATCAAGGATTGCTCACAATTCATCAAGATTCAAAAGTTGTTAAATTAGGGTTTTGCAGGAAAAGTCAACCAAACTTTGACCAAGCATAACTTTCTCATACTTTATGAGAAATGACCTATCCAAAGCTCATTTTTAATAGTATGCATTTTCCTACAATCCATCTTCATCTCCCAAGATCAAAATATGCACTCACAAGAAGTTATGAATTTGGACATTATAGGTCATTTTTGAAAGTCAACAAAAACAATTTTTTTGTCAAAGCTTCTAACTTGAGCATGTAATATCAAAATGCTATGAGACTAAAAGGGTTGATTATAGGACATATCAATCTTTCTAAAAAGTCCAAGAACACCTCCAAAGAGTCAAAATTGAGGAATTTATGCATTGTTGAAGTTGGACTTTTTTGCAAAATTGCCAAAAGTCAACTATCCCCAAAACTTCAAATTTTGCCAAATGGGCCCATTCGTTTTCACTTGTTTTGAGTTGGCATTATGGCCCACGTGCTCTAGCCTTGCCCATGTGTCCATATCATATTTTTATTAATTATTTTGATTTTTATTTGAATTAATTTGATTTAAATCAAATAAAATTAAATAAAATCCAAAGCATTGATAACAATGGATCTTTTGATTGTTTCAGGCTTTAATCGCAGCTAGCAAGGCATTGAAACTCAAATCAAGGTAATTGTGCACAAGGAGATTGGGTTTAGGCCAAATTTGGAAGTTGGTTAAAGGGAATCAAATCAAATATCAAAATCATCAATGGAGGAGGATTTGGAAAAAAATTGCAACCCTAATACATTGTGCATTACATAAGGGTCGCGTGCAGACCAAAATAAGGGTTGGAGATCAATTGGAGAGCAAGAACAAAGTTTGCAAAAACACCAAAAAAGTGTGAGATCGAAATCAAGTCTAGAAGCAGTTTCAAGGCTTGGTGTTGGTCTCAATCTCTTCATGGCCATCTCCACAAGCGAAAGCAAGCAAAACCAGACATTTTCAGACCCTCACACGCGCTGTAAGTCCCTCACGAATCCGCCCTGTTCTTGATTTCGTATTTTTCAATTTAAGCATGATTGATCTGAATTCATGGCATAATCTTAATCTACACATCATTTGCAAGCTTTTTGTATTACTTGATTGCATTTATATGACCTGTAACGAGATCCACCATTTTTAGGATTTCGTTTTTGTTTTTGGGGTTGTTCGTTTCAGGAATAATCAACCCTAATAATGGGCATGGTTGTGATCAGCAGAAGATGACGAATCTAACCATGGTGTTAGAAGGCATTTCCATGGTCTGTAGAAGATTTTGGAATGAAACAGACTTGTAGCGACGGATCTTTGTCCGTGGGTTTAGTTTCTTTGTTTTTAGCCACGGTTCCAAGGACAGGGATGATGCGTTGGCACCTCCCCATTTGTCCATTCAAATAGCGCGCGTTTTTTTCTGACCAATAGCTTTTGTTTTACATATTATTATTGCATTATATTATACTAACAAATGAAGCAACTTGGCCAAGTGGTAGCCACATCAACGTTCAAGGATCTAAAGGCTGGAGGTCAGGGGTTCGATCCCTGCCTCCAACAACTTACCATTTTCTTATTTATTTTTAAGGAATCCAGTGCACATGCCAACTTGATGACCATCATACTCCCTCACCAATCAACATGCCAGATGGCCAGATCTGGTGGCCAATATTGCAAGCATACCATGGACCAGGTCAACGCCAAGGTACTGAATCAGAAAAGTCAATTAGACCTTCAACAATTGTGCCAGCAAAATTGCTATTGACACACCCTCCAATCAGGCCCATTCTCACTCTTCCTCTTATATTTTATTTATTTTATTTAATTACTTTATTTTGTTTAATTAATTTACTAACCAATAACATATTTTCTTTTTTATCAAAAAATCACCAAAAATATTTTTTATCCAATTAAAATTCAGAACTTTATTTTTTGTTAATAAATATTAACTAATTTAATTAGGATATTAATTAGACAACTTTAATTTATTTTTGTAAGTAAATAAAATCAATTAGAATTAATAGGTTTTAACTTTAATTTAATTATTTTATTTTCTTCCCAAAAATATCAAAAACTCCAAAAATATGTCATTAAATATTTTTTTCATTTAATTAATTTAATAATTAACTTAGCATTTAATTTTAGGATTTAATTTCTTTTTCTTAAAAATAAAACAACAAAAAACATTTTCTTTAATCAAAAGGGTCAAAACCCTAATTTCACATTCGATCCAATTCACTCACGCGATTTATTATTCCTTATTTAATTATTGATGTATCTGCTCCCGGCTTGTAATAGTTTTAATAGGACATTTATTTATTTTTACCGCTTTATTTTATTTTCAAATGGTTGCTTTTGGCGATGTAAATACCCGACGCCTTGTAATAATTTAGTTTAAATTCCGCATTTTAATTCTGCAAATTGTACAACTGTTAGATGTTTGATAATAGGGCTTGCATGACAAGAATGAATGCCTAATTTAAAAAAACAGTTAGATCACCCTTAACATGTGCAAAGGTAAAAATAACTGAAATCAACACACTCGCACATGCGCACTCCTAGGGTACACCCCACTTGGTTGCCTTTGTAAATAGTCATTGAGTATAGGTTGTTTTAGAGGTCGCCCTCTTGTCTAAAAGATCGTAGTTGCCTCGAAACGGTTGCCTCAGATATCATTGCCTCGAATAAATGATCTAAGACATTAGGGTTACCGCTAAGACATTCTAACATTGCTTTAGTGATCATATGTCCCTCATTCGAATTGACCCTTAAACTCCAACGACGGTGCTACCTACTCACTAATAGTGGGATAGCATTATCTAAAGGAAATTAGCATATAACGATTCCTTTTTTGAGTAGGTAGATTAGTTCTTAGATACTTGCTCATCCAAAACAAAAACTTCTTTTCACACTTACACTTTTTTCAAACAAAGTTTTCAAAAACACTTCATTACACTCTTGAGGACAGAAACAAGAGTTAAATCGAAGTTAAAAACAAAAACTTTTTCAAACCCACAAGCACAAAGAAAACAATTTTGAAAACAATGAGCAAGTACCTAAGAGCCCGTAGATAACTACGGATAGAAAGGGTGCTAATACCTTCCCTTTCTATAATCTACCCCCCGTACTCAGAAATGTCTCGAAAAAGGAATTTTTCTGTGCTTTTTTCCTTTCCTTGTTGGATAAAATAAAAGTCGGTGGCGACTCTTGCTTACCGTGACATTTTGCAAACAAAAAACGCAAAACACAAACCAGCATTCCAAAAAACAGTCAGTTCTTCCCACCGTATCACAGAACTGGTGACTCTGCTGGGGATAATAATAAGTGGGGTGTATCTTAGGATTAGTTCATAATGTTTTCAATTTCTTGATTTGTATGCTTTATCTTTGTGGGTTTGAATCGGAGTTACTATATATCCTAACCCGGATCTGGGGATACCTTTTAGGTAAGTAGCAATAGACTGTGAGGGAACTGTATGGCGTAGACCGATACGGTTGAAGCAGTAGCTACGTTGGTTTGGCACTTTAGTTTGTACCGATATCCCTTGTGGTGGAACAAGGAGAATATGGGTCTTCTAAGGGGTCATTAAGCACCAACTGACCTTAGAACCTATAATTGACCAACTTGGCCATAGAAAAGTAGCATTATGCTACACTCATTGAGACCAAACTCTAGAGATGATTCCGGCCGCAAGAAAAGGTTGCCAAACTGGAATTATGACCGATCGAGGGTGGTCAGTGATATTGAGATCCTCTAGAACCCGGTTACTATTTCTAGGACAGGTTAAACCAACTGTACTGAAAGAGTGTAGTACCTAAACTCCTTGCCAACCTGAAATCTAAGGGCTATCTGTGTGACTTGTTTGCCCTTACCATGTTTGCTATCTGCGAATACCTGTGGTGCATTTTCTATCATGACATCATGCATCATGACATTGCATGCATATTGCATTTGGACTAACCATTTCAAAGACCAATGGGGATTCATCTTTGTTCTGTTTTGCAGATCATGGCATCTATGCGTAGAAACGCTATTCGAATCAGCTTTGTACAAGTTCCCACTCAGCTTAGAGATTTGGTTGCAAAGGTTCCAGATGCTTCCTCCTTTATCAGAAGACATGGTCACCTCCTCAGTTTGGTCACTTCCAAGCTGGATGAACAGATGATGAGTGTTTTGTGCCAGTTCTTTGATCCATTGTACCACTGCTTCACTTTTCTGGACTACCAGTTGGTCCCTACAATGGAAGAGTTCTCTGATCTACTTGGTATCTCTATTCTAGAGCAGACATCATTTATAGGTTGGGAAGTAGCCCTTAGGCCAGAAGAGATTTCTTCAGCCCTACATCTGACAAAGGCTGAGGTAATGTCTAATTGGGAAACTTGGAGTGGAACAAAAGGCTTCTTGGCTAAGTTCTTGGTTGATCAGGCTAACCAGTTCTGGGACAGTTTAGACTTTCAGGCGTTTGAAGACATTCTGGCTCTTCTCATTTATGGTCTGGTTCTATTCCCCAATTCAGATTCCTTTGTTGAGGTGAGTGCGGTGAAGATTTTCATGTCCCGTAATCTAGTGCCCACTCCCTTGGGTGATATTCTGCACACTCTCTATGCCCGTACTGCTCAGAAACGGGGAACCCTTATGTGTTGTGCACCATTACTGGCGAGGTGGTTTATTTATCACCTCCCCAAATCAGTTTTGAAGAACAAGGAAGGCATGGGTTGGGCTTACCGGATCATGTCTCTTGCTCACACGGACATTATTTGGAGTACTAAGGACATGGAAGAAGTGGCTGTTATTGATTGTTGTGGGGAATACCCCAATGTTACACTACTTGGAATTCAAGGAGGGATCACCTATAATCCTTGTTTGGCCTTACGACAGTTTGGGCGAGCTAGGAGGGACGGGCCTCATGAGTTGCTGATGCCAAGCATTGTTTTTGACTTCCAAGGGGATAGTGAGGAGCATCGCCGCAGGTTCATACGAGCTTGGAACAGGGTGCACCGTTCTGATCCACATGAGTTAGGGATGAATACCTCTCTTCCGATGGAACCGTATCTCCGATGGGTTCGTACACATGCTCAAAAGATGGGAATGCTGTACGAAGCTGTTTTACCAATAATTGTTGAGAGTGCTGATTAAGAAGGGGTTCCTCCTACCATCCTCCACCCATACATGCCTACTGACATTGGGGCATTAAAGAGGTCGTGGATCCAACTAAGGGAAGAACGGGATACTTACAGAGAGAAGTATCACGAACAAGAGCGGAAGATCCTAAAGCTTACAAGGCAGCTGGAGAACGAGAAGGTCCTCAACGACTATGTCAGCACCAAAAGGAAATGACCATGGGAGCACTGATGTCTTTTGTTATTTCTAGTTTTGATTTACTTTTCAGTATTTCTTTTTGTAACGCCTTAAAGGCATTTGTTGAACATTGTTGAACATTGAATTCAAGTTTTTTATCTAATAAAAGTGTGTTTCATTTTGGTTTACGAATTTGAATCTCCAAAGTCTTTGAAATCATATCATACGCATTTCATTACCATGCACCTCATTACAGGCACCCTTACAGGTTTCTCATCTTCTTTGCTGTTTATTTCAGCACATCATGTCTTCTGAAACATCAACTGATCAAGCCATCAAGGCTCTACAAGCTCAAAACGCTCAGATCCAGGAAATGTTCATGAACTTGGCCAAGGGTCAGCCAGATCTGAAGACCCTTATCTTAAAGGATAAGAAGAAGAAGAAGAAGACGGTTCTCCTGAATATGGGTCGCAGATTTGGAAATAATTTGTGGGAAGATGTTGATTTATCTCACTCACCTGGAGAGGGAGAGAATCAGGAAGAAAGGAGGGCTCCTAGCTCTGTGGTTTCTGACAACGAGACTGACTTTGATGAAGACCAGTATCCTCCGGCTGAGGATAGGTATAAGCAACTCGAAGACCGGTTGAGTGCAATGGAGATACAAAAAGTCCTTGGTCTGGACTTCGGAGATTTGGGTTTGTCATATGGGGTGGTGATTCCCTATAAATTTAAAGCACCAGTCTTTGCTAAATACGACGGGGTCTCTTGCCCAAAGCTACACCTCCGCTTGTATGTTAGAAAGATTCAGCCATACACCGCTAACAAGAACCTTTGGATCCATTTCTTTCAAGATAGTCTTTCAGGGACTCAACTTGAATGGTTTTACCAGCTGGAAGGAGCTAGTATCCATAATTGGGAAGACCTTGCTGCTGATTTCTACAAGCAGTACCAATACAATGCCGACCTCGCTCCCACGCGTACCCAACTTCAGGGTATGTCTATGGGTGTGGGCGAAGGTTTCAAAGACTACGCTCAGAAATGGAGGGACCTTGCTGGAAGAGTACTAGGGTTTAGGGTTTAGGGACCTTGTTGGAAGAGTACAACCCCCGCTGGATGACAGGGAGTTGGTAGATATGTTTATGGGGACCCTGTCTGGTCCGTATTTTAACCATCTGATTGGAAGTTCATCGTCCGGGTTTACTGAGCTGATTATGACCGGGGAAAGAGTTGAGGCCGGTATCAAGAGTGGTAAGATACAGAAGGGTGCTTCATCAAGTATCGAAAAGAAGCCTTTTAAGAAGGAATCCAGTGCGGTTTACAACGCGAAGAGCCATAACAGACCTGAGCGCCGCCAAGCAGTCAATGCGGTTGTTATATCAAGACCTGCTGTTGCCCCACAACGCAACAATCAGCCAAGAGCTGAGAGGCCGCGAAGACAATTCACTCAGCTCCATATGACCATGTCTCAGATTCTGCCGCAGTTGTTAAAGACCAACTTGGTGATTCTGAAGGAAGCCCTGAAGAATCCCAATACAACATCACCGCTGTACAATCTGAATGCCTGCTGTGCTTTTCACTCTGATAGCCCGAGGCATGATACAAATGACTGCTGGGTCCTGAAGAACAAAGTACAGGATTTAATTGATGCTAAAGAGATTAAGTTCGAAGCGCCGAAAAGGCCTAATGTTGTGACTGCTCCTATGCCCAAGCATGGAGTGAATGCTGTAGATGAAGACTCATTTGTGACCTCTGTGAAAAACATTGCTACTCCATTGATGAATGTGAAGAAGAACCTTCTGTTAGCCGGTTTATTTCCAGGTTGTGGCGAAGGTTGGCATCTGTGTTCCGTCCTACCTACTGGTTTCCATCTTTTGAAGTCAGGTGTCCAACACCTGATGGATAACAAAGAAATTTTGTTCGAGAAGACTGTTTTTCCATTGGTTCCTTTTGAAGACATTTCTATAATCACCATTTCCGCCAATTCTTCCAAGGATTCCTCGAGAAAGCCTGTTAGAATTACATCCATTCCAAGAATCTCTCCGTTGATCATTACCATTCCTGGGCCTATCCCATATAAATCAGATAAAGCTGTCCCATGGCACTACGGGGCTGACGTGTACTATCATGGAGTTAAGCAAGATTTGAATGCTGAAAAGGCTGATACTGACGTCAGCAATATTGTTGGATCTAGTAAAGTCACCCGCATCGGAAGACTTTTCTCCCCTGAGATCTCTCCACCAACTGTTAGGAAGCCCGTGGTTATTACACCTGCCAGTACATCTGCTACTGTCCCTGTTCATGTTCCAATCCTTACCCATGTCGCCGAGTCATCTGACACTCGGGGCAAAGGGATCACCGGTGAGCCTGCCCGGACGGAGGCACCGAAGAAGATTACTGTTGTAGCCTCTAGTCAAGAGATAGAGGAAATTTTAAAGATCATCAAGAAAAGCGACTACAATTAGTCGAACAGCTGGGTAAAACCCCGTCAAAAATCTCTATGTTGTCCTTGTTGTTATGCTCATAGGCCCATGCCAAGGCTCTGATTGCTTTCCTGAAAACTGCACACGTACCTCAGGAAACCTCTGCTGACCAGTTCAAAGATTGTGTGGCTAGTTTAACTGCTGATAATGGTTTGGGTTTCTCCGACGCCGACTTGACTGCCAAGGGGAAGAATCACAATGATGCTCTACATGTTTCAATCGAGTGCAGGGGCACTACTCTGGCTCACATATTGGTGGATACTGGGTCATCGTTGAATGTTTTACCCAAGAAAGTGTTGGACCGGTTAGACTGTGAAGGGTTGGTGTTGAAGCCAAGCAACATTGTGGTTAGGGCCTTCGACGGGTCCAAGAGGATGGTACATGGAGAAGTGGATATTCCAGTTAAGGTTGGTTCTCAGGTTTTTGCATCTACATTCTATGTGATGGACATTCGGCCATCTTATTCTTGTTTGCTAGGTCGCCCGTGGATCCATAAAGCTGGGGCAGTAACTTCTACGCTCCACCAGATGCTGAAATACCCAGTGAAGGGGAAAATTGTTACAGTACAAGGAGAAGAGGAGTACATGGTGAGCCACCTCAACTCCTTTCGGTATATGGAGATGGACGGGGATTTGATTGAGACCCCGTGTCAACATTTTGAAGAAGTCCCCCAGACACTAGCATCAACTGAAACTGTTGCTGAAGATCCTCCAATGAAGATGGTTTCCCTAAGGGATTCCCGGGCCGTTGTTGAAAAAGATGGGTGTGCAAATTGGGGTCAACTCCCTGATTTTGCACATAAGACTAACAAGTTTGGTTTGGGTTTCACTGCAGAAGCTCAAAGGGATGTTCGGCATGCGCGAATCGGAGGACCTCCCCTGTTTATCAGCAATTCCGGAGTGAATTCCATTGAAGACGAGGATGAAGAGTATGATATTGACAGTTGGATTTACCAAACTACCGATGGCGGATTAAGCAACTGGACGGAAAAGGACTTCGTCCCAATTTCTTTTATTACCCAGTAATGAGACTTTTGTTTTGAGTTTGTAACAAACAATTTTAAACTTTACGGCCCGGTGTCTTACCCGAGGCACCGTGGCTTTGTTTGTGAGGGATTTTATGTGTGTCATTTCCATATGTCATTAATAAAAGCATTGGACATTTCTTGCATTTCAAATTTTGCGCTCTTTGTTTTTCTTTTTTATCTTGCAAAACATCTATTTTACACACACTCACATATACAAGTATACATCCACTCTGGATCCCACTGATAACGACCCTGCTACTGCCAGTTATAACTTCGAAAGTCCGATCAACTTAGCCGAAGACGAAGGTGAAGATGATTGCGAAGTTCCAGGTGAACTTGCTAGGTTGCTACTTCAGGAAGAGAGGGCCATACAGCCGCATGAGTAACCCGTGGAAACAGTAAATCTGGGTACAGAAGTAGACAAGAAAGAGGTCAAGATCGGTGCGTATCTAGAGCCTAGTGTTAAGCAACGGTTGATTCAGATGCTGCATGACTATGTGGAGATCTTTGCCAGGTCTTATGAAGATATGCATGTGTTAGATACCGATATTGTGGTTCATCGCCTTCCTACCAAGGAAGACTGTCCTCCAGTAAAGCAGAAAGTTCGTCGAATGCACCCAGAAATGTTTGAGAAAATCAAGGCTGAAGTAATGAAACAATTTGATGCCAGTTTTCTAGCAGTTACTTCTTACCCACAGTGGGTGGCCAACGTGGTTCCAGTGCCGAAGAAGGATGTTAAGGTTCGAATGTGTGTTGACTATAGAGATCTGAACAGGGCGAGCCCCAAGGATGATTTCCCTCTGCCTCATATCGACGTTCTGGTTGACAACACCGCACAACATAAAATCTTCTCCTTTATGGATGGTTTCTCCGGTTATAATCAGATTAAAATGGCTCCCGAAGACATGGAGAAGACAACCTTTGTTACTCAATGGGGTACCTTTTGCTACAAAGTCATGCCTTTTGGATTGAAGAATGCTGGGGCAACGTATCAGCGTGCCATGGTTACTTTGTTCCATGACATGATCCATTATAAGATTGAGGTATACGTCGACGACATGATTGCAAGATCCCAGACTGAAGAGGATCATCTTGACCACCTTCAGAAGTTATTTGACAGGTTGAGGTTGTACAAACTGAGGTTAAACCCGAACAAGTGCACCTTCGGGGTGAGATCTGGTAAGCTGCTGGGTTTCGTCGTAAGCGATAAAGGTATTGAAGTGGATCCTGCAAAAGTGAAGGCTATACAGGAAACGCTAGCTCCCCGAACAGAAAAAGAAGTCAGAGGCTTTCTGGGACGTTTAAATTATATTGCCCGATTCATCTCACACCTGACTGCTACTTGTAAGCCGATCTTCAAGTTATTGAAGAAAGATAAAGTGGTAAGATGGAACGATGAATGTCAGGCCGCTTTCGAAAGGATCAAGGAATATCTCCAAGAGCCACCCATTCTGATGCCTCCAGTTGAAGGGAGACCTTTGATCTTATACTTGACAGTACTCGATAACTCAATGGGGTGTGTGTTGGGGCAGCATGATGAGTCTGGCCGAAAAGAGCATACTATTTACTAACTTAGCAAAAAGTTTACCGACTGTGAGACTCGATACTCACTGCTTGAGAAAACTTGCTGCACTTTGGCATGGGCTGCTCGCCGGCTGAGACACTATATGCTGACTCACACTACTCTATTGATATCAAAGATGGATCCAATCAAGTATATCTTCGAGAAGCCTGCCTTGTCCGGAAGAATAGCAAGATGGCAGATGATCTTGACTGAGTATGACATCCAATATACAACCCAAAAAGCAATCAAGGTAAGTGTGTTGGCAGACCATTTGACACATCAGGCAGTGGATGATTACCAGTCTATGAACTTCGAATTCCCGGATGAAAATATCATGATAGTGACTGACTGTGAGACACCTGGACCGGATGAAGGACCTGAGGAAGGATCCTGATGGTCTATGTACTTTGATGGAGCTTCAAACACTTTGGGTAATGGCATTGGCGCCGCGATCATATCTCCTAAAGGCTCTCATACTCCGTTCACTGGCCGACTATGTTTCAACTGCACCAATAATATGGCGGAGTATGAAGCATGCGTCATGGGTCTTCGAGAAGCAATTGACCTAAGGATTAAGTTCTTAAGTGTATTCGGAGATTCCGCTCTCGTGATCAGTCAGATCAAAGGCGAGTGGGATACGAAACACCATAATCTTATTCCTTACAAAGAGTATGTGTTGACGTTGCTTCCACACTTCAAAGAAATAACCTTTGAACACTTCCCTAGAGAGGAGAATCAGTTAGCGGACGCGTTAGCTACGATGTCTTCTATGTTCAAGGTCAATTGGGACAGTGAAGCTCCCCGGATTGTCATTGAAAGGTTGGACGAACCTTCACATTGCTGTGACACTGAGACTGAGGAGGTAGCAGATAAACCTTGGTTTCACGAGGTAAAGAGGTATCTCGAAGCTCAGGAATACCCCGAGGGTGCATCTGTTAATGATAAGAAGTTTCTGAGGAGGGTCGCGGCGAAATTCTTCATCAGCAATAGCATTCTTTACAAGCGTAATCATGATTCAACCATACTGCGATGTGTGGATAAGAACGAGGCAGAAAGGATTATGGTAGATTTACATGAAGGTACTTTAGGAACTCATTCCAGTGGACACACCATGGCAAAGAAAATCCTACGGGCAAGATATTATTGGTCTACTATGGAAGCCGACTGTTATCAGCATTCTCGGACCTGTCACAAGTGCCAAGTTTATGCTGATAAGGTGCACATACCTCCAGTTCCTCTGAACGTCTTGACAGCTCCGTGTCCTTTTGCAATGTGGGGCATTGATATGATCGGCGAGATCAGACCTACTGCGTCCAACGGGCATCGTTTCATCCTGGTAGCTATTGATTACTTCACGAAGTGGGTTGAAGCAGCTTCCTTTGCTACTGTAACCAAGAACATCGTGGCACGGTTTATTCGGCACAATCTGATCTGTCGATATGGTGTACCAGAGAGGATCATTACGGACAATGGTACAAATCTCAACAATAAGATGATCACCGAACTCTACAAGCAGTTCAAGATACAGCATCACAACTCTTCTCCTTACCGACCGAAGATGAATGGGGCTGTAGAAGCGGCTAATAAGAACATTAAGAAGATTGTGCAGAAAATGACGGTGACATACAAAGATTGGCACGAGATGTTACCATTTGCTCTCCATGGGTACCACACCTCAGCGCGGACGTCAACAGGGGAAAAACCCTATTCCTTGGTATATGGCATGGAGGCCGTCCTGCCCATTGAAGTTCAGATACCCTCTCTTCGGATTATGAAGGATGCAGGTTTGAGCGAAGATGACTGGATTCAGACCCGGCTTGATCAGCTGAACTTAATCGACAAAAAAGACTTACTGCTATTTGTCATGGTCAGACATATCAAAAGCGGGTGATCAAGGCATTTAACAAGAAAGTTAGACGACAAGAGTATCAAGTCGGGGATCTGGTGATCAAACGCATTATCTTACCTCAAGGTGATCCCGGGGGAAAATGGACCCCTACCTACGAAGGGCCATTTATGGTTAAGAACATTTTCTCGGGAGGAGATATGATTCTAACCACCATGGATGGTGACGACCTTGCTCACCCCGTCAATGCAGACATAGTGAAAAAATACTACGCATAATCAAAGACCCGCTAGGTTGACTGGCCTAGGCAAAAATAAGGGATGAAAATGAAAAAAAAACTGTACACCCGACAAGTCGAAAACCTTAAAAAGGCGGCTTGGGCAAAAAGGGGTATCCCGGTGGACTGAAAACCCGAAAGGGCAGTCCAGGAAAAAATTAGGGATCAAAGCGTAACACTATGTCTCATTGGATCACTTTGCAACCAGACTTCGGTATCGACTATCAAGCTCGGACGACACTAATCAATATGATCTACCTTTAACCAAGTAGCAAAGTGATGAGATGCTCGAGGACATAAGGGAAATAGCAAGTTGGAACCCAGTGGGATTGTTCACATAGCTGCTTTGTTTTTCACAAGTTGTATAAATTCTATTTGTTCGGCGGCGTTCTCTTACTAGGACGTCAGCCTCTTGTACAAAAAAAGCCTATTTTCTGGCTAAACTTCAAAATCAATACAATTCATCTTCAAAGAAATTTCAAACTGTGTTTCCTTTATCTGTTTTGTTTTGCAAAGAACGTCCAATGTTCATTTTTGATATATGCATTTGACATTAATTGCTGCTCATGAATATTTACGTGCGAAACAAAAGACGATTACTTGTAATATCAGAAACAGGGGAAAATAAGATTTGTCCAAGCTTTACGGTTGCTCTATCCACCAGGTACAAAGGTAGATTCAGCTGAAAAATATGGCTAAGGTACATTCACTCCCTGCAGAGCAAGAAAAGGACAGTAATGTTAACTCTCCCCAGCTGAGACTCGCAACTGTGAATGAATCGGTAATATTCTCCCCAAGCATAGTTCATCTACCATCAGCACTGAAAAGTCTTATCATCCCCGGCGGAGTATAAAATATCCCCAGTGGAGTTTGAAAATTTTCCCCAGTGCAGTCTGAAAAAGTTTCCCCAGTGGAGTGTGGAGAATCATCCCCAGTAAACTTTGGAAGATTGTCCCCAGTAGAGCCTAAAAGGTTATCCCCAGTGAAGTCGCAACTGAAGATCATCCCCAGCGAAGTTCATTCCTTTCATAAACAGGAATTCAATCCCCAACAGGATTCGATATCACCAGCAACGGTAATTCATCCCCAGCGGAATTTATCAACGGAATCCTCTACAGAATATCTCTTTCCCACAGATAAATCTCCTCATCAGTTTATTCCCCAGCGGAGTTATCCTCTCCTGCAGGTTTATTCTCACAATCATCTTCATTCGCTATCCCCAGCAGAGGCAAAGAATTCAACTCTTTTCTCCAGCAGCTATCCGAGATTTATTTTCCCCAGCTAAAAACATTACATTTCCATACATCATGACGCATGCATATACGCATCATACAATACAATCTCATTTATTTTGAGAACATCATTGCCTGATACATATCATGCATTACATACAACTAACCTTTACCTTTCAGGAAGGATGCGGTTAATTTCTCACAAAATTAAAAGTTTTGAAGCTTTTACCCCAATTGAATTACGGGCGAGTTCTTAAATCTCAGCAGAGATGTTTTCTTAGTTGAAGTACAAGCGAGTTCCTAAATCTCGACAAAAGTGTTCCTCCGTTGAATTACATACGAGTTCCTAAATCTCAGCAGAGAAGTTTTCTCAGTTGAATTACGGGCGAGTTCTTAAATCTCGACTAAGATGTTTCCCCCCAGTTGAATTACAGACAAGTTCTTAAATCTCAGCAGAGATGTTTTCTCAGTTGAAGTACAGGCGAGTTCCTAAATCTCGACAAAAGTGTTCCTCCGTTGAATTACATACGAGTTCCTAAATCTCAGCAGAGAAGTTTTCTCAATTGAATTACGAGCGAGTTCTTAAATCTCGACGAAGATGTTTCCCTCCAGTTGAATTACGGACGTGTTCTTAAATCTCAGCAGAGATGTTTTCTCCGTTGAAGTACAGGCGAGTTCCCAAATCTCGACAAGAGTGTTCCTCCGTTGAATTACAGATGAGTTCCTAAATCTCAGCAGAGAAGTTTTCTCAGTTGAATTACAGGAGAGTTCTTAAATCTCGACGAAGATGTTTCCCTCCAGTTGAATTACGGACGAGTTCTTAAATCTCAGCAGAGATGTTTTCTCCGTTGAAGTACAGGCGAGTTCCCAAATCTTGACAAAAGTGTTCCTCCGTTGAATTACAGACGAGTTCCTAAATCTCAGCAGAGAAGTTTTCTCAGTTGAATTATGAGCCAGTTCTTAAATATCGACGAAGATGTTTCCCCTAGTTGAATTACGGACGAATTCTTAAATCTCAGCAGAGATGTTTTCTTAGTTGAAGTACAGGCGAGTTCCTAAATCTCGACAAAAGTGTTCCTCTGTTGAATTACATACGAGTTCCTAAATCTCAGCAGAGAAGTTTTCTCAGTTGAATTACGTGCGAGTTCTTAAATCTCGACGAAGATGTTTCCTTCCAGTTGAATTACAGACAATTTCTTAAATCTTAGCAAAGATGTTTTCTCCATTGAAGTAGATGCGAGTTCCCAAATCTCGACAAAAGTTTTCCTCCGTTGAATTACAGACGAGTTCCTAAATCTCAGCAGAGAAGTTTTCTCAGTTGAATTACGGGCGAGTTCTTAAATCTCGACGAAGATGTATCCCCAGTTGAATTACGGACAAGTTCTCAAATCTCATCAGAGATGTTTTCTCAGTTGAATCACATGCAAGTTCCTAAATCTCGACAAAAGTATTCCTCTGTTGAATTACAGACAAGTTCCTAAATCTCAGCAGAGAAATTTTCTCAGTTGAATTACGGGCGAGTTCTTAAATCTCGACGAAGATGTTTCCCCAGTTGAATTACGGACAAGTTCCTAAATCTCGCTGACAGATATGCAAGCTCTCGCTAAGGAATCTCTTATGCGATCGACACTCCTCCAAATGGCATCTTTAAGCCCATTCCCGACATCACAAGACAATTACCACTTCATGCGAGTGCAAATTTCTGGGCACTCTAGTGTTCAATCATCTTCCACCTTCGAATCACGAAAGGCACAAAAGCCAATCTACATCCTCAGGTTTAAGAATATTGAACAGGGGCAGCTGTTGTACCCCAAAATTTACCCTCCCATATTTCTCAAAACATTGCAAGAAAAATCTCCAAGTTGCTCAAGGTAGTCCAAGTGTTGGTCAGACAAGTTCTCTCCTAAGGCAGTCTACCCCAAATTAGGGTTTTGTGTTGCATCAAGATACTTGAGTCCAAATGACCTCAAATGATCACCATTGTCCTAATATTTTCTCAAGGTCATCCATGTCAAGTTTCAAGCCTTGTAGAGAAAGTTTGCTCAGTCAATTGCTCAAAGGTCCAAAAATCGACTGTGTTAGGGCAAAAGTCAACTGTGACCTACATACAGTCAAACTTCAAGATTTTTTTGGTCAACATTCTCATTTTGAAGTATATTTAATCATTTGATCAAGGGTTGATCATGATTCATCAAGGATTGCTCACAATTCATCAAGATTCAAAAGTTGCTAAATTAGGGTTTTGCAGGAAAAGTCAACTCAGCTTTGACTAAGCATAACTTTCTCATACTTTATGAGAAATGACCCATCCAAAGCTCATTTCTAAGAGGATTCATTTTCCTACAATCCATATTCATCTCCCAAGATCAAAATATGCACTCACAAGAAGTTATGAATTTGGACATTATAGGTCGTTTTTGAAAGTCAACAAAAACACCTTTTTTGTCAAAGCTTCTAACTTTATCATGGAATATAAAAATGAGATTATACCAAAAGGGTTTATTAGAGGACATCTCAAGCTTTCTAAAAAGTCCAAGAACACCTCCAAAGAGTCAAAATTGAGGAAGTTATGCATTGTTGAAGTTGGACTTTTTTGCAAAATTGCCAAAAGTCAACTATCCCCAAAACTTCAAATTTTGCCAAATGGGCCCATTCTTTTTCACTTGTTTTGAGTTGGAATTATGGCCCACGTTATCTAGCCTTGCCCATGTGTCCATATCATATTTTTATTAATTATTTTGATTTTTATTTGAATTAATATGATTTAAATCAAATAAAATCAAATAAAATCCAAAGCATTGATAATAATGGATCTTTTGATTGTTTCAGGCTTTAATCACAGCTAGCAAGGCATTGAAACTCGAATCAAGGTAATTGTGCACAAGGAGATTGGATTTAGGCCAAATTTGAAAGTTGGTTAAAGGGAATCAAATCAAATATCAAAATCATCAATGGAGGAGGATTTGGACAAAACTTGCAACCCTAATACATTGTGCATTACATAAGGGTCGTGTGCAGACCAAAATAAGGGTTGGAGATCAATTGGAGAGCAAGAACAAAGTTTGCAAAAACACCAAAAAAGTGTGAGATCGAAATCAAGTCTAGAAGCAGTTTCAAGGCTTGGTGTTGGTCTCAATCTCTTCCTGGCCATCTCCACAAGCGAAAGCAAGCAAAACCAGGCATTTTCAGACCCTCACACGTGCTGTAAGTCCCTCACGAATCCGCCCTGTTCTTGATTTCTTATTTTGCAATTTAAGCATGGTTGATCTGAACTAATGGCATAATCTTAATCTACACATCATTTGCAAGCTTTTTGTATTACTTGATTGCATTTATATGACCTGTAACGAGATCCACCATTGCTAGGGTTTCATTTTTGTTTTTGGGTTTTTTCGTTTCAGGAGCAATCAACCCTAATAATGGGCATGGTTGTGATCAACAGAAGATGACGAATCTAACCATGGTGTTAGAAGGCATTTCCATGGTCTGTAGAAGATTTTGGAATGAAACAGACTTGTAGCGACGAATCTTTGTCCGTGGGTATAACTTCTTTGTTTTTAGCCACGGTTCTAAGGACAAGGATGATGCGTTGGCACCTCCCCATTTGTCCATCTAAATAGCTTGCGTTTTTTTTTCCTTTTTTCTGACCAATAGCTTTTGTTTTACATATTATTATTGAATTATCTTATACTAACAAATGAAGCAACTTGGCCTAGTGGTAGCCACATCAGCGTTCAAGGATCCAAAGGCTGGAGGTCAGGGGTTCGATCCCTGCCTCCAACAACTTTCCATTTTCTTATTTATGTTTAAGGAATCCAGTGCACATGCCAGCTTGATGACCATCATACTCCCTCACCAATCAACATGCCAGATGGCCAGATCTGGTGGCCAATATTGCAAGCATACCATGGACCAGGTCAACGCCAAGGCACTGAATCAGAAAAGTCAATTGGACCTTCAGCAATTGGGCCAGCGAAGTTGCTATTGACACACCTTCCAATCAGGCCCATTCTCACTCTTCCTCTTATATTTTGTTTATTTTATTTAATTACTTCATTTTGTTTAATTAATTTCCTAACCAATAACATATTTTCTTTTTTATCAAAAAATCACCAAAAATATTTTTTATCCAATTAAAATTCAGAACTTTATTTTTTATTAATAAATATTAACTAATTTAATTTGGATATTAATTAGACAACTTTAATTTATTTTTGTAAGTAAATAAAATCGATTATAATTAATAGGTTTTAACCTTAATTTAATTATTTTATTTTCTTCCCAAAAATATCAAAAACTCCAAAAATATGTCATTAATTATTTTTTTTCATTTAATTAATTTAATAATTAACTTAGCATTTAATTTTAGGATTTAATTTCTTTTTCTTAAAAATAAAACAACAAAAAACATTTTCTTTAATCAAAAGGGTCAAAACCCTAATTTCACATTCGATCCAATTCACTTGCGCGATTTATTATTCCTTATTTAATTATTGATGTATCTGCTCCCGGCTTGTAATAGTTTTAATAGAACATTTATTTATTTTTACCGCTTTATTTTATTTTCAAAGGGTTGCTTTTGGCGATGTAAATACCCGACACCTTGTAATAATTTAGTTTAAATTCCGCATTTTAATTTTGCAAATTATACAACTGTTAGATGTTTGATAATAGGGCTTGCATGACAAGAATGAATGCCTAATTTAAAAAACAGTTAGATCACCCTTAACATGTGCAAAGGTAAAAATAACTGAAATCAACACACTCGCACATGCGCACTCCTAGGGTACACCCCACTTGGTTGCCTTTGTAAACAGTCATTGAGTATAGGTTGTTTTAGAGGTCGCCCTCTTGTCTAAAAGATCGTAGTTGACTCGAAACGGTTGCCTCAGATATCATTGCCTCGAATAAATGATCTATGACATTAGGGTTACCGCTAAGACATTCTAACATTGCTTTAGTGATCGTATGTCCCTCATTCGAATTGACCCTTAAACTCCAACGACAGTGCTACCTACTCATTAATAGTGGGATAGCATTGTCTAAAGGAAATTAGCATAGAACGATTCCTTTTTTGAGTAGGTAGATTAGTTCTTAGATACTTGCTCATCCAAAACAAAAACTTCTTTTCACACTTACACTTTTTTCAAACAAAGTTTTCAAAAACACTTCATTACACTCTTGAGGACAGAAACAAGAGTTAAATCGAAGTTAAAAACAAAAACTTTTTCAAACCCACAAGCACAAAGAAAACAATTTTGAAAACAATGAGCAAGTACCTAAGAGCCCGTAGATAACTATGGATAAAAAGGGTGCTAATACCCCCCCTTTCTATAATCTACCCCCCGTACTTAGAAATGTCTCGAAAAAGGAATTTTTCTGTGCTTTTTTCCTTTCCTTGTTGGATAAAATAAAAGTCGGTGGCGACTCTTGCTTACCGCGACATTTTGCAAACAAAAAACGCAAAACGCAAACCAGCATTCCAAAAAACAGTCAGTTCTTCCCACCGTATCACAAAAGTCAATACAAAGATATCCCTTTAAAAGTGCAAAAACTATTTTTCTTTTTCTTTACGCTTGTGTTTTGTTTGCAAAAATGTCCAATGATTCATTGATGAACATATGTATTTGAACATGATTGCTATTTACAAATAAACAAAATGAGGAAAACAATTACTGATAGGTTGAAAGAATAGGAAAATGTCTCTAGGCTATTCCATAAGTAATCCCCTACAGTGCATCATTTAAATCCCCAGCGGAACAAAATTTCAAATTATTAATCCCCAGTAGAAGTCGTCAAATTTCTCAGGATTCCCCAAGCAGATCTTACGAGCAGTATATGGCATTTCCCTCACAACAGAATTCACTTCTCTCAACAAGAGTTCATCAGTACTTCAACTTCAAGACATGAAAATTCAACATATCCTCAACAGCATTCAGGGATTTATTTTCCTCAATCAAACAACAATACAACAAATCAGCTCACATGCGCATATATTGCATCCATATATCATAAACATTGATAAAGCAAATACATTGCATCATACATTTCATACAACATACCTTTGTATATTAGCTAGCATTTCACCCTTTTCAGGATAAGATTAACAGCTACCATTAACAATATGCAATCATGATACAGTTCGGATACGCTCCAGACATGGATGCCATTCTGATACTCATTCAGATTCAACTTTTGATACAGTTCAGATACGCTCTAGACACGGATGCCATTCTGATACTCATTCAGATTCAACTCTCAGATACAAATCGGATACGCTCCAGACACGGACGCCATTCTGATACTCATTCAGATTCAACTCTCAGATACAGTTCGGATACGCTCCAGACACGGATTCCATTGTGATACTCATTCAGATTCAAATTTCAGATACAATACGGATACGCTCCAGACACGGACGCCATTTTAATACTTATTCTTTCAACTTACAACTTACAATTCAACAAACATTCTTGGATGGCATCTACAAGCCCATTTCCAACAAGACTCTATCACCTCTCCAAATGGAATCTGTAAGCCCATTCCTTCTATCACCACATCATCGAGTGCAAATTTATGGGCACTCTAGTGTCCAATCATCTTCCACCTTCGAATCACAAATGGCAAGACTCGCCAATCTAACTCTTCAGGTTTAAGAAGATTGAACAGGGGCAGTTGTTGTACCCCAAAATTTTCCCTCTCATTTATCTGGACTTTCCCCACAAGATCTCTTAAACTCAAGACTGCATTAGGATTTGACCCGCTCAAGACACCTCATCATGCACTGATAACCCAAAATTAGGGTTTGAGGTTGTACAAGTATTTTTTGGACTAACAATGCTTCATATGATTTTCAAACATCATTATGGACCCGTAATATTACCCATGACAAGTTTCAAGCCTTGAATCACATTTTTGATCAGTCAATTGGATAATTGACCTAAAAATCAGTTGTATTAGGGAAAAAGTCAACCATGAACAATTTACAGTCAAACTTCATAATTTTTTATCCACATCAACATTTTAGACTCATATGTATCATTTTATCAAGTTTGGACCACAACTCTTCAAGAAATTTGAGCAAATCATCAAAAGGGCAAAATGATCAAAATTAGGGTTTTGATTGAGAAAGGGAAATTTCTGATTTTTGACCTAGCAAATGACCAATTGATTTGAATCATGATTCCAAGGGCTCAATTGCACCATCATGCCCTAATGACATGGTTCAAAACATTGCAAATCCATTGGATTGACAAATGAAATTTGCAATTAACTGATCAAAAGTTAACTGTATACTGAAAACTCAAACTTTGACTTTTTGGTAAAAATCAATTGCCAAGGATCACAATTCATCAAAACATGTCAAAATATGAAACTTGTTCATCAAGAAATCAAAGATTGAAGATTTTGTTTGAAAATTGAAATTTTCTTAACTTAGAAATTTTTCTAAGTATAGAAAATTTCTTATTTTTTCTCAACTTTAAGCCAAATTTCCACCATGATGCAAGATGATTCAAAGAAAGTTCCCAACATGATAGTTGTAGATCTCCATGAAATCTACAACTTTGCTTCAGACCTTTTCTCCTAAAGATGCTTGGATCTCAAGATAAAATTTTGTGAATACATGCTCATGAACTAAATTAACTTAGTGAAATTTTGCCCTAATTTAGGCAGGTTTTTGACCTAACTTCATGGCAATTTTTAACCTAGTTCCAAGAGGAATCTTGAAATTCATTTAAAAGATGAGTTATATAGCATATTGCAAGATTTCCAAAATGTCCAAGAACTCCTTGAAATCATTTTTAGTAGGGAGAATCGAAGAGATGAAGTTGGCAATTTCTCACTTTGATTTCAAGTCATTTCATGAAGAACAAAATTCAAATCTGAACCTATGCTGCCTAATCCCTTCTTTACAGGTCTCAAACTTGTTTCTCACTTCATAATTTAATGCTTACACAGATGGTAAAGCCTTAATCCAAGCACAAGAGTCTTTGTCCAAGTTTAATTCCATAAATGGCACAAAGTTGCCATTGCCATTTTGGAAAAGCATAACTTTTGCAACTTTTCACTCCTTGAGCCTTGCATCTGTTTTTCTGCACACACAAGTCCTATAAACCAAAATCAAGTTGTCTAGGACTTGTACCAACTCCAAAAAAGCCTGTACAAGCATGTAGAGACTTGTCTCCTCACCTTGCTTCAAAAGCAAGTAAAAGTGCAAAAAGCCTATAACTCAGAAATCTGTTGTGGAGTGGATGAAAAACCTTCTCTATACTTATACACAAACACATTACAACTTAGGGGATGATTGCTCAAGGCCATAAACTCTCAAAAACTCCCTATCACCAAAAACCTGTCAAAATTTGCAGTTTGAGACCAAGCATAGCAATCCAAAAATCTACTCGTGCATTTCAAGTTTTAATCACTCAAACACTTAACCTACCTCATATCTAAGTGTTCCAGACCATCATCCCTTCACTGTAACTTCTCCTTCTCCATCTTCCATTTTTGTTTTTCAAGCTTGCAGGTTGACTTGGATAGAGAGATTCAGGCACTTTCAAAGCAAGGTAAAGATTGGAACACACTCAGGGAGGTTCAGGCAAACTAAAGGAATCTTCAGGCCTTCATAAATCTCACTCAAACTCCATTCACGATCTCAGCTGAAAGAGCGCAGGGCTTTGTTCCATTGGGCTTCATTTTTTTTCTAATGTCTACATCCTGTTTACTCAGGATACCCCCTGGCCCATGCATTTTATTTATTTGTTTTTATTTTATTTTTTTAATTTATTAAATATTTTCTTTAACATAAAAAATCATAAAATATATAAAATATGATAAATATTGCATTTTGATTTATTTTATTTTATTTTCACATGAAAAATATATTTTTATTTTATTATATACTAACTATTTTTCTTAAATAAACTTGTAAAAATAAAATAGACTTATGTTGTACCCCAAAATTTGCCCTCTCAATTCTCAAGGCCTTTCTCACAAGGATTTTCAAGGTTCAAGCTTGAACAAGTGCATTTGGATTTTCCAATACCAAAAGGAAACTGTCAAAAAGGGGGAAAACAGATAAAATTAATATTTTGGCAAATTTGGATAAAAACAAGTGTCCTTCGTTTCAGCTCTTTCGATTGGCCTTTTGGCCTCTTTCGACACAAGCTTGGTTTGCATCTTTTGATTGGCTTTTTTTGGCCTCTTTCGACACAAGCTTGGCTTGCATCCTTCGATTTGCCTTTTGACCTCTTTCGACATAAGTTGGGCTTGCATCCTTCGACTGGGCATGGGCCTCTGACACAGTTTGGTTTGAATTCACAAGGAAAAGAGCCTCTTGTAATCTATTTCATTTACAAGGCAAAAACCCTCTTGATGGTGTCCTTCGATCCAGGAGGAAAAAGTCTCTCTTTTGCCCTCTTTCGATCACACATCCTACCCTTGCACGCCTTTTTTTCCGTTCGTTTGGGGGAGTGACTTCTCCAGCGTTGCAAGCTTCGATTGAGCCTTCCATCCCAAGAGCATTAATTTGGCCCATTCGAAGGATTGTCTAGGGAAGTCATTCGAACGTCACTTCGATTGAAGAAAGGAGATGGTTACTGAAAGTCTGGTCGAAAGGTGAGGCTAGGGAGTCAAGACAAAAGGATGAGAGGCCAAAGGCATTTGTTGACCAAGTCTCATGCGCTGTCAGGCTCGGGCCTGATTCACTGGCCATAAAACTCCAAAACTGTTGCACAGCAGTCCTACACTGTCCAATTCCTTGCACCAAAATGGCAATAAAACACTGTCCCTCGAAAGCTACAAATACAGCATACTCTTTTTGTTTGAATTTTTTGTTTTCCCTCCCAAAGTATCAACCTAAGCCATCTATAAATATGAGCCTCCACCACACATGTTGGAGAGACCTTTTTGGCCAGTCGAACGAATCTGCAGAAAATTCTCTAACAGCTCTCAAACACATATCCAGAGTCCAAACACTTATCCCCTTGGAATCTGAAACGTCCCTATACCGTGTTACCCTTCGAATCCAGTAGGAAGAACCTCACACTTGTTCTTCTCTTTCAAATCTAGTATCAAAGACATAACCCCTGGTTCCTCCCTTCGAATCCAGAAGCATCCAAGGAAACCACTTAAAGGCCCAGCACACGTTTCGGCCTCAAGCAAGGTAAGTCATTCTTAACCTTGAACCCTTCATTTCTAGCATAACATGTAAATAAGCTTCCTTTTCGTTTCAAATATATACGTAATATTTGCTACCTTTTCGTTTCCACCCTTTAGTTTGTTTTTATTGCTGCTCCTTTTGGTTTGGTTCTTTGGTTGGTTACAGATGCTTTAAGAACTAACCTGGCTCTGAGGTAATGATAGCGTGGCCTTAGGCCATGTTGCTATTTAATGTCTCAAACGAAATAAACAGGAGACAAGAATATGATACGAAGCCTCAGGCTTCCTCACTGACTCCAGGCCCGGTCGAAGGAGGCAGAAAAGAAGATTACATCTTGCACAGATTCCAGGCCTAATCGAAAGGCACAACATGCTGTCCCCCTGGTCCCAATCGAAAGGCACAACATGTTGTCCTGCTGGTCCCAATCGAAAGGCACAACATGCTGACCGTGAGGCCTCAGTCGAAAGTCATGCCTTCACCCTTTTCAGGCCAAATCGAAGAGAGCCGGAATGTGCAGAATCGAAGGGTTTTCTGCCCCAATCGAAAAACCTTCATTTTTCTTGCTTTTATTTTATTTTTGCCTTTATATTTTATGCCTTTCGATATGGTTGTAATAGCGTAGGATTTTATCTTTCTGCATTTTATTTACTTTGTACAAATGCTAGTAATTAGGCGTGTATGACAAGATAAAAATCAACAAGTAGACAACCCCTAATCAAAGATTAAATGCATGAAATCAATGCACAATTCACACTTGCACCCCTAGGGTAATCCCGCTTATTGCCTTCCAAAATGGGCCATGCTTGCACGTTAAGTTTCTTTGGCAAGACGAATCAAAATGATCATAGTCCCTCGATGATGCTTTCGAAAGTTGCCTATCAAAATGATCATAGTCCCTTCAAGCAAATTGCCAAAGACACTTGGCACCATTGCATTCATGGTCCATACGATGACCCGCGCCTGTCCCATTAACATCCTAAACACGAGATTATCCACCAAATACAATGGTGGAACAAAATTGTTAAAAAGGGTTAAAACATGAGAAAAACCTTTGAGTAAAATTAGGGGTAGACAAACTCTTAGTTACTTGATCAAACTTGCAAAAAACACTTGCCTACTTTTCAAAACCACACTCCACAAACATTTTCAATACAAACTTTCAAAAAAACATTTGAAACATCTTTTCGAAAAGATACACACCTTTGTATATACTCAAACACGAGTCATTACAATGGTTGCCGAGACGAAGGCATCTTCTTCAAAACATTTTCAAAACACACACACACACCATTTCAAAGCAATTGAAAATCAAAGGCAAGTTGATCTAAAACCAAGTAACTAAGAGCCCATGGATAACCATGGATGAAAAGGGTGCTAATACCTTCCCTTTTCATAATCTACCCCCCGAACCCACGAAACATCTCAAAAGGTTTTTCCTGTGCTTTTTAACCCTTACTTTAGGATAAAATAAAAAGTCGGTGGCGACTCTTGCTAAACTGAACAAGTGTGAATACAAAACGCAAAACCTCAAGTCAGTTCTCCCACCGTATCACATAACTGGCGAATCTGCTGGGGAGATGCTTAAAAGTGGGGTTACCTTAGGATTAGATCAGTTACTTGTTTTCAATTGTTTGCTTTGTTTGCTTTTATATTTGTGGGCTTTGCATCGGAGTTTCATAGATCCTAACCCGGATCTGGGGAATACCCTTTTAGGTAGCATAAGCTGTGAGGGACCTGTCCGGCGTAGACCGACATGGGTGAAGTAGTTGCTACGTTGGTGTGACACCTTAGTCTGTACCGATATCCTTTGTGTTGCAACAAGGAGAATATGGGTCTTCTAAGGAGTCGTTAAACACCAACCGACCTTAGAACCCTAAATTGACCCAACTTGGCCATAGAACAGTAGCAGTATGCTACACTCATTGAGGCTAAACTCTCGCGATGGTTTTGGCCGCAAGAAAAGATTGTGATGCTGGAGTTATGACCGATTGAGGGTAGTCAATGATTTGAGATCCTCTAGAACCCAGTTACTTTTGATAGGACAAGTCTTAACCAACAAAACTAAAAGAGGGTAACACCTAAACTTCATGCTGGCCTAAACCCTAAGGGCTGTCTTGTGTGACTTGTGTGCCTTATCATGTTTGCCTTTGTGAATACTTGTGGTGTGCTTTATCATAAACATCATACCATCATACCATTGCATGCATCCTGCATAAGGACTGACCCATTTCAAAGACAAGAGGGTTTCATCTTTGCTCTGTTTTGTAGGACATCATGATGCCCGTGCGTAGGAATACTATCCGGCTCAACTTTGTTCAACCACCTACTTTGCTCAAGGATTTGGTTGGTAGGATTCCAAACACTACTTCCTTCATCAAGAGGCATGGTTCTCTCCTTGGTTTAGTCACTTCAAAGTGGGACCAACAACTGATGAGTGTCCTGACCCAGATTTATGATCCCCTGTATCATTGCTTCACCTTTCAAGACTTCCAGCTGGTCCCTACCCTGGAAGAATTCTCTGATTTGCTTGGTATCCCTGTTTTGGAGCAGACTCCATTCAATGGTTGGGAGAAGACTCTTAGGCCTGAAGAGATTGCTGCAGCCCTTCCCTTGACCAAAGAAGAGGTAATGGCTAACTGGGAAACTAGAAGTGGAGTTAAGGGCTTTTTGGTTAAGTTTCTGGTTGGCAAAGCTAATAGTCTCTGGAATGACTTAGACTTCAAGGCGTACGAAGACATTCTGGCTCTTTTAATATATGGTCTAGTATTGTTTCCAAATCCTGATACCTTTATTAATGTCAACTCCATAAGGATCTTCATCTCTCAGAACCCTGTACCCACTCTCTTGGGTGATATCCTGCAACAACTCTATGCTCGTACTGCCCGAAGACGGGGAACTCTGTGGTGTTGTGCTCCTTTGTTAGTGAGGTGGTTTATTTCGCACCTCCCTAAGTTCGTGCTGAAGAATGAAGAAGGAAAGGGCTGGGCTCATAGGTTAATGTCTCTCACTGATAATGACATCATTTGGACTCTCAGTGGTTTGGATGAGGTGGCTGTAATTGATCGTTGTGGAGAATATCCTAATGTTCCATTGATCGGTACCCAGGGAGGAATCTCTTATAATCCATGTTTAGCTCTCCATCAGTTTGGAAGAGCCAGAAGAGCAGGGCCTCATGAGATGTTGGTTCCTCACATCAGTTTTGAGTTTCAGGTAGACAGTGACGAGCTGCACCATAGATTCATCAAGGCTTGGGACAATATTCACAAAGCTGACCCACATGAGTTAGGATCGAAGACTTCTCTACCATTGGAACCCTACTGCAGATGGGTCCGCATCCGTGCTCTGAAATTAGGTATGCCATATGAAGCTGTCAGGCCTATCATTCTTGAAGTTCCTGATGAAGACGGGGTTCCTCCAACTATCCTCCCTCCTCAGATACCCACTGATGTTGATACACTAAAGAGATCTTGGGCGCAGCTACAGGAAGAACGAGATTATTATCGGGAAAAGTTCAACGAACAGGAACAAAAGATCCGGAAGCTGACTAAGCAATTGGAGGAGGAGCGGATCCTGAACGACTATATCCGTACTAAGAAGAGGAGGCCATGGGAGCACTGATGGGCTTTGGATGTTTCTTTTACAATTTTTATTTCCTTTTCAGTATTTTCATTCTTGTAATGCCTAAGGGCAAATTGTTGAACAATTTAAAAGTTTGAATCTAATGAAGTGTGTTTCCTTTTTGTCTACAAAGTTGAATCCCGATTGTCTTTGAAAACATAAATCATAAGCATCTCATTGCATCATATGCATAACAGGTACCCTTCTTCTACAGGTTGCTTAATCTTCTCCGCTGTTTATTTCAGCACTCAATCATCATGTCTTCCGAGCCTACTACCGAACAAGCTATCAAGGCCCTCCAGGCCCAGAACGCCCAGTTTCAAGAGCTGATCATGAGCTTAGCCCAGGGTCAACAGGAGTTGAAGACTCTGCTCTTGAAGAAGAAGAAGAAGAAGAGGACTGCGTTGTTCAACACTGGACGCAGGTTTGGGAATACACTACATAATGAGGCTGATCAGGCTACTTCCTCTGCAGAGAAAGACAGTCCCCAAGGGGGAAGGGCTCCTAGTCCTATGGTCTCCGACAACGAGACGGATTACAATGATGAACAGTACCCTCCTGCTGAAGACAGGTACAAGCAACTAGAGGACCGTTTAAGTGCCATGGAGATTCAAAATGTACCGGGGCTGGATTTTGGAGATCTAGGTTTATCTTCTGGGGTGGTGATCCCACACAAGTTCAAGGCACCTGCCTTTGCGAAGTACGACGGGGCTTCCTGCCCTAAATTGCACCTCAGATCATATGTAAGGAAGATCCAACCTTACACCACAGACAAGAACCTGTGGATCCATTTCTTCCAGGATAGCCTTTCAGGGGGTCAACTCGAATGGTTCTATCAGCTGGATGGAGCCAGTATTCGAAACTGGGAGGATTTGGCTACTGCATTTTATAAACAGTATCAGTATAATTCTGACCTCGCTCCCACGCGTACACAACTCCAGGGTATGTCACTAGGGACGGGCGAAGGATTCAAGGAGTATGCGCAAAAGTGGAGAGACCTGGCTGGCAGGGTGCAGCCTCCTTTGACTGACCGTGAACTTGTTGACATGTTCCTAGGGACCCTGTCTGGTCCGTTCTTCAACCACATGATTGGTAATTCTTCTGCTGGGTTTACAGATTTGATCTTAACTGGTGAGAGGATAGAAGTTGGTATCAAGTCGGGGAAGATACAAAAGGGTGCCTCCTCGAGTACTGAAAAGAAGCCCTTCAAGAAGGAAGCTAGTGCTGTTTATGGTCCAAGGAGACAGAATAAACCGGAACGCCGCCAAGCTGTCAATGCGTTGGTAATTTCAAAGCCTGCTGCTGCTCCTTAGCAATACAACCAACCAAGGGGCGAGAGACCCAAAAGACAGTACACTCGACTCAGCATGACCCTGTCTCAGATATTGCCGCAACTGCTGTCAACCAATCTGGTAACTGTCAAAGAAGCTCCGAAGGTAGTGAACACAGCTTCTCCAAAGTACAACCCCAACGCCCGTTGCGCTTATCACTCTGATAGCCCGGGGCATACTACGGATGATTGCTGGGCTCTGAGGAATAAGGTTCAGGACCTTATTGATGCTAAAGAAATACAGTTTGAGGCGCCCGAAAGACCAAATGTTGTGACTGCTCCCATGCCTCAGCATGGAGTGAATGCTGTGGAAGAAGACCTGTATATGGCCTCCGTGGATGATATTGTCACTCCGTTGTTGACTGTCAAAAGGAACCTGTTGCTAGCCGGTTTATTTCCGGGATGTGGTAAAGGTTGCCTTCTATGTGTTGTTTCACCTGTTGGTTGTCCTTTGCTGAAATCAGGTATCCAAAGCCTGATGGATAGCAAAGAGATCTTGTTCGAGAAGATTGTTGTTCCTGCTACCCCTACCGGAGAGGTTTCTATTGTCACTATTTTCAACAAACCTCCCAAGGCTCCTTCGAAGAAGCCTGTCAAAATCATGTCCACTCAGAAGATTGCTCCTATCATTATCACTGTTCCGGGGCCTCTCCCTTATACATCCGACAAAGCTGTCCCATGGCATGATGGGGTAGATGTTTATGTTCTTGGAATAAAGCAAGAGTTTGATACTAGTACCGGCGTCAGTAACATCACTGGGCCTGCCAAAATCACTCGCAGTGGTAGGCTGTTCTCACCAGATATTGCACCACCAACTATTCAGAAACCTCGTGTCATCACACCTGCAAGTGTGCCTACTTCCCTTCCTAATCAAGTTCCTGTTTCTACCCCTGCTGCCGAGTCATCTGACGCTCGGGGAAAAGGGATTGCTACTGATTTGCCTGCCCTGACGGAGGCACCAAAGACAACCAATGTTGAAGCTTCCCAGCAAGAGATGGAAGAGGTTCTCAAGATCATTAATAAGAGTGATTTCAACGTAGTTGAGCAGCTGGGGCACACCCCATCAAAGATTTCTATGTTATCACTGTTGTTGTGTTCAGAGGCCCATGCCAAGGCTCTGATCTCTTTCCTGAAGACGGCCCATGTGCCACAAGAAACGTCTGCTGATCAATTTACCGATTGTGTGGCCAACTTGACTGCCGATAATGGGTTGGGCTTCTCTGACGCCGATCTAACTGCCAAAGGAAAGAACCATAACGACGCCCTACATGTCTCCATTGAATGCAGGGGCACAACTCTTGCCCATGTGTTGGTAGACACCGGTTCTTCATTGAATGTATTACCCAAGAAGGCCCTAGACAGGTTAGATTGTGAGGGTTTGGAGCTCAAGCCTAGTAACATTGTTATCCGAGCCTTTGACGGTTCGAAAAGGATGGTACATGGGGAAGTTGACATTCCGATCAGGGTTGGCTCTCAAGTCTTTGATTCTACTTTCTATGTGATGGATATCCGACCATCGTATTCTTGTTTGCTGGGTCGTCCATGGATCCACAAGGCTGGAGATGTGACCTCCACACTACATCAAAAGCTGAAGTATCCGGTTAGAGGGAGGATTGTTACAGTTCAGGGGGAGAAAGAGTATACGGTCAGCCACCTCAACTCATTCCGGTACATAGAAATGGATGGGGAATTCATTGAGACCCCCTTTCAACACTTTGAAGAGGTGCCTCAGACACTGGCATCAGCAGAGACTGTGACTAAAGAAGACTCTCCTTTGAAGATGGCTTCCTTAAAAGATGTCCGGGCTGTGATTGAGAAGGGTGAGTGTGCAAACTGGGGCCGACTTCCTGACTTCACTCCAAAGACTGATAAGTTTGGTTTGGGCTTCACTGCAGAAGCTCAGAGGGCTGTTCGTAAGGCAAGAATTGGAAAATCTCCTGTGTTCATCACCAACCCGGGAGTGAATGCTATTGAAGACGACGTGGAGGAATCTGAATTCGACAGTTGGATCTACCCAACAACCAACGGTGGACCAAGCAACTGGACTGCCAAAGACTTCACATCTATTACTTTTGTCACTCAGTAATGAACTCTTTTGTTTTGAATTTGTAACAGATAATATTTTGAAACTTTTATGGCTCGGTGTCTTACCCGGGGCACCGTGGCTTCATTTGTGAGGGCTTTTGTGTGTCACTTTCATATATCATCAATAAAAACATTGGACGTTTGTTGCATTTCAAATCTTGCGCTCCTTTTCTTTCTTTATTATATATTGCAAAAACAGCTATATTTACACACACTCACTTATACAGGTTCCAATCCACTCTGGATCTCACTGGTAACGACTCTGCTACTTCCAGTTATGACTTCGAAAATCCGATCAACTTAGCCGAAGACGAAGGTGAAGATGATTGCAAAGTGCCTGGCGAGCTTACAAGACTGTTACTCCAGGAAGAGAGGGCCATTCAGCCACATGAAGAGCCAGTGGAAACGGTAAATCTGGGTACTGAGACAGACAAAAAGGAAGTTAAGATTGGTGCCAATCTAGAGCTCAGTGTGAAACAACGGTTAATTCAGATGCTGCATGACTATATGGAAATCTTTGCTTGGTCTTACGAAGACATGCCTGGGTTGGATACCGACATTGTGGTTCATCACCTGCCTACCAAGGAAGATTTCCCTCTGGTAAAACAGAAGGTCCGCCGTATGCGTCCAGAAATGTCCGAGAAAATCAAAGCTGAGGTTATGAAACAATTTGATGCCGGGTTTCTAGCAGTGACTTCCTACCCTCAGTGGGTTGCTAATGTGGTTCCAGTGCCGAAGAAAGATGGTAAGGTCAGAATGTGTGTTGATTACAGAGATTTGAACAGGGCCAGCCCTAAGGATGATTTCCCTCTGCCTCATATCGACGTTCTGGTTGACAACACTGCTCAGCATAAAGTATTCTCCTTCATGGACGGCTTCTCCGGTTATAATCAGATCAAGATGGCTCCTGAAGACATGGAGAAGACCACTTTTGTTACTCAGTGGGGCACCTTTTGCTACAAGGTCATGCCTTTTGGGTTGAAAAATGCTGGGGCAACTTACCAACGTGCCATGGTTGCTTTATTTCATGATATGATCCATCACGAGATAGAAGTATACGTCGACGATATGATTGCAAGGTCCTAAACTGAGGAGGAACACCTTGACCATCTACGGAAGTTGTTTGACCGTCTGAAATTGTACAAGCTGAGGTTGAACCCGAACAAGTGCACCTTCGGGGTAAGATCTGGAAAATTGCCAGGCTTCGTCGTAAGCGACAAAGGCATTCAAGTGGACCCTGCCAAAGTGAAATCCATACAAGAGATGCCAACTCCTAAGACAGAGAAAGAAGTCAGAGGCTTTCTAGGACGATTGAACTACATTGCCCGATTCATCTCACATCTAACTGCTACCTGTGAACCAATCTTCAAGCTGCTGAAGAAGGATCAAGTAGTACGTTTGAACGATGAATGTCAGGCCGCTTTCGAAAAGATCAAAGAGTATCTCCAAGAACCACCCATTCTTATGCCGCCGGTTGAAGGGAGACCTCTAATCATATACTTGACAGTACTTGACAATTCAATGGGGTGTGTGCTGGGGCAGCATGACGAGTCTGGTCGAAAAGAACACGCCATTTATTACCTTAGCAAAAAGTTTACCGACTGTGAGACCCGGTACTCACTGCTCGAGAAAACTTGCTGCGCTCTGGTATGGGCTGCTCGCCGGCTGAGACAGTATATGTTGACTCACACTACTCTGTTGATTTCAAAAATGGATCCAATCAAGTACATTTTCGAAAAGCCTGCTCTGTCTGGAAGAATAGCAAGATGGCAAATGATCTTGACAGAATACGACATCCAGTACACGACTCAGAAAGCAATCAAGGGAAGTGTATTGGCAGACCATTTGGCGCACCAGGCAGTAGACGACTACCAGTCAATGAACTTTGAATTTCCAGATGAGGATATCATGATAGTAACTGATTGTGAAGTACCTGGACCGGATGAAGGACCTGAGGAAGGATCCCGATGGTCTATGCACTTTGACGGAGCTTCGAATGCTTTGGGTGATGGTGTCGGCGCTGTGATCATATCCCCTAAAGGCACTCATACTCCACTCACCGTCCGACTATGTTTCAACTGCACCAACAACATGGCGGAGTATGAAGCATGTATCATGGGTCTTCAAGCTGCAATTGACTTAAGGATCAAGTTTCTGAGTGTCTTCGGAGATTCCGCTCTCGTGATCAATCAGATCAAAGGCGAGTGGGATACGAAACACCCAAATCTTATTCCTTACAAAGAGTATGTGTTGACATTGATCCCCCATTTCGAAGAGATAACTTTTGAACATTTCCCGAGAGAAGAGAATCAGTTGGCGGACGCGTTGGCTACGATGTCTTCCATGTTCAAAGTCAAATGGGACAACGAGGCTCCCCGGATCATTATCTGGAAGTTAGATGAATCTGTACATTGCTATGATCTTGAGGTTGAAGAGGTAACTGAAAAACCTTGGTATCATGAAGTGAAAAGGTACTTGGAAGCTCAAGAATACCCCGAGGGTGCATCTGTTAACGACAAGAAGTTTCTGAGAAGGTTTGCGGCAAAGTTCTTCCTCAGCAACGACATTCTCTACAAGCGAAACCATGATTCAACCTTACTGCGTTGTGTGGATAAGACTGAAGCAGAAAGGATCATGGCAAAGCTACACGAAGGTACCTTCGGAACACATTCCAGTGGACATACCATGGCAAAGAAAATCCTTCGGTCAGGATATTTCTGGTCCACAATGGAAGCCGACTGTTATCAGCATTCTCGAACTTGTCATAAATGCCAGATCTATACTGATAAGGTGCACATTCCTCTGGTTCCTCTGAACGTCTTGACAGCACCTTGGCCTTTTGCAATGTGGGGCATTGATATGATCGGCGAAATCAGACCTACTGCAACTAACGGGCACCGCTTCATCTTGGTAGCGATTGGTTACTTCACAAAATGGGTTGAAGCAGCTTCCTACGCTACCGTTACCAAGAACGTCGTGGCACGGTTCATTCAGCACAACCTGATCTGTCGATACGGTGTACCTGAGAGGATCATTACGGACAATGGTACCAATCTTAACAACAAGATGATCACTGAACTCTGCGAGCAATTCAAGATACAGCACCACAACTCTTCTCCCTACCGGCCGAAGATGAATGGGGCTGTAGAAGCAGCGAATAAGAACATCAAGAAGATTGTGCAGAAGATGACAGTGACCTACAAAGATTGGCAGGAAATGTTACTGTTTTCTCTTCATGGGTACCGTACCTCAGCACGGACGTCAACGGGGGCAACTCCCTTTTCCTTGGTCTATGGCTTGGAGGCAGTCTTGCCTATTGAAGTCCAGATAACCTCTCTCCGGATAATGAAAGATGCAGATTTGAGCGAAGACGACTGGATCCAGACTCGGCTTGATCAATTAAACCTAATTGACGAAAAGAGACTCACTGCTATTTGTCATGGTCAGACGTACCAAAAACGGATGATCAGGGCATTTAACAAGAAAGTCAGACGACAAGAGTATCGAGTCGGAGACCTGGTAATCAAGCGCATCATTCTTCCTTAAGGTGATCCCAGGGGCAAATGGACCCCTACGTACGAAGGGCCATTTGTGGTTAAGAACATCTTCTCAGGAGGAGCGATGATTCTAACCACCATGGACGGTGACGACCTTCCTCACCCCGCCAATGCAGACATAGTAAAAAGATACTACGCATGATTAAAGACCCGCTAGGTTGACACACCTAGGCAAAAATAAGGGCTTCCCGGTGAACCAAAAGGGTTCGGGCAAAAATAAGGGATGAAATGAAAAAATCTGTACACCCGGCAAGTCGAAAACCTGAAAAGGCGGCTTGGGCAAAAATGGGTATCCCGGTGGACTGAAAACCCGAAAGGGCGGTCCAGGCAAAAGTTAGGGATAAAGCGTAATACTATGTCTCATTGGATCACCTTGCATCCAGAATTTGGCATCAACTATCAGACTTCGGTGCCAATCAATCAGCTTCATCTTCAACTAAGCAACAGAGTGATGAGACGCTTGAAGACATAAAGGCGATAGCAGAGTTGGAACCTAGTGGGATTATTTTTCACATAGCTGTTTTGTTTTCTTTTCACAAAATTGTACAAACTCTATGTTGCTCGGCGGCGTTCTCTTACTAGGACGTCAGCCTCCTGTACATAAAACGCCTATTTACAGGCAAATCTCGAAATCAATACAAGTTCAATTTTCTAGACAAAATTACCCATCGTTTTTCCTTTTTCTATTTTGTTTTGCAAAGAACGTCCAATGTTCATTTTTGATATATGCATTCGACATTAATTGCTAATCATGAATATTTGCATACGAAACAAAGGACTAATTACAGATGACATCAGAAACAGGGGCAATAAAGAATTGTCTAAGCGATCTAGTTGCTCTATCCACCAAGGTACCAAGGTAGGTTCGGCTGAAGAACATAACCAAGTTACCTCAACTCCCCACAGAGTAAGACCAGATTTCAGCAATACCCTCCCCAGGCAGAGTTGGTCTCCCATTAGCCCTAAAAAGGTACAATGTTCCCCTAGCAAGTCAGCGGTACTCTCCCCAAGCCGAGTTAGTCTACTGTCAGCCTTAAGGAAGTTGGGTATTCCCAGAAGATCTCAATAATCCCCAGCGGAGTATAGACATTCCTCAGCAAGCATCCCCGGCAGTCTTAGTATAAGATTGTTCCCCGGAGGAATACAAGACACCCCAGTGGAACTCTTCCCCAGTACAGTCCAAAGTTTCCCCAGGAAAGTGGAAAGCTTATCCCCATTAGATTCTGGAAGCTTATCCCCTGCAGAGTACGAACGCATCTTCCCGACTTCATTCAAAGGTTATTTCCCCACCAGGGTATAACTGGGTTATCCTCAGCTAATTACCACGGAAAGATCGTCCTCGGCGAAGTTCTTCCTACCCCCAGCGGAATTCATCAAATTCCCCAACAAGCTTATCAACGGTATCCCCAGCGGAGTTCTCATCAAAACCTCAGCGAAGTATCTCTTCCCACAGAGTAATTCCCCGCAGAGTAATCTCTCCAACAAGTTTATTCCCCAACGAAGTTATCTTCTCCTACCGGTTTATTCTTGCAACCATCATCCCCAGCGGAAACGAAGAACTCCACTCTTCAACGTCAGCCCAGGATTCCACAAGTTCCCGGCAGTCGTCAAGGATTTATTTTCCTAGACGAAAATACATTCATGGACAGTTCACATTTCATACATCCTACTTACATACATGATAAAGTGCATACAACACTATCTCATTTTGAGCATCATGACATCATGCATATCATACGTCATGACATTGCATACAACTGATGTTTTTGCCTTTTCAGGAAAAAGGTCAATCCAAAGATGATTACTATCAACTATCGCAATTCCAGATTCGATACCTGTATCTAGCTAGGGCATATCTGTGAGTGATTGATTGTAGATTCGATACCTGTATCCAGCCAGGGCATATCTGCATGAAGAGTTTCCAGATCCGATTCCTGTATCCAGCCAGGGCACATCTGTAGACGACAATTTCCAGATCCGATTCCTGTATCCAGCCAGGGCATATATGTAGACGCCAATTCCAGATTTGATTCCTGTATCCAGCCAGGGCATATCTGTGAGTATTTGATTGTGGATTCGACACTGTATCTAGCCAGGGCATATCTGCATGAATGGTTTAGAGATTCGATACCTGTATCCAGCCAGGGCACGTCTGTAAGCAACCTTTTGAAGTTCCAGATTCGATACCTGTATCTGGCCAGGGCATATCTATGAGTGATTGATTGTAGATTCGATACATGTATCCAGCCAGGGCATATCTGCATGAAGAGTTTCCAGATCCGATTCTTGTATCCAGCCAGGGCACGTCTGTAGACGACAATTTCCAAATCCGATTCCTGTATCCAGCCAGGGCATATCTGTAGACGCCAATTCCAGATTCGATTCCTGTATCCAGCCAGGGCATATCTGTGAGTATTTGATTGTGGATTCGACACCTGTATCTAGCCAGGGCATATCTGCATGAATGGTTTAGAGATTCGATACCTGTATCCAGCCAGGGTACGTCTGTAAGCAACCTTTTGAAGTTCCGGATTCGATTCCTGTATCTAGCCAGGGCATATCTGTGAGCAATTGATTGTAGATTCAATACCTGTATCCAGCCAGGGCACATCTGCATGAAGAGACTGAAGATCAACACCTGTAGCAAGCCAGGAAACTATCTTTCTTTCTCAAGTACGCAAGTTCTCGCTAAGGAATCTCTTACGCGATCGACACTTCCAAATGGCATCTATAAGCCCATTCCCGACAAAGTTCTGTCACGTCCCCAGATGGCATCTATAAGCCCATCCTCCCGTCCATCTCTTCCAAATGGCATCTATGAGCCCATTCCCGACATCACATTGCTGATACTCCACTATGTGAGTGCAAATTTCTGGGCACTTTAGTGTTCAATCATCTTCCACCTTCGGACCATGAAAGGCACGCAAGCCAATCTACATCCTCAGGTCTAAGAAGATTGAACAGGGGCAGCTGTTGTACCCCAAAATTTGCCCTCTCAATTCTCAAGGCCTTTCTCACAAGGATTTTCAAGGTTCAAGCTTGAACAAGTGCATTTGGATTTTCCAATACCAAAAGGAAACTGTCAAAAAGGGGGAAAACAGATAAAATTAATATTTTGGCAAATTTGGATAAAAATAAGTGTCCTTCGTTTCAGCTCTTTCGATTGGCCTTCTGGCCTCTTTCGACACAAGCTTGGTTTGCATCTTTTGATTGGCTTTTTTTGGCCTCTTTCGACACAAGCTTGGCTTGCATCCTTCGATTGGCCTTTTGACCTCTTTCGACATAAGTTTGGCTTGCATCCTTCGATTGGGCATGGGCCTCTGACACAGTTTGGTTTGGATTCACAAGGAAAAGAGCCTCTTGTAATCTATTTCATTTACAAGGCAAAAAACCTCTTGATGGTGTCCTTCGATCCAAGAGGAAAAAGCCTCTCTTTTGCCCTCTTTCGATCACACATCCTGCCCTTGCACGCCTTTTTTTTCCGTTCGTTTGGGGGAGTGACTTCTCCAGCGTTGCAAGCTTCGATTGAGCCTTCCATCCCAAGAGCATTAATTTGGCCCATTCGAAGGATTGTCTAGGGAAATCATTCGAACGTCACTTCGATTAAAGAAAGGAGATGGTTACTGAAAGTCTGGTCGAAAGGTGAGGCTAGGGAGTCAAGACAAAAGGATGAGAGGCCAAAGGCATTTGTTGACCAAGTCTCATGCGCTGTCAGGCTCGGGCCTGATTCACTGGCCATAAAACTCCAAAACTGCTGCACAGCAGTCCTACACTATCCAATTCCTTGCACCAAAATGGCAATAAAACACTGTCCCTCGAAAGCTACAAATACAACATACTCTTTTTGTTTGAATTTTTTGTTTTCCCTTCCAAAGTATCAACCTAAGCCATCTATAAATATGAGCCTCCACCACACATGTTGGAGAGACCTTTTTGGCCAGTCGAACGAATCTGCAGAAAATTCTCTAACAGCTCTCAAACACATATCCAGAGTCCAAACACTTATCCCTTTGGAATCTGAAACGTCCCTATACCTTGTTACCCTTCGAATCTAGTAGGAAGAACCTCACACTTGTTCTTCTCTTTCAAATCCAGTATCAAAGACATAACCCCTGGTTCCTCCCTTCGAATCCAGAAGCATCCAAGGAAACCACTTAAAGGCCCAGCACACGTTTCAGCCTCAAGCAAGGTAAGTCATTCTTAACCTTGAACCCTTCATTTCTAGCATAACATGTAAATAAGCTTCCTTTTCGTTTCAAATATATACGTAATATTTTCTACCTTTTCGTTTCCACCCTTTAGTTTGTTTTTATTGCTGCTCCTTTTGGTTTGGTTCTTTGGTTGGTTACAGATGCTTTAAGAACTAACCTGGCCCTGAGGTAATGATAGCGTGGCCTTAGGCCATGTTGCTATTTAATGTCTCAAACGAAATAAACAGGAGACAAGAATATGATATGAAGCCTCAGGCTTCCTCACTGACTCCAGGCCCGGTCGAAGGAGGCAGAAAAGAAGATTACATCTTACACAGATTCCAGGCCTAATCGAAAGGCACAACATGCTGTCCCCCTGGTCCCAATCGAAAGGCACAACATGTTGTCCTGCTGGTCCCAATCGAAAGGCACAACATGCTGACCGTGAGGCCTCAGTCGAAAGTCATGCCTTCACCCTTTTCAGGCCAAATCGAAGAGAGCCGGAATGTGCAGAATCGAAGGGTTTTCTGCCCCAATCGAAAAACCTTCATTTTTCTTGCTTTTATTTTATTTTTGCCTTTATATTTTATGCCTTTCGATATGGTTGTAATAGCGTAGGATTTTATCTTTTTGCATTTTATTTACTTTGTACAAATGCTAGTAATTAGGCGTGTATGACAAGATGAAAATCAACAAGTAGACAACCCCTAATCAAAGATTAAATGCATGAAATCAATACATAATTCACACTTGCACCCCTAGGGTAATCCCGCTTATTGCCTTCCAAAATGGGCCATGCTTGCACGTTAAGTTTCTTTGGCAAGACGAATCAAAATGATCATAGTCCCTCGATGACGCTTTCGAAAGTTGCCTATCAAAATTATCATAGTCCCTTCAAGCAAATTGCCAAAGACACTTGGCACCATTGCATTCATGGTCCATACGATGACCCGCGCCTGTCCCGTTAACATCCTAAACACGAGATTGTCCACCAAATACAATGGTGGAACAAAATTGTTAAAAAGGGTTAAAACATGAGAAAAACCTTTGAGTAAAATTAGGGGTAGACAAACTCTTAGTTACTTGATCAAACTTGCAAAAAACACTTGCCTACTCTTCAAAACCACACTCCACAAACATTTTCAATACAAACTTTCAAAAAAACATTCGATACATCTTTTCGAAAAGATACACACCTTTGTATATACTCAAACACGAGTCATTACAATGGTTGCCGAGACGATGGCATCTTCTTCAAAACATTTTCAAAACACACACACACACCATTTCAAAGCAATTGAAAATCAAAGGCAAGTTGATCTAAAACCAAGTAACTAAGAGCCCATGGATAACCATGGATGAAAAGGGTGCTAATACCTTCCCTTTTCATAATCTACCCCCCGAACCCACGAAACATCTCAAAAGGTTTTTCCTGTGCTTTTTAACCCTTCCTTTAGGATAAAATAAAAAGTTGGTGGCGACTCTTGCTAAACCGAACAAGTGCGAATACAAAACGCAAAACCTCAAGTCAGTTCTCCCACCGTATCACAACTTAGATATATTTTTATTCCTTTTTCTTCATACTTATAAATATTTATTTTGACATATAAAAAGACTAAATATTTTCATAAATATTATTTATTATTTTAAGACAAAAAATACACAAAAATAATACTTAAAGAACTTTATTTTCTTTTTAATTTAGAAATTAGGGTTAACCACTTTTTCAAGAAATAATTTCCTTTTCTTAAATTATTAGGATTAGGTCAAAACTCTTTTGCATATGAAAAACAAAGAAAATTTCTTTTTCTTGCATATACATAACATTGCATATTTAAATTATATTGTATATTGTTTATTCAAATATTCGTACAAATTCGATTTGGTTGTAATAGCTTAATTAGATTTACGTTATTGCAAATCCCCATTCTTAATTTGTATACCCCCCTCCTATAAAAATGTTGTAATAGCGTAGCAATCTTTAAATTACGCAATTTATCGCTTTCACATAACATGCTAGTAATTAGGGTTTGTATGGCAAGATAAAAACAATCAAATAGAAGACCCTAATCCAAGACAAAATCAAGCATGAAAATAACACACTAGCACACAAGCACCCTTAGGGTTACTCCACTTGGTTGCCTTACATAAAAATAGCCATATTACGCATGCGAAATATCTTGGCAAAATAAACTAATATAAGATCATAGTCCCTCGATGACACTTCTCAAAGTTGCCTTACAAAATGATCTTAGTCCCTCAAAAAAATGCTAAGATACTTTGCAACATTGCTAATCATGGTTATACGATGACCCACGCCCGTCCCGTTTACATCCAAGGATAGGGTTGCTTACCAAATCAATGGTAAGACAACAATATCAAAGGAAAAGAAAATGAACAAGAAAGACATTTTAAGTAGGTAGATTACTTCTAGTTGCTTGCTTCATTTCAAAATGACTATCCTTGCTATTTTCAAAACAAACACACACATTTCCAAACATCTTGCAAACATTGAAAACATTTTCAAAAAGACAAACATCTTTGTATACATTCTTACGAACGAGAATCATTACAAAGATTGCCTAAGCAATGGCCTCTTTTACAAAATACTTTCAAAACCACACAAAGCATAATTTCAAAATAAAAAGAAAGTGATCTAGCAAGTAACTAAGAGCCCATGGAAAACCATGGATGAAAAGGGTGCTAATACCTTCCCTTTTCATAATCTTTCCTGTGATTTTTCACCTTTCCTTTTTGGATAAAAGAAAAGTCAGTGGCGACTCTTGCTAACCCAAAATTTGCAACAAAACGCAAAACCCTCAAGTCAGTTCTCCCACCGTATCACACACGGTGCTGACTTGGTGGTTGTTGATCTTCAAGGGTGGTCCTCCGGCACGAGCGCGACGTACAGTCTTCTGGGCACCTGAAATAAAACCCAAACCAAACTTATCAGATTTTTATGGGATATCTGGGAGTTGACCCCAAATAGTGCACCCACCTTCTTCTATCACTTCCTTGGCATCCTTCAAAGACGACATCTTGAGCGGAGGCCTTGTGATCTTGGGAACTTGAGACACAACCTTGGTTACTGCCGCAGTCGGGGGGACTTCTTCAAAGTGCTGGAATGGAGTTTCAATAAATTCACCATCTAGCTCCACATATATGAAGGAATTGAGATGGATGACCATATACTCTTCTTCTCCATGAAAGGTGATGATCTTCCCTTGAATTGGATATTTTAGCATTTGGTGCAGCGTAGAGGTAACAACGCCAGCATTGTGAATCCACGGTCGGCCTAGCAAGCATGAATATGAAGAGAGAATATCCATTACATAAAAAGTTGAATCAAATGTTTGGATTCCAACTTTTATGGGGATGTCCACTTCCCCATGTACCATCCTTTTTGAGCCGTCAAAGGCCCTCATGACTATGTTGCTTGGTTTCAATGTGAATCCTTCACAGTCAAGCCTATCAAGAGCCTTTTTAGGCAACACATTCAGAGATGAACCAGTGTCGAC
This sequence comes from Vicia faba, assembly GCA_948472305.1. Classification (NCBI taxonomy): domain Eukaryota; kingdom Viridiplantae; phylum Streptophyta; class Magnoliopsida; order Fabales; family Fabaceae; genus Vicia; species Vicia faba. Next base: position 419,341,985 of record OX451739.1, on the reverse strand, counting down.
TAAGACATGAGCCAGAGTTGTGCCCCTACATTTCACTGAGACATGCAAAGCCTCATTATGCTTTCTCCCTCTTGGCGTTAAATCAGCATCTGAAAAACCAAAACCATTATCCGCAGTCAAGCTAGCTACGCAGTCTTGGAACTGATCGACAAATGTTTCTTGGGGTACGTGGGCAGTTTTGAGGAATTTTACCAAGGCCTTTGCATGCGCCTTGGAACATAGTAATAAAGCCAACATGGAAATTTTTGATGGAGTTTGCCCCAGTTGCTCGACTATATTGTATTCGCTTCTTTTTATGATCTTTAAAATTTCCTACATCTCTTTCCGGGAGGTCTCAGGGATAGCTACTGATTGTGCCTTCATCCGGACAGGCTCAACCAAAATACCTTTACCTCGAGTCTGGGTTGACTTGGCTGCAGGAATGTCAGTAGGGGTGATAATAGGGATTGTAACAGCTTTGTCAGTTGGAGTACTAGCAGAGATGATCGTAGGACTGGGAACAACCTTTGGAGGAGCAACAACAACAAGAATGATTACGGATCCAGAAACTGCTTTTGGGGGAGCAATTTCAGGAGAGAATATACTCCCGCTTCGGGTAATCTTACTAGTCCCTGCGATATTACTGATATTGGAATCAACTTTCTCAAAACTTGAATCTTCAGCAACTGGCCAATCTTGCTTGATATCGTGGTAGTAGACATCACCTCCATAATTCCATGGGACGGTTTTGTTTGACGAATACAGGATTGGTCCAGGCATTGTAATTATCAAAGGAGCTACTTTAGGAACTGATGTAATTCTAACGGGTCTTTTGGTGGAGACCCTGGAAGAATTGTCAGAAATGGTCACAATGGAAACATTATAGGAAACAGTTAGAATAGAAGCCTTCTCGAATAAAATCTCCTTGTAATCTATTAGGCATTAAACGCCTGCTTTTAACAAAGGACAGCTGGTTGGTAAGGACAAACACAAATGACAACTTTTATCACAGCCTGGGAATACACCGGCATTTAACAAGTTCTTTTTGATAGTTAGGAGAGGGGTCATAAGTTCATCAACTGAAGTAACAAACATATCTTCCTCAATGGCGTTGGTACTATGGCCGTGTTTGGGCATAGGGGAAGTAATAACATTGGGAATTTCTGGCGCATCGAATTCAATCTCTTTGGCTTTAAGGAGGTCTTGTACCTTCTTCTTCAGATCCCAACAATTGTTAGTGTCATGGCCGAGACTCTCAGAATGATATGCACAACGGGCATTAGGATGATAGTGAGGAGAGGTTATGTTAGGCTTCTTTGGAGCTTCTTTCAAAGTCACTAGGTTAGATCTTAACAGATGTGACAATACTTGAGATAGTTTCATATTAATTCGGGTGAATTGTCTGACTGGCCTTTCCATTCTTGGCTGGTTGCTTCTTTGTTGAGAAGGCGTTGGTTTAGGAATCATGACAGCCCCCACCATAGGACGATGTTCAGCCCTATCTTGATTTCTTTGAGGATATACCACAACCACCTCTTTCTTTCCGATGAATGGTTTCCTTTCAGCAGCAGATGATGCATCTTTTTGAATCTTCCCATTCTTTATCCTGGCTTCTACCCTTTCTCCGGTCAATATCAATTCAGTAAAACCTGCCGATGAACTCCTAATTAAGTGATTGAAGAAAGGACCGAACAAGGTGCCCTAAAACATGTCTACCAATTCTCTTTCAGATAAGGGAGGCTGGACTCTTCCTGCCAAGTCCCTCCATTTTTGCGCATAGTCCTTGAAGCCTTCACTTGAAACCATGGCCATACTCTAGAGTTGAGTACGGGTAGGCGCAAGATCAGTGTTGTATTGGTATTGTTTGTAAAAGGAGGCGGCCAGATCTTCCCAGTTATGAACATTAGCTCTTTCTAACTGATAAAACCAATCAAGTTGAGTTCCACACAGGCTGTCTTGGAATAAGTGTACTCATAAGTCCTTGTCAGCGTATGGGGCTGGATTTTCCTCACATAGGACCAGAGATGCATTTTGGGGGCATGAAACTCCGTCATATTTGGCGAACATAGGTGCTTTGAATTTTGGAGGAATGACAATCCCCGATACTAATCCCAACTCCTCAAAGTCCAATCCAGGCACTTTTTGGATTTCCATTGCACTTAATTGTTCTTCTAGATGCTTATACTTGTCATCAGTTGGAGGGTATTGTTCTTCGGAATAATCTTCTTCTACCTCTTACTCTTCTGACTCTGATTGGACAACTGTTTCTTTTCCCTTCCCATCTTGATTGTCTTTCTCACAGGACGTCGTTACAAATTCTAAGGTCCTTCTTGTCTGCCCTAGGAATCTTCTTCCCATGTTTAGAACTCCGGTTATTTTCTTCGTTTTATTTTTCTTTTCCTCAACCAGCAAGGTCTTCAACTCTTCTTGTCCTTTGGCTAGAGTTAAGAACATCTATTGAAACTGAGCATTATGAGCTTGGAGGTCCTTCGCCGTTTGCTCAAGATCCATCTTACTGAAAGAAACAGTAGAAAGATGAGGAGACTTGTTGTAAGAAACCTGCTTATGTTATGATGAATGGTAAATGCATATGCAATGATTTCAAGGATTTTAAAGATTAAAATTTGTTTTAGCAAAAAAGGAAACACACGTTATATTAATAAATTAAAGCTTGAGTACATTAAGGCCTTTTTGGTCAAAACAAATACAAAAACCCTAAGATAGAAAGGTTGTACGCATCCTCTTTGGTGCGATGTAGGCATTCATGTTCCTCTACTCATGAAGTTGCTTAGTGAGTTCCAAAACCTTCTTCTCTCTAGTGTAGAATTGGGCTTCGAAAGTATCTCGCTCCCCCTTGAGTTGTATCCAATCTATTTGTAAGTCTTCAAGAGAGGTGGGCATGTCAGGATGTAGGATAGTGTATGGAACGTCTCCTTCTATAACAGGCTCAATGATTACTGGGAGAATGGAGGGATAAGGCATCATAAGACTTTGAGCACGAGTTCATACCCATTTGAGGTAAGGCTCAAGAGGGATGGAATTATTATGCCCCAATGTCTTGCTATATACCTTGTTCAACATTCTCCAAGCTCGGATAAATATCTGGCGAAGACCTTGATTGTTGTTCTCGTAGTCAAATACCAAACCTTGAATCAGCATCTCGTGCAGGCCATCCCTTCGGGCATAACCAAACCGTCTTAAGGCTAAGCAGGGGTTGTAGGTGATACCTCCCCTAATGCCAAGTAAAGGTACATTAGGAAATTCTCCACAATGGTCGACAATAGTAACATTCTCTATGGATCGAAAGCACCAATGAATGTCTGAATGTTTGAGCATCATCAAGCTTTGTGACCACCTTGAACCTTGCTCGTTCTTTAATACAGATTGGGGAAGATGCGAAATAAACCATCTTGCCAAGAGAGGAGTGCAACACATAAGGACACCTCTTTTCCTTATTGTGTGAGTGTGAAAAGAATGTAGGATGTCCCCTAGAAAAGTAGGCATCGGGTTGCGTGATATGAAGATTTTGACGATGTTCACATCTATAAGTTGGTCAGGATTTGGAAACAAAACCATCCCATAGATGAGAAGAGCCATAATTTCCTCAAAGGCTTGCAAATCCAAAGAGTTCCAACAGTATTGGGCTTTCTCAAACAAGAACTTTGCCAGGAAACCTTTGACAGCATTCTTTGTTTCCCAATTAGTTGTGACATCAGATGAGTGCAAGTGTAGAGATTGAGTAATCTCTTCTAGCTTTGGGTCTCTTTCCGTACCGTTGAAAGGTAGTTGATTGAGAATGGGAATCCTCAAGAGCCGGGAAAATTCTTCCAAAGTAGGCATAAGTTGATAATCGGAAAATTTGAAGCAATGGTGTAAAGGATCAAAGAACTGAAAGAGCACCTTCATCATGTCCTCATCTGTGTTGGAGGTGACCAAGTTAAGTAGGTGACCATATCTCTCGCTGAATGGAGAATTTTCAGGAATCCTTGATGCTAGCTCCTTAAGTTGTTGAGGGATTCTTACAAGATTGAGTTGAATAGTTTTCCTGCGAATAGAATCCATGTCCTACAAAACAAGAACAAAGATAAATCCCAAAATCCTTGAAATGGTTAGTGAATGTGTATGATGTTATGATGTTCATGATGTTATGTACAAGTATGTATACACAAGCAAAGCAAACAAGTCCTTAGGTTTAGACTTGCATGGAGTCTCATCGGTAAGTACCCTCTTGAAGTTTAATTGGATCAACTTGTCCTAACAATAATAACCGGGTTCTAAGGAGCTCATTATCACTGGTTTGTTTCCTTGGTCATTGTTTCAGCACAAGCTTCTTTAATGGCGACCAAAATATCCCAAAAAACCAAACCTCAATGAGTCTAGTATCTAGTATCTACCAACTTCGGACTGCACCAAAGCCGGTCATCTCACTACGTCCTAAAGGCCAAGTTGGTCAAGTAAAGGTTCTAAAAGTTCATTAGTGTTTCATGACATCACTCAGCGGCCCCGTATTCTCCTTGAGTAACTCAAGGGCTACCGGTACCCACAAATATGTCGCACTAACGTAGCTATTGCTTAGACCATGACGGTATACCCCGCATAGTTTCCATAATGTATTGCTACTTACCTATAAGGTATCCCAAATTCGGGTAGAGGATTCAAACCCAAACAAAGAACCATAATGTAAAGCATCTAAGTCAAACAATGAAAGCAAGTAAATGTGATCTAACCCTAAGGTAACCCCACTTTTAGAATAATCCCCAGCAGAGTCGCCAGTTCTGTGATTCGGTAGGAGAACTAACTTGGTGTTTTTGTGTTTGATCGCAAATGTTATGGTTAGCAAGAGTTGCCACCGACTTTTCTTTTATCCAAAAGGAAAGGTGAAAAAGCACAGGAAAGACCTTTGAGATTATTTTTTGAGTTCGGGGGGTAGATTATGAAAAGGGAAGGTATTAGCACCCTTTTCATCCATGGTTTTCCATGGGCTCTTAGTTGCTATATCACTTGCTTTTGTTTGAAATTATGCTTTGTGTGGTTTTTGAAAGTATTTTGTAAAGAGGCCATTGTTTAGGCAAACTTTGTAATGCTTCTCGTTCGTAAGAATGTATACAAAGTGTTTGATCTTTTGAAAATGTTTTCAAGTTTGAAAGATGTTTTGAAAGTGTTGGTGTTTGTTTTGAAAATAGAAAGGATGTTTTGTTTAAAATGGAGCAAGTAATTAGGAGCATTCTACCTACTCAAAAGTCTTTCTTGTTCATTTTCTTTTTCTTTGACATTGTTATCTTACCATTGATTTGGTAAGTAACCCTATCTTTGGATGTAAACGGGACGGGCGTAGGTCATCATATAACCATGATTAGCAATGTTGCAAGGTATCTTAGCATTATCTTTTAGGGACTAAGATCATTTGAAAGGCAACTTAGATAGCGTCATCAAGGGACTATGATCTTATACTTTTTGCTTGTTTTTGCTAAGATACCTCACATGCATAATATGGCCATTTTGTAAAGGAAATCAAGTGGATTTACCCTAGGGGTGCTTGTGTGCAAGTGTATTGTTTTCATAATTGATTTTTTCTTGAATTAGGGTTTTCTAAGTATTGGTTTTAGTCTTTCCATACAAACCCTAATTACTAGCATTTGTATATAAAACGATAAATTGCGGAATTTAAAGTTACTACGCTATTACAATATTTGTGGGAGGGGGGTATACAAATTGTAAATAGGGATTGCAAGAATATAAACCTAATTAATCTATTACAACCAAATTGAATTTGTACAAGAATTGAAATAAATAATGTACTAGAAATAAATAAATATGCAAGAATGAAAATGTGAAGAAAATAGATATTTGTTTGGATTTTTAGGAAAAGGGGTTTTGTTTTAACTTAATTAATTAAAGAAAATAATTAATTAAAATAATAAAAGTAAACCTAATTTAATAAGAAAAGATTTTAAATAAAATCCTAAGTCTATTAATTGATTAAAAAGAAATTAAGTTTATAAGAAAATCATTTTTTTGTATTTTTGTCTTGGATATAAATTATAGTATTATAAAATATTTTTGGCCTTTTTTATATTAAAATAATATATTTAAATAGGTGTAAAAGAAAATAAATAATAACCTAGTTTTAATTAAATTTACAAGATAATTAGTAAAAATAAATAAAGTATGATGAATATAATAATTTTTTGTGTGAGAGAAATATTTAAATTATGTCAAAACAAAAAATCTACTATTTTTTATATTTTTTATGATTTTTTAATTTTAGAAAAGTAATTAAGAAAATAAAATAAATGAAAATAAGAAAATAAAATAAAAATTGGGCCAGGGGTGTGAACAACCTGCAAATGGGGTTAGGAAGCAAAAGCAAAAACACCAAGGCCCAAGGAGGCCCAGCGCCCTGCCAAAAAAACAAAGTCAGAAAATCAATAAAATGTGAAAAAATCAAAAGGGTACCACTGGGGCTCGAACCCAGGTCCCAAAGGTTACAAGCGCGCACTTCTACCACTGGAGTGGCTATACATCTGTTAACATAAGCAAAATAATAAATATATGATACAAAACACGCCCTGATTTACACTTCATCTTCAACCTCCAGCCAGACCAACTGTAACTTGTTCATTTCTCAACAAAAATGAAAACTGTAAACATGAAACTTGTCACAAATTTCCTCACGGTTTCAGAAATGTAAAACATTAAAACTATAGTTAAAAAATAAGCATGGATTTCATTGGCCCTAATCTGAATCCTAAAAATCTCAGAAACTTCAATCTTAAAATTCTCAAAGTGAAGCAAAATTAATGGAAACTATGGACATGGTTAGCTTTAGGGCAATGATATCTACATGTTTTATTCACAAATAAATCATTGATGATGCCTGTATGAAGAGTTCCAAAGTTAGAAAACTTGCCTTGAAAGAGGGTATCGGGTTTGAAGTTTGAGCAGCTTTCAAGGAGTTCCAATGGTTGGGTTAGCTTCCTCAAGTTCCCAGGAAGCTAATGGAATGCTTAGCTTAAGCTGAAAGGGCCTGAGGAGTTCTGGAGAAGTCCAAGTGCAAAGCTCTGTTTTTGAAAATGGTGGAGGATGATGGAGGTGTTACAGTGATGCTGCAGGTGTTAGGATTGTTTGTGTATGTTGTTTAAAAGCTTTTGAAAACAAAAGGCCAAGAAACGCACGAATAGATTTGAAGATTGGCTTCAAAACTCAGAAATGACAAGTTTTGAAGTGTTTTTGGTGATTCTGACTTCTAGGTCTTTTTCAGGGCTTAAGCATTCGTCTGTTTGATGAAAATAGTTTGTGTATCTATAAGCAAAAGTATTGGAGTGGTTTTGACAATCAGAAGTACAAGTTATAAGCTTTTGGCTAGGTTACTTGATTTTCAAGAAAAGATGGAAACCAAGTTTCAATGTGTAGTACAAGCATGGGCTGGGTGATTGTAAGTGTCTAACCAGTTTCTTATGGGTTATGAGACTTGTAAGATCAGAAGAGAACAAGTGCAAGGCTCAAGAACAAGTTTTGTGCAAAAAAGCACTTTATCAAAATGGCAATGTACACTTTCTTCCAAAAATGAATATAAAGCATGTCCATGCATTGAATGCTTGAAATGATTCCTCTAACAGTTGTGCAAGCCATAAATTATGGGGTGCCTAACAAGTTTGAGGCCTTCAAAGTAGAGCCTATGCAGCATAGTTTGAATTTTGAATTTGGTTCATCACAAAATGACTTGTAATTCAAGTGATGAAACCCTAACTTCATCTCTTAGATTTTCCCTACTCAAGAATGATCTCAAGGAGTTCTTGGACATTTTAGAAAGCTTGTAATGTTATATAAAACCCATATTTGAATTGATTTTGAAGATTCCCCTTGGAACTATATGAAAAAGTTCCATGAAGTTGGGTCAAAATCCTGACCAAATTAGGGCAAAAATTTCACTAAGTGTTTTGTTTCATGACCACATGTTATTAAAATTATAACTTGAGATCCAAGCACTTTTGGAAGAAGTTGTGTAAAGAAAAGTTGTAGATTTCATGGATATCTATAACTTTCATGTTGTAAGTTTCTCTTTAATCATCTTGCATCATGGTGAAAAATTTGTTCAAAGTTGTAAAAAAACATGAAATTTCCAACACTTGGAAAAATTTCTAAGTTTAGAAATTTTGACTTTTCAAAATGAAATCTTGACTTTTTGATTTCTTGATGAATAAGTTTCATATTTTGACATGTTTTGATGAATTATGATCTTTGGCATTTGAATTTGACCAAAAAGTCAAAGTTTGACTTTTTAGTATACAGTTGACTTTTGATCAGTTGACTGAAAATTCATATGTCAATCCTTTGGACTTGAGCAATGTTTTGAGCCATGTCATTAGGTAAAAATGATTCAATTTGACTCTTAATATCATGCCTTAAACCAATTGACCATTTGCTAAGTCAAAAATCAGAAATTGCCCTTTCCCAGTCAAAACCCTAATTTGACCATTTTGCCCTTTTGGAGATTTGATCAAATTTCTTGAGGAATTATGGTCCAAACTTGATCAAATGATACATATGAGTTTAAAATGTTGATGTGGTTAAAAAATTACGAAGTTTGACTGTAAATTGGCCATGGTTGACTTTTTCCCCAATACAGTTGATTTTTAGGTCAACTGCTCAATTGACTGAGCAAAAGTGTGATTCAAAGATTGAAACTTGACATGAGTGATCTTGGGGGTCCATAATGATCCATTAAAGTCATATGGGGCATTGAAAGTTCAAACATCCTTGTGCATCTCAAACCCTAATTTTGGTCATAAATGCTTAAGGAGGTGTCTTGAGCTTGATCAACCCTAATGCAATCTTGAGCTAACGAGATCTTGTGAGCCAAATTCTTGATAATTGAGAGGGAAAATTTTGGGGTACAACACGCTGCTATAGCTTTACATTTTTTTTGAGAAAAAGTGCTGCTAAAGGCTTACTTTAGAAAGCGCTTCTAAAAAGTGCTACTTAAGGCCATACATACGCACACTTTAGAAAGTGCTTCTAGAAAGCGCTGCTAAAGGATGTGTTTGGAAAGTGCTTTTAGAAAGCGCTGCTATAGGCCATACATCAGAAAGCGCTTTTTTAATTAAAAAACGCTACTAAAGGAAGTGCATCAGAAAGCGCTTCAAGAAGCGTTGCCTAAGGTCATTAATTTATAATTTTTAAATTAAAAATATGAAAACCCTAAAATTCAGATTTTTCCCAATATTCTCTCAAAACATCTTTCTCTGTAACTCTTGAATCTCTTTGCGTTACTTCCCTTCAACCTTCAACCTTCACATTACCAGAATCTCTTCAATCAGCTTAAGACTACACAACCTTCTCTGCCTCTCTAGCTCTTCAATAATTAACACCTTCTCCTTCGTCGTGGTTCGCTCTCCACTGTTCAGCAAGCTCAATAATTTTATCTTCCCTTCAACCTCTACTTAACTCAGTCATTATCCTCATAAATTCCTCTCCACAAGAAACAACGGTAAGTCATCCGAAACAACTCTATTCGTTTCAGTTTGACAATAAATCGCATCTTCAACTGTTCTGATCATTTTGACATTTTTGTAAGTTTCGATTTCTTTTGATTTGAACTGATATGTTGATGGATATGTTGAAGGTATTTTCAATTCGAAATGATATGTTGTTTTATTTTAATCTGAAAAAATGATTTGTCAGCCTTGAATATGCTAATTCTGTTTGATTTTTGAGCTCTTTGGTTTGTGTCGATATATGTTAAAATTATGCATAATTGTGTTTTTCTGGTTGTATTGAAGTAGGATGTTAGCCTTGTACCGATACTTTGTTGAATTTGAATAGGATTGATGAATGTTGCGTTATTTTGGAGTGTTATGTTAAATCGAAATATTGAAATCGTTATGTCGGTAACACTTTTTGTAGCGTGAGTATCATCATGTTGGTATTTGGTATCGAAACCGAATATCGAAATTCATGTGGACGTTATGTTTTGTTTGTGTTGAATCTGCAAGGTTTTCGATTTTAATGTGTAACGACAATACTGCTCTTGATTTTTATGAAGGCATTACAACTCAGTGATCTTGAGAAACCATATTGTTCTGCTAAGAAATTTGTTGTTAAATGAAGTTTAGTTTTTTCTAATACTTGCGCTAAATGGTGATAGTTATGTTTCAAAATATTTCCGGTTGAGAAATTATAGAATTTGACAGGCCAAACAATTGCTTGGGTTGCACATCAGGTGAATGTTGCATGTTGGCGTGCTTATTGAGAGTAATTAGAGTGTTTCATACATATATATATATATATATATATATATATATATATATATATATATATATATATATATATATATATATATATATATATATATATATATATATATATATATATATATTCCTCTACTTTTCTTGCTTGATCCTTCACATCAGTAGTAATCTGGCTTTTACTCAGTTCAAAGAGTGAGAATATTTTCCAATTGACTCTTATGTTTAATAAGTATGGGCAATTCTCTTGAAGGACCAGCCTAAAGAAATTTAATATAAATAGGAAAAATTAGTAGTAAAACTAGAAATAAAGAATGCAAATTAGAGTTTTCTAGAATAATATAGATTGAAAAATTCACAAACCTGAAGTTATCTACAACATTTTCGGTAAAGTGAATCGACTGCATAGTAATATCTTTGTTTCACAAATTGAAGCTGCAATGAGAAAGTAACACAACATTATTAGTAACTATTGTAAATTATTAGTAACTATAGATTAAATATTAAAATAGAGCTTAGTGATTAACCTTTCATAAACTTGCTCCTACTAGTCTCCGTTTGCGTCTATTTCTGCTTCAAGAACTAGAAAAGGAAAACATTAGCATTCATGGAAACAATATAGAAAGGAAATGTAAAGAAGAGAATATTTGACCTGAGAAAGAAGGGTTAATGATATTTTTTTACTTTAACAGTCTTCTGAGTCCGTGCACAAATCCTCTTAAACTCCTCTCTCACGAAACTAACATACTCATCATGTAAACAAATTTGGTCATATGTTGCCTGAACCTATTATGGTTAGGGGTGGAAGATGAGCATGCCCACCCCGTTTAGGCCCACCCCGCAAAAGCCCACAAACACGGGGTGGAGTGGGGCGGGCATAGTTGAGGATGAAGGCCTAAAACCTAGGCCTGCCCCGTAAAAAAATTGAGTACGGGGAAGATAAAGCCCGCAGGCACTGCACCTTTTAGGCCTAAAAATGCAAAATTTTATACTAATAACCATGCCCACAAAAGCCTGCGAAGAAAATGTGGTGGGGTGGGGTGGTCACATTAGAGGGTGAGGGCCTAAATTCTTGGCCGGCCCCGTACTAAAGTGCGGGTAAAACGGGAATTCCCAAAGGACTGGGCCCGTTTTTCCACCCCTAGTTATGATCATATATTACACACAGAGGCTTAAAGATGATACCTGGGTTTTGGCAGAAACTTTTGACATTTCAAACCTACGGCATGATGCATTATATTACTCTTTCTTTTTTGTCTGTATGTTTTCACTTTCTGTATTATTTTATTGTTTGATTTTAAATTTTTTACTTATATTGAACCCTTATAAGGAGGCAAGGCATAAATTTGCGGCAAGGGACAAAAAGCATGAATTTGTGTTATATCGTTTGGTTTCAAATGATAATTTTGGTTGTAACATTGGTTGCTTTCCCATTTTATGTGTAGTCGCTGCCCGATTTTATCGCTGCTGCTATATCTCCAATTTCTCTTATGAAGAGTGAAATTCTGATTGTTCCAAGAATCTTACACTGTGTGGTTCCAGAAGTTACTGACTTCTCTACAGATAATTAGTTGTTCTTTTGTTATATCTGCATGATTAATTATAGTGTTTTTGTTTAGCTTACTTAGTAGTAAAACTATGGATAAAAATGGATGTCTTCCAATCGATTATCAAAAGAGTACGAGAGTGGGGTATTAGAATTTGTTAAGTTTGTTGTTGAACATGCCGAACACCCCAGTCAAATGAAATGTCCTTGCTTGGGTTGTTGTTATGGGGGTCGAGTTGACGCAGTTGGGTTGGAATCATATTTACTGAGGAATGGGAATGATCAAAGTTATCATGTTGGATATTTCATGGTGAGAAAAGTAACAAGAATGTTGAACCAGGGGATAGTACGACATATGCTTCAGATGACAATGGCACATATAAATATGATTATGATCGAGTCGAAGAGATTGCAGAAGCACTTGAAGAAGATCTTCAGGATTGTCCCCAAATGTTTGAGAGGTTGGTAAGCGATACAGAGAAACCGTTGTATAAAGGTTGCACTAAATTCACAAGATTGTCTGCGGTATTAAAGTTGTACAACTTAAAGGCGGGAAATGGATGGTCGGAAAAAGTTTCCCAGAGTTGTTAGTCCTTATGAAAGATATGCTTCTGGAGGATAATGTTCTTCCTAATTGAACCTATGAGGCCAAAAAGATGTTGTGCTCTATTGGCATAAGCTATGATAAGATACATGCTTGTCCAAATGATTGCATTTTGTTTCAAAACGAATATGTATAGTTAAATGAGTGTCCTAAATGCGGTTTATCTCGATATAAGAAAAAATGTCTCCAACAAAAGTCTTATGGTATGTTCCTATAATCCTGAGATTTAGACGCATGTTTCATAGTGAAACCGATGCAAGACACTTGACTTGGCATGCATATGAAATAATTATTGATGGAAAGTTTTGACATCCGACAGATTCACCACAATGATCGAAAATTGATAATGATTATCCCGATTTTGGAGGAGAAGAAAGAAACCTTGCTTGGCATTATCTACTGATGGAATGAACCCACATGGTCTTTAAACTATCTCACATACCACATGCCTATGATTATTATGATTTATAACCTACCTTCATGGCTATGTATAAAGTGCAAGTACATGATGTTATCTATGTTAATTTCTGGGCCTAAACAACCAGGGAATGACATAGACTTATTCTTGACACCTTTAATCAAAGATTTAAAGATTTTGTGGGAGAACGATCTGGAGGTTTATGATGGATATATGAAAGAAAGTTTCAATTTGAGGGCGATGTTATTTGGCACAATTTATGATTTTCTGGCACACAAAAATCTATCAGGGTATAACATTAAAGGTCAAAAAGTGTGTCCTATTTGTGAAGAAAACACAAATTGGAAGCAATTGGAATTTTGTCAAAAGAATGTATTTCTCGGTCTGTCATACCCTAAATTTTTCCTATCAATTTCAACAGTCGCGTTATTATTTTTCCAAATATTTAATCATTTTTTTCAAATTTTTTTTGAAAATCATCCTACGAGGGGTTTAAAACTAAATGGGGCAGGGGGTGTATTATCTTAAATGGACCATTAAAATCTGATGGCCCATTAAGACAATTTTGTTTAGCCTAGTTAAATAATAAGAAAAGGGGGAGGGTTAAGGTCTAATAAGAGGGGTGTATTTTAATAAGAGGTTATTGTATCATTTGTAATCAGACTAGTCAACTAAGGTATTTTTGAGGCCCATTAACCCTTTGTGGGGTTAACTGATGTCAACATCTGATTATTATTTGGTTTTAATATTAATAACGCTTTCTATTATCATTATAAATTATTATTATTATTATTATTATTATTATTAATTTCTAAATTTGTTGACTTAGTCAACTAAGGGCAAGAAACCCTAATCTCGATCCAACCCAAAAAACAAAAACCCAAGAAATGGATATTGTGCAAATCGAAATTGTATCAAATCAAACTAAAATCAAATTATATCTAATAATATCTAACCTAATCAATTACATACACATTTGTCTAAAATACAAATCAAATCCTACAAGATTGAATATCCAATAGAATCAATACAAATCAATTTACAATACAAAAATCAATTACAACCTAAAACAAGATCAAATCTTCTCTAACCTAATTTCTAATTTCTAAACTGGATCAATTTGTAATGACCATAACAACATAATTTCCTAATTCATCTAAAATCTAACCTATAAATAAAACCCTAAAAAATAATTGAAGGGGAGGACAAAAATCGGAAGAGAATAAATCTGGGAGGAAGAAGATTATAACAGAAAAGAATTAATCCACAAGCCATCCATCCTGTTTGAGATTTGGGTTTCAATTTCTGAAACCCTATATCTGTGCTTCAAGCTGCACCTCCATCATCTTCGCTGTTGCCACCGCTCTTCACACCTCAAATCAGAAAAGAGAAAGAACATTAGACGAAGGGAGAGAAAGTCAGAAGAAGAGTGGATACAATAAGATTCACTGCATCGAACGGTAAGCCTAATACTTAGCTTAGGGTCTTAAAATTGTTGTTGTAATGCTTGCATAATTGGTGTTCATTGATATGAGTTTCTGGATTTTTGTGGAGTTTTTGGGTTTCTAGGGTTAGGGTTCTAACTTAGGGTTATTGTTCTTAGATACTAAGGGTTAGGGTTCATCACATTTGAGTTTCTGGGTTTTGTTGGGGTTAGGGTACATCCAGAACCCTAGGGTTAGGTTAGGGTTCTTTGATCTTCATAGGGTTAGGATGAAGATTCATATGAATATGGGTTCGGGGATAAACATGGACGGTTGTTGTGTATAAATCTGGTGGCGCCTTAGGGAAGCCGCCGGTGGAAGAGATTTCCAGTAGGTGGCGCCCAAGGTTGAGGCGATTTCCAGTCACCGTATTTCTAGAGAGAGGGCAGGGCCTCTCTATATAGAAAATAACAAAGGGATCTCTTGTTATAGAGAGAGGGAGAGAAAAGGAAAAATGGGCTTTCAACCCAGAGTGTTGTTTATATAACGCCCTCGGATTCCCTGTGTCCCTCTTACCATGCACACCGCTTCTTGTTCCTTGGATCATCATCAGACGCCCCTAAAACATGCATCCACCATAACTCCACGACCCCTCGCATATTCTGTCCAGTGGATCAGATATTTGTTTTGGGCCCAGCCCATTACTAAACGCACCCCGTCTTACTTTGCTAACAAAAAACCTTACTCTCTATACTATTGGGCCCAATTCAATATCTTAACTTGAGCCCTTGCTGAACCAATCCCCCTTTTTTTTTGCTACGTAGTTCGAATCTACACACCCTTTGTGATATGGGCCTAAATCTAACATATGGATTTAAGGCCCTGTTATATGCATCCCCCCGTGCATTACTAAGTCCAAATTAAATGCACCCCTTGCATTTTTAATTGATTATATTTTTCATATTTCATCTATTAAATTTATTTTATTATTATTAATATTTTAACTTTTAATATATTTATTTTTTTATAATTTCTAAAATTATTCATTTTTTATTTTTAATTCCAAATCCTTTTTAAAAAAATACTAACTCATATTTTAATTGCATTAAAACTATTTTTTCTCATGCATTAAAAAACTATTTTTTCTTATATTTTTTAATATATTTAAAAAATATCTAACCAATCAAATTACTAATAATTTTTTTACTAACTTAATAAACTCAAGATTTTATTTTCAAAAAGGATTATGGAGATATTTCTTGTTAAATTTGAATTTCGTCTAACAACTCTGTGATTTACAAACCCAGACTTGGTTCAAGAGGAATTCGAAATATCTTCGTAATCCATAAAAAACACCAACGAACGGTGAACTACAAATTGGGACTCTGATTCCTCATAAGAGGATACGTAGGCATACGACTAAAGTCATGATGAGTTACCTTAATAAAATTTAAAACCCTATTTTCTGAATTGTAAATCTAAACCCTAGTATCCATGTGAACAAGGTAGATGAGGGGTTTCTAACACATTCCCTTTGTCTAAAATGAGTCAACAACTTAGAATCTTTAACCAAATTAGGGTTATCCTTTATATCTCCTTCATAAAGATAAAAATTAAAGGGTGACAACTCTCACTTTAAAATTGGTTATAACAGTTGGCGACTCTGCTGGGGACTCAAACCTAGGGTTAGAAGCCATTCTTTTGGGGATTTAGGGTTTTTAGGTTTTTTTTTATTTCTTCACATTTTATTTATTATTTTATGTTTATTTATTTTTTACATCTTTTTATCATGCTATATTTATTTATGATGGGATTTTATTTTAAAAAATTATTTTCAAAAAACCTTAGAAAGAAGGTTCGTCTATTGGCCAAGGGGATACATCATCCCTATGAGTTTTTATGACAACTTCGCCTAGAATCGGTGGAATTCCAAAAAAGAAATACGTCTCAAGAGACATCCTATTGGGGGTAGGGCTTTAGGAAGAAACCTATGAATTTTTGTATAAACCCTAAAACTAAAAAATCATGGTGAGACCTTTCACGACCTAGAGACGAAAGTTTCTGTCTGCAAAGAGGATCACTTAAGGGAGACCCTTGTGCCTTTCCCTCTAGTGTTATCCATGATACCCTTAAAGAAACCACCTTACGGGGAGGGTAGAATATCCGTAGGCCAAAACTAGGAGCTTACCAACTAAGGATACCTTTCATGAAATCCCTTTACTATGCCATACATGCATTCATACATTTTTCATTTCACATATTCATTATCCTCCATTTTTTTATTTGTCTTATTCAGAGGATTAAAAAACTAACCAAAGGTTTTTGGCGAAGTGTCTTAAAAAAGAATTCCATAGGGAAACAACTTGACCGTGTTAATACTGTCAAGCTAGATATGACGAAGATCAAGAACATCAAAAGGAAACTGTCGGAAAGAGCTCTGAAGATGTTTTTTCTCTGTTATGGGGATACCCTTGAGTTGACAAAAGTGGATGTACAATTATATGCTATTTCTTCCTTGGTTCAGTTCTACGACCCTCCATCGAGGTGATTTACCTTCCAAGACTTCCAACTAGCACCGACTTTGGAAGAATTTGATAGACTCTTGAATTTCTCTAAGGGAAAAGCTTATGTGGGAATTGGGAAGACATTGACATTAAAGACTTAGCAAATGGTTTATGGATCCCTTATCCTGAATTTTCACTTAATTACAAAAAAGAAGGTGACGTAAAAGGGGTTAAGAGATATTATTTGGAGGCTAAAGCCCTTTCTTTTGCCGATAACAAAGAATGGAAGTGTCGTGTTGATTGTTTAGGGATACTTGTATTTGGTGTAATCTTGTTTCCGCATACTTTGGACTATATTGACCCTGCAACTATTAGTGTATTTTAGGGGTGCAAAAGCTTTGAATGCGGACTAACTCCTGCTTTACTTGCTGATATTTATTATTCACTTCACACTTGGTATGAAAAGGGGAGGGGTACTCTAAACTGTTGTATCCCACTCTTATATTCTTGGTTTATGACTCACCTCTATAAGGAAGACTACTTGGTTCCAAATCTGACAAGATACAAGGGGCCTCAAAAATTAAGGTCCCTTACTGCTAATTCTGTGTTGTGGTATGCGAGAAAGCTAGACATTAGATATATCATTTATAGTTGTGGAGATTTTCGAAATGTTTCGTTGATTAGATCACGGGGTTGCATCAACTACAACCCTACCATGGCTTTGCGACAACTAGGGTACCCTTTGGAGGATAAACCCTCTGATGAACGACTTCAACAATTAATCATTCATGATATGGGAAAAATGAATGAGAGTTTCTCAACAAGATTATCCGAGCTTGGAATAGGGTTAACAAGAGAAAAGCTGAAAGGATGAATGCTGTGGAAAAAGAACCTTACACTCGATTGGTTTTATATAGGGTGCAAGTTGTTAAGTTACCATTTGAGATTGATCTTGAGTAAGATGTCCTAGATCCTCTGTCTGTGTCCTTAGAAGAAATAGACAACTTGAAGAAAGCTTTGAAGCAAGCTCAAACAGAGAAAGAAGAATTGAAGCTTAACCTCCAAAACTTAGCTAAGGAGAAAATACAGATGCAACGCGTACTTGAATTAAAAGATCAACAAATTCAAAAAGACCGTGAAGCATTTAAAAAGGAGAGTCTTAAGTGGAAGTGTTCGATTGAAGGGTTGTTGAGTGCTACTTTCAACCTGGATTCCCACAACCAACATTTGGAAGATGTTGCTAGCGAAATCGGGAAACTAAGTAGGTGGTACGAAAAGGAAAACCAAGACAAAAAGGATATGGAAGAAGATTTGAGGGATCAAATCCAAAGTTTGGCGCATGCTTCTTTACATAAAGAAGAGAAAATGAAGTATCTTACCATGAGACTCCATGTTACTGCTGCTATTTAATATGATTTTGATGCACCCATCAACCAAGCGGAAGAAGAGGATGATGAAGATTTTGAACTCTGTGAAGAATTGGAAAAGGAGATAGAGCAAAAAACTGACAATATACAACCATACCAAGAATCTATTGAGACCATTAACCTTGGCACAAAGGAAGATCCAAAAGAGATCAAGCTAGGGGCAACATTGAAGGAAAGCATAAAATAAAGACTGATCAAGTTGTTACATGAATATGTGGATATATTTTCCTGGTCTTATAGAGACATGCTAGGATTGGATACAAATATTGTGGTGCATAGACTTCCTCTCAAGGAAGGTTGTTCTCTAGTTAGACATAAACTCAGAAGAACTCGTCCAGACATGTCTAGCAAGATTCGAGAAGAAGTCCTTAAACAATTCGATGCATGGTTCTTAGCGGTGGTAGACTATCCACCTTGGATATACAACATTGTACCAGTGCCCAAAAAGGATGGTAAAGTGCGTATGTGTGTAGATTATCGGGATCTGAACAAAGCAAGTCCCAAAGACGATTTCCCATTACCTAACATAGATGTTTTAATGGATAATACAACTCAAGCTTTGGTGTTCTCATTCATGGATGGTTTCTCAGGTTATAATCAAATCAAATTGGCACCTGAAGATATAGAAAAGACTACCTTCATGACTCCTTGGGAAACTTTCTATTACAAGGTAATGTCTTTCGGTCTAAAGAACGCAGGGGCAACTTATCAACAGGCTATGGTCACACTGTTTCATGATATGATCTGCAAAGAAGTTGAGGTATACGTAGATGATATGATTGCAAAATATCATACAGAGTAGGATCACATCGTACATTTACAAAAATTATTCGAACATCTGCGAAAGTTCAAACTGAGGTTGAATTCGAACAAGTGTACATTTAGTGTCAGGTCAGGAATGTTATTGGGTTCCATTGTAAGTCAGCATGGTATTGAGGTAGATCCCGACAAGGTGAAATCCATACAAGAAATGCCAGCTCCAAGGATAGAAAAAGAGGTTTGTGGTTTCTTAGGGAGATTGAATTTCAAGGTTCATATCTTACCTAACTACTACGTGCGAGCCTATATTAAAATTACTTCGAAAATATCAAATAGTGGTGTGGAATGATAATTCTCAGACAGCCTTCGAGAGAATAAAGAAATATTTATAAGAGCCAACAATCTTGATGCCACCAGTTCCTGGAAGACCGCTCATCATGTACTTAACAGTTCTTGACAATGGGATGTGTATTCGGTTAACATGATGAAATAGGTAGAAAAGAGCACACAATTTACTACCTCAGTAAAAAATTCACCAACTGCGAAACCAGGTACTCACTCCTTAAGAGTATTTGTTGTGCTTTGGCTTGGACTACTAAACAATTGAGGCAAGATATGTTAACTCAGACAACGTGGTTAATAGTAAGAATGGATCCTTTGAAGTATGTGTTCGAAAAACCAGCTCTTACAGGAAGAATTGCCCGATGAAAGATATTACTATCCGAGTACGACATCCAATATATTACTAAAAAGGAAATCAAGGGTAGTGTACTAGCTAACCACCTAGATCACCAACCACTGCCAGAATATTAACCAATGAAATTTGACTTTCCAGACGAAGACGTCATGGTCGTAGATGACTACAAAATACCGACCCGACTAAGGATCTCAACCAGGGGCACATTGGACACTCATGTTTGACGGGGCTTAAAATTCATTAGGGCACGATATTGGAGCCGTTTTGACTTCTCCGAATAATTCTCACAAACCTTATACTGCAAGGTTATATTTTGACTGCACCAACAATATTGCTGAATACGAAGCTTGTATCTTTGGTTTAGAAGCTGCTATATATCTAAGAATTAAAACCTCTTAAAGTGTTTGGAGACTCAACATTGGTCATATACCAAGTCAACAGTGAATGGGACACTAAACATCCCAAATTAATTCCATATCGAGATCATGTTTTGAAGCTAGTTGTGGAATTTATCGAGATTACATTCAGTCATATTCCACAATAAGAAAATCAGATGGCAGATGCCTTGGTAACTTTATCAGAGTAACCTGGACAAACCACGAACCATGTATTACAATCATACATTTTGAAGAACCTACACACTGCCTTGCTATTGAAGAAGAACCAAATAACAAGCCTTGGTTCTATGACATCAACATGTATCTTGAGAAGCAAGAATATGCATAAAATGCCTCTATAATTGACAAGCGAACTCTGCGGAAGCTAACTTCAAAATTCTTTATAAATGGTGATGTATTGTACAAAAGAAACTACAATATGGAATTACTCAGATGCATGGGGAAACATGAAGCAAATACACTTATGAGAGAAATCCATGAAAGTACTTTCGGAACTCGTACAAATGGACATGCCATGGCCAAAAAGATCTTGCAAGCAAGTTATTATTGGTTGACGATGGAAGTTAATTATTACCATTATACAAAGACATGTCACAAATGCCAAATCTATGCTGACAAAATGCATGTGCCACCGAGTCCTTTGAATGTCTTAAGTTCTCCTTGACCATTTTCAATATGGGGAATTGATATGATAGGAATGATCGAGTCGAAAGCCTCTAACGGACACAAGTTCATACTAGTTTCCATAGACTACTTCACCAAATGGGTGGAAGCTGCGCCCTACACAAATGTGACAAGACAAGTGATTACTCGATTCATCAAGCAGAATCTCATATACATATATGGGGTTCCGAGCAGAATTATTACAGACAACGGGTCCAATTTGAACAACAAAATGATGAAAGAATTATGCGATGACTTAAAAATTGACCATCACAATTCCTTACCATATCGACCTAAGATGAACGGGGCCATTGAAGCTGCCAATAATAACATCAAGAAAACCATTCAGAAAATGGTGAAGACATACAAAGATTGGCATGCAATGCTTCCCTTTGCTCTTCATGGCTATCGTACTTCCGTACATACATCAACAGGTGCAAATCATTTCTCTCTAGTATATGGCATGGAGGTAGTACTCCCGGTTGAGGTAGAGATTCCATGACTTCAAGTTCTAATGGAAACAAAGCTTGAAGAAGCAGAGTGGGTTCAGACACGACTTGATCAACTCAACCTCATTGAAGAAAAATGCTTGACAGTTTTATGGCACAGTCAGTTATACCGAAAGAGGATGAAGAAAGCATTTGATAAGAAGGTTCGTCCTCGAGTGTTCAAAGAAGGAGATTTGGTTCTCAAGAAGATTCTACTACCTCGCCTTGATTCACATGGTGAATAGACACCCAACTACGAAAGTCCGTACGTGGTAAAAACAACATTCTCGGTGGTGGTCTTATCCTCACAATAATGGATGGGGAAGAACTTCCATATCCAGCAATTTCAGATGCAATAAAAAATACCATATACAAAAAGCTCACTAAGTTTGAACCTTAAAAGGGAAACTTAGGCAAAACAGAGTGTCCCGGTGGATTGAAAACCCTAAAGGGCGATCCGGGAAAAAATTAGGGACATACACAAATTTTTTTTATCCTGGTGGATTGAAAACCCGAAAGGGCGGTCCATACAAAAGTTAGGGATCTTATTTATAAATAAAGAACAAAAATACTGTGATCTAAGAACCACGACTACAACCATGAAGGAGAGAGATTGATCTAAATAATTCGACTCATAAGCAAAGGAGATTGAAGATATTAAAAGGAAATTGGAGAAACAACAATAGCAATTATCATTTTCATTGACATTTTCAGTTTTAAATCTTTCTGTAATTACCTCTTTTAAGGAATTACATCTTGTACTCTCGTCTATTCAGAGGCGTATTTAACAATAAATATTTACTTTCTCAAACTTTCAATTGTGCTTTTCCTCTTTGGCTAGTTTACAAAATACTACGATTATTTCTTGTGAGAACTATATTGAAATCACTTTGGGGATTTTACAAATAAATAAAAGCATTGGATAAAATATTGAAAAAACATTTTGGTTAGAAAAAAATTGAAAGAAAATCTATGCCTACGTCCACGCCTGCGATCACATCCATATCCATGCCTACGTCCACGCCTGCGGTCATATCCACAACTACGTTCGCACTTGCGCCTGCAATACAAATATTAAAATCCAGCTAATACTCACTCATCTTGTTCAAATCAATTCAAAATACCACGATGATGCAACATATAACATTGGAGAGTTGGTGACACAAAACCAACATTTTTAAAAGGAGAGAACACAAAAATTGTTTTTCACAATCAGCATTTGGGGCATATACAAACATTACATTTGGGGCATATACAAATACTCAGTGCATATAAATTTTGGGTTCATATCAGCTTAGGGCATTATGCATGGCATTTTCCGAGCACATCTTTGGTTAAAACTATGAACTTTCTTGGGGCTCACCTTTGGATCATTTGCTCCACAAAACAAACAAATACCTTGGTTGAGAACAGCCACAATACAAATAAATTTACAATCCAAAAATCAATTACAACCTAAAACAGGATCAAATCTTCTCTAACCTAATATCTAATTTCTAAACTGGATCAATTTGTTACGACAATAACAACATAATTTCCCAATTCATCTAAAATATAACCTATAAATAAAACCCTAAAAAATAATTGAAGGGGAGGACAAAAATTGGAGGAGAAGAAATCTGGGAGGAAGAAGATTATAACAGAAAAGAAGTAATCCACGAGCCAACCATCCTGTTTGAGATATGGGTTTCAATTTCTAAAATCCTAGATCTATGATTCAAGCCGCGCCTCCGTCATCTTCATTGTTGCCATCGCTCTTCACATCTGCAATCAGAAAAGAGGAAGAAGATTAGACGGGGGGAGAGAAAGTCAGAATAAGAATGGATACAACAAGATTCACAATATCAGATGGTAAGCCTAATACTTAGCTTAGGGTCTTAAAATTGTTGTTGTAATGCATGAATAATTGGTGTTCGTTGATATGCATTTCTAGATTTTTGTGGAGTTTCTGGGTTTCTAAGGTTAGGGTTCCTAGATACTAAGGGTTAAGGTTCATCACGTTTGAGTTTCTGGGTTTTGTTGGGGTTAGGGTTCATCCAGTACCCCAGGGTTAGGTTAGGGTTCTTTGAACTTCATAGGGTTAAGATGAAGATTCATATGAATCTGGGTTTGATGATGAATATGGATGATGGTTATGTATGAATCTGGTGGTGCCTTGGAGTAGCCGCCGACGAAACCGATTTTTGGCCGGTGTCGCTCAAGGATGAGGAAATTTCCGGTCGCCTTATTTCTAGATAGAGGGAAGAGCCTCTCTCTCTAGAAAATAATAAAGGGGTCGTTTATTGTAGAGAGAGGGAAAGAAAAGGAAAAATGGGCTTTCAGCCCAGAGTTTTGTTTATATAACACCCTGGGATTCCCTATGTCCCTCTTACCGTGCACCTTGCTCCTTGTTCCTTGGATCATCATTAGACGCCCCTGAAGCGTGCTTCCACCATAACTCCACGATCCCTCCCACATTCTTTCCATTGAATTAGATATTTGTTTTAGGCTCAAACCATTACTAAACGCACCCTTAATTTACTTCGCTAACAAAAAACCTTACCCCCTTGTGCTATTAGGCCCAATTCAATATCTGAACTTGGGCCCTTGCTGAACCAACCCCCCTTTTTTTTTCTACGTAGTATGAATATACACACCCCTTTGTGATATGGGCGTAAATCCAACATCTGGATTTAAGGCCCTGTTAAATGCATCCCCCGTGAATTACTAAGTCCAAATAAAATGCACTTCCCTGCGTTTTTAATTAATTTTATTTTTTATATTTCATCTATTAACTTTATTTAATTATTATTAATATTTTAACTTTTAATATATATATTTTTTTATAAATGCTAAAATTATTAATTTTTTTATTTTTGATTCCAAATCCTTTTTAAAAAAAATACTAATTTATCTTTTAATTGCATTAAAACTATTTTTCCCCATGCATTAAAAAACTAATTTTTCTTATATTTGTTAATATATTAAAAAAATATCTAACCAATCGAATTACTAATAATTTTTTACTAACTTAATAAACTCAAGATTTTATTTTCAAAAAGGATTATGGAGATATTTCTCGTTAATTGCGGAGGTCGTCTAACAACTCTGTGATTTACAAACCCAGACTTGTTTCAAGGAGAATTCAAAATATCTTTGTAATCTATAAAAAACACCAACCAATTGCAAACTACGAATTAAGACTTTGATTCCTCATAAGAGGATACGTAGGCATATGACTAAAGTCGTGGGGAGTTCCCTTAATAAAAATTAAAACCCTAATTCCTGAATTGTAAATCTAAACCCTAACATCCTTGTGAACAAGGTAGATGAGGGGTGCCTAACACCTTTCCTTCGTCTAAAACGAGTCAACAACTTTGAATCTCTTGCCAAATTAAGGTTATCCTTTATACTCCCTGTAGCGGTAAAATCAATGAAGTCGCCACCGAGTATTTATTTATCCTATATAAAAGGGAAAGGAAAATCATTGAGGAAAAACCTAAAGGGGGGAATCAAGGCCTTGCAACCGAGATATTGGGTAAGGGAGTCGATTATGCGAGGGGAAGGTGTTAGCACCCCACACGTCCATAGTACTCTACGGGATCCACTCTCGTTATTCTAATCAAAGGGTGTGTTCAATCTAATGCTTAAACGTTATAAACTAAGAGGGAATGCATGAAAAGAAAACACGGGGAAAAGAAGGAAGTATTTACAATTTTTCGCTCGGCTGAGCCCCGTGACCATATGCCTATGTATCCCCTTTAAGGAATCAGAGCGCCGTAGTTCGGCTCATATATTTTGTTTGTTTGTATTTTTTAAATGAACAATGTCGCATTCGATCATTCCACCGCTGCTCGACCTTTGGAGACTTATGACCTGTAGTGGAAAGGAGCTAACATGCTCTTAGAAGAGAAAAGCCGAATGGCGAAAAGAAATGGATTGGTTGGTATTTTTTACCATGAAAATAATTTTTTGTATGCTTAGCATTTTTTATATAATTGCCAAGAAAAAGAAGTTTTAGTTTTAAACGCAATTATGCAAAAATGGGAAGAAAACATCTAAGGGAGACTAACCTATCTCTAACCTAATGTTATCATACAATGAGGGATCCTATCTAAGTTAGGATGCCAAAGAAAGTCTAACAAACTATCCTATAGGGAACATACAACGAGAGCAAAGTCATGATCTTAGTTTCTAAATTGAGTGACTCATCGATCAACAAGACATAAAGGAAAGCGATAAAATCCTATAGGGAGCATGCACTGAGAGAAAAGTCGTGATCTCAATTTCTAAATTGAGTGACTCATCGATCAACAAGAAAGGAAACAAACACAAGCACAACACATATAAGAAATGAAGTGCGGAATGCCTGCTACAGGTGTTTAAACATCGACTTCGAGCGCACACTCTTTATTTCCTACTTCTCATGATATCTAGAAAGCAATAAATGCAGAAGTATAACTTAGAAGCAGTATAATACCAAACGAACAATGATGTTTGCAAAAATGCAACCAAAGCAAAGAAACCTGGAATACTTCGCGCAAGCTGGCATCAACAAACAAACAGTCAGAGATCGAATGTCAGAATAGGGGTTAAAGTATCATTGATGTAAAAATAAATCACAATTAGAAACCAAAAACATTAACATATCAGACAATGAACCTGCATAAGACTCACGTCTTGACAAGCACAAGTGAATCATAAGTCTCAAGTAATTGGGTAACCATGATTTAATTCTCTAAAAATCAAAAATCTAACAAATTTTTATTGATTTTGTAATCTTTTTATCATCAATTTTTTTATTCCTAACATTATTATCTAGAAATTAAGAAAAGATGATTAAAAAACAATCTAACCAAACTCTAAACATAGGGGGTGTGGTTCGGTAAGGAGGTGGTGTAACAGCAAACAACTAAGCCCAAGATCAAATTGCTCATGAAGAGCTTTTCATTTAAACAACAAACATGTTGAAAAAAATCAGTGGGCCAAGGGAGCTAGTTTTCGGTCAACCCAACCATATTATCCAGCCACCGTTCATATCTAGATTTCCTATTATATTCAACATATTTGTTTTATTACAGTCATTATATGGTATGTGAATTTAACAAAAAAATAGAAAATAACAAATGAAAAAAGAAAATAGAAAGAGGATTAGGGTTAGGCTTGAGTGACTCTTAATCTACACTCTCTTCTCCCTTCAAACACGCGGCGACCGAAACCTTCTTCTTCATTGAGCGACTTCCGCCATCAACCTCGCTGTAACGTGCTACCCAGCCTTCACTCAGTCTCACTTATTTTCCGTTTCAATGATCCCCGTCGTTCAATATGTGTTTTCAACTCGGTGATTTATCATCACCACCTCCATTTATTTCCTATCCCTGTCTCACTATATCGTCGCGATTCCGCCTTATTTCAAAAGCTTTGATTTATTCGCTCGTCTTCTTCAATCCCTCTGTCCGCCTCAGTCTTCTTCTTCATCAACCGCGGTTTCGAAACGCGTTGGCGATGTGAAGCGATTCGGCAATTACACAATTATGCCTACAACAGTTCAATTGACATCGTAGAAAAAAAGAATCAAGCAAGAACGTAAAGAAAAGTGGAAACTCAAGGCTTACCGATCGGAGTCGCTCTGGTGGCGTTCCAACAATGCTAATAACGAGAAACTCAGGTAATCACTCTTGCTCGTTATTCTTCAACTTTAACTTTCTGCATTCGAATTCGCTTCTCTGAGTTCAATTCTACTTCTCTGATTCAATGTGTTGCTGGTTGTTACGTGTTGCAGAGAATGAAGGTATTGCAATTGAAGCGTTGGTGCACAAAGACGATGATGGAAGGGATGTTGAGGAGGAAGATTGAAAGAAGGTGAAGAAGAAGCTTTCTAGGAGAAGAAAATCGATGATTCAAGGTTGAGGAAGGATGTAGAGGAATTGTAGAGGTCTAGAAATGGATGATGATCGAGGAGTGAAGTGTTGTGCATTCAGAGAGAGAGATAGAGAGAATAAAAAAAAGTCCCCCTGGTGTCTGTTGGAGCCTGGTTTCTATAGTGTGATGAAGAAGGTAAGCTTAGTTACAATAGGGTCAATCTAAGCCCTTAGATTGAGTAGTTTATTATGGGATCGATGGGGGGGGGGGATTTAGTTGTCAATTAGAGAATGAGAGAATCAGTTAGGGAGTTTTTTTGATTTTTGTTATGTTCGTTATAATGAGTTGGCCCCCAAATCATAGTTAGTTGAAGTTAGTTTTAACAGTTCAGTTTTATGAAGTTGGTTGTTATTCTGTTAGCTTTTTTCAAACTGTTAGCCATTCTGTTAGAAAATCCCCCCCTCTTCATTCTGATTTCTGTTAGGCTCTTTCTATTTTATTTCTGTTATGGATGAATGGCCCAAATTGATTCAGTTATGGATCCGTTATGCTGATTAGGAACTACTGAGCTGTAACTTTTTGATTTCGAGTGATTTCCCCTGTTCGTATTCAAATGGCTTCTTTTCTCATTTTCTGACTTCAGATTGCAAGGCTAATCGTGCCAATTGATTTTTTTTGAACTGTTATATTAACCCGGTTCTTCCAATGAACCGTTTTCGATATGAGTTTTGATACAACTGGTTTTCTGTTTGGGTTTTTATGCAGATTATCTTGAGTGACTAATCCGAAGTATTGATTCAAGCATGATGCAAGCTTCTATACACCCAGCCAAGATCGTGAAGATTCGTAACATAATGAGAACGTTTTGAATCACACAACCAGTGCAGAATTTTTTTGAACAGGTCCTGTCTTCAATAATTTGGTATCCAACATATTTGGATGAAAATGACCCCCCATGACTTGAATCAAATTTGGGCAGACTTTTCACATTCAACCAATTGATACAAACTTGCTCTCTTCTTCAATACTCCTAACCCCACATATGTATCATTATTCCCTTTTTTTACATTTTTAAATGATATATGTATATGAATCTTGGATCTTTTTGTAACTTGATTGAACATTGAATGAGATTTTGAAATATTTGAATAACATTTGTTCTTTGGGATGATGTTTGAATGAGCCTTGAATAATGGATGATGTACTTGGAGTTTGAAATTGAATGAATAAGGATGTATATTTTCCCCAAAATAAACCACATGATCTTGGACTTGATACTTAAGGCTTGAATCTTGAAATGGTAAAAAAATGTTTAAATGAACTTGTAATTAAGATATGCCTTGAAATGATGAAATTTGATTTATGTCTTGGAAACTTGAATGAAACCAAATCCACTTGCAACAAGTAATTGAATATATAACATGACTTTGTCCACAAAGAGTTCACAAGCTTATCTTTTGTGCCATCTTGGTCAATAAATCTAAATCTTCAAATGAATCTCAAACTCAAGAAGCCACACAAATCCTATCAACAAGTTTGGGTGAGCTCTTAATTCGTAGCTTAATCAATAATAAGCACATTGATTTGATTAATTCTTCAATCAATCCTTAACCATTTAACAAATAGCATTAAAAGAACTAAGCTCTTGACTAAATATTCTGAACTTCTTGAGAGGAATGTCTTGAGATATAACGATTAGGATAAACCCTAATTGATGATGATGAACTCGCAATAAGGGAAGAGTAGTGCTCAATGTAGCCTTTAAGTGAGACATTAATTCAATAAACCTCCATAGAAGAATCACTACCAAGTTCAAATAAAATGAAGAGAAATCCTGATTCTTTGGCTGAGTTAAACCCTAATGCCTTTGTTTCTTGAAGAAACTCTACTGAAGAGAACCTTATATCTCGAGGAACCCTGCTAGAGGAGACGTCTATGTTACTTGAGATCCAAAACCCTAATCTCGTACCAAGAATAATGAGAGAACCAGTTGAATCAATTTTGAGTAAGACGGAAACCCCAATTCATAGAGAGAAACCCTAATTCTAAAGCTCTTTGATCCTGTAAACATGGGGCCAGCGCTATGCGTGAGATGTACAGAGTATGATGAGGGGTCTTAGGGGCAAAAATTGGGGTATAACACCCCCTTCCTAAAGGTAAAATTTAAGGGTGGAGACTCTCATTTTAAAACCGATTATAACACAGTCATCGTAGATTCTTAAATTCTAATAATCACTACCGTGGTTGGAGAAAGGCATTTAATGGAAATCCAGAACATGATAGAGCTCCGCCTACATTGACAGATGACCAAATATTTGAAAAGGTGAAAGATATGAGTACTCAGTTTGGCAAGCCTTTTGCATATACGCTTGTCAAAGGTGGGTGGAAGAAGAGGTCAATTTTTTTAGAATTTCCATATTAGAAGTCGTTGTATGTAAGACATTTTCTTGATGTTATGCATATTGAAAAAATGTATTTGAAAGTCTTATTGGTACGTTACTCAATATACAAGGAAAGTATAAGGATGACCTTAAAGCAAGAAAGGACTTGATACATATGGGAGTAAGAACTGAATTAGGACCCATGAAGAAAGGAACACAAACATATCTATCGCCTGCTGCTTATACTTTATCAAGAAAGGAGAAAAAATATTTTGTAAGTTTCTAAGTGAAGTTAAAGTTCTAGAAGGTTACTCTTCAGATATTAGAAGGCTCGTGTTTATGAAAGACTTGGAGTTAAAGAGTTTAAAGACACATGATTGCCATGTTATAATGGATCATTTTCTACCAATAGGTATACGTTCTATTTTTCCAGAAAAAGTAAGAAGCGCCATAACTAAATTGTGTTTTTTCTTCAGGTCAATTTGTAGTAAGGTGATCGATCCTGAGATCTTACCAATATTGCAAAAAGAAATAGTTATTACTTTTTGTGAGCTTGAAATGTATTTTGCTCCCTCATTTTTTGACATTATGGTACATCTTGTTGTTCATCTTGTGAAAGAGACACAATTTTGTGGACCATCTTATATGAGATGGATGTACTCTATTGAGTGTTATATGAAAAATATTAAAAGGGTACATGAAAAACCAAAGTCAGCCAGAGGGTTGTATGGTCGAAGGACACATTGTTGAAGAAGCGGTTGAGTTTTGTAGTGAATATTTGTCCAATGTTAAATCCATTGGACTACTTAAATCTCATATTTTCAAAAGGAAGGAAGGAAAAAATTTAATTGGAAATAAAATTGTGACAATATCAAGGGTTGAACGAGATCAAGTTCATTTATATGTTCTATACAATGATAATGAGGTTGAGCTGTATGTTGAAATGCACAAGGATGTACTCCGGGGTTTAAATCCGAATAGAAATGAAAATTGGATAGTACGAGAGCACAATCAAAGTTTTATACAATGGTTTAAGAAACATATTTATTCAAAGGATAATTTACATCTCGCTTCAATAACAGAAAGGTTGAGATGTTTAGCATATGGTCTGAGTTTGCACGTATTTTCTTATATCGCATAAACAGTTAATGGATACAAATTTTATACCAAAGAACAAGATATTAAAAGTACTATGCAAAATAATGGTGTCACAGTGGTAGCTGAAGCAATGCACATTTCAAGTATGAAGGACTTAAACCCCAAATATGCAAATCTGTCATATTTTGGGGTTATCGAGTACATTTGGGTGTTTGATTATGAGAAGTTTCAGATTCCTATCTTTAGTTGCAAGTGGGTACATAATAGTGTAATATGAATGGATAAGTCAGCATTTTTACAAGTGGATCTTAATAGGGTGGGGGTACAAAGATGAGCCTTTTATTCTAGCCTCTCAAGCTAAACAAGTAATCTATGTCACTGACCTAACAAGTAAGGAATGGTCTATAGTGCTTTTATATAAAAAAGTGATTAATGATAACAGTGTAAATCAAAGTGATATTGATGTTGAGAATGATTCATATGTTAGAGAGAATGAGTCGTATATACGAAATGATCAAGATGAGAATATTATAGCGGATGAATCATATATTAGAAATGATCATAATGAGGGAAATTGGATCAATCAATCCGCCCGAGTTATTAAGAGCCAAGTAATTCATATTCCAACTAAGAAAAGAAAGAGATGTTAGTGAAAAAGGTACTAGTAAAATGTTATATGTTCTGTCATTCAATAAAATTGTTATATTGTGTTTATGTTTTTATATTGTGTTTATGTTTTATATTGTGTTTATTCATTCAATGCTACTTGAATTTTATATGGTGTTTATGTTTTTCTTTAATATTATAGGTGAAATGTCTAGTATCGAGGAAAAATCACACCCCGCTTCTAATAATGATGGAAATGAATCAATTTATGATGTGGAGATGATATTAGACGAGGAATAACTATTATGAAGTCAATCATTCATGTAAGAGATAAAGGTTTCAAATTTGACGTACATTGGAATGAAGACAACAACTAATTGAGCCTAACAGTTCAATGTTAACAAGTTAGATTGGTTCCCTTGTGAGAAGAGAAGTTCCAATCACTTATGATGATTGGAGAAATCGAGAGTTAAAACCCGCTAAAGAAAAATATGGAGTGATATACAGGTACCATATGTGATGTCATTTGTTTTTGTTGATGATTATGTCTTTAAATTACTAACACACTCTATGTATTTTTTTCCGTAGAGGTCTTCTAACATTGATGATGATCGAAAAACATATTGTCTTCAATTGGCCGGAAAAAGACTCAGAGGGTTTCGTTCTTTTTTAACAAACAAGTTTCTTAGGGATGCTAATAACAATTTTATCGATGCAGAACTCCCAAAGACGTATGCAGGCTTGATTTCACCTGAATAATGGGAAACCTTTAAAGGCAAATGGAGAACCTCAGATTTTCAGGATGTGAGTGTTGTAAATCTCCAACGAGGATCAAGTCCCCCGTATCCATACAAAAAAGGGTGTATGGTATATGCACGCTTACAACAAAGAATGCTAAGTATATATAAATGCTACGATATACTTATTCATCTTGTGTTACAATTGATCTTATTATTTCTCTTAATATATAGTTATAAGAGGATAAAAGTTAAGAAACATCTCTTCTGGTGCATGTTCTATGGAAGGCTGCTCGTGTGGGTAAGGATAGAGTTGTTAAGGAATATGTGCTTCAAACTTATGAGCAATGTGTAAGTATATCAGTATTCGTTTAATTAAATCAAAAGTTTATTAACATAAAAAATTTATGAGTTTTAATCACCACTAATTTATTTCGATATGCATATGAATTTAAGGAGAATCTATCTCAATCTTTAACTCAAGCTGAAGACCATGATTGCAGGAGCATACTTAGTTTAGTATTAAATGTTCCTGAGTATATTGGTCGTGTGAGGGGTAAGGGATTTGGGGTGAATCAAACGTCTTTGGATAACCATTAAAAGAGGAAAGGTCATAGTAATAAATAAGTGATGGAAGAGTTAGAAAAATTAAAAGTTAAAGTTCATGAGTTGGAAAAGGATAAAGAAAGGTACATGTCAGAAAGACAAGGTTTAGGGTTCAAGGATACTAGTGACAAAGATAGTATCAGTTGTGATTTCCAACAAAAAATTCCCGAGGTAATATATATTATTATGAATTAGCACAATTTTTTTAATTGACATATATACACATTAACAATTTCATATTTATTATTGGTTTAGGGTATTTCACCTTGTCAGCTCTATTTATCGTCACCAACTTATCGCATGGTTGGCAAGGGAAAAATTCATAACACTTTGGGAGAAGTACTTCACCATAAACCACTCCTTGCTAGATTTTTGAAAGTATCAATTGATATTGCTTTAGAGAGGGATGTGCCATTACCTTTACCTGACGATATTTTAGATGCAATATTGGAGGGAGAGACAATAGGATCGTATGTTGCATGGCCGTCAAACCTCATTTGCATAGATGATGAGGTATATGGAAAACCATTATGAATCTTTGAGTATTCAAATTTTTTATGACCATTTAACATACATTTTTTTCATGGTAACGTTAGACTCCTACAAAGTCCAAATTAAAATATAAGGGGATTACACGACAAACTGAGTCAGTTGCATCCAAAAAAGAGGTACATTGATATATATATATACATAGAAAAATGTTAACTCACGATCTTATACTTCACCTAACTTATATGTATTTGATCTTTAGATCATGCTAAAGAGATGCAACAAGTCAGTATGAGTAAGAAGACTGAAATTGGCAACATGTCCACATAAAAAAGGATGTTGCAAAGACCGCGGCTAAAAAAAGCCTACTTCTCGATATAGGTCGTGACTTCAGACATTAATAGGAATATCAAATTTGGGTGACTGAGGTACTCATAATATACCTATGGAGGAAGGTATTTTTGGTTTTTCCTATTACGAAACAATTAGTAAAGAGGATATGGATCAAGTTTTTAGACATTCAAAATTAGGCCTCGGTGTTATTGATACATACATCAAGTATACTCCAATTAACTTTATTTAATTAATTGAACAATTTATTTAATCATTTCAATGAATAGTCTTAATGTTAATGATGTTTTTATTTAAGGTTCATGTATGGAAACTTGATGCGCCCGTATCAATTGGACCAAAGATTCTGTTTCTTATCTCCCAACAATATCAACTCACAATTTATTGATCAAAGACCAGATGAAGCCAAAGAGTACTCTGTCCGTGCATTTATGGCCAACAAAGATACAAAAATTTGTTTTTTTACCATTTAATACTGGAAATGAGTTATATTTTCATTCTAACTTCATCTATTATAATTTTTCGTGTTTTGATGTTGTGTAGAAAAATTTCCATCTAAACTTTGTTAATCTTACAATGAACAGTGGTTGTTGGTTGTGATTAATCCTATAAGAGAAATTATATATTATCTGAATTCGTTAGAAGGTGATTGGATAAAATACCCAGATATGAAGAAGATGGTTGATATGTAAGTTAGATTGTTCTAAATATTTGTTTGTATATTTATTTATTTATGTGAGATGGTTCTAAATATTCGTTTATATTTTGTTAGAGTTATACAAAATTTTCAATCACAAAGAGATACTCAAGTACCAGAGTAAAGTAAACAATATTACATGGATCAGAGTGCAAGTATATTTTCACATTTTTTATTATATTAGTGATGCTATTTGATAAAAATAAGTTAAACTATATATCCTGATATATATTCATATTTTTTTCCACGTGTAGTATCCTCGTCAGCGTAATGGTATAGATTGCAGTTATTTCATGTTGAGGTTTATGAAAGAAATTATTCTTTTGAATCAAATAGAGATTACAACCATGGTATGAGTTTCTAACTTATGATTTATTTTAATATTTAACATATTTCATCTAATTAATTAGTTTTAACTAAATCATATTATGTTATATTATGTAGTACTTTGATGAATACAAGTCTTCTACTTACTTGAAAGATCAATTGGATGAAATTAAGGAGGATTGATGTCAATACATTATTGAGATGAGAATTTTATAAGGTATTGTGACACTTTCATTGATGAGAATTTTGAGTATATATAAGTTTGAGTTTTGATGAGATACTATGTCATCATTAGTGTGGTAAATTATGTTATAATGTTGTTGTTATCTGAAAGGTTAGTTATGATAGTATTAGATTTAAATTTAAATAAAGTTTTGTTTGTATCATGGTATGAATTGGGGAATTTTTAATGGCGTGTTATAACCGATTCTTGATTTGTTTTTGTTACATTGGTTTGTGTTAAATTATAATAGTTATAAGATTTAAGTGTTATATATCTTAGTTCTGATATGCTTTTGTTGGTTTTATTTTAGGTAGGTGCATATGTAGAATATATAGAGATAACAAGTTTATTTAGGATTCTTCATTGTTGTTGTTTTTAGAGAAGATATTAGAGAAGATAACAACTCTAGAAGATAGTAATATGTACATTTGGTGCATACTTATTGGACTAAAGCTGTATATATAAATATGTAAATTTATGTATATATAAATTATTGGATTCTTCAAGTTGTATCAAATTTATGTATATATAAGTTATTGTATTAAAGTTGTATATATAAATATGTAAATTTGGTGCATACTTATTGTAAGTGTTTGTTGGCAGCAATTTTGGTAAAACAATGACTTGATAATGTTTTGCTAAATATCTTAACATTTGAAGCAAAACTGTTTTAAATGATGTCAAAGCAGATGTCTTGACATCTGCCTCCTGAACTAAACTCAACCCAATATCAGTTCATGTTTTCTGTTTCCTGATTTCCTGCGCGCCATAATTCAGGATTTGTGACTCATAGGCTGCGAAAAATATAGAGAAATATTTTCTATTTGAATTATCTTTATGGTTTATATCTTGGCCTGTTTTCATGGAAATATTCAAAAGATTTGAATATTTGTTTTTCAGTCCAAGCCCACTGCTGCACATATATAAGGATCTGCTTCCTTATTCATACAAAAACAACTTTTGAAGAAGAACACTTTCTTTCTGTTTTAGAAGTCTAAGTCCTTTAATTGTCAAACACTCTAGTATTGATTTAATACTTGTGTTATTATTTTGATTGTTAATTGTGTATCATTCATAAGCTTTTAAGCATTGAATGATTGAAGTCTTTTAAACTTATTATTTATGTTGTTTCTTCTCTGTAAGTGATTGAAGGGATTTGAGGAGAGCCTCATACCTAGGTGAGTCTTAGGTAGAAATATAGCATGGGTAGTAATTAAGTGATTAGATCGTAACCTGGTTGTTTACTGAGGGTCTATGAATTGATACTATTTAGTGGACTTGTCCTGGCTTGGTAGCCCCCAGAGTAGGTGTTGTTGTACACTGAACTGGGTTAACAATCCCTTGTGTTCTTACTGCTTTTTTTTATTGTTG
Organism: Vicia faba; assembly: GCA_948472305.1. Lineage (NCBI taxonomy): Eukaryota > Viridiplantae > Streptophyta > Magnoliopsida > Fabales > Fabaceae > Vicia > Vicia faba. The sequence goes on along the minus strand of OX451739.1, from coordinate 419,306,104 downwards.
CACTTTACTTCGTTCCTCATATATTTGTGTCGTGACATCTCCTTCGACATCAGACATCTGATACAAGAATTTCACTTATTGGATTAAAACTGCAAATTTATGAAATCTGGTGCAAATTTGAAAGACAACGCTTATTTTAAGTGATTATTTGTATAGAGCGCTTAAAATATAAGCTGAATATATTAAAAAATCCGTGAACATTAGACATCGCTTTAAACAAAAAAATTGTTGCCTAGAGTGGGGAATAGAAAGCGCTTTTAAAGAAAGTGTTGCCTAAAGGGTTGCACTAAAAAGCGCTTCTAAAGTAAAAAGCGCTACCTAAAAGGAACTTTAGAGAGTGTTTTTAAAGAAAGTGCTGCCTAAAACAGAAAAAAAGTGAATAAAAATATACATTACACAACGCTTTTAAAAGCGTTGTCTAAAGTGAAAGCGCTGTCTAAAGGGGTGCTTTAGAAAACGCTTATGATGTAAAAAGCGCTGCCTATAGGGACCTTTAAAGAGCACTTATTGAAAAAAGCATTTCCTAAAGGCTACATTAAGCAGCACTTTTACATTGGAAAAAAGCGCCGTCTTTACTTACAACAACGCAGGAATAGGCAGCGCTTTAAAGTGTTGTCTATGGCAAAAAAAAGTACTGTCTATTCCCTTATATAACGTATAACCTAAGGTTGCAGGGTATTTTTGCAGGACATATAAGAGTTGGTTAGTTTCTTCTTGGTTTAAGTTAGCATTTACTATAACTGGACAATTTAGTTCCTTATCTTGAAACTCACATCATAAATTCTTAGGTAATTCTTTAAGCTCTATAGACAGTTTCTTAGGACCAGGCATATGGTTAAGATTAAGTAGGGGTATTCAAAACTAAACCAAACCAATAGAAAGCCACAAATCAAATCAAACCAAACTGAAACCGCAAAAATCGCATTTGGTTCAGATGTATTTGGGTTATCTTTTAACAAAACCGCACCGCTCGGTTTGATTTGTGGTTTGTATTTTGCAAACCTAACTAAATCGAATCAAACCGTATTATGTTATAATCTAAATTTTATTTAACTCACATCCAACCTAAACCTAAATCTATTATACCTTAGCCTTATGATTACAAACAATTTTCCCATCCTTACACTTATTGTTTAAGTTTAAGTTTTCTCAAATCTCTCCTAGCTTTATTGCGCCTTCTTCGCCACATACATATTGCCTCTTATTCTCTAATATCTACTCTCTTATATTATTTCTTTTTCACCTTCTCATTTTTATGCAAATGTTTCCTCTTTCAATTTCATTTCTATCGCACATCTTCTTCTCTAATCCCTCCTCTCTTATGTTCTTTCTTTTTCATCTCCACTAATCTCTCATCTCTTATATTTTTTTGTTGCATTCTTATATTTTTGATATTTTTTTATGCTTTTATTTTATGTTTACTATTCCCCTTTTATCTAATCTAATTTTTACATATTAAATAAGAAGTTATTTTCCAAATATGATGAGTTTTATTGTTATTTGGTAGTGTATGAATGACTAAATACAAAGTTATATTGTCATCTATATATGTATGTATAAAATATTTGTAAAAAACTAAACCAACCAAACCAAACCAAATCAAATTAATTTGGTTTAGTTCAGTTCAGTTTTTTCTAAAAGTCAACTGAACCAAACCAAACCGCACACTTTTTTCTTTTGCGGTTCAGATGACTTTTAACATCAAAATTTCCCAAACCACACCGCGAACACCCCTAGGGGTAAGTGCTAGGCATTCGTAAAGGTTGTCGTCCACATATGGTGTATATGACTTTAATCCATCATCTTCCATTATGGGTGTCGAAGGAAGTTTTATTATTTCAGAATGTGTTTATGTATCCAACTCTCTTATGCACTATTCAATAATATCGATGGCACAACATGAGTCATTTATGGATGGTGCTTTCAAAATTTTGGATAGGATAAACTCGACCTTCTCATCACCTACTTCGAAAATCATTTTTCCTCTTTTGACATCTATCATGGCTCCAACAGTTGATAAAAATGGTCTACCTAGAAGGATAAAGATATCACCATCTTCTCTAATATCCATTACAAACAAAATCTATTGGAATATAAAGTTGACAGATCCTGACTGGAATATCTTCTAATATATCAATATAATACTTGAATGATCGACCAACTAGTTGAAGGGACATCCTTGTTGGTTGTATATCTCCTAGGTCTAACCTATTGTAGACAACTAGAGGCATCAAACTCACACTTGCGCCTAAGTCTAGTAGTGCATTGTCAATAACATGTCTTCCTAGAATACATGGTATGGAAAAGTTTCCAGGATCTTTATGCTTTTAGGCTAATTTGTTTTCAGGAATCGCATTGCATTATAATGGTTTAGGATCATCAATCTTGTGCTGGTTTGTCAAGATGTCTTTCAGAAATTTAGCGTATGATGGAATCTGGGTTATTGCCTCACTGAAAGGGATTTCGACGTGGAGTTTTTCAAAAACTTTCACAAACCTTTTATATTGGGCTTCTTGAGGGGTCTGTTTAAGCCTTTGCGGATATGTGATTTTTTGTTTATAGGTGGGAGGTGGAACATATTTTTGATTCTCTTGGTTATCATTTACTGCTTCCTTATCTTTAGTTTCTCGTTCTCTCTATTTCTCGTATTCCACTGGTTTGTCTACTACTTATTTTTTTTGGAGTAGTCACAATGTTTTCTTTTAGCTGGTATGGTTTTCTAGGCAAAGTGTTATTCAACCTAGGGTCTACAGGTCCATCATAGGCGGTTCCGCTTCGTAGTGAAATAACATTAGCATGGTCTTTAGGGGTAGGTTGAGGTTGTCCAGGGAATGACCCTCCTAGTGTAGCCTGAGCAGCTTGCTATTGTGCTACTTGAGAAATTTGGGTTTCCATCATTTTGTTGTGTGTTACCACAAAATCGACTATGTTCCCTAGTTGTGCAATTAGCTCATTTATATGGATGTTTTGGTTAAAAAATTCTTTATTTTGCTGAATTTGAGATGAAATGAAAATTTCCATGATTTTCTCTAGGTTTGACTTCTGAGGGGTGGTTTGAGTAGGTTGCGTTCGTCTTTGAGCTTGAAAACCATGTGGTCTTTGAGGTGTAGTGTTTTGAATAGGATTGTTGTTCTTATAAGAGAAGTTTGGGTGGTTCCTCCATCCAGGGTTATAAGTGTTCGAATATGGGTTTCCTTGGACATAATTTACTTGACCTGAGCTTGGGTTTCACAAATTTCACATCTAGTTTGTATTGTAGTGACAGATTATACTGCAACCATGATAGTTATAGGATTAACGACTAAGCCTTCAACCTTTTGTGCTAAAGCATCCATCTTAGTGTTCATATGGTCTAGGATACTAATTTCATATATACCTCTTTCTCTTTCTTTCTTCTCTCCAGATTCTCGTTCAATCCCCCATTGGTAATGGTTTTGCGCCATGTCTTTTATGAGTGCGCATGCTTCAGGATATGGTTTGTTCATAAGTGCACCACCAACGACAACATCGATGGACATCTTTGTGTTGTAGAGAAGCCCATTATAGAAGGTATGATTGATCAACTATTATTCTAATCTGTGGCGTAGACAAGATCTCAATAGCTCTTTATACCTTTCCCAAGCGCCGAAAAGGGATTCACCATCTTGTTGAGTGAATCTTGTTATTTTGTTTCGTAGGACATCATTCTTGCTTGGTGGAAAGTATCTAGTAAGGAATACTTTTTTTAGGTCATTCCAAGTAGTGATTGAATTTACTGGGAGGAAGTCTATCCATGATCTTTCTTTGTCTCTAAGGTTAAAGGGAAATAAACATAAACGTATTGTCTCAAGAGGGAGCCGTTGGATTTCAATGTGTCGGCTAGTTGAATGAACACTTTTAGGTGTTGGTTCGAGTTCTCTGTTGGGAGACTAACAAACTGGTTTTATTGCACGATTTGCAACAAAGCGGGTTTCAAATCAAAATTGTTGGCTGGGATTGTAGGTTTAACAATACTTGAATGATGTTCTTTGTTAGAAGGTAGGGCAAAGTCCTTAAGTGGCTTGCGATAATTTTTTTCTGCAATTGCTCTCCTGATTCGTTGGAGCAAAAGTCGTGCACGTTCTTATCTCTCTAGTTCTTCTATTGGATCTTCTAAGGTTCCGGTACTACGAGTTATTCACATTTATCGTAAAATGGTGCCTTAATCTAGATAGTGTAACAACATGGTTACGATATTTGATGAAATTGGTCCCTGGTAACGGTACCAAAAACTTGATGGGTGATTTCCGCAAGTATACGAAATATATCAAAGTAATATAAAGAGTGTCGAACCCACAGAGACCAAATGGTTAACCAATCATTTTCTATTGCTACAGTGTTTATCTAAGGCGATAAAAATTAGGAGTAGAGTGGGAAAATAAACTGAAATACTCCCCCCGTCTCATAATAAGTGTCTCATTTGCACTTTTTCTATGTCTCAAAATAAATGTCTCTTTAGAATACCAATACAACATTTATTATTTTCCCCCCACTATTATACCCCTATTTATTAGCTTTCACGCTTTTCAGTTACTCTACTGACTATAATAAATAAAGGTGTTTTAGTAAATGACACTAATTTTATCATTAAAATCAACACATCTAATCATTTTCTTAAGAACTGTGTAGAACTCAAACGAGACACTTATTATAAGACATAAGGAGTAATAAAATTTGAAGTGATTCAGAAATGCGATGATGGAATGCGGATCTCATCAATTCGTTGATACTCTTTCCGTTCTTAAAAATTACCTATGGGACAATGTTTTTCCTTTGAAAAAGAATTAATTAAAAAGGAATCGTCGATGTCGCGTAATTGGAACCAGATTTTACTGTCTAATTTATACCGTCCTCTCTTGTGTGCCTGCTACATTTTTATTTTAAAAAAGTAAATAACTTTTTTAGAAATTAGTTTCTTTTGCTCAGACGAAAAGTAGTTTTGATTGGAAAATTAGACTTTAAAGGGTTCTCAACTTTCGCACGATCAACCGAATCTTAAACTTATAAACACGTCCAAAAATAGTTTTAAAATCACTTTATGAAAATATCAAACTTTCCTAATTTATTAATAAAGTGCTTTCATGGTGTTTATTAATAAAAAACTAGACAACTTTAATCTTTAGTACCAGACGACTTTCGATATTACCCAACATATTTATGGTTCTACTTTCGTAGTAACTGATCAAATGAAGTTTAGAAAAGTTGTAATAAAATTAGAACAACCCCGTAAGTATTTCTAAAAGAACAACAATTAGAGTATTGTCGAATCGATGATCCTCACATTCCAACACTACAGATTTAGCCAGACATGGTTATAACAAACAATAAAACAATTGAATTGAATATGGAATTAAACATAATAGGCATATCAAATAAAGCTTGAAACATGCAATTGATAGATAAAAAATTAAAGTAAAACAAGAACATGCAAATAAGTAAAGATACGATATAATAAAAGAAATACGATTAATAAAAACCTGCTCCAATGGAGACTTGAATCTGGTACATAGTGAATTGCTGGAAAACTTGAAAGGAAATGTAAATGGTGGCAAGATTAAACTTCAACAATGTAAATGCTCCAAACTCAATACAAACTCAATGTTCAACGGTGATATAACCCCCGATGTGACAATTTATAGATTTAATCGATAATTACAGTGCTTAAGATTGTTCTAAGCTTAGATGCCCTTAAAATTGATATCCTATCCCTATTTATAATGTTCAAAACCCTAAAATATCAAGTGGAAAGTGCTGACTTTGTGTGAGAGAATGTATGGATGAATGGAGGGTGTGGGAGACCAAGCCCATCCCACTTTTGAAGCTGCTGCGAAATATAAAGGATGATGAACGCCATCCCCTTATTGAAAACACCACACTTGAAATTTTCACATTAACTTGTTCTTTGGCCCTTTTGAATATGGTCATCACTTTCCACGCCACAACTACCTCCATGGCAAACACCATAGTGTGCACAATGAGTTCAATTTACTCCCTTTCCTCCATTTCATCTGTTTTGCTTCGTTTCTTCGCGTATGACTCACATATGATCAAGTACCTGAAATACAGACAAAATACCAACATAACAATGGAAATAAAGGTAAAATAACTAATAAAACATGTGAAAATCGAGTCAAATATACATTGTGTTTTAGCGTAATCAAATTACTTGTGACATTCATCTTTGAATCTAGTTACATGCATGCTGGGTTATATATTCATGAAATGTTTAAATTTGTAGATGAGAATACAAAAAGAGGAATACAAGTGTGAGTATTATGTAATGAAACATGTTTTAAACATTGTGTCTACCGACATTGTTGATTCTCGGCATCATGTGTATATTATATCATGAAGTATTTACAATAACTTATTAATAATGTTTAAGTTTTCTATTATATTTCAAATCATGTGATCTTCATTTTTCTTCACTTTTTTATGTAGATGTTTGTGATACGGTGGCAGAACCGGACTATTTTAGGAAAATGCTGGTTTGCGTTTTGCGTTTGTGTTCGCAAAATGTCGCAGTAAGCAAGACTCGCCACCGACTTTTATTTTATCCAACTGGAAAGGAAAAAAGCACAGAAAAATTCCTTTTTCGAGATCTTGAGTACGGGGGGTAGATTATAGAAAGGGAAGGTATTAGCACCCTTTCTATCTGTGGTTATCCACGGGCTCTTAGGTACTTGCTCATCATTTTAAAATTTCTTCCGTGTTTGTGTTTTGAAAAGTTTTTTACTTCATTTTAACCCTTGTATCAGTCCTCAAGAGTGTTACGAAGTGTTTTGAAAGTTGTTTTGAAATGTGTAAGTGTGAAAAGTTTTAATTTGAGAAAGTACCTACTAGCATCTACCTACTCGAAAAGAGAATGTTTATGTTCTTGTTTCCTTTAGACAACGCTATCCCACTATTAGTGAGTAGGTAGCATCGTCGTTGGAGTTGTAAGGGTCAATTCGAAAGGGACGTACGATCACTAAAGCAATGCTAGGACGTCTTAGTAGTAACCCTAATGTCTTAAGATCATATTCGAGGAAACATTTTCGAGGCAACCTTTCCGAACGGGACATTTGATCTTTGTTTAGACAAGAGGACGACCACTAAAACACCCTATACTTAATGATCGTTTACCGAAGGCAACCGAAGTGAGAGTATACCCTAGGAGTGCGCATGTGCGAGTGTTTTGATTTCAAGTTATTATCTTTGCACATTTAGGGTTTGCTAACCATTTCAAAATTAACATACATTCTTGTCATGCAATCCTATTATCATACATCTAACAGCTTAATATTTGCGAAAATTAAAATGCGGAAAATAATACTACGCTATTACAAGGCTTCGGAGAGGGGAATTAATTACATAGCCAAAAAACCCGTAAAACGATAAATAACGAAAAGTCCTAATTAAACTATTACATCCCATGAGCAGTTACATTAATATTGTAAAAATAAATAAACGCGCGATGAATCAAGAACGAGAGAGAAATTACGGTTTTGACCCCGTCTAACCTAATTGGAAGAAAAATTATTTTTTGGTTGTTTTTGATTATTTTGAGAAAATAAGGTTTTAATTAAATATGTGCAAACCTAATTACTAATTAATTTAGATTAAGAAAAATAAATAATTTTGACCTATTTTTGTATTTTGGTTATTTTAAGAAAATAAAATAAAAATTAAATCAAATAAAACCTAATTTTATAATTTGTTTTAATTTATTTACAAAAAGATTAAAATTACCCTAGAATTAAATTAAACTAATTAAATTAATTTTTGACAAAGTATATAAAAAAACTAAATTTGATGAAATTGATTTTTATGAGTTTTTGTAAAAAAAAAAGAATTAATTTTTACTAGGAAATAAATTTACCAAAATTAAATAAATAAAGAAAAATATATAAAGAAAAAGAAAGAATTGGGCCTGGTATGCTAGCAATTGAGGGTGGTGTCCATAGAAAATTCTGAGCCCAAAAGCCTTGGTCCACGTTTGACTTCCATGATCCAGTGTTGCACTTTGACTAAGCCTTTGGTAGACCCTCACATGCCAAGCGTTGGATTTGATTTGCTTTAGATCCAGTGGTTGCAAGCTGATGGCATATGGTGGATCTATGGGAAGCCTGTGCATGGGATTACATATAACAAAATAATATTGAAGAACAAGGGGACCTGGGGATCGAACCCAGGCCCTTTGGCAAATTCCACATACCTCCTGACCAACTGAACCAACGCACTTTGTTGTATATCAAATAACAAATAAAAATTATATTGAGAAAACAAGTTAATTCATCAAAACCGCGCGAAATTCAAATGGCCCAGTCAGGGGGTGCCACGTCACCCTTCTTCTTCCTCCCTCTGTTGCTAAAAGTCTGGAGACTTTTACCTACGGACAAAAAGCGTAGGTACAGCCCCTGCATATTTCTAGAATCTCATACAAGCACAATAAATGAAGACTAATGGTACAAATCAATTTGTCTTGGCCTTGTGAACACCATGGTACCCCTATTTTGGGCCAATTTTACCTACAATCAAAACCCCTAATAACGAAACCTAAACCCTAACAATGGTGGATATCAGTATGGCTAACAAAAACGCAATTGAACATTATCATTAGCTTGCACATGCTTCAAGGATTCATAATATATAAAGCAATCATGCTAACAATGTCAAATTCATGAGATTCAATTTCAAAAAAGTAAGGATGTCGTGAGGCACTTACATTGCGTTTCTAGGCACGAAAATGCTTGTTGGTGATTGGTATAGACTCCTTGAACACCCAGGAAGCGAATGAGATAGCTTGGAAGGCTTGAGATAGCCTGGAACTATGAAATCAGATTGCCACTTTTTCTTGATTTTTTGAAAGTTGTTCTTCTCTCTTCACGCCTCCAATCCTTGTGCTTTTGGCCTGGATTCTTTCTATATGTAGCCTTGAGTGAATTAGGTTTACCAATTTGCTCCAAATCTTTTCCAATAATGATCATTGATCAAGATTTGACTCTCATGTAAATCTTTCCAAATCAAGCCAAAAACCAATCTTTTTGTGTACAAACAAGCCTTGCACGATTTGATCTCATTGCCAGCTATTCATGGACGTGAAATATGCACAAAATCTCAAGGTTTAAATGATTTTGATATTTTCATGATTTTATTTTGATTTAATTTGATTTAAATGAAATAAAAATCAAAATAAATGACAAAAATAAAATAAAGGCAATTGGGAAGGATCATGGGTCGTGGACCATGTTACAAACTCAATACAAGCACAAAAAGTTGGGCCCATTTGACAAAAATTGCAATTTTGGCCACTTTTGACTTTTGGCAATTTTGCAAAAAAGGTCAACTTCACCAATGCATAACTCCTTTTTGACTCTATGAGGGTGTTATTGGACTTTTTAGAAATATTGAGATGTCCTCTAAGCAACCCTTTTGGTCTCATCTCAATTGAGTCTTCCATATTCATGTTTGAAGCTTTGACAAAAAAGGTGTTTTTGTTGACTTTTCAAAGTGATCTATAATGTCCAAATTCATAACTTCTTGTGAGTGAATATTTTGAACTTGGGAGATGAGGATGAATTGTAGGGCTTTGCATCCTCTTCAAAATAAGCTTTGTATGGGTCATTTATAATAAAGTATGAGAAAGTTATGCTTGGTCAAAGTTGAGTTGACTTTTCCTGAAAACCCTAATTTAGCAACTTTTGGGTTTTGATGAATTGTGAGCAATCCTTGAAGAATCATGATCAACCCTTGATAAAATGATGAATAATACTTAAAAATGAGAATGTTTACCAAAAATATTGAAGTTTGACTATATGTAGGACACAATTGACTTTTGCCCTAGCATAGTCGATTTTCAGGCCTTTGAGCAATTGACTGAGAAAACTTTCTCTGTAGGGCTTAAAACTTGATATGGATGATCTTGAGAACATATTAGGACAATGGTGAGAATTTGGGATCCCTTGGACTCAAGTATCTTGATGCAACATGAAACCCTAATTTGAGGTAGACTGCCTTAGGAGAGAGTTTGTCTGGTCAACCCTTAGACTTCCTTGAGCAATTTGAGGATCTCACTTCAAATGCATTGAGAAATGTGGGAGGTCAAATTTTGGGGTACAACATCTGCCCCTGTTCAATCTTCTTAAACCTGAGGATGTAGATTGTTTTGCTTGCCTTTCGTGATCTGAAGGTGGAAGATGATTGAACACTAGAGTGCCCAAGAAATTTGCACTCGCATGAAGTGGTACTTGTCTTGTGATGTCGAGAGTGGGCTTATAGATGCCATTTGGAGGTTGATGACGGTGGATGGGCTTAAAGATCCCATCAGAGGAGTGTCGATCGCATAAGAGATTCCTTAACGAGAGCTTGCATACCTGTTGTTGAGGAGGACTTCACTGGGGAATGCATGTCTCTGTCTTGGTAAAAGTTGAATTTTAGGAGCTTCAGTCGTTCGTAATTCTACTGGGGGATCATCTCTTAGTCGAAGAGGTGAAAATGAACTGCTATCTGGTCGTGATCCAGGATTCATAGTGATAAGATCGACTGCTATTTGGTCGTGCTCCAGGCTTTATAGTGACTTACTGGGGAGATGAGATTAAACTTGCTATCCGGTCGTAATCTAGGCTTTGCAATTTCTCAATTCTTATCTGGTCGTACTCCAGGCTTCAGAAGGAATTAAGTTGTTATCCGGTCGCATCCGGGCTTCAACTTGAATTTAGGGCACACTAATATCCGGTCGACTCTGGGCTTCTTAGTAATTGTCCAGGTAAACTTCTATCTGGTCGAAATCCAAGCTTCGCAGTGTCTTGTACCGCTATCTGGTCGTAATCCAGGCTTCACGATGTTTCATACCATTATATGGTCGAATCCAGGCTTCATGGTGTCCTGTACTACTATCTGGTCGATTCCAGGCTTCACAATACCTTACTTCTTATCTGGTTGTATTCCAGGCTTCAGAAGAAATCAAGTGGTTATCTAGTCACATCTGGGCTTCCATTTTATTTTTAGGCCTACTAATATCCGGTCGATTTTCGGGCTTCATAGTAATTGGTCGGGTAGACTGCTATTTGGTCGAAATCCAAGCTTCATAGTGTCCCTTACTGTTATCTGGTCGTAACCCAGGCTTCAATGTCGTTTACCGCTATCTAGTCGTAATCTAGTCTTCACGATGTCTTATACCATTATCTGGTCAAATCCAGGCTTCATGGCGTTCGAAGAAATCAAGATATTATTCGGTCGAATCCGGGCTTCATAACTTGCATTAAAGATATACCACTATCTGGTCGACTCCAGGCTTCGTAGTATTCTTGGCTGCTATCTGGTCGTAATCCAGGCTTCACAGTACCTTGTTAAGCTGTTATCGGGTCGATTTCCGGGCTTCACGGCTTGTGTTTATGATATACCACTATCTGGTCGATTCCAGGCTTCATGGTGGCTTTATACTGCTATTTGGTCGTAATCCAGGCTTCATAGTAACTTGCTGGGGATTAAACTATTATCCGGTCGAATCCGGGCTTCATAGCTTATTTTTAAGAGATACCACTATCACGTCGATTCCAGGCTTCGCAGTATTCTGATACTGTTATCCGGTTGTTCTCCGGGCTTCATAATATGATGGAGAAATCAAGATATTATTCGGTCGGATCCGGACTTCATAGCTTGAACTAGAATGAAAATCTTAGCACCGATTTGACTGAACCAGAGAAATTTGTGAGAATTTTGATTGCATTTTTTTCCTGAAAGGTAAGGGGTTAGTCGTATGCAATGCCATGATATATGAAATGTATTGAGCAATGATGTTCTAAAAATAAATGAGACTATGTTGTATGATGCCTATACGCATGCCATGTTGTATGGATATGTAACGTTCTCGTGATGTTTTCTAGTTGGGGAAAATAAATCCCTGACTGCTGCTGGAGAATATAAAGAGTTTCGCTCGCTGGGGATAACGACCGAAGATGATTTGAGAATAAATTGGCGGGAGAGTAACTCTACTGGAGAATAAACTGGCGAGAAAATGACTCTGTGGGGAAGAGATACTCTGCCAGAATATCTGCTGATTTGGAGAAATAACCTCGGCTGGCGATGAATTACCGTTGCTGGCGACAATGAACCCGGTTGGGGATTGAGTTTCTGCTTGTGGAAGAAATAAACTCCACTGGGGATAATCTTCCATTGTTGGTGATAGATGAACTCTGCTTGGGGAGAACTAACACCACTGTTTTTAGATTCCTTTTACTCTGCGGGGAGTGTATGCACTTTTAGTCATTTTCTCAAGCTGGGTCTATCCCTGTACCTGGTGAATAGAGAAACCGTAAGGTTTGGACATTTCTTGTTTGTCCCTGTTCCTGGAATTACGAGTAATCGTCTTTTGTTTCGCATGTAGATATTTATGAGCAACAATTATTGTCAAATGCATATATCAAAAATGAATCATTGGACGTTCTTGCAAAATAAAACGGAAAAAGAAAAACAATTCTTTTGAAATTTATTGTAAAAATGAATTATATTAATTTTGAAGTTGGCATGTAATAGGCGTTTTGTACAAGAGGCTGGCGTCCTAGTAAGAGAACGTCGCCGAAAGATAGAAATTATACAATTTGTGAAAAACAAAGAAAAACAACTATGTGAACAATCCCACTAGGTTCCAACTCTGCTATTGCCTTTATATCTTCGAGCGTTTCATCACTTTGCTACTTGGTTGAAGATGGATCAGATTGATCAGCGTCGTCCGAGCTTGATAGTTAATACCGGAGTCTGGTTGCAAGATGATCCAATGAGACATAGTGTTATGCTTTAATCCCTAATTTTTGCCTGGACCGCCCTTTCGGGTTTTCAATCCACCGGGATACCCTTTTTTGCCCAAGCCGCCTTTTCAGGTTTTCGACTTGTCGGGTGTATAGTTTTTTTATATTTTCATCCCTTGCTTTTGCCCGAACCCTTTTGGTTCGCCGGGAAGCCCTTATTTTTTCCTAGGCCAGTCGGCCTAGCGGGTCTTTGATTATGCGTAGTATTTTTCACTATGTCTGCATTGACGGGGTGAGGAAGGTCATCACCATCCATGGTGGTTAGAATCATAGCTCCTCCTGAGAAAATGTTCTTAACCACAAATGGCCCTTCGTATGTAGGGGTCCATTTGCCCCTGGGATCCCCATGCGGAAGTATGATGCGTTTGATTACTAGATCCCCGACTTGATACTCTTGTTGTCTCACTTTCTTGTTAAATTCCTTGATCATTTGCTTTTGATACGTCTGACCATGACAAATAGCAGTAAGTCTCTTTTCATCGATTAAGTTCAGCTGATCAAGCCGGGTCTGGATGCAATCGTACTCGCTCAAACCTGCATCTTTCATAATCCGGAGAGAGGGTATATGGACCTCAATTGGTAGGACTGCCTCCATGCCGTACACCAGAGAGTAGGGTGTTTCTCCTGTCGACGTCCGTGCTGAGGTACGGTACCCATGAAGAGCGAATGGTAACATCTCATGCCAGTCTTTGTATGTCACCGTCATCTTCTGCACAATCTTCTTGATGTTCTTATTAGCCGCTTCGACAACCCCATTCATCTTCAGCCGGTAAGGAGAAGGGTTGTGATGCTGTATCTTGAACTGTCTGCAGAGCTCGGTGATCATCGTATTGTTGAGATTTGTACCATTGTCCGTAATGATCCTCTCTGGTACACCGTATCAACAGATCAGATTGTGTCGAATAAACCGCGCCACGACATTCTTGGTTACTGTAGCAAAGGAAGTTGCCTCAACCCACTTCATAAAGCAATCAATTGCTACCAGAATGAAACGATGCCCGTTAGACGCAGTAGGTCTGATCTCGCCTATCATATCAATGCCCCACATTGCAAAGGGCCAAGGTGTCGTCAAAGCATTCAGAGGAACTGGAGGTACATGCACCTTATCAGCATAGACTTGGCACTTAAGACAGGTCCGAGAATGCTGATAACAATCGGTTTCCATAGTAGACCAATAATATCCTGCCCGTAGGATTTGCTTCGCCATAGTATGTCCACTGGAATGAGTTCCAAAGGTACCTTCATGTAACTCTGCCATAATCCTTTCTGCCTCGTTCTTGTCCACACATCGCAGTAAGGTTGAATCATGGTTACGCTTATAGAGGATACCATTACTGATGAAGAACTTTGCAACGAATCTCTTCAGAAACTTCTTATCATTAACAGAAGCACCCTCGGGGTACTCTTGAGCCTCAATATATCTCTTTATCCCGTGAAACCAGAGTTTATCTGCTACCTCTTTAGTCTCAATATCACAGCAATGTGCGGGTTTGTCCAACCTCTCAATGGTAATATGGGGAGCTTCATTGTGCCACCTGACCTTGAACATAGAAGACATGGTAGCTAGCGCGTCCGCTAACTGATTCTCCTATCTGGGGAAATGTTCAATGGTTATCTCCTCAAAGTGTGAGAGCAATGTTAGTACACACTCTTTATAAGGAATAAGATTTGGGTGCTTCGTGTCCCACTCTCCTTTCATCTGACTGATCACTAGAGAAGAATCTCCGAATACACTTAAGAACTTAATCCTTAGGTCAATAGATGCTCGGAGGCCCATGATACACGCTTCATACTCCGCCATATTGTTGGTGCAATTAAAATATAATCGGGCGGTGAATGGAGTATGACAACCTTCAGGAGATATGATCACGGTGCCAATGCCATTACCCAACGCGTTTGAGGCTCCATCAAAACACATAGACCATCAGGATCCTTTTTCAGGTCCTTCATCCGGTCCAAGTTTTTCACAGTCGGTCACCAACATAATGTTCTCATCTGGGAACTCGAAATTCATGGATTGGTAATCATCCACGGCCTGATGCGCCAAATGATCCGCCAATACACTCCCCTTGATTGCCTTTTGGGTTGTGTATTAGATGTCATACTCAGTCAAGATCATCTGCCATCTTGCTATTCTTCCGGACAAGGCAGGCTTTTCGAAGATATACTTGATTGGATCCATTTTTGATATCAATAGGGTAGTGTGAGTCAGCATATACTGTCTTAGCCGGCGAGAAACCCATGCCAAAGCGCAACAAGTTTTCTCGAGAAACGAGTATCGGGTCTCGCAATCGGTAAACTTTTTTCTAAGGTAGTAAATAGAATGCTCTTTTCGGCCAGACTCGTCATGCTGCCCCAACACGCACCCCATTGAATTATCAAGCACTGTCAAGTATAAGATCAAAGGTCTTCCTTCAACTAGAGGCATCAGAATAGGTGGCTTTTGGAGGTATTCTTTGATCCTTTAGAAAGCGGTCTGACATTCATCATTCCATTTTACGACTTGATCTTTCTTCAGCAACTTAAAGATCAGCTCACAAGTAGCTGTCCGATGTGAAATGAATCGGGCAATGTAATTCAACCGTCCCAAAAAACCTCTAACTTCCTTTTCTGTGCGGGGAGATGGCATCTCCTGTATAGCCTTCACCTTTGCAGGATCCACCTGAATACCTTTATCACTAACACGGAACCCAGCAGCTTACCAGACCTTACCCCGAAGGTACACTTGTTCGGGTTTAACCTCAGCTTATACATCTTCAACCTGTCGAACAGTTTCTGGAGATGGTCAAGGTGTTCTTCTTCAGTCTGGGACCTTGCAATCATGTCATTAACATAAACCTCAATCTCATGGTGAATCATGTCGTGGAACAAAGCGACTATGGCGCACTGATAAGTTGCCCCAACATTCTTCAACCCGAAAGGCATTACTTTGTAACAGAAGGTGCCCCACTGCGTAACGAAAGTTGTCTTCTCCATGTCCTCGGGAGCCATTTTAATCTGATTGTAACCATAAAAACCATCCATAAAGGAGAAGAACTTATGTTGTGCGGTGTTGTCGACCAGAACATCGATGTGAGGCAGTGGGAAATCATCCCTGGGACTCGCCCCGTTCAGATCTCTATAGTCCACACACATTCGTACCTTACCATCCTTCTTCGGCACCGGAACAACGTTGGCAATCCATTGCGGGTAAGAAGTAACATCTAGAAACCCGGTGTCAAACTGTTTCATGACCTCAGCTTTAATTTTCTCAGACATCTCGGGGCGCATACGGCGAACCTTCTGCTTTACTGGAGGACAATCTTCTTTAGTCGGCACGCGGTGTACCACAATGTCAGTATCCAAACCAGGCATATCTTCATAAGACCAAGTGAAGATCTCAACATAGTCGTGTAGCATTTTTATCAACCGTTGCTTGACACTAGGTTCCAGATTTGCACCTATCTTGACCTCTTTTTTGTCTTCCTCTGTACCCAAATTTACTGATTCCACTGGCTCTACATGGGGCTTTATGGCCCTCTCTTCCTGTAGTAATAGTCTAGCGAGTTCCCCAGGAACTTCACAATCATCCTCGCCTTCGTCCTCGGCTTGGTTGATCGGATTTTCGAAGTCATAACTGGAAGTAACAGAGTCGTTATCAATGGGATCTAGAGTGGATATGGATTTGCATTATGATATGTGAGTGTGTGTAAGACAATAGCTGTTTTATAAAGTGCGAGATAGAAAGGAAAAACAAGGAGTGCAAAATTTGTAATGCAAGAAAATGTCCAATGCTTTATTGATGATATATGAAAATGACAAATAATAAGCCCTCACAAACAAAGCCAAGGTGCCTCGAGCAAGGCACCGGGCCGTAAAGTTTCAAACTGTTTGTTACAAATCTCAAAACAAAAGTCCATTACTGTGTAATAAAAGAAACGGGCACGAAGTCCTTCGCCGTCTAGTTGTTCAATCCACTGTTGGTAGTCGGGTAGATCCAACTGTCAATATCTGATTCTTCTTCATCATCCTCAATTGCATTCATTCCCTGATCATGTTTGGGCATAGGGGAAGTTATGATGTTAGGTTTCTCCGGAGCGTCAAACTCAATCTCTTTAGCTTCGATCAAGTCTTGCACCTTATTCTTCAAGGCCCAACAGTTGTTTGTATCATGACCTGGGCTATTGGAGTGATAGGTGCAGCGGGCATTCGAGTTATACAACAAAGATGTGGTGTTGGGATTCTTCGGGGCTTCCCTCAGAGTTATAAAGTTGGTCTTCAATAATTGTGGTAGAATTTGAGACAAGGTCATATTAAGGCGAGTGTACTGTCTCCGTGGTCTCTCCATTCTTTGCTGATTGTTGCATTGTGGGGCAACAATGGGTCTTGATATCACTACCGCATTCACTGCTTGACGGCGTTCAGGTCTGCTTTGGCTCCTCGAGCCATAGACTGCACTAGCTTCTTTCTTACCAGTGAAAGGCTTCTTACCTGCACTTGATGAAGTACCTTTCTGTATCTTACCACTTCGGATACCAGCTTCTACTCTATCCCCAGTCAAAATCCATTCAGTAAACCCAGCTGATGAACTGCCAATCAGATGATTGAAAAATGGACCAGACAACGTCCCTAGAAACATGTCAACCAACTCCCTATTAGACAAAGGGGGTTGGACTCTTCCAGCCAAATCTCTCCACTTATGAGCATAGTCCTTAAAACCTTTACTTGCACCCATAAACATACCCTAAAGCTGGGTACGAGTGGGAGCAAGGTCAGCATTATACTGATACTGCCTGTAGAAGGCAGCAGCAAGGTCCTCCCAGTTTCGGACATTAGCTCCTTCCAATTGATAAAACCATTCAAGTTGAGTCCCTAATAGACTATCTTGAAAGAAATGCACCCACAAATTTCTATCAGCAGTGTAAGGTTGGATTTTTCTGACGTACGAGCGGAGATGGAGTTTTGGACAGGATACTCCATCGTACTTGGCAAAAACTGAAGCTTTGAACTTGTGAGGGATCACCACCCCAGATGCCAGTCCCAAATCTCCGAAATCCAAACCAGGGATCTTCTGAATCTCCATAGCACTCAGTCGGTCTTCAAGTTGTTTGTACCTATCCTCAGCAGGAAGATATTGCTCATCATCAAAATCAGTATCATTATCAGAGACTACAGGACTAGGACCCTTTTCTTGTTCTTGGTTCTCCTCTTATTTGGATGAAAGAGACGAATAAGCTTCTTGTCGCAACCTATTCCCAAATCTGTTACCCATATTCAGAAGAACCTCCTTCTTCTTCTTCTTCTTCTTCTCCTTCAGGATGAGAGTCTTTAAATCCTCTTGCCCTTTTGCCAAGTTCAAGAACATCTTTTGGAATTGGGCATTATGTGCCTGAAGAGCTTTGATGGCTTGATCGGTAGGTATTTCAGAAGACATTTTGTGCTGAAATAAACAGCGAAGGAGATGAGAAACCTGTAATGGTACCTGTAATGATATGCATGATAATGGGATGCGTATGTAATGATTTCAAAGACTTTGGGAGATTTAAATTTGCAAACCAAGAAACAAACAAACTTTATTAGATTAAACTTGTAAAAGGTTCAACAATGCCCTTAAGGCGTTACAAAGAAATAAATCTAAACTAGAACAAGCAAAAAATCAGAAATCCCATGGACGTTTCCCCTTCGTGCTGACGTAGTCATTGATTGTTCTTTCATTCTCAAGTTTCCTCATGAGCTTCAAGATCTTCCTTTCTTTCTCATGATACTTCTCCCGGTAGGCATCCCTCTCCTCTTTCAGCTGAATCCAAGACCTCTTCAATGCCCCAAGATCAGTGGGCATGTAGGGATAAAGGACTGTATAAGGAACACCCTCTTCATTGGTAGGCTCCACAATCACTAGAAACACAGCTTCATAAGGCATCCCAAGCTTCTGGGATCGAGCTCGGACCCACTGGAGATAAGGTTGCATAGGGAGAGAAGTCCTTGGTCCTAGCTCTTGAGGGTCAGACCTGTTCACCATGCCCCAAGCTCGTATAAACCTTCGGCGGTGCTCGTCAACGTCCTCCTTGTAGTCAAAGACAATATCTGTAAGAAGTAGCTCATGAGGACCGTCTCTCCGGGCACGACCGAATTGTCGAAGAGCTAAACAAGGACTGTAGGTTATTCCCCACTAATTCCAAGCAACGGGACATTAGGGTATCCCCCACATCGATCAATGACAACAGTGCTTTCCATAGCCTTAGAACTCCAAATAATGTCTGTATGGGCAAGGGACATTATCCTGTAAGACCATCCTAAACCTTCCTCATTTTTCAACACGGACTTGGGGAGGTGCGAAATAAACCACCTCGCCAGCAGCGGCATGCAACACATGAGAGTCCCTCTTCTTCGTACAATACGAGTGTAGAGGGCATGCAAGATATCACCCTGAAGAGTAGGCACTGGATTGCGAGACAGGAAGATCTTAACCGCATTCACATCTATGAAGGAATTCGAATTCGGGAAAAGAACCAAACCATAGATAAGGACAACCAAGATGTCTTCAAAATCCTGAAAGTCCAAATTATCCCAGAATAGTTGAGCTTGATCCATCAGAAACTTGGCTAAGAAACCTTCAACCCTGCTTCGTGTTTCCCAATTAGATACTACATCAGCCCGTTTCAAATGTAGAGCTGAAGCAATATCTTACGGTCTAGGAGTCTCTTTCAAACCTGTGAAGGGCATCTGCTCAAGGATGGATATGCCCAATAAGTGAGAAAACTCATCCATAGTGGGAACTAGCTGATAATCCGGGAAAGTGAAGCAATGATGCACCGGATCGAAGAACTGGAAAAGCACACTCATTATCTGTTCATCAAACTTTGAGGTGACCAAGCTAAGAAGCTGACCATGTCTTCTAATGAATGAAGAAGTATCAGAAACTTTTGAGACTAATTCTTTGAGTTGAGCAGGTATTTGCACAAAGTTAACTCGAATGGTGTTTCTGCACACAGAAGCCATAATCGGCAAAACAGAACAAAGATAAATCCCCTCGGTCTTTGAAATGGTTAGTATGATGAGGTATGCATGCTATGTTATGATGCATTATGTCATGATAAAACACACAACAGGTATAGCAGATAACAGACATGATAAAGGAAAATAAGTCACACAAAAGCCCTTAAGTTTAGGCTTGCATGGGGTCTAGGTACTACCCTCTTGAAGTTCAGTTGGTTTCAACCTATCCTAATAATAGTAACCGGGTTCTAGAGGTTCTCAATATCACTAAGCATCCTCCATCGGTCATGGTTTCAGCTCACGCAATCTTTTCTTGCAGCCGGAACTATCTCAAGAGTATGGTCTCAATGAGTGTAGTATCGAGTATCAACCAGTTTCCAGCTTTACACCGAGACCGGCTATCTCACTACTTCCTATGGCCAAGTTGGTCAATTATAGGTTCTAAGGTCAGTTGATGCTTAACGACACACATAGAAGCCCCGTATTCTCCTCGTTTCTCCACAAGGGATACCGGTACCAACTAATGTGCCACATCAACGTAGCTACTGCTTCAACCATATCGGTCTACACCGTACAGTTCCCTCACAGTTTATTGCTACTTACCTAAAAGGTGTCCCCCGATCCAGGTTAGGATCTATAGTAACTCCCAGTACAGAACCCTCAAAAGTAAAGCAATCAAATCAAACAAGAGAAGCAATTTATGATGAACTAATCCTAAGGTATACCCCACTTATTTAATCTCCAGCAGAGTCGTCAGTTCTGTGATACGGTGGCAGAACCAGACTGTTTTAGGAAAATCCTGGTTTGCATTTTGCGTTTGTGTTTGCAAAATGTCGCGGTAAGCAAGAGTCGTCACCGACTTTTATTTTATCCAACTGGAAAGGAAAAAAGCACAGAAAAATTCCTTTTTCGAGATCTTGAGTACGGGGGGTAGATTATAGAAAGGGAAGGTATTAGCACTCTTTCTATCTGTGGTTTTCCACGGGCTCTTAGGTACTTGCTCATCATTTTAAAATTTCTTCCGTGTTTGTGTGTTTTGAAAAGTTTTTTACTTCGTTTTAACCCTTGTATCAGTCCTCAAGAGTGTTACAAAGTGTTTTGAAAGTTGTTTTGAAATGTGTAAGTGTGAAAAGTTTTAATTTGAGAAAGTACCTACTAGCATCTACCTACTCGAAAAGAGAATGTTTATGTTCTTGTTTCCTTTAGACAATGCTATCCCACTATTAGTGAGTAGGTAGCATCGTCGTTGGAGTTGTAAGAGTCAATTCGAAAGGGACGTACAATCACTAAAGCAATGTTAGGACGTCTTAGTAATAACCCTAATGTCTTAAGATCATATTCGAGGCAACATTTCCGAGGTAACATTTCCGAACGGGACATTTAATCTTTGTTTAGACAAGAGGGAAACCACTAAAACACCCTATACTTAATGATTGTTTACCGAAGGCAACCGAAGTGAGAGTATACCCTAGGAGTGCGCATGTGCGAGTGTTTTGATTTCAAGTTATTATCTTTGCATATTTAGGGTTTGATAACCATTTTAAAATTAACATACATTCTTTTCATGCAATCCTATTATCATACATCTAATAGTTTAATATTTGCGAAAATTAAAATGCGGAAAATAATACTACGCTATTACAAGGCTTCGGGGAGGGAGATTAATTACATAGCCAAAAAACCCGTAAAACGATAAATAACGAAAAGTCCTAATTAAACTATTACATCCCATGAGCAGTTACATTAATATTGTAAAAATAAATAAACGCGCGATGAATCAAGAACGAGAGAGAAATTACGGTTTTGACCCCGTCTAACCTAATTGAAAGAAAAAATATTTTTTGGTTGTTTTTTATTATTTTGAGAAAATAAGGTTTTAATTAAATATGTGCAAACCTAATTACTAATTAATTTAGATTAATAAAAATAAATAATTTTGACCTATTTTTGTATTTTGGTTATTTTAAGAAAATAAAATAAAAATTAAATCAAATAAAACCTAATTTTCTAATTTGTTTTAATTTATTTACAAAAAGATTAAAATTACCCTAAAATTAAATTAAACTAATTAAATTAATTTTTGACAAAGTATATAAAAAAACTAAATTTGATGAAATTGATTTTTATGAGTTTTTGTAAAAAAAAAAAAGAAATAATTTTTACTAGGAAATAAATTAACCAAAATTAAATAAATAAAGAAAAATATAGAAATAAAAAGAAAGAATCGGGCCTGGTATGCTAGCAATTGAGGGGGGTGTCCATAGCAAATTCTGAGCCCAAAAGCCTTGGTCCACGTTTGACTTCCATGATCCAGTGTTGCACTTTGACTAAGCCTTTGGTAGACCCTCACATGCCAAGTGTTGGATTTGATTTGCTTTAGATCCAGTGGTTGCAAGCTGATGGCATATGGTGGATCTATGGGAAGCCTGCGTATGGGATTACATATAACAAAATAATATTGAAGAACAAGGGGACCTGGGGATCGAACCCAAGCCCTTTGGCAAATTCCACATACCACATGACCAACTGAACTAACGCACTTTGTTGTATATCAAATAACAAATACAAATTATATTGAGAAAACAAGTTATTTCATCAAAACCGCGCAAAATTCAAATGGCCCAGTCATGGGGTACCACGCCACCCTTCTTTATCCTCCCTCTGTTGCTAAAAGTCTGGAGACTTTTACCTACGGACAAAAAGCGTAGGTACAACCCCTGCATATTTCCAGAATCTCATACAAGCACAATAAATGAAGACTAATGGTACAGATCAATTCATCTTGGTCTTGTGAACACCATGGTACCCCTCTTTTGGGCCAATTTTACCTGCAATCAAAACCCCTAAAAACAAAACCTAAACCCTAACAATGGTGGATCTCAGTATGGCTAACAAAAACGCAATTGAACATTATCATTAGCTTGCAAATGCTTCAAGGATTCAGAATATATAAACCAATCATGCTAACAATGTCAAATTCATGAGATTCGATTTCAAAAAAGTAAGGATGTCGTGAGGCACTTACATTGCGTTTCTGGGCACGAAAACACTTGTTGGTGATTGGTATAGACTCCTTGAACACCCAGGAAGCGAATGAGATAGCTTGGAAGGCT
Source organism: Vicia faba (assembly GCA_948472305.1). Taxonomy (NCBI): domain Eukaryota; kingdom Viridiplantae; phylum Streptophyta; class Magnoliopsida; order Fabales; family Fabaceae; genus Vicia; species Vicia faba. The sequence continues at coordinate 419,283,210 of OX451739.1, read as the reverse complement.
TGAGATAGCCTGGAACTATGAAATCAGATTGCCACTTTTTCTTTATTTTTTGAAAGTTGTTCTTCTCTCTTCACGCCTCCAACCCTTGTGCTTTTGGCCTGGATTCTTTCTATATGTAGCCTTGAGTGAATTAGGTTTACCAATTTGCTCCAAATATTTTCCAATAATGATCATTGATCAAGATTTGAATCTCATGTAAATCTTTACAAATCAAGCCAAAAACCAATATGTTTGTGTACAAACAAGCCTTGCACGATTTGATCTCATTCCCAGCTATTCATGGATCTGAAATATGCACAAAATCTCAAGGTTTAAATGATTTTGATATTTTCATGATTTTATTTTGATTTAATTTGATTTAAATGAAATAAAAATCAAAATAAATGACAAAAATAAAATAAAGGCAAGTGGGAAGGATCATGGGTCGTGGACCATGTTACAAACTCAATACAAGCACAAAAAGTTGGGCCCATTTGACAAAAATTGCAATTTTGGCCACTTTTGACTTTTGGCAATTTTGCAAAAAAGGTCAACTTCACCAATGCATAACTCCTTCAATTTTGACTCTATGAGGGTGTTCTTGGAATTTTTATAAAGATTGAGATGTCCTATAAGCAACCCTTTTGGTATCATCTCAATTGAGTCTTCCATGTTCATGTATGAAGCTTTGATAAAAAAGGTGTTTTTGTTGACTTTTCAAAGTGACCTATAATGTCCAAATTCATAACTTCTTGTGAGTGAATATTTTGAACTTGGGATATGAATATGAATTGTAGGTAATTGCATCCTCTTCAAAATTAGATTTGGATGGGTCATTTCTAATAAAGTATGAGAAAGTTATGCTTGGTCAAAGTTGAGACGACTTTTCCTACAAAACCCTAATTTAGCAACTTTTGGGTTTTGATGAATTGTGAGCAATCCTTGATGAATCATGATCAAAACTTGATAAAATGATGAATAATACTTAAAAATGAGAATTTTTACCAAAAATCATGAAGTTTTAATGTATGTAGGACATAATTGACTTTTGCCCTAGCATAGTCGATTTTCAGGCCTTTGAGCAATTGACTGAGCAAACTTTCTCTGCAGGGCTTGAAACTTGACATGGATGATCTTGAGAACATATTAGGACAATGGTGATCATTTGGGATCCCTTGGACTCAAGTATCTTGATGCAACATGAAACCCTAATTTGAGGTAGACTGCCTTAGGAGAGAGTTTGTCTGGTCAACCCTTGGACTTCCTTGAGCAATTTGAGGATCTCACTTCAAATGTATTGAGAAATATGGGAGGGAAAATTATGGGGTACAACAACGTTTAACAACATGACAAATTTCTCCTCCGATGACTTAAAAAACACCCGGAGACATTGGATGTTTATTTTCAATGCACTAGTTCAAAAAGGTGCAAATTTTAAATGTCGCGGCGGTATAAATTGAGATTAAGCTATTGATTAACTTAACTCGAAAAGACAAGAGTTGTCACCGAACATTATTGTTTCCAAAGGAAATGGAAAATATCGAGAAAACCCAATGCAAAAATAAAATAAAAGAGAAATCTGGATACAAGGGTTGTTTATGTAAGGGGAAAGTATTATCACCCCTCACATTTACGGTACTCCATAGGAACCTCTTGAAAATCTGTGCTATGATAAAAATTGGGTTGTTTGCAAAAAGATTGGGGTGATGAGAAAAATATTTTTATTATTTTTTCCCCGTCAAGACTTCAAGAGTCCTGTGCCTACATATCGTTATAGTGCAATGAAGAAGTTAGAGCCTCATAGTTTGTGGTAAAATAAACATGAAAGTTTGTTCGTTGATTTAAAATGCAAATACTTTTCATCGTATTCGAGTGGAAAACACAACTTACTACCTGATAAGTGCAAGTTGCAGTTATTTTTGTATATACTTTTTTGTTGCACTTATCGACTTTTTGTTGTAAATATCATTGAATAAACCTGACTTTTGTGTAAATAAGTTTAGTTTATGTTTATTTGTGTTTTTGTGTATATAGTGTACCGTTTGATGTTTTTCCATTCATTTTGTAGGTATTTGTTGCATTTTGGAGCATCGAGGATTAAGGTGTCGAAGGTACGACTCCGGATGCATGTTTTCAGAATAAAAGACCACTTTTGGGACATTCTGTCCAGGAGAGCCCACTTAGTGCGCAGAGGCTGCTAAGCGCGAGTGCGCTCAACATATTTTGTAGCGCGCTGATTGCGTTTGGACAATTTGGTAGAACCAATGTAAAGAAGCCCACTTAGCACGGATAACGCGCTTAGTGCGGTTTAAGGCGGTTTAGTGTGTAAAATAAAAAAGTCACGCTTAGCGTGCCAGACCCGCTTAGTGTAACTCCCGTAATTTAATTAATCATTTAATTAAATTATTTTTGGAATATTTGTGAAGATATGTTGTGATTAATTGGATTTAATTATTTTATTAAGTGGAAAAATAATATTAGAATTGTAATATTATTTGATGTGGGCTTATTTTGAAGAATAGAAGTAATAAGGGGGGTGTATTAGTTTTAAGCCCAATAAGGAGTTAAGAGAATAATATATTATTTTATTGTTGTTAGAAAGAATAGAAAGAAGAGGCAATAGAAGAATAAGGATTGAGAAGAAGAATGTGAAGCTGCTGGAAAAAGAGGAAAAACGACAGAACAAGGATTTGACCGGAAGATTATAGAGCGACCTTCAGTCTAAGGTAAGGGTGGGGTTTTGAATCTATAATTGGGTTCATGATAATTGGTATGTGGGGTTAGAGGTGATTATTGTCTTGTTCATGAATTGAATGTTTATGATGTTGTATAATGAGAATTGATGAATGTTAGATAAATAGTGATGTCCCGACGTTGTTTAATTGATGTAGAATTATAGGATAATTGTAAGTGATGATTTATTATGATTAGATTAAGTTTTTAGGGCTTAAAGTATGAATCTCGTAATGAAAACACAGAGAAAATCGCAGAATTGATGCAGGATGTACCAGTATGCGTCGACCCCAAATGCTATGTGTCGATACAAGAAGGTTGAGAGACTCAGGATGAGTGGAAACGAAGAGGTTTTGCGTAGATACATGAGAACTTTTAGACTCAGGATGATTCGATACATAAGATGCATGTGTCGATACATGCTGTGTGTTAGAATCAGGATGAGTCGATCCAAGAGAGGATGCGTCGACTCATGTTGCGAGTTTAGTGCAGTACGCGTCGATCCAAGACGTTCTGCGTCGATTCATATTGTCTGGTTTTTGGCTGATTCAGTTTGAAAATGATGTAACTTGAGTTTAAGATGCCGTTTGAGATGTCGTTCGAAGTGTTGAATAGCTAACGCGATGAGCTTTATTCTTGAGGATTAAAATGAAGAATAGGAAGTGTAATCCTAGTAGCTAATTTAAGATTTAGAATTAGTTCCCATGTTGATCGTTACGTTAATTTTGTAAAGAGTGATGAAGATGAAATGTTTATAGGTTGTTCTTGATTTGTATTTGTAGGAGTAATGATAGTAATGATGTAAGATTATAGAATAGCAGTATGACTTACTGTCGTATTAATGTACATCTGAGTTGTTGATGAGACATTATTAATGATGTTGTGTTGATAACTTATGATGAATAAATGATGTTTGATGAATAAATGATGTTTGATGACTTATTATGATGATATGAGATGTTGATGAAGAGATGTTGAGATGTTTTAAGATGTAGGCCTTTGGCGAATGATGGTGTTGTTTTGAGATGTTGTCAATTATGGTTTTGTTATTAAATTCACGATTGTGTCGCATACATTGCATATTGAGATGGAGCTCATGCTCGTTGAGATAGCCTTTATTGGCGAATATTTAGATGAAGGCTTTTGCCTTGTTGATGCCTCTATTAATTGGAAAAATTTTAAAATGGGAGTTCTGCTCCAATGGAACCACATGCATTTGGATAGTCTTGAGTTGCATTATATGATTGCATAAAGAAGCTTGTATTGATGTTGTGAATGTGTATTATTGTTGTGATTATTATTGTGATTATGAGATGTGAAGTGGAGATGTTATTTGATCTAATTTAATATATTAACTATCATGCGTTTTATTATATTGTTAGATATCTCACCCCTTCTGTTTGAATGTTGCCCTTATGTTGGTAACGTGCAGGTAATCGAGAGTGAAGGCTGTATACCTTCGGTAGTTCGAGTCGGTGTCATTGCTCTGATATGTAACACTCGGGGGGATGAATGCTTGTTGCTTTTGATTGTTGATTATTCAGTTGTTGAACCTTAAGTTGATTATTATTAAGTATTTGTTGGTTTAAAGTTGTTGTAATGATGATAATGATGTTATTAAGAATTTCATTGCGTAGATGTTGAATTATTTAATTAAAGTTGTTATGGTGATGGTTCATCCGATGTTTTAAAGTGTCATATATCCATGATGAATGCAATGAATTTTGATAGAAGAATTTGTGGCATCCCGATTCGATTGCATGAATGATTTCTATAACTCTGGTTTATTTATATAACTGCTGGGGTAGAATTGGGGTGTTACAAAGTTGGTATCTAAGCAAGAGGTTGGTCCGACCTTGTCGTCGAGTCGTAGTTGTCTAACAATCGAGTATTATTAATTTGAGCTCTAACTGTTGTTTGTATTGTAGTGAGAAGTTGAGATGGATGGGAGGAATGATGCTGTACTTGATGCTGCTTTAGAAGCAATGACTCATGTGATGGAGAATCAGCCAAATGCTGACAGGAATGCTGGATCTTGTAGCTTGGAGACTTTCCAGAGAGAGAATCCTCCTACGTTCAAGGGAAAGTATGATCCCAATGGAGCATTGGAGTTGTTGAAAGAGATTGAGAGAATCTTCTGTGTGATGGATTGCACTCCAGTGCAGAAGGTTCAGTATGGTACTCATATGCTAGCAGTCGAGGCTGATGACTGGTGGCTAGAGACTTATTAGAAGTTAGAAGCTGCAGGTGAGAGTGTCACTTGGGCTATGTTCCGTAGGGAATTTTTGAGGAAGTAATTTCCTGAAGATGTCTGTGGTAAGAAGGAAATTGAGTTTCTTGAGCTGAAGCAAGGAAGTATGTCAATTGTTGAGTATGCTGCCAAGTTTGCTGAGTTGGCTAAGTTTTATCTGCATTACACTGAGGCAGATGCTGAGTTTTCGAAGTGTATCAAGTTTGAGAATGCGTTGCGCCCGAAGATCAAGAAGGCAGTTGGGTACCAGAAGATCCGTGTCTTTGCTGAATTGGTTGATAGTTGCGGGATTTATGAGGAGGATAGTAATGCTCATTACAAGATTATCAGTGAGAAGAGGGGTAAGCACCAACAGAATCGTGGTAAGCCTTATGATGCCCCAGCTGGTAAAGGTAAACAGAAAGTTTATCAGAGTCAGAGGACTAGAGGGGGAGATGCTCCTGCTGGTGTGGTTTGTTTTAAGTGTGGAAAACCTGGGCACAGAGTAATGTGTGTACTACTGAAGTGAAGAGATGTTTCTTTTGTGGCAAGAACGAACATGTTGTGTCTGAGTGTGAACATAAGGATGTGATTTGTTTCAATTGTAGAGAAGAAGGGCACATTGGTAGTCAGTGTCCGAAACCGGAGAGGGCTCAGTCAAGTGGTAAAGTGTTTTCTTTGGTGGAGGATCAGACAACCGTTAAGGACAGACTTATCAGAGGTACATGTTTCATTAATAGTACTCCTTTAATTATATTATTGATACTGGTGCTACGCATTGTTTTATTGTTGTTGATTGTGTTGAAAGATTGGGTCTTGTGTTGTCTTCTTTGAATGGAGAAATGGTTGTCGATACTCCAACCAAGGGGTCGGTGACTACTTCTTTTGTGTTTGTTAAGTGTCCCTTGTCGATCTTCGACATAGACTTTGTTGTTGATTTGGTTTGTTTACCGTTAAGAGGTTTGGATGTGATTTTGGGTATGAATTGGTTAGAGCATAATTGTGTTCATATTAACTATTATGACAAGCCTGTGAGGTTTTCTACTCCTGAAGAAGAGGGAGATGGTTTGTTGTCTGCTAGACAGTTGAGGAAGTTGATGCAAGAAGAAGCACAAATCTTCTCGTTGATGGCATCGCTATCTGTAGAGACTCAAGCTATAATTGAGGAATTGCAGGTGGTGTGAGAATTTCCTGAAGTTTTCCCTGATGAGATTCCTGATGTACCGCCAGAGAGGGAAGTTGAATTTGCAATTGATCTTGTACCTGGTACCAGATCTGTGTCTATGGCACCATACCAGATGTCTGCATCTGAATTGTTAGAGCTAAAGAAGAAATTGGAGGAGTTACTTGAGAAGAGGTTTGTAAGACCAAGTGTATCACCACGGGGAGCTCCAGTGTTGTTAGTAAAGAAGAAAGATGGAAGTATGTGGCTTTGTGTTGATTATAGGCAGTTGAATAAAGTGACAATTAAGAACAAGTACCCGCTTCCAAGAATAGATGACTTAATGGATCAATTGGTGGATGCTCGTGTGTTTAGCAAGATTGATTTGAGGTTGGGTTACCATCAGATTAAAGTAAAGGATGAAGATATCCAGAAGATGGCTTTCAGAATGCGTTATGGACATTATGAGTATTCGGTGATGCCTTTTGGTGTTACTAACGCGCCGAGAGTATTCATGGAATATATGAATCGTATCTTTCATACTTATATGGATCGGTTTGTAGTGGTGTTCATTGATGATATTTTGATTTACTCTAAGTCAGAAGAAGAGCATGCAGAACACTTAAGGGTGGTATTGCAAGTTTTGAAAGAGAAGAAGTTGTATGCAAAGCTGTCCAAGTGTAAATTCTGGTTAAAGGAGGTTAGTTTTCTTGGTCATATGATTTCAGGTAGTGGCATTGCTGTAGATCCATCGAAGGTTGATGTTGTGTTGCAATGGGAAACTCTAAGGTCAACTACTGAGATTAGAAGCTTTTTGGGATTAGCTGGTTACTATAGAAGGTTTATCGAAGGTTTTTCTAAGTTGACACTTCCGTTGACTAAGTTGACTTGTAAAGGTAGAGCTTTTGTATGGGATGTTTAGCGTGAAGAAAGTTTTACAGAATTGAAGAAGAGGTTAGCGTCGGCTCCGATTTTGACGTTGCCTAATCCAGGAGAGCCTTTTGTGGTGTATTGTGATGCTTCTAAGATGGGTTTAGGAGGTGTGCTTATACATAATGGTAAGGTAGTTGCTTATGCGTCAAGGCAGTTAAGGACTCATGAGAATAACTATCCTACGCATGATTTAGAGCGAGTTGCAGCTGTCTTTGTGTTGAAGATTTGGAGGCATTATCTTTATGGTTCTAGATTTGAAGTGTTTAGTGACCATAAGAGTTTAAAGTATTTATTCAATCAGAAGGAGTTGAATATGAGGCAACGAAGGTGATTAGAATTGTTAAAGGATTATGATTTCGGTTTGAATTATCATCCAGGAAAAGCGAATGTGGTAGCTGATGCATTGAGTCGAAAGACTTTACATATTTCGGCAATGATGGTTAGAGAGTTGGATTTGATTGAGCAGTTCAAAAATATGAGCTTAGTTTGCGAGGTTACTTCGCGAAGTGTTATGTTGGGTATGTTGAGGATTAATAATGAATTTCTAGACAGAATCAGAGAAGCTCAGAAGTTAGATGTGAAACTGGTAGATTTGATGGTTGGGATTGATCAGTCTGAGAATGGTGATTTTAAGCTTGATGCACAAGGTGTGTTGAGGTTTCGTAACCGGACTTGTATTCTTGATAATGCTAAGATAAAGAAAGTGATACTTGAAGAGAGTTAGAAGTAAGTTGAGTATTCATTCAGGAGCTACAAAGATGTATCAAGATTTAAAAGGTTTGGTTTGGTGGCCTGGAATGAAGAGTGATGTGGCTCGGTTTGTGTATGCATGTTTGACTTGTCAGAAGTCTAAAGTTGATTATCAGAAGTCAGCAGGGTTGATGCAACCGTTAGAAGTTCCAGAATGGAAATGGGATAGCATTTCAATGGACTTTGTGATGGGGTTACCTAATACTTTAAGAGGACATGATTCGATTTGGGTGATTGTTGATAGGCTTACGAAGTCGTCTCATTTTGTTCCTATTAACATCAGTTTTCCAGTGTCAAAGTTGGCTAAGATTTACACTAGTGTGATTGTGAAGCTGCATGGTGTTCCTTTGTGCATTGTGTCAGATAGAGATCTGAGATTTACTTCTGATTTTTGGAAGAGTTAACAAGAAGCGTTGGGTTCTAAGTTGAGGTTAAGTTAAACATATCATCCTCAGACAGATGGTCAAACTGAACGGATGATTCAATCGTTGGAAGATTTGTTGAGGGCATGTGTTCTTGAGCAGGGAGGTTCGTGGGATACTTATCTTCCGTTGATAGAGTTCACCTATAATAACAGTTACCTTTCTAGTATTGGGATGGCACCTTTTGAAGCGTTATATGGTCGGAGACGTAGAACTCCTTTATGTTGGCATGCATCTGGTGAAAGTGTAGTATTTGGGCCTGAACTTGTTCGTGAGACAACTGAGAAGGTGAAGTTGATTCGAGAAAATATGAAAGCTTCACAAAGTAGACAGAAGAGTTATCATGACAACTGAAGGAAAGATTTAGAATTTCAAGCTGGTGACCATGTATTTTTGAGAGTTACACCTGTGAACGGTGTTGGGCAAGCGTTGAAGTCTAAGAAGCTCACTTCTCATTTTATTGGACCGTATCAGATTTTGGAGAGAGTGGGGAATGTTGCTTATAGAGTGGCTTTACCGCCTAATCTTTCGAATTTGCATGATTTGTTTCATGTGTCGCAACATCAGAAGTATATTTCAGATCCATCTCATGTGATTAATATGGACGATGTGCAAGTATGGGATAATCTTACGGTGGAGAAAATGCCTGTACGGATCGTGGATCATGAAACTAAGACTCTGAGGGGCAAAGAGATTGCCTTGGTTAAAGTGGTTTGGCGAGGAGCTGCCGGAGAAAGCATGACTTGGGAGTTGGAGAGCAAGATGCGAGGCTCTTATCCTGAGTTGTTTGATTAAGGTAAATTTTCGAGGACGAAAATATTCTAAGTGGGGGAGAGTTGTAACGCCGTAATTTAATTAATCATTTAATTAAATTATTTTTGGAATATTTATGAAGATATGTTGTGATTAATTGGATTTAATTATTTTATTAAGTGGAGAAATAATATTAGAATTATAATATTATTTGATGTGGGCTTCTTTTGAAGGAATAGAAGTAATAAGGGGGGTGTATTATTTTAAGCCCAATAAGGAGTTAAGAGAATAATAGGTTATTTTATTGTTGTTAGAAAGAATAGAAAGAAGAGGTAGTAGAAGAATAAGGATTGAGAAGAAGAACGTGAAGCTGCTGGAAAAAGAGGGAAAATGGCAGAATAAGGATTCGACCAGAAGATTATAGAGCGACCTTCAATCCAAGGTAAGGGTGGGGTTCTGATTCTATAATTGGGTTCATGATAATTGGTATGTGGGGTTAGAGGTGATTGCTTTCTTGTTCATGAATTAAATTTTTATGATGTTGTATGATGAGAATTGATGAATGTTAGATAAATAATGATGTTCCAACGTTGTTTAATTGATGTAGAATTATAAGATAATTATAAGTGATGATTTATTATGATTAGATTAAGTTTTTAGGGATTAAAGTATGAATCCCGTAGTGAAAATGCAGAGAAAATCACAGAATTTATGCAGGTTGTACCAGTATGCGTCGACCCCAAATGCTATGTGTCGATACAAGAAGGTTGAGAGACTCAGGATGAGTCGACACAGAGAGGTTTTGCGTCGATACATGAGAACTTTTAGACTCAGGATGAGTCGATACGTAGGATACATGTGTCGATACATGCTGTGTGTTAGACTCAGGATGAGTCAATCCAAGAGAGGATGCGTCGACTCATGTTGCGAGTTTAGTGCAGTACGCGTCGATCCAAGACGTTTTGCGTCGATCCATATTGTCTGGTTTTTGGCAGATTCAATTTGAAAATGCTGTAACTTGAGTTTTAGGATGCTGTTTGAGATACCGTTCAAAGCGTTGAATAACTAATGCGATGAGCTTTATTCTTGAGGATTAAAATGAAGAATAGGAATTGTAATCCTAGTATCCAATTTAGGATTTATAATTAGTTCCCGTGTTGATCGTTACGTTGATTTTGTGAAGAGTGATGAAGATGAAATGTTTATAGGTTGTTGTTTGATTTGTAACAGTAAGAGTAATGATAGTAATGACGTAAGATTATAAAATAGAAGTATGAATTACTGTCGTATTAATGTACAATTGAGTTGTTGATGAGACGTTATTAATGATGTTGCGTTGATAACTTATGATGAATAAATGATGTTTGATGAATAAACGATGTTTGATGACTTATTATGATGATATGAGATGTTGATGAAGAGATGTTGAGATGTTTTAAGATGTAGGCCTTTTGCCAACGATTGTGTTGTTTTGAGATGTTGTCAATTATGGTGTTGTTATTACATTCACGATTGTGTCGCATACATTGCATATTGAGATGGAGCTCATGCTCGTTGAGATGGCCTTTATTGGCGAATATTGAGATGAAGGCTTTTGCCTTGTTGATGTCTCTATTAATTGGCAAATTTTTGAGATGAGAGTTCTGCTCCAATGGTACCACATGCATTTGCATAGTCTTGAGTTGCATTATATGATTGCATAAAGAAGCGTGCATTGATGTTGTGAATGTGTATTATTGTTGTGATTATTATTGTGGTTGTGAGATGAGAAGTGGAGATGTTATGTGATCTAATTTAATATATTAACTATCATGCGCTTTATTATATTGTTAGATATCTCACCCCTTCTGTTTGAATGTTTCCCTTATGTTGGTAACGTGCAGGTAATCGAGAGTGAAGGTTGTATACCTTCGGTAGTTCGAGTCTGTGTCATTGCTCTGATATATAACACTCGGGGGGATGAACGCTTGTTGCTTTTGATTGTTGATTATTCAGTTGTTGAACCTTAAGTTGATTATTATTAAGTATTTGTTGGTTTAAAGTTGTTGTAATGATGATAATGATGTTATTAAGAATTCCGTTGCGTAGATGTTGAATTATTTAATTAAAGTTGTTATGATGATGGTTCATCCGATGTTTTAAAGTGTTATATATCCACGATGAATGCAATGAATTTTGATCGAAGAATTTGTGGCATCCCGATTCGATTGCATGAATGATTTCTATAACTTTGATTTATTTATATAATTGTCGGGGTAGAATTGGGGTGTTACACTTAGTGTGGTCTGCTGAGATTTGTTTTATAACTTTATTTTATTTATTTTTTATGTTATGGTTTTGGGAAGTTTTTGCTCTCAACTCCATCAACCTTTAATTTTGTTAGGATTAGCTTAGATAACAACTATAAAGCTTGCATACGAATTATCCGAGGTGGATTGCTCTTCGATCGATGCTGACAAACTGGTAGATTTGTGGTTCATTTCTCTTTTTCTTTGTGTATTCTCTATTGGTTGGGTTTGTATGTATATTTTCTTTGAACTCGTGTATATTTGTCTCCCTTGGCGTTATATAATACTTTCTTTACAAATCTTTGTCGATTATTATCCTTGATTTTTGCTCTGTGCTAGGAACTTGAGTTGTTATAGACATATACTGCTTAGATTCTTATCTAAGATGATTATCTAATAGTGTCTAAATTCTAGAGATAGATTTAGCACTGTTATTCACTTAGGGTGTCTCTAATTAATGCCTTTGTGTTATCTGTGTCGCTCTGAGAGATCGTCGACACAAGCGAGCATGGTTAACTTCTGTGCTATTGAGGTGGTTGAGAGATCGCTACCGAGGTTATGTAGTCGGCCTCTAAATTTGGGTTAGAAATGACTTAGGTTGTGGTTGACACGTGATGACATTGATGACTATTGTAGGTTTAGTATAACAGGTCGATAGGTTTAAACCTGTGAGAAGTAGTATATATGCATGCTTGATAAGTTATTCCTTTTTCCTTTTTATACATTCATTTTCTATTGATACCTTTCCTTTCAACCCATTTATCCCCAAACTCATTAACAAGAAATTTATCGAACGAAAAATCAATAACCAATCTCTATGGATACGATATAACTTATATCACCCGGTAAAATAATACTTTACTTTTTGCTTTCCGCTCTACCGCAACAAAAAATTAGCGTCGCTGTCGGGGATTGGTGTTTATTGTTTCACATCGCGATAATTCTTTTGATTTTGAGTTTTGTAATTAATGTATATGTTGTATAGAATGTGCACATAAACTTGTCTATTTTTTCTTGTACATGTTTTATGTTTACTTTCCATACTTGTGCATATATGTGTTTTTCTTTTTTTTCCAGTATTGTTGTGAACTATCTCATTTTCATAACATTTGTTGTGTGGATGTTAGGACACTTTTTTTAGGTTTGCGCGGTGTGATAATACCATGGCATGACGAGAGGAGGTTACTAGCTCTCATAATAAAGGCGTCGAGCTTACGACGTAAAACAAGCATGTTTTGTTTGTATTTGTTTATTTATGTGTTGACTTGTGTTTTAACAAGTTGAAATTGGACCTATTTTAAATTCTCAAACTTTCACTTTTCAACTTGTTAATTCATTTTCACCCGTTTGTTTTGTAATGTTTATTTGTGTTTTTCCACAAGCTTGTTGTGTTTAGCTTGTGGAAGTGTGTTTGTATGTTGTAAATGTTGTACATGTGTAGTTGAGATTGTGTAGGTGAATGTGGAGGTTGTACTACTGTCTGCTGGACTGATTTTGTTGTTCTGGTGTAGCGCGCTTGACCGTGCTTAGCGCGTTCTGCTATGCATAGCCAGTGAATTCTTTTTAATTTTTCACCTGGATTTCATTTTTCCCACTTCCACCTAGGCTTTAAATAGTAAATAACATTAGTATAATTAGTTCTTTTGTTGTTGTTTGGACTCAAATTTTGGTTCGATAGCTTGAAGTTGCATTTGGTGATTTTCCAATTTTGAGTGTGTCAAATTGCGAATGTATGGTAATGATTGCATTAAAATTTTATACATTTTTGAGGTACGTGTTTATCGCTTTATATACTTTATCATATTCATAATTCTTAGACTTTTTACAATTTTTATACCATTCATTTTTTTGTATACTTGTTCATTTGTGAATCAGTTCAGTTCCTACCCTTTTTGTGAGGTAGCTTTCCATTGTTCACATATGCTGGAGGCCACAATTCTTGTTTTAACTGGATTTTATTATGTTTAATATTTTATTTGTATTGATTGTATGAAACCTTGAACATGATCAAGGCATTTTTTGTTCCATTTTGAGCACAACTACCCCTTGGTCAAATAGTCAATTCACCTTGTGAGTGTGCGATCATTAATAACCCCTTTTGACCCTTTTTGTCGATATCCAATGTTATTTTTGCTAAATGCTTGTCTATGAGTGTTTGGTTCATATTTTTGTATGGATATTGATTCTTTCTTTTCTTGAACCTTTAACTATGAGTTGTATTTTGAATTTTTACCTTGCCTTAGAAAGTAGGGAGTATTCACATTATAATTATGGTTGAATTCAAGTTGGGGAGAGGAATGTTTATTTGCTTATGTTGTGATTTCTATGAGGTTGTGATAGAGAAGAAAAAGAAAAAAAATGTAAAAAAGAAGTGAAAAAAAAAGGCTTTGAAAAAGAAAAACAAAAAGAGTTCGAATAATTATGCTAATAAGTAATGGGTGTTGATTTAAAATTTGGAATGAAGAAGAAGTTTGATTGAAATTATTTTGCTTGAGACTTTGTAAGTTGATCACTCCCTTAGGTTTAGGCAATTTTTTGTTTCGATTAGCTTTAGGATTTATCCCTTGTTTGGTAACCAAACCACATTACAACCTTGAAAAGCCGTTGAGATTCTTGCCTTTGTATTTTCAATATGAGTTTTTTGATGAATGCATAATTTAGTCTTTTGTTTGCAAGATTGTGGATGAGTGAAAATACCTTATTTTGTGTGTTTTTCATCTATCAATGATTGATTTTGCTAGGTGTGATTCATTTGTGAACTAGTGTTGTTTTAGAATGTTTGGCATGTTCTTTGTATTTAGCATTCATTTCGTGTTTATGTTAACGTCGTAGTTTAGTGGTAAGTATGTTTCTTCATGTGTACCATTTTTCATTTGAACCATTGTATTTGTTTTCAATTTTCAAAACTTGTTGATTCATGATATTTTGATTGATTACTTTTGATTCTTTGATTTGTTTGGCCTTGTTTGAGGACAAACAAGTTCAAGTTGGGGAGAGTTTTATAAGTTCAAATTGTAGTTATTTTTGTATATACTTTTTGTTGTAAATATCGTTGAATAAACATGACTTTTGTGTAAATACGTCTAGTTTGTGTTTATTTGTGCTTTGTGTATATAGTGTACCGTTTGATGTTTTTCCATTCATTTTGTAGGTATTTGTTGCTTTTTGGAGCATCGAGGATTATGGTGTCGAAGGCACAACTCCGAATGCGTGTTTTCGGAATAAATGACCAATTTTGGGACATTCTGTCTAGGAGAACCTGCTTACAATGCAGAGGCCGCTAGGCACGAGTGCGCTCAACGCATTTTGTAGTGCGCTGCTTGCGTTTGGACAATTTAGCAAAACCAATGTAAAGAAGCCCGCTTAGCGCGGATAGTGCGCTTAGCGCAGTTTAAGGCAGTTTAGTGTGTAAAATAAAGAAGTCGTGCTTAGCGCGGTCTGCTGAGATTTGTTTTATAACTTCATTTCATTAATTTTTAGGTTATGGTTATGGGGAGGTTTTTGCTTCCAACTCCATCAACCTTTAATTTTGTTAGGATTAGCTTAGATAACAACTATAGAGCTTGCATACAGATGATTTAAGGTGGATTGCTCTTCGATCGATGCTGACAAACCATAGATTTGCGGTTCATTTCTATTTTTCTTTGTGTATTCTCTATTGGTTGGGTTTGTATGTATATTTTCTTTGAACTCATGTATATTTGTCGCCCCTGGCGTTATATAGAACTTGATTTACAAATCTTTGTCGATTGTTATCCTTGATTTTTGCTCTGTGCTAGGAATTTGAGTTGTTATAGACATATACTGCTTAGATTCTTATCTAGGATGATTATCTAATAGTGTCTAAATTCTAGAGATAGATTTAGCGCTGTTATTCACTTAGGGTGTCTGTGATTAATGCCTCTGTGTTGTTTGTGTCACTCTGAGAGATTGTCGATGCAAGCAAGCATGATTGACTTCTGAGTTATTGAGGTGGTTGAGAGATCGCTACTGAGGTGTTGCAGTCGGCCTCTCAATTTGGGTTAGAAATGACTTAGGTTGTGGTTGACACGTGATGACATTGATGACTATTGTAGGTTTAGTATAACATGTCGATAGGTTTAAGTCTGTGAGAAGTAGTATATATGCATGCTTGATAAGTTATTCCTTTTTCCTTTTTATACATTCATTTTTTGTTGATACCTTTCCTTTCAACCCATTTATCCTCAAACTCATTCACAAGAAATTTATCGAATGACAAATCAATAACTAATCTCTATGGACACGATACGACATAACCTATATCACCCAGTAAAATAATACTTTACTTTTTGCTTGCCACTCTACCGCAATAACACTATCCACAATTATGAAGAAGAAGCATTTGCATCATCTTTATATAAAGATATTTTACTTGGAATTTCTCACAAGCACATCTCAACATTCAAGAGGAAAATGTCAATCACTTCACAACATATTGTAGAATTATAATGGTTTACATCACTACTAGAATATACTAATATCCAATCTTTTGAAAAGGTTTTAAAAGAAAAGTTCACAAAAGGCACACAAAGAAATTTGACGAGGTTTGTCTTTTTTAGATGTAAAAAAAAAGAGTTTGAATATGCTTAATTGTTTTAGCATTTATTATGAAAAAAAAAATTTGCGATCAATTGACAAGGTCAAGGTTTATTACGAAAGGTTTGAAGTTTGAAATAAGAAGTTTTGAAAATAGGGAGAAGTTTTGAAAATTGAAGAAACGGGAAGGGGATGAAGAGACTATCCTAAAGCATAAAATAAATGACATAAAATAAATGGTCTCAGTGTAAGGTGTACTCATCAATGGTTTTTACACAGTTATTTACCATTAATTTCAGTTATCTTTTTTTTTATTGTTGAATGTTTTATTTCATTTTACTACATTTTATGCATTGGTTGTGTGCTTTAGTGTATTTAGGCTCACGGGAATAAATCGGAACAAATTTGTGCAAAAAAGGGCAAAATTCAGAGTTTCAGAAAGTTTCCAGCATGCCGCGGGAGGTGCAACACGGCCACCCGTGTCAGGCAACACTGCCCGTGTCAGCCATTGCGCTGGTTTATCACTTTTCACTAAAAAATTCATAACTGGAGCTACGGGAATCAGATAGATGTGTTCTAGTATTCGTTGGAAAGCTAAGAGAAATAGATACAACTTTTATGTTGAAGTCAGAAGCTGATTCAGACTGTAGAAGCCTCGAAAAATTCATTAAATTTGCATACTTTAGAAATTTAGTTGTTTCGGGTCGTTTTACGGGTCTGGTTTATGTTTCCGACCCAGTTTGAGTTAGTAGTGAAAACTCTTATTTGGCTTATAAGACTTTTTGGAAAAGGAAGAATTACACGATTGAAGATTGGAGAGACAAAGGTTATTGGAAAGCAGAAGATTCTCATGCGCGGAAGCAATTGAAGATCGAAGCTATACCAATACTTGTAATGTCTAATTTTTATCTTGTAATTATTTTGAAAAATATGAGTAGCTAAACCCCCCAATGCTAGAGGGTGTCCCTGACTTGATTTTGTAAACAACTTTAATGCATTAGTTTTTCATATTCAACTTGATCATGCAATATTTTTAATGCTTTCCTTGTCAAATCAACAAGTATTGATTTACAGTTAACAATTAGCTGGACCGTGGTTGTTAAGGTTTTTGTATGATTAGACTGTATAGATATCACCTAGGACTAGGGATACCCTATAGTTACCGGTTAACTCTTGATAAAACAAAGGCTTGATTTCATCATAATTCGCTAAGGACTTAGGATTTAGGATAAATATTCAAAGGTTTTACCACTAAGGACTTAAGGGAAAATATCCTAAAGAGTTGGTAATTGGTATTATGAACTTGTTGAAGAATTCAGGATTCAAGGTTATTACAGGGAAAATTATATACTTTATGAAAATGGCATTGTGCACTTTTAGCCAAAAATGGAAATGTAACTTGTACAAAGCCTCAAAAGCAAAGATAAAGCCTTTATCTTCTGAGTTTGCATTTAATTATGGAGTGTAGAATGAGTTTAAGACCTGTAAATCAAGATTCAAACATCAAAGATCTGATTTGCAACTTGATGCTTTGTAAAAATGGCTTGATCAAAAGTGATAAAATGCCAACTTCTCCTCTTCGATTCTCCCTAACCAAAAATGATCTTGGAGAGTTCTTGGACATTTTGGAAAGCTTGCAATGTGCTATATAATACATCTTTGAAATTAAATTTGATATACCTCTTGGAACTAGGTGAAAAATGTCTATGAAGTTGGGTCAAAAACCTGCCTAAATTAGGGCAAAATTTCACTAAGTTATTTAGTTCATGGACCTATATTCACAAATTCATAACTTGAGATACAAGAATCTTTTGGGAAAAGTTTGTGAAGAAAAGTTGTAGATTTCATGGAGGACTATAACTTTCATTTTGGAAGTTTTCTTTGAATCAAATTGCATCATGGTGAAAAAGTGGTGGAAAGTTGGAAAAAAATAAGAAAATTTTCACACTTAGAAAAATTTTGTTATGAAAATTTTCAAATTCAAAACCCTAATTTTCAAAATTGGTTTTCTTGGTGAACAAGTTTCATATTTTGACATATCTTGATGAGTTATTACCCTTGGCACTTGATTTTGACCAAAAAGTCAAAGTTTGACTTTTCAGTGTACAATTGACTTTTGATCAATTGACTGCAAAATTCATCTGTCAATCCAATGAACTTGAGATCTTCTGAACCATGTAATTAGGTCAAGATGATGCCATTTAATCCTTGAAATCATGCTTGAACTCAATTGGTCATTGGCTAGGTTAAAAATCATAAATTGCACTTTCTCAGTCAAAACCCTAATTTTGACCATTTTGCCCTTTTGATGATTTGATCAAATTTCTTGAGGAGTTGTGATCCAAACTTGATCAAATGGTACATATGAGTCTAAAATGTTGATGCGTATCAAAAATTATGAATTTTGACTGTAAATTGGCCATAGTTGATTTTTCCCCCAATACAGCCGATTATTAGGTCAATTGTCCAATTGACTGATAAAAAATGTGGCTCAAGGCTTGAAACTTAACATGAACAATCTTAGGGGTCCAAAATGGTGTATGAAAGTCACATGAAGCATTGGTGGCCCAAAAATCCTTGTGCAAACTCGAACCCTAATTTTGGGTTATCAATGCAAGATGAGATGTCTTGAGCTGACCAAACCCTAATCTTGCCTTGAGTCCAAGAAGTCTTGTGAGCAAAAATCTTGATAAACGAGAGGGAAAATTTTGGGGTACAACACATTAGTTTTTCATATTCAATTCGATCATGCAATATTTTTAATGCTTTCCCTGTCGAACCAACAAGTATTGATTTACAGTTAACAATTAGCTGGACCGCGGTTGTTAAGGTTTTTGTATGATTAGACTGTATAGATATCACCTAGGACTATACCCTATAGTTACCGGTTAACTCTTGATAAAACAAAGGCTTGATTTCATCATAATTCGCTAAGGACTTAGGATTTAGGATGAATATTCAAAGATTTTCCCACTAAGGACTTAAGGGAAAATATCCTAAAGAGTTGGTAATTGGTATTATGACCTTGTTGAAGAATTCAGGATTCAAGGTTATTACAAGGAAAATTTTACACTTTACCCTAGCATGCTGCTCATACTTTAGAAAAAGCCAATTTATATTTATGTTTATTTTACAGTAATAATAACCAAACAAAACCCCAAATTAAGTTTTTGTTTAATTGAACCACTATTGGAACTCAATATTGACGCGCAGTCCTTGAGATCGATATTCGGGGAATTTTCTTGTTATTACTATAGAGATAAAATAGTACACTTTCTCTTTTTCTGACCATATCCCAAGATAAAGCCTTTGTGTATAAGTGTACTAACCACTAGAGAGAGCAAGCATTTGACATTGGTCAAAATGAACATTCCTTTCCCTTTGGAGTAACCTACAAGATAAGCAAATCACATAAGCAGGTGAATATCAAGGATCCATATGAAATCCAAGGTTACAGAGCCACAAAAGAGAATTCCAAGTCTTCAAGAAAATATCAAAGTTTCTCAGAATAAGGCCAAGTCTTTAATTGAAGTTCAAAGATCCAGAAGAATCACAAAGCAACAGCTAACCACTCCAAGCAAAGGAAAACACTAAGTCCTAGGTCCAAGGTCCAAAATACTCCTTAAGCAAGGGATAGTAACACAAAGACCACACAATACTAAAAATGATTTTAAAATTCTGGAAAAAATATATGTGATAGAAAATAATTTTTTAGATTTATAAAACAAAACTAGAGTAGAAAATATTAACAGAGCTATTTAAAATAAATCAGAAAATAAAAAGGAATTAAAATAAAAGGAAATAAGAAGATCCAACGACTAGCATGCAAGGTGAGTGGTGATTGGACAAAATTTGAATTCTCTCACTGTTGTACCCCAATTTTTGCCCCTAATATTCTTCTATCATATCATATCAACTCATTCACAACAAGATCACACACTAGGGTTTGGATCTTCTCCTTATCTTTAGCTTTGCCCATGGGGAATCACCAAGCACCTTGATTTGTATATTGCTGCCATATATGTTTTGATTAACTTTTAACTAATAAGTACAATGTATGTTTGCCCCAATTGTTGATATCTTAGGGGAAAGCACATCACATTCTAGCAAGTTGATTCATAGGTTCATGCGTTTATTTTCATGCCTTCTTCAATAAAGCTTCATTGAGATTCAAACTTCATTATTGAATATATTTTGAAATAATATCATGACAAAGGCTATTATGATTCATCATGCCTCAAGTTGTCAAAAATAGTTCAAAGGTACAAGGGTTGATTGAAGAAGTTTGACATAGTTGGACAAGTCTTTGGTTTCATTGATCACAAGTTCCTACTTTCTTCAATTCTCAATATTTATAAGTGGTTATGGTTTTTATGGCTTATCATTATCATCCTCAATAACTTTTATTTACATGATAAAAGTATTTGTGCAAGAAAGTTGATCCAAATTGAAAAGAGTTCCCAAGGCATTTTGTTGCTCTAGGAGCTAGGCTTTTGAACTTCAAAGGGGTATATCTTGCTCATATTTTGGTATTTTTGAGTTATTCCAAAGACATGCTTCTCTTCAAAGGGTTATCAATAAATCATGTTAAAAGTTTCAATTTTTTTTGTGTGGAAGATACCTAATGATGAAAAAAGATTACAAGTCCTCTAGATAAGCCATCAAATTCCCTTAGGTGACTTCAAAAGATCATAACTTGGTCAATTTGTATCTCATTAAGCCCATTATTTTTCCATATTGATCTTGAAGATGTGAAATTCAACCCTTCTTTTAAGTGCAAAGTGTGAAAATGGATGGAAAATGCCCTAAGGATGCAAAAGATTATAGGTCATTTCATGAATTTTTGCCAACTTCAAGAAGTCATAACTCTCTCAATTTTTGGATTTTTTAAATAGTTCAAGTCTCAAAATTCCATTCAAGAGGTCTACTTAATGCCATCTTTTTTGGTCAAGAGCAAATTTCAAGTGGAAGGCCATGTTTGGATGCAAGAGATTATAAGTCATTTTTGAAGAAAAAATTAGAAATTTTCTAAGTATAGAAAGTCAACCTCTTTCTCTCAACTTTGACTCATCACAATTTTCAGCTCAAGCATCCATTTGATTCCATTCTTTGCACATTGTAAAGCTTGTGATCTCATCTTTCTAAAGCTTCTAGAATCATGTCTTAAGGCTCTTTGAGCTGAGAATGCCATTGATATGAACTTGGTAACTTAAAACTGAAGTTTCTTCAAAAGTCAGAATTTGAAATCCTTGATTTAGCTTCTAAACACATTTTTTCTGCGCGCTTTTGTTTCTAAACATGTTTAGTGAACCTTCAGAAGTGATTAGCATGTTAAAATGCAAGGTTTGGAAGAGTTTTGATCAAATTAAAAGTCACACTTTTCTTGTTTGCAACTTCACACGATTTCCCTCCAAACTTCATTATTTCACACGCTTGAGCATTCAATCAGCTTCCCTATAAATAGAGGATCATACCTCATTCATCTTCTCAAGCTTAGAGATCCAGAATCACCCTGTCAAACTTCCTCTTGAACTCAATTTTCCGCAACTTCGAATTTGCTCTTACAACCTTTCTCAATCATTTTTCTTTGTCAATTCACCTTCCTTGAACCTCACTGAAGCTAACAGAAGAAGAACTAAGCTCTAAGACTTCCTAAATCGTGCTAGCCAAGTCCAGTTTTAGAGCTCTACAACTTAACTTCAATAGGTAGATTCCTTCACCAATTGTCTCAAACTATGATACTGTTATGAAGCTCTCATCATCTTGATTCTAGTCACAACACTTGTTTTCAACTGAAAG
Organism: Vicia faba; assembly: GCA_948472305.1. Taxonomy (NCBI): domain Eukaryota; kingdom Viridiplantae; phylum Streptophyta; class Magnoliopsida; order Fabales; family Fabaceae; genus Vicia; species Vicia faba. The sequence goes on along the minus strand of OX451739.1, from coordinate 419,261,604 downwards.
TATATTTTGGCCATGAAATTTTAAATCCTTTTTCAGAACTTATTTTCAAAAACGACTGAGCTACAATTTGTATAAATTTTTCGCGAAGGTACCATTGCAATCGTCTTGAAGAGACAAAGTGAATGGTACCGGTCTCGTGTCCTAATTTTACAGTTTCCGGAACCTGCAGATTCATTGGATGGAGGTTGAAGATGACCAACGTGTCATCTATCAACCAATGAAGGTGTGCCACACATTTTTCAAAATCTGATTTAATTATTGATTCCATGCATTATTCAGTAAAGACTGTGATATGTATGACGCGTCTGATCCATTGAATTAGCTTACTAACACATTTTGACTCTCATCCATTGGTCCATATTTTTTGACTTTATTTTATTTTCTGATTGTTATATTTAAATTGTTTTAAACTTCAAAAATTCATAAAAAAATCCATTTTAACTTCAAAAAATCTAAAAAAATTATGAAAAATACTTTTGATTTTCTCTTTCAAATCAATATTTTTTTCACAATTTTGTTGTGTTATGATATTTTTTTTATAATTTTCCACTTTATTTAAATTATTTTAAATGTTTAAAAATACTTTTCTTAATTTTTAAATTCTGAAAAAAAATATGGAAGGATCCAATGACCTTTTGACAAATATTGGTGATCTCATTTTATTTTTATTTCTGACTTTACTATTTTTCACAATTTTTGGTTTGTTTTGCCTATTTCTTTTAATTTTAAAAATAGTTTATGACTTTAAAAAAATTACCAAAAATTTTGTATAAATATTTGAGCTCATTTATGATTTTTCTATGGTCTTGTTTGATTTTTCTTGGATGTTTTGAATATAATTTCCATTTCCCCTTCATTTTCATTTAAAAATCTTTTTAAAAATATTTTTTTCTTTATTTTAAAATACCATTTTATTTTGTATTATAATCTGGCTGATCTTGAACTATGAAATTTTAATCATAAGCGTTATTAACATCATTGGATCTATGGTGTTGAGTTTAACTCCACAAAAAATGGACGAATGATTTTAATAATAGTTTGATTACATTTTTGGTTCAAATGTGGTTTATTCCTTACCCTATCCCTCTTCATCTTATCCCATTCTTATTGTACTAAATGTTATTGGAGAATAATTTCCATATCATTTCTCAAAACATAAGGTACATAGATTACTATTGACCGACCTCAAAATAGGTGCGGCTTCTATATAAGTACACTTACAATTTCTTAACATAGCGCTAAATTTTGTCCCGATTTGAGAAAATGATCATTCGTGGCCCAAATCTATGTTTGTAAGCCAAAGTATGTTAATTTGAACCCTTTGGTCCAATAACCTTGAGATTCATTGTTAAGAGGCTTTGGTCCTACCAATCCTCTAATGAATTTTCATCAACTTTGGTCAAATTGGATCACTTAAACATCATTGATCATTTATTATTGACTTGAGATTTTTAAATGAATGATATACTTGACAAAAAGTAAATGCAACTTGTTGTTGAGAGGCTTTGATTTTATCAATTTTCTAATGAATTCCAAATGCAAGTTTCAAGATGGTCATTCAACTAACCACTAATTTTTAACAATTGACTTTATTTTATGCTTTTAATTTATATTTTTACTTTAAGCACATTTATTTTGGAATTTATATTTCATGCTATTTTCTTCTTTGCTCATTTGAACATTTACTTTTATGTCATTTTTATTTTGCTCATTTGAGCTTTCATTTTATTTTTTGAAGATACCTAATAATCAACTTGAACCCTAAAAAACTTTAATGTTACTTGAATTACTTAGTTACTATCCTTTGTATTATGGAGTGATGGACTTCTTAGACTTAGGATTAGAAGCCTTGGCATACTTTGAGACCTTGTGACCTCGTCTGTTATTTTGTCTGGAGTTCTTGGGGTTTACCCTAAGATATTGGGTCGTTTGTTTGCTTTGTATGCAGGTTATTGTGATTACATGCTTTGTCTGTGATCTGGAATTCATCTGTATATAGTCGTTACTCTATCCAATTTTTGTGAAGACTTAATGCAATTGAAGCTTATTTTTCTTAATAGGTTTATTATCTTTGCTTGTTTGGTTTCAAATCTAAAGGATGAGAATTCTACATTGAATCATGGTGTCGAGTGTTGGCTTCTTGTTGGTTAGTTGGTTCTTTTCCCTAGCTTTTACCTTTTTCTTTAGGATAGTCCCTTAATCTCCTCCCATCTTCTTTAATTTCAAAAAATTTCTACCTCCTTTTGAAAAATCTTCTTGTTTTAAAACTTGATCTACTTTCATAATAAACTTGGACTTATGTCCATGCATTTTCAAAATATTTTCTTAATCAAACTTTAATCAACTTAATAATATTTGGATATTTTTTGTGAGAAGACTAAAAGTCAATCAATCTCATTCAAACCATCTTTGCCACTTTGGCTTTTTACTTTAAAATTTTCTCAAAAGATTAGACTCTTATCAATCCTTGTAGTGATGCAAACAACTATACTTCTATAATATATAGTGAAGTGAGATATTTTCTATTTGGGTGTTGAGTGAGGCTTTGTTGATTTTTAAAATCCAAGCCATATCCTCCATTTTAAGATGACGTAAATTCTCCTTTCTCATAATTGTGGGTAGTAAGTATGTTTTCCACTCGGATAATGACGATGATGTCTCGTTTCTTAAAATTTAACCAACACACTTGTGTTTTAAATTTTTTAAAGGTGAACTACGTGTACCCTGATCCCCTATTGCACGGAAGGTGGTACGTAGGCACTAAAGATTCACAACTGCGGCGGGTGCAAAAATCATAAAAAATATTTCTTTTCTTATCTCCACCATCTATTTTTTATACAACATTTTATAGCCAAAATAAACAGATTTTCAAATAGGTTCCTGCGGAGTACCGCAGATGTTTAGGGTGCTAATACCTTCCCTTTGCATAACCAACCCCCGAGCTTAGATTCTCTCCCTCTCTTATTGGGTTCTTCGCTCTTTTCTCAATCCTTTGGAAACAATAAAGCACAGTGGTGGTTTTTATTTTGATCTGAGCGAGTCAAACCAATCCAATGACTCAGTCTCAACATTTCTACCACTACACCCACCAAAGCGCACAAAGCCCGCGTCATCTCCAACAATGGAACCAATTTTGCAGTTCCATGAACTCAGAGTCTTAAGCTCAAATAAAACATGGTTGAGCTTCTACTCATGTCACTGTTCATGTCTCTATGAATTAGAGCCATTGATTGACTCTAAGTCGAGAGAATTTTCTAAAAAAAGCATAAAACCATAAGGGCTTCCAAGTAAAATTAAATGACTAATACGAAGAATAAATTCAAGGTGAGTGAGGGATTTAAATAAATGAATCAAGAAAAAGAGTGTGATAACTTATTTGTTCAGAAATATAACTTGTATTTACCTTTCCAGTTGAAGCTTCGAAGGTCAACAATGGTGAAGTCGAGTTGAGGGTCGCAAGTGGTTTTGAACTTCTATAATGGTTCATTTAGCTTCAGATGGTGCCGACGAGTGATTGTGGGAAGAGATTTGAAGTTAAAATGAGCTTAATTTGGAAAACGATTTTTTGGTTTTTGAAGCTTTTTGGGTGTGAAAATGATAGAGGTTTTGTGGATGTTCAAGCTTTCAATTGAAGGAAAAATGATGCTATATTTATAGGAAACACAATGATGTCATGGTACATGTGAATTCAGATCTAGAACGTCTGAAGCAAGTTGACAAATTCTAATTTGCAATCTGTGTGAGATGAGGGATAAAATGTGTGGCTCTTGCACAAATTCAGGTTATTTTTCACTCTTTGCTACGCGTTTTGCAAGGACAAATGATTTGCACATGTGATGGGTGGTCCCAAGTAAAGATTTGGGGATTTCTAATTATGGGTCATACACAAAAAGCAGAGCTTAGGGCACCATATTGGAGCTTAGGCCAAATGAAATTCACTTATGCATTTTGAAATGTTTCTCGTGCCAAATGTTATCTTAGTGATGAAGAATCAAATGCAAAAAGAACCACATCAAAAGGATGCTTGAGTTGAAAATAACATGGATGATAAGTTCAGGCTATGACCTGAATTCTAAGTTAGGTGTTAGGTCGAACCAAGTTTTGGACCGGCTTGTGTGCACACACGGGCATTCCAACATTGAGGCACTTAGAGGCAAAATTGATGTTTGACCCTTTAAACAAAGTTGTAGAGGAGTTCAAATGTGACGCTTTTATCGAAGTAGTTTCTAAAAATGTTGAAAAATAAGAGAGTTATGGTGTTTGGACCAAATGACATGCCATTCTTGATTTTAGGTCAACCAAACATGCACCAACTTGTGATTTTGATCTTCTATTGCATCCAAAGGCCCAATAATGAACACTTGAACAACAAATGAGGGAGTCTTGATTGTCCCTTGATTAAACTTTGATGATTACTTGAAAATTGGAGGGAGATGGCATAAAAATAAACACATGAACCATACTTGAATCAACTTTGAAAACATGCACCAAACTTGAACTTCTCTTAGCCAAATGATGTTGATGAAGCTTGACATGGATGTGACCTAATATTATAGGTCATGCCTTGAAATACAAGCTCTCGAGGACCACTTGTTGACCAACTTTGACCTTGTGGAACCAAAACCCTAATTTGAAAACCAACTTGATATTTAAGGTTTAGGGTGATATTTTGATTGCCAATCTCTACCTTGAACAAAATGAAAAGAAAGTAAAATATATTTTTGTATTTTGAATGAAGTTAGCAAAGATTAAAATGTAAACAAGCAATGGATACAAAAAGAAACACAAAGGGGACTTGATGATCTCCCAAAAAGATTAAATCTAAGGGGTAAAGGTTAGGAGGATATCAGGCTTGTGGTCTTGGATAAATACAAATGGTATGATAGGTGAAATCTTAGGGATAAAAATTAGGGTATGAGATGGCTTTGACTTTGATGTTTGGAGATATACGATTTTGGGTTGATTTGATGTTTGTATTATATGTCAATGGTGTATACATATATGTTTGTAAGTAATATTTTTGGCTTTGATGTATAAAATATTTAGGTAATATATGTATAAAATACATGTAAAAAAAAAAATACAAGTTTGTAATATATGGAAAAATGAAATTAAATTAAAAAAAATAAAGTATTTCACCACGGTTATTTACAATAACCGTTGTGATAGGTAGCGTACCAATTATATATTGCATAACGATTGTTTATTATAATCGTTGTGATTGATAAAGCGCTACCTAGTATATCACAATGGTCACACACCAATGGTGGAAAACAACATACTTACAACCACACTCTACTTCATAACGGTTGGTCAATCGTTATGATATCCCCTTTTTAACCGTTGTGAAATGGATTTTCCGTAGTAGTGATAATTTAAATAAAGAAATAATATTATTTAAAAAATAGAATATTATAAATCAAATTACGACAGTTTGAACCGCCAGGATTCCAAACTCACGACGGTTTGAAACTGTCATAACTAGAATTGAAAAATGAATTAAAAATGAAACTCACGACACTTTGCTGTGACTTATAATTTATGACAGTTGTCTACCCGTCGTGATTGTAACAACAGTTGGAGAGACAATTTTAATAACTGTTGCAATACATTCGGGCGACCCACGTTTTTGCGACAATTACACAACTGTCACGTCTTGCCATCTGTGGTGGTTTAGACAGCCGTAACTGTCAAAACTAATCACAATTACACAACTGTCACGTCTTACCATCTGTGGTGGTTTAGACAGCCGTAACTGTCAAAATTAATCATCACAATGTATCATTTTTCTTATAGTGTATAACCATTCACATGCTCAACCAACTATTTATAACAGTTGAATATACAAATAATATTAAAAACATTAAAAATATTTGAATTACTAATTTAATAAAAGGTCGATGAAATGATAATTTGACAGAAAAACAATGACCATGAACACAAAAAGAAAATGACCATGAACACAACAAATTCTCAAATGAAATAAAAAATAGTTTAGAGCAAAGACATCTTATTTTATAGATTCTTATAACAAGTATTAAATTGTGAAAAATGAGTTTTCATTATTAATGTAGTTATTTGTTATTAAGAGTTTAAAGGTAATTGTTCTAGACTGGGCCCGACAGGCCCAAAAGCAGTACTAAGGCCCAGTCCAAAGGGACTCACTAAGGACCACACTGGGCAAAGGGGATCACGTCCATGCCCGACACCCTGATGTCCACCTCGACATCCCGATGTCCAACCCACGCGGTGAAGTCGTGCTCGACACCCTGCCGTCAGCTCCATGTCCTGGCGCCCAGCTCGACACCCGCCGTCCAGCTCGAGGTCCTGGCGTCGAGCTCAGCACCGTGCTGCCCAGCTCGACATGGGCCCGAGCTACCCGGCTAGGGCAGACTCAGTCCACCGTTCCCCCAACGATACTCCGGAAAGACCGCGTCTCTGTCCGCCCGCACTTCACGCAGCACATCCAGGAAGGGGACCACGTGCGGGTCCCCACTACCCACGTAGAACCTGGCAGTTCCTCCATTGGGCCAAATCCGCCCAGCCCAACGAAGGAACCTTGGCCCAGCGCTGGGGGCTATAAATACCCTCTGTTTCCAGAGGATCAGGTATTCATCATTCTAACCTCAACTCTATTATCTGCTCGTACTCCCACTGACTTTAGCATCGGAGTGCCTTGCAGGTACCCCCCCCTCCTCGTTCAAAAAGCTTTCAGCTCGGAGCAAGCCGTGACGGTCCAAACCTTCTGATCAGGTCAGATCAGTAATACATAAATAATATAAAATAATATTATATATACAATTAATCAAAAAATTTATATTTATTATATTATATTAATATTTTAAAAACAAAAATGTGATTTGATGGAATACGAAACTTTTATTGATTAACTGTATAAAAATATTTTAAACTGTAATATATATATATATATATATATATATATATATATATATATATATATATATATATATATATATATATATATATATATATATATATATATATATATATATATATATATATATATATATATATATATTCTATTTTCCCTTCTATTAATGATGTATTTACTGGGATAAGAAAAAATGTGAATAAGTGAATAAGACTGAGTTTGTTACATTAATATACTATCTAGAAACACAATACTTTTTCTATATTGCCTTCTATGATTTAATATTAATTAATTTAAATGATTTTATAAGTGATATATAAGAATAATAATAATAATAATAATAATAATAATAATAATAATAATAATAATAATAATAATAATAATAATAATAATAATAATAATAATAATAATAATAATAATAATAATAATAATAATAATAATAATAATAATAATAATAATAATAATAATAATAATAATAAAATAATTACAAGAAACTATAAAAATTAAAACTATCCTTAATTTAAATGCCAAAAATCAGTTAAGTGATTTAACAATTCTTATATATTAAGATATAATTAACTTCAATGGATTTCCTTGTTCCTTTTCATGATTCATTAAGCTTCTCGTGAAGACTTATGTGAGGGAAATCTTGTATACGTAGCAAGTCCATTTTATCCTTTTCATGTATGATGCTTTACCACAAAAGAATAAAGCCGACAAGTATATACATTTCACCATTCTAGCTAACATGTGATTAGGTTACTTATACTGGAATTTGGACCACATGTAATTGATTGTTTAAAGGAGCAACTTTTTTAGTAGTGGAAAAAGAAGCTTTTCATTAAATGAATGCAATGAGAACTCATCATAATTCTAACCAAAAGGGGTTTATTTATTTATAAAGTTTTTTTCACATTTTTATTTAATAAAAATATAAACGAAATTCAGTCCAGTGAAAACGATTTATGGTATGCGAAGATAATTTATAGAAAAACAATAGATATTGTAAAAAAAACAATTTGAGCGAGATAATGTCAAATTTATAAAAATCATTATGTTAATCAATTCGAGAAAAAATATTTTCAAAATAGTTTTCTAGTGATTTAGTTGAACGGTACTCAGTGTCGCATACAAAAATATAATTTTGTATTTCACTTAATATTTCGGGTATGTGATCAATTTTAGTATTAGATAGAGTATGAATTCTTTTATGATTTAGGTTCTACCTTCATATTTTTCATTGATGGCGGACCAATACATCTATTTGAATAATCTGTATGTTAGAAATTTCTCCTTCAGATGTTGACACCTTATTTTAAATCAGATTATATAATTTGAACTCCATACTACTTTAATATTAGTTGTTCATAAAAAATAACATCTATGTGATTACCATCTTATTTTAAATTAAATTCTATAACTTGAATTCTTTCACACCTTTTACGTAATCGACGAAGACACACTTCTCTGACTTTAGATCATGTTTGGATCGATCTTCACCAAATATATGTTTATAGGTAGAACATCTAAAATCTTTAAATTGTCAAGATCAATAGGATTACCTGTCCATACCTTTTCTGCAACCTTCCTCATTAATGAAGTTCGTGGTGGCCTGTTGATAAGATAACACGCCATGTTAATTGTCTCTGCTTAAAAATCTTTTGATAGTTCTACATTTAACAAGAGACACCACACTCTTTCAATTGAAGACCTATTCATTCTCTTTGTCACATCATTTTATTGCAATGTCTTATGAATTAAGAAATGCATTTGAATATCATGTTCTTCGCAAAACTTCTTAAAATTCGAATAAGTGTACTCTTCCTCTCCCATTATTTAATTGTAAATACTTGATTTTTTTTATTTGTTTGATTATCTATCTCTGCTTTCGACAACTTGAATTTTGTAAAGACATCAGATTTCTCTTTCAAAAATACACAAAAATCTTGCGAGAAAAACCACATGCGAAAGTCATAGAAAACCTAGAACCATCCTTGGAAACTTCTTTGGTAGCCCCCCCCCCCCCCCCCCCCCCCCCCCCAACATCAAAATGCTCATAGTACAAAATTCTATCTATTTTGTGCTTTGCGATCTTGAACCAAACCCAACATTGTTTTCAAAGTACATAATACCATCTTTCAACTACGAATATCACAAGGTTTTGGTCATTGGTGGAGAGAGAGAGAGAGAGAGAGAGAGAGAGAGAGAGAGAAGAGAAAGAAGTAAAAAGAAGAAAATGAAAGATAATTGTTTTTATAATCTCTTTGTCTCTCTATGCTCCGCGCGTAACATACTTCCTAGTCAACCCTTAATCATAACGTTGGTTTGAAATACTCAAGATCAGGGCTCGAGGCTTAACGCTTGGTGGACCTCTGGTCTTGATCAAACACTTCTCAGGATTTATGTTTAACATAAAAAGCTGCACCTCCCCATAAAAGGTCTAACGAAGCCAATAGATTACCTGCGCATAGAATCACACTACTCCTTATTCAACATTGCATCCTGATTCTTCATTTGGATTACTATTGATCAAGTTCCCAGGATTAACTCCTGGTGACCACAAGATCTGGATCAGACGATCCAAAGAGCTTATGTACATCACAACGCCAGACACCCTCTCACATTTTGTTTAACAGACTCAATCTTGGTATGAGCCTAGCCCACTGCTATTCCAGCCCCCTGATGTTACTACTGAACATAAAAAACACCCCCCAATTTTGATTAAATATTTTATTTATTTAATTTACTTAATTTATTTATTTGTGTTATTTATTTATTTGTTTAATTTATAATAACAAATTTTTTTCTCATATCAGTTTTAGCATATTGCATTAAAATTATATTTTTGCAATATTATCATGTAAAACATTTTGATAAATAAGTATTAGATTATTATTAAAAACATTTAATATTTTTTTATTAACAAGAAAATGGTTATTTATTAATTATTTTCTAAAATACTAACCTTTTGTTTTCGTATCAATTCATCAAATATTTTTATCATTCAAACTCTTTTTTTTCTCTTCCAAATTGCATCATGCTTTCTAAGACTGCTAACCAATCAAATTTAACACTTTTTTCTACTAACGTAATTCAAAATTCAACTTTATTTAAAAAAAAGGATTGTGAATATATTTTCTATTGACTGCGAATTACATCTACGACCACACTATTTTCAAACCCAGACAAGGTTCAAGGATAATTCTAAGCATTTCCACAATCCATAAAAAAACTAACCAAACACATGCGAACTATGAAATTGGACTCTGGTTCTTCGCAAGGAGATACGTAGGCACGCGATTAAAACCAAGGCGAGTTCATAACTTAAAAAACTCAACTTCTTAATATATATAGAAACACTTACTACCAAATTCCCATCTTACCCTTAAACCTAAAATTGGAGCCCCTTGAGAACAAGGGAGATGAAGGATGCCTAACACCTTTCCTTCGTCTAATTGACTTATGAATTTAGAATCTCTGTACAAATTAAGGTTATCCTTTATTTATCCATCCTTAGGATAAAAATTAATGGTGGAAAATATCTGTTTTTTTGCCGGTTATGACAGCTGGCGACTTTGCTGGGGACACAACCCTAGGGTTTAGAGTATTTCCTATCTTTTAGGTCTAGGCTTTCTTGAGTTCATTTTTTCTTCCTATTTTTGATATGTTTTATTTATATATATGTTTATTTATTTGTTTATTTAATTATTGATATGATCATTAGTATCATATTATTTTTCTATTGGTGGGATTTCAATTTGTATATCAAACCTTAGAAGAAGGATCATCTATTAGCCGATAGGGTTTAATATCCTTATGAATTTTTGTTACGACTTTGCCTAGAGACGGTTAATTCTAAGGAATATCTTTCAGAGGGCTAGACTCTCTAGGAGATAGGACTTCGAGATTTGGAAAATGACTCTTTGTATAACCCTAAAATAAAATCTCATGGTGAGACCTTGAATGACCTAAGAGACGAAAGTATAGGTCCATAAATAGGCTCCACTTAAGGGAGGCCCTTGTTCCTTTCCCTCTAGTGTTATCCATGATACCCTTAAGGAGTCCATCCTTATAGGGAGGGTAAAATATCCCTAGGACGAAACTAGGAACCTACCTACTAAGGATATTCTTTCACAATCCCACTACCATGTTACATCACCATGCATACATACATCATCACATTTCAAAATATTCATATTTTTGAATTTGTCTTGTCTTATTTACAAGATTTCTAAGAAAAAATAATCAAAGGTTTTTGGTGAGTATCTTAAAAATGAATACCAACAAGAAACAAACAGTCCGTGTTAGAGCTCTTGTGCCTGATATGAAGAAGATGAACATAATCAGAGGGAAACTGCCTGAAAGACCTATGAATTTGTTTGTTCGATGCTATGGAGATATCATTAAGCTCACAAAAGTGACTGTACAAGTGGAAGTTGTTACTACACTGGCTCAGTTCTATGACACTCCGCTCCGATGTTTCACTTTCGATAATTTTCAGTTGGCGCCTACTTTAGAGGAATTTGATAGGATTTTGGGATTCTCCAAAATCAAAGATTCAGCTTACATAGGGATTGTAAATACTGTTAAGGTATGATACTTGGCTAAGGAATTGGGGATGCCTTTCACCGATTTACTACTCAATTACAAAGAAAATGGTGAAGTTAAAGGTATTAAAAGACAATACTTGGAGTCTAAAGCTCTTTCTTTTGTAGATAAGAAATAATGGGAAGCTTATGTGGATTGCTTAACACTGCTTGTTTTTGGTTTGATTTTATTTCAAAATATTGCGGATATATTGATGTTGCAGCCATTAATGTATTATGGGCCGTAAAAGTTTTAAACGCGGATCATACTCCTACTTAATTGCTGATGTGTACTACTCCCTTCATAACCGTTATGAAAAAGGGAGGGGTGTCCTGAATTATTGCATTCCTCTGCTATTTTCTTGGCTTATTACTCATCTTTACAAGGAGGACTACATGGTTAAAGATCTTACTAGGAACCAATGGTCCCAAAAGTTAAGGGCTCTCAGTGCTAATTCAGTTTTGTGGTATGCTAGGAAGTTGAACATAGGAGAAATTGTTTATAATTGGGGTGAATTTCAAAATGTTCCCATGATTGGAACAAGAGGATGTATCAACTATAACCCCACTCGGGCTTTACGTCAACTTGGGTACCCTTTGAAAGATAAACCTTTCGACGAGAAGATTCTACCATTAATTCTTTATGATATGGGTGAGAATGACCCCGAGTTACTTGCGAAGATCATCCAATCTTAAAGTAGAGTCCATAAGAAAGGTGCTGAATTTGGGAAGAAGAATGCTATAGCAAGGGAGCCTTATACTCAATGGGTTTTGGAGAGGGTTCAAATCATTAAGCTGCCATTTGATATTGATCCTACATACACACTAGACGTGCCAAATCCTCTTCCGATATCAGTGGAGGAAATAGAGAAGCTAAAAGATGACCTCGAGCAAGCTCAAAGAGAAAAGGAGAATCTAGAGCATGAGCTTTATAACCTTGCTCGTGAAAAGAATCAGATGCAATAAGAGCTTGAGCTAAAAGATAAACAAATTCAAAGGGACCATGAAGTATTTGAAAAGGAAAGTCTCAAGCTAAAGAGTTCGACTGGAGGATTATTGAGTGCTACTTTCAACTTGGATTCCTACAACCAATGCTTGGATTATGCTGCTAGAGAAATTGGGAGACTAAAAAGGTGGTATGAAAAGCCCTACAAGACAAAAAGGAGATGGAAGAGAATCTGAGAGCCCAAATCTAAGGGCTAGCAAAAGGTGCTCTAGAACAAGAAGATCAAATCCAATATCTCACTACAGAGCTCTAAGATAACCAAGGGTCGGATGTAGGAGAACACCTTAAGAGGATGAGGGCATGAAGACTTCTTTCCCTAAAGATAGAAGAATATAAACAAATTTTCCAAGAACTAGAAGGCCTTCGAAAAGACTTCCTCATTCAAAGGGAACTCTATAAGGAGATGAGGGTGAAAATATGTATTGGGAAGGACGATATGTGAAGATTGCTCAAGCGAGAGAAAATAACAAGGTTATAATCCCAACACTTTACAAGGGGTATCTGAGGTACAAAGACAAGCATGCAAAGCTTGCCTTTTTGGCGAATAATCTCATTGGTGACATCCCTAGAAGTTTGAGAGATCCAGAAGTCGTGATGGTCCCTCTTTAGAAGGACATTGAAGACTTCCTCAAGCTTTGTAGGGGAATGGTTGATAGTTTCAGGGCAGAAATCCGCAAGCAAACTTAGGAGATTCTAGTTTCCCTTTTTGTTATTTCTTTTAGTATTTAACATTGAATTCAGCATTCTCTTTGGTATTTTCCATTCAGTATTTGTTTTGGTATTTGGAGTGTATTTACATTTTTAAGGAGGGTTATTAATTCAATAAAATCTACTTTTGTTTTAGTATTTAAGTTGTGTATTTATTTTGATACTCACCAACCAAAAATAAAGCAAAACCTGAAAAAATATATACATGCAAAAAATAAAAGTAACGAAAGGAAACCCAATGTAAATAATACATAAACTAAAATCATAGTTGTGATACGGTGGCAGAACCGAATGTTAATACTGGTTTGTGTTTGTATTCGCAAATGTTGCGGTAAGCAAGAGTTGCTGTTGTACCCCAAAATTTTCCCTCCCATTTCCTCAACATTTTCTCATCACAAGACCTTTGAAGATCAAGATACAGTTAGGGTTTCCTCTGCTCAAGACTTCTCCTTGCACTGTGGACTCAAAATTAGGGTTTGTGTTTGCCTAAGGATGTTTTGACCTAAAAAGCCTAAGATGACTTTCATGCTTCATGTTGGACTCCCCAGTTTACCCATGCCAAGTTTCAAGTCTTGATTCCAAGTTTTACCCAGTCAATTGGACAGTTGACCTAGAAATCAGCTGTATTGGGGAAAAAGTCAACTGTGGCCAATTGACAGTCAAACCTCATGAAATTTGATCCACATCAACATTATGAACTCATATGGACCATTTGATCAAGTTTGGATCACAATTCCCCAAGAAATTTGATCAGATCATCAAAAGGGCAAAATGGTCATTTTTAGGTTTTTGACTGCACAAAGGCAATTTTTGACTGTTTGACCTAGCCAATGGCAAACCAAGCTCACATATGGACTCAAGGACTCATTGGAATTATCTTGACATGTTCATCAAGCTCAAAAGATCCCAAGTACACAAGATTGACAGTTGAAATTCCCAGTCAATTGATCAATTTTGACTGTATACTGAAAAGTCAAACTTTGACTTTTTGGTCAAAATCAAGAGTCAAGATTCATTTTTCATCAAAACATGCCAAATCATGAAACTTGTTCACCAAGAAATCTCAAAATGCAAATTAGGGTTTGAAAATGGAATTTTTCATAACTTAGAATTTTTCTAAGTTATGAAAAACCCTAATTTTTTCCCAACTTTGCCCCATCTTTTCACCATGATCCATTTGGATTCAAACAAAAGTCAAAACATGAAAGTTGTAGCTTGTTGCATAATATACAACTTTGATTCACAAAGTTTTCTCATTTGAAGCTTGTATCTCAAGTTATAATTTTTTGAATAAGGGCACTAAACCATCTTTTAACTTAGTGAAATTTGACCTATTTTGACAAGGTTTTCTACCCTACTTCAAGGCCACTTTTCATACCATTCCACTTGGAATTTTGATTTGCATTTCAAAGATGGATTGTAGTACACATTCCAAGCTTTCCAAAATGTCCAAGAACTCATCAAACAACCTCATAACTTGAGAGATTCGAATTTCACAAGTTGGCAAAAATCCACTTTTGTTCTTCATCCAAACATGTTCACAAACTTGCAAATTTGAATTCAGTTTGCTTTATGCTTAATTACAGGTCCTTGAACCATTCCATACTCAATAATTTAATGCATACTCAATGAGTTGAGGCCATGTTTTTTGTGTTCTAACATTGCATAGTGGATTAATCCTAAACTAGATAAAGTGCTTTATCCATTTTTGTAAAAAGCTAGCTTTATGTCAATTTGAAATCCAAGCAAGTACAAGCAAAATCCTCTTGGCACAAGATTATGGACAAGTTGCTCTGATCAAGAGAAGATTATGCAGCACATTAGGAGGCCCCCTACTAACCTAAAACCACCAACTTGCTTTTGTTGCTTAAGATAGAAGAAAAGTCCATAACTTATGCCATCTCTCATCTCAGCTTACATACACAACACAAAAGCTATCAAACACATTCCATAGACAAAATCCAAGCTAACACACGAGCCCTTGCCATCTGAAACACTCCCATTGCTCTAATCACCTCAAAACTGTACAAACAGGGGAGCCCCTGCAGTTTGAGTGCAAACTCCCAATCCCTTCGAGCATTTTGATCCAAACCTTTTCCTCTACCTTCCCTACAACATATGCAAGCTAACCATGTCCTAAAATCAGACCTGTAACACCTCCAAGCCACTTCACCATTTTTAATTTTCTGTTTTGCAGTTGGAGTTCATTAGCTCGATTCAGGGAGTTTCAAGACAAAGTAGGAATTGGAAAAGCTTCCTTACACTTCAAGGAAGCTATACAAGTCATCATTTCACTCTGAAACATCCTCCATTGCCAAGCTCGATTCCAACTGAACAGGTATATTCATGGAGTTCCATCTCTCTTATTAGGCATTGTTAGCTTTAGGTTTTTGAAGAAAACATGTCACAATCATAGCCCTGAACATGCTCATATGATTAGATTTCATTTATGTTTCGTGTGCTTAGAGAATTTCATGTCTGAACATTGATGAAAAGTTAGGTCAGAAATTGGGGGAGGAGAAATTCTCCCTCATCTTAGAGAGATAGGTCAAGTTATTTATATGGTTGAAACCGTCTCTTCATGCTGAACATTTCTTGTGTTATGAGTTTTTGCTGAAAAGCCAAGAATCAGGAGTTAGACATTGAGGAACAGGGGCGCGCGTTTTTCAAATGTTTGAAGCTGGAGGTTGAAGACAATGATCAGTGGGCTGGGCCTGTGTTATTTCACTTTTCACACCACCTTTTTTGATTCACACCCCCCTGAGCCCATTTGTTCATTTCTTAACATTTTTGACTTTTTCTTTTTTGGTTGACTTTGTTTATTTTTTCTCATGGCATTAAAAAATTAAAAATATTTTTTTTTCATCATTTTTTGCATTTATTGCATATTTATTTGTTTATTTTCTTTGTTTATACATAAATATATATATGTACTATTATTAGAATAAATAGAAAATAGTGTAAATACACTTTTTATTTTTATTTACTTTCTGAAAATATTTCACACAAAAAATACTCTTTTATTTATTTTATTAAAATATTAAATAAATATTTATTTTGTGTATAATACATATTTAGGGTTTAATATATATATATATATATATATATATATATATATATATATATATATATATATATATATATATATATATATATATATATATATATATATATATATATATATATATATATATATATACATGTCTATTAATATATTTAAGTTAAAAATATAAAAATACTTGAATTTTTATTTTTTATTAATATTTGATACAAAAATACTTTTCCCCATAATATACTTCATTTTATTTTATTTTTATAAATAATAAATAAATAGTTGTATTAAATTAGATAATAATGCATTTTCTTTAAAATTAGGGTTTTTACCCTAAGTTCAAAATACTCCAAAAAATAATACATTTTTATTTTCCTTTCTCTTTTACATAAATAATATTTTCTCATACACATAAAAAACTTTCTTTTTGCATTTCACATATTTATTTAATTTCCATTTAATTATGCAATTTATTTACCTTGCAAATATTCAAATGATGTAATAATTTAGATTTAAATTCTTGTCAATATCCCCATTTGAACCTTTGTACCCCCCTTCCCATATTTGGTTTTGTAATAGCTTAGTAATTTTTAATTTCGCACTTTATTGCTTTCTAATGATAACATGTTAGAATTAGGGTTTGTATGCGAAAAACGATAAAAAAATACTTAGACCTAATACAAGATAAACAAGCATGAAAATGGACACACAAATCACACTTGCACCCCCTAGGGTATTCCACTTGTTGCCTTCAAATAAATGGGCCATATTGTATGTTGAACTTCTTTGGGCAAAACAAACAGTTTGAATGATCATAGTCCCTCGATAAAACTTTTCAAAACAAACAAAAACAAATGATCAAGTCCCTTAAAGAAAATTGCCCAAAGACATTTAACGCCGTTGCAATTATGGTTTAAAACGATGACCCGCGCCTGTCCCTTTCACATCCTAACACAAGGTTGCCCACCAAATACAATGGTGGAGCAAACTTGTTAAAAGGGTTAAAGTATAGCAATAATCTTTTGAGAAATTTAGGAGTAGATAACCTCTTAGTTACTTGAATCAACTTGCAAAACAAAACACTTGCCTAATTTCAAAATCACACATCACTCCACTTTCAAAACAATTTTCAAAAACAAATGAAAACTTTTTTCAAAAGACATACATCTTTGTATACATCCCCACATGGATCATTACAAAGGTTGCCACCACATTGGCCTCTTTTCAAAACATTTTTCAAACCCACACACTCAAGCACCATTTCAAACAATTGAAAGCAAAAGGCAAGTGATCTAAGCAAGTAACTAAGAGCCCATGGATAACCATGGATAGAAACGGTGCTAATACCTTCCCTTTCTATAATCTACTCCCTGAACCCAAGAAAACATCTCAAAAGGTTTTTTGCTGTGCTTTTTAACCTTTCCTTAGGATAAAATAAAAAGTCGGTGGCGACTCTTGCTAAACTGCAACATTTGCGAATACAAACGCAAAACCTCAAGTCAGTTCTCCCACCGTATCACAGAACTGGCGACTCTGCTGGGGACTAAACTTAAAAGTGGAGTAACCTTAGGGTTTAGATCACCTTTGTTTTCAATTGATTGTCTTGTTTGCTTTTACATTTGTGGGCTTTGTATCGGAGTTTTATAGATCCTAACCCGGATCTGGGGATACCTTCTTAGAAAGTAGCAACAAGGCTGTGAGGGAATTGTGCGGGGTATACCGACATGGTTGAAACAGTCTGCTACGTTGATGTGGCACTTTGGTGTGTACCGGTAACCCTTGAGTTCAATCAAGGAGAGTACGGGGCCGCCGCGTGGTGTCGTGAAGCATCAATTGACCTTAGGAACCTTAATTGAACCATCTTGGCCTTTTTAGGGTAGTGAGATAACTGACTTTGGTGCAGTCCGAGGTTGGTTGATACTCGATACTACACTCAATTGAGGGTTGCTTTCCTGGAATATTTCGGTCGCCAGTTCAGTGGCTAAATCGAAACGATGAACAATGAAAGCAATCCAGTGATATTGGGACCTTTAGAACCCGGTTACTTTTGATAGGATAGGTTGAGCCCACCAAACTTCAAGAGGGTAATACCCAGACCCCATGCCGGCCTAAACTCTAAGGGCTTGTGTGACTTGTGTGCCTTACCATGTTTGCCTCTGTGAATGTTTATAGTGTATTTAATCATCACATCATTACATCATACAAACATCATGAGCATTGACTAACCATTTCAAGGGTTTCGAATCTTCATATTTGTTCTTGTTTTATAGGACATGGAAACTGCTCGCAGAAAGACAATTCAGATTAGCCTTGTAAAGATCCCTCCTCAGCTTAAGGAACTTCTGTCCAGGATTCCCGAGGGCTCTTCATTCAGTGAGAGACATGGAAGACTCATCAGCTTGGTTAACACCAACATTGAGGAGGACTTGATAAAGGTCCTGTTCCAATTCTTTGACCCTCTGCATCACTGCTTCACTTTTCCGGATTATCAGTTGGTGCCTACATTGGAAGAGTTCTCCCAACTTCTGAAGGTCCCTATCCTTGATCAACTACCCTACAACGGTACGGAAGAGGAACCCAAGCTTGAAGAGATTGCTAAAGCCTTGCACCTACAGGCATCTGACCTCAAGGGACATTGGGAAGTTAGAAGTGGTATCAAAGGGTTCTTAGCCAGATTTCTGTTTGAAAAGGCTCAAGAATGTTGGAACTCTCTTGATCTACGAGCTTTTGAAGAAGTTATGGCCCTCCTTGTCTATGGTTTGGTGTTGTTCCCTAACCCAGATCAACTTATTGATATCAGTGATGTCCAGATCTTTATGACTAGGAATCCTATACCTACACTGCTGGGGGACATCCTTCACTCATGTTACACTCGAACCATGAGAAGAAGGGGTGTCCTTTTGTGTTGCACTCCTCTCCTGGGAAGGTGGTTTATTTCGCACCTTCCACAATCAGTTTTGAAGAACGAGCGGGGGTTGAGATGGTCACAACGGTTAATGACTCTCACGCATGCAGATATACATTGGTGTCCTAGGTCCAGGGAAGACGTCACTATCATTGATCGTTGCGGGGAGTACCCTAATGTTCCTTTATTTGGAATCAAAGGAGGTATTACCTACAACCCATGCCTGGCTTGGAGACAGTTTGGTTATGCTCGGAGGGATGGCCCTCATGACATGCTAATTCCTGGCATAGTTTTTGACTTCGATAACGATACTCAAGGACTTCGTCAGAGATTTATCAGAGCTTGGAGGAGGCCAAGTAGGATAGACAGCAAGACATTGGGGCACCGGAACTCCATCCCGTTGGAACCTTATCTCAAGTGGGTACGAGCCCGCTCTCAGAAGTTAGTGATGCCTTATCCTCACATGCTACCGGTGATCAAAGAACCAGTCTTGGAAGGAGAGGTGTCCCACACCATTCAACATCCTGACATGCCCACCTCCTGGGAAGAAATGCAGAAGAGCTGGGTCCAGCTTAAGGAAGAACGGAATTCTCTTGAGACCAGTCTGCATGCTAGTGAAAAGAAGGTCCTGGAGCTCACCCGCCTGCTGCACGAGGAAAGGAATCTCAACACCTACATCGCGCCAAAGAGGATGCGCAATGTCTTTTTACCTTAAGGAGTCATTTTGTAATATTTGGCCCATGGGGCATTTATGTATTAACAAATTTCTCCTTATTAATATAATGTGCGTTCCTTTTTGTCTACAACAAATTTTGAATATTCTAAATCCTTGAATGCATTGCATACATACGCATTCCATTGCACCATATGCATAGCAGGTACCCTATTTCACAGGTTGCTTAATTTTCTTCGCTGTTTGTGTGAACAGTCATCATGAATCCAGAGTCCTCCAGTAAGCAAGCAATCAAGGCCCTTCAGGCCCAAAGTGCACAGTTTCAAGAAATGGTCCTAAGCCTAGCCCAAGGTCAGCAAGAGTTGAAGACTCTACTTCTGAAGAAGAAGAAGAAAAAGAGGACTGCATTGTTCAACACCGGACGCAGATTTGGGAACACACTCCACAACGAAGCTGATCCAACCACTTCTTCTGCTGAGAAAAACAGTCCCCAAGGGGGAGGAGCTCCTAGTCCCGCAGTCTCCGACAACGAGACGGACTATAACGACGAACAATACCCACCTGCTGCTGACAGATACAAGCAATTGGAGGACCGTTTGAGCGCCATGGAAATTCAGAACGTGCCAGGACTGGATTTCGGAGATTTGGGGTTATCTTCTGGGGTAGTCATTCCACACAAGTTTAAGGCGCCTGCCTTCGCCAAGTATGATGGGGTCTCCTGCCCAAAGCTACATCTAAGGTCGTACGTAAGGAAAATCCAACCTTACACGGCGGATAAGAACCTCTGGATTCACTTCTTCCAAGATAGCCTTTCGGGGTCACAGCTCGAATGGTTTTACCAATTGGATGGAGCTAGCATCCGACACTGGGAGGATTTGGCAACCGCATTCTACAGACAATACCAATACAATTCTGATCTCGCTCCTACGCGTACCCAACTTCAGGGTATGTCTCTAGGAACGGGTGAAGGGTTCAAAGAGTACGCTCAAAAATGGAGAGATTTGGCTGGCAGGGTGCAGCCTCCATTGACTGATCGAGAGCTGGTTGATATGTTTCTGGGGAGGTTGTCTGGTCCGTTTTTCAATCATTTGGTTGGTAACTCCTCCGCTGGGTTTACAGATTTGATATTAACGGGAGAAAGAATTGAAGCTGGCATCAGGTCAGGCAAGATACAGAAGGCTGCCTCTACAAGCGCTGAGAAGAGGCCATTTAAGAAAGAAGCAAGTGCCGTCTATGGTCCTAGAAGACAAGTCAAGCCCGAAAGTCGCCAAGCCGTCAATGCTTTGGTCATCTCCAAACCTGTTGCTGCTCCTCAGCAGTACAATCAACAAAGAAGCGAAAGGCCCAAGAGGCAGTATACCCGACTAAGTATGACATTATCTCAAATTTTACCCCAACTGTTATCCACCAACCTGGTGACCCTCAAAGAAGCTCCTAAGGTCGTCAACACTGCGTCTCCTAAATATAACCCAAATGCCCGGTGTGCTTATCATTCTGATAGTCCCGGGCACACTACTGATGATTGCTGGGCCTTGAGAAACAAAGTGCAAGATCTGATCGACGCAAAGGAAATTCAGTTTGAAGCGCCGGAGAGACCAAATGTTGTAACTGCTCCTATGCCCCAGCATAGAGTAAATGCCATCGAAGAAGAAATGTACGCTGTTTCGGTAAATGAAGTTCTCACCCCTCTGAAGACTGTTAAGAAGAACCTACTGCGGGCCAGTTTATTTCCGGGTTGCGGTGAAGGTTGCCTATTCTGTGCTGTTTCCCTATCTGATTGTCCCTTGCTGAGGTTAGGCATCCAAGGCCTAATGGATAGCAAGGAAATTCTATTCAAAAAGACTGCTGTTCATTTGGTTCCGATGAGAGAAGTTTCTGTGATTACTATCTTCAAAAATCCAATCAAGGCTCCCCTGAAGAAGCCTATTCAAATCATGACAGTTGCGCCTGTGATCATTACTGTTCCGGGGCCCCTCTCCTACGTGTCTGATAAAGCTGTCCCCTGGAATTATGGGGCAGACGTGTATGTAAATGGAATCAAACAAGAATTCGACGCTAGTGCCAGTATCTGCGATATCACTGGTCCAGCCAAGGTCACCCACAGTGGCAGGCTCTTCTCGCCTGACATTGCACCGCCCGCTATTCGAAAACCCCTCCTCATAAAACCTACAAGTTTACCTGGTCCTGTTGCTGATCAAGTTGTTTCCCCTGCTGCCGAGTCATCAAATACTCGGGGCAAAGGGATTGAAGAAAAGCCTGCCCGGATGGAGGCACCAACACCCATAAATGCTGAGGCCTCCCGACAAGAAATGGAGGAGATTCTGAAAATAATAAAGAAGAATGATTTTAATGTTGTCGAGCAGTTGGGGCATACACCCTCCAAGATCTCCCTGCTCTCCTTATTGCTATGCTCCGAGGCCCATGCTAAGGCCTTGATCTCATTTCTCAAGACGACCCATGTGCCGCAGGAGACGTCTGCAGTCCAGTTCACTGATTGCATAGCGAATCTAACGGCGGACAACGGCTTGGGTTTTTCAGATGCTGACCTGACCTCGAAAGGGAGAGACCAAAATGATGCCCTGCATGTCTCTATTGAATGCAGGGGCACTACTCTGGCACATGTATTAGTGGATACTGGTTCTTCCTTGAATGTTCTACCGAAAAAGGCTTTAGATCGTCTGGATTATGAAGGCCTGGAGTTGAAACCCAGCAATATCATCGTCAGGGCCTTTGACGGTTCCAAAAGGATGGTTCATGGAGAGGTTAACATCCCTATTCGTGTGGGCTCTCAAGTGTTTGACTCTACCTTTTACGTGATGGATATACGTCCATCGTACTCTTGTCTGTTGGGTCGACCTTGGATCCATAAAGCTGGGGCAGTGACCTCCACCTTGCACCAGAAGCTGAAGTATCCCGTCAGGGGGAAGATCGTCACTGTGCAAGGAGAAGAGGAGTATATGGTGAGCCATTTGAATTCCTTCAGGTACATCGAGATGGACGGAGAGTTTATTGAAACCCCCTTCCAGCATTTCGAGGAGGTGCATCCAATTTCAGCAGCTGCAGAGACAATGGCCGAAGAGAATGATTCCTTGAAGATGGCTTCCCTAAGGGATGCCCGGGCTGTGGTACAGAAAGGCAATTGTGCACACTGGGGTCATCTTCCTGACTTCACTCAGAAGAACGACAAGTTTGGGCTAGGCTTTACTGCAGAGGCTCAGAAGGCGGTGCGCAAAGAGAAGATCGGAAAGGCTCCGGTGTTTATTTCCAGCTCAAGGGTGAATGCTATCGAAGAGGATGTAGAGGAAGCAGAGTTTGACAGTTGGATCTACCCAACTACCAGCAACGGACCAAGCAACTGGACGACGAAGGATTTTACCCCTATCACATTTGTCACGCAGTAATTAATTTCTTTTGATTTCCAAATTTGTAACAAACAATACGTTAAAACTTTGTTGGCTCGGTGTCCTACCCGGGGCATCGTAGCTCCATTTGTGAGGGCTTTTTGTATGACATTTTCATATATCATCAATCAAAACATTGGACGTTTGTTGCATTTCAAATCTTGCGCTCTTTTCTTTTCTGTGTTATATATATTGCAAAACAGCTATATTTACACACACTCACTTATACAGGTTTCAATCCACTCTGGATCTCACTGGTAACAGCTCTGCTACCGCCAGTTATGACTTCGAAAATCCGATCAACTTGGCCGAAGACGAAGGTGAAGATGATTGCGAAGTGCCTGGTGAACTTGCGAGACTGCTACTTCAGGAAGAGAGGGCTATTCAACCACATGAAGAGCCTGTGGAGACAATTAACTTGGGTACTGAGACAGATAGGAAAGAGGTCAAGATTGGTGCCAATCTAGAGCTCAGCGTGAAGCAACGATTGATCCAGATGCTGCAAGACTACATGGAGATTTTTGCTTGGTCCTATGAAGATATGCCTGGTTTGGACGCCGACATTGTAGTTCACCACCTGCCAACCAAGGAAGATTGCCCTCCGGTAAAGCAGAAAGTTCGACGGATGCGTCCAGAGATGTCTGAAAAGATCAAGGCCGAGGTTATGAAGCAGTTTGATGCCGGGTTCCTCGCAGTGACTTCTTACCCTCAGTGGGTTGCCAATGTGGTGCCAGTACCGAAGAAGGACGGTAAAGTCAGAATGTGTGTCGACTACAGGGATTTGAACAGGGCCAGCCCCAAGGATGACTTCCCCCTACCTCACATCGATGTCCTTGTTGACAATACAGCTCAACACAAGGTGTTCTCCTTCATGGATGGTTTTTCAGGGTATAATCAGATTAAGATGGCTCCAGAGGATATGGAGAAGACTACCTTCGTGACTCAGTGGGGCACCTTCTGTTATAAGGTCATGCCATTCGGATTGAAAAATGCTGGGGCAACCTATCAACGTGCCATGGTTGCTTTATTTCATGATATGATCCATCATGAGATTGAGGTATACGTTGATGACATGATTGCAAGGTCTCAAACTGAGGAGGAGCACCTTGACCATCTGAAGAAGTTGTTTGATCGATTCAAGTTATACAAGCTGAGGTTGAATCCCAACAAATGCACCTTTGGGGTGAGGTCCGGAAAATTGCTAGGTTTCATTGTAAGTGATAAAGGTATCCAGGTGGACCCTGCCAAGGTTAAAGCTATTCAAGAGATGCCGACTCCAAAAACAGAAAAAGAAGTCAGAGGTTTCCTAGGACGACTGAATTACATTGCCCGATTCATCTCACATCTAACTGCTACTTGTGAGCCAATCTTCAAATTACTGAAGAAAGATCAAGTGGTACGCTGGAATGATGAATGTCAGGCCGCCTTTGAAAGGATAAAGGAATATCTCCAAGAGCCACCCATTCTTATGCCACCGGTGGAAGGAAGACCTCTGATACTATACTTGACAGTGCTTGATAATTCAATGGGGTGTGTGCTGGGGCAGCATGACGAGTCTGGCCGAAAAGAGCACGCTATTTATTACTTGAGCAAAAAGTTTACCGACTGTGAGTCCCGTTACTCACTGCTTGAGAAAACTTGCTGCGCTCTTGTATGGGCTGCTCGCCGGCTGAGACAGTATATGCTGACTCACACTACTTTATTGATTTCAAGGATGGATCCCATCAAGTACATATTTGAAAAGCCCGCTCTGTCTGGAAGAATAGCGAGATGGCAAATGATCTTAACAGAATATGATATCCAGTATACAACTCAGAAAGCAATTAAGGGAAGTGTACTGGCCGATCATTTGGCACACCAACCTGTGGACGATTACCAATCATTGAACTTTGATTTTCCGGACGAAGACATCATGGTGGTAACTGACTGTGAAGTGCCTGGACCGGATGAAGGACCTGAGGAAGGATCCCGATGGTCTATGCATTTTGATGGAGCCTCCAATGCTTTGGGTAACGGCGTTGGCGCTGTAATCATATCTCCCAAAGGAACTCATACTCCCCTCACCGCCCGATTATGTTTCAGCTGCACCAACAATATGGCAGAATATGAGGCATGTATCATGGGTTTACAAGCTGCAATCGACTTAAGGATAAAATTCCTAAGTGTCTTCGGAGATTCCGCTCTCGTGATCAATCAGATCAAGGGCGAGTGGGATACGAAACACCCGAATCTTATTCCTTACAAGGAGTATGTGTCGACCTTGCTTCCCCACTTTGAAGAGATAACTTTTGAGCATTTCCCCAGAGAGGAGAATCAGCTAGCGGACGCACTAGCCACGATGTCTTCAATGTTCAAAGTTAAATGGGACAATGAGGCTCCCCGAATCATAATCTGGAAGTTGGATGAACCGGCATACTGCTGCGAGCTCGAGGTTGAGAAGGTCACTGAGAAACCCTGGTATCACGAGGTAAAGAGGTACTTGGAAGCTCAGGAATACCCTGAAGGTGCATCCGTCAATGATAAGAAGTTCATGAGAAGGTTTGCTGCAAAATTCTTCCTCAGCAACGGCATTCTCTACAAACGGAATCATGATTCGACTCTGCTGCGTTGTGTGGATAAGGCTGAAGCGGAGAAAATCATGATGGAACTGCATGAAGGTACATTTGGAACACATTCCAGTGGACACACCATGGCTAAGAAAATCCTTCGGGCAGGATATTTCTGGTCCACAATGGAAGCCGATTGTTACCAGCACTCCCGAACTTGTCATAAGTGCCAGATCTATGCTGACAAGGTGCATATCCCTCCAGTTCCTTTGAATGTCCTGACGGCACCTTGGCCTTTCGCAATGTGGGGCATCGATATGATCGGTGAGATCCGACCGACGGCATCCAACGGGCATCGCTTCATCTTGGTGGCGATCGATTACTTCACGAAGTGGGTTGAGGCAGCTTCCTATGCCACAGTAACCAAGGGCGTCGTGGCATGTTTCATCCGGCATAATCTGATCTGTCGGTACGGAGTCCCGGAAAGAATCATTACAGACAATGGTACCAATCTCAATAACAAAATGATCACTGAACTCTGTGAACAATTCAAGATACAACACCACAATTCTTCTCCCTACCGGCCGAAGATGAATGGGGCTGTAGAGGCAGCCAATAAAAATATCAAGAAAATTGTGCAGAAGATGACAGTGACCTATAAAGATTGGCACGAGATGTTACCGTTCGCTCTTCATGGGTACCGCACCTTAGCAAGGACATCAACCGGGGCAACTCCCTTCTCCTTGGTCTATGGCATGGAGGCAGTCTTGCCAATCGAAATCCAGATACCCTCTCTCCGGATAATGAAGGATGCAGACTTGAATGAAGATGACTGGATCCAGACTCGACTTGATCAATTAAATCTGATTGACGAAAAGAGGCTCACTGCTATCTGTCATGGTCAAACGTATCAGAAACGGATGATCAGGGCATTTAACAAGAAAGTCAGACCGCAAGAGTATCAAGTCGGGGACCTGGTAATCAAGCGCATCATTCTTCCTCAAAGTGATCCCCGGGGAAAATGGACCCCTACTTACGAAGGGCCATTCGTGGTTAAGCGTGTGTTCTCAGGAGGAGCCATGATCCTAACCACCATGGATGGTGACGACCTTCCTCACCCCGCCAATGCAGACATAGTGAAAAAATACTACGCATAAATAAAAGACCCGCTAGGTTGACATGCCTAGGCAAAAATAAGGGCTTCCCGGCGAACCAAAAGGGTTCGGGCAAAAATAAGGGATGAAATGAATAAAAAGCTGTACACCCGGCAAGTCGAAAACCTGAAAAGGCGGCTTGGGCAAAAATGGGTATCCCGGTGGACTGAAAACCCGAAAGGGCGGTCCAGGCAAAAGTTAGGGATAAAAGCGTAACACTATGTCTCATTGGATCACTTCGCATCCGGAATTCGGCATCAACTATCTGGCTCAGATTGCGGCATTGACCAATCAGCTTCATCTTCAAAATTGGGCAGCAAAGCGATGAGACGTTCGAAGACATAAAGGCGATAGCAGAGTTGGAACCCAGTGGGATTGTTCACATAGCTGTTTTTGTTTCCCTTTTTCAAATTGTAAACTCTATACTATTTGGCGATGTCCTCTTACTAGGATGTCAGTCTCTTGTACAAAAACGCCTATTCACAGGCAAAGTTTAAATCAATACAAATTCACTTGTCCATACAAATTACCCTTGTTTTCCTTTTTTGTTTTGTCTTGCGAAGAACGTCCAATGTTCATTTTTGATATATGCATTTGACATTAAACTGCTGATTCATAAATGTTTGCATATGAAACAAGAGATTAATTACAGGTGACATCAAAGACAGGGGCAATGTGGAGTTGTTTAATGCAGTCTGGTTGTTTTGTCCGCCAAGGCACCAAGGTAGGTTCAACTGAAGAATGTGGCCAAATCATCTCAACGCCCCGCAGGGTAAAACAAGGTTCAGTAGTACTTTCCCCAAGCAAAGTTGGCTCCCCGTCGATCCTGAAAGGACCCAACATTCCCCGACAGGTCTTAAAGCTCATCCCCAGTAGATTCTGCAAGCTTATCCCCGGCGAAGCACGGACATCTCGCCCGAGTTTTATTTAGAGTTATTTCCTCACAAGGACTTATAACTGGGTTATCCTTAGCTAAAAGCCACGGAAGACCGCTCTCGGCAAAGTTCCTTCAAATCCCCAGCGAAGTCTATCTTTGGTATTCCCAAGCAGAGTTTATCTTTGGAGTTCCTCAGCGGAGTTTATCATCGTTATCCTCAGCGGAATCCATCGTTAAAGTCCTCAGCAGGCCTCCCATCAAACTTCGGCCAAGTATCTCTTCCACAGAGCAGCTTCCCGGCCGTTCGTCAAGGATTTATTTTCCTAAGATGAAATTACACTCATAAACATTTCACATTTTCATACATCTTGCTTACATACATGATGAAACGCATACAACATCTCATGTTGAACATCACGATATCATGCATATCATACATCATGACATTGCATACAACTTACGTTTTTGCCTTTTCAGGAAAAAGACAATCTCAAAAATGACTACCTTCAACTGTCACAGCTCCAGATTCGATTCCTGTATCCAGCCAGGGCATATCTGTTGACCACGTTTCCAGACTCGACTCCTGTATCTAGCCAGGGCACGTCTGAAGAGTTCGAAGATTCGATTCCTGTATCCAGCCAGGGCACATCTATCAACTACAACAGCTCCAGATTCGATTCCTGTATCCAGCTAGGGCATATCTGTTGACCACGTTTCCAGACTCGACTCCTGTATCCAGCCAGGGCACATCTATCAACTACAACAGCTCCAGATTCGATTCCTGTATCCAGCCAGGGCATATCTGTTGACCACGTTTCCAGACTCGACTCCTGTATCTAGCCAGGGCACGTCTGAAGAGTTCGAAGATTCGATTCCTGTATCCAGCCAGGGCACATCTATTAAACGACTGTTTCCAGGTTCGATTCCTGTATCCAGCCAGGGCATATCTGTGAGCAACCAATTGTAGATTCGATACCTGTATCTAGCCAGGGCATATCTGCATGAGGAAATTGAAGATCAAACACCTGTAACAAGCCAGGAAAACATCCGTCTTTCTCAAATACACAAGTCCTCGCTAAGGAATCTCTTATGCGATCGACACTTCCAAATGGCATCTATAAGCCCATTCCCGACAAAGTTCTGTCACATCTCCAGATGGCATCTATAAGCCCATCTCCCTATCCACCACCTCTCCAAATGGCATCCGTAAGCCCATTCCTGACATCACATTGCTGATACCTCAACATGCGAGTGCAAATTTCCGGGCACTCTAGTGTCCAATCTCCTTTTACCCTCGAGTCACGAAAAGCAAACTTGCCAATCTAACTCTTCAGGTTCAAGAAGATTGAA
Organism: Vicia faba; assembly: GCA_948472305.1. Classification (NCBI taxonomy): domain Eukaryota; kingdom Viridiplantae; phylum Streptophyta; class Magnoliopsida; order Fabales; family Fabaceae; genus Vicia; species Vicia faba. Next base: position 419,232,454 of record OX451739.1, on the reverse strand, counting down.
CAGGGGCAACTGTTGTACCCCAAAATTTGCCCTCCCATTTCCTCAACATTTTCTCATCACAAGACCTTTGAAGATCAAGATACAGTTAGGGTTTCCTCTGCTCAAGACTTCTCCTTGCACTGTGGACTCAAAATTAGGGTTTGTGTTTGCCTAAGGATGTTTTGACCTAAAAAGCCTAAGATGACTTTCATGCTTCATGTTGGACTCCCCAGTTTACCCATGCCAAGTTTCAAGTCTTGATTCCAAGTTTTACCCAGTCAATTGGACAGTTGACCTAGAAATCAGCTGTATTGGGGAAAAAGTCAACTGTGGCCAATTGACAGTCAAACCTCATGAAATTTGATCCACATCAACATTATGAACTCATATGGACCATTTGATCAAGTTTGGATCACAATTCCCCAAGAAATTTGATCAGATCATCAAAAGGGCAAAATGGTCATTTTTAGGTTTTTGACTGCACAAAGGCAATTTTTGACTGTTTGACCTAGCCAATGGCAAACCAAGCTCACATATGGACTCAAGGACTCATTGGAATTATCTTGACATGTTCATCAAGCTCAAAAGATCCCAAGTACACAAGATTGACAGTTGAATTTCCCAGTCAATTGATCAATTTTGACTGTATACTGAAAAGTCAAACTTTGACTTTTTGGTCAAAATCAAGAGTCAAGATTCATTTTTCATCAAAACATGCCAAATCATGAAACTTGTTCACCAAGAAATCTCAAAATGCAAATTAGGGTTTGAAAATGGAATTTTTCATAACTTAGAATTTTTCTAAGTTATGAAAAACCCTAATTTTTTCCCAACTTTGCCCCATCTTTTCACCATGATCCATTTGGATTCAAACAAAAGTCAAAACATGAAAGTTGTAGCTTGTTGCATAATCTACAACTTTGATTCACAAAGTTTTCTCATTTGAAGCTTGTATCTCAAGTTATAATTTTTTGAATAAGGGCACTAAACCATCTTTTAACTTAGTGAAATTTGACCTATTTTGACAAGGTTTTCTACCCTACTTCAAGGCCACTTTTCATACCCTTCCACTTGGAATTTTGATTTTCATTTCAAAGATGGATTGTAGTACACATTCCAAGCTTTCCAAAATGTCCAAGAACTCATCAAACAACCTCATAACTTGAGAGATTCGAATTTCACAAGTTGGCAAAAATCCACTTTTGTTCTTCATCCAAACATGTTCACAAACTTGCAAATTTGAATTCAGTTTGCTTTATGCTTAATTACAGGTCCTTGAACCATTCCATACTCAATAATTTAATGCATACTCAATGAGTTGAGGCCATGTTTTTTGTGTTCTAACATTGCATAGTGGATTAATCCTAAACTAGATAAAGTGCTTTATCCATTTTTGTAAAAAGCTAGCTTTATGTCAATTTGAAATCCAAGCAAGTACAAGCAAAATCCTCTTGGCACAAGATTATGGACAAGTTGCTCTGATCAAGAGAAGATTATGCAGCACATTAGGAGGCCCCCTACTAACCTAAAACCACCAACTTGCTTTTGTTGCTTAAGATAGAAGAAAAGTCCATAACTTATGCCATCTCTCATCTCAGCTTACATACACAACACAAAAGCTATCAAACACATTCCATAGACAAAATCCAAGCTAACACACGAGCCCTTGCCATCTGAAACACTCCCATTGCTCTAATCACCTCAAAACTGTAAAAACAGGGGAGCCCCTGCAGTTTGAGTGCAAACTCCCAATCCCTTCGAGCATTTTGATCCAAACCTTTTCCTCTACCTTCCCTACAACATATGCAAGCTAACCATGTCCTAAAATCAGACCTGTAACACCTCCAAGCCACTTCACCATTTTTAATTTTCTGTTTTGCAGTTGGAGTTCATTAGCTCGATTCAGGGAGTTTCAAGACAAAGTAGGAATTGGAAAAGCTTCCTTACACTTCAAGGAAGCTATACAAGTCATCATTTCACTCTGAAACATCCTCCATTGCCAAGCTCGATTCCAACTGAACAGGTATATTCATGGAGTTCCATCTCTCTTATTAGGCATTGTTAGCTTTAGGTTTTTGAAGAAAACATGTCACAATCATAGCCCTGAACATGCTCATATGATTAGATTTCATTTATGTTTCGTGTGCTTAGAGAATTTCATGTCTGAACATTGATGAAAAGTTAGGTCAGAAATTGGGGGAGGAGAAATTCTCCCTCATCTTAGAGAGATAGGTCAAGTTATTTATATGGTTGAAACCGTCTCTTCATGCTGAACATTTCTTGTGTTATGAGTTTTTGCTGAAAAGCCAAGAATCAGGAGTTAGACATTGAGGAACAGGGGCGCGCGTTTTTCAAATGTTTGAAGCTGGAGGTTGAAGACAATGATCAGTGGGCTGGGCCTGTGTTATTTCACTTTTCACACCACCTTTTTTGATTCACACCCCCCTGAGCCCATTTGTTCATTTCTTAACATTTTTGACTTTTTCTTTTTTGGTTGACTTTGTTTATTTTTTCTCATGGCATTAAAAAATTAAAAATATTTTTTTTTCATCATTTTTTGCATTTATTGCATATTTATTTGTTTATTTTCTTTGTTTATACATAAATATATATATGTACTATTATTAGAATAAATAGAAAATAGTGTAAATACACTTTTTATTTTTATTTACTTTCTGAAAATATTTCACACAAAAAATACTCTTTTATTTATTTTATTAAAATATTAAATAAATATTTATTTTGTGTATAATACATATTTAGGGTTTAATATATATATATATATACATGTCTATTAATATATTTAAGTTAAAAATATAAAAATACTTGAATTTTTATTTTTTATTAATATTTGATACAAAAATACTTTTCCCCATAATATACTTCATTTTATTTTATTTTTATAAATAATAAATAAATAGTTGTATTAAATTAGATAATAATGCATTTTCTTTAAAATTAGGGTTTTTACCCTAAGTTCAAAATACTCCAAAAAATAATACATTTTTATTTTCCTTTCTCTTTTACATAAATAATATTTTCTCATACACATAAAAAACTTTCTTTTTGCATTTCACATATTTATTTAATTTCCATTTAATTATGCAATTTATTTACCTTGCAAATATTCAAATGATGTAATAATTTAGATTTAAATTCTTGTCAATATCCCCATTTGAACCTTTGTACCCCCCTTCCCATATTTGGTTTTGTAATAGCTTAGTAATTTTTAATTTCGCACTTTATTGCTTTCTAATGATAACATGTTAGAATTAGGGTTTGTATGCGAAAAACGATAAAAAAATACTTAGACCTAATACAAGATAAACAAGCATGAAAATGGACACACAAATCACACTTGCACCCCCTAGGGTATTCCACTTGTTGCCTTCAAATAAATGGGCCATATTGTATGTTGAACTTCTTTGGGCAAAACAAACAGTTTGAATGATCATAGTCCCTCGATAAAACTTTTCAAAACAAACAAAAACAAATGATCAAGTCCCTTAAAGAAAATTGCCCAAAGACATTTAACGTCGTTGCAATTATAGTTTAAAACGATAACCCGCGCCTGTCCCTTTCACATCCTAACACAAGGTTGCCCACCAAATACAATGGTGGAGCAAACTTGTTAAAAGGGTTAAAGTATAGCAATAATCTTTTGAGAAATTTAGGAGTAGATAACCTCTTAGTTACTTGAATCAACTTGCAAAACAAAACACTTGCCTAATTTCAAAATCACACATCACTCCACTTTCAAAACAATTTTCAAAAACAAATGAAAACTTTTTTCAAAAGACATACATCTTTGTATACATCCCCACATGGATCATTACAAAGGTTGCCACCACATTGGCCTCTTTTCAAAACATTTTTCAAACCCACACACTCAAGCACCATTTCAAACAATTGAAAGCAAAAGGCAAGTGATCTAAGCAAGTAACTAAGAGCCCATGGATAACCATGGATAGAAAGGGTGCTAATACCTTCCCTTTCTATAATCTACTCCCCGAACCCAAGAAAACATCTCAAAAGGTTTTTTGCTGTGCTTTTTAACCTTTCCTTAGGATAAAATAAAAAGTCGGTGGCGACTCTTGCTAAACCGCAACATTTGCGAATACAAACGCAAAACCTCAAGTCAGTTCTCCCACCGTATCACAGTTGCCACTGACTTTTCTTTTATCCAACAAAGGAAAGGGTGAAAAGAACAAAAAAAAAATACCCTTTTTCGAGATTTTCTGAGTAAGGGGGGTAGATTATGGAAAGGGAAGGTGTTAGCACCCTTTCTATCCGTGGTTTTCCACGGGCTCTTAGGTACTTGCTCATTTTTTAAAATTGCTTTCGTGTTTGTGTGTTTTGAAAATGTTTTTGTTTGCTTTATGGTAACTCTTGTATCAGTCCTCAAGAGTGTGATAAATCGTTTTTTGAAAAGAGTTTTGAAAGTGTCATGTAAAAATGAGTTAAATTTAAGCAAGTACTTAAGAACTATCTACCTACTCGAAAAAAGGGCATTCTTTTTCTCTTTTCCTTTAGATAGTGCTATCCTACTATTAGTAAGTAGGTAGCCCTATCGTCGAATGTTGAGGGACTATTGTAAGGGACGTTTATGGTCATTGAAGGCAACATGTAGAGATACCTTAGCATTTCGAAGGAACTGTCATCATATATTCGTAGGCAACTCGAGGGACATTTAGGGACTATGATCTTTATGATGACTTTAAACTGAAGGTCTTTGCTAAGAGTATCCCTACGTTCGAGGGACATGACCATTTCCGAAGGCAACCAAAGTGGGAAATACCCTAGGGGTGCAAGTGTGCAATAGTGTGATTTTTTCAGATATTTTTATCTTGATGTTAGGGATCTAAGACTGATTATTTAGTTCTTGCCATACACACCTAATTTACTAACAGTTTATATACAGGCATATAATATAGTGCGGAAAGTAAAACCTACAACTATTACAAGGCTTCGGGGCAATTACAATTATATCTGACTGAAAATATAAAATGCAGAAATTAAAACTTTAATTAGACTATTACAAACCAGTAAGCAGTTACAATAATCAAATAAATGCGAAAGTAAATAAACGCGCGCATGAATTGAAAATATGCCTAAAATCCTAAGTGAAAGGAATTCTTTTTGTTTGTTTTTGTTATGAAAATAAATTGAATTAAAAATCCTAAGTCTATTCAATTTTAGTTTTTTAAGAAAATATTAAAATAATTAATTAATTAATTTGACAAAATTAATTTAATATAAAAAAGCTAAGCCTAATGTTTTTGTGGTTTTTTTTATATGTTAATTACAGCTTAGAAGAAGTAAGGACAAACAATCAAAAGAAGGATAAAATAGAAAGACAAAAATAATAAATGTAAAGAGTGCATTCTTGGAAGTAAGGCCTGGATCGAAGAGGCTTGGGTTTCCTTTCGATTCAATGAGGAATCTTGATCGAAGGTGCTTGAGAGACTACACGTCTGGGGGCGTTCGATCTGGATGTATCATCCTTCGATCTGGGATACTGGATTTGCAAGGAAGTTTGTTATAAAAAAGACAAAATGTATGACCTGGGTGTCGAACCCAGGTCCTTTTAGTTGCAGCGCATCTTCCTCACTAACATGGTCAAAATATTTCCATTCATTGGTACAGACGAAACAACAATATTACGTTAGAAACAAAAAACATAGTATTAACTTAAATATCAAATCTGCGCGCTCAGTGGGCCCCTATGGTGTTTACCCATCGAAGATAAACTAAAGCTGTAAGAATCGAAGGTAAGCTCAGATTGTGCCCCAACAATGGCACGACCCTAATCCTGCATCTTTGCTCACATGTAACACACTCAAACAAACATGAACATTAGCAGCAATATGTATATATGTTCGACATGAATTTAAATCATGTTTAACAAGTTTGAGATCAAAGACAAAATTACCAACATGGGGATTGTATGAGGGATGCTTTTGCGTGAATCCCAGGAACACGATTCAGGTGTTAGTCTGGACGGATGCTACTTGCAAAATCAACTTTGAGTTTGATAGTTTTTGGAAATTTTTTGCAACTTTCTGGAACCTCATGGGGCAGGCTGCATTTTTTTGTGAGGAAGTCTTTGTGTGTCTCCGTCCCCTTTTTTCTCTGAGATCATGAGGTTTATATAGACAAGGGATTTTAGGTCAACATTTGTGTATCAAATCTTGGTCCATTATGGTGGAGAGATTTGATTTGATTTCTTCATAAAAAGTTGCTATATTTGATTCAATCAAGTGCTAATCTATTTTCATGCGTTACTTCCAGCCTGTTATGAGTTGTTTGGGCCTCCAATATGATGGAAATCGAAAGCTTACATGACCCTGCAGATCCATTTCCCTTCGAATTTGTTCTCTTCGAAGGCTCTGAACTTTAATTCGAATTGCACCAGCTTCGATGTCATGGCTCCTTCGATTGAGCCACACTCTGTTTTGATTGCTTGATTTAAAGAGAATCACCCTGGTTGAATCAGCTCTTATGGAGTTAGGAACAAACAAGGAAAGAATCTGGCCTTTAATTCGGGAATTGAATCCACGATCAGCATTGAATTCTTGTCATATTTGCATGCCATTTTGAACTTTGGGTGAACCTGGACAGGCTAGGATATGTGTTTTGTTTGAATTTGGCTTAAGGCTTTCAGCATGGTTCCTTCAATTAAGTCTCAAGTTTTTCTCTCTTCGATGGCTTTGAACTTGGTCCAGTCGAAGCGTTATCGTATTGACTAATCGAAGTGTTGTTCTACACTCCTTGATGGCTCTAAGTCCTGATTTGGATTGCCCAGAACTTCCCTCATCAGAACATTTGTTTTCCTTTGAAGGATCTGAATTCGAATTGAACCAACTTTGTTATCACAGCTCCTTCGATTAAATCTTAAGCCTTGCTCCCTTCGGTTGCTCTGCATCTTAATTCGAATTGCACATATTCTCAGCATCATAGCTTCTACGTTTAAACCATAGTCTGCATAAAGGCTCAGAGTTATCCTCTCCAATCTGCATGAATTTGAATGCCCATCATCAGAGCTTCTGGAACCCTCTTACTCTTTTTGATCTCATTTTCTCTAACTTGGACAATCAGAATATCGCCCTGTTGATATGTCAATCGAAACATCACTTGGTTAACATGCCTGTTGAAAGGAACTTTGTACGCTCTAACTAAAAACAACCTTACTTAAGATGCCTGTCGAAGCTGCCTTGTTGGAAATGTCCATCGAAAAGGCCCAATACCAATTGAAGGACCTTTTTCAGATGCCAATCGAAGGACCTTTTGCATATGCCAATCGAAGGACCTTTTGCAGATGCCAATCGAAGGACCTTTTGCATATGCCAATCGAAGGACCTTTTGTAGATGCCAATTGAAGGACCTTTTGTGGATACCAATCGAAAGACCTTTTGCAGATGCCAATCGAAGGATACTTAATCATCATTTGAAAAATTTCCTTTTCTTTAGGAAAAGGTTTGTAACCACCTATGCAAGAGGAAATCTTGGAAAAACATGAGAGGACAAATTTTGGGGTACAACAATAGCATATTCATACGCATCCATCCATTCATGAGCATTGCATTTAGCAATTTCATACATAAAACTCATTATTTTCAAATCATCTCCAGTTAAATTATTGGTAAATGTGCACCACCTTTCCGATCTCCATATCAAACCAGAGCTCATCAAAAGAAAGTGATGGAACAAATCCAACAAAATTAAGCTGTCTTCCAAGTGGATTTGGAGCAAGTGAAGGGTAGCATCGACTCAATGAAAGGAGACATGAGTCAAGTTCTGCTAGCCTTGAATAACATCATAGAAAGACAAGATCAGATTCCTAGGGTAGCCTTTGAAGAAGTAGCCCAAACCATTGGTGCATCGAGTAGTCACCAACCAAGACAAGAACCAGAATTAGGTCCTTTGAAGTCAACTGTTGCTCAGCAAGAGATTAACCAAGCTAATGCTGAAGGCTTTGTCCCACCTCCTCCAAAGGTAGGGGCATCTCATACTTTGCAGATTCCAGTTAACAATTTACACAACATAGATAACTACATAGATTTGCAGTATGGAGACCTTGACTTGGAAGGCCTAAATCAAGTGCCTCAAAAAACAACCCATGCCAATGCTGCTGAAAGTCCTATGAAACTCAACCAGTACAAAGCCCTTGAAGAAAGATTGAAGGTTGTGGAGGGCTATGAAGCTTTCTACATTGATGCTCTTGAAATGGGTATAGTTTCGAATGTAGTAATCCCTCCAAAACTCAAAGTACCTGACTTTGAAAAATATAAGGGACTCACATGCCCAAGGAACCATCTATGCATGTACTATAGAAAAATGCATGCATATGCTCACAATCAGAAGCTAATGATCCATTGTTTTCAAGATAGTTTGAGTGGGGCATCTATAGATTGGTATGTACAGTTGGAGCAAGTCCATATCCAAACATGGGAAGATCTCGCTAACACTCTCTTAAAACAACACAAGTACAACCTCGACATGGCTCCTAATCGCATGCAACTCCAGAACTTGTCTCAAAAGAAAGATGAGTCATTCAAAGAATATGTGCACTGATGGAGAGAAATAGAAGCCCATGTACAACCACCACACCTAGAAAAAGAATTGGTCGATATGTTCATCGGTACTCTACAAGGTTTATACTATGAGAAGATGGTAGGCAGTATCTCCTCAGGGTTCTCAGATTTGGTGACAATTGAGGAAAGAATCGAAGTAGGTGTGAAGAGTGGAAAAATACAAGGGGCATCATTCAGTGCTCCTTATAGTTCAAAGAAACATGTTCCCAAATTCTTGAAAAATAAGAAAGGAGAAATTAATGTTATCGTATCACACCAGAAAGCACATCAACCATTGGTAATCCCACAAGAACAATAACCAAACATGTATGAAAGACCTTCGAGAAGATTTGATCCTCTCCCTATGTCACATAATCAACTACTACAACATTTTCTCAAAGTATCTTTAGTATAGATAAAGCCACTAGCTCTTCCAATTGTAGCACTCCCACTAAAATATGATGCTAATGCAAGGTATGAATATCATGCTAACTCTCCAGATCACACAATATAGAAATGTTGGGCCTTCAGACATAAGGTGAAAGATCTGTTGAACACCCAAGAAATCACTTTTGATAAACCTAATATAAAGAGAAACCTCATGCCCCTGCATGGCGGGCCAATCGTGAATGCAATTGAGATAGTCACTAACCATGGAGCAACTAAACGAGTAAAAACTCTGATAGATCTCCTGAAGGAACATCTGTTTGAATATGGCTTCCTTTTGGAACATAATGATGCTTTTGAGATGACTTTAAAAAATTGATAGATCGGGGGATAATCCAATTCAGGCGATACCCTGAAGAAGAATATGTAGCTACGATTTATGGGAATACAAAAAGGCCATTGGTGATTCCTTGCCAAGGGCCGAGTTTTGTCAAGAAAACTCTTGTAATTCCTCACGGAGAACCAAGCACGACAAAAATATTTATAACAATACCACGCCAAGATCAAACTCTAAGGATACCAGTGCTTCCAAAGACTACGATGGATATTAGGGGACCATCCCCCACTCCTTATGAAAGTGACAAAGTTGTGCTGTGGAACTATGATACCATTGTTTATGTCAATGTATTAAAACAAGAATGTGAACCATCGACAAGAAAAGGACCTAAAATTATAAATATAGCAGGAACATGGGGCATGACCTGCAGCGGTCGAATATATGGTCCCGAACAACAAAAGAAAGATAATATTGTGGTTCAAGATAAAGGAAAATATATGGTGGGAACAATTCAAGAGTAATAACCTCCGAACAATAATTTTACCGATCAAGAGGCTGAAGAATTCTTGAAAATAATAAAGAAAACTGACTATATGGTGGTGGAACAATTACACCAAACCCCGTCAATAATTTCAATACTCTCGTTGCTAATCAGTTTAGAAGCACACCGAGACTCTCTAATGGAGATTTTAAGTTTTGACCATGTTACAAAGGAGATTATGGTAAATCAATTTGATGGAGTTGTAGCAAATCTAACATAAGGACCACGCTTAGGCTTCAATGACAGTGAGTTGCCTCCACAAGGTAAAGCTCACATAAAGGCATTGCATATTTCCATCCAGATAGGGACAACTGGCCTATCAAGGGTGCTCACCGATACTAGTTCCGCCCTAAATATACTACCAAAAGCTAGTTTGATGAAGATAACAATAGACAACATTGTCATCAGGCCAAGTTCTACAATAGTTAAAGCTTTTGATGGTCCTCAAAGCACAAGATTTGGAGAAGTGGATCTTCCTGTCAAGATTGGCCCGCAAATGTTATACATTACCTTTCATGTGATGGATATAGAACCAGCATATACATGCATGCTCGGGCGACCTTGGATTTATGCAGCGGGGGTTGTTACCTCAACCCTACATCAAAAATTGAAGTTCCTTGTTGAAGGAAAGTTGGTTGTGATCGACATAGAAGAAGAAATATTTGTAAGCCACTTAGAGTCCTATATATATATATATATCAGTGTGGAAGAAGACTGCGTGGCAACACCGTTCCAAGTCCTCCTAGAAGCCACTTCAATGGTAACCCTACCGGTGGAGAAAATCAAGAAAACGAGAACTACTATGACTTCGTGGAGAGATTTACAAATAGTTGTGGAGGATCATACATCAAAAGGTTGGGGCAAGCTTGTGGAGATACCTGGGAAGAAAGATTGTTTTGGTTTGGGCTACAAATCGTCAAAGGCTATTTTGAAAGGCAAAAGGAAATTTCCTCCCATCCAGGAAACCTTTTTCAGCAAAGGAGTAGAGCATGGTGGGCAAGTAGCAATGATATCCAACAAGAGAAACACCAAAGGAGCATCTAATTTCATCTGTGAATGTGCTTCAGGCGAAGAGCTCAAGAATTGGACAACTGTGGAGATTCCAGAGATTTTTTTCTTTCCAAAGTAATTCTTCTGTTCTATAAAGAACCCATGCCATGCCCGAGGCAGGGGTAGCTTGTAAGGGCCCCCATTTGTTTTAAAACAATATTTTCAATTAATAAGAGTTATGTTTTGAATTCAATTAAGATCCCTGTCTTTCTATTGCATTTATTTTTTATTTTCAAATGACAATAAATTTTATAAATATACATCTTCCAATTCACACTCTAAAGAGCACCAAAACATGATAAAATATGCAGATCCACATCTAAACTCATCGATAATGATACTACTACTATCTGATATAATTTTGATGCACCAATCAACCAAGATGAAGAGGAAGATGAGGAATATCTTGAACTCTCCAAAGAATTGGAAAATGTATTAGAGAAAAAAGCAGATAATATATAACCGTACCAAGAATCTATAGAGATCATTAACCTTGGCAAAGAAAAGACCCAAAAGAGATCAAACTAGGTGCAACCTTGGAGGAAAGCGTCAAAGAAAGGCTGGCCAAGATTTTGCATGAGTACATGGATATATTTGCATGGTCTTACAGAGATATGTCGGGATTGGATATAAATATTGTGGTTCATAGACTACCTCTCAAAGAAGGTTGTTCTCCAGTTAAACAAAAACTCAGAAGAACTCGTTAGGACATGTCTAACCAGAATCGAGAAGAGTCCCTTAAGAAATTTGATGCAGGGTTATTAGTCGTGGTAGATTATCCACTCTGGATAGCTAACATTGTGCCAGTGCCCAAGAAGTATGGTAAAGTACGCATGTATGTAGACTATCGAGATCAGATGATTTCCTGTTACCTCACATAGATGTTTTGGTAGACAATACAACCCGAGCTTTAGTATTTTCTTTCATGGATGGTTTCTCAGGATATAATCATATCAAAATGGAACCCTAGGATATGGAAAAGACTACTTTCATGACTCCTTGGGGAACTTTTTGTTACAAAGTAATGCCTTTCGGTCTAAAGAACGCATGGGCAACCTACCAACGAGTAATGTTCACATTATTTCATGACATGATCCACAAAGAAGTCAAGGTATACGTAGATGATATGATTGCCAAATACCATATGGAGGAGGATCATATCATTCACTTACAAAAGTTATTTGAACATCTATGAAAATTCAGATCGAGGTAGAATCTAAACAAATGTACATTTGTTGTCAGGTCAGGCAAACTATTGGGTTTTATTGTGAGTCAGTGAGGCATTATGATGGATCCCGACAAGGTGAAGGCCATACAGGAAATTCCAGATCCAAGAATAGAAAAAGAGGTTTATGGCTTCCTAGGAAGATTTAAATACATCTCAAGGTTCATATCACACCTAACTGCTACATGCGAGCCTATATTCAAACTACTTCGAAAAGATCAATCAATGGAGTCGAATGATAATTGTTAGACAGACTTCAAAAAAATAAAGCAATATTGACAGGAACCACCAATTCTGATGCCACCAATTCCTAGAAGACCACTTATCATGTACTTAACAGTACTTGAGGGATCTATGGGATGTGTATTGGGGAAACACGACGAAACAGGTAGGAAAGAGCATGCAATCTACTTCCTTAGCAAGAAGTTTAATAACTGCGAAATTAAATACTCACTCCTCAAGAAAACTTGTTGTGATTTGGCTTGGGCTACTAAACTCCTGAGATAGTATATGTTAACTCATACCACGTGGTTAATGGCAAGAATGGATCCTTTGAAGTATGTGTTTGAAAAACTAGCTCTTACAGGAAGAATTGCTAGATGGAAAATGTTTTTATCTGAGTAGGACATCCAATATGTTACTCAAAAAGCTATCAAGGGTAGTGTACTAGCTTATCACATGGCTCATCAACCATTGCCGGAATATCAACCAATGAAGTTCGACTTTCCAGACGAAAATACCATGGTCATAGATGACTATGAAATACCAGGACCCAGCGAAAGACCTGAACCAGGGGCACGATAGACAATCATGTTTGACGATGCTTCGAATGCACTAGGACATGGTATTTGGGCTGTATTGACTTCTCCAAAGAATTTTATTAAAACCCTATACTGGAAGGTTATGTTTTGATTGCACCAACAACATTGCTGAATACGAAGCTTGTATCTCGGGTCTAGAAGTTGGTATTGATCTAAGGATTAAACACCTTGAAGTATATGGAGACTCAATGTTAGTCATATATCAAGTCAATGGTGAATGAGACACTCGACATCCCAAATTAATTCCATATCGGGATTATGTTTTGAAACTAGCTACGCAGTTCACTGAGATTACTTTCACTCACATTTCGCGAGAAGAAAATCAGATGGCAAACGCCTTGCCAACTTTTTCAGCCATGTTCAAAGTAACTTGATTGAATCATGAACTTTGTATCACAATCAGACATTTTGAAGAACCTGCACATTATCTCGCCATTGGAGAAGGACCCGATAACAAACCTTGGTTCTATGACATCAAGAGGTATTTGGAGAAACAAGAATAACCAGAAAATGCCTCAATAATTAACAAGCAAACTCTACGAAAGCTAGATTCAAATTTCTTCTTAAATGGGGATGTGTTGTACAAAAGAAACTATGATATGGTATTACTCATGTGCGTGGAGAAGCATGAAGAAGATACGCTTATGAGAGAGATCCATGAAGGAACCTTCGGGACTCATACGAACAAACATACCATGGCTAGAAAATATCAAGAGTAGGTTATTATTAGCTAATGATGGAAGATGACTGCTACCATTATACAATTACATGCCACAAGTTCCAAATCTACGTTGACAAGGTGCATGCCAACTCCTATGAATGTCTTGAGTTCACCATGGAAATTCTTAATGTGGGGAATTGATATGATAGGAATGATCGAACCAAAGGCTTCTAATGGACACCGATTCATACTAGTCGCCATTGACTATTTCACCAAGTGGGTATAAGCTGTGTCTTATGAAAACATCACCAAGCAAGTGGTTACTCTATTTATCAAGCAGAACATTATATGCAGATATGGAGTTCCTAGCAGAATTATTATAGAGAATGGGTACAATTTAAACAAGAAAATGATGAAGGAGTTATGCGACAATTTAAAGATTGAACATCATAACCCATCACCTTACAAACCCAAGATGAACGGGTTTGTAGAAGCTGCCAATAAAAGTATCAAGAAAATCATTCAGAAAATGGTGAATACATATAAAGATTGGCACGAAATGCTTCCCTCCGCTCTACATTTCTACCATACCTCTGTACATACTTTGACAGGTGCAACTCCTTTCTCCCTTGTTTATGGCATAGAGGTTATACTTCCTGTTGAAGTAGAGATTCCATCACTAAAAATCCTAATGGAAACTAAGCTTGAAGAATCAGAATGGGTTCAGACGCGACTTGATTAGCTCAACCTTATTGAAGAAAAACTCTTAACAGCTTTGTGCCACGAGCAGTTGTATCAAAGCGGGTGAAGAAAGCATTCGATAAAAAGGTTCGTCCTCGAGTGTTCAAAGAAGGAAATTAGGTTCTTAAAAAGATTATGATACCTTATCCAGATTCACGTGGAAAATTGACACCTAACTCAAAGGTCCATATGTGGTTACAACAACATTCTCAAGCAGGGGTCTTATCCTCACAATAATGGATGGGGAAGAACTACCACATTTGACGAACTTCGAGACAGTAAAAAACTACTATGTATAAAAATACCACTAGGTGGAAACCCCAAACAGGAGAATTAGGCAAAAAGGGGCGTCCGGTGGATTGAAAACCTTAAAGGGCGATCCAGCCAAAAATTAGGGACATATAAACAAAATCATTATCCCGTTGGATTGAAAACCGGAAAGGGCGATCCAGGAAAAAGTTAGAGATTATATTCAAAAAATGAACAAATAAACTATGATTCAAGAATTCACTACTATGACCACAGAGGAGAAGGATTAATCTAAATCTTCTGACTCAAAAGCAAAGGAGACTGGAGTTATCAAAGGAAATTGGAGAACTAGCAGTATCGATTATCATTTTCATTGCCATTTTCAAATTTTGTTAACCTTTCTGTAATTACCTCTTTTAGAAATTGTATCTTGTACTCTGCCTATTCAAAAGCATTTTCATTAATAATACAATTCATTTTATTCAATTGTGTTTTTCTTTTTTCCGACTTGCTTGCAAAATACTATGAATATTTCTTGTAAACACTGCGCTGAAATTATTTGGGGATTTGACATTAAATAAAAGCATTTGATAAAACATCAAAAAATATTTTGGTTAGGAAAACGTCAAAGGAAATCGACGCCTACGCCTGCGAGACGATAGTCATTATCAAATTGACCTTGTTCACCTCTACATATCAATTTCAAATAAACTTTGAGACACCACGAGGAAACAACAAACAACGTTGGAAGTTGGTGACTTAGAAAACCAAATGGTTTAAAAGGAGAAAATTATAAAAAATATTTACAAAACACTTGGTGCATTTACATATGAGACACTTGGTGCATATACATATGAAATACCTAGGTATCATGTCAATATCGTCATCGTTGGGTATCACATTAATTTAGGGCATTGTGCATTTCATTTTTCAAATTTTCTTAGGCCAAGAATACTGCGACATATCTTGGGGCCTATTATGAACTAACTTATCTGCGCAAATCAAAACCTTACTATTATTCAATAAATACCTTGGTTGAGAGCAAACACAACTGGTAGATCAGGGCTATGCTAGGTGATATATCTATGATTTGTAACTGTGATTTAGTCATCTAAGACTAAATTATAAAAACACTTTTTCATATATCAAGCTCGCATTATTTATCCCCTAGGTAGTGATGAATATGCAAACCTACAATATAGCTTACTGTGTTACTCTCGAAGCGTTAGTAATTTATCTTTTGTTTCAAAAACATGTGTTCTCTACCCCCTAGGTAGTGGTAGGTGTGTGAAAATATGCGATATAATTCATTGTATCAGTATCCAAGCAACGATGAATTATCAAGTTTGTGGTATTTATCCTCTAGGTCGTGATAAATACATAAGTCTGCAATATAGCTTACCATGTTAGTCTCGAAGCGTTGGTAAAATATTTTCAAACACGTATCATTTACTCTCTAGGTTGTAGTAGATATACGAAAATCTGTGAAATAACTCGTTGCGTCAGTCTCAAAGCATCAATAAGTTTATCTATTTTCAACACCCGCGTCATTTATCCCCTAGGTTGTGATAAATGTTGGAAATCTATGATATAGCTTACTATATTATTCTCAAAGCATTAGTAAGTTATTTTTCAAACTTATGTTATTTACCCTCTAGGTCGTGGTAAGTATGCAGTGACTATGATTTAATTCATTGCATCAGCCTCAAAGCGGAAATGAGTTATTTATTTTTCAAACCTGTGTTATTTACCCTCTAGGCCGTGGTAAGTACGCAGTGACTACTATTTAATTCGTTGCACCATTCTCAAAGCGGCAATGAGTTATTTATTTTTCAAACTCACATTACTTACCTCATAGGTTATGGTAAACACATGACATCTATGTTTTCTTCTAAACTTTTTGTTCAAAATATTTCCAAGTCATTAGTCAAACTTTGGGGTCTTTCATTATTTAATAACCCTTCGATCCAAATGTGCGAGATCTTCGTGTTCTCGCACCCTCAATCGGAGAGTGATTAAACATGGACAGCTGTCATACCCCAAATTTGCCCCACTAGTATTAATAGTCAATTTATTTTAGTTGGTTATTTTTTCATTTAATTTTGGTGTTATTATGTTT
The DNA here is from genome assembly GCA_948472305.1 of Vicia faba. Lineage (NCBI taxonomy): Eukaryota > Viridiplantae > Streptophyta > Magnoliopsida > Fabales > Fabaceae > Vicia > Vicia faba. The sequence goes on along the minus strand of OX451739.1, from coordinate 419,215,771 downwards.
TGGTTTAAAATTATAATATTGATTTTATTAAGTACAATAGTGTGAAATTGGTAAAAGGGGGGTGTTTTTCTTTAGGGGCTCATCATCTCATTCTTTTTTAATGATCCATTAACCTTTTGGAAGTCCATTAAGGTTTTGTTGTTAAGGTTGACCGAAATCAGCATATTGTTATTACTTAACTATTATCATTATTATTTATTCATTTTTATCATTTAGTTATCATTCATATTATTTTTTTTTTATTATTACTCCAGTTGACTGTGGTCAACGTACACAAAATTGGAGTTATTGTCATTTTATTTGATTACTTTTATTATTATTTTATTAAATTGTTGACTAAGTCAACATCAGGCTAAAAACCATAATCTTCATTACCATGCCATGTTTCTTGGACTCTTCGACCCCAAGGTTAATCCTAAAGCCCATAAATCAAATAAATAAAATCTGAAGCAAATCAAATCTTGGATCAAATTTGTTTTATTGATATACGAATACAAATGTAGAAATCATCCAGATACATCAAATATTCCCTAAGTTCTAATTACAAACTAAAATCTAATCAAATCAAATAAAAATTACTATTTTGATTCTGATTGAATCAATCATACAATAGTAACTGCAAATCACTGATAATTTCCTAATTCAACTAATTTCTAAAAGCTATAAATTTAACCCTAAAGCTATTGGTTTGAGGAGTCAGAAAAACCCTTGGAGAGTTCTTGAAGATTTACTGCGCATCCCTCACCCTTCACTAAAGCTCTGCATCAGTGAAGACTTAGGTTTCACGACTGAAACCCTAAGTTCTTCAGAGCTTAGCCCCAAGCCTTGATACCTGCGAATACAGAAAAGAAAGAGGAGATTAGAAGGAGAGAAAGCAGACAAAGAGGAATTAACAAATTACAACCAATTTCATGGAAGGATAGGTAATCTGAAATAACACTTAGCTTAAGGTTATAATTGTTGAATTTCTGAATGGTTGATGTTTGATTTGGGGATTCCTGGGTAAGTTGAGGTTTACGGTTCATAATTAGGGTAAGGGTTCCTAGATCCTAGGGTTAGTGTTCTTCGTTGTTGCATTTTTGGGTTCAATTTAGGGTTATGGTTCATGTGGAACCCTTAGGGTTCTTGGGGTTTGGATGAAGATTGCTTAGGGTTAATAGGGTTTTATGTGTTATTGGTTAATGTTGGATGAATGTTTGAATTTTCCGTTTGAATGTCAACCGGAAAACTGGGATCTCACAAGGTTTTGCTCGTTGGTGGAGAAAGAGAGAGAGAGAGAGAGAGAGAGAGAGAGAGAGAGAGAGAGAGAGAGAGAGAGAGAGAGAGAAGAGAAAGAAGGAAAATGAAGAAAATGAAAGAGAATTGTTTTTATAATCTCTCTGTCTCTCTATGCTCCACACATAACATACTCCCTAGTCAACCCTTGATCACAATCGTTGGTTTGAAATACTCAAGATCGGCGCTCCAGGGTTAATGCTTGGTGGCCCTCTGATCTTGATCAAACACTTCTCAGAATTTATGCTCACCATAAAACGTGCACCTCCCCACAAAATGTCTAACGAAGTCAATAGATTACCAGCGCATAGACTCACGCTACTCCTTGGTCAACGTTGCATCCTGGACCTTCATTTGGATTACTATTGATCAAGGTCCCGAGATTAACTCCTAGTGACCACAAGATCTGGATCAGACGATCCAAAGAGCTTTTGTACATCACAACACTGGAAACCCTCTCACATTTTGTTTAACGACCTCAATCTTGTTCTTGGCCTAGCCCACTACTATTCAAACCCCTTGGTTTTACTACTGAACATAAAATACACCCCCCCCCCCCCCCCCCCCAATTTTGATTAAATATTTTATTTATTTAATTTACTTTATTTATTTATTTTATTTATTTATTTGTTTAATTTATAATAACTAATTTTTTCTCATATCATTCTTAGCATATTGTATTAAACTTATATTTTTGCATTATTATCATATTAACCATTTAGATAAATAAGTTTAGATTATTATTAAAAATATTTAATATATTTTTAATAACAAGAAAATAGTTATTTATTAATTATTTTCTAAAATACTAACCTTTTTTTTCTATCAATTCATCAAATATTTTTATCATTCAAACTTTTTTATTTTTCAAATTGCATCATGCATTCTAAGACAACTAACCAATCAAATTTAACACTTTTTTCTACTAACATAATTCGAAATTCAACTTTATTTAAAAAAAAAGGATTGTGGAGATATTTTCTATTAATTGCGAACTGCGTCTACGATAATGTTATTTTCAAACTCAGACAAGGTTCAAGGATAATTCCAAGCATTTCCACAGTCCATAAAAAAAACTATCCAAACACATACAAACTAGAAAATTGGACTCTGATTCTTCGCAAGGAGACGTGGGCACGCGGTTAAAGCTAAAGCGAGTTCATAACTTAAAAAACTACAATTCTTAATATATAGAAACACTTACTACCAAATTTCCATCTTACCCTTAAACCTAAAAGTGGAGTCCCTTGAGAACAAGGGAGGTGAAATATGCCTAACACCTTCAGTTTGCCTAATTGACTTATGAATTTAGAATCTCTGTACAAATTAGGATTATTCGTTATTTCCCCATCCTTAGAATAAAAATTAATGACAGAGACTCTATTTTTTTGCAGGTTACGACACTTTTCCCGTGTGACGTCTTGTGGTAAGAACAACTAGAGTCAGTAATACATGCATTTGTGCACTTGATGGACGAAACACATAAAGTACTTGCTTTACTGCCAAAATTATCGGTTTGAACCATATTTGTAGAACTGAATGAACTATACTTTTTGTTTAGACAATCCATTTTCTAATGACCACTCTATTTGTAACTATAAGACTTAACTATTTTACGACTCTTGGCTTTAGACCTCTTCTTTTCTAAAGTTACTTTACCCTTGTTCGACACACGATCTTGACCCTTTTTCACATATAGTCCATCACCTTGAGTTCCTTCCTCTACATTTTGTCTACTTTATGAATGAGACAAAAGTGTAACAATAATCACATCAAGACTGGCAATGTCTTTTCTATAGGTAAAGGTAGTCACCAAGTGATCATAAATACTTAATAACGAGCACATCAAGATAATTGACTTATTTTCGTCATCAATATTCATGACAAAACTCACGAGATCGATGACTATGTTGTTTAAAACATTGATACATTGTTGCAAATCAGATACTTCTCGCATCTTCAGACTATATAGTCACTACTTCGCGAACACTTTTTTCATCAACTTCTTTTACATATATTGACTATCCAGTTTGTCTCAAACCTCATTTGACGTCGTTAGGACTAGGATATGATGCATTACCTCGTCTGAAACAAATAGGTGAACCAATCCCATAATTTTTCCTTCATCTTTGTCCAATCAATATCCTCTATGTCGGTCAATTTCCTCTCACGCAGTGGCTTTTGTAAACTTTATTGAGCCAACAAATCTTTAACCATCTTTTGCCATAATCTAAAATTACCTATCCTATCGAATCTTGTCACCTCAAATTTTGCACCAGGGTTGATCACCAATCTAATACCAATTGTTAGAACATGAACCAATTATATAAAAGATATTAAAGAAAAATAAAAGTAAAAAATAATGAATACGATCAATTATTTTTATTGCAATTCGTGAAACGATGCGAACCTCTGCACTAAAGAGTAATTATAATTCTTTTTTATTTTTGTAATGAATTAAAGTTACAATTTTACAATATATATATATATATATATATATATATATATATATATATATATATATATATATATATATATATATATATATATATATATATATATATATATATATATATATATATATATATTCTCTTTAATACTCAACTATAATTTACTATAGACTATTCTCTTTAATACTCAACTATAATTTACTATAGCCTATTGGTCTATTTTCATCTTATGTCATTTTAATATTATTGGTTTTAGTTTACATATGTTAATATTTTATAATCAATTACTAGCTATGTATATTCTTTTTCTTCATGTACATTATCCTGAATCTACTAGAGGAGGAAAAAGAAAGGCACATCATTTATCAGCCATGAAAAGAAATCATGCATGTAGATGAACCATTGGATGCACGTGTTTCTCACTTTTTTCTTCGAGACAAAACTATGCCAACCATGGAACTTCACTTTAGAAGTGAAACAATGTAAAAGCCACACTAGTCATTGTTTTCTCATTAAGTCTCTCCTGAAAAATCTAGCTAGTTCACGACTTTGGAAGATGACACTTGAATTTCTAAGATCCATTCATTGCTTCCAATGTTATATTCAAAACTATTATAAATAGGGTTTATCCATTCCTTCTTCAATCACTATGATAATTTTAAAGCTATAGCAATCTTTTCTCATAAACCCTAGTTTACTACAATCAACTTCAATATCCTTCTTATTCATGATCATGGCACCACTTGGAGAATCTTTGTTGTCAAATTCATTCTCAAAAAACAATAACAACTCATCAAACAAACCATCAAAGCTCTCAAATTCCGACCACCTTCAAAGAACGGTCTCGGACATTTCATTCGAGCTAACAAAAGAAATAGATAATTTAAAACTACCTTCGATATCCGAAGTCGAAGATGCAAAGTGCGAGTGTTGTGGCATGTCCGAGGAGTGCACACCGGAGTACATAGACCGTGTTCGCAACAAATTCAAAGGTAAATTTGTATGCGGACTATGTTCCGAGGCAGTGAAAGAAGAGTTGGAGAAAAATGGTGGGGAAAAACTAGAAGAAGCTTTGAGTACACATATGAATGCATGCGTTAAGTTTAACAAATATGGAAGGGCTTTTCCTGTTTTGTTTCAAGCTCAAGCTATGAAAGAAATGCTGAAAAAGAGTAACTTAGATGGGAAAATTAGGGCAAAGTCTATTAGTCCAAGGGACAAGAAAGGAGGAGGAGGACTCACACGTAGTTCAAGCTGTATTCCAGCACTTACAAGAGATATCAAAAATATCAAAACTTAAATCTACCTATCTAAAGAAAAATCGTATCCTAATAATGTGTGACAATGTTTACTAGTGAATTATGATCTTACTATAAGCTAGTTTTTTTATAGGCCTTGTAAGAAGTTGCCTTAGGTTTTTTTAGGGTTTTGTTAGCCCTTTTACTTCTCTAGGCTGCTTCTTTAATTTAGGTCTATGTAGATTTTTTCTAAATAATTTTGAGCAATATGTATCATTGACTTTTATGAATATGTTCTTGATGAATCAATTTGTTTTTCCTTCAAATTTTGTTGATGCAATTTTTCACTTCATGTATATGTTCGATTGATGTTCTTTAATTGTCATTCAAAAGTTCTTCTACTTTCATTTAAGATGTTATCAATTCGTCAACCACAACTTCAACTGTGATAAAAAAGTTAAGATTCATTGCCACTTTTTAAAAAATAGTTGTGCTTTAAATGTCGTAGAGTAGAAATCAAAGTAGAGCGCATAAAAAAGTTAAGATTCATTGCCACTTTTTAAAAAATAGTTGTGCTTCATGATCTGTTTAGATGTGCCAAATCCAAAATGTGCATGAAATCAAATTCCTCATCTCTGGTGTACTTTTCACGTAGATATTTTGGGTTTCAGAAATCTATGTTTTGAAAATATTGGTTGAAGAATTTTCTTAGCATATTTGGAGTAGTAGGCCAAATCAAAACTTGGAGGAACTATGAAGCATAGACAAGCCATTCATAAGACGTGTCGGCATGTCGGACACGTGTTCCACACGAGTACTCGTAAGACACATATTTGACACGTTTTTGAAATGTTCAACGAAAAAAATTGAATCGAAACGGACACGGATACAACACTTTATTTTAAATGTAGGACACGGCTCAACAAAAAATTCAAATTTTTTTATATAAAAAAACCCAACTCAAAAATAGAATTCTTTACGTTATATATTTTACATCCTCTATATAAAATTAATACAATTACACAATTAATTACAAAATTAAGATTCTTTATTTTATTTTTGCCGTGACTATTCGGTCTCCATTCTCTAAAGGTTTTCTTTTTATCTTCTCCTTCCTTCTTCTATTATGAATTTTTATTAATTAATGCTATATACAATTTTTAATAAATTATTTAAATATAAATATGTGTGTATTTTCGATCTCTATTTTATGTGTGTATTTTCCTCCACGGCATCACCACTCTATCAATGTGTCTCTAGATTAATTTGGACCATCCACTTTCACGGTATCACCATTTAATATTCTTTTATGCTTTATGTATTTTTCTTTTATTGAGAGACACTTTGTATTGATGTTATTTATAGATAAAAATTTGATGTCATCTTAGAATGAGTTTAATATTTCTGTGTATAGAATAAATACAAAGAATTGTTAAAACATTCTACTCATTATCTTTTTATCTTTTTTGATTGAATGCTTCTACATATAATTTTTATTTTATAGTGTTTATTTTATGTTGTTTATTTTGTTTTTGTATGAATTTTTAAGTTGTTTATTATATGATTTAAATTGTTTATTTTATCTTAATTTTTTAATATTATTTATTATTAAGATGAGTGTTTCTAATTCTAGTCAATCTCAAGCTAAAGAACAAGATGATACCACCATTTCATTTTAGAGAGGCTTTTTTTTTTATGTTGCCAACAATTCTATACCTGGTTATCAACCCCCAATTTATAATAAATTGAGGACCACATTACTTCAAAATGAGCGGGACCATGTGGAAAACTTGTTGTAGCCAATAAAAAATTCATGAAATCAAAAGGGTGTGACTATTGTTAACGATGGATAAAGTGATCCACAGAGAAGATCTCTTAATAATTCCATGGTTGTCACAGAGAGTGAACCTATATTTCTAAAGGCTGTAAATTTCTTTAATGAGGTAAAAGATAAAGAATTTATTGCTAAACACATAAGGGAGGTAATTATGGAGGTTGGCCCTTCAAATGTTGTGAATGTAGTAACAAATAATGCACTTGTTTGTAAGACAATGAGTTTAATTATCGAGGATGAGTTTCCTTCTATTTACTGGACCCCATGTGTTGTGTATACACTAAATCTTGCTTTGAAGAACATATGCGCAACCAAGGTAAGTGAAAACAATAGTGTTGTTTATAAAGAGTGTTTTTGGGTTACCGAAATTGCAGATGATGCAATGTTTATCAAGAACTTTGTCATGGATCACACTCTATGAGATTGTCAATTTTTACTTCATTCAGTCCATTAAAGTTCCTTTCGGTTGCTTCAACAACATTTGCGTCCACTATTGTAATGCTTAAGAGATTTAAGCTTTTGAAGACGAGACTTCAGCAAATCGTAATTAGTGAACAATGGTCTTCTTATAAAGAATGATGATGCTCAAAAGACACAATTTTTGAAGGATACCTTGTTCGATGATAATTGGTGGAAAAATGTTGATTATATACTTTCTTTCACTAATCCTATTTATGATGTTTTTAGAAGAACTGACACAAATGTGGGATTCAATGATTGAAGATGTTAGGAAGGCCATATATAAGCACGGAGGAATATAAATGTTGAAATGTCAACATTTCATCAGGTAGTCCATGCTATATTAATAGATCGTTGTACTAAAAGTAACACACCTCTCCATTTCCTAGCTCATTCTCTAAATCCAAGGTTATTAAGTTTTAAATTGATGTTTTTTAAATTACATCTTCTTTTAGATTACATAAATTTATAGATATATTTTTTATTGTAGGTATTGTAGTACATAATGGTTAAGTGAAGATCCTAATAGAGTTCCTCCACATCCAGTCACTGAGCTCACTAATGAAAAAGAAAAATATTTTTGAAGGTTATTTTCTGATGCAGATGAAAGGATGGCAGTGAATATAGAGTTTGCAAACTTCTCAGATGTAAGAGAAGGTTTTGACAATATTGATGCTATTGTTGATAGAGATAAAATGGATCCTAAAACACAGTGGTTGGTTTATGGTGCTCGAGCTCCATTACTTCAAAAGGTTGCGCTTAAGTTACTTCCGCAACCCTGTTCGTCATCATGTTGTAAAAGAAATTAAAGCACATATTCATTTATTCATTCTTTGACGAGAAACTAGAAGGCCTCACATCATACAAAAGCTTTAGTATATGTACATACTAACCTTCAACTTCTATCAAGGAGCACTCCCCAATATAATCAAGAGGAAACTAAAATGTGGGATGTTGCTGGAGATGAGTTTGGATCAGCTAACAAATTGCCCCCCAAAATTTCTTTTTCGAAATCATAGAGAAAATAACATTTTGAACATTTTTTCGACGCTAAAATGATTCCACTTTTATGATGTCATGGCCATCATGACCACATTTCCCCAAACGTCTCATCGAAACGTGCAAAATCGCAGAATATTATCACCACTCCTCCTTTGTAGGAGCATAGTGGCAGCTAAAAAGACAACCAATGGTATGGCCAAATAAAAGTAGACACGCGTCCCCTAACCCATTCCAGGTAACATGTTTTAACATCTGGTCAAACATAATTACTAGTGCATTAATTTTGTCTCCTCCTTTTCCTTATACTATTGTAAGTTGTATGGTATACAACCTCATTATCAACATATGTTTCTCCACTGGAATGAGAAGTCTCAAAGGCATTAACAAAAAGTTTGGCATGGCAAGCCTAATTGTTTATATTACGTGTTCCTCCCACAAGATATTTTCTTGTGAAGATTGATATTTTGAAAGTAGTTGCAATAGAAAATTGATAGGAGAAAGAAATTATATTACATGTTGTGATAGCCATAAGAGAAAGAAATTTGTAAAGATAAAAATGGTTACTGCCACTGTAGAGCTGAAGGTTGAAGATCATGTTTCAAACATCATGGAAACTAAGCCATGGTATATAAATATTGGGAGTTGTTGCAGAGAAATATGTCACATGTGTACTGATCTTAAAATTGAAGAAGGAAATATTTATGGAGTTTGTTAAGTTGAGAAGTAAACCAAAATGTGATACAAGATGGTTCAATATCTTACTCGTGCTTCTGAATTACCACTTATAGACTTATTGAGACTCGTGCAAGGATTTGTCACAAAAAGGATGGTTGATGATCAGGATGGAGGTTCTTTTAACTTTGAACAACCAAAAGTGGTTCAGAAGAAGAATCTAAAGAATATTAATGATTAAGGCCTAATTCTTCCCATTGGGGTTACTTCTCTTATTTCTGGAATTTTCACTATTAAAAACATGATATTGTGTTTGATAAAGCTGATATTGATGTTCCTCTGTGTCAGTTGAACCTTAGTCATAAGATGTATGTTCCAGATATTTCTCTCCATAATATTCCACATGTTAATAAGTATGATCTAGCTACTGATGGAAACATGATTGTTGTCCCACTCATGTATGGGCCTATGAGAAATCATCTCAGTCAAAAGTATTTTGGTGAAGAGACCCAAGAATCCAATATGGAAAATCAAAATATTGATAAATATGTGCCAAACATCTTGTCCGATATGTTGGAGAGGGAGTATCAAATTCATAAGGAGAATGATGGTGAGATCAATGAGAATAATTTTGTGAGTGACGATGTTCATGAAGATGTTGAAGGTGATACTCGTGTAACCCATGTTGGTGTTGTTAATAACCATGATGAGAAAAGAAATTTTGCATCAAAAGGAAAGCAGGATCATATTGTAGAAGATGTGGAGAAAAATATTGAGACATTGTGTGAAGATGTGTTGTTGCTGACAAATCAGGAAACACTATGCTATCTGCTGAAGAAGATGGAAGTTTTTATGATGCTGAAACTTTTAATCATATTGCCCATCTTGGAGCCATCAGATTGATTCCAAGTATGTCATGTATTCTGAAGCTTAAACTTTATCAGATGGATGTGAAAAGTGTTTTCCTCAATAGGTACTTGAATGTGGAATTCAACCAGGATGCTAGTAGTTATGTCATTGACAAGGATGGTGTTGTAACACTCTATTTCCCCAAACACATAATTATAATTAAATCATAGTTTTTAAAAACTTTTTCACATAGAATGTTACACATTTCAAAACACACATACACACACACTTGCTGATCATGTAAAATTTAATCTAAATAAACATGCAACACAATAATTTAATGCACAGGTTTTCACTTATGATGCCTACACGATATCAACTCATCTGATTTATACTTGGGATGTTTATATGACATCCAACCCATCTGATTTGTACTTGGGATTTTACACGACATCCAACTCATCTGATCTCATGGCAGCAAAATCATAATTAAAACACACAACAATTTGAATATCATAATAAAACTTCGTATTATAATTAAAAGCATTGACTTGTAAGTATTCTCCAAATGATTATCACAGCAACATCTCTACTCTTGGATATTTGCACGACGGTCGTGTAAAGACAACATTCAAATAGAAGGGGTCATAAATCACAATTAATAATAAAAAGCATATAATGTAAGGTAGGATTTCAATATATAACATATACTACACAATCTCAATCATAACATATATAAATTACATTCTCATACCCGACCCACCAATCAATCGCAGCTCAACAAATACAAATCAACAAACGTACATATAACTCGTTATGCAATGCAACTCGACTGTGTAATTATATGCATATACATGTAGTACCCACTCAACATTTAGTTCTTAACACTAAAATTTACATTGCTAATGAATCAAATAATTTTGAGTTTGATGATAAGATTGCCTCTAAAAATTCAAAGCAAGTTGGGAAATTTTTAGATATGAAGATTGGCTATTTTGACTATGTGAAGAAGAAATTTTGGAAAAACTCAACAAGAAAGTAAACAGTCAGATCCAGAAAGCGAATGGCACGTCATCATCTCTGAAAATCTCTCATTTTGAAGATCTAATTTTGGGTGATACGACATAACTAATTCAAACTAGATAACTATTAAGACGTAGTGGCGATACACCTTTGGGATTAAAACTCAAAAGCACCAACATGCTTCTAGAAAAGGTTGAACAAAAGGAATCTACAACAATACTATCTACAACTAGAGCTGAATATATATCAGCCTCTGAATGCAACACTCAGATCCTGTAGATAAAAAGTTAGCTAAAAGATAATCAAACTAATGAGAGTAACTTTCATATTCTTTGTGTTAATACTTCTACTACTTTTACCTATCTAAGAATCCTATTTTACATTGAAAGGCAAAACATATTGAAATCAAACATCATTTTATAAGGGAGTATGTTCAGAAGGAAATTTTAAAATTTATTGATACTGATCATTAATGGACTGATATCTTCACAAGAGTGAAAATATTTTTGCCTCTGAAAGTGTAAAATAAGACTCTGAGATATTTATCTCTGGAACGGTTAGCCTTCTGAAATAAGAAGGTTCTTTGATTCAGATTGGCCTTAATCAAAATCCTTCAGGGAACTTATGTCTCTTGGACTTTAAAGAAAATCAAAGGCCAAATGAAAGTTTTGTGACTCTGAAGTATGACAATTGCCATGCATGCAACTATCAAAATGATTAAAGAAACCTTTGGGTTGCTCCATGTCTTGGGAAAAGAAGAAATCATTATTTTTCTCTCTCATACGTCATTAATTTCTTAACGAGTATTAGTTATTATTATGGGCTTTTTCAAAATGTTTATTGTAATCTCATTCGTCCACTCTCTGAACCGAGATTTATTCTAAATATTTTCATAAAACTCTTACTCTTATTCTTATTTCCCTATTTAAACTCCCAAACCTTTCTCCCATACACTCACTTTCACTTGTGTCTATAAAATTATCTCATTCTAAAAAAAAACTCTTTCGTTGCTACTCTAACCACCTTCCAAAATGTATTCAAGAACCTTCAACCGAGATGAAAACCTTCTGTTTGTTATCAATAAGAAGCTAGTTTTGTTTGATGAGTTGAGAGAATAAGGTTTTGATCTAATAAAATTATTTTCAAACAACGGTGGAAAGGTTACTTTGACATGCTTAATGCACCCATCTATCCTAATCTTGTTAAAGTGTTATGTATAAATGCCTCAATTGGACAGTCTGGTCAGGATGCTCCGGCAATACAGTCCTATGTCAACGACTTTCTTATCACCATTACTCCATCACTTATTTCTCAGGAAATTGGGTGTGAAGAAAAAGGTGTATATATTGAACAATATAGATTCAATAATGTTTTCTCGACCCTCCTTTTCAACGTCTTTGCCAACTTCAACAAGCTCGACAGTTATGCTACTCTCATTCCGATTGCAAAAGTTTGACATCAACTTCTGGTGTCAAATCTCTATCAAAGAGAAAGGTAATTGGAAGTGCTTACTTCATATGACAAACACCTTTTATACTTCCTTATCTATAATGTCAAAGTTAATCCCCCTCTTATCATCTTTAACTTCTTAAAGGAAATGATCGTGACCTTTCACGGGGAAATGACTTTTCTCATACCTTATGGGATAAATCTTTCTGAACTTTTCTCTCAGGTACAGATAGTTAAGAAGGTAAAAAGAGAAAGTTTAACGGAGACTCTTGAAGAAGAGTGCAGTCAGATGTGTGAATATGCGGAATAGTTTCTCTTCCATGTCTCATTCAAACTCAACATGTTGTTTGTATTCCTTATTTTTGTAATTCGTTATTAATTATCAATGAAAAATTTTCTTTGTTTTATGTATTTAATATTATCATCATATCTTTTTCTTTTTGATTGATGACAAAGATGGAGAAATGTAATGATTTTTATATATCTTTATTCCTATAATAGAACCTAAACATGATATACTATTATTATGTGGGAGACTTATTAAGCAGACAATCAAATTTTGTTTTGATAATAATAAAGCTCTGAAACATTATGATAACCAAATAGAAGTTTATTATCATGCTGAATATGTTTTTGGCATTTCAAAATTATTCTAGTCTCATTCTCAGGGGGAGTTTACAAACCTCACTCTAAAGAAATTGAGAATAATTTTGAGAGTGTAAAACTCAGGGGGAGCTTACAAACATAACTCTGATGTTTTATCTTTTGAGTGTAAAACTCAGGGGGAGTTTACAAACCTCACTCTGATATTTTATATTTTGAGTATCAAAGAATTATTCTAGTCTTATTTCGAGGGGAGCTTACAAACCCCACTCTAAAGAAACTGAGAATAATTTTGAGAGTGTAAAATTCAGGGGAGGCTTACAAACCTCACTCCGATGTTTTATGTATTGAGTGTAAAACTTAAGAGAAACTTACAAACCTCACTCTGATGTTTTATATTTTGTGTATAAAGTAAAAATTGTTTATTAAAATACATGGATTTGTCATCATAAAAAAGGGGGAGATTATTGGAACAAATTTGGTTATGCAGCGGTCTTTGAGTTTTGATGATAATAAAGCTGATATGTACAAAGAACAATTTTGTACTCTAATTATATTGTTAAGTGCGCAGATCAAAAGAAATCAAATTTCGACTTTGAAAAAGTCAAGTATGGACGAACCAAACACTGAACTAAACACATCTGAAGTATGATCTATGCAAAATCTGAAGAATGAAAAATCTGAAGCAAATAGACTCTAAATAGAAGAAACAATATGAACTATAAAAATAACCAAAGGAGACATGTTTAAATAGAAGTCAAGCATCTAGATTATCAAGTTTGTATTTCTGCAAGAATCTGTTCCGTATGAATCTAAGAAAGACTCTCATATTTCAAGCCTATGAAGTCTTAAGACTTTGAACTCTATAAACTCTGAAGTCTCATTTTTCCCAAATTCTAAAGACAAGCTTTGAACTCTACTAAAGCTTCAACAACTTATATTCAAAGCCTCTGACTAGAAGTTAATGACAAGAAGAAGAATACGTAGCAAGAAGACAACCAATACAAGATCAAATATTTCTTCCACTACTCTGAAAATATGGAAAAGCACAATACTATTGTATCAATGTGTATTGCTTCATTTCATCCTCTCATCCACTACATGTTTCATGCTACTCCACTATGGTACTATCAAGCATCTCCACAACTATATTTTTTTGTGAATTTTTCAACTTCACCCTCCAACCGATCTATTTCATTGCCTATTTAAAGATGTTTTGAAAGCTTGGATAAAAAGATTGAATGTGACGAATTATAAGAGATTGAAAAAGCTTGTTGATACTTTGTAAATAGAAAAACAAAAAAATATCACAACAAGAAGAAACGAGCAAAGTGTTGAGAGAACTCTAAGAACAACAAAAAGAGAAACACTTAGAACTTTTAATTTCAAATCATTTAAGTGTAACATTTTGATCTTCATTTTATGTAATCTTCTTATTGAGGAAACAAATTTGTAAACAAACAATTCTTTTATTTAATCTTTTGGTTAATTTCCTTGAGTGACTAAGTGTTAGTCGGATTACCCGAGAAATCATTAACGATTAGTCTTTGAGTTGTAATTCCTTGAGAGACTATGGTATATAGTCAAGATTCTCAAAAAGACATTGACAATTAATTTTTTGTGGCTGTAATCAAATTATTGATTAATAGATTAAATCCTTATTGAGAAGGCAAAGTCATCTTGGCGGGTGAACTAAACTAACCTAATTAAAAAAGAATTAGGATAAAAATACGTTATTTTTTTAATCATTGTTGTATCTTTATTATTTACGTTCTTAGTAGAGCAAAAAATTTTAATCTTGAAATCTAATTCATACCCCAAATTTCTCGTTTGTCTGCATTTTTATAGATAAATTAATTTTGCACTTATTGAACTCTTTCCTTTATTTTATTTATCTAAGGTCCCTATGAATTGGCAGTATGCTGTTAAGTGTTAAATAAATTGGTAGCATTTTCAAGTTCAATATTAATTTTTTCTCATTCTTTTATGGTAGGGTTTTGCATGTCTGCAAGGTGATATTTGTCTCTCGAGCATGGGGCGACCAGTCTCATACGAGAGAGTTATTGCTTGGAAGGTGCTGAATGATGAACAAGATGCTCATTGTATTTGCTTTATGTTTGTGAACTAGTCTTTTGTTTGACATTGTGTTCTAGGTATCAGTGTGTTAAGACGAAGACTTACTCCAAGACATTTATGCTTTGAAATCATGTGGTCTAAATTTTGAAATAATATTTTAACTTTTTATATATATTTTTCTTTATACTACCGTTTTTTATTATAGATCTATTTTGACATTTGAACACATTAAGAAAAGTGTTCATACTACATAGCTGAATGAAAAACAATAATCTACTTTTAATGTAGTAAAACTAATTACCATCAAATTGACGTAATTAACCAAATTAATTCTAATCAAAGATGATTTTTCATATCCGTATAAGTAATTTCAACAACTAATCTTTAATTAATCTAAAAACCTATTTTCATTAACCAAAAACCCTATATTAATATTACTATTTATTTCTGATTTTATTTTTAGGTATAGAAAAAAACAATTCCATTATGGTCTGCCTTCCTCGGAAACGTATAGAAAAATCAAAATCTTATTGTCTATCTCCGAAAAGTAATTGGAAAGCGTGTTTTTGCAGTCTCTTCATTCTATCGTTTTAATTCTATCAATCTTTTCCATGACACTCTGATTGGTATTTAAAAGTAACCCACCAATCTTCCCCTCCCACCTTCTTCTTCTCTCAACTTGATTATCGATTCCACTTCTTCATATAATTTATATATTTACTTGAAATTTTGATGAAGATACGAGATGCCTTGGAAGAAATCAAAAGTTGATGTAGTGAAGAAACATGATGTTGTAGAAGACAAAACTTTTGGTCTCAAGAACAAAAATAAAAGCAAAGCAGTTCAGAATCTTAAGTCTTCCGTTCAGCTCAAAACCGACCCCAAAGTTGATGCAAAAGTAATATTTTTAATCATCATTATTCAATTTTGTTTTAGCTTAGGGTTTTTAGTAATGTAATACCAGATTTTTCAAATGGGTTTTGTGTTTAATATGTTGGGTTTTGATTGTAACAGAAAAAGAGGGAGGAAGAGAAGGCTAAAGAGAATGAGCTGAATGATTTGTTCAAAATTGTTGTCAGTTAGCCTAAAGTTCCAGCTGGTAATCATTTCATTTCACTGTTTTATATTTTTTTGTTAACAAATTTCAATTTTTTTGCGATTATGGTTGATGGGTTTCCGTTGTTATTCAGTGTTGCTGGGAATTAATGTATGTGAGTTTTTTTTGTTAGTTGTGTTGGAAATCCACCAAATATCTAGGGTGAATTTCTACCAATCTTGATGAACAAGATTGATATCACCATACAATAACAATAAGTTATGAGAAAAGAAAAGAAAAGAAAGAAGACAATTATTTTCTGCAGAGTTTCTCTCTACCCACAAACTGTGGAAAACTTTATTATTCACTTGCAACTGCAAATTTTGTTAATGTAACTTAATTGACTTAATTATAAAATTAGGGGTTACTCCCTCTATTTATAGATTTAGGTTAGCTTGCTCCCTAAGACAAAGCCCAAAACTATAAAAGGCCAAAATATCTATTTTGGTACTAAATCAAATCTATCTATTTTAGATCTAAATCAAATTTATCTAAATCTAAACCAATCAAATCTGTGTGTAGCCTGCTTCGATCCACAAGCTCTTCGACTGGGCAACCTCCCTTCGACACACACACTATTTCGACACAATCGAGTTACAATTTAACACACCACCTAATTCATTGGGTCCAAACTATCTATATTCATCATGGTTCTTAGTCTTATGAATACTTCGACCTGCACTCCCTTCGTCATGATGTTTGCAATATGATTCTCAGTTCTGCAGTGTTCCAAATTCATCTTCCCATCTGCTACCTGCTCTCGAAGATAGTGGAACCTCATTTCGATGTGCTTGCTTCAATCATGTGCTATCGGGTTCTTCGCCAGATTGATAGCTGACATGCTGTCGATCTTCATGGTAATTGCTCCATGATTTTTCCCTATTATTTCTTCGACCAAGCTCACTATCCAAGTTGCTTGACATGCACAAAGAGAAGCAGATATGTATTCTGCTTCGCATGATGATAATGCCACTACTAGTTCCTTTCTTGAACTCCAAGCAACTGGTGTACCGCCTAACATAAACACATATCCTACTGTTGATTTTCGATCTTCAGCATCACTACACCAACTCAAATCAGTGTATTCCACTAACTTGCATTCTTTTCCTTTATCATCTGCAGGAAACAAAATGCCATAGTCAAGAGTTCCTTTGAGATACCTTAGTACCCTCTTCACCGCTGCTAGATGTGATACCTTTGGCTTCTGTATGAATCTACTTACCATACCTACACTATATGCTAAGTCAGGCCTTGTATGACAAAGGTATCTCAATGACTCAATAAGTCTTCTGTATTAGGTTGGGTCAACATCATCTTCATCTGCGTCTTTCGACAGTTGCAGTCTTGGTTCTGCAGGTGTCGAAGTTGAATTGCATTCTTCCATCTCAAATCTCTTGAGAATTTCTCCTGCATATCTTCTTTGATGCATCATCAAACCCCCTACTGCTCTTGTAGAATTCGATGCCAAGGAAATATGAAATATAATCTAGATCAGACATTTCGAATTCCTTGCTGAGATCACCTTTGAAGTCTTCGATCTCACTTTGCCGCTACCTGTTATCAACAAATTATTGACATAGAGACATAGTATAAGCAATTCACTATTGCTTCTTCTTACATATACTCCATGTTCAGTTGTGCACTTCACAAATTCCTTCTCTCTTAGGAAACTATCAATTTTCTTATTCCAAGCTCTTGGAGCTTGTTTCAATCTATACAGGGCTTTATGTAGCCTGTACACCTTTCTCTCTTCGTCATGTTTCACAAACCCAACTGGTTGTTTAACATAAACTTCTTCGTCTAAGGGTCCATTCAGGAATGCAAACTCCACATCCATCTGACATATGTGCCATCTGTTTATTTCTGCTAGACCAACAACCAACCTAATTGTTTCGATATTAGCAACAAGTGCAAAAACTTCATCGAAGTTTATTCCTTCTTTCTGAAAATGTCTTCGGTCTTCCAATTGTTGAGCCCGTTGCCGATGGTAGGAAAAATACAATTGTCTAGATCATAGTCACTATCAGCCTCTTCTATCGTGTTGACTCCATTGTTGTTGATACGGAATGGTGGTCTCCCAGCACAAGCACGACGAACAACCTTCTGAGCTTCTGAGGTGAAATCCAAGCCAAATTTTTCGGACTTGTAAGGAATATCGGGAAGTTGACCCGAAATAGTGCAACCACCTTCTTCTATCACGGCCCTAGCGTCTTTCAAGAAGCCATTTTTGGTGGCATCCTGGTAACTTTAGGAACAACAGGAGTAGCTTTAGTAATGGGAGTTATCTGAGGAACCGCTTCAAAGGTTTGCCAGGGTGTCTCGACGAATTCACCGTCCATCTCAACGTACTTAAAGGAGTTTAAGGGACTCACCATGTATTCTTCTTCCACACAAACTGTAACAATATTTCCTTTCTGTAGCGGTAGAAATGTTGAGACTAAGTCATTAGATTAACTTAACTCGCACAAATCAAAATCAAAATCGCCACCGCGCTTTATCGTTTCCAAAGGAATGGGAAAAAAAGCGAATAACCAAAAAAGAGGGGGAAAGATTCAAGGTAAGGGGGTTGGTTATGCAAATGGAAGGTATTAACATCATAAAAATCTATGGTATTCCACAGGAACCTCTTTGTAAAATCTGTATATTTTGGCTATAAAATGTTGTATAAAAATAGATGGTGGAGGTGAGAAAAGAAATATTTTTTATGATATTTTCACCCGCC
The DNA here is from genome assembly GCA_948472305.1 of Vicia faba. Taxonomy (NCBI): domain Eukaryota; kingdom Viridiplantae; phylum Streptophyta; class Magnoliopsida; order Fabales; family Fabaceae; genus Vicia; species Vicia faba. Next base: position 419,197,023 of record OX451739.1, on the reverse strand, counting down.
GCGGTCGCGAACCTTTAGTGCCTACGTACCACCTTTCGTGCAATAGGGGATCAGGTTACACGTATTTCATCTTAAAAAAATTTAAAACACAAGTGTTTTGGTTAATTTTATGAGATAAGACATCACCGTTATTGTCCGTGTGGAAAACATACTTACTACCCACAATCATGAGAAAAGAGAATTTGCATCATCTCAAAGTGGAGGATATGGCTTGGATTTTAAAATCAACAATGCCTCACTCAACACCCATGTGGAAAATATCTCTCTTCACTACATATTGTAGAAGTAAAGTTGTTTGTATCACTACAAGGATTGACAAGAGTCTAATCTTTTGAGAAAATTTTAAAGTGAAGAGCCAAAGTGGAAAAATGGTTTGAATGAGATTGATTGACTTTTAGTCTTCTCACAAAAATGTCAAGGTATTATTAAATTGATTAATGTTTATTTATAAAAATGGTTTTGAAAATTGCATGGACCTAAGCCCAAGTTTATTGTGAAAGTGATTCAAGTTTAGAAACAAGAAGAGTTTTCAAAAGGAGGAAGAAGATTTTTGAAATTAAAGAAGATGGGAGGAGATGAAGGGATTATCCTAAAGCAAAAGGTAAAATCTAGGAAAGAGAACCATCTAACCAACAAGAAGCCAACACTTGACATTATGAGTCAAGATAGAATTCCCATTCTTTGTATTGAAACCAAGCAAGGATACTAAACCTATTGAGAAGACCAAACTTCAAATGTATTATGTCTTCACAAATATTGGGCAGAGTAACGGTTGTATACAGAGGAATTTCAGATTATAGACAAAGTAGGTAATCACAATAACCTGCACACAAAACATCAAGTAAGGTCACAAGGTCTCCAACATAAGATCAAGGTTTCTATTCCTAAGTCCAAGAAGTCCAATACTCCATAAATCCAAGGATAGTAACCAAATAGTCCAAGTATAATTAATGTTTTTTAGGGTTTATGTTGATTACTAAGTATCTTCAAAAGGAAAAGAAAAAGCTCAAGTGAACAAAATAAAAATGGGATAAAAGTAAATGCTCAAGTGATCAAAGATGAAAATAGCATGAAATATAAATGATAAAGTAAATGGTACATAAAGTAATAGAATAGAAATAAAAGTGTAAAATAAAGTCAATTGTTAGCAGTTAATGGTTAGTTGGATGACAATCTTGAAACTTGCATTTGGAACTCATTAGAGGATTGGCAGAACCAAAGCCTCTCAATAACAAGTTGTATTTACTTTTTGTCAAGTACAACATCCATTTAAGAAACTGCAAGGCAACATTTAAGGATCAATGATGTTTAAATGATTCGCGTTGACCAAAATTGATGAAGATCCATTGGAGGATTGGTAGAACCAAAGCTTCCTAACAATGAATCTCAAGGTTATTGGATCAAAGGGTTCAAATTAATATACTTGGGCTTGAAAATATATGTTTGGTCCACGAATGGTCACTTTCTCAAATCGGGACAAAATTTAGCGTTATGTTAAGCAATCGTAAGTGGACTTATGTAGAAGTCGCACTTATTTTGAGGTTGGTCAGTAGCAACCTCTGTACTTCATGTTTGGATAAATGATATAGAGATCATCATCCCATAACATGTAGCACAAATTAAAAAGAAATGGATAAGATGAAGAGGGGGTGATAAGCTAATTTGGATCACTACCTCAAATTTCTTTCATCTTTAAATTCAATCACTCATCTCGACGGATTAAATTACTAAACATATCATTAATCTAAAGCACCAAAAATGAATTAAATAATTCACTCTTAGGTAGATTTGAATTAATTAATATTTATCCAACTTCATCTACATCCAAAGTCCATTAAATTTAAAGAGAAATTGGGCATTTAAAATTTGTAGTCCAAATCAACAATCAAAAGGAGTAAGAAGAAAAAGAGAGATGGATCAAAACAGCCCCAAAACAAGGCAGAAAATGCATTTTGTCTTTGTTACAACCGGTTGCACTCTGGGAGCAATGGATTGCATCAGTGTTTTTTTTCAAAAAAATAAGTAAAATCATTTTGTAACAATCGATTACGCTCTGGGAGAAATCGATTGCACCTTGTGAAAAATAGCAAATCAGCATTTCAAAAGGCCAAATTATTGTTCAAACTTTACATCAAACACCTTATGATCATAGATTTAATTGAGCATGAAAATTCCATCAAATTATGAGAAAATAGCATCAATGGAATAACAGAACAATGCTCAATGAATCTGTAATACGGAGGGAGAACTGACTTGGGTGTTTGCATTTGATCGTAATTGTTGCGGATAGCAAGTGTCGCCACCGACTTTTCTTTTATCCAATAAGGAAAGGGTGAAAAGAACAGAAAAGACCTTTGAGATTATTTTCTTGAGTTTGGGGGGTAGGTTATGAAAATGGAAGGTGTTAGCACCCTTTTCATCCATAGTTATCTACGGGCTCTTAGTTGCTTGCTAGATCACTTGCTTTTGTTTGAAAAATGTACTTGTGGTGTGGGTTTTGAAAGTATTTTGAAAAGTATCTTTGTAATGGTTCTCGTTTCTATAAGAACGCGTACAAAAAGCTTTGTCTTTTGAAAATGTTTCAAATGAAATTATTGGTGTATTAAATGTTTTTGTTGTGAGCAAGCGAGCAAGTAGGAGCATCCTACCTACTCAAAAGGTTTATGTTCTTTTCCTCCTCCTTTAGATGTTGCTATATGTGATACGGTGGCAGAACCGACTGTTATACTAGTTTTGCATTTTATATTCGCAAATGTGTGATAAGCAAGAGTCGCCACCGACTTTTCTTTTATCCAACAAAGGAAAGGGTGAAAAGAACAGAAAAATACCTTTTTCGAGATTTTCTGAGTCAGGGGGTAGATTATGGAAAGGGAAGGTGTTAGCACCCTTTCCATCTGTGGTTTTCCACGGGCTCTTAGGTACTTTCTCATTTTTGAAAATTGTTTTTGTGTTTGTGTGTTTTGAAAGATTTTATTTGCTTTATGATAACTCTTGTATCAGTCTTCAAGAGTGTGATAAAGTGTTTTTGAAAACTAATTTGAAAGTGTGTAAGTGTGAAAAGGAATTGGTTTTGAGCAAGTACTTCAAAATTGTCTACCTACTCGAAAAAGGACGTTATTTTCCTCCTTTCCTTTAGATAGTTCTATCCTACTATTAGTGAGTAGGTAGCCCTATCATTGGATGTTGAGGGACTATCGAAAGGGACACTATGGTCATTGAAGGCAACTTGTAAGGATATCTTAGCATTCGAAGGGACTGACATCATATAGGCAACATCGAGGGACAAGATCATTTCTCGTAGGCAACTCGAGGGACGTTTAGGGACCATGATCTTTTATGATGACTTTATACCGAGGTTCTTTGCTAAGATACCCCTACGTTCGAGGGACATGACCATTATTTCCGAGGAAACCAAGTGAGGTATACCCTAAGGGTGCAAGTGTGCAACAATGTGTTTTTTCAGTTATGTTTATCTTGTGATTAGTGATCTACTGATTAATTGGTTCTTTTCATGCACACCTGAGTTACTAACAATTATATACAAGCATGTAAAGAAAAAGCAGGAAATAAAGTCCTACGCTATTACAGGACATTGGTGTAGATACATAAGTAATGAACGAAAAGTAAATATGCGAAGATAAAAAACCCTAGTTAACGATTACAAACCGGGCGCAATTACATAAGTGGTAAAAAAATAAATTGTATGGAAAAGATAATAGCGTGCAAAATTAAGACGGGAAAAAAGTTCTAAACTCTAAAGAAAAAACCTAATTGCTCATTAAAAATATTTTTGTATTTTATGAAAAAAATATTTGAATTTTAACCTAATTCTATAATTAATTTTAATTAATGAAATAAGAAGAATGGGCCTAAAGGGGGTGTGAACCCAATCTGGAGGGTGTGGTTTGAATTTTTGTAAGCCTAAGCTTTTCCAGGGGCGTTGGATCTGGGGATGATAGATCTGATGGTGATGATGTGGTTGGCCCATGGTGCGCGCTTGGGAGGGTAATACACTGAATCTATAAGAAATAAATTAGAAAAATATAACATTCCAGACCTGGGGATCGAACCCAGGTCTCTCCCTTTGCCAAGCGCTTCCTCTACCATCTGAGCCAGGTGGTCATTTGTTATATGAAGCAAACATAAAATAATATAACCAAAATAAATGTCAGAAATTCCTTTTATGCAAAAAAACGCGCGTTGATTCAAATGATCCAATCAGGTTGTGCCACTTCTTTATCTTCTTCAGCCATCTATCGTTTTAGCTTAAGGACTTTTACCTACAGACTAAATTTGTCACTAAAAACCCCGCACATTTCAAAAATTCACAACAGGCAATATTAATCCAATTCAAGGTCATGGATCAATTGGGTTTGATCTTCTGAGCATGACAGTGACCTTTATTAGGCCCAAATTCACTTGTACCTGAAAACCCTAAAATGAACCTTTAAACCCTAACAATGGAAGGTTATTAAATATGCATCAAAACTGGAAATTATCCATTCAAACACGTTCTAAATGCTTATACAAGCAATAATGCATGATTAAAATCTATTTCTACTGCGTGTATGATCAAAATCGATTTCAAGAAAATATGTGCAAATAGTGATGATGTATGTGGTGATTCTGGATGCTTTGATGCGTGAGAATGATGTTGTTAGCTTCAGAACGTCCCCAGGAATGGATTGCAAACGTCAAAGCTCCTTGAAACCTTGTGCAAATATCAATCTGATTGTCACTTTTTTGTCAAAAAATTGGAACTTCTTATGTGTATTCTATGCGGAAAAACCTCCTCCTTTTGGTCTGGCAATGTCGTATATATATATGAGAATGCATTAGGTTAACAAAATTGGATAGAATCTTGAAGATTTGTGAAAGGAAGATTTGATTTTCAATTTGGATTTTTTGTTTCTAAACTTGGCAAAAACATGCTTTTTTTTCTTCCAATCAACCTATGCACGAAATCTTGACTTGATCATCTGATTCTATACCTATGATATGATCCTAAAACAAATCTTTGGATTTTATTTCATTATTTCACTATTTTATTTGATTTATTTTAATTTAAATTAATAAAAATTCAAATAAATAAAAAAAATCTCATAAAAATAAAATAATGGATTTAAATATCCTAAATAAGTTCATGGATACGCTTGAGATCCAAACCCACGCCCATTAGTCCAAAAGATCCAACTTGCTCACATTGACTTTTGTGCATTTTCATAAAATTGGTCAACTTTAGCAATGCATATATTTCTCAATTTTAACCCTATGATGGTGTTCTTGGACTTTTTAGAGAGCTTAGGATGTCCTCTAAATAACACTTTTTGTTTCACCTCAATTGGATCTTCCATGTTCATGTAAGGAGCTTTGACCCAAAAAGTGTTTTTGTTGACTTTTTGAAAGGACCTATAATGTTTGAGCTTGTATCTTTTGATTGAGACATTTCTTGAACTTGAGGGATGCAGAGAAGTTGTGTGTGATTGGATTCTCTTCAAAATGAGCCTTGGAGGAAAAATTTCTGATAAAGTATGAGAAAGTTATGCCTTGTCAAAGTTTGGTTGACTTTTCCTATATAAACCCTAATTTGCCATTTTTTACTTTTGATGAGTTAGGAGCAGTTATTGAGGAATCATGATCAACCCTTGATCAAATGATGGACAATACTTCAAAATATTGATGTTGACCAAAAATTTTGAAGTTTGACTGTATTTGGGCCACAATTGACTTTTGACCTAGTACAGTTGATTTCCAGGCATTGGAGCAGTTGACTGAGCAAACTTATTTCTCAAGGCATGAAATTTGGCATGGATGATATTGAGGACATATTAAGATAATGGATAACATTTGGGATCCTTTAGACTCATACATCTTGCTTGACTTTTAAATCCTAGTTTGAGGTTTATTGCCTTGGGAGGAGAATTTGTCTGGTAAATTCTTGGTCATCCTTGAGCAATTGAGAACCTCTAGAAGCATGTCTTGAGTGAAAATGGGAGGGAAAATTTTGGGGTACAATAGTTGTACCTATTCAATCTTCTTAAACCTGAGGATGTAGATTGGCTGGTCTGCCTTTCGTGATCTGAAGGTGGGAGATGATTGAACACTAGAGTGCCCAGAAATTTGCACTCGTTTGAAATGATACTTGACTGTGTAGGTAATATCGGGAATGGGCTTACATATTCCATTTGGAGAAGGTGACGGAAGATCGTCGGAGATGGGCTAAAGATGCCATCCATAGAAATGTTGATGAGATACTCTTCTGTGGGAATCCTTATTCTTGTTATTGAGGCGGACTCCGCTGAAAAATGCTGGTCTCTGCTTGGGAAATAGAGTTTAGGAGCTTCGGTTATCCCTTACTCTACTGGGAAGTCATCTCTCGATCGAAGAGACAGAAGTGAACTACTATTTGGTCAGGATCCAGGCTTTACAATGACTTGCTGAGGATGATTGCTATCTGGTTGTATTCCAGGCTTCACAAAGACTTACTGGGGGAATGAGATTAAACTGTTATCTGGTCGTGCTCTAGGATTTGCAATTTCTTTAACTGGAATAGAAATCAGAAAAATCTTAGGGTCGATTCAACTGAACCAGGGAAAGGTCTTTAATTAACTTTGACTAGAAAGGAAATCAGAAGAATCTTAGGATCAATTCAACTGAACCAGACAAAAGTCTTGGGTCATCTTCAATGGAAATAGGAATCAGAGAGGTCTTAGTGGAGATCTGGATGAACCGGAGAAGGTCTTTAATTAACTTTGAGTGGAATGGAAATCAGAAGAATCTTAGGGTCGATTCAACTGAACCAGACAAAAGTCTTGGAATATCTTCACCTGGAATATGAATCAGAGAGATCTTAGTGACGATCTGACTGAACCAAAGAAGGTCTTTAATTAACTTTGACTGGAATGGAAATTAGAAGAATCTTAGGGTCGATTCAAATGAACTAGACAAAATTCTTGGAATATCTTCAACTGGAATAGGAATCACAAAGATCTTAGTGGCGATCTGACTGGACCAGAGAAGGTCTTTAATTAACTTTTGTTAGAACATAGTTTGATTCTACAACCATTAATTAGAGTTTTTATGATAACAAACACAAAGAACAAATATGCACTCTAAATCTGTGTTATTTTTATATGCAGAAGTTCTGATCAAAGCAGCATTATAAGTTAAGCTATAGAAGCTTTCACGCCGAGGTAATCAGAATCTGCGCTGAAGAATGATGATCAGAACCTGCACTGAAGTGAAGAATACTCTAATTCTGAACAGAAGGTTCGTATACAATCATATCCTCTCAACTCTAAGTCATTAATGTTCTGAAGCAATTGCAGCATACAAGATTGTAAGATTCTGAAGCGTTACTATTCAATCAAGACAACGACTTCATTCAGACAAGAATCTTCTCAATATGGAAACAGTTTAAATGTCCATTATCACGCTTTATGTTGGACATGATTCCCATGCCTATATAAACAAGCTAAGAGGTCAAATCGTTTACGATTTTGAATACGACTACAATATATCTCTAAACCCTGCAAGCTTACATAATCTTTTCTACACTCAAAATTGTGTAAAATATCACAGTTGTGATAACTATTTTTGTAAGGAAAATAAATACACAGAATTATTTTATCTTGATTAAGCTAGTTTTCCTTGAGATTAACCGGGTTGTGGTTGTACTTAAGAGGACTTTGGCAGTTGTCAAAGTAGTGATTGTGATCAGTTTTTGATTAGTGGATTAAGTCCTCGTTGGAGAGAGGTGAAATCACCTTGACGGGTGGACTAGAGTAGTTTGAGATCAAACGAACCAGGATAAAAATAGCGTGTCTTTACGCATTTGATTTTAAGTTTTCAATTCAACTCCCCCTTATTGTGTTTTTCACTTCTTCAATTGGTATCAGAGCGCCTGGTTTTGAGTTCATACACTTAACCGTGTAAGTACAAGATCCAAGCTTTAGAAAAACACTATGGTGGGACCAAGCCAAAACATCAGCAATGACTATCATGAGGAGAAGGACAAAATCAGTGGCAAACCTCCAGTCTTTGATGGAGAAAATTTTGACTACTGGAAAGACAAAATTGAGAGCTTCTTTCTGGCCCATGATGCTGATCTATGGGACATGGTAATTGATGGATACACACATCCAGTGGATGAAAGTGGTCAGAAGATAGACAAAAAAAGGATGTCTGACCAGCAAAAATGTGACTTCAGAAACCATCATAAAGCCAAAACAATACTTCTCAGTGCTATCTCATACTCAGAATATGAGAAAATCTCAAACAGAGAGACAACTAAAAACATGTTTGACTCTCTGAGAATGATGCATGAAGGGAACATACAAGTCAAAGAAACCAAGGCCCTTGCGCTCATTCAGAAGTATGAAGCATTCAAGATAGAAGACAGTGAATCTATAGAAGAAATGTTCTCAAGATTCCAGATCCTTGTTACTGGGTTGAAGGTTCTTGACAAAGGATATTCTACTGATGATCACGTAAAGAAGATCATCAGAAGTCTACCCAAGCAATGGAGGCCAATGGTCACAGCACTTAAGCCAGCTAAAGATCTCAACAAGATATCTATGGAGGAACTTGTAAGCTCCCTCAGAAGCCACGAGATAGATCTAGAAGAAGATGAGCCTCAAAAGCAAGGTAAGCCACTAGCATTAAAATCTAACAAAAAATCGGATTCTAAGGTTTTGTAGGCTATGGAAGAAACCTCTGATGGATCCTCATCAGAAGAAGATGAATTGTCTCTCCTTTCCAGAAGGGTAAATCAACTGTGGAAGCAGAGACAAAGGAAATTCAGAAACCCTAGAAGATCAGAGAATCAAAATGAATCCTCCTCCAGATACAGAAAGTCTAAGTCTTCCTCTGAACACAGAAGATATGAAGGTTCTTCAGGACACAGAAAGTCAAATAACAAGGACATCATCTGCTATGAGTGCAATGAGAAAGGGCACTACAAAAGTGACTGTCCAAGGCTTCAGAAGGAGAAGCCCAAAAAGAAGTTATTCAAGGAGAAGAAGAAAAGTCTCATGGAAACATGGGACGGTTCAGACACTTTTGATGCTGACTCAGAGTCAGATGATGAAAGAGAAAACATAGCTCTCATGGCAAACGTGTCAGAAGACAGTGAAGCTTCTGGTTCAGACTCAGAATCAGACACTGAAGAGGTATTCCCTGAATTCACTATTAATTTTACTAAGGTTGAACTTGCAGAAAGTATAAATGAAATTCTGGAAAGGTATCAGCAAACCAGAGTCAAATTCAAGAACCTGAAAAAGGATCTTGTCTCTGACTCTGAAAAGACTGAGAGTCTCAGATTAGAGGATTCTGAGTTAAAAGACAAGGTTTCAAAATTAGAAAACGATTTGCAAAACTCTCAGAAAGAAATAATCTTAGAGACTCCCAGTAATGCTGATGAGATCATCAAAGAGTATGATCACAGCTTTCAGAAGTTTCTGGATAAAAACATAGATAGAAGCAAGATGGCTTCGATGATCTATGGAGTTAGCGGGAATGGCAGAAAAGGGATAGGATATCAAGGTAAGGTATCTACACCTAAGAAAGTCATGGACCTTGTCATAAAACGCACACCCCTAAAGTCACACTTCACATATGGGCACACACATGACTTAAAATACACAAGTACTGATTACTCTGTCAAACTAAAATTCAACCAGAATTTTGGTAAAACTAACAAACCAGGACCCAAGAAGATATGGGTACCTAAGGAAAAAATTATATATGTAGCAGATATGTTTAGAAGCAAGGCTAAAACACCAGTCATGGTACCTGGACTTTGGATGCTCTCGACACATGACGGGAAGAAAGCATATGTTCCAAAGCCTGGAACTTAAACCTGGAGGCTACGTGGGCTTTTGAGGCAACCAAAGAGGAAAGATCATTGGCTCTGGAATAGTAGGTAATGGAAATCTTCCTTCTATAAATAATATGCTTTTAGTTGATGGATTAATGTATAACTTGTTATCCATAAGTCAATTAAGTGATAACAGTTATGATATAATATTTAATCAAAATTCATGCAAAGTTGTTAATCAGAAAGATGGAACTATCCTTTTTAATGGAAAGAGGAAAAACAACATTTATAAGATAAAACTTTCTGAACTAAAAAGTCAGAATGTAAAATGTCTTCTCTCTGTTAACAACGAGTAATAGGTCCGGCACAGAAGATTAGGGCATGTTAGTATGAGAAGAATATCTCAAATTAAAAAACTCAATCTGGTCAGAGGACTTCCTAATCTGAAGTTCATCTCAGATGCTCTGTGTGAAGCATGTCAGAAAGGCAAATTTGCAAAACCTGCTTTTAAATATAAAAATGTTGTTTCCACCTCTAAGCCATTAGAACTTTTGCACATAGACTTATTTGGACTAGTAAAAACTGTTCCTGTTAGTGGAAAGAAGTATAGGTTAGTGATCGTAGATGACTATAGCAGATGGACATGGGTAAAGTTCTTAAGACACAAGGACGAGTCACACTCTGTGTTCATTGCATTCTGTAACCAAGTTCAGAAAGAAAAGGATCTTAGAATTGTCAAAGTCAGAAGTGATCATGGTGGAGAATTTGAAAATAAAAATTTTGAATCATTTTTTAATGAAAAAGGCATCTTGTATGACTTCTCTTGTCCCAGAACTCCCTAAAAAATGGAGTTGTAGAACGAAAGAACAGAACACTGCAAGAAATGGCAAGAACCATGATCAATGAGACTAACATTGCTAAGATCTTCTGGGAAGAAGCAATTAACATAGCGTGTTACATTCAGAACAGAATCTCTATAAGACCTATTTTGGAAAAGACTCCATATGAACTGTGGAAGAACAGAAAGCCCAACATTTCTTATTTCCATCCTTTTGGATGCACTTGTTTCATTCTGAATACTAAATATTATCTGAACAAGTTTGACTCTAAAGCAAAAAAGTGTATTATGTTAGGATACTCTGAATGCTCAAGAGGGTACAAAGTATACACTATAGAAACACAGATTATTGAAGAGTCAATCAGTGTTAGATTTGATGATAAGCTTGACCCTCAAAAGTTAAAGCAGAATGAATTCTTTGCAGATATAGAAGTTGAATTCACAGGTACTGAAAACAACTCATCAGAAGTTCTCAACAGAGACACTCCAACAACTTTAGAAAGAAATGTTACAAGCAATCCAGTACCTTCTGTTGATCAACTCCAGAAAAGGTTATCCAGAAGCAGCATAGCTCACACAGAAGATAAGATCCTGAGAAAGAAGGATGATCCAATCAGAACAATATCAATATTCAGAAACTCTGAAGAATCCCTCATGGGACTGGTCTCTCTGATTGAACCAACAACAATTGATGAAGCTCTTCTGGACAATAACTGGATTCTGGCAATGCAGGAGGAATTAAATCAGTTCACCGGAAATGACGTATGGGATCTGGTTCCCAAACCAAAAGGATTCAATGCCATTTGAACAAAGTGGGTGTTCAGAAACAAACTGAACGAGCAAGGAGAAGTCATCAGAAACAAAGCACGACTGGTGGCACAAGGTTATAGTCAGCAAGAGGGGATAGACTATACATAAACCTTTTCTCCAGTCGCCAGGTTAGAATCTATCAGACTCTTAATCTCATTTACTGTAAACAATGGTATCACTCTGTATCAGATGGATGTCAAAAGTGAATTCCTAAATGGCTACATAGATGAAGAGGTATATATGCACCAACCCCCTGGGTTTGTGAATCCTAAACACCCATAATATATCTTCAAACTAAAGAAGTCACTCTATAGTCTGAAACAAGCTCCCAGAGCTTGGTATGAAAAAGTAAGAAACTTCCTGTTAGAAAAAGAATTCACCAGAGGGAAAGTGGACACAACCTTGTTCTGTAAGAAATTTAAGAATGACATTTTAGTGTGTCGGATTTATGTAGATGACATCATCTTTGGATCCACTAAACCTTCTATGGGAAGAGAGTTTGCTAAGTTCATGCAGACAGAGTTTGAGATGAGCTTAGTGGTGGAACTCAAATTCTTTCTGGGTATTCAGATTAACCAAACTTCAAAAGGAACTTACATTCATCAGAGCAAATATGTCAGAGAACTTATGAAGAAATTAGATCTCTCAGAATGTAAGCCCTCAAAGACTCCAATGCACCCCACGTGCATTCTGGAAAGGAAGAGGTAAGTAAAAAGGTAGAACAGAAAATATACAGAGGTATGATTGACTCTCTCCTTTATCTGACAGCTTCAAGGCCTGATATTTTATTTAGTGTTTGCTTATGTGTTAGGTTCCAATCAGATCCTAGAGAATCTCACTTAACAGCAGTTAAGCGAATTTTCAAGTATCTGAAAGGTACTACTAATCTGGATTTGTTTTATAGAAAATCAAATGAATACAACTTAGTAGGATACTGTGACGCTGACTTTGCTGGAGATAGAGTAGAGCATAAAAGAACTTCTGGAAGCTACCAGTTTCTGGGAGACAATCTGATCTCATGGACCAGCAAGAGACAATCTATAATAGCATTGTCAACAGTAGAAGCTGAATACATAGCAGCTGCTGGATGTAGCACTCAAATGCTCTGGATGAAAAGTCAACTTGAAGACTTCAACATATTTGAGAGTAACATTCCTATCTTATGTGATAACACTTCTTCCATATGTCTCAGTAGAAATCCCACTTTGCATTATAGGGATAAGCATATAGTAATAAAACATCATTTTATTAGGGACTATATTCAGAAAGGAATTCTTACCTTAAAATTTATTGACACAAACCATCAATGGGCTGATGTATTTACAAAACCCCTTTCTGAAGATAAATTCAATTTCATTCTGAAACATCTCAGCATGAAGTTATGCCCAGAATAAAATGTTTTATTTGCATATATTAACCCTCAGAACTTTATTGTTTTCTGTGAACATCTGATCAACTTGTCTTCAGAAGTTAGAAGTACAGTTGCCTCAGAATCTATCTATGAAGATCTGAACGTTTCATTTCAAGGATAGAGGCGTGCAATTCACATCATCAAACATTTGTCATCCTCTCATAAGCTACCTTTTGAGGCTGAACACGCGTTCAAATTCTGATGGGTCCAAGGCTCTGATTGGATGCATTGAGACACTTGTCAGTGGTAACCATTCAATACCTTTCTAAATCCCCTAATTTCAGGTTTCATTAATGCATATAATCATTACTTATTTTCTTGATTACTGCTTACGTTTTCTAAAAACCTATATAAACTCAATTTACTATTTCATTCATTCACATTTTACTCTCTTCTATATTCTCTCTTGTTCCAAGTTTCATTTTCAAAAACCCTTTCCATTTTCTTCAAATAACCCGTGTGAACAATGGCATCACCATCAAGTCTCAAGAATCTCAGTGCTCCTGAATCTTCATCAATGGAACAATATGAAGAACCCATTAGAACGCTTCTCACTCCTGTTGAAAACCTAGAAGTTCTCTCTGAATTGATCATTGATTTTGAAAGTTTACAAGAAAATGGGTTTAATCTCTATGAAGACGTAACTGCACAGGGATGGAATAGATATTTTGACCTTCTGTTGGGTCCAACGTTTCCCATTCTCTTCAAAGAGTTCTGGATTCATGCTACCTCATCCAACCACCAGGTTACATCATATGTTATGGGAAAGAAGATAGTAAAAACAGAAGATTTAATTGGGAAACTCATTGGATACAATGGCGGTGGAGTCAGATGCATTGATATGGCTGATAGGGGTTCTAACCTAAAATCTATTGCTAGGGAAATCTTCACTTCTGGACAGCCATCCAACAAGATTAGAGACTTGAATGATCATCGCAGAATTTGTGCTAGAATAATTCTGGGATGTATAAATCACAGGAAGCCTACAAGCTCTCCTGATTACATCAATATTGATCAGCAATTCCTGATTTACTTCATTGTAAAGAAGACCAAGATAAACCTTCCACACTTGCTCTTCAACCATCTCAGAACAAGTGTGAAAGAGACGAGAAGACGAAAGAACTAAGAGGGATTGAATTCCCCTAGGAAGACTGATTTCAGATATTCTAACAGAAAATAGGCTGATAGAACATCTGACAGAGGCTCAAGAAATAAGTACTCTAGAAGCAACCACAGGGAAACCTTTGAATGACAAGAATCTGAAGAAAATGAAGATTATTGATAACATTAAGAAGGAACCAACTATTGCTCCTCATGAGGTCATCACTTCTAGGAGAATCCCTATGAAGGATTTTCCACTATTTTCTGAGATAGATGCCTCCCCAGAAATCATAGTCAGATACCTTGAAGCTTGCAAGGCTGATGGGACTATTCTAGAAATCAACATTCAAGATCTGCACAAGCCAGCTCCAGAGGTTGTGTTAAAGAAATCTAAAAAGAGGAAGGCAACATGAGAAGGATCCTCTCAGAAGACACCTAAAACTGCGAAAAAGAAAGGTAACCCATCTTCTGTTTTTGTTGTAGAATCAATGGATGTTCCAACATTTGAAACCATTCCCCCTCAACCAACAGAAAATCCTTCACCCCAAACATTTGAGGATTTTGACATAGAATTTGACCCATCTGTAACTCTTGGAAACTTTTTGAATGAACCTCACTCCCCCAATCAAAATCCAAATCCAGAACATCATCAACCAGAACTTGCCAAAGTTCTATCTGACATTGAACTGTTTGATCAAGACTTTTCCTCACCAATACCAAAAAACCCAAACACTCAATCTCCACTCCTAGAAAATCCAAACACTCAACAACAACCAGAAAATCCACAACCACACTCTCCTCAACCAGAACATCTGAACCTCAACTCACCATAACCAGAGAATGGAAACTCTCTCTCTCCTCCTTCTGAAAACCCATCTTCTTAAATTCCTGAACCAGAAACTCAACACGCTACCGCAAACCAATCTGAAGACTCCCCTTCAGATTCTGATACCACTATCCCAATCCCTGGAATAACAGAACCCCTTACGGTTCGCTTACCTTTCATTATTCATGAATTCCAGAAATCCCTTCACCATATGAATCTACACATCAAACACCCCTAACACACCAATTCTAATTTATGACTCTTCCACCCCTTCACCCATCAACCATCCAGCTGACAACCTCAGACTTGTCATTGATCCACTAGTGCTGGACCAACTAGCTTCCACCTCAAACAAAATTTCCATTCCCAAACCTAAAACAACCGCAACCAAATCATATGTTGGTAAGAATCTGTTGATTTTTTAAACAGCAATGTAGGAATGGATCAATTATTTGAAGCAAGCAAGCCAAGAGATTTCTAATCATGCTTCTTCTGATTATCTGTGGGAAAGATTCAGAAAATGGCTCAACTCTGAAACTCAGAAGCTGAAAGAATTAGGCTATGAAAGGGCTCAACAGAACTTCAGTGATTAGCTGAAAGCCTTTCAAGATCAAGTTCTAAGCCAATGGTACAAGAAAGAAATTCTTCTGCTGGATAATGCTCCCTGGAAAGAGCACCATCCTTCAGAAGTCACTGAACCAGATTCTGATAGTCTCTCTCTGACTAATGCTCTAGAAAACAGGATTGCGGCAGAAGAAGTGGTTCAATCAGAGGAGGCTGCAGAATGTTCTGAATAACATGCATCCCCTGAAGATACACCAGCTTCGTCTCTAGTCATGCAAACTCTGTAAGAGTTGAAGAAGGAGAATGCCTTAATCCATGCCAGACTGGATAAGCAAGAGGATACAAATAAAGAGATCAAGGGTATTCTAGATAAACAAGAAGATACTACAAAAGAAATCAAAGACATTCTGGGAAATCAGGAAGAATCAAGCACTCAGATCAAGAGCTTGTTGGAAGCGTTGTTCACACGTCTTCCCCCTCCTTCTTAGATTTTATTTAAAATTGTTTATCTATAATTTTTTATCTTTACCTCCTTCTTTTGAAACTTGTCATTGCATTTTTTTCTAATATAATTCATCTTTTTGACTCTGATTACATTGCTTTTTGATACCTGACAAAAAGGGGGAGAAAGTAAGATATTTTCAATAACAGTATACCGGGACAAAGTCTCAAACATTCTGAATATATTAACCTCTACTTTCTAAAAAGCTTGAACAGGAACACATTTTGATAATAACAGAAGGAGATGCATCAAAAGCCCTAACGAGAAGGAACTTCAGGGAAGTAATCAACTCAGTGGGAGTCTCTCTTAAGCTTTTTGTTCTACATTTTTCATTGAAAATCCTAGTTTTTGTCATCATCAAAAAGGGGGAGATTGTTAGAACATAATTTGACTCTACAACCCTTAATTAGAGCTTTGATGATAACAAACACAAAGAAAAAATATGCACTCTAAATTTGTGTTATTTTTATATGCGGAAGTTCTGACCAAAGCAGCATCAGAAGTTAAGCTATAAAAGCTTTCACGCTGAGGTAATCAGAATCTGCACTGAAGAATGATGACCAGAACCTGCGCCAAAGTGAAGAATACTCTGATTCTGAACAGAAGGTTCATATACAATCAGATCCTCTCAACTCTAAGTCATCAATGTTCTGAAGCAATTGCAGCATACAAGATTGTAAGATTCTGAAGCATTACTATTCAATCAAGATAGCATCACATGCAACAGCTTCATTCAGACAAGAATCTTCTCAATATGGAAACAGTTTAAATGTCCATTATCACGCTTTATGTTGGACAAGATTCCTATGCCTATATAAATAAGCTAAGAGGTCAAATCCTTTACGATTTTGAATACGACTGCAATACATCTCTAAACGCTGCAAGCTTACATACTCTTTTCTACGCTCAAAATTGTGTAAAATATCACAGTTGTGATAACTGTTTTTGTAAGGAAAAACAACCATACACAGAATTCTTTTATCTTGATTAAGATAGTTTTCCTTGAGATTAACAGGGTTGTGATTGTACTCAAGAGGACTTTGGCAGTTGTCAAAGTAGTGATTGTAATCAGTTTTTGATTAGTGGATTAAGTACTCGTTGGAGAGAGGAGAAATCACCTTGACGGGTGGACTGGAGTAGTTTGAGATCAAATGAACCAAGATAAAAATATTGTGTCTCTGCGCATTTGATTTTAAGTTTTCAATTCAACGCCCCTTCTTGTGTTTTTCACTTCTTCAACTTTGACTGGAATGAAAATCCTAAGAATCTTAGGGTCGATTCAACTGAACCAGACAAAAGTATTGGATCAATCTTCAACTGGAATAGAAATCAGAGAGATCTTAGTGGCAATCTTACTGAACCAGAGAAGGTCTTTAATTAACTTTGACTGGAACAGAAATCAAAAGAATCTTAGGATTGATTCAACTGAACCAGACAAAATTCGTTGAATATCTTCAACTGGAATAAGAATCAGAGAGATCTTAGTGGCGATCTGACTGAACCAGAGAAGGTCTTTAATTAACTTTGACTGGAAAGGAAATCAGAAGAATCTTAGGATTGATTCAACTGAACTAGACAAAAGCCGTGGAATATCTTCAACTGGAATAGGAATCAGAGAGATCTTAGTGGAAATCTGACTGAACCAAAGAAGGTCTTCTGAGAACGTCGTTCTGAGGAAGATGCTGAAATAGCCTTTAGCTTTTGAGAAAACTACTAGGTCACGTAGGTAGCCAACAATGTTTATTGATTTGATCTTTTCCCTGAAAAAGGCGAAGAGTTAGTCATATGCAATGTCATGATGTATGCAATGCATTATGGTGATGTTCTCTTAATAAATGAGATTATGTTGTATGCGATGTGCATGTGCATGCCATGATGTATGGATATGGAATGCTATTGTGATGTTTCTTAGTCTGGGAAAGTAAATCTCGAACTGCTGCTGAAGAGTATAAAGAGGTTGAATCCTTCGTTTCCGCTGGGGATGATGGATGGATATAATTTAACGGGAATTTCCTCTTACTGTTTGAGGATTTTCTGTCGGGGATTGACTCTGCTTGAGAATAACTTTATGGATGGAGATGCTTTATTGAAAGATTTTTCCGTTGTAGAGAAATAAACTTTGTTGGGGAATGAACTTCCGTAGTTAGAGAAATAAACTCTGCCTGGGAGGAGGTTTTATAACTGTTTGAAATTATAAAACTCGGCTGGGGAATACAGATTTCAGCTGGAGAAGGAACTTTACTGGAGGAGATGATTCCTGGAAGGAGAGATCGAAACTTTGGTTGTTTCTACTATGTAGGGAACATATATGTCACAGGCATATGCAATGGTGACTTCGTCTCAAAACTGTCTTTTCCCCTGTACCTGCCGGAAGGAGTAACTATCGGGACTAAAAAGGTTTTTAGACTTTGCCCCATTCCTTAAAGTCATGAGCAACTGTCTTTCTGTTTCTTATGCAAATATTTGTGAATAGTAATCATATTCAAATGCATATGTCAAGAATAAGTCATTGGACGTTTTTGCAAAACAAAATAGGAAAAGAAAAACAAACAGTCTAGTACTATTAAAGAAATGATTTGTATTGATTTTTTTGAAGTTTGCCTATAATAGGCATTTTGTACAAAGAGGATGACGTTCTAGTAGGAGAACGCCACCGTGAGAGTGAAAACTATACAAAATGGTGTACAAAGAGAAGAAAACAGCTATGTGTAACAATCCCATTGAGTTTCAATTCTGCTATTGCCCTTATTCCTTCGAACGTCTCATCACTTTGCTACTTGTCTGAAGCTGGATGGATTGATCGGTACCGTTTGAGCTTGATAGTTGATACTGAAGTCTGGTCTCAAGGTGATCCACTGGGACATCGTGATACGCTTAAAATCCCTAACTTTTGCCTGGAACGCTATGCAGATGCAATGTTTTCAAGGACTTTAAGGAATTTAAATTTTCTAGCCAAAAAGGAAACAAACACAACAATTATATTAATAAGTTAAGAATTACAATTTCCCCTTGGGATTATAATGAAAAAGAAAAAGGATGTCAAAGAGACAACAAAATAAACTCCTAAAACAAAAGACTCAAGTTTCCCACGGGTGCTTCCTCTTTGGTGCAATGTATGAATTCAGGCTCTGCTCCTCGTGAAGTTTCCTTGTAATCTCCAACACTTTCTTCTCGCTTGCATAGAATCGAGCTTCAAAGGTGTCTCGTTCCCCCTTGAGTTGAATTTATTATCTCTGCAATTCCTCAAAGTCGGTAGGCATGTCTGGATGTAGAATGGTGTAAGGAATATCTCCCTCGGTAACAGACTCCACAACTATTGGTAAGATAGCTGGATATGGCTTCATGAGACTTTATGCACAAGATCGTACCCATTTGAGATAAGGCTCAAGAGGGATGGAATTCTTATGCCCCAAAGTCTTTCTATCAACCTTGTTCACCATGCCTTAAGCATGCACAAACCTTTGATTATAACCTTGAACGTCATTCTCAAAGTCGAATACAATACCTTGAATGAGTGCGTCATGGGGACCATGTCTTCGAGGATAGCCAATTTATCGTAGAACTGGAGAACGGTTATAAGTAATACCTTCCCTAATTCCCAAGAGTGGAACATTAGGGAACTTCCCACAATGGTAAATGATAGTAATGTCTTCTTGAGAACGAGAGCACCAATGGATATCTGCATGAGAAAGCCACATTATCCTTTGCGACCACCTCAAACCTTGCTCATTATTTAATACTGATCAGGGAAGGTGTAAAATAAACCACCTAGACAGAAATAGAATACAACATATAAGAGCCCCTCTCTTCCTTATGGTGCGAGTGTGAAGACAATGTAGAATGTCTCCAAGCAAAGTAGGTATGGGATTATAAGTAAGGAAAAATTTGACAGCATTCACATCTATGAGTTGGTCAGGGTTAGGAAAAAGCACCAACCCATAAATTAGAAGAGCCAAGATCTCCTCAAAAGCTTGTAAATCTATAGCTTCTCAAAATAGTTAAGCCTTCTCCATCAGGAATTTAGCCAAAAAGCCTTTGTCCAAGATCTCCTAAAAAAGCCTTTCCGAAAAAGAATTTGATCAAGGATTGGTACCCCCAACAGTTGAGAGAATTCTTCCATTGTAGGCACTAGTTGATAGTCGGGAAAGGTGAAATAATGATGTACATGGTCGAAGAACTGAAAGAGCACCCTCATCATGTCTTGTCCAAAGCTTGAGGTAACCAGATTGAGAAGTCGACCATATCTTTTGGTGAACGGAGAATTTTCAGGAGCCCTTGACGCTAACTCTTTGAGTTGAGGAGGCGCCCTTATAAAGTTGATTCGGATGGTATTTATGCGAGTGGAAGCCATATCCTACAAAACAGAAAAAAGATAAATCCCTAGGTCCTTGAAATGGTTAGTGAAAATTCTATGGCATGATGTCATGATGTTTATGAACAAATAATCACACACAAACAAAGCACACAAGGCCTTAGGATTAGGCTTGCATGGGGTTTATAAGTAAGTACTCTCTTGAAGTTTAGTTGGTTCAACATGTCCTAAAAAAAGTAACCAGGTTCTAAGGAATCAAAATATCATTGTTCTTTCTTCATTGGGAATTATTTTAGCTCAAGCATCCAAACTGCGGCCAAAATATCCCAAAAGTCTGATCTCAATAAGTGTAGTATTGAGTATCAACCAACTTTAGTCTTACACCAAATCCAGCTATCTCACTACTTTCTAATGGCCAAGTTGTTCAACTAAGGTTCTAAGGTCAATTAGTTCTTCATGACACCACACAACGACCCCATATTCTTCTTGACTGGACTCAAGGGACACCGATATCAATAAATGTGTCACACTAATGTAGCCATCGCTTTAACCATGTTGGTATTATGCTGCATAGTCCCCACAGTCTATTTCTACTTACCTAACATGCCCTAAATCCGTTTATAAGATTTTTAAAAGTAGTAAACCCAAACATAACCTACAAATGTAAAGAAAACAAAGAAAACAATTATAGAAAATAAAGGTAATCTAGCTCTTAAGGTAACCCCACTCTTAGTTTATCCTCCCCAGTAGAGTCGCCAGTTCTGTAATACGGTGGGAGAATTGACTTTGGTGTTTTGCGTTTTATCGCAATTGTTACGGATAGCAAGAGTCGCCATCGACTTCTCTTTTATCCAATAAAGGAAAGGTTGAAAAGAACAGGAAAAACCTTTTGAGAATTTTCTTGAGTTCGGGGGGGGGGGGGGGTAAGTTATGAAAAGGGAAGGTGTCAGAACCCTTTTCATCCGTAGTTGTCTACGGGATCTTAATTGCTTGATCACTTAAAATGCTTTGTATTTTTGTGTTTGAAAATGTTTGAAGGTATTTTGAAAATTGTAATTTTGTAATGATTCTCGTATCGTTGAGAATATATACAAAATGCTTGTTTGGAAATATTTTGAAAGCACATTAGTACGACATACTTTGTAATGACTCTCGTATCATTGAGATTGTATACGAAGTGTTTATTTTGAAAACATTTGTTTAGAAAGAGAGTGTTTGAAAAGATGTTGGTTTATGAAAGTGTGAGGTGTGGAAATGGTTTTAGTTTGTGAGCAAGCAATTACGAGTAATCTACCTACACAAAAAGTCTTTGTTCTTTTCCTCCTCCTTTAGATAGTGCTACTTTACCATTGATTGATAGAGAGCCTTATCATTAGATGTGAGGGACAAGCGTGGGTCATCTTATAGTCATAGAAGGCAACTTGTAATATGTTTTAGCAATTTTTCGTAAGGACTAAGATCATTTACCGAAGGCAACATCGAAGGGTCATCGAGGGACTATGATCTTTTAATCGAGGGTCTTTGCTAAAACATCCCACGTTCGAGGGACATGACTAGTTATATTCGAGGCAACAAGTGTGGGTTACCCTACAGGTGCATGTGTGCAAAGTATTTTGTTTTCATGTATTTTGTCTTGAATTAGGGTTATCTAATGTTGATTTTAAATCTTGTCATACAAATCCTAATTACTAGCAATAATAAGGAAACTGATAAATTGCGGAATTTAAATGTCCTATGTTATTACAATACTTTTTGGGGATGGGGGATACAAATTTACAAATGGGGATGACAAGTAGAGTAAACCCTAATTACTATTACAAAGCTTTGACAATTACATAAATTATAATGTGAAATGGTAAAGTGCACAAATAATTGTAAAGTGAAAAGAAATTGTTTTTTGTGAGTTTTTGATGGAAAAGGTTTTAATTAACCTAATTAAACTAATTAATATACAAGCGGAGTTAATTAATTATTAAACAAAACCTAAAGTCTAAGTTAACTTAAAAAGAAAATTAAATAAACCTAAGTCTAATTTAGTTTTAATTCTAAAAGAAATTAATTAGTTATAAGAATATTTTGGGGTTTTCATTGATGAAAATAAATAAAGTAAAAATAAAAATAAAATTAGAAAGTTTTTTAGTCTAATTATTTAAGAAAATATATTTTTGTGTTTTTGATTAAATAAAAATAAAATAAATAAAAGTGAAAGTAAAAAAGAAAATGAAATGTTGGGTTTAAGTGTTGAAAAGAAAATAGAGGGTGTTGGTAAAAGGTCCAGGCCCAAAAAAAAATTTGTTGAAAAATAAAAAGAATAAGAATGGGCCAGCGTTGAAAGCAAACAGGGGGTGAGAAATAATAAAAATGAAAGAGGCCCAAGGTTGGAGGCCCAGGCGCGCTTGGAAACAAAAGCATAACAAAATAAAAATGTGAAATATGCAAAAGGGTAGCGTTGGGGCTCGAACCCCGGTCCCTATATACCAATGCCTTAGCGCACTCTTCTCTGCCACTGGGGTGGATGTTTCATCGTAATATTATAACTTGCACTAAATTTAAAATAAACTCAGTTCTGACTGCACTTTATCTTCTTCCTCGCGCCACCATTTTTGAATCTCTGAACTTGCTCATTTCTCAACCATTTGCAAAAATGTAAACATGAAAGTTGTTCCAAATTTTGTCACGATTTCAAATATGTAAATAACTTGAACTAACACTCCAAATTTTGTCACTATTTCAAATATGTAAATAACTTGAACTAACACTCAAAGATGAGCACGGATTTTGCTTGGTTCCAAATTTTGACCTAATTTTTCTGTAACTTAAAACTTAAAATTTGCATCACTCAGGCAATATAAATTAAATGTAAGCACATGATTAGCTTCAGGGCAATGATGTCTACATTTTATCTTTACAAAATAACTATTAATGATGCTTGTATGTGAAGTTAAAAGTTGATAAAACTTACCCAAAACTGGAAATCGTGTTTTGAGTTTGAGCACTCCTGGATGTGTTGTAATGATCTGAATAGCTTTAGCGAACTCCTAGGAAGCTAATGCAAAGCTTAATTTATGCTGAGAGTGCTTGAATCTTTCTGGAGAAGTCAATGTGCAAAACTCTATTTTTGGAAATAGAGGATGGTGATGGAGGTGTTACAGTTGTGTAACAGGGTCCTGTATCACTTCTATATAGCGTATGGATGATGTTTGAAGGATTAAAAGTGAAAACTCACGAGTGAAATTTGAGTTTGGAATTCAAAGTCAGAAATGGAAAGTTATGGAGCTCTTGGTGAAATTTCTGGTTTGAGGGAGTTTGAGGGAGTTTCAAGGCTTGTGAATTCGTGTGTTAGGTTGAAAATAACCTCTCTATTTATAAGCAAGAGGTTTGGAAGCTTGAAGGGATCAGAAAGAAAAGATCACATGTTATGGTATTGAAACTTGATTTTGAAGCAAGTTTGACAAACATGGTTTCAATGCATAGTACGAAGGCTTGTAGAGTCGATAGAGGCTTTAAACATGTTGCTTCTGAGCACACGTGTTAAGTGTGATCAGAACAAACAGGTTAGAGGCTCAAGACAAGTTGACTTTGTGATTAAAGTCACTTTTCCAAAATGGAAGTGTGAACTTTCTTCCCTAAATGGGATGATCACTTAGAAAAAGGCTCAAGCTCTTGGATCATAGCTCAATTAGTTGTGTAAACATCTAATTATGGATATATTTTCATGTCAAGAGGCCTACAAAGCAAGATTATGCAACATAGTTGTGAGAATGGATCATGTGTTCATCAAGAACATGACTTGTAATTCACCAATGGATGCCTAACTTATTCTCTTTGATTCTCCTAGCTTAAGTGTGATCTCTTCAAGTTCTTGGAAATTTTGGAAATCTTGAAACATTATATACAACCTTCATGTTGACCACTTTGTCTAAATCATCTTGGAACTAGGTGAAAATTGTTCAAGAAGTTAGGTCAAAAATCTACCTAAACTAGTTGAAAATTTCACTATGTATTTTATGAAAAATGTCATGACTTCATGAGCCTATATCTTCAAATCTACGCATTTTTTAGACATCAACCCTCTAATACAAAGTTGTAGAGTTCATCAAGATATACAATTTTCATGTTGAAAGTTTTCCTTGAATCATCTTGCATCTTGGTAAAAAATTGTCATGAAGTATTGAAATTATCAAGGTTAAAAATACTTAGAAATTTTCTAGTATTGAAAACTTTGACTTTTTGTGGACTTTCTTGACTTTCTTGATTCTTGATGATCAAGTTTGATATTTTTGAGTATCTTAATGAAACTTGACCTTTGAAATTCAATGTTGACCAAAAAGTCAAAGTTTGACTTTTTGTGTAGAATTAACTTTTCATCAGTTGATCAAATTTCAACTATCAATTCAATGATCTTGAGAAGTGATTTGAGCCATAAAATTAGGTTAAAGTATTATTTTTGAATCATTAAGATCACGCCTCAAGCCATTAGGTCATGTACTAGGTCAAAAGTCAATGATCAGTCGTTCTCAGTCAAAACTCTAATTTTGACCATTTTGCCCCTTTGATGATTTGAACGTTTTTCTGGAGGAATTGTGATCAACCCTTGATCAATTGATGAATATGACTTCAAAATGTTTATGTTTTCCAAAAATCTTGAAGTTTTACTATAGTTTGACCATAATTGACTTTTTACCCAATACAACTGATTTTCAGTCATCTGAGCAATTGACTGAGCAATTTTGAGATGCAAGACTTAAAACTTGGCATGAGCATTCTTGGAAGTATATAATGAACCATGAAAGTCATTTGATGTATTATAAGTCCAAATTTCCTTGGGAAAACCAAAACCCTAATTTTTGGTCTCAATGCTTGTGAGGTGAGCTTGTCTGGTCAAGTCTTGAGAATCCTTGAGCATTTAAGATCCTATGTGAGAAATGTCTTGAGAAAAGAGAGGGAACATTTTGGGGTACAATATTGAGCATCCACAAGATTTGAATGATAACATGCTCATATGCCTAATTGGAAGTTTGTATAAAATAATAGCAAAATTTATGGCTCAAAGGCTAAAAATGTCATTGGTTCTTTCATATCTATAAGTATTAAATGAAACCTAAGAGGAGAAAGGGGTGGGTGAAGTATGATTATTGAATTTATCTTGTTTTAACAATAAATTTCTAGTCATGTAATTTTTCTAGAATCGATGTTGTATTTATAATATTGGTTCAAAAATTAAAGTGCACAATTTTAAAGTACAAAAAGTAAATAACACACGAGAATTATTCGGATTCACCTTATCTAAATGAAAGGTCAGTCTAGTCCTTATATCTACTTAGAGGATTTCCTATATGTTTAGAATTCTTGTACAAGTCTCACACTAAGACCTCTCTTAAAATCTTCTAACACATACACAAGAAATTACACTACTTTCTTAAGACAAGTACTTTTCACCACACACTTTGATGAATAAGTAATATACCAGACTTTGTTAATAAGCTTGAAGAATTTTCTTGATTTCAAAATTCAACTTAATATCACTTGAATTCCCATATTATGTTTTGAAACTTTAACGATCTTTGAAAATTTACTAAGTTTCTAAACCTTTGAATAAAATGATGAACACTTTAAAAGTTGTTTGAATTATGTAAAATAGATTTTAACAATTGTTAGGTTCAGTCTGTAATGCAAAATGCTTTATATACACTCACATGACTCTTTGTGTGTGAAGGCACCTCTTTTAAAAGGTTTCATGAAGCATTTTCATGCCTTACACTGCTACTGGTTCATGAAAACTATATTTTTATATGTAGTAGTCAATTACCACATTGGGGTAATCGATTACTATCTGCCAACATTTAAACAATTTTAAAATTTTTATACTTGTAATTAATTACCATGGGACTATAATCGATTACCACTTTGTTTCTATAGAACTTTGTTTTGCGGGTAATAGACTGTAAATCAAGACATCATCTTTTGATGATGACAACTATAAAGAAAAGAACAAAGACATTATTCATGATAAATATGCAACCAATGGTAAGTCAAACAATGCACTTATGCAGTTAAAGATACAAACCATGAATTTAAAGGTTTGATAAACTTGACTATCGAAAGAAGGAAAACAAACGGGATTTTATCAAAAGCCTCAAGAGATCTCAAGAAAGTGTCAATGTAAAAGATTACAACCGACAAAGGCTTAGAGAAAATATCATAAATTAGTAAGTGAGTGAAATTATGTAAAGGAAGTAGGAATTTTTCATAAAAGTGCATGGCTATAAGCACACACACACTAAAATCTTTTTCTCAAATGTTTTACCAAAAAAAAACTTTGAAAAACATATAGAAGTTGTATAGAACATGATGGTAGTAGTCAAAAAGCCATAAAATATTGTTTGAATCTATTTAATCGGTTGGAGAAAAATGTTAACCGATTAAATTGGAACGAACTTGAGGTGCAAGGTGAGTTGAATCCACCCAGATTCTATACAACAACTATATATCTTATTTTTCCATATTAGGAACTTATACACTGTGATACAGTGGGAAGAACTGACTGTTTTTTTGAATGCTGGTTTGCGTTTTGCATTTGTTTTCACAAAATGTCGCGGTAAGCAAGAGTCGCCACCGACTTTTATTTTATCCAACAAGGAAAGGAAAAAAGCACATAAAAATTCCTTTTTTGAGATATTTCCGAGTACGGGGGGTAGATTATAGAAAGGGAAGGTGTTAGCACCCTTTCTATCCGTAGTTATCTACGGGCTCTTAGGTACTTTCTTATCATTTTCAAAATATTTTCTTTGTGCTTGTGAGTTTTGAAAAGTTTTTATTTTAAACTTCGATTTAACTCTTGCTTCTGTCCTCAAGAGTGTGATGAAGTGTTTTTGAAAACTTTGTTTGTAAAAGTGTAAGTGTGAAAAAGTTTTGTTTTTTGGATGAGCAAGTATCTAAGAACTATCTACCTACTCGAAAAAGGAATCATTCTATGCTAATTTCCTTTAGACAATGCTATCCCGCTATTAGTGAGTAGGTAGCACCGTCGTTGGAGTTTTGAGGGTCAATTCGAAAGAGGGACATACGGTCACTAAAGCAATGTTAGGACGCCTTAGCGGTAACCCTAATGTCTTAGATCATTTGTTCGAGGCAGCAATATCTGAGGCAACCATTTCGAGGCAACTATGATCTTTTAGACAATAGGACGACCTCTAAAATGACCTATACTCAATGACCGTGTACGAAGGCAACCAAGTGGGGTGTACCCTAAGAGTGCGCATGTGTGAGCGTGTCGTTTTCAGTTATTTTTATCTTTTCACATGTTAAGGGTGATCTAATTTGATGTTAAGATTAAACATTCAGTCTTGTCATGCAAACCCTATTATCAAACATCTAACAGTTGTAATTTGCAGAAATTAAAGGTGTGGAAATTAAATTACAAGGCGTCAGGTATTTACATCGCCAAAAGCAACCCTTTGAAAATAAAGTAAAGTGGTAAAATAAATAAAATATCCTAATTACTATTACATACCAGAAAAAGATACATCAATAATTAAATAAAAATAAAGCGCGGCGCGAAATTAAATCGGATGCGAATTAGGGTTTTGACCCTTTTAAAAGAAAATGCTTTTTTTGTTGTTTTTTATTTTAAGAAGAAATTAAATCCTAAATTAAAATACTAAATTAATTATTAAATAAATTAAATGAAAAAAATAATTAATGACATATTTTTGGAGTTTTCGATTATTTAAGAAAGAAATTAAAAGTAATTAAATTAGAATTAAAACCTAATGATTTCTAATTAATTTTATTTATTTACAAAAAAATAAATTAAAGTTTCCTAGAACTAAAAACATAAATTAATTAGTTAGTATTTATTAATAAAAAATAAAATTCTGAATTTAAAAGTATTTTTTTGTGATTTTTTTTTACAAAAGAAAATTGATGATTGGTTAGTAAATTAATTAAATAAAAATAAACTAATTAAATCAAATAAATAAAAGTGTGAGGGAAAGAGAGTCTGGGCCTGCTTTTGAGGGTGTAGGAAGCAATTTTGGCTGGCCCATTAAGCTGGTCCGTTTGACTTTCTTGATTTGCTGCATATGCGTTGACATGACTCTTTGGTGGACCACCAACACTGGCCACCAGATCTGGCCATCTGGCCATCTGGCGCTTTAATAATAAGTGTCCATGGTGGAAATCTGACCCATGCGTGTACACGATTTCCTGAAAAATATCAAGAAAATGCAATCTGCTGGAGGCAGGGATCGAACCCCTGACCTCCAGCCTTGGAATGCTTTAAGCGCTGAGGTGTTGACCACTGGGCTATGTTGTTCAATTTGTTAACAAAATACAACATAACAATAATATAAGAAAAACAAACGCGTTAGTGTAATTTTGGCGCGGAATTCAAACAGACCAACAGAAGGGTGACAACGCATCATCCTCTTCCTCAAAACCCTGTAAATTTTACCTGCGGATTTTTATCCGCAGCTAAAAGCGTAGCCTTGATCCAAAATCCTCCCCAGGCCATGAAAATGATTTCTAAGGCCAGGGTTGAGTTCGTCTCAACCTCCTGGATGCAACCATGCCCATCATTGGGGCCAATTTTCCCTGAAACGAAAATCCCTAAAACCAAGCGCAAAACCCTAATAATGGTGGTTCACGATACAAAGCATATAAATAAAATTGGTTATTACAAACAGTTTGCAAATGATGTGGTGAATCAGAATATGCCATTATTTTTTACAATGGATGCAAGAATAAAGAGTTTCGATTTCAAGAACATGGTGAATCCGTGGATGACTTACAGATCTTGGGAAGGGATGAAAACGCGTTGTCTTGATTGGTTTAGCTTGTGAGGGTTGCTAGGAAGCGATTGGGATACTTGCCGAGCCCTGAAACGACCTTTAACTTTGATTTCGATCCCACACTTTTTCTTTGTTTTTGCAAGTTTGGTTCTGCCTCCACAGTTGCTCTCTAACCCTTGTTTCTGTCTTGCCCGCTTCCTTATGTATTATACAATACATTAGGGTAGCATTTGTTGTTCAAATCTCACTCTTTCAATGATTGAATATTGGATTTGATTCTCCATTAAAACCATCCAAAATTGGCTTGATTTGGATCATTTTGTGCATACAAGCTTTGATTCGAGTTTGATGAGGTACTAGCTGTCCATTGAAACCTAAGATCATTAAAAGATCTTTGGTTATCAATATCTTTGATTTTATGTGATTTTATTTGATTTAAAAAGAATTAATTCAAATAAAAATCAAATTTAATAATAAAAATAAGATATGGACACATGGCCAAGGCTAGGGCACGTGGGCAATAAGGCAAACTCAAAACAAGTGAAAAAGAATGGGCCTATTTGGCAAAATTTGAAGTTTTGGGGATAGTTGACTTTTGGCAATTTTGCAAAAAAGTCCAACTTCAACAATGCATAACTTCTTCAATTTTGAACTTTTGGATGTGTTCTTGGACTTTTTAGAAATATTGAGATGTCCTTTAACCAACAGTTTTGGTCCCATCTAATTTTTATATTCCATGTTCAAGTTAGAAGCTTTGACAAAAAAGGTGTTTTTGTTGACTTTTCAAAATGACCTATAATGTCCAAATTCATAACTTATTGTGAGTGCATATTGTGATCTTGGGGTATGAAGATGGATTGTAGGGAATTTCATCCTCTTAAAACTGAGCTTTGGATGGGTCATTTCTCATAAAGTATGAGAAAGTTATGCCTGGTCAAAGTTGAGTTGACTTTTCCTACAAAACCCTAATTTAGCAACTTTTGAATCTTGATGAATTTTGAGCAATCCTTGATGAATCATGATCAACCCTTGATAAAATGTTGAAATATCCTTCAAAATGAGAATGTTGGCAAAAAACTTGAAGTTTGACTGTATATAGGTCACAGTTGACTTTTGCCCTAGCACAATCGATTTTTGGACCTTTGAGCAATTGATTGAGCAAACTTCCTCTGCAAGGCTTGAAATTTGACATGGATGATATTGAGAACATATTAGGACATTGGTGAGCACTTGGGACCACTTGTAATCAAGGATCTTGATGCAACACAAAACCCTAATTTGGTGTAGACTGCCTTAGGAGAGAGCTTGTCTGAGCAACCCTTGAGCAACCTTGAGTAACTTGGAGATTTTTCTTGAAATGTTTTGAGAAATATGGGAGGACAAATTTTGGGGTACAACAGATGCCCCTGTTCAATCTTATTAAACCTGAGGATGTAGATTGGCTTTCGTGCCTTTCGTGATCCAAAGGTGGAAGATGATTGAACACTAGAGTGCCCAGAAATTTGCACTCGCATGAAGTGGTAATTGTCTTGTGATGTAGGGAATGGGCTTACAGATGCCATTTGGAGATTGCTGCCGGGAGGATGGGCTTAAAGATGACATCTGAAGGAGTGTCAATCGCATAAGAGATTCCTTAGCGAGAGCTTGTATACCTGTTGTTTGGGGAAGATTCCGTTGGGGAAGTCTGATCTTTGTTGAGATTTAGGAACTTGTCCGTAATTCAACTGAGGTGTCCAGATTTAGGAACTTGCCTCCGCTGGGGAAGTCTAATCTTTGTTGAGATTTAGGAACTTGTCCGTAATTCAACTGAGGTGTCGATATTTAGGAACTTTCCCGTAATTCAACTGAGGTGTCGAGATTTAGGAACTTGCCCGTAATTCAACTGAGGGGGGGGGGGGGGACATCTTCATCGAGATTTAAGAACTCTCCCGTAATTCAACTGAGAAAACTTCTCTACTGAGATTTAGGAACCTGTCTGTAATTCAACGGAGGAACACTTTTGTCGAGATTTAGGACCTTGTCTGTACTTCAACTGAGAAAACATCTCTGCTGAGTTTTAAGAACTCGTCCGTAATTCAACTGGGGAAACATCTTCGTCGAGATTTAAGAACTCGCCCGTATTTCAACTGAGAAAACTTCTCTGCTGAGATTTAGGAACTCGTCTGTAATTCAACAGAGGAATACTTTGTCAAGATTTAGGACCTTGTCTGTACTTCAACTGAGAAAACTTCTCTGCTGAGTTTTAAGAACTTGTCAGTAATTCGACTTGGGGAAACATCTTCGTCAAGATTTAAGAACTCGCCCATAATTCAACTGAAAAAACTTCTCTGCTGAGATTTAGGAACTCGTCTGTAATTCAACGGAGGAATATTTTGTCGAGATTTAGGACCTTGTCTGTACTTCAACTGAGAAAACTTCTCTGCGGAGTTTTAAGAACTTGTCAGTAATTCGACTTGGGGAAACATCTTCTTCAAGATTTAAGAACTCGCCCGTAATTCAACTGAGAAAACTTCTCTACTGAGATTTAGGAACCCGTATGTAATTCAACGGAGGAATACTTTGTCTAGATTTAGGACCTTGTCTGTACTTCAACTGAGAAAACTTTTCTGCTGAGTTTTAAGAACTTGTCAGTAATTCGACTTGGGGAAACATCTTCATCAAGATTTAAGAACTCGCCCATAATTGAACTTAGAAAACTTCTCTGCTGAGATTTAGGAACCCGTGTAATTCAACGGAGGAATACTTTATCGAGATTTAGGACCTTGTCTGTACTTAAACTGAGAAAACTTCTCTTCTGTGTTTTAAGAACTTGTCAGTAATTCGACTTGGGGAAACATCTTCGTCAAGATTTAAGAACCCGCCCGTAATTCAACTGAGAAAACTTCTCTTTTGAGATTTAGGAACTCGTCTGTAATTCAATGGAGGAAAAAACTTCATAGCTTTGAATTTTGTGAGAATTTAACCGCGTCCTTCCTGAAAGGTAAAGGTTAGTTGTATGTAATGCATGATATGTATCAGGCAATGATGTTCTCAAAATAAATGAGATTGTGTTGTATGATGCGTATATGCATGTGTCATGATGCATGGAAATGTAATGTTTTTAGCTGGGGAAAATAAATCCCGGATAGTTGCTGGAGAAAAGAGCTGAACTCTTCGTTTCCGCTGGGGATAGAGAATGAAGATGATTGTGAGAATAAACCTGCAGGAGAGGATAACTTCGATGGGGAATAAATTGATGAGGAGATTACTCTGTGGGGAATAGATGCTCTGTAGGGGATTCCGTTGATAGATTCAGCTGGGGATGAATTACCGCTGCCGGTGATAATGAACCTTGTTGGGGATTGAATTCCTGTTGGTGAAAGGAAAGAACTCCGCTGGGGATGATTTTTTTTTCAATAGCGACCTTACTGGGGATAAGCTTTTAGGCTCTACTGGGGATAATCTGCCAGAGTCTACCGGGGATGATTCTCCACACTCCACTGGGGATGCCTTCTCAGACTGCACTGGGGAAACTTTCCAAACTCCACTGGGGATATTTTATACTCCATCGGGGATGATAAGACTTTTCAGTGATGATGATAGATAAACTCTGCTTGGGGAGAATATTATCGATTCATTCACAACTGCAAGTCTCAGCTGGGGAGAGCTGACATTACTGCCTTTTCTTACTCTGCGGGGATTGAAAGTATTTCAGCCATATTCTTCAGCTAAATTCACCTTGTACCTGGTGGACAGAGCAACTGTACAGTTTGGACAATTCTTACTTGCCCCTGTTTCTGATATTACAAGTAATGGTCTTTTGTTTCGCATGTAAATATTCATGAGCAGCAATTAATGTCAAATGCATATATCAAAAATTAACATTGGACGTTCTTTGCAAAACAAAACAAATAAAGGAAAACCAACTTGAAATTTCTTTGAAAATGAATTGTATTGATTTTGAAATTTGGCCTGTAAATAGGCGTTTTTGTACAAGAGGCTGACGTCCTAGTAAGAGAACACTGCCGAACAAATAGAATTTATACAATTTGTAAAAAAACAAAGAAAACAACTATGTGAATAATCTCACTGGGTTCCAACTCTTCTATTTCCCTTATGTCCTCGAGAATCTCATCACTTTGCTACTTGATTGAAGGTAGATCAATTTGATTAGTGTCGTCCGAGCTTGATAGTCGATACTGAAGTCTGGTTGCAAGGTGATCCAATGAGACATAGTGTTACGCTTTGATCCCTAATTTTTGCCTGGACCTCCCTTTCGGGTTTTCAGTCCACCGAGATACCCTTTTTTGCCCAAGCCGCCTTTTCAGGTTTTCGACTTGCCGGGTGTACTGATTTTTTAATTTTCATCCCTTATTTTTACCCGAACCGTTTTGGTTCGCCGGGAAGCCCTTATTTTTGCCTAGGCCAGTCAACCTAGCATGTCTTTGATTATGCGTAGTATTTTTTCACTATGTCTGCATTGACGGGGTGAGGAAGGTCGTCACCGTCCATGGTGGTTAGAATCATAGCTCCTCCTGAGAAAATGTTCTTAACCACAAATGGCCCTTCGTACGCGGGGGTCCATTTTCCCCTGGGATCACCTTGGGGTAAGATAATGCGCTTGATTACCAGATCCCCAACTTGATACTCTTGTCGTCTGACTTTCTTGTTAAATGCCTTGATCATCCGCTTTTGGTACGTTTGACCATGACAAATACTAGTAAGTCTCTTTTCGTCGATTAAGTTCAGCTGATCAAGCCGGGTCTGAATCCAGTCATCTTCGCTCAAACCTGCATCTTTCATAATCCGAAGAGAGGGTATCTGAACTTCAATGGGCAAGACGGCTTCCATGCCATATACCAAGGAATAGGGTGTTGCCCCTGTTGACGTTCGCGCTGAGGTGCGGTACCCATGAAGAGCAAACGGTAACATCTCGTGCCAATCTTTGTACGTCACTGTCATCTTCTGCACAATCTTCTTAATGTTCTTATTAGCCGCTTATACGGCCCCATTCATCTTCGGTCGGTAGGGAGAAGAGTTGTGATGTTGTATCCTGAACTGCTTGCAGAGCTCGATGATCATTTTATTGTTGAGATTTGTACCATTGTCCGTAATGATCCTCTCTGGTACACCGTATTGACAGATCAGATTATGCCAGATAAACCGTGCCACAACATTCTTGGTTACTGTAGCAAAGGAAGCTGCTTCAACCTACTTCGTAAAGCAATCAATATCTACCAGGATGAAACGATGCCCATTGGACGCCGTAGGTCTGATCTCACCAATCATATCAATGCCCCACATTACAAAAGGCCAAGGAGCTGTTAAGACGTTCAGAGGAACTGGAGGTATGTGCACCTTATTAGCATAGACTTGGCACTTGTGACAGGTCCGAGAATGCTGATAACAATCGGCTTCCATTGTGGATCAATAATATCCTGCCCGAAGGATTTTCTTTTCCATGGTGTGTCCACTGGAATGAGTCCCAAAAGTACCTTCATGTAACTCAACCACAATCCTTTCTGCTTCGTTCTTATCCACACATCACAGTAAGGTTGAATCATGATTACGCTTGTAAAGAATGTCATTGCTGATGAAGAACTTCGCCGCGAACCTCATCAAAAACTTCTTATCATTAACAGATGCACCCTCAGGGTACTCCTGAGCCTCAAGATACCTCTTTACCTCATGAAACCAAGGTTTATCTGCTACTTCTTCAGTCTCAATATCACAACCATGTGCAGGTTCGTCTAACCTTTCAATGGTAATCCAGGGAGCCTCATTGTCCCATATGACTTTGAACATAGAAGACATCGTAGCTAGCACATCTGCCAACTGATTCTCCTCTCTCGGGAAGTGTTCAAAGGTGATCTCTTTGAAATGTGGAAGTAAAGTCAACACATACTCCTTGTAAGGAATAAGATTAGGGTGTTTCGTATCCCACTCGCCTTTGATCTGGCTGATCACGAGAGCGGAATCTTTGAATAAACTTAAGAACTTAATCCTTAGGTCAATTGCTGCTCGAAGACTTATGATGCACGCTTCATACTCCGCCATGTTGTTGGTGCAGTTGAAGCATAGTCGGGCGGTGAACGGAGTATGAGAGCCTTCAGAAGAGATGATCATGGTGCCAATGCCATTACCCAAAGCGTTTGAAGCTCCATCAAAGTACATAGACCATCGGGATCCCTCCTCAGGTCCTTCATCCGGTCCAGGTGTCTCACAGTCAGTCACTATCATGATATTCTCATCCGGAAATTCAAAGTTCATAGACTGGTAATCGTCCACGGCCTGATGTGCCAAATGATCTTCCAACACACTGCCCTTGATTGCCTTTTGGGTCATATATTGGATGTCATACTCAGTCAAGATCATCTTCCATCTTGCTATTCTTCCGGATAAGGCAGGCTTTTCGAAGATATACTTGATTGGATCCATCTTTGATATCAATAGAGTAGTGTGAGTCAGCATATATTGTCTCAGCAGGCGAGCAACCCATGCCAAAGCGCAACAAGTTTTCTCAAGCAACGAGTATCGGGTCTCGCAGTCGGTAAACTTTTTGCTAAGGTAATAAATAGCATGCTCTTTTCGGCCAGACTCGTCATGCTGCCCCAGCACACACCCCATTGAGTTGTCAAGTACTGTCAAGTATAAGATCAGAGGTCTCCCTTCAACTGGAGGCATCAGAATAGGTGGCTCTTGGAGATATTCTTTGATCTTTTTGAAAGCAGCCTGACATTCATCGTTCCATTTTACCACTTGATCTTTCTTCAGTAACTTGAAGATCAGTTCACAAGTAGCAGTCAGGTGCGAGATGAATCGGGCAATGTAGTTCAGACGTCCTAGAAAGCCTCTGACTTCTTTTTCTGTTCGGGGAGCTGGCATTTCCTGTATAGCCTTTACCTTTGCAGGATCCACTTGAATACCTTTATCACTTACGACGAAACCCAGCAGCTTACCAGATCTAACCCCGAAGGTGCACTTGTTCAGGTTTAACCTCAACTTGTACAACTTCAACCTGTCAAATAGCTTCTGAAGATGGTCAAGGTGTTCTTCTTTAGTCTGGGACCTTGCAATCATGTCATCGACGTATACTTCAATATCATGATGGATCATGTCATGGAACAAAGCGACCATGGCGCGCTGATACTTTGCCCCAATATTCTTCAATCTGAACGACATAACCTTGTAGAAAAAGGTACCCCATTGAGTAACGAAGGTTGTCTTCTCCATATCTTCAGGAGCCATTTTAATCTGATTATAACCGGAGAAGCCATCCATAAAGGAGAATACCTTATGCTGTGCAGTGTTGTCAACCAGAACGTCGATATGAGGTAGATGGAAATCATCATTGGGGCTCGCCCTGTTCAGATCCCTATAGTCGACACACATTCAAACTTTACCACCCTTCTTCGGCACAGGAACCACGTTGGCCACCCATTGTGGGTAAGAAGTAACTGCTAGAAAACCGGCATCAAACTGTTTCATAACTTCGGCCTTGATACTCTCAGACATCTCTGGGCGCATTCGGCGAACTTTCTGTTTCACTAGAGGACAGTCTTCCTTGGTAGGCAACCAGTGAACCACAATATCAGTATCCAACCCAGGAATATCTTCATAAGACTAGGCAAAGATCTCAACATAGTCTCGCAGCATCTTAATCAACCGTTGCTTAACACTAGCTTCCAGACTTGCACCGATCTTGACCTCTTTCTTGTCTTCCTCTGTACCCAGATTTACTGTTTCCACTGGATCTTCATGCGGCTGTATGGCCCTCTCTTCCTGAAGTAACAGTCTAGCAAGTTCACCAGGCACTTCGCAATCATCTTCACCTTCGTCTTCGGCTAAGTTGATCGAACTTTCAAAGTCATAACCAGCAGTAGCAGAGTCATTATCAGTGGGATCCAGAGTGGATGTAGACCTGTATATGTGAGTATGTGTAAAATAGCTGTTTTGTAAGATATAATAAAAGAAAAACAAGGAGCGCAAAATTTGAAATGCAAGAAACGTCCAATGCTTTTATTAATGATATATAGAAATGACACACATAATGCCCTCACAAACAAAGCCACAGTGTCTCGGGTAAGGCACCGAGCCGTAAAGTTTAAAAATTATCTGTTACAAATTCAAAACAAAAGTATCATTACTGGGTAATATAAGAAACTGGCATGGAATCCTTCGCTGTCCAATTGCTCAGGCCACCATCGGTAGTTTGGTAAATCCAGCTATCAATATCAAACTCTTCATCATCATCATCCCCGATAGCATTCACTCCCGTGTCATGTTTTGGCATAGGAGCCGTTATGACATTAGGCTTTCCTGGCGCTTCGAACTCAATCTCCTTAGTGTCAATCAGATCCTGTACCTTATTCTTCAGGACCCAGCAATCATTCGTATCATGCCCCAGGCTATCGGAGTGAAAAGCACAGCGGGCGTTCAGGTTGTACATCGGTGATGTTGTATTGGGATTCTTCGGGGCTTCCTTCGGAATCACCAAGTTGGTCTTTAACAACTGCGGCATAATTTGAGATAAAGTCATGCTAAGTCGAGTAAATTGTCTTCGCGGCCTCTCATCTCTTGGATGATTGTTGCATTGTGTGGCGACAGTTGGTCTTGATATAACAACCGCATTGACTGCTTGGCGGCGCTCAGGTCTATTATGGCCCTTTGAACTGTAAACAGCACTGAATTCCCTCTTAAAAGGCTTCTTTTCGGTACTTGATGAAGCACCCTTTTGTATAAAGTATTAAGTCCAACAATTTATTTTGAAAAATCACACTGTTAACAACTTGTATTAGTGGATTTTATGCTCGTTCTTTTGAGAACATCTTCAGTAAGTTTAAGTGATATTTTTCTGAGCTTTAAAGCGGTATAGAATATGAATTAAGACATGTAAAAGATAAAGACTTTGATTATCCTCTATGATGATCATTGTTAATCTTCCAATGCTTTTACATTTCATCAACTTTTATTATGTATTCATATTTTTTCTTCTCTGATATGTGATTGTCTTCATCAAAATTCAGCCAAACTAGAAGAGGTCTTCTTCACAATTTCAAGCTTCCAAACAACTTTCACGTCTGGAAGAAAAATAATAGATGGAATCATAGTGGCGGACAAAATTGTGGACCTAGCTAAGTGAAGAAAATACCAATGTTTTCTATTCAAAATAGACTTTGGAAAAACCTATGATTATGTAAATTGGAAATAATTGGAATATATGTTGGTAAGGTTAGGGTTCATATCTAAATGGATTAGATGGATAAATGTGTGTTCTTTTAGTGGAACCTTCTATGTTCTAATAAACTGAAACCCGACAAAGAAATTTAAGACTCAAAGGGGGTGTGGTTAGGAGGATTAATGTATAAGGTTTTGTACAATGGAAATTTAGTGGGTTTGAAAGTGAGTGGGAGGTTGAGCTTCCACATTTTACAATATGCATATGGCACTATATTGTTAGGTGATGGGTCTTGAAGCAACTTGTAGAGTATACAGACAATTTTATGAAGTTTTTCAAAGGTAAAATATGTGGATTCAATTTAGAAGATCACTTCTTGAGTGTAGTATCCTCCTTTTTAACTTGTTGCACTGAGACCACCCCATTTAAATTTGTGGGTTTGTTAGTTGGAGCAATCTAAGAAGAAGAAATACTTGGAATTTAATGGTGGATCCTATAAAGAGGCACATGTTAATGGGAAATGGAAACTATTATCATTGGTGGGATAGTGACTCTTATTAATTTTTTGTTAAACAATATCCAAATATAGTTTTTGTCCTTTTTTAAGATATCCAGTAAAGTGCTACACACACTAACTTATATTAAAAATAGATTCCTATGAGGAGGGGAGTAGGAGATAAGAAGAAAATCAGTTGGGTTAGTTGGATCAATGTATGTCAGCCCAAGAAAGAAGGTAGACTTGGGAAGGATCCATCTAAAATGAGATATTAAACTCCATATATGGATTGCTAATACCAAAAAATTTAGGCGAAGAGGACTTGGATATTTGAACAAAGGACTCAATATGATGGAAAGATATATTGTAGTTGGATAAGAGAGAAGTGAAGGCATCAAATAGTTTTATGGATAACACATGCTGCAAGTTAGGTAACAACATGGACTTACAATTTTGGCATGATAAATGGATAGGAGACTGACTATTCAAGGATACATATCCAGATTTAATAGTCAAATCAGATCAAAAAGATGCATTTATTTAGGATTGTGGAATTTGGATTGATTTGACATGGCAATGGTGTTGTGGAGTCCGAGAGAGTCGGGAGCACCAACGGGGCTAATGCTCCAGGACCACAAGGGAGGCGCCCATTCCATCCATTCATATGTAATGTTAGACTTTAACCATACACACTTGCATCCAACAAATGTAATCTGACATTGCTACATGAGTTAAAAGAAGATGAACAAAAGCGAGTAGAGAAACTCCGAAATTTACTCTTTGACATCAGTATGAGCAAGATAAATGTGATAAATGATGTTGAAAGGCTTCTTGGTTAAAATCATGTACCAATATTTTACATCTAATAAAGTATTGACCAATGGTGAAGACCAACTAAACAATGCAATTAAAATACTATGAAACACCAAAGCTCCATAGAAGATTTTGATTTTTGGATGGAGAATGTTCTTGTCAAGACTCCCCACTTGAGATGGTTTGGTAAAATGCAAAGTAATTAGTATGGAGAATGAGTCAATATATGTGTTGTGTTTTAGAGAGGATGAGACACAAGATCACTTATCTCACTTGTGCTCTTTTACTAAAAAGTGAGGTGTGGAATTTAATCATGGTTGGGATTCCTAAATTTTAGATGAAGGAGTCTTGTTTCACACTTTACAACATTTAATAATCATATTGGGGGATTTAGGCAGCAAGAAACAAAAATAATGTTTGAAAGATGTGTGGTGGAAGTGAAACAGACCCTAAACAAAGTCAAATTGCAATCGTGGACCTAGTTCCCATCAGTGTTCCACAACAAGGGAGACATATCATATGAAAGTTGGTTGGTTAATTCGATAATGTACACAAAACTTGGGACTCCAAATGTCACGTAGAGGTATAGGATAGTGGTGAGTTACCAACGGTAGTAATGAGGGGCATGTACACTAATTATGATGGACATGCTTACAGGATCACACAAGTTGGAAAAATTACCACTTAATTTTGATGGAAATGGAAATTGATCGTATAACGACATTTTATGCCAGAAATATCTTGGAAAAACAAAACTATGAATAACTATGAAATAATTTAAGATGTTATATTTGAATATTTTGATTAGTCTCATATTAGTATGGAATGGAACACTATTTTAATTTGATCAAACAAAATGTGGGTATTTGCATGAAGTGTAGTTGTGTGCTTAACATGTTGCTTGGTTCAGTTTGATCAATTCTATTTTGCATCAAGATGACTCATATTTATCCAGTTATTTTGATGTTGTTCTGGTCTGAGTTTATGTGCGCAAGTTCAAGCATCTCTATGTGTGCAGGTTCTAATAGATTGAATGATAATTCTGAAGTAATGTAGTGTGTTATATTTGATGATTGTGACTAATCTCATGTTGGTATGAAGTGGAACATTATTCCAATCTGCTCAAGCGGAATGTGTGTCCCTACGTGGAGCATAGTTGTGTGCCTAAAATTTGGATTGGTTTCAATTTAATCTATTCTATTTTTCACATGGATGGCCCATGTTGTACCCTAAAATTTGCCCTCCCATATTCTTCAAGATTTGTCAAGAATGATCCTCCAATGGTTCAAAATGGCTCAAGAAGTTGCACAGTCAAGCCACCTCCTAAGCCAGCTAAAATTAGGGTTTTGGTTCTAGGAAATTGGGGTTTTCAATGGTTCAATCAAGTCTCATAGGCCCATATACATCCTCAAGCATCTACATGCCAAGTTTCAAGGTTCATCATGCCAATTTGCACAGTCAAAAGCCTCATTTGGGTTACAGTCAACTGCAAGGGCAAAACGGTCATTTTGCAGTCAAAAGTCATAATTTTTGGTCAACATCTTATTTTGAGTCCACAATCATCATTTGATCAAATCTTGATCATGATTCCACAAGCATGGCTCAAAAATCATCAAGATGCAAAAAGTTACTATTTTTGGACAGCAAAAAAGTCAACTATATCTTGACCAGGGCATAACTTTTTCATGGTTCATCAGAAAAATTCCATCCAATGCTCATTTTGAAGAGGATGACATCTCCTACAATCCAATTTCACATTCCAAGTCCAAGAAATGCTCTCACAAAAAGTTATCAATTTCTACATTATAGGTCAAATTCAAAAGTCAACAAAAATGCACTTTAAGTCAAAGACCATAACTTGAGATTGGTAAATCCAAATGATATGGGACCAAATGTATTGGTTAGGGGACTTCAAGACCTTTCCAAAATGTCAAAGAACATGTTCATATGATCAAAATTGAGCAAGATATGCATTGGAGAAGTTGGGAAATTTTTGTGAAATTGCAAAAGTCAACTTTGCTCAAAACACCTTGTTTTTGCTAATGGGCCTCAAATTTCTTCTTGAAACTTTATCCTTGGCTTATGCACGACCCATCAAGCTTAATTGAATTATTTTCTTATTTTTTATTAATTAATTGGATTTTTAATCAATTTTAATTCATTTAATTAATTTAAATTGTAGGAAATACAAAGATTTGATTTTTCAATCTTTTTGTGAAGCAAGAATGACCTAATCATGCTGGCAATTTCGTGTACCAATCACGGATATCAAAATCTCCAAATTTAGCAAGTTTTTCAAATAAAAAAGATTAAAAAATATTTGATTTTCAATCAAATATTCCATCATCATTCCAATGGATCTTTGTGCAAGATTTTGATCTAATTCTATTCCATTATATATACAGAAGCTAACCCTATTCATGCACACGTGAAAGCTGCTGCAGAAAATCCATAACCACATTCAAAAAAATCCAAGAAAACTCAAAACTATTTTCTATATTCCAGGCCAATTCAAGGACTTTTGTGGATTCAAACACGTTGCTGGGAGTGTGAGGAACGTGTAGCACTCAAAACCAAGCGTTAAAGCTCAAGAAATCCTCCAGAACAGTCTCACGGTTTGCATATTATTTTCATAATCGTAACTCATGATTCATACATATTTAACATGATTTTGTCATTGTTTTGTGTTGCTTGAATTCATATAAAGCTAATGGTATTAGTTAATTGGATTATAATGCACAGAATCGAAAGTTACCATTGATGAATTCTAGGGTTCTTGAACTCTAAAATTGGGGATTTACAGTACAGGAAAAATCAAGCCTTGAGAGACCTATGGTTGAAATCGTTGAGACCAGACGAACACAGTGGCACCATCGCGAAATATTTACGTAAACTGTAGAGCTAATCGCTATTTTT
Source organism: Vicia faba (assembly GCA_948472305.1). NCBI lineage: Eukaryota > Viridiplantae > Streptophyta > Magnoliopsida > Fabales > Fabaceae > Vicia > Vicia faba. The sequence goes on along the minus strand of OX451739.1, from coordinate 419,154,668 downwards.
GGTCACTGTAGGTTGTGGGGGTTAAAAACCCCCGCTATCTAACATGTTTTACAGGCACAAACGAGGAAGACGAAGGACGTGTAAGCCTCTGAGTGGACAGTTCAAAAGGGCGCGCGTTTTTTTATAATTTCAGTCCATTAAGTTGTTTGCATATATTATTTTCACTTGTTATTATATTATCGATTGCAGCGTAATGGTTTGGTGGTAGATGCGCTGGCTGGAAATCATTGGGACCTGGGTTCGAATCCCAGGTCCCCCAAAACGCTTATATTGTTTTTTCTAACATAATCACATGCAGGCTTCCCAACGTGTTCCATCATGTACCTCTCGCTTCAGCGTGCCAAGTGGCTGGCAAGGCAGATCCAGTGGCCAAAAGATGATGAGTACCATACTCCCAGTCAACGCATACCTGGACAATTACCAAAGTCAAACGTGGCTGAATAGTTTGTTGGGCCTGGAAATTGCTTCTTTACCTCCTAATGGGCCAGCACCCCCTGGTTTCTTTATTCTTTTTCTTTTACATTTTAATTTCTATTTAATTGTTTTACTAACTATTATTATTATTACTACTACTATTATTTAATTAACCCATAAATTAATTATTTTCATAATAAAATCAGAAACATAAAATATATTATTATTTATTATTATTATTTATTTCACCTTTAATTTATTATTTTGTAAATAAATTCTAACATAGATTAATTTAGTTAATTAGGTCAACTTTAACTTTTTTTCACAATAAATAAAATCCATGTAGAATTAGGTTAATTAATATATTTAACTATTTTATTTTATTTTCATTAAAAACGTTAAAAAACTTAAAAAATATTTCTTTTATTTAATTAATTAGAATTAGGTTTAATTAAATGCAAAAAGGACCAAAACTCATGCTTTCTCAAAAAGGGTCAAAACCCTAAAGACTTTTTCGATTTAATTTCTCTTCGTGCGTATAATTTTTTTATCATTATTCATGTAATTGTTCCGAGGATGTAATAGCGTAATTAGGACCCTTTTTATCGCTTTCTTTATTTTATCGCATTTACTTTTCAAGGGTTATGTTTTTGGCGATGTAAATACCCGACGCCTTGTAATAGCGTAGATTTACTTTCCGCAATTTACTTTCCGCATAATTATTAACTGTTATGCATGACAAGACTTGTATGAAATTAAAATCAACCCGTAGCTCACAATAACATGTTCAAAGATAATTAAATTGAAACCTGACACACTCGCACATGCCACTCCTAGGGTACGCCTCACTTGGTTGCCTCGAGGTGGTCATTGAGTATAGGGTGTTTTAGAGGTCGCCCTCCTTTCTAAAGATCCAAGTTGCCTCGAAACGGTTGCCTCGGATAAAAAGGATCTAAGACATTAGGGTTACCGCTAAGGCGTCCTACTATTGCTTTGGTGACCCCACATGTCCCTATAATCGAATTGACCCGAATAACTCCAACGACGGTGCTACCTACTTCTCAATAGTGGGATAGTACTGTCTAAAGGACATTTACACAGCTTAATTTCTTTTGAGTAGGTAGATTTCTCCTGGGTACTTGCTCTTTCAAAATAAAAACAACTTTTTGCACCTACACTTTTCTGACAAAAGTTTTCAAACAAACACTTCATACACTCTTGAGGACAGATACAAGAGTCAAAATGAAGTTTTCAAACAAAACTCTTTTCAAAACCCACAAACACAAGAAAAGAAAACATTTTGAAAATAGTGAGCAAGTACCTAAGAGCCCGTGGATAACCATAGATAGAAAGGGTGCTAACACCTTACCTTTCTATAATCTACCTCCCGAACCGAGAAACATCTCGAAAAGGAATTTTGCTGTGCTTTTGTCCTTTCCTTGTTGGAGAAAATAAAAGACGGTGGCGACTCTTGCTTACCGCGACATACGCGAACCAGCATTAAAAAACAGTCAGTTCTATTTCCACCGATCACAGCCCATATATGCCGAAGTTTATTAAAATGTTGTTATGTTTTGGTTTGATTTTATGTGTGCATGTTCTAGCATTCTTCTACATAGAGGGATGATGTAATCACGACGGTTCGGGTTGGAGTACCTCTTTACTCCCTTTAATAAGCTTTAATTACAGAAAAAAAGAAATAGGTAAATTTTTCTTCATTAAAATAAATTTATCATCTTATTATGCTATTTTGTTTTATAAAATGTGTCTTAAAAAAAGTAAAATATTGTTATTTTGGAAGGATGTTCATGGCATAATTTTGTATCAAGACATTCATTTTTTTCTTTTAAAAGATATTTATAACATATGGGATTGTTTTAAAGAGAAGATTAAATAAGAGCAAACAACAAAATAGGTGACAATGAGTGAAAGGCAACCTAATGGTCTCCAAAGTCATACTAGCAATGAACCAGTCAGATCCTATATGAAGATGGTAACAAGAATGAACAAAAGGCAAGTGTGGATATGGAAGTTGAAGAAGAAGAAAATCTGGATCAACCTATGAAGGATGTTGTATGAAGGATAGTGGAGGAAGAAATAGTGGGAGGGTATGAATGCACTTCCTTTATTTTGACTGAAGAGTAAGACAAACGGATCCATCGACCATGGTGTGATACGGTGGGAGAACTGACTTGGGTGTTTTATGTTTGATTGCAAATGTTGCGGTTAGCAAGAGTCGCCACCGACTTTTCTTTTATTCAAAAGGAAAGGTGAAAAAGCATAGGAAAGACCTTTGAGATTATTTCTTGAGTTCGGGGGGTAGATTATGAAAAGGGAAGGTATTAGCACCCTTTTCATCCATGGTTTTCCATGGGCTCTTAGTTACTTGCTAGATCACTTGCTTTTGTTTGAACTTGTGCTTTGTGTGGTTTTTTGAAAGTATTTTGTAAAGAGGCCATTGTTTAGGCAATCTTTGTAATGATTCTCGTTCGTAAGAATGTATACAAAGATGTTGATCTTTTGAAAATGTTTTCAAGTTTTGTAAGATGTTTTGAAATGTGTAGGTGTTTGTTTTGAAAATAGCAAGGATGTTTTGTTTGAAATTGAGCAAGTAATTAGGAGCAATCTACCTACTCAAATGTCTTTCTTGTTCATTTTCTTTTCCTTTGACATTGTTGTCTTACCATTGATTTTGTAAGCAACCCTATCTTTGGATGTAAACGGAACGGGCGTGGGTCATCGTATAACCATGATTAGCAATGTTGAAAGGTATCTTAGAATTTTTCTTTAGGGGCTAAGATCATTTTGAAAGGCAACTTAGATAGCGTCATCGAGGGACTATAATCTTGTATTTGCTTGTTTTGGCTAAGATACCTTACATGCGTAATATGGTCATTTTGTATAAGGAAACCATGTGGGATAACCCTAGGGGTGCTTGTGTGCAAGTGTATTGTTTTCATACTTTATTTTGTCTTGAGTTAGATTTTTCTATTTGATTGATTTTATTCTTTCCATACAAACCCTAATTACTAGCATTTGTATATAAAGCGATAAATTGCAGAATTTAAAGTTACTACGCTATTACAATACTTGTGGGAGGGGGTATACAATTTGTGAATGAGGATTGTTATATTATAAACCTAATTAATCTATTACAACCAAATTGAATAAATGTACAAGGAAATGAATAAATATAAAGTACAAATGCAAAGGGAAAGAAATGATTTTTGTTTGGATTTTTATGAAAAGGGGTTTTAACCTAACCCTAATTAGAGAAAAAATAATTAACTATAATTAATTTAATTAATTTTAATTAATTAAGAAAAGAAAATTAATTAAGAAAAGATTTTTGAATAAAACCCTAATTCTATTTAGTTGATTAAAAGAAAATAAGTTTAGAGAAAAAAGTATTTTTTTTTTGTATTTTTGTCTTGTAAATAAATTATAGTATCATAAAATATTTTTGGCTTTTTCTTTATTAAAATAATATATTTAAATAGGTATAAAAGGAAATAAATAATAATCTAGTTTTAATTTAATTTACAAGATAATTAGTAAAGATAAATAAAGTATGATGAATAAAAATAATTTTTTGTGTGAGAAAAATATTTAAATTATGTCAAAACATAAATCTACTATTTTTTATATTTTTTTATGATTTTTTAGTATTTCAGAAAATATATTTAAAAGGAAAAATGAAATAAATAAATGAATAAATACAAATGGGCCAGGGGGTGTCAAAAGTAGGCAGGGAGAGTTAGCTAGCAAAAAAAAAAAAACAAAGCCAGGCCCAAAGGGCCCAGCGCCTGCAAAAAATGTTAGAAAAATCAGAAAATATGAAAAATGGGCAAAAGGGTACCACTGGGGCTCGAACCCAGGTCCCTAAGGTTAACAGGAGCGCGTTTTACCACTAGGGTGGCTATACATCCGTTTATATAAACAAAACAATAAATATGTAAGGCAAATCAAGTCCTGATGACTTCATCTTCAACCTCCAGCCGGTGTACCTGTAACTTCTTCATTTCTCAACAAAAATGGAAGATGACAAAATGAAAGTTGTTGCATTCTTCCTCACGAATCTAACCATGTAAATAACTAAAGCTAAAAGTCAAAGATAAATGAGAATTTCTCTGGCCCTAATTTGAACCCTAAAAATTTCAGAAACTTCAACTCTAAAATTCTCTAAGCTCAGGCCATGTAAATGCAAACTATGGATATGTACAGCTTCGTGGCAATGAGGTCTACATTTTATCTTCACAAATGCAAGCCTAACAATGCCTAAGTAATGAGATAGAAGTTCAAGAAAAATACCTCAAAACTGGAAATCGTGAAATGGATTTGAGCTTATTTCAGGCAGTGCTGATGATCAGGTTAGCTTCCTTGGACCTCTAGGAAGCTAATGCAATGGTTGGCTTGAGCTGAGGATGGCTGGAATGGTATGGAGAAGTCCAACTGTGATGCTCTGTTTTTGGTTATGGAAGACAGGGAAAATGGTGTTATAGAAGTGAAACAGGTACAGGGATGAGTTACTCTTGATGCAAGGAAGCTTTAGAAACTAAAAGGCCAAGAAACGCACAAGGGATATGTGAGTTTGAGGTTCAAGGTCAGAAACTGTGCAACAATAGAGTTTTTGGGCAATTTCTGATTTGAGAGAGTTTTGGTGTATTTTAGGGTGTTCAAACTTGTGTTCTAGCTCATAAATAGTGCTTATATTTATAAGCAACAAATTTTGAGACTTGTTGTTGATCGGAATTTGAATTTGCTTCCTTAAGCTAAACATGTGATTTTTTGAGAAAACAAGTTTCAATGTCTTGTGTACTTGCTAAGATAGAGTGGTTATGATTTAAACACACGTGCTTTTGACTTTGTAGATGAAGTGTGATCAGAGGGAACAAGTTAGAGGCTCAAGAGTGGACTTTATGCATAAAGCTTGCTTTACAAGAATGGTATTGTTAACTTTCTTCCCAAAATGGCAATGTAAATTGGATAAAGCTTAAACCACTTGGATTATAGCTCAAAAGTTTGTGTAATCCATTAATTATGGAGTGAAAAACAAGTTTGAGACTTGCAAATCAAAGATTATGCAGCCTAACATTGATTTGCATTTGTGTTCATCATGAAAATGACCTATAATTCAAGTGACAAAAACCAACTTAATCTCTTTGATTCTCCCTACTCAAGAATGATCTCAAGGAGTTCTTAGACATTTTAGAAAGCTTGAAAGGTGCTATACATCTCATCTTTGAACTGATTTTGAATATTCCCCTTGGAAATATGTGAAAAATTGCCATGAAGTTAGGTCAAAAATCTGCCTAACTAGGGCAAAATTTCACTAAGTCTTTTTTAGTTCATGAGTATGTATTCACAAAATTATAACTTGATATCCAAGCACTTTTAGGAGAAGTTGTGTGAATAAAAGTTTTAGATTTTATGGAGATCTAAAACTTTCATATGGGAAGTTTCTTTTGAATCATCTTGCATCATGGTGAAAATCTGGCCCAAAGTTATGAAAAAACATGAAATTTCCAACACTTGGAAAAATTTCTAAGTTTAGAAATTTTGACTTTTCAAAATGAAATATTGACTTTTTAATTTCTTGATGAATAAGTTTTATATTTTTACATGTTTTGATGAATTATGATTTTTGGCACTTGAATTTGACCAAAAGTCAAAGTTTGACTTTTCTGTATACAGTTGACTTTTGATCAGTTGACTGCAAAATTCATCTGTCAATCCAATGGATTTGCAATGTTTTGAATCATGTCATTAGGTCAAAATGATGCAATTGTACTCTTGAGATCATGCCTTAAACCAATTGGCCATTTTCTAGGTCAAAATCAGAAATTGCCCTTTCCCAATCAAAACCCTAATTTTGACCATTTTGCCCTTTTGGAGATTTGATCAAATTTCTTGAGGAATTATGGTCCAAACTTGATCAAATGATACATATGGGTTTAAAATGTTGATGTGGATAAAAAATTATGAAGTTTGATTGTAAATTGGCCATGGTTGACTTTTTCCCCAATACAACTAATTTTTAGGTCAACTGCTTAATTGGCTGAGCAAAAATGTGATCCAAGGCTTGAAACTTGACATGAGTAATCTTGGGGGTCCATAATGGTCCATGAAAGTCATATGGGGCATTGGAAGTTCAAAAATCCATGTGCACACTCAAACCCTAATTTTGGTCATTAGTGCATAAGGAGGTGTCTTGAGCTGATAAAACCTTAGTGCAGTCTTGAGCCCAAGGAGACTTTGTGAGAAAATTCTTGATAAGTTGAGAGGGTAGATTTTGGGGTACAACAGCTTCCCTTGTTCAATCTTCTTAAGCCTGAAGAGTTAGATTGACATGTTTTGTCAATCGTGACCTAAAGGTGGAAGATGATTGGACACTAGAGTGCCCAGAAATTTGCACTCGGTGATGTGATGGTTGGGGGAATGGGCTTAAAGATGCCATTTGGAGAGGTGATAGAAATTTTTTTAGAGATGGGCTTGTAGATTCCATCAAAGAGTGATTGTTGGTATTGTAATTTGTAAGCTGAAAGAATGAGTATCAAGATGGCGTCCGTGTCTGGAGCGTGTCTGAAATGTATCTGGGAGCTGATTATCAGAATGGCATTCGTATATGGAGCATATCTGAACTATATCTGAAAGCTAGTTTTGAATGAGTTGTTAGAATGGAATCCGTGTCTGGAGCGTATCTGAACTATATTTGAGAGTTGAATCTGAATGAGTATCAGAATGGCATCTGTGTCTCGAGTGTATCTGAACTGTATCTGAAAGTTGAATCTGAATGAGTATCAGAATGGCATCCGTGTATGGAGCGTATCTGAATTGTATCTGAAAGTTGAATCTGAATGAGTATCAGAATGGCATCCGTGTCTGGAGCGTATTTGAACTGTATCTGAAAGTTGCATTTGAATGAGTATCAGAATGGCATCCATGTATGGAGCGTATCTGAACTGTATCTGAAAGTTAAATCTGAATGAGTATCAGAATGGCATCCGTGTCTGGAGCGTATCTGAACTGTATCTGAAAGTTGCACTTGAATGAGTATCAGAATGGCATTCGTGTCTGGAGCGTATCTGAATTATATCTGAAAGTTGAATCTGAATGAGTATCAGAATTGCATCCGTGTCTGGAGCGTATCTGAACTATATCTGAAAACTTTGAACATTGTTAATGGTAGCTGTTAACCTTATCCTGAAAAGGGTAAAATGTTAGCTAAAATGAAATGTTTATGTTGTATGAAATGCATAGTATAATGCATTCGTGTTATCAATGTTTATGATATATGGATATTATGTATGCGTATGTGAGCTAGTTTGCTGCACTGCTGTTGGATTGGGGAAAATAAATCCCTGACTGCTACTGAGGATATGGATTATAAGCCTTCATGTTGTGATGTCTAACTGTTGACGAATTTCTGCTTAAAGAAATAAACTCTGTTGTAATGGAAATGCCATGTACTGCTTGTAAAATCCTGTTGTAAAGTCCTGAGAAAATGAACTACTTCTACCGGGGATTGATAATTGGAAGTTTGTTCTGCTGGGAATTAAACTGCAAATTGTGGGGGATTTATGGAATTAAACTGAAATATTTGTAAACAGTAATTATGTTCAAATGCATATGTCCAACAATGAATCATTGGACGTTTTTGTAATCAAAACACAAGAGTAAAGAAAAACAAATAGTTTTTCACTTTCAAAGAGATATCTTTGTATTGACTTTGAGTAAGTATTTTCTTACAATGAGACAAACATTATAGTAAGAGAATGTCGTCGTAAAGAAAATTGAAAATTTTAATACAAAGAAAAGATAGCTATGTGTATTTATCCTATGGGGTTCCCATTCTGCTATAGCCTTTGTATCTTTGAGAATCTTGTCTATTTGTTGCTTTGTCTGAAGATGATTGAATTGATCAAAACCTCTGAGTTTGCAGGTTGAAGCCAAAGGTTGTCCGTAAGGTGACCCAATAGGACATAGTCATACGCACCGAAGTAACACAGAGTCAAGATTGCATTTGTACAGGATGCCATTACTAAGGAAGAATTTAGCAGAGAATCTCCTTAAGAACTTCTTATCATTGACTGAAGCTCCTTTTGAGCATCGAGATACTTCTTGACTTCGTGAAACCAAGGATGGCCCACTACTTTTTCAGTATTAATCTCGTGACAGTGTGCTGTTTCCTCCATTCGTTTGATGGTGATCTGGAAAGACTCGTTATCCCAATCAAGTTTAAACATAGATTACATTGTGGCTAGAGAATCTGCTAGCTGATTTTCTTCTCGCGGGAAATGCTCGAAGGTAATCTTCTCAAAATGTGGTAGCAACGTCAAAACATGTTCTTTGTAAGGGATAAGGTTAGCGTGTTTGGTGTCCTATTCTCCTTTGATATGACTGATAACCAAAGCTGAATCTCCGAATATATCCAAGGATTTGATCCCCAAGTCTATGGCAGCTTTGAGACCAAAGATGCACGCTTCATATTCCGCCATGTTGTTTGTACAATTGAAGCAAAGTCTGGCAGTAAAGGGAGTATGACACCCTTCCGGAGATATGAGTACAACACCGATACCATTTCCAAGTGCATTGGATGCCCCATCAAAGAACAAGATCCATCGGAATCCTTGTTCAAGTCCGTCATATGGCCTGAATTCTTCACAGTTATTTACCGTCATGATGTCTTCATCTGGAAATTTGAACCTCATGGATTGGTAGTCTTCTACAGCTTGGTGAGCAAGGTGATCAACTAATACACTGCCTTTTATTACTTTCTGGGTAGTATACTGTTTTTCATACTTCGTCAGGATCATCTGTCATCTCGCTATTCTCCCAGAAAGAGCAGGCTTCTCAAAGATGTATTTTATCGGATCCATTTTAGATATCAACAAAGTAGTATGAGTCAGCATATACTGTCTTAGCCGGCGAGAAGCCCATGCAAGAGCACAACAAGTTTTCTCGAGCAGTGAATATCTGGTTTCACAGTAGGTAAACTTTTTGCTCAGGTAATAAATAGCATGCTCTTTTCGTCCAGACTCGTCATGCTGCCCCAATACACACCCATTGAGTTTTCTAAAACAGTCAGATACATGATCAATGGTCTTCTCTCGACTGGTGGCATCAACGCAGGAGGCTCTTGTAGGTATTCTTTGATTTTGTCGAAAGCAACTTGGCACTCGTCATTCCATCTGATTACCTGATCTTTCTTCAATAATTTGAAGATTGGTTTACAAGTAGCTGTCAGGTGAGAGATGAATCTGGCAATGTAGTTCAACCGTACCAAGAATCCTATGACTTCCTTCTCAGTATGAGGAGCCGGCATCTCTTGTATTGCTTTAACTTTGGCATGATCAAGCTCGATACCTTTGTTGCTGACGACAAAGCCTAGGAGTTTACCGGACCGTACCTCAAATGTGCACTTGTTTGGATTCAACCTCAGTTTATACTTCTTCAGTCTCTCAAACAAGTTTTGTAAGTGATCAAGATGCTCTTCTTCTATTTGAGACCTGGTTATCATGTCGTCCACATAGACCTCTATTTCGTGATGTATCATGTCGTGAAATAGAGCTACCATGGCACGCTGATAGGTTTCCCCAACATTCTTCAGTCCGAATGGCATCACCTTATAGCAGAAAGTGCCCCACTACGTGACAAACGTTGTTTTCTCCATGTCCTCGGTGCCATTTTAATTTGGTTGTAACCTGAGAATCCGTCCATGAAGGAAAACACTTTGTGTTGCGCCGTATTGTCAACTATAATATCAATGTGGGGGAGTGGAAAATCATCCTTAGGGCTTGCCCTATTCAAATCTCTGTAGTCCACACACATTCTCACTTTGCCGTCTTTTTTGGGCACGGGAACAACATTGGCAACCCATTGGGGATAAGAGGTGACATCCAAGAATCCAGCATTGAATTGCTTCATGACTTCTGCTTTAATCTTTTCAGACATATCAGGCCTCATGCGGCGAACCTTTTGCTTTACTGGCGGACAATCCTCTCTTGTAGGCAGACAATGTACCATAATATCAACATCAAGTCCCGGCATGTCTTCATATGACCAGGCAAAGACTTCAACATAATCGTGTAACAACTGAATTAGATGCTCCTTAATACTGGGTTCCAGATTGGCACCCACCTTGACCTCTTTTTTGTCTTCTTCGATACCTAGGTTGATTGTATCCACGGGTTCCTCGTGAGGCTGAATGGTTATGTCTTCTTGTTGTAGCAGTCTGGCAAGTTCCCCTGGCACTTCACGATCTTCCTCACCTTCGTCTTCGGCTTGGTAGATTAGATTCTCAGAGTCACAAAAGGCCATAGCAGTATCATTACCCATGGGATCCAAAATGGATATATACCTGTATTGTGAGTGTGAGTGTGTGTAAGGGTATAACTATCCTTGAAAGAAATAAAAAATGTAAAAATAAAAACAATGAGCACACAAATTTGTATGAGAAAACGTCCATGATTCATTGATGTCATATGAAAATGAGATAATAACCCTTACAAATGGACCATTGTGCCTCGGGTAAGACACAAGGTTTTAAGAGTGCGAATTGTTTTAATATTACAGATCCAACAAAATGTAAAGACAAATTACTGTGGGATAAAATTGATCGGGACAAAATCTCTAGCCTCCTAATTGCTGAGCCCTCCACTGACAGTCGGGAATATCCAGTCTTCCAAGTCACAACTATCATCATCATTTTCTACGGCGTTGACCTTGTGGTTGCTGATCTTCAGGGGTGGTCCTCCGGCACGAGCGCGGCATACAACCTTCTGAGCACTTGAAGTGAAACCTAGGACAAACTTGTCAGACTTATATGGGATATCTGGGAGTTGTCCCCAAATAGTGCACCCACCTTCTTCTACCACTGCTTTGGCATCCTTCAGAGATGACATCTGGAGTAGAGGCCTTGTGATCTTAGGAACAACCTTGGTTACTACCACATCTTGCGGGACCTCTTCAAAGTGTTGGAATGGAGTTTCAATAAATTCACCATCTAATTCCACATATCTGAAGGAATTGAGACGACTGATCATGTACTCTTCTTCTCCATGAACGGTAATAATCTTCCCGTGAATAGGATATTTCAGCATTTGGTGTAACACAGAAGTGACAGCGCCAACATGGTGAATCCATGGTCGGCCTAGCAAGCAGGAATATGAGGGACGAATATCCATTACGTAAAAAGTTGAATCAAATGTTTGTGTTCCAACTTTTATGGGAATGTCTACCTCCCCATGTACCATCCTTTTCGATCCGTCAAAAGCCCTTACTACTATGTTACTTGGCTTCAATGTCAACCCCTCACAGTCAAGCCTATCAAGAGCTTTTTTAGGCAATACATTCAGAGATGAGCCAGTGTCCACCAAAACATGGGTCAGGGTTGTGCCCCTACATTCAACTGAGACATGCAATGCCTCATTATGCTTCCTTCCTCTCGATGTTAAATCAGCATCCGAAAAACCTAGATCATTATCTGTAGTCAAGCTGGCTATGCAATCTTGGAATTGATCGATAGATGTCTCTTGGGGTACATGGGCAGTTTTCAGGAATTTTACCAAGGCTTTTGCATGCGCCTAGGCACATAGTAGTAATGCCAGCATGGAAATTTTAGAGGGAGTTTGTCCCAGTTGTTCAACTACATCGTAGTCGCTTCTTTTTATGATCTTCAGAATTTCCTCTATCTCTTTCTGGGAGGTCTCTGGGATAGCCAATGACTGAGCCTTCGTTCGGATAGGCTCAATCAAAATACTTTTACCTCGAGTCTCAGTTAACTCGGCAGCAGGAGTGTTGGTAAGAATGATAACAGGGGTTGTAACAACTTTGTCAGTTAGAGTATTGTTGGAGATGATTGTAGGACCGGGAACAACTTTTAGGGGAGCAACAGCAGGAATGATTACGGGTCCAGAAACTTCTTTTGGGGGAGCAATTTTTGGAGAGAATATCCTTCTGCTTCGGGTAATATTGCTAATTCTTATAATATTACTGATATCGGAGTTGACTTTCTCGGAGCTTGAATCTTCGGCGGCTGGCCAGTCCTGCTTGATACCATGGTAGTAGACATCCCCTCCATAATTCCATGGTATGGTTTTGTCTGACGAATATGGGACTGGTCCAGGCATTGTAATTATTAAAGGAGTTGCTTTTGGAACTGATGTAATTCTAACGGGTCTTTTGGTGGAGACCCTGGAAGAATTGGCAGAAATGGTAATGATAGAAACATCTTCAAAAGGAATAGGTGAAACAGAAGTCTTCTCGAATAATATTTCTTTGTTATCTATTAGGCACTGAACGCCTGCTTTCAACAAAGGATAGCTGGTTAGTGAGGACAAACAGAAATGGCAAACTTCATCACAGCCCCGGAACACACCGGTATTCAACAAGTTCATTTTAATAGTCAGAAGTGGGGTCATAAGTTCATCAACTGAACTAGCAAACATTTCTTCTTCAATGGCATTGGTATTATGGCCATGTTTGGGAATAGGGGCAGAAATGATATTTGGCTTTTCGGGCGCATCGAATTCAATCTCTTTTGCTTCAATGAGGTCTTGTATTTTGTTCTTTAGAGCCCAACAGTTATTAGTGTCATGGCCGGGACTTTCAGAGTGGTATGCACAACGGGCATTGGGATGATAATGAGGAGATGTTGTGTTGGGGTTCTTTGGAGCTTCTTTCAAGGTTACCAAATTGGATCTTAATAGATGCGATAATACCTGAGATGGGGTCATGTTAATTTTGGTGAATTGCCTGACTGGCTTTTCCACCCTTGGTTGGTTATTTCTTTGCTAATTCGGTGCCGGTTTAGGAATCATAACAGCCCCCACCATTGGACGGCGTTCAGCCCTATCTTGATTTCTTTGAGGATAAACGGCAACCGCTTCTTTCTTTCTAATAAATGGCTTCCTTATGAAGTAGAGGAGGATGCATCTTTTTGGATCTTTCCATTCTTTATACCGGCTTCTACCCTTTCTTCGGTCAATATTAGTTCAGTAAAACCTGCAGATGAACTTCCAATTAAATGATTGAAGAAGGGACCAGACAAGGTACCCAAGAACATGTCTACCAATTCTCTCTCAGATAGAGGGCGTTGAACTCTTCTAGCCAATTCTCTCCATTTTTGCGCATAGTCCTTGAAAACTTCATGGGACACCATGGCCATACTCTAGAGTTGAGTACGGGTAGGTGCAAGATCAGCATTGTATTGGTATTGTTTATAGAAGGCAGCAGCAAGATCTTCCCAGTTGTGAACGTTGGATCTTTCTAGTGGGTAAAACCAATCAAGTTGAGTTCCAGACAAGCTGTCTTGGAAGAAGTGTACCCATAAGTCTTTATCTGCGGTATGGGGCTGGATTTTCCTTACATAGGATCGGAGATGCATTTTAGGGCATGAGACTCCGTCATACTTGGCGAACATAGGTGCTTTGAATTTGGGAGGAATGGCAATCCCCGATACTAACCCCAATTCCTCAAAGTCCAAGCCAGGCACTTTTTGGATTTCCATCGCACTCAGTCGGTCTTCAAGATGTTTATACTTGTCATCAACTGGAGGGTATTGTTCTTCAGAATAGTCTTCTTTTTCCTCTTCCTCTTCTGATTCTGACAGGACAACTGTTTCCTTGCCTTTCCCATCTTGATTGTCTCTCTCACCGGATGTCGTTGCAAAATCTAAGGTCCTTCTTGTTTTCCCATGAAATCTTCTTCCCATGTTTAGGACTCCAGTTACTTTCTTTGTTTTCTTTTTCTTCTCCTCGGCTCGCAAAGTCTTCAACTCTTCTTGTCCTTTGGCTAGGGTCAAGAGCAACTGTTGAAACTGTGTATTATGAGCTTGGAGGTCCTTCACTATTTGCTCGAGATCCATCTTACTGAAGTAAACAGTAGAGAGATGAAGATACTTGTTGCAAGAAACCTGCTTATGTTATGATGAATGATAAATGCGTATGCAATGATTTCAAGGTATTTAAGATTCAAATTCGTTTTAGACAAAAAAGGAAACACGTTATATTAATAAATTAAAGCTTTTGAGTACATCAATGCCTTCTTGGGCAAAACAAATACAAGAAACTCTAAGATAAAAAAGTAGTGCGCATCCTCTTTGGTGCAATGTAGGCATTCAGAGTCTGCTCCTCATGAAGTAGCCTCGTGAGTTCTAAAACCTTCTTCTCGCTTGCGTAGAATTGGGCTTCGAAAGTATCTCGCCCCCCCTTGAGTTGTATCTAATACCTTTGTAGGTCTTCAAGAGAGGTGGGCATATCAGGATGTAGGATAGTGTATGGAACATCTCCCTCCATGACAGGCTCAATGATTACCGGGAGAATGGAGGGGTAAGGCATCATAAGACTCTGAGCACAAGTTCGTACCTATTTGAGGTAAAGCTCAAGAGAGATGAAATTCTTGTGCCCCAAAGTCTTGATATCCACCTTGTTTAACATCCTCCAAGCTTGGATAAATCTCTGGCGAAGACCTTGATCGTCGTTGTCGTAGTCAAATACCATACCTTGAATCAGCATCTCATGCGGGCCATCCCTTCGAGCGTAACCAAACTGTCTTAAGGCTAAGCATGGGTTGTAGGTGATACCTCCCCTAATTCCAATTAAAGGGACATTAGGTAATTCTCCACAATGGTCGACAATGATAACATTCTCTTTGGATCGAGAGCACCAATGAATGTCTGAATGTTTTAGCGTCATCAACCTTTGTGACCACCTTGAACCTTGCTCATTCTTTAATACATATTGAGGAAGATGCAAAATAAACCATCTTGCTAAGAGAAGAGTGCAACATATAAGAACGCCTCTTTTTCTCATTGTGCGGGTGTGAAAAGAGTGTAGGATATCTCCTAGCAATATAGGCACCGGGTTGCGGGATATGAAGATTTTGACGGTTTTGACATCTATGAGTTGGTCAGGATTTGGAAACAAAACCATCCCATAGATGAGGAGAGCCACAATATCCTCAAAGGCTTGCAAGTCCAAGGAATTCCAACAATTGTGGGCTTTCTCAAACAGGAACTTTTCTAAGAAATCCTTGACACCACTCCTTGTTTCCCAATGAGTTGTGATATCAGATGAGTGCAAGTGTAGAGCTTGAGAAATATCTTCTGGCTTTGGGTCTCTTTCCGTACCGTTGAAAGGTAGCTGATTGAGAATTGGAATCCTCAAGAGTTAGGAGAATTCTTCCAAAGTAGGCACAAGTTGATAGTCGGGAAATGTGAAGCAATGGTGTAAAGGATCAAAGAACTGAAAAAGCACCTTTATCATATCCTCATCTGTGTTGGAGGTGACCAAGTTGAGTAGGCGACCATGTCTCTTGGTGAATGGAGAGTTTTCAGGAATCCTTGAAGCTAGATCCTTAAGTTGTGGAGGGATCCTTACAAGATTGACTTGAATAGTTTTCCTGCGAAGAGAATCCATATCCTACAAAACAAAAACAAAGATGAACCCCAAAATCCTTGAAATGGTTAGTGGATGTATATGATGTTCATGATGTTATGTATAAGTATGCATATACAAACATGTCCTGAAGTTTTATAGGTAAGTACCCTCTTGAAGTTTAGTTGGCTTAAACATGTCCTGGTAATAGTAACCGAGTTCTAAGGAGCTCAATATCACTGGTTTGTTCCCTTGGTTATTGTTTCAGCACAAGCCTCTTTAATGGCGACCAAAATATCCCAAGAAACCAAACCTCAATGAGTGTAGTATCGAGTATCTACCAACTTCGGACTACACCAAAGCCGACCATCTCACTACATCCTAAAGGCCAAGTTGGTCAAGTAAAATTTTTAAAAGTTCATTAGTGCTTCATGACATCACTCAGCGGCCCCGTATTCTCTTTAATTAACTCAAAGGCTACCAGCACCCACAAATATGTCACACTAAGGTAGCTATTACATATACCATATCAGTATACCCCGCACAATTTCCATAATGTATTGCTACTTACCTATAATGTATCCCAAATCCGGGTAGAGGATTCAAACTCAAACAAAGAACCATAATGTAAAGCATACAAGTCAAACAATGTAAGCAAATAAATGTGATATATCCCTAAGGTAACCCCACTTTTAGAATTTCCCCAGCAGAGTCACCAGTTCTGTGATACGGTGGGAGAACTGACTTGGATGTTTTGTGTTTAATCGCAAATATTGCGGTTAGCAAGAGTCGCCACCGACTTTTCTTTTATCCAAAAGGAAAGGTGAAAAAGCACAGGAAAGACCTTTGAGATTATTTCTTAAGTTTGGGGGGGTAGATTATGAAAAGGGAAGGTATTAGCACCCTTTTCATCCATGGTTTTCCATGGGCTCTTAGTTACTTTCTAGATCACTTGCTTTTGTTTGAAATTGTGCTTTGTGTGGTTTTTTGAAATTATTTTGTAAAGAGGTCATTGTTTAGGCAGTCTTTGTAATGATTCTCGTTCGTAAGAATGTATACAAAGATGTTGATCTTTTGAAAATGTTTTCAAGTTTTGTAAGATGTTTTGAAATGTGTAGGTGTTTGTTTTGAAAATAGAAAGGATGTTTTGTTTGAAATTGAGCAAGTAATTAGGAGCAATCTACTTACTCAAATGTCTTTCTTGTTTATTTTCTTTTCCTTTGACATTGTTGTCTTACCATTCATTTGGTAAGCAACCCTATCTTTGGATGTAAATGGGACGGGCGTGGGTCATCGTAAAACCATGATTAGCAATGTTGCAAGGTATCTTAGAATTTTTCTTTAGAAGCTAAGATCTGTTTGAAAGGCAACTTAGATTGCGTCATCGAGAGACTATGATCTTGTATTCGCTTGTTTTGGCTAAGATACCTTACATGCGCAATATGGTCATTTTGTATAAGGCAACCAAGTAGGATAACCCTAGGGGTGCTTGTGTGCAAGTGTATTATTTTCATACTTGATTTTGTCTTGAATTAAGTTTTTCTATTTGATTGATTTTGTTCTTTCCATACAAACCCTAATTACTAGCATTTATATATAAAGCGATAAATTACGGAATTTAAAGTTACTATGCTATTACAATACTTGTGGGAGGGGGTATACAATTTGTGAATGGGGATTATAATAATATAAACCTAATTAATGTATTACAACCAAATTGAATAAATGCACAAGGAAATGAATAAATATAAAGTACAAATACAAATGAAAAGAAATGATTTTTGTTTGGATTTTTATGAAAAGAGGTTTTAACCTAACCCTAATTAGAGAAAAAATAATTAACTAAAATTAATTAAATAAATTTTAATTAATTAAGAAAAGAAAATTAATTAAGAAAAGATTTTTGAATAAAACCCTAATTCTATTTAGTTGATTAAAAGAAAATAAGTTTAGAGAAAAAAGTATTTTTTTTTTGTATTTTTGTCTTGTAAATAAATTATAGTATTATAAAATATTTTTGGCTTTTTCTTTATTAAAATAATATATTTGAATAGGTATAAAAGGAAATAAATAATAATCTAGTTTTAATTTAATTTACAAGATAATTAGTAAAGATAAATAAAGTATGATGGATAAAAATAATTTTTTGTGTGAGAAAAATATTTAAATTATGTCAAAACATAAATCTACTCTTTTTTATATTTTTTATGATTTTTAAGTATTTCAGAAAATATATTTAAAAGGAAAAATTAAATAAATAAATAAATAAATAAATACAAATGGGCCAGGGGGTGCCAAAAGTAGGCAGGGAGAGTTAGCTAGCAAAAAAAAAACAAAGCCAGGTGTGATCGGTGGATCTGGAACTGACTGTTTAACGCTGGTTCGCGAAATGTCGCGGAAGCAAGAGTCGCCACCGTCTTTTATTTTCTCCAAATGGAAAGGACAAAAGCACAGAAAAATTCCTTATAGAGATTGTTTCTCGGTTCGGGAGGTAGATTTATAGAAAGGGAAGGTGTTAGCACCCTTTCTATCCATGGTTATCCATGGGCTCTTAGATACTTGCTCATTTGTGTTTTCAAAATTGTTTGTTTGCTTTTCAAGGTGAGTGGGTTTGAAAAAAAGTTTTCTCTGAAAAATTTCAGTTTGACTCTTGTGTCAGTCCTCAAGAGTGTTTGAAAAATTGCTTTTGAAAGCTTTTTGAAAGGTGTCGGTGTGAAAAGAAATTTTTGATTTGTTTTGAATTAGAGCAAGTATCTATGAGTCATCTACCTACCCTAAGGAATTAGTCTGTGTAAATGTCCTTAAGGTAATGCCATCCCACCATTGAGAGGTAGGTAGCACCACCGTTGGAGGTGTTCGGGTCAATTCGAGGGTTAGGGACAGTGTGGTCACCGAGCAATAGTAAGATATCTTAGAAGCTACCCTTATGCCATTGATCTTTTTATTCCGAGGCAACCGTTTCGAGGCAACTTGTTTCGAGGCAACCGTTTCGAGGCAACTAGATCAATGGAACATGAGGACTCACTAAGACGTCCTATACTCGACGACCACGTTTCGAGGGGCAAGGCAACAGTGTGATCACCAGAGCAACAGTAGGACACCTTAGAAGCTACCCTTATGCCATGTTCATGGACATAAGGACTTACTAAGACGTCCTGTACTCGACGACCACGTTTCGAGGGGCAAGGTAACAGTGAGGCGTACCCTAAGAGTGGTGTGTGAATTGTGTGTCATTTTCAGTTTATTATTTGTCTTGTCATGCATTGGTGATCTACGTTTTGATTTTATTTTTGGGCATTCATTCTTTCATGTGATTGTTAACAGTTTAAAGGTGCGGGAATTTAAAGTGCAGAAAAGATAAAGGTCCTACGCTATTACAAGGGCGCGGGTCTACATCGCCAAATTAAACCAAGACCCGATTTAAAATAAAATGCAGAAAGTAAATGTCTAATTAACTATTACAGGGCTTTGGGGCAAATACATTACATTCATAAAAAAGAAATAAAATAAACGCGCGAAAAGAAAATATAATCGAATGCGAGGGTGTTGGACCCTTTAAAGGAATTAAATTGAAATTGAAAATTGATTTAATTATTAAATAAAGCAAGAACTTATTTTTTGATGTTTTTGGATTTATGGAATTAAAGAAAATTAAATTGGAATTAAAAGTCAAATAATTCTAGTTCTAATTGTTTTTTTTAATTTATTAAAGAAGATTGTCTAAGTTAAACCTAATTTAAACCTAATTGATTAATTACAAGTAGTTACAAAATTAATTAATGGTTAATAATAATTATAATAAGAAAATAAAAATATTTAATTAAAAAAAGATAAAAATGTGCTAAAGACCTATTTTTTAGTTATTTTTTAGTTATTGAGAAAACAAAACATTAAAGTTAACAACTTAAAATTAAAACTAAATTAATTATTGAATTTAATTACAAAATAAAATATTAGTGAATTAAATAACAAACATATTTTATTTTTGACTTTTTGACCTTTTTTTGTAT
The DNA here is from genome assembly GCA_948472305.1 of Vicia faba. NCBI lineage: Eukaryota > Viridiplantae > Streptophyta > Magnoliopsida > Fabales > Fabaceae > Vicia > Vicia faba. Next base: position 419,134,867 of record OX451739.1, on the reverse strand, counting down.
TTTTTGTATTATGAAAATTAATTTAATAAAAAGAAATAATTAAGCATTAAAAAGAAATAAAAGAAATCAAATAGAAAATAAAAATCAAAATAATGCAAACCATAGGGGGTGGTAGACCCAATTTTGGAGGTGATTTGAGGAATTAAGCCCATTTGAATGAGGCCCCCTTTCAGACTTGTATGTGGAGCGTTGACCAGTGCATATGATGGAACTCACATGATAGCCTTTGGATTGACCTTTCCAGGCGCGTGGCAGGCAGAGGCGTTGGGCTTCATGGTGGTCATTAGGATGGAAGCTGCATGGGAAAGGGTTAAACAAAATAATAGAAACAAATTGAGGGAACCTGGGATTCGAACCCAGGTCCCAGTGTTTACCAGTGTGATCGGTGGATCTGGAACTGACTGTTTTAAAGCTGGTTTCGCGAAATGTCGCGGTAAGCAAGAGTCGCCACCGTCTTTTATTTTCTCCAACAAGGAAAGGACAAAAGCACAGAAAAATTCCTTATGAGATTAGTTCTCGGTTCAGGAGGTAGATTATAGAAAGGGAAGGTGTTAGCACCCTTTCTATCCATGGTTATCCATGGGCTCTTAGATACCTGCTCATTGTGTTTTCAAAATGTTTGTTTGCTTTTCAAAGTGTGAGTGGGTATGAAAAAGTTTCGTTTAAAGTTTCAGATCGACTCTTGTATCAGTCCTCAAGAGTGTTTGAAAAGTTGTTTTGAAAGCTTTTTGAAAAGTGTAAGGTGTGAAAAGTATTTTGATTTGTTTTTGAAAAGTGCAAGTATCCATGAGTCATCTACCTACCCTAAGGAATTAAGCTGTGTAATTGTCCTTTAGGTAGTGCCATCCTACCATTGAGAGATAGGTAGCACCACCGTTGGAGGTGTTCGGGTCAATTCGAGTTTAGGGACAGTGTGGTCACCGAGCAATAATAAGATACCTTAGAAGCTACCCTTATGCCATTGATCTTTTTATTCCGAGGCAACCGTTCTGAGGCAACTTATTCGAGGCAACTAGATCAATGGAACATAAGGACTTACTAAGACGTCCTGTACTCAACGACCACGTTTCGAGGGGCAAGGCAACAGGGTGATCACCAGAGCAACAGTAGGATACCTTAGAAGCTACCCTTATGCCATTGATCTTTTTATTCCGAGGCAACCGTTCCGAGGCAACTTATTCGAGGCAACTAAATCAATGGAACATAAGGACTCACTAAGACGTCCTGTACTTGATGACCACCTTTCGAGGTAAGGCAACAGTGAGGCGTACCCTAGGGGTGGTGTGTGGATTGTGTGTCATTTTCAGTTTATTGTTTGTCTTGTCATGCATTGGTGATCTACGTTTGTTTTTATTTTTGGGCATTCATTCTTTCATGTTATTGTTTAGCAATTAAAAGGTGCAGGAATTTAAAGTGCGGAAAGGATAAAGGTCCTACGCTATTACAAGGGCGCGGGTCTACAACGCCAAATTAATCCAGACCCGATTTAAAATAAATTGCAGAAAATAAATGTCTAATAGCTATTACATGGCTTTGGTACAAGTACATTATATTTACATCAAAAATAAATAAAACGCGCGAAAAAAAAGGAAAATATGACCGAATACGAGGGCGTTGAACCCTTTGAAGGAATTTAAAATAATTAAGTTAAAATAATTAAATTAAATAAATAAAAGAAGAACTTATTTTTATGTTTTTTTTGTATTTATGACATTAAAGAAAATTAAATTAATTAAAAGTCAAGTAATTAATTCTAATTCTAATTGTTTTTAATTTATTAAAGAAAATGCATTAAAGTTAAAACCTAAAGTTAAAACTAATTAATTATAAAACTATTTACAAAAATTAATGATTAATGATAAAAATATTTAATTAAACAAAAGATAAAAAAAAGATTAAAGATCTATTTTTATTATTTTTTTGGTTTATTGTAAAAAAAGAATTAAATTATAACCTAGGATTAAATCTAAATTAATTATGGAATTTAATTGCAAAATTAATACTAAAATAAAATTATTGTTTATTTTTATCTTTTCTGATTTTTTTTGTGTTTTTTATATTTTGAAAATATTAATTAATTAAAATAAAGCAACAATTAAAAGAGTATAAAAATAATAAAAAGAAACAAAGAAAAGAAAGAAAATTGTAAGAAAAAAAACCTAAGGGGGTGAAGCCCCTAATTTGGAGGTTGGATCCAGTAATTTTGGCCCAATAGCATTCAGATCCATTGACTTTCCCAGGCAGCGTACAGCAAGGTTGACCTATGCCCATGGTGTGCTTCAGATCCAGGCCTTTGGTTTGATCTTCAGGGGCACGTGGACGTCTTGATTATGGAGGAACATGATGCGCTTCAATGTAAACGCTGCATAGGAATTCACATGGAAAAATAATATGGAAATTATACAGACCTGGGACCCGAACCCAGGTCTTGGATGTTGAAGCAATGAGCGTTTGCCAGCTGAGCCACTGAACGCGTTTGATATATTAGTAACAAGTAAACAATATAATAGAAAGTGGAGCAACGCTTGGAAACGCGCGCGAACTTTTGAACAAGCCAATCACTTGTTGACAACACATCATCTTCCTCACCATCCCTGTAAAACAAAACACAAAGGCAACGTTTTTTCACGCATAGTTTTAGGTGTGCTATTAGAAAATAGCGATTAGGCCTGTGTTGTCCATAAATTTGGCGCGATGAGTGCTTCTACTTCGTCCAGATGCACTGAGTACAACCATGGTGGTCTTAAGGCTTAATTTTTCCTCGTTTGCAAATCCCCAATTCCAACCTCTGAAAACCCTAAAATTCACTCATGGCACATTCGTATATACAGTGTAATAATCAAATTAAACATAATGGTCAGCTTTAGAATCAAATGAGGAACAAGAATCTATGAACAAAATGCTGTAAAAATGCTTAAAACATGAAACACGATAATCAATTTTTCTCTGTACAGTGGAGGTTCTCATTACCAATTCTTGAAGTTTGAGTTGATGTTTCGGATTGGAATGTGATCAGTGATCTCCAAGGAAGCTATTGGAATGAAAATTAAGGCTTGAATCCACCTCTAACTGTGTTTTCAGATTTGAGATTTTTTTGTGAAAAGTGAGTTTTTGTTTCAAGGTTCCTGCGCAGCTTGTTTCTCAAATGGTTTTTGATCATTTGTATATAGCTTAGGTAATGTGTATGAATGAGACTTATGGTCAATAAAGCCTTGCATTGATGATTTGGATTTTCACATAAACCACCATAACCATCTTTCCATTTTTGATTCAAATTTGAATTCTTGCCTTGTTTAAGCCTTAGCACGAAAAATGGTAGGCACATAATGATGCTTCAAGGTTAATCAAAGCAAAATATCCCTTTAAATTAATTTTTTTGAATTTCTTTTGATTTTAAAAGATTTAAAATTAATTAAATCCAATAAAATCAATAAAAATGAAAAAATTAATAAAAAAATCTGAAATAAAAGATGGGACACGTGGGAAGCATGGCCAAGTCAATTCAAGTGGAAAAAGTGGGCCCCTTTTGTCAAAAATGAGATTTCAAGGATAAATGATTTTGGCCATTTCACAAAAATTTCCCAACTTCTCCAATGCATAAATTGCTCAATTTTTAAGCTTTGCTCATGTTCTTGGACATTTTAGAAAGGTCTTTGAGTCCTCTAACCAATGCCTTTGGTCCCATGTCATTTTGATTTACCAATCTCAAGTTATGGCCTTTGACTTAAAGTCCCTTTTTGTTGACTTTTGAAAATGACCTATAATGTTGAAATTGATAACTTTTTGTGAGAGCATTTCTTGGACTTGAAGTATGAAGATGAGTTGTAGGAAATGTCTTTCACTTCAAAATGAGCTTTGGATGGAATTTTTCTGATGAACCATGTGAAAGTTATGCCCTGGTCAATTTTAGTTGACTTTTTCAGCTGTCCAAAAATAGAAACTCTTGCATCTTGATGATTTTTGAGCCAAGTTTTGAGAATCATGATCAAGCATTGATCAAATGATGTTTGTGGCTTCAAAATGAGATGTTGACCAAAAATTTGAACTTTTGACTGCCAAATGACCATTTTGCCCCTACAATTGACTGTAGTGCAATTAGGGTTTTTGACTGTGCAATTTTGTGCTGAAAGTCTTGAAACTTGACATGTAGGTGCTTGACCATATTTGTAGGCTTGTGAGACTTGATTGGACCTTTGAAAACTTCATTTTCTTGACCAGAACACAAACCCTAATTTTGACTGTATAGGAGACCTTTGCACTGTGCAACCCTTGGGGAGATTTTGAAGCTTGGCTTGGCAATTTCTTGGAGAATATGGGAGGGCAAATTTTGGGGTACAACAGTTGCCCCTGTTCAATCTTCTTAGACCTGAGGATGCAGATTGGCTGACGTGCCTTTCGTAATCCGAGGGTGGAAGATGACTGAACACTAGAGTGCCCAAAAATTTGCGCTCACATAGTAGCAGTGATGATGGGGGAATGGGCTTATAGATGCCATTTAGAGGTTGATGAATAGGATGATGGGTTTATAGATGCCATCTGGATGTTGATCGCGTAGGAGATTCCTTAGCGAGAACCTGCATACCTGCAAAAGAAACATGAGTACCTGACAAGTTGCAGGAGTTGATTTCAGATGCTTGGTATAGATGTGTCCTGACTGGTTACAGGAGCTGAGTCTGGAGCTTCAAACGGCGATGAATGAACCAGGGATGGTTACTGCCTTAGCATGAATGATAAGAGAATCTTGGGCGACTTTAACTTCAACAACGCTCGTTGAGAAAAATCTTGGGTGTCTTCTACTGGGATAAGAATCAGGGAGATCTTAGGGTCGATCTGACTGAACCAGAGAAGGCCTTTGACTGGATAAGCATCAGGAAAATCTTAGGGTCGATTTAACTGAACCGGACAAGGTCTTGAAATATCTTCAACTGGATAAGCATCAGGGAGATCTTAGGGTCGATCTGACTGAACCAAGAGAAGGCCTTTAACTGGATAAGCATCAGGAAAATCTTAGGGTCGATTTAACTGAACCGGTCTAGGTCTTGAAATATCTTCAACTGGATAAGCATCAGGGAGATCTTAGGGTCGATCTGACTGAACCAGAGAAGGCCTTTGACTGGATAAGCATCAGGAAAATCTTAGAGTCGATTTAACTGAACCGGACAAGGTCTTGGAATATCTTCAACTGGATAAGCATCAGGGAGATCTTAGGGTCGATCTGACTGAACCAGAGAAGGCCTTTGACTGGATAAGCATCAGTAAAATCTTGGGGTCGATTTAATTGAACCGGACAAGGTCTTGGAATATCTTCAACTGGATAAGCATCAGGGAGATCTTAGGGTCGATCTGACTGAACCAGAGAAGGCCTTTGACTGGATAAGCATCAGGAAAATCTTAGGGTCGATTTAACTGAACCGGACAAGGTCTTGAAATCTTCAACTGGATAAGCATCAGGGAGATCTTAGGGTCGATATGACTGAACCAGAGAAGGCCTTTGACTGGATAAGCATCAGGAAAATCTTGGGGTCGATTTAACTGAACCGGTCTAGGTCTTGAAATATCTTTAACTGGATAAGCATCAGGGAGATCTTAGGGTCGATCTGACTGAACCAGAGAAGGCCTTTGACTGGATAAGCATCAGGAAAATCTTGGGGTCGATTTAACTGAACCGGTCTAGGTCTTGAAATATCTTCAACTGGATAAGCATCAGGGAGATCTTAGGGTCGATCTGACTGAACCAGAGAAGGCCTTTGACTGGATAAGCATCAGGAAAATCTTAGGGTCGATTTAACTGAACCAGAGAAGGTTTTTGGAACATAGCTAAGCATTTAACTGGATCTTTCCTGAAAGGTAAAAGTCAGTCATATGCAATGCATGATATGGATCGAGCGATGATGTTCTCAACATAAATGAGATTTGTATGACATGATGCGTTTATGCATGCTATAATGATGTTTTATGTATGTTTTTGTCTAGGAAAGTGAATCCTTGACGGGTGCCGGGAAGTCGTATCCCGGGCTGATGTTGAAAAATAGATTTTGCTTTCGCTGGGGATGAGAGTTGCAAGAATACCGGTAGGAGAAAATAACTCCGTCGGGGAATAAACTTGGCAAATGGAAGATTCTGCGGGGAGAAAAATACTCTAGCGACCATGCTGGGAAGCAATACTCTGTGGGGAGAGGGACGTCTTGCTGAGTGTTGATAACAACTTGCTGTGGATACCATCGTTATATTGGAAGCGTTAATGGACTTCGCTGGGGATAAGAAGACTTCGTTGACGACGCTCTTTCTGTGGCTTTTGGCTGAGGATAACCCAGTTATATCCTATTGAGGAAACAACTCTTTAAATCAAGCCGGACGACGCGTTCGTGCTCTGCGAGGGTAAACTTCCAGAATCTACTGGGGATAAGCTTACTGCTTGGGGATATAAATTCCACTTTCCTGGAGAAACTGGATTGGATTCTTCTGGGGAAGTTTTGAGATGTATCGGGGGAAGTGACACCACTGAATGTTTGATATACCGCCGGGGAACAATCTTTAGACCAAGACTGCCGGGGATGCTTGTTAAGAATACATGTACTGCTGGGGAACGTTGATATCTGCCGGAGGATACCCAACTTCCTTGAGATTTGATGATTTTGCTTGGAGAGGAATGCACTGTTTCGCTGAACCACTCTCTGGGGAATTAAGGTATCTGGTTATGTTCTTTAGCCGAACCTACCTTGGTACCTTGGAGGACAGAACAATTAGACTGCTCAGACAACTCTTTATTGCCCCTGTTTCTAATGTTACCTGTAATTAATCCTTTGTTTTGTATGCAAATACTCATGAGTTAGCAAGCTATTGTCAACGCATATATCACAAATTGAACTTTGGACGTTCTTCGCAAAACAAAACAGAAAAAGAAAAACAATTGGCACATTTTAACTGAAAAGTATATTTGTATTGATTTTTGAGTGGCCTGTAAATAGGCGTTTTGTATACAAGAGGCTGACGTCCTAGTAAGAGAACGCCGCCGAGCAAAAGAGTTTATACAAATTTTGTACAAAAGAAAATAAAACAGCTGTGTGAAATGAATGATCCACTGGGTTTCAACTCTGCTATTGCCTTTATAACTCCGAGCGTCTCATCATTTGATGACCTTAGTTTAAGGTGTAGCTGACTGATCGATGCCGTCTGATCTTGATGTAGATATCGGATTTTGGATGCAAAGTGATCAATGAGACATAGTATTACGCTTTTATCCTTAATTTTTGCCTGGACCGCCCTTTCGGGTTTTCAGTCCACCAGGATACCCATTTTTGCCCAAGCCGCCTTTTCAGGTTTTCGACTTGCCGGGTGTACAGATTTTTTCATTTCATCCCTTCATTTTGCCCGAACCCTTTTGGTTCGACGGGAAGCCCTAATTTTTGCCTAGGCATGTCAGCCTAGCGGGTCTTTTTATGCGTAGTATTTTTTTACTATGTCTGCATTGGCGGGGTGAGGAAGGTCGTCACCATCCATATTGGTTAGAATCATGGCTCCTCCTGAGAATACATGTTTAACCACAAATGGTCCTTCGTACGTAGGGGTCCATTTGCCCCTTGGATCACTCTGAGGAAGGATGATTCGCTTGATTACCAGATCCCCAACTTGATATTCCTGTGGTCTGACCTTTTTGTTAAATGCCCTGATCATCCATTTTTGATACGTCTGACCATGGCAGATAGCAGCAAGTCTCTTTTCATCAATAAGGTTGAGCTGATCAAGTCGGGTCTGGATCCAATCATCCTCGTTCAGATTTGCATCTTTCATTATCCGGAGAGATGGTATTTGCACTTCGATTGGTAAGATTGCCTCCATACCATAAACCAAAGAGAAAGGAGTTTCCCCGGTTGACGTCCTAGCTGAGGTACGGTACCCGTGTAGAGCGAACGGTAACATCTCGTGCCAATCTTTATAAGTCACTGTCATCTTCTGCACGATTTTCTTGATGTTTTTATTTGCTGCTTCTACAGCCCCATTCATCTTCGGTCTGTAAGGAGAAGAATTGTGGTGCTGTATTTTGAACTGCTCGCAGAGCTCAGTGATCATCCTGTTATTCAGATTGGTACCGTTATCTGTAATAATTCTCTCAGGGACGCCGTATCGGCAGATCAGATTATGCCGAATGAACCGTGCCACAACAGTCTTGGTTACCGTAGCATAGGATGCTGCTTCGACCCATTTTGTAAAGTAATCAATCGCTACAAGGATGAAGCGATGCCCGTTAGATGCCGTAGGTCTGATCTCACCAATCATGTCAATGCCCCACATTGCAAACGGCCAAGGTGCTGTCAAGACATTTAGAGGAACTGGAGGAACGTGCACCTTGTCTGCATAAATCTGGCACTTATGGCATGTCCTGGAATGTTGGTAACAGTCGGCTTCCAATGTGGACCAGTAATACCCTGCCCGAAGGATCTTTTTAGCCATAGTGTGTCCACTGGAATGTGTACCAAAGGTCCCTTCATGTAGCTCTTCCATGATCTTTTCTGCTTCCGTCTTATCCACACAACGCAATAAGGTTGAATCATGGTTTCGCTTGTACAAGATGTCGTTACTAAGGAAGAACTTTGCCGCGAACCTTCTTAGAAACTTTTTATCATTGACAGATGCACCTTCAGGATACTCCTGAGCTTCCAGATATCTCTTTACCTCATGGTACCAAGGCTTCTCAGTTACCAATTCAGTCTCGAGATCGCAACAGTATGCCGGTTCGTCTAACTTCCAAATGATGACCCTGGGAGCCTCATTATCCCATTTAACCTTGAACATAGAAGACATTGTAGCTAACACGTCCGCCAGCTGATTCTCTTCTCTTGGGAAGTGTTCAAAAGTTATTTCTGTGAAGTGGGGGATCATTGTCAACACACATTCTTTGTAAGGATAAAGATTCGGATGTTTCGTATCCCACTCGCCTTTGATCTGGTTGATCACGAGAGCGGAATCTCCGAAGACACTCAGAAACTTGATCCTTAAGTCAATTGCAGCTTTGAGTCCCATGATGCACGCCTCATACTCCGCCATATTATTGGTACAGTTGAAGCATAGCCGGGCAGTGAGTGGAGTATGAGTGCCTTGAGGGGATATGATCACAGCGCCGATACCGTTACCCAAAGCATTGGAGGCTCCGTCAAAGTGCATAGACCATCGGGATCCTGGTTCAGGTCCTTCATCCGGTCCAGGTACTTCACAATCAGTTACTATCATGATGCTTTCATCCGGAAACTCGAAGTTCATTGATTGATAGTCATCTACGGCCTGATGTGCCAAGTGGTCTGCCAATACACTTCCCTTGATGGCTTTCTGGGTCGTGTACTGAATGTCGTATTCCGTCAAGATCATTTTCCATCTTGCAATTCTTCCAGACAGAGCAGGCTTTTCGAATATGTACTTTATAGGATCCATCTTTGAGATCAACAAAGTAGTGTGAGTCAGCATATACTGTCTCAGCCGGCGAGCAGCCCATACCAAAGCGCAGCAAGTTTTCTCAAGCAGTGAGTATCGAGTCTCACAGTCGGTAAACTTTTTGCTAAGGTAATAAATGGCATGCTCTTTTCGGCCAGACTCGTCATGCTGCCCCAACACACACCCCATTGAGTTATCAAGTACTGTCAGGTAAAGTATCAGAGGTCTCCCTTCAACCGGTGGCATAAGGATAGGTGGTTCTTGGAGATACTCTTTGATTCTGTCAAAAGCAGCCTGACATTCATCGTTCCAACGTACTACCTGATCTTTCTTCAGCAGCTTAAAGATTGACTCACAGGTAGCAGTCAGATGTGAGATGAATCGAGCAATGTAATTCAGGCGTCCTAAAAAGCCTCTGACTTCCTTCTCTGTCTTGGGAACTGGCATCTCTTTAATAGCTTTGACTTTAGCAGGGTCTACTTGGATTCCCTTGTCACTTACCACGAAGCCTAGCAACTTCCCGGATCTTACCCCGAAGGTGCACTTGTTCGGGTTCAATCTCAGCTTGTACAGTTTCAGACGATCAAACAATTTCTGCAGATGATCCAGGTGTTCTTCCTCAGTCTGGGACCTTGCGATCATGTCATCAACATATACTTCTATCTCATGATGGATCATGTCATGAAATAAAGCAACCATGGCACGTTGGTAGGTTGCCCCAGCATTCTTTAGTCCAAAAGGCATGACTTTGTAGCAGAAGGTGCCCCACTGAGTAACAAATGTAGTCTTTTCCATGTCTTCAGGTGCCATCTTGATCTGATTGTAACCTGAAAAGCCATCCATAAAAGAGAACACTTTATGCTGAGCTGTATTATCAACAAGGACATCAATGTGAGGTAGAGGGAAGTCATCCTTGGGGCTGGCCCTGTTCAGATCCCTGTAGTCAACACACATTCTGACCTTTCCATCCTTCTTTGGTACCGGCACCACATTAGCAACCCACTGGGGGTAAGAAGTTACTGCGAGAAACCCGGCATCAAACTGTTTCATAACCTCGGCTTTGATCTTTTCAGACATCTCTGGACGCATACGGCGGACCTTTTGCTTAACCGGAGGGCAGTCTTCCTTAGTAGGCAAGTGATGGACCACAATGTCGGTATCCAACCCGGGCATGTCTTCCTAGGACCAGGCGAATATTTCCATGTAGTCATGTAGCATCTTAGTCAACCGTTGCTTCACGTTGAGCTCTAGGTTGGCACCAATCTTCACCTCTTTCCTGTCTTCTTCAGTACCCAAGTTTATTATTTCCACTGGCTCTTCATGGGGTTGAATTGCCCTCTCTTCCTGAAGCAACAGTCTTGCAAGCTCACCAGGCACTTCGCAATCATCTTCACCTTCGTCTTCGGCTAAGTTGATCGGATTTTCGAAGTCATAATTGGCAGTAGCAGAGTTGTTATTAGTGAGATCCAGAGTGGATTGAAACCTGTATGAGTGAGTGTGTGTGTAAATACAGCTGTTTTTTGAAATATATGTAAAGGAAAGAAAGACAGAAAAGGAGCACAATATTTTGAAATGTGAAAAACGTCCAAATGCTTTTATTTATGATATATGACAGTGACAAACAAAAGCCCTCATAAATAAGACCAAGGTGCCCCGGGTAAGACACCGGGCCATACAGTTTCAAGTTATTGTTTATTACAAATCCAAAACAAAGAAGTTCATTACTGGGGAACAAAAGTTATGGGTGTAAAGTCTTTAGCAGTCCAATTGGTCAATCCACCGTCGGTCGTTGGGTAGATCCAGCTATCGAACTCTGACTCTTCCACTTCGTCTTCCTCTCCAACAGCATTCACTTCTGAGTGGGTGATGAGCACCGGAGGTCTTCCAATTCTCGCCTTGCGCACTGCCTTCTGAGCTTCCGTGGTGAAACCCAGCCCAAACTTGTTAGCCTTAGGAGTAAGATCAGGGAGCTTGCCCCAGTTTGCACATTCACCTCTTTCGATCACAGCCCGGGCGTCCTTTAAGGAGGCCATCTTCAAAGGAGAAACCTCTTCAACCACTGCTTCTGCTGCTGCCAAAGTTTGTGGCACCTCCTCAAAATGTTGAAAGGTGGTCTCAATGAACTCCCCATCCATTTCCACGTACCTGAAGGAGTTGAGGTGGCTGACCATGTATTCCTCTTCCCCTTGCACTGTTACAATTTTCCCCCTGACCGGGTACTTGAGCTTCTGATGCAACGTGGAGGTCACAGCTCCAGCCTTGTGGATCCACGGGCGACCCAGCAAACAAGAATAGGATGGACGGATGTCCATCACGTAGAATTTTGAATCGAAGACCTGTGACCCAACCCTGATTGGGATGTCCACCTCACCATGTACCATTCTTTTGGACCCATCAAAGGCCCGAACAACAATGTTACTTGGTTTGAGCTCTAGACCTTCACAGTCCAGCCTATCCAGAGCCTTCTTGGGCAACACGTTTAATGAAGAACCTATGTCAACCAGCACGTGAGCAAGAGTAGTGCCCCTGCATTCAATGGAGACATGCAGGGCATCATTATGGTTCTTCCCCTTTGCTGTCAGATCGGCATCAGAGAAACCCAGGCTATTATCAGCGGTTAGGTTGGCCATACAGTCGGTGAACTGATCAGCAGATGTCTCTTGAGGTACGTGGGCTGTCTTTAAGAAAGCAATCAGAGCCTTGGCGTGGGCCTCTGAACACAACAGCAGTGACAACATGGAGATTTTGGAGGGGGTGTGCCCCAGCTGTTCCACGACGTTGAAATCACTTTTCTTTATTATCTTGAGGATTTCTTCCATTTCCTGCCTGGAAGCCTCAACAATGGTCTTCGGTGCCTCCGTCCGGGCAGGCACATCAGCAGCAATCCCCTTGCCCCGAGTATTAGATGACTCGGCAGCAGGGGTGGATACTTGGTCAGGGGGAGAAACAGGCACACTGGCAGGTGTGAAGACCAAAGGCCTATGAATTACCGGAGGAGCAATGTCTGGCGAGAACAGTCTTCCACTACGAGTGACCTTAGCAGGCCCAGTGATGTTGGAGACACCAGTATCAATGTTGAACTCTTGTTTCACACCCAGAACATAAACATCTGCCCCATAGTGCCATGGGACAGCCTTATCAGACTTGTAGGGGATGGGCCCCGGAACAGTAATGGTGATGGGAGCAATCTTGTGAACCGGCAAAATTTGGACATGCTTCTTTGAAGGAGCCTTGGAAGGGTTGTTGAAGATGGTAACAATTGAAACTTCTTCAACAGGAGCAGCAGGAACAGTAGTCTTTCTGAACAAAATCTCTCTACTATCCATCAGGCTCTGGACGCCTGACTTCAGCAGAGAACAACCAACAGGGGAAGCAACACATAGAGGGCAACCCTTGCTACATCCCGGAAATAAACCGGCTAGCAACAGGTTCCTCTTGACCGTCAGCAGCGGAGTAGCAACATCATCCACCGAAGCTACATACAAATCCTCCTCAACAGCATTCACTCCATGCTGGGGCATGGGAGCGGTTACAACATTCGGCCTCTCGGGCGCCTCAAACTGTATTTCCTTTGCATCAATAAGGTCCTGAACCTTATTCTTTAGGGCCCAGCAGTCATCTGTGTTATGCCCCGGGCTATCAAAGTGGTAAGCACAGCGGGCATTTGGATTAAACTTGGGAGATGCAGTATTGGGAAACTTTGGAGCCTCCCTGACAGTCACTAAATTGGTGGATAGCAACTGTGGCAGGATCTGTGATAAGGTCATGCTTAAGCGGGTAAACTCTCTCCGGGGCCTTTCAGCCCTTTGAGGATTGGTCGGCCGAGGAGCGGCAGCAGGCTTGGCAATCATTACCGCACTGACAGATTGGCGGCGTTCAGGTCGCTCTGGTCTCCGGGAGCTATATACAGCACTAGCCTCCTTTTTGAAGGGTTTCTTTTCAGCACTGGAGGAGGCAACCTTCTGTATCTTCCCCGATTTTATACCGGCCTCGATCCTTTCACCAGTCAGGATCAGATCAGTAAACCCAGCAGAGGAATTACCAATGAGATGATTGAAAAATGGACCAGATAGGGTCCCCAAAAACATATCTACCAGCTCCCGGTCTGTCAATGGTGGCTGCACCCTGCCAGCCAGATCTCTCCATTTCTGGGCGTACTCCTTAAAATCTTCACCCGACCCTAGCGACATACCCTGGAGCTGGGTACGCGTAGGAGCGAGGTCGGAATTATATTGATACTGCTTGTAAAAAGCAGTGGCCAGATCCTCCCAGTTACGAATGTTGGTCCCATCCAGCTGATAGAACCATTCGAGGTGAGTCCCTGAAAGACTCTCCTGGAAGAAGTGGATCCATAAGTTCTTGTCTGCTGTGTAAGGCTGGATCTTCCTTACATAAGAACGGAGGTGCATCTTGGGACAGGAAGCCCCGTCATACTTCACAAAGGCAGGCGCCTTGAACTTGTGTGGAATCACCACCCCAGTAGATAACCCCAAGTCTCCGAAATCCAGTCCAGGCACACGCTGAACTTCCATAGCCTTTAATCTGTCCTCCAACTGCTTGTACCGGTCTTCAGCAGGAGGGTATTGTTCGTCGTTGAAGTCTGTTTCAGTATCAGAGCCCACAGGAGTAGGGATCTCCCCTTCTTGGTGACTACCTTCCCCCACAGATGGAGTAGTCCTCTCAGCCTCATTTCGCAAGGTGTTCCCGAGTCTGCGCCCAGTGTTAAATAGCACAGTCCTCCTCTTCTTCTTATTCTTCTTCAGAAGCATGGTCTTCAACTCTTGTTGACCCTGAGCCAAACCCTTGATCAGCTCCTGAAATTGGGCATTCTGTGCCTGAAGAGCCCTGATAGATGCCTCGGTTGATGATTCAGGGTTCATGATGCTGAAATAAACAGCGAAGAACAGTCAGCAGCCTGAAAGGAAGAGTACCTGTGATGCATATGATGAATGATATGTGTTCATGCAATGCATTCAAGGGTTCGAAAATTCAAATTCGTTGTAGAAAAAAAAGAGCACACGTTATTATTAAGAAAATGATTTGTTCAGTACATTAAGGCCTCATGGGCAAACATTACAAAACAGATCAATCCCAAAAGACACTACGCATCCTCTTCGGAGCAATATAGGTATTGAGATTCTTTTCCTCGTGCAGTAGGCGGGTGAGCTCCAGGACCTTTTTCTCACTGGCATGTAGATTGGTTTCCAGAGAATTCCGTTCTTCCTTAAGCTGGATCCAACTCTTCTGCATCTCTTCCCAGGACGTGGGCATGTCAGGATGTTGAATGGTGTAGGACACCTCTCCTTCCAAGTCTGGCTCTTTGATCACGGGGAGAACATGAGGATATGGCATCACCAGCTTCTGGGAACGGGCTCGTACCCATTTGAGATAAGGCTCCAATGGGATGGAGTTCCTGTGCCCCAGGGTCTTGCTGTCTATTTTGCTGGGCATCCTCCAAGCTTTGATAAATTTCTGGCGAAGTCCTTGCGTATCCTTGTCGAAATCAAAAACTATGTCAGGAATTAACATCTCATGAGGGCCATCTTTCCGAGCATAACCAAACTGTCTCCAAGCCAGGCACGGGTTGTAAGTAATACCTCCTCTGATTCCAAGTAAAGGAACATTAGGGTACTCCCCACAACGATCAATGATAGTGACATCCTCTCTGGACCGAGAACACCAATGTATATCTGCATGCGTAAGAGTCATCAACCGTTGTGACCACCTCAAACCTCGCTCGTTCTTCAAAACTGATTGCGGAAGGTGCGAAATAAACCACCTTCCCAGGAGGGGAGTGCAGCACATAAGGACACCCCTTTTTCTCATGGTTCGAGTGTAACATGAGTGAAGGATGTCCCCCAGCAACGTAGGTATAGGGTTCCTGGACATGAAGACTTTGACAGCACTGATATCTATAAACTGATCTGGTTTAGGGAACAACACCAACCCATAGACAAGGAGGGCTACAACTTCTTCAAAGGCCTGCAGGTCAAGGGAATTCCAACACTCTTGGGCCTTCTCAAACAGAAACTTTGCCAAAAATCCTTTGATACCATTTCTGGCTTCCCAATGCCCCTTGATGTCAGATGGTTGTAGGCATAATGCTTTAGCTACTTCTTCAAGTTTTGGTTCCCTTTCCGTACCGTTGTAGGGTAGTTGATGGAGAATGGGAATCTTCAGAAGCTGGGAAAACTCTTCTAGGGTAGGCACCAGCTGATAGTCCGGGAAAGTAAAACAGTGATGCAGAGGGTCAAAGAATTGGAAAAGGACCTTTACCATCTCTTCCTCAATATTGGTATTGACCAGGCTGATGAGTCTACCATGCCTTTCACTGAATGACGAGTTCTCAGGAATCCTGGATGTAAGCTCCTTGAGCTGAGGAGGGACCCTTATAAGGTTGATCTGAATTGTCTTTCTGCGGATAGTTTCCATGTCCTACAAAACAAGAACAAAGATGAAGATTCGAACCCCTGAAATGGTTAGTGGATGCATATGATGCTGTATGATGTTATGATGCTATGGTTAAACACACCACAAATACTTACAAAGGCAAACATGTAAGGCACACAAGTCACACAAGACAAGCCCTTAGAGTTTAGGCCAGCATGGGGTCTGGGTATTACCCTCTTGAAGTTGGTGGGCTCAAACCTGTCCTATCAAAGTAACCGAGTTCTAAGGATCTCAATATCATTGGATTGCTTTCATTGTTCATCGTTTCGATTTAGCCACTGACTGGCGATCAAAATATCCCAAGAAAACAACCCTCAATTGAGTGTAGTATCGAGTATCAACCGACTTCGGAGTACACCAAAGTAGTCATCTCACTACCCTAAAGAGGCCAAGATGGTTCAATTAAGGTTCCTAAGGTCTGTTGATGCTTCACGACACCACATGGAGGCCCCGTACTCTCCTTGATTGACTCAAGGGTTACCGGTACACACCAAAGTGCCACATCAACGTAGCAGACTGCTTCAACCATGTCGGTATACCCCGCACAGTTCCCTCACAGCCTTGTTGCTACTTTCTAAGAAGGTATCCCCAGATCCGGTTTAGGATCTATAGAACTCCCAAGACAGTACCCACAATAATAAAGCAAACAATTCAGACAATTGAAAACACAGTGATCTTAGTCCTAAGGTACACCTCACTTTAAAAATATTTCCCCAGCAGAGTCGCCAGTTCTGTGATCGGTGGATCTGGAACTGACTGTTTTAAAGCTGGTTTCGCGAAATGTCGCGGTAAGCAAGAGTCGCCACCGTCTTTTATTTTCTCCAACAAGGAAAGGACAAAAGCACAGAAAAATTCCTTATGAGATTAGTTCTCGGTTCGGGAGGTAGATTATAGAAAGGGAAGGTGTTAGCACCCTTTCTATCCATGGTTATCCATGGGCTCTTAGATACCTGCTCATTGTGTTTTCAAAATGTTTGTTTGCTTTTCAAAGTGTGAGTGGGTATGAAAAAGTTTCGTTTAAAGTTTCAGATCGACTCTTGTATCAGTCCTCAAGAGTGTTTGAAAAGTTGTTTTGAAAGCTTTTTGAAAAGTGTAAGGTGTGAAAAGTATTTTGATTTGTTTTTGAAAAGAGCAAGTATCCATGAGTCATCTACCTACCCTAAGGAATTAAGCTGTGTAATTGTCCTTTAGGTAGTGCCATCCTACCATTGAGAGATAGGTAGCACCACCGTTGGAGGTGTTCGGGTCAATTCGAGTTTAGGGACAGTGTGGTCACCGAGCAATAGTAAGATACCTTAGAAGCTACCCTTATGCCATTGATCTTTTTATTCCGAGGCAACCGTTCTGAGGCAACTTATTCGAGGCAACTAGATCAATGGAACATAAGGACTTACTAAGACGTCCTGTACTCAACGACCACGTTTCGAGGGGCAAGGCAACAGGGTGATCACCAGAGCAACAGTAGGATACCTTAGAAGCTACCCTTATGCCATTGATCTTTTTATTCCGAGGCAACCGTTCCGAGGCAACTTATTCGAGGCAACTAAATCAATGGAACATAAGGACTCACTAAGACGTCCTGTACTTGATGACCACCTTTCGAGGTAAGGCAACAGTGAGGCGTACCCTAGGGGTGGTGTGTGGATTGTGTGTCATTTTCAGTTTATTGTTTGTCTTGTCATGCATTGGTGATCTACATTTGTTTTTATTTTTGGGCATTCATTCTTTCATGTTATTGTTTAGCAATTAAAAGGTGCAGGAATTTAAAGTGCGGAAAGGATAAAGGTCCTACGCTATTACAAGGGCGCGGGTCTACAACGCCAAATTAATCCAGACCCGATTTAAAATAAATTGCAGAAAATAAATGTCTAATAGCTATTACATGGCTTTGGTACAAGTACATTATATTTACATCAAAAATAAATAAAACGCGCGAAAAAAAAGGAAAATATGACCGAATACGAGGGCGTTGAACCCTTTGAAGGAATTTAAAATAATTAAGTTAAAATAATTAAATTAAATAAATAAAAGAAGAACTTATTTTTATGTTTTTTTTGTATTTATGACATTAAAGAAAATTAAATTAATTAAAAGTCAAGTAATTAATTCTAATTCTAATTGTTTTTAATTTATTAAAGAAAATGCATTAAAGTTAAAACCTAAAGTTAAAACTAATTAATTATAAAACTATTTACAAAAATTAATGATTAATGATAAAAATATTTAATTAAACAAAAGATAAAAAAAAGATTAAAGATCTATTTTTATTATTTTTTTGGTTTATTGTAAAAAAAGAATTAAATTATAACCTAGGATTAAATCTAAATTAATTATGGAATTTAATTGCAAAATTAATACTAAAATAAAATTATTGTTTATTTTTATCTTTTCTGATTTTTTTTGTGTTTTTTATATTTTGAAAATATTAATTAATTAAAATAAAGCAACAATTAAAAGAGTATAAAAATAATAAAAAGAAACAAAGAAAAGAAAGAAAATTGTAAGAAAAAAAACCTAAGGGGGTGAAGCCCCTAATTTGGAGGTTGGATCCAGTAATTTTGGCCCAATAGCATTCAGATCCATTGACTTTCCCAGGCAGCGTACAACAAGGTTGACCTATGCCCATGGTGTGCTTCAGATCCAGGCCTTTGGTTTGATCTTCAGGGGCACGTGGACGTCTTGATTATGGAGGAACATGATGCGCTTCAATGTAAACGCTACATAGGAATTCACATGGAAAAATAATATGGAAATTATACAGACCTGGGACCCGAACCCAGGTCTTGGATGTTGAAGCAATGAGCGTTTGCCAGCTGAGCCACTGAACGCGTTTGATATATTAGTAACAAGTAAACAATATAATAGAAAGTGGAGCAACGCTTGGAAACGCGCGCGAACTTTTGAACAAGCCAATCACTTGTTGACAACACATCATCTTCCTCACCATCCCTGTAAAACAAAACACAAAGGCAACGTTTTTTCACGCGTAGTTTTAGGTGTGCTATTAGAAAATAGCGATTAGGCCTGTGTTGTCCATAAATTTGGCGCGATGAGTGCTTCTACTTCGTCCAGATGCACTGAGTACAACCATGGTGGTCTTAAGGCTTAATTTTTCCTCGTTTGCAAATCCCCAATTCCAACCTTTGAAAACCCTAAAATTCACTCATGGCACATTCGTATATACAGTGTAATAATCAAATTAAACATAATGGTCAGCTTTAGAATCAAATAAGGAACAAGAATCTATGAAAAAAATGCTGTAAAAATGCTTAAAACATGAAACACGATAATCAATTTTTCTCTGTACAGTGGAGGTTCTCATTACCAATTCTTGAAGTTTGAGTTGATGTTTCGGATTGGAATGTGATCAGTGATCTCCAAGGAAGCTATTGGAATGAAAATTAAGGCTTGAATCCACCTCTAACTGTGTTTTCAGATTTGAGATTTTTTTGTGAAAAGTGAGTTTTTGTTTCAAGGTTCCTGCGCAGCTTGTTTCTCAAATGGTTTTTGATCATTTGTATATAGCTTAGGTAATGTGTATGAATGAGACTTATGGTCAATAAAGCCTTGCTTTGATGATTTGGATTTTCACATAAACCACCATAACCATCTTTCCATTTTTGATTCAAATTTGAATTCTTGCCTTGTTTAAGCCTTAGCACGAAAAATGGTAGGCACATAATGATGCTTCAAGGTTAATCAAAGCAAAATATCCCTTTAAATTAATTTTTTTGAATTTCTTTTGATTTTAAAAGATTTAAAATTAATTAAATCCAATAAATTTGAATTCTTGCCTTGTTTAAGCCTTACCAATCTCAAGTTATGGCCTTTGACTTAAAGTCCCTTTTTGTTGACTTTTGAAAATGACCTATAATGTTGAAATTGATAACTTTTTGTGAGAGCATTTCTTGGACTTGAAGTATGAAGATGAGTTGTAGGAAATGTCTTTCTCTTCAAAATGAGTTTTGGATGGAATTTTTCTGATGAACCATGTGAAAGTTATGCCCTGGTCAATTTCAGTTGACTTTTTCAGCTGTCCAAAAATAGAAACTCTTGCATCTTGATGATTTTTGAGCCAAGTTTTGAGAATCATGATCAAGCATTGATCAAATGATGTTTGTGGCTTCAAAATGAGATGTTGACCAAAAATTTGAACTTTTGACTGCCAAATGACCATTTTGCCCCTACAATTGACTGTAGTGCAATTAGGGTAATTGACTGTGCAATTTTGTGCTGAAAGTCTTGAAACTTGACATGCAGGTGCTTGACCATATTTGTAGGCTTGTGAGACTTGATTGGACCTTTGAAAACTTCATTTTCTTGACCAGAACACAAACCCTAATTTTGACTGTATAGGAGACCTTTGCACTGTGCAACCCTTGGGGAGATTTTGAAGCTTGGCTTGGCAATTTCTTAGAGAATATGGGAGGGCAAATTTTGGGGTACAACAACCAGCTAATGCTTTGACCAATTGAACCATTTGCGCGCTTTGTACATAGGATAAAAAACAAATAATATAAAACAAAATTGACATTAGTGTTATGAAATAAAAAAAAGGCGCTGGAATTCAAACCAGCCATTCACGCCATGCCACGCAGTCGTCTTCTCCGAATGTTCCTGTAAAAAAGGGATAGCGGGGGTTTTAAACCCCCCCCAAAACACAGGCTTTTTGAAAATAGCGAATAGCTCACGTTCACTCATAAATTGAGCGCGATGGGTGATTTGGAATTGTCATGTTGCCACGATCTTGTTCATACTGATTTTAGAGTCTAATTTTACCATATACCTAAAGCCCCAATCTGAAGTTTCAGGAACCCTAGTTTTTGTACATGGTAGATTCTGATTCAAGCGCCTATAACTCAATTGGGTGGCACCAATAGCTTCAGGGAACTCTCATTAGTGCAAATCAAACAATAAAAATCAATGAAAGTGTATGAATCGTGTTATGCATTTCTGAAAAAAAAAGACAAACCGTGTAGCTTCGTGGGACTGGTTCTTTGCATGTTTGGGCATGGTTTTGATTGCTAGAGTTTCCTTGGGACCTCAGGAAGGTGTTTGGATCAGAATGAGGACTCAAAAAGTGCTCTAAGGAAGTTTTCAGTTTGGAAATTTTTGTGTGAAAATGCCAAGTTCGTTTTTGAGATTGTAGCGCAGCTTCTGTGTCATTCTTGTGTCTGATCACTTGTATATACATTATGCAATGTATTTCAATTGGAATTAAGGGCCAATAATGCAAGGCATTCAAGTTCAAGATTTCCATAAACCTCCATTAACAACCTTCCATTTTTGAACCAATTTTTGAATTATTGCTTCATTTAGCCTTGGCACGAATATGGGATATGCATAATGATGTATCAAAGCTAATCAAAGCCAAATATCCCTTTTAATTAACCTTTTTGATTTTTATTTGATTTTAAAGGATTTAAAATGAATTAAATCCAATAAAATCTAATAAAAATGAAAAAATTAATTTTAAATATTGAAATAAAAGGTGGGACACGTGGGAAGCATGGCCAAGCTAATTCAAGTGGAAAAAGTGGGCCCCTTTTGTCACAAATGAAATTTCAAGGATAAATGATTTTGGCCATTTCACAAAAATTTCCCAACTTCTCCAATGCATATCTTGCTCAATTTTTAAGCTTTGATCATGTTCTTGGACATTTTAGAAAGGTCTTGAAGTCCTCTAACCAATGTCTTTGGTCCCATGTCATTTTGATTTACCAATCTCATGTTATGGTCTTTGACTTAAAGTCCCTTTTTGTTGACTTTTGAAAATAACCTATAATGTTGAAATTGATAACTTTTTGTGAGAGCATTTTTTGGACTTGGAGTGTGAAGATGCGTTGTAGGAAATGTCTTCCCCTTCAAGATGAGCATTGGATGGGATTTTTCTGATGAACCATGAAAAAGTTATGCCTTGGTCAAGTTACAGTTGACTTTTCAACTGTCCAAAAATAGAAACTTTTGCATCTTGAGACTTTTTTGAGCCAAACTTTGAGAATCATGATCAAGCATTGATCAAATGATGTTTGTGGCCTCAAAATAAGATGTTGACCAAAAATTTTGACTTTTGACTGCCAAATGACCATTTTGCCCCTACAGTTGACTGTTGAGCAATATAGGGTTTTTGACTGTGCAACTTGGCCTTGTGAGCCTTGAAACTTGACATGTAGGTACTTGACAATGTGCATGAGCATGGGAGACTTGATTGAGCCCTTGAAAACTTCAACTTCCTTGCAAGAACTAAAACCCTAGTTTGACTGGCTTAGGAGGATGGTTGACTGTGTAGCCCTTGAGTAGACTTTGAACCATTTGCTTGTCATAACTTTGAAGATTATGGGAGGGCAAATTTTGGGGTACAACAGTTTCCCCTGTTCAATCTTCTTAGACCTGAGGATGTAGATTGGCTTGTGTGCCTTTCGTGATCCGAGGGTGGAAGATGATTGAACACTAGAGTGCCTAGAAATTTGCACTCACATAGTTGAGTATCAGCAGTGTAACAGCGGGAATGGGCTTACAGATGCCATTTGGAGAGATGGTGGATAGGAGGATGGGCTTGTAGATGCCATCTGGAGATGTGATAGAACCTTGTCGGGAATGGGCTTATAGATGCCATTTGGAACTGTTGGCAAGTGGATGGGCTTATAGATACCATCTAGGTGTCGATCGCGTAAGAGATTCCTTAGTGAGAACTTGCGTACCTGAGAAAGAAAGATAATTACCTGGCCCGTTACAGGTGTTGATCTTCAAACTCTTTATGTAGATGCGCCCTGGCTGGATACAGGTATCGAATCTTTAAACTCTTCAGACGTGCCCTGGCAGGATACAGGAATCGAGTCTGGAAATGTAGTCGTCAACAGATACGCCCTGGCAGGATACAGGAATCGGATCTTCGAACTCTTCAGACGTGCCCTGTCAAGATACAGGAATCGAGTCTGGTACTGTAGTCGTCAACAGATACTCCCTGGCAAGATACATGAATCGTATCTTCGAACTCTTCAGACGTGCCCTGTCAAGATACAGGAATCGAGTCTGGTACTGTAGTCGTCAACAGATACACCCTGGCAAGATACAGGAATCGGATCTTCGAACTCTTCAGACGTGCCCTGTCAAGATACAGGAATCGAGTCTGGTACTGTAGTCGTCAACAGATACTCCCTGACAAGATACAGGAATCGGATCTTCGAACTCTTCAGACGTGCCCTGTCAAGATACAAGAATTGAGTCTGGTACTGTAGTCGTCAACAGATACTCCCTGGCAAGATACATGAATCAGATCTGGAATCACGACAGTTGATGGCAATTATCTTTGCATTAACTTTTGTCCTGAAAAGACAAAACGTTAGTTGTATGTGATGTCATGATGTATGACATGCGAGATGCTCTCAGAATGAATGAGATTGTATGTTCATGATGCGTATATGCATGCTATAATGTATGAAGATGTGTTGTTTATGAATGTATGTTTTCATCTTAGGAAACAAATCCTTGACGGGTGCCGGGAAGTCACATCCTGGGCTGATGTTAGAGAATAGTGTTTCCACTAGGGAGTGATGGTTGCAAGAATAAACCGGTAGGAGAAGATGACTCCGTTAGGGGAATAAACTTGTTGGAGAGATTACTCTGCGGGGAGAAAATTAATCTAGCAATCTGGCTGGGGAACAATACTCTGTGGGGAGAGAGGTACTCTTATTGAGATGTTGATGGTAACTTCGCTGGGGATACCATTGTTATGTTGGGAGTGTTAATAGACTCCGCTGGGGATAGGAAGACTTCGCCGAGGACGATCTTTCCGTGGCTTTTGGCTGAGGATAACCCAGTTATATCCTGGTAGGGAAATAACCTTTGAATAAATCCGGGGGACGCGTTCGTGCTCTGCGGGGGGGAAGCTTCCAGAATCTACTGGGGATAAGCTTCCTGCCGGGGAGATGATTCAAACTTTCCTGGGGAAATCTTGATTGGACTCTCCTGGGGAAATTTTTGAGGTTTATTGGGGAAGTGGCTCCACTAAATGCCTGGTATACCGCCGGGGAACAGTTTTAGACCAAGACTACCGGGGATGCTTGTTAAGAATGTTCGTATATTGTGCTGAGGAGTGTTGAGATCTGCTGGAGGATACCCAACTTCCTTAAGGTTGATAGTATAATTTTGCTTGGGGAGAGTGCATGGACTTGCTGGCTCACTCTCTGGGGACTTAAGATATCTTGGTTCTGTTCTTCAGCTGAACTTACCTTGGTACCTTGGTGGATATAGCAATTAGATCGCTTTAGACAACTCATTATTGCCCCTGTTTCTAATGTCACCTGTAATTAATCCTTTGTTTTGTATGCAAATATTTATGAGTTAGCAATTAGTGTCAAATGCATATATCACAAATTGAACCTTGGACATTCCTCGCAAAACAAAATAGAAAAGGAAAAAACAGTTGGTAATTTTAGCTGAAGAGTGAATTCATATTGATTTTTGAATCTGCCTGTAAATAGGCGTTTTATGTACAAGAGACTGACGTCCTAGTAAGAGAACGCCGCTGAAAAAAAGAGTTTATACAAATTTGTACAAAGGGAAAACAAAACAGCTATGTGAAAAGAACAATCCCACTGGGTTTCAACTCTGCTATCGCCTTTATATCTTCGAGCGTCTCATCACTTGATGACCTAGCTGAGGATGAAGCTGATTGATCGATGCCGTTTGCACTTGACAATTGATACCGGATTCTGGATGCGAAGTGATCCAATGAGACATAGTATTACGCTTTATCCCTAACTTTTGCCTGGACCGCCCTTTCGGGTTTTCAGTCCACCGGGATACCCATTTTTGCCCAAGCCGCCTTTTCAGGTTTTCGACTTGCCGGGTGTACAGATTTTTTTTCATTTCATCCCTCATTTTGCCCGAACCCTTTTGGTTCGCCGGGAAGCCCTAATTTTTGCCTAGGTATGTCAACCTAGCGGGTCTTTTTTCATGCGTAGTATCTTTTTACTATGTCTGCATTGGCGGGGTGAGGAAGGTCGTCACCATCCATGTTGGTTAGAATCATGGCTCCTCCTGAGAACACATGTTTAACCACAAATGGCCCTTCATATGTAGGGGTCCATTTACCCCTGGGATCACTCTAAGGAAGGATGATACGCTTGATCACCAAATCCCCAACTTGATATTCTTGCGGTCTGACCTTCTTGTTAAATGCCCTGATCATCCGTTTTTGATACGTCTGACCGTGACAAATAGCAGCAAGTCTCTTTTCATCAATAAGGTTTAGCTGATCAAGTCGTGTCTGGATCCAATCATCTTCGCTCAGATCTGCATCCTTCATTATCCGGAGAGAGGGTATCTACACTTCGATCGGTAAGACTGCCTCCATACCGTAGACCAAGGAGAAAGGAGTTGCCCCGGTTGACGTCCTGGATGAGGTACGGTACCCATGTAGAGCGAACGGTAACATCTCGTGCCAATCTTTATAAGTCACTGTCATCTTCTGCACAATTTTCTTGATGTTCTTATTTGCTGCTTCTACAGCCCCATTCATCTTCGGTCTGTAAGGAGAAGAATTGTGGTGATGTATTTTAAATTGCTCGCAGAGCTCAGTGATTATCTTGTTATTGAGATTGGTACCGTTTTCCGTAATGATCCTTTCTGGGACTCCGTATCGACAGATCAGATTATGCCGAATGAACCGTGCCACAACAGTCTTGGTTACCGTAGCGTAGGAAGCTGCTTCAACCCACTTCGTGAAGTAATCAATTGCTACCAGGATGAAGCGATGCCCATTGGATGCCGTAGGTTTGATTTCACCGATCATATCTATGCCCCACATTGCAAACGGCCAAGGTGCTGTCAAGACGTTCAGAGGAACTGGAGGAACATGCACCTTGTCTGCATATATCTAGCATTTATGACACGTCCGAGAATGTTGGTAACAGTCGGCTTCCATTGTGGACCAGAAATACCCTGCCTGGAGGATCTTCTTTGCCATAGTATGTCCACTGGAATGTGTTCCGAAGGTACCCTCATGTAGCTCCGCCATGATCCTTTCTGCTTCAGTCTTATCCACACAACGCAGTAAGGTCGAATCATGGTTTCGCTTGTACAGAATGCCGTTGCTAAGGAAGAACTTTGCTGCGAACCTTCTTAGAAACTTTTTGTCATTTACAGATGCACCTTCAGGGTATTCCTGAGCTTCCAAGTATCTCTTCACCTCATGGTACCAAGGCTTCTCAGTCACCAATTCAGTCTCGAGATCACAATAGTATGCCGGTTCGTCCAATTTCCAGATGATGATCCGGGGAGCCTCATTGTCCCATTTGACTTTGAACATGGAAGACATCGTAGCTAACGCATCCGCTAACTGATTCTCCTCTCTTGGGAAATGTTCAAAAGTTATCTCTGTGAAGTGGGGGATCAATGTCAATACACATTCTCTGTAAGGAATAAGATTCAGATGTTTCGTATCCCACTCCCCTTTGATCTGATTGATCACGAGAGCGGAATCTCCGAAGACACTCAGAAACTTGATCCTTAAGTCGATCGCAGCTTGGAGACCCATGATGCATGCCTCATACTCCGCCATGTTGTTGGTGCAGTTGAAACATAGTCGAGCATTGAGTGGAGTATGAGTGCCTTGAGGGGATATGATCACAGCGCCGATACCGTTACCCAAAGCGTTGGAGGCTCCGTCAAAGTGCATAGACCATCGGGATCCTTCCTCAGGTCCTTCATCCGGTCCAGGTACTTCACAATCAGTCACTATCATGATACTCTCGTCAGGAAATTCAAAGTTCATTGACTGATAGTCGTCTACTGCCTGGTGTGCCAGGTGGTCTGCCAATACACTTCCCTTGATAGCTTTCTGAGTCGTATACTGGATGTCGTATTCGGTCAAGATCATTTGCCATCTGGCTATTCTCCCAGACAGAGCAGGCTTTTCAAATATGTACTTTATCGGATCCATCTTTGAGATCAATAAGGTAGTGTGAGTCAGCATATACTGTCTCAGTCGGCGAGCAGCCCATACCAAAGCGCAACAAGTTTTCTCGAGCAGTGAGTATCGGGTCTCAAAGTCGGTAAACTTTTTGCTAAGGTAATAAATGGCGTGCTCTTTTCGGCTAGACTCGTCATGCTGCCCCAGCACACACCCCATTGAGTTGTCAAGTACTGTCAGGTATAGTATCAGAGGTCTCCCTTCAACCGGCGGCATAAGGATGGGTGGTTCTTGGAGATACTCTTTGATTCTGTCAAAATCAGCCTGACATTCATCATTCCAACGTACTACCTGATCTTTCTTCAGCAGCTTGAAGATTGGCTCACAGGTAGCAGTTAGGTGCGAGATGAATCGAGCAATGTAATTCAGGCGTCCTAGAAAGCCTCTGACCTCTTTCTCTGTCTTAGGAGCTGGCATTTCTTGAATAGCTTTAACCTTGGCAGGGTCCACTTGAATACCCTTATCACTTACAACGAAGCCTAGCAGCTTTCCAGATCTAACCCCGAAGGTGCACTTGTTCGGGTTCAACCTCAGCTTGTACAGTTTCAGACGGTCAAACAGTTTCTGCAGATGATCAAGGTGTTCTTCCTCAGTTTGGGACCTTGAAATCATGTCGTCAACATACACTTCAATCTCATGATGGATCATGTCATGAAATAAAGCAACCATGGCGCGTTGGTAGGTTGCCCCAGCATTTTTCAACCCGAATGGCATGACCTTGTAGCAGAAGGTGCCCCACTGAGTGACAAAAGTAGTCTTCTCCATGTCTTCAGGAGCCATCTTGATCTGATTATAGCCTGAAAAACCATCCATGAAGGAGAACACCTTATGCTGAGCAGTGTTGTCAACCAGGACGTCGATGTGAGGTAGAGGGAAGTCATCCTTGGGGCTTGCCCTGTTCAGATCCCTGTAGTCAACACACATTCTGACCTTACCATCTTTCTTCGGTACCGGCACCACATTAGCAACCCACTGAGGGTAAGAAGTCACTGCAAGAAACCCGACATCAAACTGTTTCATAACCTCAGCTTTGATCTTCTCAGACATCTCTGGACGCATACGGCGGACCTTTTGCTTAACCGGAGGGCAGTCTTCCTTAGTAGGTAAATGATGGACCACAATGTCGGTGTCCAACCCAGGCATGTCTTCGTAGGACCGGGCAAAGATCTCTACATAATCCTGTAACATCTGAGTCAACCGTTGCTTCACGCTGAGCTCTAGGTTGGCACCAATCTTAACTTCCTTTATGTCCGCCTCAGTACCCAGATTTATTGTTTCCACCGGCTCTTCGTGTGGTTGAATTGCCCTCTCTTCCTGGAGTAACAGTCTTGCAAGCTCGCCAGGCACTTCGCAATCATCTTCACCTTCGTCTTCGGCTAAGTTGATCGGATTTTCGAAGTCATAACTGGCAGTAGCAGAGTCGTTACCAGTGAGATCCGGAGTGGATTGAAACCTGTATGAGTGATTGTGTGTAAATACAGCTGTTTTGCAATATATGTAAAGAAAGAAAGAAAGAGAGCGCAAAATTTGAAATGTGAAAAACGTCCAATGCTTTTATTTATGATACATGACAGTGACAAACAAAAGCCCTCATAAATAAGACCACGGTGCCCCGGGTAAGACACCGGGCCATACAGTTTCAAATTATTGTTTATTACAAATCCAAAACAAAGAAGTTCATTACTGGGTGACAAAAGTTATGGGTGTAAAGTCTTTCGCGGTCCAGTTGCTAGGTCCACCGTTGGTCGTCGGGTAGATCCAGCTATCAAACTCTGACTCTTCCACTTCGTCTTCCTCCCCAATAGCATTCACTCCTGGATTGGTGATGAGCACAGGAGGTCTTCCGATCCTTGCCTTGCGCACCGCCTTCTGAGCCTCTCTTTCAATCACAGCCCGGACGTCCTTTAAGGAGGCCATCTTCAAAGGAGAAACCTCTTCGACCACTGCTTCTGCTGCTGCCAATGTTTGTGGCACCTCTTCAAAATGTTGAAAGGGGGTCTCAATGAACTCCCCATCCATTTCCACGTACCTGAAGGAGTTGAGGTGGCTGACCATGTATTCCTTTTCCCCTTGCACTGTTACAATCTTCCCCCTGACCGGGTACTTGAGCTTCTGATGCAACGTGGAGGTCACAACTCCAACCTTGTGGATCCACGGGCGACCCAGCAAACAAGAATAGGATGGACAGATGTCAATCACATAGAATTTTGAATCAAAGACCTGTGACCCAACCCTGATTGGGATGTCAACCTCGCCATGTACCATTCTTTTGGACTCGTCAAAGGCCCGGACAATAATGTTACTTGGTTTGAGCTCCAGACCCTCACAGTCTAGTCTGTCCAGAGCCTTCTTGGGTAGCACGTTTAATGAAGAACCAGTGTCAACCAGCACATGAGCAAGAGTAGTGCCCCTGCATTCAATGGAGACATGCAGGGCATCATTATGGTTCTTCCCCTTGGCTGTCAGATCAGCATCAGAGAAACCCAGGCCATTGTTAGCAGTTAGGTTGGCCACCCAGTCGGTGAATTGATCAGCAGACGTCTCTTGGGGTACGTGGGCCGTCTTTAAGAAAGCAATCAAGGCCTTGGCATGGGCCTCTGAACACAGCAGCAGTGACAGCATGGAGATTTTAGAGGGGGTGTACCCCAACTGTTCGACAACGTTGAAATCACTTTTCTTTATTATTTTGAGGATCTCTTCCATCTCCTGCTTGGAAGCCTCAACAATGGTCTTTGGTGCCTCCGTCCGGGCAGGCACATCAGCAGCAATCCCCTTGCCCCGAGCATCAGATGACTCGGCGGCAGGGGTGGAAACTTGGTCAGGGGGAGAAACAGGCACACTGGCAGGTGTGATGATCAAAGGTCTCTGAGTTACCGGAGGAGCAATGTCTGGTGAGAACAGTCTTCCACTACGCGTGACCTTAGCAGGCCCAGTGATGTTGGTGACACCAGTATCGGTGTTGAACTCTTGTTTTACTCCCAGAACATAAACATCTGCCCCATAATGCCATGGGACAGCCTTATCAGACTTGTAGGGGATGGGCCCCGGAACAGTAATGGTGATGGGAGCAATCTTGTGGACAGGCAAAATTTGGACAGGCTTCCTTGAAGGAGCCTTGGAAGGGTTATTAAAAATGGTAACAATCGAAACCTCTTCAACAGGGGCAGCAGGAACAACAGTCTTTCTGAACAAAATCTCTTTACTATCCATCAGGTTTTGGACGCCTGATTTCAGCAAAGAACAACCAGCAGGGGAAGCAACACATGAAGGGCAACCTTTGCTACATCCCGGAAATAAACCGGCCAGCAACAGGTTCCTCTTGACAGTCAGCAGCGGAGTAGCAACATCATCCACAGAAGCTACATACAAATCCTCCTCAACAGCATTCACTCCATGCTGGGGCATGGGAGCGGTCACAACATTTGGCCTCTCGTGCGCCTCTCCTGGAAGAAGTGGATCCATAAGTTCCTGTCTGCTGTGTAAGGCTGGATCTTCCTTACATAAGAATGGAGGTGCATCTTGGGACAGGAAGCCCCGTCATACTTCACAAAGGCAGGCGCCTTGAACTTGTGTGGGATCACCACCCCAGTAGATAACCCCAAGTCTCCGAAATCCAGTCCAGGCACACGCTGAATTTCCATAGCATTTAATCTGTCCTCCAGCTGCTTGTACCGGTCCTCAGCAGGAGGGTACTGTTCGTCGTTGAAGTCTGTCTCCGTATCAGAGACCACATGAGTAGGGACCTCCCTTTCTTGGTGACTACCTTCCCCCACAGATGGAGTAGTCCTCTCAGCTTCATTTTGCAAAGTATTCCCGAGCCTGCGCCCAGTGTTGAATAGCACAGTCCTCTTCTTCTTCTTACTCTTCTTCAGGAGCATAGCCTTCAGCTCTTGTTGACCTTGAGCCAAACCCATGATCAGCTCCTGAAATTGTGCGTTATGCGCCTGAAGGGCCTTGATAGTCAGCTCGGTAGATGATTCAGGGTTCATGATGCTGAAATAAACAGCGAAGAACAGTAAGCAACCTGAAAAGAAGAGTATCTGTGATGCACATGATGAATGATATGTGTTTATGCAATGCATTCAAGGGTTCGAAAATTCAAATTTGTTATAGACAAAAAGGAACACACGTTATCATTAAGGAAATAATTGTTTGATACATCAAAGCCTCATGGGCAAACATTACAAAGCAGATCAATCCAAAAAGACACTACGCATCCTCTTCGGAGCAATATAGGTATTGAGATTCCTTTCCTCGTGCAGTAGGCGGGTGAGCTCCAGGACCTTCTTCTCACTAGCATGTAGACTGGTCTCCAGAGAATTCCGTTCTTCCTTAAGCTGGATCCAACTCTTCTGCATCTCTTCCCAGGACGTGGGCATGTCAGGATGTTGAATGGTGTAGGACACCTCTCCTTCCAAGTCTGGCTCTTTGATCACAGGGAGAACATGAGGATATGGCATCACCAGCTTCTGGGAGCGGGCTCGTACCCACTTGAGATAAGGCTCCAAAGGGATGGAGTTCCTGTGCCCCAGGGTCTTGCTGTCTATCTTGCTGGGCATCCTCCAAGCTCTGATAAATTTCTGGCGAAGTCCTTGTGCATCGTTGTCGAAGTCAAAAACTATGTCAGAAATTAACATGTCATGTGGGCCGTCCCTCCGAGCATAACCAAACTGTCTCCAAGCCAGGCACGGGTTGTAAGTAATACCTCCTCTGATTCCAAGTAAAGGAACATTAGGGTACTCCCCGCAACGATCAATGATAGTGACATCCTCTCTGGACCGAGAGCACCAATGTATATCTGCATGTGTAAGAGTCATCAATCGTTGTGACCACCTCAAACCCCGCTCGTTCTTCAAAACTGATTGTGGGAGGTGCGAAATAAACCACCTTCCCAGGAGGGGAGTGCAGCACATAAGAACACCCCTTTTTCTCATGGTTTGAGTGTAACATGAGTGAAGGATGTCCCCCAGCAAAGTAGGTATAGGATTCCTGGACATGAAGACCTTGACAGCACTAATATCTATAAGCTGATCTGGCTTAGGGAACATCACCAACCCATAGATAAGGAGGGCTACAACTTCTTCAAAGGCTTGTAGGTCAAGGGAATTCCAACACTCTTGGGCCTTCTCAAACAGAAACTTTGCCAAGAACCCTTTGATACCATTTCTGGCTTCCCAATGCCCCTTGATGTCAGATGGTTGTAGGCATAATGCTTTAGCTACTTCTTCAAGTTTTGGTTCCCTTTCCGTACCGTTGTAGGGTAGTTGATTGAGAATGGGAATCTTCAGAAGCTGGGAAAACTCTTCTAAAGTAGGCACCAGCTGATAATCCGGGAAAGTAAAATAGTGATGCAGAGGGTCAAAGAACTGGAAGAGGACCTTTACCATCTCTTCCTCAATATTGGTATTGACCAGGCTGATGAGTCTACCATGCCTTTCACTGAATGACGAGTTCTCGGGAATCCTGGATGTAAGCTCCTTAAGCTGAGGAGGGACCCTTACAAGGTTGATCTGAATTGTCTTTCTGCGGACAGTTTCCATGTCCTACAAAACAAGAACAAAGATGAAGATTCGAACCCCTGAAATGGTTAGTGGATGCATATGATGCTGTATGATGTTATGATGCTATGATAAGGGCATACCACCAGTATTCACAAAAAGCAAACATGATAAGGCACACAAGTCACACCACAACCCTTAGAGTTTAAGCCAACACGAAGTTAGGGGTACTACCCTCTTGAAGTTGGTGGGCTCAAACCTGTCCTATCAAAGTAACTGGGTTCTAAGGATCTCAATATCATTGGATTGCTTTCATTGTTCATCGTTTCGATTTAGCCACTGACTGGCGATCAAAATATCCCAAGAAAACAACCCTCAACTGAGTGTAGTATCGAGTATCAACCGACTTCGGACTACACCAAAGTAGTTATCTCACTACCCTAAAGAGGCCAAGATAGTTCAATTAAGGTTCCTAAGGTCTGTTGATGCTTCACGACACCACGCGGAGGCCCCGTACTCTCCTTGACTGAACTCAAGGGTTACCGGTTGTGATGCGGTGGGAGAACTGACTTGAGGTTTTGCGTTTGTATTTGCAAATGTTGCGGTTAGCAAGAGTCGCCACCGACTTTTTATTTTATCCTAAGGAAAGGTTAAAAAGCACAGCAAAAACCTTTTGAGATGTTTTCTTGGGTTCGGGGAGTAGATTATAGAAAGGGAAGGTATTAGCACCCTTTCTATCCATGGTTATCCATGGGCTCTTAGTTATTTGCTTAGATCACTTGCCTTTTGTTTTCAATTGTTTGAAATGGTGCTTGAGTGTGTGGGTTTGAAAATGTTTTGAAAAGAGGCCAATGTGGTGGAAACCTTTGTAATGATCCATGTGGGGATGTATACAAAGGTGTACGTCTTTTGAAAAGGTTTTCATTTGTTTTTGAAAGTTGTTTTGAAAGTGTTGTGAGGTGTGTTTTAGAAATTAGGCAAGTGTTTTGTTTGCAAGATTGGTTCAAGTAACTAAGAGGTTATCTACTCCTAAATTTCTCAAAAGATTATTGCTATGTCTTAACCCTTTTAACAAGTTTGTTCCACCATTGAATTTGGTGGACAACCTTATGTTAGGATGTGAAAGGGACAGGCGCGGGTCATCGTTTAGACCATAATTGCAACGGCGTTAAATGTCTTTGGGCAATTTTCTTTAAGGGACTTGATCATTTATTTTTGTTTGTTTTGAAAAAAAGTTTTATCGATGGACTATGATCATTCAAATGGATTGTTTTACCCAAAGAAGTTCAACATGCAATATGGCCCAATTTTGAAAGGCAACAAGTGGAATACCCTAGGGGGTGCAAGTGTGATTTGTGTGTCCATTTTCATGCTTGTTTATCTTGAGATTAGGTCATAACTATTTTTTATCGTTTTTCGCATACAAACCCTAATTCTAGCATGTTATCATTAGAAAGCAATAAAGTGCGAAATTTAAATTACTAAGCTATTACAAAACCAAATATGGGAAGGGGGGTACAAATGTTCAAATGGGGATATTGACAAGAATTTAAATCTAAATTATTACATCATTTTGAATATTTGCAATTTAATCAATGTACAAAAATTAAATGAGAATGCAAGATGCAAAAGAAATGTTTTGTATATGTATGAAAAAATATTATTTATGTAAAAGAGAAAAGAAAGTAAAAATTATATTATTTTTTGGAGTATTTTGAATTTAGGGCAAAAACCCTAATTTTAAAGAAAATGTATTATTATCTAATTTAATACAAATATTTATTTATTATTTATAAAAATAAAATAAAATGAAGCATATTATGAAGAAAAGTATTTTTGTATCAAATATTAATAAAAATGAAAAATTCAAGTATTTTTATATTTTAACTTAAATATATTGATAAACATATATATATATATATATATATATATATATATATATATATATATATATATATATATATATATATATATATATATATATATATATATATATATATATATATATATATATATATATATATATATATATATATATATATATATATATATATATATATATATATATATATATATATATATATATATATATATATATATATATATATATATATATATATATATATATATATATATATATATATATATATATATATATATATTAAGTCTTAAATATGTATTATACACAAAATAATATTTATTTAATATTTTAATAAAATAAATAAAAAGAGTATTTTTATGTGAAATATTTTCAGAAGGTAAATAAAAATAAAAATGTATTTACACTATTTTTCTATTTATTCTAATAATAGTATATATATAATATTTATATACAAACAAAGAAATAAATCAAATAAATATGCCATATATTCAAAAAAATGATGGAAAAAATATTTTTATTTTTTTAATGTCATGAGAAAAAATAAACAAAGTCAATCAAAAAAGAAAAAGTCAAAAAAGAATAAAAATAAAGCAAATGGGCTCAGGGGGTGTAATAGCAAATGTGTGGTGTGAATAAGAAAAAATATACAGGCCCAGCCCAAGGAACACTGTCTTCAACCTCCAGCAACAAAATTTAAAAAAAAACGCGCGCCCCTGTTCTTCAGTGTCCAACTCTCGATTCCTGGCTTTTTAGCAAAAACTCATAACACAACAAATGTTCAGCATGAAGAGACGGTTCTAACCATGTATGGAACTTGACCTAACTCTCTGAGATGAGGGAGAATTTCTCCTCCCCCAAATCCTAACCTAATTTTTCTGCCATTTTCAAACTCCAAATTCTCTCTACTCAGGCAAAAGAAATGAAATGTAAAGATATGTACATGTTCAGGGCTATGAGTAGAACCTTGTTTCTTCACAAACTTAAGACTAAAGATGCATGATAAGAGAGATACGAGTTCAAAGTTTTACCTGTGCAGTTGAACTTCTATCTGGAGAATGAGGAACTTCTAGTGCAAGGTAATGATTGGAAAAGCTTCCTTGAGGTCCAGGGATGCTTTTTCAGTGCTTACTTTGTCTTGAAACTTCTTGTATCGAGCTGTGGAACTTCAACTGCAAGAGGAAAAAATGAAAATGGTGGAAACTGTTAGAGAGATTACAGGTCAGGTTTTAGGTCATGGTTAGCTTGCATATATGCTAGGGAATGTGTATGGATTGATTTTGGTAAGAATGCTCGAGGGAAATGGGAGTTTGCACTCAAACTGCAGAGGCAACTCTGTTTTTGCAGTTTGAGGATGATTCTGAGATGGAGGGTGTTTGAAAGGTCAATGACTCGTGCCAAAGCTTGGATATGTTCTTTGGAATGTGTTTGATAGCTTTTGTGTTGTGTCTCTAAGCTGAAGAGAGAGTTGGTTCAAGTTATGGACTTTTCTTGAACTTGAAGCAAACAAAAGCAAGTTGGCTTTCTAGGTCAGTAGAGGACCCCCTAATATGCTGCATAATCCTCTCTTGATCAGTGTGTTATGCACATAATCTTGTGCCAAGCAGATTTTCCATGTACTTTCTTGATTTGCAATTGGACATAAAGTTAATCTTTTCAAAAATGGAAAGTTCACTTTATCTAGTTTAGGATTAATCTTGCATACAATGCTTGCACTCAAAGAACAACACTCTAACACATTGAATATGCATTAAATTATTGAGTATGGAATGGTTCAAGGACCTGTAATCAAGCATAAAGCAAGCTGAGTTCAAATTTGCAAAGTTATGAACATGTTTTGATGAAGAACAAAAGTGAATTTTTGCCAACTTGTGAAATTCGAATCTCTCAAGTTATGAGGTTGTTTGATGAGTTCTTAGACATTTTGGAAAGCTTGGAATGTGTACTACAATCCATATTTGAAATGCAAATTAAAATTCCAAGTGGAAGGGTATGAAAAGTGGCCTTGAAGTGGGATAGAAAACCTTGTCAAAATAGGTTATAATTTCACTAAGTTAAAAATGGTTTAGTGCCCTTATTCAAAAAATTGTAACTTGAGATACAAGCTTCAAATGAGAAAACTTTGTGAATCAAAGTTGTAGATTATGCAACAAGCTACAACTTTCATGTTTTGACTTTTGTTTGAATCCAAATGGATCTTGGTGAAAAGGTGGGGCAAAGTTGGGAAAAAATTAGGGTTTTTCATAACTTAGAAAAATTCTAAGTTATGAAAAATTCCATTTTCAAACCCTAATTTGCATTTTGTGATTTCTTGGTGAGCAAGTTTCATGATTTGGCATGTTTTGATGAAAAATGAATCTTGACTCTTGATTTTGACCAAAAAGTCAAAGTTTGACTTTTCAGTATACAGTCAAAATTGATCAATTGACTGGGAAATTCAACTATCAATCTTGTGTACTTGGGATCTTTTGAGCTTGATGAATGTGTCAAGACCATTCCATGGGGTCCTTGAGTCCATATGTGAGCTTGGTTTGCCATTGGCTAGGTCAAACAGTCAAAAATTACCTTTGTGCAGTCAAAACCCTAAAAATGACCATTTTGCCCTTTTGGTGATCTGATCCAATTTCTTATGGAATTGTGATCCAAACTTGATCAAATTGTTCATATGAGTTCATAATGTTGATGTGGGTCAAATTTCATGAGGTTTGACTGTCAATTGGCCACAGTTGACTTTTTCCCCAATACAGCTGATTTCTAGGTCAACTGTCCAATTGACTGGGCAAAGCTTGGAATCAAGACTTGAAACTTGGTGAGGATAAACTTGGGAGTCCAACATGAAACATGAAAGTCATCTTAGGAATTTTAGGTCAAAACATCCTTGGGCAAACACAAACCCTAATTTGAGTCCACAGTGCAAGGA
Organism: Vicia faba; assembly: GCA_948472305.1. Taxonomy (NCBI): domain Eukaryota; kingdom Viridiplantae; phylum Streptophyta; class Magnoliopsida; order Fabales; family Fabaceae; genus Vicia; species Vicia faba. The sequence goes on along the minus strand of OX451739.1, from coordinate 419,097,719 downwards.
GAAGTCTTGAGCAGAGGAAACCCTAACTGGATCTTGATCTTCAAGGGTCTTGTGATGAGAAAATGTTGAGGAAATGGGAGGGCAAATTTTGGGGTACAACAGTTGCCCCTGTTCAATCTTCTTGGACCTGAAGAGTTAGATTGGCAAGTTTGCCTTTCGTGACTCGAGGGTAAAAGGAGATTGGACACTAGAGTGCCCGGAAATTTGCACTCGCATGCTGGAGTCTCAACAACGTGGTGTCGGGAATGGGCTTATAGATGCCATTTGGAGATATGGTGGACAGGGATATGGGCTTATAGATACCATCTGGAGATGTGACAGAAACTTGTCGGGAATGGGCTTATAGATGCCATTTGGAAAGTGTCGATCGCATAAGAGATTCCTTAGCGAGAACTTGCGTATTTGAGAAAGACGGAAGTTTTCCTGGCTTGTTACAGGTGTTTGATCTTCAGTCTCCTTATGCAGATGTGCCCTGGCTAGATACAGATATCGAATCTACAATTGGTTGCTCACAGATGTGCCCTGGCTGGATACAGGAGTCGAATATGGAAATAGTCGTCAATAGATGTGCCCTGGCTGGATACAGGAATCGAATCTTCGAACTCTTCAGACGTGCCCTGGCTAGATACATGAATCGAGTCTGGAAACGTGGTCAACAGATATGCCCTGGCTGGATACAGGAATCGAATCTGGAGATGTTGTAGTTGATAGATGTGCCCTGGCTGGATACAGGAATCGAATCTTCGAACTCTTCAGACGTGCCCTGGCTAGATACAGGAATCGAGTCTGGAAACTGATCACTCTCAGATGTGCCCTGGCTAGATACAGGTATCGAATCTGGAATTGTGACAGTTGAAGGTAGTTGTTTTTGAGATTGTCTTTTTCCTGAAAAGGCAAACACATAAGTTGTATGCAATGTCATGATGTATGATATGCACGATGTCATGATGTTCAACATGAGATAGTGTTGCATGCACTTTATCATATATGTAAGCAAGATGTATGAAAATGTGAAATGTTTATGAATGTAATTTCGTCTTAGGAAAATAAATCCTTGACGAACGGCCGGGGAGTTGTTCTGTGGAAGAGATACTTGGCCGAAGTTTTGATAAGAGGCCTGTTGAAGACTTTAATGATGGATTCCGCTGGGGACAATGATGATAAACTCCGCTGGGGATTGAAGGAACTTTGCTGAGGGCGGTCTTCCGTGGTTTTTAGCTGAGGATAACCCAGTTATAAGTCCTTGTGAGGAAATAACTCCAAATAAAACTCGGGAGAGACGTCTGTACTCTGCAGGGGATAAGCTTCCAGAATCTACTGGGGATAAGCTTTAAGACCTGCCGGGGAATGTCGTGCTTTTTCAGGATTGACGGGGAGTCAACTCTGCTTGAGGAAAGTATTGCTGAATCTTGTTTTACTCTGCGGGGAGTTGAGATGATTTGGCCACATTCTTCGGTTGAACCTACCTTGGCACTTTGGTGGACAAAACAACCAGACTGCATTAGACAACTTCACATTGCCCCTGTCTCTGATGTCACCTGTAATCAATCTCTTGTTTTATATGTAAACATTTATGAATCAGCAATTTAATGTCAAATGCATATATCAAAAATGAACATTGGACGTTCTTCGCAAGACAAAACAGAAAAAAGGAAAACAATGGTAATTTGTATGGACAAGTGAATTTGTATTGATTTAAACTTTGCCTGTGAATAGGCGTTTTTTGTACAAGAGGCTGACATCCTAGTAAGAGGACGCCGCCAAATAATATAGAGTTTACAATTTGAAAAAGGAAACAAAACAGCTATGTGAACAATCCCACTGGGTTCCAACTCTGCTATCGCCTTTATGTCTTCGAACGTCTCATCGCTTTGCTACCTAGTTGAAGATGAAGCTGATTGGTCGATGCCGAAATCTGAGCCAGATAGTTGATGCCGAATTCCGGATGCGAAGTGATCCAATGAGACATAGTGTTACGCTTTTATCCCTAACTTTTGCCTGGACCGCCCTTTCGGGTTTTCAGTCCACCGGGATACCCATTTTTGCCCAAGCCGCCTTTTCAGGTTTTCGACTTGCCGGGTGTACAGATTTTTATTCATTTCATCCCTTATTTTTTGCCCGAACCCTTTTGGCTCGCCGGGAAGCCCTTATTTTTGCCTAGATATGTCAACCTAGCGGGTCTTTTATTTATGCGTAGTATTTTTTCACTATGTCTGCATTGGCGGGGTGAGGAAGGTCGTCACCATCCATGGTGGTTAGGATCATGGCTCCTCCTGAGAACACACGTTTAACCACAAATGGCCCTTCATATGTAGGGGTCCATTTGCCCCGGGGATCACTTTGAGGAAGGATGATGCGTTTGATTACCAGGTCCCCAACTTGATATTCTTGCGGTCTGACTCTCTTGTTAAATGCCCTGATCATCCGTTTTTGATACGTTTGACCATGACAGATAGCAGTGAGCCTCTTTTCGTCAATCAGATTTAATTGATCAAGTCGAGTCTGGATCCAGTCATCTTCATTCAAGTCTGCATCCTTCATTATTCGGAGAGAGGGTATCTGGACTTCAATTGGCAAGACTGCCTCCATGCCATAGACCAAGGAGAAGGGAGTTGCCCCGGTTGACGTCCTTGCTGAGGTGCGGTACCCATGAAGAGCGAACAGTAACATCTCGTGCCAATATTTATAGGTCATTGTCATCTTCTGCACAATTTTCTTGATATTCTTATTGGCTGCCTCTATAGCCCCATTCATCTTCGGTCGGTAGGGAGAAGAATTGTGGTGCTGTATCTTGAATTGTTCACAGAGTTCAGTGATCATTTTGTTATTGAGATTGGTTCCATTGTCCGTAATGATTCTTTCCGGGACACCGTACCGACAAATCAGGTTATGCCGGATGAAACGTGCCACGACGCTCTTGGTTACTGTGGCGTAGGAAGCTGCCTCAACCCACTTCGTGAAGTAATCGATTGCCACCAAGATGAAGCGATGCCCATTGGATGCCGTCGGTCGGATCTCACCGATCATATCGATGCCCCACATCGCAAAAGGCCAAGGTGCCGTCAGGACATTCAAAGGAACCGGAGGGATATGCACCTTGTCAGCATAGATCTGGCATTTATGACAAGTTCGGGAGTGTTGGTAACAATCGGCTTCCATTGTGGACCAGAAATATCCCGCTCGAAGGATTTTCTTAGCCATGGTGTGTCCACTGGAATGTGTTCCAAACGCACCTTCATGCAGTTCTATCATAATTTTCTCTGCTTCAACCTTATCCACACAACGTAGCAGAGTCGAATCATGATTCCGTTTGTAGAGAATGCCGTTGCTGAGGAAGAATTTTGCGGCAAACCTCCTCATGAACCTCTTATCATTGACAGATGCATCTTCGGGGTATTCCTGAGCTTCCAAATACCTCTTCACCTCATGATACCAGGGTTTTTCAATAACCTTCTCAGCCTCGAGCTCGCAGCAGTATGCCGGTTCATCCAACTTCCAGATAATGATTCGGGGAGCCTCATTGTCCCATTTAACTTTGAACATTGAAGACATTGTAGCCAGGGCATCCGCTAGCTGATTCTCCTCTCTAGGGAAGTGTTCGAAAGTTATCTCTTCAAAGTGGGGAAGCAAGGTCGACACATACTCCTTGTAAGGAATAAGATTCGGGTGTTTCGTATCCCACTCGCCTTTGATCTGATTGATTACGAGAGCGGAATCTCCGAAGACACTTAGAAACTTGATCCTCAAATCGATTGCAGCTTGTAAACCCATGATACATGCCTCATATTCTGCCATATTGTTGGTGCAGCTGAAACATAATCGGGCGGTGAGGGGAGTATGAGTTCCTTTGGGAGATATGATTACAACGCCGACGCCGTTACCCAAAGCATTGGAGGCTCCATCAAAATGCATAGACCAACGGGATCCTTCCTCAGGTCCTTCATCCGGTCCAGGTACTTCACAGTCAGTTACCACCATGATGTCTTCGTCCGGAAAATCAAAGTTCAATGATTGGTAGTCGTCCACAGGTTGGTGTGCCAAATGATCCGCCAGTACACTTCCTTTAATTGCTTTCTGAGTTGTATACTGGATATCATATTCTGTTAAGATCATTTGCCATCTCGCTATTCTTCCAGACAGAGCGGGCTTTTCAAATATGTACTTGATGGGATCCATTTTTGAAATCAATAAAGTAGTGTGAGTCAGCATATACTGTCTCAGCCGGCGAGCAGCCCATACAAGAGCGCAGCAAGTTTTCTCAAGTAGTGAGTAACGAGACTCACAGTCGGTAAACTTTTTGCTCAAGTAATAAATAGCGTGCTCTTTTCGGCCAGACTCGTCATGCTGCCCCAGCACACACCCCATTGAATTGTCAAGTACTGTCAAGTATAGTATCAGAGGTCTTCCTTCCACCGGTGGCATAAGAATGGGTGGCTCTTGGAGATATTCCTTTATCCTTTCAAAGGCGGCCTGGCATTCATCATTCCAGCGTACTACTTGATCTTTCTTCAGCAATTTGAAGATTGGCTCACAAGTAGCAGTCAGATGTGAGATGAATCGGGCAATGTAATTCATTCGTCCCAGGAAGCCTCTGACTTCTTTCTCTGTTTTTGGAGTCGGCATCTCTTGTATGGCTTTTACCTTGGCAGGGTCCACCTGAATACCTTTATCACTCACAATGAAACCTAGCAATTTTCCGGATCTTACCCCAAAGGTGCATTTGTTGGGATTCAATCTCAGCTTGTACAACTTGAGTCGGTCAAATAACTTCCTCAGATGGTCAAGGTGCTCCTCCTCAGTTTGAGACCTTGCAATCATGTCATCCACGTATACCTCAATCTCATGATGGATCATATCATGAAATAAAGAAACCATGGCCCGTTGATAGGTTGCCCCAGCATTTTTCAATCCGAATGGCATGACCTTATAACAGAAGGTGCCCCACTGAGTCACAAAGGTAGTCTTCTCCATATCTTTTGGAGCCATCTTGATTTGATTATACCCTGAAAAACCATCCATGAAGGAGAACACCTTGTGTTGAGCTGTATTGTCAACAAGGACATCAATGTGAGGTAGGGGGAAGTCATCCTTGGGGCTGGCCCTGTTCAGATCCCTGTAGTCAACACACATTCTGACTTTACCGTCCTTTTTCGGCACTGGCACCACATTGGCAACCCACTGAGGGTAAGAAGTCACTGCGAGGAACCCGGTATCAAACTGCTTCATAACCTCGGCCTTGATCTTTTCAGACATCTCTGGACGCATCCGTCGGACTTTTTGCTTTACCGGAGGGCAATCTTCCTTGGTTGGCAGGTGGTGAACTACAATGTCGGCATCCAAACCGGGCATATCTTCATAGGACCAAGCAAAAATCTCCATGTAGTCTTGTAGCATCTGGATCAATCGTTGCTTCACGCTGAGCTCTAGATTGGCACCAATCTTGACCTCTTTCCTATCTGTCTCAGTACCCAGATTAATTGTCTCCACCGGCTCTTCATGTGGTTGAATAGCCCTCTCTTCCTGGAGTAGCAGTCTTGCGAGTTCACCAGGTACTTCGCAATCATCTTCACCTTCGTCTTCGGCCAAGTTGATCGTATTTTCGAAGTCATAACTGGCGGTAGCAGAGCTGTTACCAGCGAGATCCAGAGTGGATTGAAACCTGTATAAGTGAGTGTGTGTAAATATAGCTGTTTTGCAATATATATAACACAGAAAGGAAAAGAGCACAAGATTTGAAATGCAACAAACGTCCAATGTTTTGATTGATGATATATGAAAATGTCATACAAAAAGCCCTCACAAATGGAGCTACGATGCCCCGAGTAGGACACCGAGCCAACAAAGTTTTAACATATTGTTTGTTACAAATTGGAAATCAAAAGAAATTAATTACTGCGTGACAAATGTGATAGGGGTAAAATCCTTTGCCGTCCAGTTGCTTGGTCCGTCGCTGGTAGTCGGGTAGATCCAACTGTCGAACTCTGCTTCCTCTACATCTTCCTCGATAGCATTCACCCTTGAGCTGGAGATAAACACCAGAGCCTTTCTGACCTTCTCCTTGCGCACAGCCCTCTGAGCCTCTGCAGTAAAGCCCAGCCCAAACTTGTCATTCTTCTGAGTGAAGTCAGGAAGCTGACCCCAGTTCGCACAATTGCCTTTTTGAACCACAGCCCGGGCATCCCTTAGGGAAGCCATCTTCAAGGAAACACTCTCTTCGACTGCTGTTTCTGCTGCTGCTGAAATTGGATGACCTCCTCGAAATGCTGAAAGGGGGTTTCAATAAACTCCCCGTCCATCTCAATGTATCTGAAGGAATTCAAATGGCTCACCATATACTCCTCTTCTCCTTGCACAGTGACGATCTTCCCTCTGACAGGGTACTTCAGCTTCTGGTGCAAGGTAGAGGTCACTGCCCCAGCTTTATGGATCCAAGGTCGACCCAGTAGACAAGAGTATGATGGACGTATATCCATCACATAAAAAGTGGAGTCAAACACTTGAGAGCCCACACGAATAGAAATTGTGATCGGTGGATCTGGAACTGACTGTTTAACGCTGGTTCGCGAAATGTCGCGGAAGCAAGAGTCGCCACCGTCTTTTATTTTCTCCAAATGGAAAGGACAAAAGCACAGAAAAATTCCTTATAGAGATTGCTCTCGGTTCGGGAGGTAGATTATAGAAAGGGAAGGTGTTAGCACCCTTTCTATCCATGGTTATCCATGGGCTCTTAGATACTTGCTCATTGTGTTTTCAAAAATGGTTTGTTTGCTTTTTAACTGTGGGTTTTAAAAAGTTTCTTTGAAAATTCCAGTTCGACTCTTGTATCGGTCCTCAAGAGTGTTTGAAAAATTGCTTTCGAAAGCTTTTTGAAAAGGTGTCGGTGTGAAAAGTATTTTTGAATTTGTTTTAAAATTAGAGCAAGTATCTAGAGTCGTCTACCTACCCTAAGGAATTCGTCTGTGTAGATGTCCTTTTAAAGTAGTGCCATCCCACCATTGAGAGGTAGGTAGCACCACCGTTGGAGGTGTTCGGGTCAATTCGAAGGTTCGGGACATGGTGATCACCGGAGCAATAGGAAGATACCTTAGAAGCTACCCTCATGCCAGGTTCCCGGATCATGAGGACTTACTAAGACATCCTCTACTCGACGATCACTTTTCGAGGCAAGGCAACAGTGAGGCGTACCCTAGGGGTGGTGTGTGATTTGTGTGTCATGTTCAGTTATTTTGTCTTATTCATGTCAAGGTGATCTATGCGTTTGTTTTTATTTTATCATTCATTCTTGCATGCATTTATTAACAGTTAAAAAGATGCAGAAATTAAAAGTTCTAAACTATTACAAAGGCGCGGGTCCACATCGCCAAATTTAACCCAGGACCCGATTTGACAGAAAATAAAGAAGTAAAGTGCGAGAAATAAAATGTCCGACTTTACAAGGCTTTGGGAGAATTACATTAATATTAAAAAGAAGGAATAAATAAAATGTGCGAATTGGAATTAAAATTGAAAACGAGGGCGTTGGACCCTTTTGAATGAAATTAAATTAAATGATTAAACTAATGAAATTAAAGAGAAAAAAGAAATTATTATTTTTTGAGTTTTTGATATTTATGTTTTTTATGTATTTTTATGAAAAAGATTAAATGAAATTAAAATATTAATCCTAATTCTAATTTTTTTTATTTATTAAGAAAAACATGTTAAAATTAAACCTAAAATTAATCTAATTATTTACATGCAATTTTGATTTATAAAAATAAATAATTAATTATTAGTGAAATTTATTTACAAAAAAATATTAATTAAATAAATATATTTTGATTTTTATGACTTTTCTGTTTTTTACTATTTTTTATATTTTATGAAAATAAGTTAAATTAAAGGAATTAATTAAAAAAAAAGAAATAATTGAAATAAATAAAATAAGGAAAAGAAAGAAAATACAATACCTTGGGGGGTTTCTGTCCCCTTTTTGGAGGTGAATTGGAGTGGTTTGGCCATTTGTGTTCTGGCCTCATCATATCATGCATAAGTTGTTCTACTTTGGCCATTTGGCTTTTGGCTTTTGGCCATTTGCGTTTTGGCCTCAACGTTCCTTAATCTGTCTGTCTCGCCATGTATTGGGGTCATGCATATGTTTTTCTACTGTGGCCATTTAACTTTTGGCTTTTGGCCATTTGGCTTTTGGCCTTTTAGCCTCAACGTTCCTTAATGAACGTGGGATCCTGTCTAAATCTGCAGTGTTGAACCTCAAGAACACATTAAATAAAATCATAAAAATTCAAATAAAACCAACATATGAAGAAATTTAATGTTTAGGCACAATATGGTATGTATGAATGATTATACCCTTTTGATCATGAAGATCAAATCAATCTTACCCTTACTGGAAGATTAGTGACCTGAATGCTTTTATGCCTTACTGGAAAATTAGGATCATGGAAATTAAGCCAGCCTTATCCTTACTGAAGAAGGAGTGAGATATTGGTTTATAACTGTGATGACCTGTTTGTGGTGAGAGATGGATTTGTAATAAGGATTTCAAGGTTTTAGGGTTCTTGAAAGAGTTTGATATTCCAACAGTGTTGTGGTAAGGTTTTTTCTCTCTTTTTCTCTTTTTTCTCTTCTCCTTTTTCTTTTTTTCTCCTCCTGGTTTGTGTGACAAGAAGGTGATTATATAGTGGAAATTAGGGTAAAGAAAATGGGCTTTGAATGTGCAATTGGGCCTCCAATATTCACTTGAATTCGTCACTTTCCAGGCTAAATCGCAGGGACTTAAGTGCATTTTTTGAAGTTGAAATGTGAAAACAAAATGTAGCCGACATCGAGAACTAACTCCTGTCCGAAAATCGACTCAATCGGATAAACGGTGAATTAGTTATGAATTTTTGAAGTTTCAGCTCAGACAAACTTATTTTGGGCTCCAGTGTCGGCTCTGACACGTTCTTCAATAAAAAACTGGTATTGATCGGTGCATAATTTGGTCTCGACTTTTGAAGCAAAGTTGTAGATCTATGAGTCAGTGACCTTGTGTAAAAATATGAGTCCAATCCGATAAAAATTGACCGAGTTATGAATTTTCGAAGTTTCGGCTCAGATGAAATAATATTCAGCATTCAGGATTTTCAGCGTGTCACGCACTCTGAGCAAAAAACGAAGGCCTTTTGAATACCGTTTGAACTCAATTCCTTCTGTGAAAATGTAGTCAACTCAATTTGTGAAATTTTGGCACCGGAACCAGCTCGATACGATGAAAATCGACCAAGTTATGATTTTTTGAACATGACGCAAATAAACTTCTGTCACAAATTTCTGCACGAAAATACTTGATAAATCCACATTTTTGAAGACCTTCTGATCGAAATTGGCTTCCAGCCGTGAGAGATGAAAACGTAGATAATGTCAAGACGGAATTTTGGCCACCAGAACGGGTTCAAAACGAGTCACGATCTTCAAGTTATGATTTTTTTTAGCGCGTAAAAACTGCACTTTCAGCACACTTTTTCACCATATTTCTTCGAGAAAACTCACACATTCGGATACCTTCTTTAAAGAATTGACTCTTGAGCCGAACCTGAATTTGAGAATACATTATCAGAGATATCTTGGCGAAAGAATACCTGAATATGATGCGCCAGGTTGGACTTGTGAATTTCTTGGAGAATATGGGAGGGCAAATTTTGGGGTACAACAGCTGCCCCTGTTCAATCTTCTTAGACCTGAGGATGCAGATTGGTGGACGTGCCTTTCGTAATCCGAGGGTAGAAGATGATTGGACACTAGAGTGTCCAGAAATTTGCGCTCACATAGTAGCAGTGTGAGGGGAATGGGCTTATAGATGCCATTTTGAGATTGCTGGATAGGATGATGGGCTTATAGATGCCATCTGGATGTCGATCGCGTGGGAGATTCCTTGGCGAGAACCTGCATACCTGCAAAAGAAAAAAATGAGTACCTGACACGTTGCAGGAGCTGATCTTTAGATGCTTGGTATATATGTGTCCTGACTGGTTACAGGAGCTGAGTCTGGAGCTTCAAACAGCGATGAATGAACCAGGGATGGTTACTGCTTTAGCATGAATGATAAGAGAACCTTGGTTGATTTTAACTTCAACAACGCTCGTTGAGAAAAATCTTGGCGGGAATTACCATCTTTGCAATATCGGGAAGAGAACCATAGAAAATTATAATCTGAAAGGGAATCACCTCACTCATCGTCGGAGAGGGAAACATCTGAAAAAGGACTTACCACCTCACACGCCGTTGGAGAGGGAACCATAAGAGATTATCACCTCACACTCACCGTCGGAGAGGGAAACATCTTGAAAAAGGAATTACCACCTCACGCACTTGTCGGAGAGGGGACCATAGGAGACTATCACCTCACACTCATCGTCGGAGAGGGAAACATCTGAAAAGGACTTACCACCTCACACACCGTCGGAGAGGGAACCATAACTTCTGCTGAGTCTTCATCAGAAAAATCTGTTGGGAGTCGATTTAGATGGACTAGAGAAGGCTTGGGACTGGATAAGAAATCTCTGAAGTCGATTAACTGAACCGGTCTGGGTCTTGAAATCTTCAACTGGACAAGAATCAGGGAGATCCTAGGGTCGATCTGACTGAACCAGAGGAGGTTTTTTGATAAGGATGTGATGAAGGAATCTGAGACGATTGCTACTCCAAATCTATGATGAAGGAATCTGGGACGATTACTACCTCAGCAGAATGATGAAGGAATCTGGGACGATTACTACCTCAGCAGGATGATGAAGGAATCTGGGACGATTACTACCTCAACGGGTGATGAAGGAATCTGGGACGATTACTACCTCAGCAGGATGATGAAGGAATCTGGGACGATTACTACCTCAGCAGGATGATGAAGGAATCTGGGACGATTACTACCTCAGCAGAATGATGAAGGAATCTGGGACGATTACTACCTCAGCAGGATGATGAAGGAATCTGGGACGATTACTACCTCAGCAGGATGATGAAGGAATCTGGGACGATTACTACCTCAGCAGAATGATGAAGGAATCTGGGACGATTACTACCTCAGCAGAATGATGAAGGAATCTGGGACGATTACTACCTCAGCAGGTAAAGACTTTTATCTGTTGATCGTTCTTTCCTAAAAAAGTAACGAATTAGTTGTATGCAATGTCATAATGCATGAATTGCCTGATTTTAAGATGTTCTCAAGAATAGATGAGATTGGGGTGATATGATGCGTCTATGCATGCTATAATGATGTATGTGACGTTTTATGAATGTGTTTTTCGTCTAGGAAAGTAACTCCTTGACGGGTGCCGGGAAGTCACTCCTGGGCTGATGTTGAAGAATAGATTTTGCTTCCGCTGGGGATGATAACTGCAAGAATACCGGTAGGAGAAGATGACTCCGTTGCGGAATAAACTTGGCAAATGGAGGATTCTGCGGGGAGAAAAGATACTCTAGCGACCATGCTGGGAAGCAATACTCTGTGGGAAGAGGGATGCCTTGCTGAGTGTTGATAATAGTTACTGGGGATAGGAAGACTTTGTCGACGACGCTCTTTCCGTGACTTTTGGCTGAGGATAACCCAGTTATATCCTGTTAAGGAAATAACTCTTTAAATCAAGCCGGACGACGCGTTCGTGCTCTGCGAGGGGATAAGCTTACTGCTTGGGGATATGGACTCCATCTTTCCTGGGGAAATCGGATTGGACTCTTCTGGGGAAGTTTTGAGCTACGTCGGGGAAGTAATTCTTTTGAATATTGAGATACCGCCGGGGAACAACCTTTAGATCAAGACTGCCGGGGATACTTGTTAAGACTGTATATGTATTGCTGCTGGGGAATGTAGATATCTGCTGGAGGATACCCAACTTCCTTGAGACTTGATAACTTTGCTTGGAGAGGAATGCACTGACTTGCCGACTCACTCTCTGGGGAATTAGGATATCTGGTTGTGTCCTTTAGCTGAACCTACCTTGGTACCTTGGACAGAGCAATTAGATCGTTTGGACCACCCGTTATTGCCCCTGCTTCTATGGGAGATAAAGACCTGTGAGGTACTGATAGTTCTTGAGGGTCAAACCTTCTTCTGGTAGGCAGGTGATAAGATGCCAGGACATAGTCGTACGCTTTGATCCCTAACTTTTGCCTGGACCGCCCTTTCGGGTTTTCAGTCCACCGGGATACCCATTTTTGCCCAAGCCGCCTTTTCAGGTTTTTGACTTGCCGGGTGTACAGATTTTTTCATCTTCATCCCTTCATTTTTGCCCGAACCCTTTTGGTTCGCCGGGAAGCCCTTATTTTTGCCTAGGTATGTCAACCTAGCGGGTCTTTGATTATGCGTAGTATTTTTTCGACTATGTCCCCGTTCAGGGAATGTGGGGAGTTGCCCCTGTTTGGAAGTGTTTTGTCACCAGAAGATGTTTGATCAGGCAAGATTCGTTATTGAAATGCCCCAAGTGACTCAGGCGGAGATTTGCCCCAGGCCATTTTTTCCTTTGAGAGATTCTCCGAATCTTGACTGGGTTGCCCCAGATGATGGACCATGGTCATGTCTGCCCCTTGATTGGAGGTACTTCTGTTTATTAGGCATTCATCGTGCGAACTTCTATGCTGTTCAAACAAAAAGTCATATGCAAACAAAGTTATGTTAAAAATGCAAAGCCTATGTCTGTCTTGAAGATTTTGAAAATGCATTCTTTTTTTCCATAAAACAAATGAATGTTTGTAAAACGTGATGTCAAACTCCGTATTTACCGTAGGCCTTCAGGAGTCAGGATACCTTTCGTAACAGTATGCTTTCGAACTAACCCATGCTTCAGCTAGGACTTTTAAGGGTTATAACGTGGCTTGGTTCACGGTTTAAGAAACAAAGGATAAAGGCTCAAATTATTTGTACCCACCCACTCTTCGTGATGTTCTCCAAACCTAAACTCAGTTGATCGTGCGTTAGACCTTGCTTGAGTCTTTGCTTTGATGTTCCAATAATGGTTCAGATGTTGATGATTTCTTTTGAATAGGCAGTCATTTTTGCTTTGGTTGAGGGTTTGTGAGACCTCTTTCTTGATTTTTGTTATCCCTTTTTTTTTTTTGCCTGAACTGTTTCCTTTTTTGGAATTACAGTCAGCGGGATGCCCCAGTTTTGTAAGTCTCCTTCATGGGTTTTGACTTAATGGGTTTTTCATTTTTTGAGATAATGACTGCCTGTCCTTGTGATTTATTCAGAACCATCACTGTCTTTTGTTTTGTAAGGACTCCTTTGGTGCCATTTGTTATGCACTTGGATCAACTGAGGGAACTACCCTGCCCCAGGTTATGATAAAGGGTTTTAAATTTCGAAAAGAAAAACTCCTACTTCTTTGGCTCAGAGGGGTTGACGAGGGATTATCATCCTTATAACTCCAGTGTTTAGGGATTGAAACAATGCCTGTACCTCATCAGCGGGGTCTGTTCAAAAGCATACTGTAGATTGCGGTATCGTTTTCGTCATCCTCCCTCAAGAGGCTTAGAATTATTATTTAAAAGTTGATCATCAGAAAAAAAATATGAAAATAGTTTGCATTTAGTGAATACGAATATATTGTTTCAGAACAGACATATGCGATGCATTAATGGAATAACAACGTTTGATATGAATGTAATGCTTGAACAATCAAAAGAAAATTACAACTTGAAAGATTCTAATGAACAAAAATTTCTCAATCCTAGCCATGTTTTGGCAATGGAGCAGTGATCACGTTGGGAGTCTCGGCGGGCTCGAACTCGATCTCTTTAGCATCGATCATATTCTGAATCTTGTACTTCAGTGCCCAACAGTCCTCAGTATCGTGCCCCGGGCTACCAGAATGGTAAGCGCACCTTGCTTCTGGGTTGTAATTTGGAGAGGAAGTCTTTGGATTTGCAGGAGGGTTGATCACCGCAATCAGGTTCATCCTTAACATGTGTTGCAAAGCTCGTGACCATGACATGTTGATGTAGGTGAATTGTCTCTTAGGCTTGTCCGACCTGTTCTGATCAACCCGCTGTTCTTGACGCGGTCGTTGTTGGACCTGAGAAGTAGTAGCAACTCGGAGAGGTCTATTCATTGGACCCGACCTTTTCCTTCTTGGAAGCTGTTCTCTGACCTGGACCCTGATTTGGGCTGGTTGCTTCATGCCTTGAGGAAGTTGGTTGATCATGGCTCTCAGCTCTCCTTGCTCCTGAGCTAAACCTTGAATGAGGGCCCTTTGCCCCAGCATCTGGGTTTTCAATGTGTCTACCTCAGCTTGTAGACGTTTCAGCTGTTCGTCCGTGTCCTCTTCAGGACTCTTTCTGATCAGATTCCCCATGAGGAGTGTCCTCAACTCTTCCTGCCCCTTGGATAGACCTAAGAAGATTTCCCTGAACTGAGTCTCTTGAGCGTGAACGTCCTGGTTATCTGGTTGGAGAGCCATTGCTGAAATAAACAGCGAGAACGGTAAGTGACCTGCAACAAGGGTACCTGTTATGCAATGATGTGTATGACATGCATGTAATGTTTTCAAGGACCTCGCGGGGTAGACAAGAAAAATTGTTAGAATTTGAATCCGGTAGCTTGATTGAAGGAACTTCATGTTGTTGAGAGTCTTTCTTCCAAGGGTCAAAGGCTCACCATATCAAGTGGGTCATAGCCCCTGACTCAAGTCATCAACCTTATTTTGCTTTCCAAACAACCTTGGCTAGAGGAACCTTCTTCAGGAGTCAAAGCTCACCATATCAAGTGGGTCATAGCCCCTGACAACCTTGGCTAGAGGAAAATAAATCCTCTTTGCCCCTTGCTAGATGTTTGATTCATCCTGACCTGCATCACAAACCCTTGAGATCCTTGAAATGGGTTAGGATGTATGCAATGGTATGATGTCATGATGCATGGGGTAATGTAGGTAACCCTGTTATGAGTCCCAATTAAGGACTGCAAACCAAAACCTGCAAGAAACTCGGTAAAACCTGTCATGAGTCCTAATTAAGGACTAAAACAAACCCTGCAAGAAACTCGGTAAACCTTGTTATGAGTCCTAGCTAAGGACTAAAACAAAAACCTGCAAGAAACTTAGTAAGCCTTGTTATGAGTCCTAGTTAAGGACTATGAACAAAACCTGCAAGAAACTTAGTAAACCCTGTTATGAGTCCCAATTAAGGACTATAAACAAAACCTGCAAGTAGTTCATGTGTCAGATAACAAGCATGCAAGTAGTCAAGTACGAAGGTACACAAGTCACACAAGAGAAGCCCTTAGAGTTTAGGCCAGCATGAGGTCTAGGTATTACCCTCTTGAAGTTGGTGGGCTCAACCTGTCCTATTAGAAGTAACCGGGTCCTAAGGGTCCCAATATCACGGGATTGCTTTCATTGTTCATCGTTTCAATTTAGCCACTGAACTGGCGACCGAAATATTCCAGGAAAGCAACCCTCCATTGAGTGTAGTATCGAGTATCAACCAACCTCGGACTGCACCAAAGTCAGTTATCTCACTACCCTAAAGAGGCCAAGATAGTTCAATTAAGGTTCCTAAGGTCTGTTGATGCTTTATGACACCACGCGGAGGCCCCGTACTCTCCTTGACTGAACTCAAGGGTTACCGGTACACACCAAAGTGCCACATCAACGTAGCAGACTGTTTCAACCATGTCGGTATACCCCGCACAGTTCCCTCACAGCCTTGTTGCTACTTTCTAAGAAGGTATTTCCCAGATCCGGGTTAGGATCTATAGAACTCCCAAGCAACCCATAATTTAAAGCACACAAGGAAAACAATTGAAAACATAGTTATGAACTAGCCCTAAGGTACACCCCACTTTAAGTATTATCCCCAGCAGAGTCGCCAGTTCTGTGATCGGTGGATCTGGAACTGACTGTTTAACGCTGGTTCGCGAAATGTCGCGGAAGCAAGAGTCGCCACCGTCTTTTATTTTCTCCAAATGGAAAGGACAAAAGCACAGAAAAATTCCTTATAGAGATTGCTCTCGGTTCGGGAGGTAGATTATAGAAAGGGAAGGTGTTAGCACCCTTTCTATCCATGGTTATCCATGGGCTCTTAGATACTTGCTCATTGTGTTTTCAAAAATGGTTTGTTTGCTTTTTAACTGTGGGTTTTAAAAAGTTTCTTTGAAAATTCCAGTTCGACTCTTGTATCGGTCCTCAAGAGTGTTTGAAAAATTGCTTTCGAAAGCTTTTTGAAAAGGTGTCGGTGTGAAAAGTATTTTTGAATTTGTTTTAAAATTAGAGCAAGTATCTAGAGTCGTCTACCTACCCTAAGGAATTCGTCTGTGTAGATGTCCTTTTAAAGTAGTGCCATCCCACCATTGAGAGGTAGGTAGCACCACCGTTGGAGGTGTTCGGGTCAATTCGAAGGTTCGGGACATGGTGATCACCGGAGCAATAGGAAGATACCTTAGAAGCTACCCTCATGCCAGGTTCCCGGATCATGAGGACTTACTAAGACATCCTCTACTCGACGATCACTTTTCGAGGCAAGGCAACAGTGAGGCGTACCCTAGGGGTGGTGTGTGATTTGTGTGTCATGTTCAGTTATTTTGTCTTATTCATGTCAAGGTGATCTATGCGTTTGTTTTTATTTTATCATTCATTCTTGCATGCATTTATTAACAGTTAAAAAGATGCAGAAATTAAAAGTTCTAAACTATTACAAAGGCGCGGGTCCACATCGCCAAATTTAACCCAGGACCCGATTTGACAGAAAATAAAGAAGTAAAGTGCGAGAAATAAAATGTCCGACTTTACAAGGCTTTGGGAGAATTACATTAATATTAAAAAGAAGGAATAAATAAAATGTGCGAATTGGAATTAAAATTGAAAACGAGGGCGTTGGACCCTTTTGAATGAAATTAAATTAAATGATTAAACTAATGAAATTAAAGAGAAAAAAGAAATTATTATTTTTTGAGTTTTTGATATTTATGTTTTTTATGTATTTTTATGAAAAAGATTAAATGAAATTAAAATATTAATCCTAATTCTAATTTTTTTTATTTATTAAGAAAAACATGTTAAAATTAAACCTAAAATTAATCTAATTATTTACATGCAATTTTGATTTATAAAAATAAATAATTAATTATTAGTGAAATTTATTTACAAAAAAATATTAATTAAATAAATATATTTTGATTTTTATGACTTTTCTGTTTTTTACTATTTTTTATATTTTATGAAAATAAGTTAAATTAAAGGAATTAATTAAAAAAAAAAGAAATAATTGAAATAAATAAAATAAGGAAAAGAAAGAAAATACAATACCTTGGGGGGTTTCTGTCCCCTTTTTGGAGGTGAATTGGAGTGGTTTGGCCATTTGTGTTCTGGCCTCATCATATCATGCATAAGTTGTTCTACTTTGGCCATTTGGCTTTTGGCTTTTGGCCATTTGCGTTTTGGCCTCAACGTTCCTTAATCTGTCTGTCTCGCCATGTATTGGGGTCATGCATATGTTTTTCTACTGTGGCCATTTAACTTTTGGCTTTTGGCCATTTGGCTTTTGGCCTTTTAGCCTCAACGTTCCTTAATGAACGTGGGATCCTGTCTAAATCTGCAGTGTTGAACCTCAAGAACACATTAAATAAAATCATAAAAATTCAAATAAAACCAACATATGAAGAAATTTAATGTTTAGGCACAATATGGTATGTATGAATGATTATACCCTTTTGATCATGAAGATCAAATCAATCTTACCCTTACTGGAAGATTAGTGACCTGAATGCTTTTATGCCTTACTGGAAAATTAGGATCATGGAAATTAAGCCAGCCTTATCCTTACTGAAGAAGGAGTGAGATATTGGTTTATAACTGTGATGACCTGTTTGTGGTGAGAGATGGATTTGTAATAAGGATTTCAAGGTTTTAGGGTTCTTGAAAGAGTTTGATATTCCAACAGTGTTGTGGTAAGGTTTTTTCTCTCTTTTTCTCTTTTTTCTCTTCTCCTTTTTCTTTTTTTCTCCTCCTGGTTTGTGTGACAAGAAGGTGATTATATAGTGGAAATTAGGGTAAAGAAAATGGGCTTTGAATGTGCAATTGGGCCTCCAATATTCACTTGAATTCGTCACTTTCCAGGCTAAATCGCAGGGACTTAAGTGCATTTTTTGAAGTTGAAATGTGAAAACAAAATGTAGCCGACATCGAGAACTAACTCCTGTCCGAAAATCGACTCAATCGGATAAACGGTGAATTAGTTATGAATTTTTGAAGTTTCAGCTCAGACAAACTTATTTTGGGCTCCAGTGTCGGCTCTGACACGTTCTTCAATAAAAAACTGGTATTGATCGGTGCATAATTTGGTCTCGACTTTTGAAGCAAAGTTGTAGATCTATGAGTCAGTGACCTTGTGTAAAAATATGAGTCCAATCCGATAAAAATTGACCGAGTTATGAATTTTCGAAGTTTCGGCTCAGATGAAATAATATTCAGCATTCAGGATTTTCAGCGTGTCACGCACTCTGAGCAAAAAACGAAGGCCTTTTGAATACCGTTTGAACTCAATTCCTTCTGTGAAAATGTAGTCAACTCAATTTGTGAAATTTTGGCACCGGAACCAGCTCGATACGATGAAAATCGACCAAGTTATGATTTTTTGAACATGACGCAAATAAACTTCTGTCACAAATTTCTGCACGAAAATACTTGATAAATCCACATTTTTGAAGACCTTCTGATCGAAATTGGCTTCCAGCCGTGAGAGATGAAAACGTAGATAATGTCAAGACGGAATTTTGGCCACCAGAACGGGTTCAAAACGAGTCACGATCTTCAAGTTATGATTTTTTTTAGCGCGTAAAAACTGCACTTTCAGCACACTTTTTCACCATATTTCTTCGAGAAAACTCACACATTCGGATACCTTCTTTAAAGAATTGACTCTTGAGCCGAACCTGAATTTGAGAATACATTATCAGAGATATCTTGGCGAAAGAATACCTGAATATGATGCGCCAGGTTGGACTTGTGAATTTCTTGGAGAATATGGGAGGGCAAATTTTGGGGTACAACAGAAATGTTAACCTCTCCATGAACCATCCTTTTTGAACCGTCAAAGGCCCTGACGATGATATTGCTGGGCTTCAGTTCTAGGCCTTCATAATCCAAACGGTCTAAAGCCTTTTTCGGTAGAACATTCAAGGAAGAACCAGTATCCACCAATACATGCGCCAGAGTAGTGCCCCTGCATTCGATAGAGACATGTAGGGCATCATTGTGGTCTCTTCCCTTCGCAGTCAGGTCAGCATCTGAAAAACCCAAGCCATTGTCTGCTGTCAGATTTGCTACGCAATCAGTGAACTGGACTGCAGATGTCTCCTGTGGCACATGGGCCGTCTTGAGAAATGAGATCAAGGCCTTAGCATGGGCCTCGGAGCATAGCAATAAGGAGAGCATGGAGATCTTGGAGGGCGTATGCCCCAGCTGTTCGACAACATTGAAATCACTCTTCTTTATTATTTTCAGGATCTCCTCCACTTCTTGTTGGGAAGCCTCAGCATTTACAGGTATCGGTGCCTCCATCCGGGCAGGCTCTTCTTCAATCCCTTTGCCCCGAGCATTAGATGACTCGGCAGCAGGGGAAACAACTTGATCAGTAGCAGGAACAGGTAAACTTATAGGTGTTATAAGGAGGGGTTTTCGAATAGCGGGCGGTGCAATGTCAGGCGAGAAGAGCCTGCCACTGCGGGTGACCTTGGCTGGACCAGTGATATCGCGGATACTGGCGCCAGTGTCGAATTCTTGTTTGATTCCATTTACATACACGTCTGCCCCATAATGCCAGGGGACAGCTTTATCAGACACGTAGGGGAGAGGCCCCGGAACAGTAATAATCACAGGTGCAACAGTCATGATTTGAACAGGCTTCTTCGGGGGAGCCTTGATTGGATTATTGAAGATGGTAACCACAGAAACTTCTTTTATCGGAACCAACTGAACAGCAGACTTCTTAAATAGAATCTCCTTGCTATCCATTAGGCTTTGGACGCCTAACCTCAACAAGGGACAACCAGATAGGGAAACAGCACAGAACAGGCAACCTTCACTGCAACCCGGAAATAAACCGGCCCGCAGTAGGTTCTTCTTGACAGTCTTCAGAGGGGTGACAACTTCATTTACCGAAACAGCATACAACTCTTCCTCAATTGCATTTACTCTATGCTGGGGCATAGGAGCAGTTACAACATTTGGTCTCTCCGGCGCTTCAAACTGAATTTCTTTTGCGTCGATCAGATCTTGCACTTTGTTTCTCAAGGCCCAGCAATCATCAGTAGTGTGCCCGGGACTATCAGAATGATAAGCACACCGGGCATTTGGGTTATACTTAGGAGACGCAGTGTTGACGACCTTAGGAGCTTCTTTGAGGGTCACCAGGTTGGTGGATAACAGTTGGGGTAAAATTTGAGATAAGGTCATACTCAGTCGAGTATACTGCCTCTTGGGCCTTTCGCTTCTTTGTTGATTGTACTGCTGAGGAGCAGCAACAGGTTTCGAGATGACCAAAGCATTGACGGCTTGGCGACTTTCGGGCTTGACTTGTCTTCTAGGGCCGTAGACGGCACTTGCTTCTTTCTTAAACGACCTCTTCTCAGCACTGGTGGAGGCAGCCTTTTGTATCTTGCCTGACCTGATGCCAGCTTCAATTCTTTCTCCTGTCAATATCAAGTCTGTAAACCCAGCGGAGGAGTTACCAACCAAATGATTGAAAAATGGGCTAGACAACGTTCCTAGGAACATATCAACCAGCTCTCGATCAGTCAAAGGAGGCTGCACCCTGCCAGCCAAATCTCTCCATTTTTGAGCGTACTCTTTGAACCCTTCACCCGTTCCTAGAGACATACCCTGAAGCTGGGTACGCGTAGGAGCGAGATCAGAATTGTATTGGTATTGTTTGTAGAATGCGGTTGCCAAATCTTCCCAGTGTCGGATGCTAGCTCCATCTAATTGGTAGAACCATTCAAGCTGTGACCCAGAGAGGCTATCTTGGAAGAAGTGAATCCAGAGGTTCTTATCTGCCGTGTAAGGTTGGATTTTCCTCACGTACGACCTCAGATGCAGCTTTGGGCAGGAGACCCCATCATACTTGGCGAAGGCAGGCGCCTTAAACTTGTGTGGAATTACTACTCCAGAAGATAACCCCAAATCTCTGAAATCTAGCCCCGACACATTCTGAATTTCCATGGCGCTCAAGCGGTCCTCCAATTGTTTGTACCTGTCAGCAGCAGGTGGGTATTGTTCGTCGTTATAGTCCGTCTCGTTGTCGGAGACTGCGGGACTAGGAGCTCCTCCCCCTTGGGGACTGTTCTTCTCAGCAGAAGAAGTAGTTGGATCAGCTTCATTATGGAGTGTGTTCCCAAATCTGCGTCCGGTGTTGAACATCGCAGTCCTCTTTTTCTTCTTCTTCTTCAGGAGTAGAGTCTTCAACTCTTGCTGTCCTTGGGCCAGGCTCAGGACCATCTCTTGAAACTGTGCACTTTGGGCCTGAAGGGCCTTGATTGCTTACTCACTGGAGGAGTCTGGATTTCATGATGACTGTGCAAAATAAACAGCGAAGGAGATTAAGCATCCTGTGAAATAGGGTACCTGCTATGCATATGGTGCAATGGAATGCGTATGTTTTATGTTTTCAAAGACAAACAAGATTCAACTTTGTAGACAAAAAGGGAAACACACTTCATTAGATTAAAATTTTCAATTGTTCAACAATTTGCCCTTAGGCATTACAGGAATGAAAAATACTGAAAGGAAATAAACTATAAAAGGAAACATCCAAAGCTCATCAATGCACCCATGGCCTCCTCTTTTCAGTGCTGATGTAGTTGTTCAGGACCCGCTCTTCCTCCAATTGCTTAGTCAGCCTCTGGATCTTCCGTTCCTGTTCGTTGAATTTCTCCCGATAGAAATCCCGTTCTTCCTTTAGCTGCGCCCAAGATCTCTTCATGGTGTCAAAGTCAGTAGGTATCTGAGGAGGGAGGACAGTTGGAGGAACCCCATCTTCACCAGGAGACTCAAGAATGAGAGGTCTAACAGCTTCGTAGGGCATACCTAACTTTTGAGCACGGATGCGGACCCATTTGCAATAGGGCTTTAATGGCAGAGAAGTCTTTGGTCCCAACTCATGTGGGTTGGCTTTGTGGATTCTGTCCCAAGCTCTAATGAATCCCTGGCGTAGTTTGTCACTGTCTGCCTGAAACTCAAAATGGAAGTGAGGAACCAGCATATCATGAGGCCCATCTCCTCTGGCTCTTCCAAACTGACGGAGAGCTAAGAATGGATTGTAAGAGATCCCTCCTTGGATACCAATCAACAAAACATTAGGGTATTCTCCGCAACGGTCAATAACAGCTACCTCATCCAAACCTCTGAGAGTCCAAGTGATGTCATTATCAGTGAGAGACATTAACCTCCGAGCCCAACCTTTTCCTTCTTCATTCTTCAGCACGAACTTAGGAAGGTGCGAAATAAACCACCTTACTAGCAAAGGAGCACAACACCACGGAGTTCCCCGTTTTCGAGCAGTACGAGCATAGGGTTGTTGTAGAATATCACCCAAAAGAGTGGGTACCGGATTCCGAGACATGAAGATCCTTATGACATGGATACTGATAAAGGTGTCAGGGTTGGGAAACAAAACCAGACCATAGATCAAAAGAGCCAGAATATCCTCGTACGCCTTGAAGTCCAAGTCATTCCAGAAATCATTAGCCTTGCCAACCATAAATTTGACCAAAAAGCCCTTGATCCCATTTCTAGTTTCCCAGTTGGACAATACCTCTTCTTTGGTCAAGGGGAGAATTGCAGCAATCTCTTCAGGCCTAGGAGTCTTTTCCAAACCAGTGAATGGAGTTTGTTCTAAGACAGGGATCCCAAGCAAATAAGAAAATTCTTCCAGGGTAGGAACCAGCTGGAAGTCTTGAAAAGTGAAACAGTGATACAGAGGGTCATAAAATTGGGTCAGAACACTTATCAGTTGTTGGTCCCATTTTGCAGTGACCAGGCCAAGGAGAGAACCATGTCTGTTGATGAAGGAAGAAGTGTTTGGAATCCTACCAACCAAATCCTTGAGTAACATTGGTGGTTGAACAAAGTTGAGCCGGACAGTATTCCTACGCACGGGCATCATGATGTCCTACAAAACAGAGCAAAGATGAAACCTTCTTTGTCTTTGAAATGGGTTAGCCCTTTATACAGGATGCATGCAATGGTATGATGGCATGATGCTATGATGAAGCACACCACAAGTATTCACATAGGCAAATAAGGCACACAAGTCACACAAGACACCCTTAGGTTTCAGGCCAGCATGAGTTTCATGTATTACCCTCTTTTGGTTTGTTGGTTAAAACCTGTCTTATCAAAAGTAACCAGGTTTTAGAGGATCTCAAATCATTGGCTACCCTCAATCGGTCATAACTCCAGCATCGCAATCTTTTCTCGCGGCCAGAACCATCTCGAGAGTTTAGCCTCAATGAGTGTAGCATACTGCTACTGTCCTAATAGCCAAGTTGGTCAATTTAGGGTTCTAAGGTCGGTTGGTGTTTAATGACCCCTTAGAAGACATATATTCTCCCCGTTGCAACACAGGGGATATAGGTACAGACTAAGATGTCACACCAACGTAGCCACTGCTTCACCCATGTCGGTCTACGCCGGACAGATCCCTCACAGATTATGCTACCTAAAAGGGTATCTCCCAGATCCGGGTTAGGATCTATGAAACTCCGATGCAAAGCCCACAAATATAAAAGCAAACAAAGCAAACAATTGAAAACAAAGGTTATCTAAGCCCTAAGGTTACTCCACTTTTAAATATTTTCCCCAGCAGAGTCGCCAGTTCTGTGATGCGATGGGAGAACTGACTTGAGGTTTTGCGTTTGTATTCGCAAATGTTGCGGTTAGCAAGAGTCGCCACCGACTTTTTATTTTATCCTAAGGAAAGGTTAAAAAGCACAGCAAAAACCTTTTGAGATGTTTTCTTGGGTTCGGGGAGTAGATTATAGAAAGGGAAGGTATTAGCACCCTTTCTATCCATGGTTATCCATGGGCTCTTAGTTATTTGCTTAGATCACTTGCCTTTTGTTTTCAATTGTTTGAAATGGTGCTTGAGTGTGTGGGTTTGAAAATGTTTTGAAAAGAGGCCAATGTGGTAGCAACCTTTGTAATGATCCATGTGGGGATGTATACAAAGGTGTACGTCTTTTGAAAAGGTTTTCATTTGTTTTTGAAAGTTGTTTTGAAAGTGTTGTGAGGTGTGTTTTAGAAATTAGGCAAGTGTTTTGTTTGCAAGATTGGTTCAAGTAACTAAGAGGTTATCTACTCCTAAATTTCTCAAAAGATTATTGATATGTCTTAACCCTTTTAACAAGTTTGTTCCACCATTGAATTTGGTGGACAACCTTATGTTAGGATGTGAAAGGGACAGGCGCGGGTCATCGTTTAGACCATAATTGCAACGGCGTTAAATGTCTTTGGGCAATTTTCTTTAAGGGACTTGATCATTTATTTTTGTTTGTTTTGAAAAAAAGTTTTATCGATGGACTATGATCATTCAAATGGATTGTTTTACCCAAAGAAGTTCAACATGCAATATGGCCCAATTTTGAAAGGCAACAAGTGGAATACCCTAGGGGGTGCAAGTGTGATTTGTGTGTCCATTTTCATGCTTGTTTATCTTGAGATTAGGTCATAACTATTTTTTATCGTTTTTCGCATACAAACCCTAATTCTAGCATGTTAGCATTAGAAAGCAATAAAGTGCGAAATTTAAATTACTAAGCTATTACAAAACCAAATGTGGGAAGGGGGGTACAAATGTTCAAATGGGGATATTGACAAGAATTTAAATCTAAATTATTACATCATTTTGAATATTTGCAATTTAATCAATGTACAAAAATTAAATGAGAATGCAAGATGCAAAAGAAATGTTTTGTATATGTATGAAAAAATATTATTTATGTAAAAGAGAAAAGAAAGTAAAAATTATATTATTTTTTGGAGTATTTTGAATTTAGGGCAAAAACCCTAATTTTAAAGAAAATGTATTATTATCTAATTTAATACAAATATTTATTTATTATTTATAAAAATAAAATAAAATGAAGCATATTATGAAGAAAAGTATTTTTGTATCAAATATTAATAAAAATGAAAAATTCAAGTATTTTTATATTTTAACTTAAATATATTGATAAACATATATATATATATATATATATATATATATATATATATATATATATATATATATATATATATATATATATATATATATATATATATATATATATATATATATATATATATATATATATATATATATATATATATATATATATATATATATATATATATATATATATATATATATATATATATATATATATATATATATATATATATATATATATATATATATATATATATATATATATATATATATATATATATATATATATATATATATATATTAAGTCTTAAATATGTATTATACACAAAATAATATTTATTTAATATTTTAATAAAATAAATAAAAAGAGTATTTTTATGTGAAATATTTTCAGAAGGTAAATAAAAATAAAAATGTATTTACACTATTTTTCTATTTATTCTAATAATAGTATATATATAATATTTATATACAAACAAAGAAATAAATCAAATAAGTATGCCATATATTCAAAAAAATGATGGAAAAAATATTTTTATTTTTTTAATGTCATGAGAAAAAATAAACAAAGTCAATCAAAAAAGAAAAAGTCAAAAAAGAATAAAAATAAAGCAAATGGGCTCAGGGGGTGTAATAGCAAATGTGTGGTGTGAATAAGAAAAAATATACAAGCCCAGCCCAAGGAACACTGTCTTCAACCTCCAGCAACAAAATTTAAAAAAAAACGCGCGCCCCTGTTCTTCAATGTCCAACTCTCGATTCCTGGCTTTTCAGCAAAAACTCATAACACAACAAATGTTCAGCATGAAGAGACGGTTCTAACCATGTATGGAACTTGACCTAACTCTCTGAGATGAGGGAGAATTTCTCCTCCCCCAAATCCTAACCTAATTTTTCTGCCATTTTCAAACTCCAAATTCTCTCTACTCAGGCAAAAGAAATGAAATGTAAAGATATGTACATGTTCAGGGCTATGAGTAGAACCTTGTTTCTTCACAAACTTAAGACTAAAGATGCATGATAAGAGAGATACGAGTTCAAAGTTTTACCTGTGCAGTTGAACTTCTATCTGGAGAATGAGGAACTTCTAGTGCAAGGTAATGATTGGAAAAGCTTCCTTGAGGTCCAGGGATGCTTTTTCAGTGCTTACTTTGTCTTGAAACTTCTTGTATCGAGCTGTGGAACTTCAACTGCAAGAGGAAAAAATGAAAATGGTGGAAACTGTTAGAGAGATTACAGGTCAGGTTTTAGGTCATGGTTAGCTTGCATATATGCTAGGGAATGTGTATGGATTGATTTTGGTAAGAATGCTCGAGGGAAATGGGAGTTTGCACTCAAACTGCAGAGGCAACTCTGTTTTTGCAGTTTGAGGATGATTCTGAGATGGAGGGTGTTTGAAAGGTCAATGACTCGTGCCAAAGCTTGGATATGTTCTTTGGAATGTGTTTGATAGCTTTTGTGTTGTTTCTCTAAGCTGAAGAGAGAGTTGGTTCAAGTTATGGACTTTTCTTGAACTTGAAGCAAACAAAAGCAAGTTGGCTTTCTAGGTCAGTAGAGGACCCCCTAATATGCTGCATAATCCTCTCTTGATCAGTGTGTTATGCACATAATCTTGTGCCAAGCAGATTTTCCATGTACTTTCTTGATTTGCAATTGGACATAAAGTTAATCTTTTCAAAAATGGAAAGTTCACTTTATCTAGTTTAGGATTAATCTTGCATACAATGCTTGCACTCAAAGAACAACACTCTAACACATTGAATATGCATTAAATTATTGAGTATGGAATGGTTCAAGGACCTGTAATCAAGCATAAAGCAAGCTGAGTTCAAATTTGCAAAGTTATGAACATGTTTTGATGAAGAACAAAAGTGAATTTTTGCCAACTTGTGAAATTCGAATCTCTCAAGTTATGAGGTTGTTTGATGAGTTCTTGGACATTTTGGAAAGCTTGGAATGTGTACTACAATCCATCTTTGAAATGCAAATTAAAATTCCAAGTGGAAGGGTATGAAAAGTGGCCTTGAAGTGGGGTAGAAAACCTTGTCAAAATAGGTTATAATTTCACTAAGTTAAAAATGGTTTAGTGCCCTTATTCAAAAAATTGTAACTTGAGATACAAGCTTCAAATGAGAAAACTTTGTGAATCAAAGTTGTAGATTATGCAACAAGCTACAACTTTCATGTTTTGACCTTTGTTTGAATCCAAATGGATCTTGGTGAAAAGGTGGGGCAAAGTTGGGAAAAAATTAGGGTTTTTCATAACTTAGAAAAATTCTAAGTTATGAAAAATTCCATTTTCAAACCCTAATTTGCATTTTGTGATTTCTTGGTGAGCAAGTTTCATGATTTGGCATGTTTTGATGAAAAATGAATCTTGACTCTTGATTTTGACCAAAAAGTCAAAGTTTGACTTTTCAGTATACAGTCAAAATTGATCAATTGACTGGGAAATTCAACTGTCAATCTTGTGTACTTGGGATCTTTTGAGCTTGATGAATGTGTCAAGACCATTCCATGGGGTCCTTGAGTCCATATGTGAGCTTGGTTTGCCATTGGCTAGGTCAAACAGTCAAAAATTACCTTTGTGCAGTCAAAACCCTAAAAATGACCATTTTGCCCTTTTGGTGATCTGATCCAATTTCTTATGGAATTGTGATCCAAACTTGATCAAATTGTTCATATGAGTTCATAATGTTGATGTGGGTCAAATTTCATGAGGTTTGACTGTCAATTGGCCACAGTTGACTTTTTCCCCAATACAGCTGATTTCTAGGTCAACTGTCCAATTGACTGGGCAAAGCTTGGAATCAAGACTTGAAACTTGGTGAGGATAAACTTGGGAGTCCAACATGAAACATGAAAGTCATCTTAGGCATTTTAGGTCAAA
This sequence comes from Vicia faba, assembly GCA_948472305.1. NCBI lineage: Eukaryota > Viridiplantae > Streptophyta > Magnoliopsida > Fabales > Fabaceae > Vicia > Vicia faba. The sequence continues at coordinate 419,069,653 of OX451739.1, read as the reverse complement.
ACATCCTTGGGCAAACACAAACCCTAATTTGAGTCCACAGTGCAAGGAGAAGTCTTGAGCAGAGGAAACCCTAACTGGATCTTGATCTTCAAGGGTCTTGTGATGAGAAAATGTTGAGGAAATGGGAGGGCAAATTTTGGGGTACAACACCGGTACACACCAAAGTGCCACATCAACGTAGCAGACTGCTTCAACCATGTCGGTATACCCCGCACAGTTCCCTCACAGCCTTGTTGCTACTTTCTCATAAGGTATCCCCAGATCCGGGTTAGGATCTATAGAACTCCCAAGACAGTCCCACAATAATAAAGCAAACAAGTCAAAGCAATTGAAAACACAGTGATCTTAGTCCTAAGGTACACCTCACTTTTATAAGATTGATTTCAGTAGAGTCGCCAGTTCTGTGATTGGTGGATCTGGAACTGACTGTTTGACGCTGGTTCGCGAAATGTCACGGAAGCAAGAGTCGCCACCGTCTTTTATTTTCTCCAAATGGAAAGGACAAAAGTACAGAAAAATTCCTTATAGAGATTGTTTCTCGGTTCGGGAGGTAGATTTATAGAAAGGGAAGGTGTTAGCACCCTTTCTATCCATGGTTATCCATGGGCTCTTAGATACTTGCTTTTGTGTTTTCAAAATTGTTTGTTTGCTTTTCAAGGTGAGTGGGTTTGAAAAAAAGTTTTCTCTGAAAAATTTCAGTTTGACTCTTGTGTCAGTCCTCAAGAGTGTTTGAAAAATTGCTTTTGAAAGCTTTTTGAAAGGTGTCGGTGTGAAAAGAAATTTTTGATTTGTTTTGAATTAGAGCAAGTATCTATGAGTCATCTACCTACCCTAAGGAATTAGTCTGTGTAAATGTCCTTAAGGTAATGCCATCCCACCATTGAGAGGTAGGTAGCACCACCGTTGGAGGTGTTCGGGTCAATTCGAGGGTTAGGGACAGTGTGGTCACCGAGCAATAGTAAGATACCTTAGAAGCTACCCTTATGCCATTGATCTTTTTATTCCGAGGCAACCGTTTCGAGGCAACTTGTTTCGAGGCAACCGTTTCGAGGCAACTAGATCAATGGAACATAAGGACTCACTAAGACGTCCTATACTCGACGACCACGTTTCGAGGGGCAAGGCAACAGTGTGATCACCAGAGCAACAGCAGGACACCTTAGAAGCTACCCTTATGCCATGTTCATGGACATAAGGACTTACTAAGATGTTCTGTACTCGACGACCACGTTTCGAGGGGCAAGGCAACAGTGAGGCGTACCCTAAGAGTGGTGTGTGAATTGTGTGTCATTTTCAGTTTATTATTTGTCTTGTCATGCATTGGTGATCTACGTTTTGATTTTATTTTTGGGCATTCATTCTTTCATGTGATTGTTAACAGTTTAAAGGTGCGGGAATTTAAAGTGCGGAAAAGATAAAGGTCCTACGCTATTACAAGGGCGCGGGTCTACATCGCCAAATTAAACCAAGACCCGATTTAAAATAAAGTGCAGAAAGTAAATGCCTAATTAACTATTACAAGGCTTTGGGGCAAATACATTACATTCATAAAAAAGAAATAAAATAAACGCGCGAAAAGAAAATATAATCGAATGCGAGGGCGTTGGACCCTTTAAAGGAATTAAATTGAAATTGAAAATTGATTTAATTATTAAATAAAGCAAGAACTTATTTTTTGATGTTTTTGGATTTATGGAATTAAAGAAAATTAAATTGGAATTAAAAGTCAAATAATTCTAGTTCTAATTGTTTTTTTTTAATTTATTAAAGAAGATTGTCTAAGTTAAACCTAATTTAAACCTAATTGATTAATTATAAGTATTTACAAAATTAATTAATGGTTAATAATAATTATAATAAGAAAATAAAAATATTTAATTAAAAAAAGATAAAAATGTGCTAAAGACCTATTTTTTAGTTATTTTTTAGTTATTGAGAAAACAAAACATTAAAGTTAACAACTTAAAATTAAAACTAAATTAATTATTGAATTTAATTACAAAATAAAATATTAGTGAATTAAATAACAAACATATTTTATTTTTGACTTTTTGACATTTTTTTGTATTTTTTGTATTATGAAAATTAATTTAATAAAAAGAAATAATTAAGCATTAAAAAGAAATAAAAGAAATCAAATAGAAAATAAAAATCAAAATAATGCAAACCATAGGGGGTGGTAGACCCAATTTTGGAGGTGATTTGAGGAATTAAGCCCATTTGAATGAGGCCCCTTCTGACCTTTCAGACTTGTATGTGGAGCGTTGACCAGTGCATATGATGGAACTCACATGATAGCCTTTGGATTGACCTTTCCAGGCGCGTGGCAGGCAGAGGCGTTGGGCTTCATGGTGGTCATTAGGATGGAAGCTGCATGGGAAAGGGTTAAACAAAATAATAGAAACAAATTGAGGGGACCTGGGATTCGAACCCAGGTCCCAGTGTTTACCAGCTAATGCTTTGACCAATTGAACCATTTGCGCGCTTTGTACATAGGATAAAAAACAAATAATATAAAACAAAATTGACATTAGTGTTATGAAATAAAAAAAAGGCGCTGGAATTCAAACCAGCCACTCACGCCATGCCACGCAGTCGCCTTCTCCGAATGTTCCTGTAAAAAAAGGGATAGCGGGGGTTTTAAACCCCCCCAAAACACAGGGTTTTTGAAAATAACGAATAGCTCACGTTCACTCATAAATTGAGCGCGATGGGTGATTTGGAATTGTCATGTTGCCACGATCTTGTTCATACTGATTTTAGAGTCTAATTTTACCATATACCTAAAGCCCCAATCTGAAGTTTCAGGAACTCTAGTTTTTGTACATGGTAGATTCTGATTCAAGCGCCTATAACTCAATTGGGTGGCACCAATAGCTTCAGGGAACTCTCATTAGTGCATATCAAACAATAAAAATCAATGAAAGTGTATGAATCGTGTTATGCATTTCTGAAAAAAAAAGACAAATCGTGTAGCTTCGTGGGACTGGTTCTTTGCACGTTTGGGCGTGGTTTTGATTGCTAGAGTTTCCTTGGGACCTCAGGAAGGTGTTTGGATCAGAATGAGGACTCAAAAAGTGCTCTAAGGAAGTTTTCAGTTTTGAAATTTTTGTGTGAAAATGCCAAGTTCGTTTTTGAGATTGTACCGCAGCTTCTGTGTCATTCTTGTGTCTGATCACTTGTATATACATTATGCAATGTATTTCAATTGGAATTAAGGGCCAATAATGCAAGGCATTCAAGTTCAAGATTTCCATAAACCTCCATTAACAACCTTCCATTTTTGAACCAATTTTTGAATTATTGCTTCATTTAGCCTTGGCACGAATATGGGATATGCGTAATGATGTATCAAAGCTAATCAAAGCCAAATATCCCTTTTAATTAACCTTTTTGATTTTTATTTGATTTTAAAGGATTTAAAATGAATTAAATCCAATAAAATCTAATAAAAATGAAAATATTAATTTTAAATATTGAAATAAAAGGTGGGACACGTGGGAAGCATGGCCAAGCTAATTCAAGTGGAAAAAGTGGGCCCCTTTTGTCACAAATGAAATTTCAAGGATAAATGATTTTGGCCATTTCACAAAAATTTCCCAACTTCTCCAATGCATATCTTGCTTAATTTTTAAGCTTTGATCATGTTATTAGACATTTTAGAAATGTCTTGAAGTCCTCTAACCAATGTCTTTTGTCCCATGTCATTTTGATTTACCAATCTCAAGTTATGGTCTTTGACTTAAAGTCCCTTTTTGTTGACTTTTGAAAATGACCTATAATGTTGAAATTGATAACTTTTTGTGAGAGCATTTCGTGGACTTGGAGTGTGAAGATGAGTTGTAGGAAATGTCTTCCCCTTCAAGATGAGCATTGGATGGGATTTTTCTGATGAACCATGAAAAAGTTATGCCTTGGTCAAGTTACAGTTGACTTTTCAGCTGTCCAAAAATAGAAACTTTTGCATCTTGAGACTTTTTTGAGCCAAACCTTGAGAATCATGATCAAGCATTGATCAAATGATGTTTGTGGCCTCAAAATAAGATGTTGACCAAAAATTTTGACTTTTGACTGCCAAATGACCATTTTGCCCCTACAGTTGACTGTTGAGCAATATAGGGTTTTTGACTGTGCAACTTGACCTTGTGAGCCTTGAAACTTGACATGTAGGTACTTGACAATGTGCATGAGCATGGGAGACTTGATTGAGCCCTTGAAAACTTCAACTTCCTTGCAAGAACCAAAACCCTAGTTTGACTGGCTTAGGAGGATGGTTGACTGTGTAGCCCTTGAGTAGACTTTGAACCATTTGCTTGTCATAACTTTGAAGATTATGGGAGGGCAAATTTTGGGGTACAACACCAGGCCCAAAGGGCCCAGCACCTGCAAAAAATGTTAGAAAAATCAGAAAATATGAAAAATGGGCAAAAGGGTACCACTGGGGCTCGAACCCAGGTCCCTAAAGTTAACAGGCGCGCGCTTTACCACTGGGGTGGCTATACATCCATTTATATAAATAAAACAATAAATATATAAGGCAAATCAAGTCCTGATGACTTCATCTTCAACCTCCAGCCGGTGTACCTGTAACTTCTTTATTTCTCAACAAAAATGGAAGCTGAAAAAATGAAAGTTGTTGCATTCTTCCTCATGAATCTAACCATGTAAATAACTAAAGCTAAAAGTCAAAGATAAATGAGAATTTCTCTGGCCCTAATTTGAACCCTAAAAATTTCAGAAACTTCAACTCTAAAATTCTCTAAGCTCAGGCCATGTAAATGCAAACTATGGATATGTACAACTTCGTGGCAATGAGGTCTACATTTTATCTTCACAAATGCAAGCCTAACAATGCCTAAGTAATGAGATAGAAGTTCAAGAAAAACACCTCAAAACTGGAAATCGTGAAATGGATTTGAGCTTGTTTTAGGCAGTGCTGATGATCAGGTTAGCTACCTTGGACCTCTAGGAAGCTAATGCAATGGTTGGCTGGAATGGTATGGAGAAGTCCAACTGTGATGCTCTGTTTTTGGTTATGGAAGACAGGGAAAATGGTGTTACAAAAGTGAAACAGGTATAAGGATGAGTTACTCTTGATGCAAGGAAGCTTTAGAAACTAAAAGGCCAAGAAACGCACGAGGGAAATGTGAGTTTAAGGTTCAAGGTCAAAAACTGGGCAACAATGGAGTTTTTGGGAAATTTCTGATTTGAGAGAGTTTCGGTGTATTTTATGGTGTTCAAACTCGTGTTCTATCTCACAAATAGTGCTTTTATTTATAAGCAACAAGTTTGGATACTTGTTGTTGATCAGAATTTTAATTTGCATCCTTAAGCTAAACATGTGATTTTTTGAGAAAACAAGTTTCAATGTCTTGTGTACTTTCTAAGATAGAGTGGTTATGCTTTAAACGCACTTGCTTTTGACTTTGTAGATGAAGTGTGATCAGAGGGAACAAGTTAGAGGCTCAAGAGTGGACTTTATGCATAAAGCTTGCTTTTCAAGAATGGTATTGTTAACTTTCTTCCCAAAATGGTAATGTGAATTGGATAAAGCTTAAACCACTTGGATTATAGCTCAAAAGTTTGTGTAATCCATTAATTATGGAGTGACTAAAAAGTTCGAGACCTGAAAAGCAAAGATTATGTAGCCAAACATTGATTTGCATTTGTGTTCATCATGAAAATGACCTATAATTCAAGTGACAAAACACCAACTTCATCTCTTCGATTCTCCCTACTCAAGAATGATCTCAAGGAGTTCTTGGACATTTTGGAAAGCTTTCAAGGTGCTCTACATCTCATATTTGAATTTCTTTTGAAGATTCCCCTTGGAACTATGTGAAAAATTGCCATGAAGTTAGGTCAAAAAATGGCCTAACTAGGGCAACATTTCACTAAGTCTTTTTTAATTCATGAGCATGTATTCACAAACTTATAACTTGAGATCCAAGCACTTTTAGAGAAGTTGTGTGAAGAAAAGTTGTAGATTTCATTGAGATCTACAACTTTCATGTTGGAAGTTTCCTTTGAATCATCTTGCATCATGGTGAAAATCTGGCCCAAAGTTATGAAAAAACATGAAATTTCCAACATTTAGAAAAATTTTCTAAGTTTAGAAATTTTGACTTTTCAAAATGAAATCTTGACTTTTTGATTTCTTGATGAATAAGTTTCATATTTTGACATGTTTTGATGAATTATGATTTTTGGCACTTGAATTTGACAAAAAGTCAAAGTTTGACTTTTCAGTATACAGTTGACTTTTGATCAGTTGACTGCAAAATTCATCTGTCAATCCAATGGATTTGCAATGTTTTGAATCATGTCATTAGATAAAAATGATGAAATTGGAATCTTGTGATCATGACTTAAACCAATTGGCCATTTTCTAGGTCAAAAATCAGAAATTTCCCTTTCCCAATCAAAACCCTAATTTTGACCATTTTGCCCTTTTGGAGATTTGATCAAATTTCTTGAGGAATTATGGTCCAAACTTGATCAAATGATACATATGGGTTTAAAATGTTGATGTGGATAAAAAATTATGAAGTTTGTCTGTAAATTGGCCATGGTTGACTTTTTCCCTAATACAACTGATTTTTAGGTCAAATGCTCAATTGGCTGAGCAAAAATGTGATCCAAGGCTTGAAACTTGACATGAGTAATCTTGAGGGTCCATAATGGTCCATGAAAGTCATATTGGGCATTGGAAGTTCAAAAATCCCTATGCACAATCAAACCCTAATTTTGGTCATCAGTGCATAAGGAGGTGTCTTGAGCTGATCAATCCCTAGTGCAGTCTTGAGCCCAAGGAGATTTTGTGAGCAAATTCTTGGTAAGTTGAGAGGGAAATTTTTGGGGTACAACACATGGAAAAGAGGAGTTATTGTCAAACTTCTAGGGAGGAGGATTGGCTACAAGGCTCTTGAATTCAGACTTAAACAAATATGGGTTAGGAAAGGTATCATTAATATCATTGATCTAAGTAATGATTATTACTTAGTAGCTTTCTCATATGAAGATGAAAAAACGCTACAATTGCATAAGGATATTGGTTTATCTACGATCATTACCTTACGATTGAGTTCAACCCAAACTTTCAACCAACAAGTGATAGGATTGAAGAGGCAACTATGTGGATCAAAATTGCAGGATTTTCGATTTAATATTATGATGCCAGAGTGTTAACCTTCATTAGTAATTGTATGGGTCATGCTGTAAAGGTTGATAAAAATACCATGCAGCATGAATTGGGTAACTATGCAAGGCTATGTATGGAAGTGAATTTATCTAGACCTTTACTCGTGATGTTCAGCATAAAGAGGTAATTATAAAATTGAATATGAAGGCTTTCACTTTCTTTGTTTGAATATTATGGAAAATATGGTCATTACAAAGAAGCATGTAAAGACCTTACTAAAGGGAATGAGGTAGAGTTAGAGGAGGTTCCTTTGAATTTTAAGAGAGGAGGAGTAGAATCTTTGAGTAACATGGAGAATACTCTGTTAGAACAAAATATGTTCACATTCTTTGAGCTCATAGTTATTGGGTTTTAATGATAACAAAAGTACTTAAAGAATAATAGGATATACTAATGTTTGATTAAGTGTACATGATCATTAAACTTATAATTAATTAGGTTCTGTCCCAGTTAATAGCTTGAAAAGAAGACACGAGTTAATTCGAATTATAGTGGACCAGTATCTAAATTTCATATGAAGACCTCAACATCATATTCCATCTTTTGATGTTAAAAAAGAACATCAGTTGTTATATTGACTTTGCCTCTGATGATTCAAACAAAACTTAAAATGCTCTGTTGGAAACATAGTACGAAGCTCTTCTATCTCTACTCTATGCAAAAACAACTACATCTTGTCAACGACTAGAATTATGGAGAAAGTCAACTAGAGATTTTAGAACAAGGCTCAAGGCAAAATGATATGATTTCTTCAATCTACTACTCCATGCCTATGGATGCCTTACTTGAGAAATACACAATGGATAAAGCAACTATTTAGAAGATGAAGATCCTCATTGTACCAACTCCAACGTCTCTCTCTTGGAACCTCTTCTTCAGCAAAGACACTTGTGCAAACAAGCTTCCAACATATCTTTTGTTCCCTATATATAAGGAACCAAATATTCAAATGAAGTAACAAAAGATAATACAACAAGAACAACAACATAAATTAGAATATTTCCATATATGTATCGTACTCCAAGATTCAGTTTATAGTTGTTGTTTTTCACATATACTTAAGAAGTTTCTTACACTTGTATATCTTAGAAATATCAAGTATCAAGGTATTTGTGTGTGATGTATTATTTGTACCTCTGATTGTATATCAGCTACATCTTGTTGTAATCCTAAACAATTTGTTTAGAATTTGTAAAAGTCTCAGGCTGAGTGTTTGAGCAAAGAAGTTCTAGGCTGAGTGTTTGAGAAAGGAAGTCTCTTTCTAGTTTGATTGAGCAAGGAAGTCCTAAACAGTTGTTTTAGGCAAGGAAGTCTCTTTCTAGTTTGATTGAGGAAGTACTGGAAAATTGGTTTAAGCAAAAAAGTCTCTTTCAGGTTGATTGAGCAAAGAAGTCCTAGATAGTTGGTTTAGGAAAGAAGTCTCTTTCCGGTGAGATTGAGTAGGAAGTCTTAGCTTGGTGTGTCTAAGGAAATTGTAATCAGGTTCTGGTTATAGTAAAAAGCTCTTTCGTGGCAAGGGGACTGGACTACTCTCATTATAGAGGAACATGGAAAACTTTGGGTGTGGTTTACTTATTGCTTACACACTTTAAATATTCCCCTGCTGCATACTCTAGCTTAGAATATGAACTTGGTCAGATTCAAAAGTTGTTGGTTCGAAAATGCATAAGTTATAAAATACATAATTCAACCACTCCCCTTATTGTGTATTTTCTCACCTTCATACTCTGGAAGTTATATCGTATATTTGAATTAACTCGCATGCATTTTTAGTTTATTTTTACTTTATTTATGTCTTGTTATACCGGTATTATTCTCGAGCAGAATTGGAGATTTGAGTGAAAAGAAATAATTAAATTCAAGTAAAGTGGTAAAAGAGCAAATAGAGGTGAAGTCTTAGCAAAAAGAAGAAATCCCAAAAACAGCAGACTACAAAGCATGTGGTGCCCACCACTTCAACATGTGGCGCCTGCCACACATGAAATAGTGGTGCCTACCACCACTAAATGTGGCCCCTGCCACATCCAATTTCCAAGCAAGTGGCGCCTGCCACTTCAATACGAGGCCCCCGCCACTAAGCAATTTTCTCCTGGATTCTCTTCACGTCTGTTTTTCTCGTCCAACGCAACCATTTCTAAATGCACGTATTCGCCATATTTTCAAGGAGGAGGTTACACTATAAATTAGTACAGACGCTGACAGTATAGGGTTCACCATTTTTTTACGAGTCATAGCTTTTTTCTTAGAATTTTAGGCAGTTAAATTACTCTCAAATAGTGATATTTATTTCACACTGGGGGACTAACACAACTCTAGTCTTAAGATCTTATTATTTTCAATTATGTACTGGATTCTTCAAGTGTGCCGACATAATTTCAATTACTTTCGAGTCATTGTACACAAAGATATTTTCCATAATTTAATCAAATTTAATTTTGTTTCAGGTTCTATGTTTATAGCATTTTTTTAGTTTTGATTCTCGCTTTAATCTTATCTCAGTATTGTATATTTTATGAAATAATGTTCTGTTTATTATTCAATAATCATACTAGCATGTTAGTGTTTAAAACCATGTCCGGCTAAATAATCAGATATCGGTATGTAACAAGAGTCGTCCGGAAGGGATTCGACAAATATTGGCGATATTTCTTATAAGTTATTTTTCTGGTTTTAGTTTCCAATTTAAAAAAACAAATTTTCTACGATAGTAAAAATCCAGTAAAGGTTAGATTCAATAGAGCGACGGTGTGATCGGTGGATCTGGAACTGACTGTTTAGCGCTGGTTCGCGAAATATCGCGAAAGCAAGAGTCGCCACCGTCTTTTATTTTCTCCCAATGGAAAGGACAAAAGCACAGAAAAATTCCTTATTGAGATCAGCTCTCGGTTCGGGAGGTAGATTTATAGAAAGGGAAGGTGTTAGCACCCTTTCTATCTATGGTTATCCAAGGGCTCTTAGATACTTGCTTATTTGTGTTTTCAAAATGTTTGTTTGCTTTTCAAGGTGAGTGGGTTTGAAAAAGTTTCTTTGAAACTTTCAGATCGACTCTTGTATCAGTCCTCAAGAGTGTTTGAAAAGTTGTTTTGAAAGCTTTTTGCAAAGTGTCGGTGTGAAAAGGAGTTTTTGATTTGTTTTGAGTTAGAGCAAGTATCTACGAGTCATCTACCTACCCTAAGGAATTAGTCTGTGTAAATGTCCTTAAGGTAGTGCCATCCCACCATTGAGAGGTAGGTAGCACCACCGTTGGAGGTATTCGGGTCAATTCGAGGATTAGGGACAGTGTGGTCACTAGAGCAATAGGAGGACACCTTAGAAGCTACCCCCATGCCATGTTCATGGACATGAGGACTTACTAAAACGTCCTCTACTCGACGACCACGTTTCGAGGGGCAAGGCAACAGTGAGGCGTACCCTAGGAGTGGTGTGTGAATTGTGTGTCATTTTCAATTTATTATTTGTTTGACATGTATTGGTGATCTATGCTTTGATTTTATTTGGGCATACATTCTTTCATGTTATTATTAGCAGTTAAAGGTGCAGGAATTAAAATGCGGAAAAATAAAGGTCCTACGCTATTACAAGGCGCGGGTCTACATCGCCAAATTAAACCAAGACCCGATTTGAATAAAAGTACGGAAAATAAATGTCCTAATTATCTATTACAAGGCTTTAGGGTAAATACATTACATTTAAAAGGAAATAAAAATAAACATGCGAAAAGAAATTATAATCGAATGCGAGGGCGTTGGACCCTTTAAAGAAATTACATTGCAATTAATAAATTAATTAAATTAAATAAAGGAAAGAACTTATTTTTTATGTTTTTTTGTATTTATGAAATTAAAGAGAATTAAATCGGAATTAAAAGTTAAAATAAAATCCTAGTTCTAAATTGTTTTTAATTTATTATAGAAAATTGTTTAAGTTTAACCTAATTTAACCCTAATTAATTAATTACAAGTATTTACAAAATAATTAATAATTAATAGTGAAAAGAGAAAAAGATTATTTATTAAGAAAAAGAATGAAAATGCTAAACCTAATTTTTATGTATTTTATTAATTATTTAAAAAGAATTAAAATTTAAAACCCTAAATTAAAACTAAATGGATTATTAAATCTTTACAAAATTAATAGAAATTAATATTAATAAAATATTTTTTTGTTTTATGATTTTCTGGTTTTATTATGAAAAGAAAATTATTTGAAATAAATTGAATAAAAAGTGATCAAAAGAATAAAAAATAATAGAAAAGAAAATAAGAGAAATTAAAAAAATGTACAAACATTGGGGGGTATCTGCCCCATTTGGAGGTATATTTGCAGCAATTAGGCCCATTGAATGAGGCCTTTTTTGACTTTTCAGTGGTCACGTGCAGAATGATTGACTAGCGTCTAGGGTAGTCCTCCCATTCTGGCCCTTGGATTAGTGTTGCTGGACATGTGGCAGGCAAGTACAGATGCATGTATGGTGGACTTCAGGTGAGGCGCTGCATGGAAACATATGAAGAAAAATAATATTGGAGAAGGGAGGGGACCTGGGAATCGAACCCAGGTCCCAGTACCTGTAGTACACGTTGGCCACCAATTGAACTAGCGCGTTTGCTTTTATGTTTAGTGGACAAAAATCATTATATGTGAAAAAACAAGGCTATGCTGGACAAAAATAAAACGCGCCAATGTTTGAATCCACCAACCACGTTCCTCCACGCATCATCTTCTCCAATTGTTATTCGTTTTGCCTGAAAATAAACAATGGATAGCGGGGGTTTTAAACCCCCACTAAGTGTAGAACATAAAAATAGCGATTAGGTCATACGTAAATATAAAAAAGGCGCGATGGGGGGAATTGCTTCGTTTGGACATTCTGAATCCAGTGGTATAGGTCTCGTTGCCTAATTTTTCCATATACTCAAAGCCCCAAATGGAAGCTTCTGAAACCCTAACCTGCATCCATGGTAATTTTGCATACAAGTGTCTATAATTTAATTGGACGATACCATTAGCTTTAGAATGACCAGGTTAGTATAAATCAAGCATTACAATGTATGGAAAATGCGTGCAAATCAAAATATGAATATGAAGAATATCATGAACAGGGCGACTGTGTTCTACCAGTTCTTGAGGTTAGGGGATGTGATTTTGATTGGGAAAGCTTCCTGGAGGTGTCAGGAATGTAATGGAATGGTTCTTTGGCTTGGAAAAGTGCTTTTGATGTGAAAACAGTTTCAAGCTTTTTGGAAAAAAAAATGCAAAGTGGTTTCTTGGTCTGAGGCGCAGCTTGCTTGTTCTTGTGATTAGGTTTAGGTTTGTACATATATGTGGAATGAATTAGGTTAGAAATCCAAGCCAAAAAACCTTTGCATTGATGATTTTGAATTTTTGATTTTGCATAATCTTTTTCAATCTTTTTTCATGCCAAATATGCGAAATCATGAATGATTCTTTCCTTTTTGAAGGGGCACGAAATCTTGAGCTTATAATGGACCTATTAGCTGCATAAAAAGATTTAAAATACATGCTTTAGTATTTTTTTCATATTTAATTTTAATTAAATGAATTAATAGTAATAAAAATTCAAATAATTAATAAAAAATAAGAAAATAACTCCCCTTTGGGTCAATGGGTCGTGCCTAGCCTTTGGGTGATGATTCTTGGAAGAAAATGTGGCCCATTAGCAATTTTGAGGCATTTGAAGCAAAGTTGACTTTTCAAAATTCCCAAAAATTTCCCAACTTCCACAAGGCATATCTTGCTCAATGTTTAAGCTTTGATCATGTTCTTGGATATTTTGGAAAGTTCTTGAAGTCCTCTAACCAATGCCTTTGGTCCCATTTCATTTTGATTTACCAATCTCAAGTTATGGTCTTTGACTTAAAGTGCCTTTTTGTTGACTTTTGAAAATGACCTATAATGTTGAGCTTGATAACTTTTTGTGAGTGCATTTCTTGGACTTTAAGTGTGTAGATGAGTTGTAGGAAATGTCATTCTCTTAAAAATTAGCTTTGGATGGAATTTTTCTGATAAACCATGTGGAAGTTATGCCTTGGTCAAGTTACAGTTGACTTTTTCAACTGTCCAAAAATAGAAACTTTTGCATCTTGAGACTTTTTGAGCCATGCCTTGAGAATCATGATCAAGAATTGATCAAATGATGTTTGTGACTTCAAAATAAGATGTTGACCAAAAATTTTGACTTTTGACTGTCAAATGACCATTTTGCCCCTGCAGTTGACTGTTGAGCAATTAGGGTTTTTGACTGTGCAATTTTGTGCTGTGAGTCTTGAAACCTGACATGAGGATGCTTGACAATGTTTATAGGCATGTGGGACTTGATTGCACCCTTGGAAACTTCAATTTCTTTGCCATAACCAAAACCCTAATTTTTGACTGTTAGGAGGCCTATTGGACTATGCAACCCTTGAAAGATTTTGAAGCATGCTCTTAGCAAATCTTGTAGAAAATGGGAGGGAAAATTTTGGGGTGCAACAGACGGTTTGAGATTTTAACCGGATCGTGGAAATTAGGAATTAATCCTAAACACAGCGACAACGTTTTAGGATTAATTAGAACATATTGATTTTAAAAAATTGCTTTTAATTCAAATGAGTGAGCGAAAGCATTTTGGATTAAAATTATAGTCAAAGCCAATAGCACGAAAATGTGAGATAAAGTATTTTAAATCAATGTTTTCCACATAAAAGTGTTTTGACATGCCAACATTTTGTCAAATCTGCAAAATATGATGAGTTATATACCAGTGTCCCATCATTAATTATTTCTATTAAATTTGAATTTATTTTTCGTTTTCCTCCAAACCCAAGATTAATCATTAGCTTTAGCTTTACACAGTAACATTAGATAATTTTAGTTTGATTATCACTCCCTGTGGGTTCGATATCTTTTAAAACTACGCATTTTGATTGTGCACTTGCAGTCAGTAAACCCGATAGACTCTTAAAGTCGCAATCAAGTTTTTGGCACCGTTGTCGGGGAATGATTTAGTCAATATTGTGATTCCACTATTACATAGTATAGACTAAGGAAATAATATTTTACTTTTCAATTTGTTGATTGTATGCTAAGCACTCACTCTCAAGGCGAGGAATTAGAGCAACCAATCGACGAGATCGAGCGTTTTGTTAGTATAAGACGCTGAATCCAAGAATATCGTATTAAGTACAATCTTCCTGAATTTAATCTTTCCAACTTTACTCTTCCTGAACTAAAACAAAGAATGGCTGAAGGACCCCAATATCGTCCTCTGAAGGACTATGTTGTTCCATCACAAGAAGAACCTCACAACAACATTGTTTCCCCCGCTATCAACCAAAACAATTTCGAGTTGAAACCTTCATTGCTATAAGCAGTCTAATAGAATCAGTTTGCAAGAAGTCCCACAAACGACCTGGACTTACATTTATCGGTGTTTGTGTAGTACGCAGATACAGTAAAAGAAAATGGTGTCATCCCCGAAGCAATAAGACTACATCTTTTCCCTTTCTCATTAAGAGATAGAGCTAGAGCTTGTCTCTAGTCTCTGCCATCCAACTCTGTTACCACATGGGATGAGTTGGAGAAAGTCTTCTTAGTGTGATATTTCCCCCAAGTAAGACAACTATGCTAAGAGCCAATATCAAGGGTTTTAAACAAAAGGAAAGCGAATATATTTTCGAAGCATAGGAAAGATACAAAGACATGTTGCGAGTTTGTCCATATCACAGTCTAGATGAATAGTTGATTATCCACACCTTTTAGAATGGTCTCTTGTATAACACAAGATTGAAAATACACGTTGTAGCTGATGATGCACTGATGGATAAACCTTACCAATACGCTTATTAGCTTATCAAAAGTATGGCTAAAAATCATGAAATGGGGAAGCGATAGAACCCTTGTGGAGAAACCTCAAATTAAAGGAGGTGTGCACGATGTTAGTAGCTTAGACCAAGTTAACGCCAAGGTAGAAGCTCTTACCCAAAATATAGAAAGCTTGACCGCAACTCCCGCAGCCATCGTGGATGCAACAGCTCTAACCTATGATTTATGCGGACTTCATGGGCATGCTGCCCTCAAATGTTCACTTTTGACAAGAGTACCAGTTGATCAAGTAAATTATGCTCAAGGGAACCCTTAAGGTAATACCTATAACGCTTCCTGGAAGAACCAGCCAAATGTTTCGTATAAAAACAACAATGTATTATATGCACCTAACTAAGCTCCTGCTACACCTCCAGGATATCAGAAAGATGTCCCAATTGTCCTAAAAGTTCCTAGGAAATCCAACCTAGAAATCATGATAGAAAATTTTGTAACCACTCAAACTCAACAAAACAAGGATTTTCTAAATCATAACATACACACTAGCGAGTAACTCAAGCAACTATCATACAAGGTTGATGCCCTAGCCACTCATAGCAAAATGCTAGAAACACAAATATCTCAAGTGGCTCAACAACAAGCAGCTATTGCTGCTACAACTAGCACTTTTCTTGGAAAACCACAACCGAGTCCAAAAGGTCGTGCTAATGCTATAATACTTCAGAGTATGACAGAATTAGATGGACCAACAGATCCAAGAATAAAAATCCAACCATGTATCAGAACCCTGGTAAAGAAACTAAAAAGGAAGACGAACTAAAAGAAGATGAGAAGGAAGATAAAAGTGAAAAGGCCAAAGAAAAAGGAAAACCTTATGTGCCTCTGCTACCATACAAACCACCTATACCGTATCCTCAATGGTTAGCAGAGTCTAAAATTGTATGGCAGTTTAAGAAATTCGTTGAACTTATGAAACAATTGAATATCATTATACCTTTCATAGAAGCTATCACATAAATTACATTTTATTCTAAGTTCCTTAAAGAAATATTTTCCAATAAGAAAAAGCTCGAGGACAACGAAACTATTATGCTTACTGTAGAGTGTAGCGCTATAATCCAAAACAACATGCCTCCTAAGCTAAAAGACCCATATAATTTTTTCATACCTTGTGTAATCGAAATGTTAGTCATAGACAAAACTCTATGTGACTTAGGAGCCAGTATTATCCTAATGCCCTTATCAATTTGCAAAAGGCTCAACATGGGATAATTGAGACCAACAAGATTTTCCGTGCAACTAGTTGATCATTCAGTGAAATTTCCTTTAGGTATGCTAGAAAACGTTCTAATATGTATAGGACAATTCTATATTCCTATTGATTTCATAATTATGGACATTAAAGAGGATTCCAACATCCCTATTATATTAGGAAGACAATTCCTAGCCATCGTCGGAGCCATTATAGATGTAAAAAAGGAAAAGTAACTTTTGAGGTTGGAGAAGAAAAGGTCGAATTTATTCTCTCACAATTATTTAAGGAACCTGCTATAGATGATTCATGTTGTTTCTTAAATGTCATTGACGAATGTGTTAAGGAAATGGAGAAACAACAAACTACATATTCCGAAGTATTGGAAATTCCAATACCTCCTATTTTTGAAGATGATAATTGGTGTGATGAATACCAGGATGACAATCTAAGTGAATGTCTCGCACTAACTCCTGACCCTATGCCTTGCCCAAAGAAGCCAGAAGTAGAACTTAAAACACTACCCAAAGATTTAAGGTATGAATTCCTAGATGCGGAACTTGAACGTCCCGTTATAGTCAATTCAGATTTAGGACAAATAGAAACTGAAAAATTATTACATGTCCTAAGAAAATACCCAACTACTTTAGGCTATAACATCTCAGAGAACATTATGCTTGAGGAAGACTGTAAGACCTCTAGAGAACATCAGAGAAGAATAAATCCCATTCTAAGTGATGTAGTCAAGAAAGAAGTATAAAAGTTATTAGAAGCAGGAATCATATATCTGATGGGTTAGCCCAGTACATGTTGTACCAAAGAAGGGAGGTGTTATAGTCGTCAGTAATGCAAAAGAAGAATCCGTAGCACAACGTACTCAAACCAGATGGAGAATGTGCATTAACTATAGGAAGTTAAACAAAGCCACTCGTAAGGATCATTTCCCTTTACCATTCATTGATCAAATTCTTGAACGTCTGGCTAAACACTCATATTTATGCTATTTAGACAGGTATTTAGGATTTTTTCCAAATCCCTATTCATCCTGACGACCAAGAAAATAATACCTTCACATGTCCTTATGGTACATTCGCCTACCAGAGAATGCCTTTCGGGCTGTGTAACGCTCTTGCCACATTTCAGAGATGGATGATGTCAATCTTCACTGATTTCCTAGACGATATAATGGAAGATTTTATGGATGATTTCTCTGTTTATGGGCAGAGCTTTAAAGGATGCCTATCGATTCTAAAAATGGTACTTGAAAGGTGTGTGAGTGTTAATCTAGTGTTAAACTGAGAAAAATGTCATTTCATGGTCTGACAAGGAATTGTAATTGGACACATAGTGTCCGACAAGGGGATTGAAGTTGATAAAAAAATATTGAAGTCATAAAAAACCTTCAACCTCCCAAAACTGATAGAGAAATAAGAAGCTTTCTAGGCCACGTCAGTTTCTATCGGCATTTCATTAAAGATTTCTCTAAAATAACTAAACCAGTAACAGAGCTATTGATGAAAGACGTTGAATTCATATTTGATGAGAAATGTTTAGAAGTATTTCAAACACTTAACCAAGCATTAATCTCAGCGCCCGTTATGCAACCTCCACATTGGAGTGAATCGTTCAAAATAATGTGTAAAGCAAGGAATTACGATGTAGGTGTTGTCCTAGGACAGCGGAAAGATAAAAACTTCATGTCATATATTATGCGAGGATAACTCTGGACGTGGTGCAAATGAATTAGGCCACAACCTAAAAGGAACTTTTAGCAGTAGTGTTCGCATTAGACAAATTTTGTTCCTACTTAGTAGGAGCTAAAATAATCATATATACTGACCATGCTGCTATTAGATACCTATTAACTAAGAAAGATGCTAAGCCTAGACTGTTAAGGTGGATTATGTTATTACAATATTTTGATTTAGAAATCAAAGATAAAAAGTAACTGAAAATGTTGTAGCATATCACCTCTCTAGACTCGAAAACCTAAAATCAGAATAACTGTCAACCAATGATGACTTTCAATACGATAAACTTATTGCCCCGGTAGAAACTAATGAAACTCAAAATGATTATCTTTCAGAATTAGAAAACCCTTATTTTGAAACTGATGAATTAGTGGAAGACACCTTAGCTCATTCCTCTATACCTTGGTATGTTGATTACGTAAACTATTTAGCAGTTGGTGTTCTTCCACCCGAGTTAACCTACCAACAAAAGAAGAAGTGTTTCCAAGACCTTAAATAGTATTATTGGGATGAACCCCTTATCTTAAAGAGAGGTTTTTGTACCCCAAAATTTTCCCTCTCATTTATCAAGACTTTTCTCACAAGATTCCTTTGACTCAAGACTGGATTAGGGTTAGTCAGCTCAAGACATCTCATCTTGCACTAATAACCCAAAATTAGGGTTTGAGTTTGCACAAGGATTTTTGGACTATCAATGCTTCATATGACTTTCAAACATCATTATGGATCCCTAAGATCACTCATGACAAGTTTCAAGCCTTGAACCACATTTTTGATCAGTCAATTGGACAATTGACCTAAAAATCAACTGTATTGGGGAAAAAGTCAACCATGGCCAATTTACAGTAAAACTTCATATTTTTTGATCCACATCAACATTTTAAACTTATATGTATCATTTTATCAAGTTTGGACCATAATTTCTCAAGAAATTTGATCAAATCACCAAAAGGGCAAAATGGTCAAAATTAGGGTTTTGACCGAGGAAGGGCAATTTCTGATTTTTAACCTAGAAAATGACCAATTGAGTTAAGACATCATTTCAAGGATTCAATTACATCATCTTGACTTAATTACTTGTCTCAAAACATCTCAAATTCATTGGATTGACAGATGAAATTTGCAGTCAACTGATCAAAAGTCAATTGTACACTGAAAAGTCAAACTTTGACTTTTTGGTCAAAATCAAGTGCCAAGGCTCATAATTCATCAAAACATGTCAAAATGTGAAACTTGTTCATCAAGAAATCCGAGTTTGAAGATTAGGGTTTGAATTTGAAATTTTTCTTAACTTAGAAAATTTTCTAAATATAGAAAATTTCTTATTTTTTCTCAACTTTAGGCCACTTTTTCACCATGATGCATAATGATTCAAGGAAAGTTCCCAACATGAAAGTTGTAGACCTCCATGAAATCTACAGCTTTGCTTCATACACTTTTCCCTAAAGATTCTTGGATCTCAAGATATAAATTTATGAATACATGGTCATGAACTAAGTAACTTAGTGAAATTTTGCCCTAATTTAGGCAGGTTTTGGACCCAACTTCATGGCAATTTTTCACCTAGTTCCAAGAGGTATTTCAAAATTAATTTCAAAGATAAGTTATAGAGAACATTGTAAGCTTTCCAAAATTTCAAAGAACTTCTCAAGATCATTTTTGAGTAGGGAGAATCGAAGAGATGAAGTTGGCAATTTCTCACTTTTTGTCCAAGCCATTTCATGAAGAACAAAGTTGCAATCAGTACCTATGCTGCCTAATCCATGCTTTACAGGTCCCAAACTTGTTCCTCACTCCTTAATTAAATGCTTACTCAGTTGACAAAGCTTTGATCCATTCCTTAGAACCATTATCCAACTTGCAATTCTATAAATGACATAAAGTGACCATTGCCATTTTGGAAAAGCACAACTTTTACCACTTTCCAATTCTTGAGCATTGCACCTGTCTCCATTGTACATACAAGTCTCACAGATCTAAAGAAAATTGTACAAACTGATACCAACCCTAAGGGAGCAAGTACAAGCATGGCAAGCATTATCCCTTCACTTTACTTCTAATGCAAGAAAAGTTGCAAAAAGGCTAGAACAGGCACAGTTGTTAGAGGGTTGACATAAAACCAATTCCATACTAATATACAAAGAGAATACAATTGAGCATGCGATTAGTTAAGGCCTGAAACACTCCTAAGCACAAAAACCCTAAAAATATGTCCAAACATGCAGTTTTGGCATAAGCATATCCATCTTCCATTTGGCTCGTGCGTTTCAAGTTTTGATCATTCAAACATCTTACATACTTGATATCAAACCAATCCAGACCTTCATCCCTGTTCTGTAATCACTTTTCCATCATCTTCCATTGTTGATTTCAGAGCTTGCAGTTTGACTTGGCCAAAGAGTTTCAAATACTTTCAGAGCAAGGCAAGGGTTAGAATACATTCAGGGAGGTTTAAGGAAGCTCAAGCAAGCATCAGGCCTCCATCAAACTCACTCTAGTTCCATCCACGATTCCAACTGAAGTAGGTAAAATCTCAAACTCTATCTCCTTGTACAGGCAACCATAGGCCACAATTTGTGAATAAAAAATGTAGTCCTTCTCATAACGAAACTCTACATATCTTTATCTTGCATTGATTTTACTTGAGTTGAAAGAATTTGGAACTTGAAATTTCTGAAAATTAGGGTTAAATTTAGGGCTGTTAAAATTCTTTCTGACCTTTGATTGTTAGTTCACATAACTTATATGGTTGGAATCGTGAGTTCAAACACTACAACTTTCATGTTATGAGTTTTCATTTTCATGGAAGTATGAGAGAGTTACAGGATGTCTGGCCAAGCTTGAGGAAGAAGATGAAGTACAAGGCAAGGACTTGTTTTGGGTTATATTATTTTTGTTTTCCTTAAGACAGTGGATGTATAGCCACCCCAGTGGCAAAGTAGCGCGCTGGTGAGACCCATGTCCTGGGTTCGAACCTGGGCGCTAGTTTTCTGTTTTTTACATTTTTTCCCTTTTCCATTTTTCTATTTTTGCAGGTTGGGCTTAGTCTTTTGGGCCAGGGTTTTTTTGTTAACATTACTACCAATCTGCTACATCACCTCCTTGCAAAAAATTTTATATTTTTATTTTATGTATCTTATTTTCATTTATATATATATATATATATTAAATATTTCTTTAATGCATAAAAATCTCATAAAATGTAAATTTCATAATATTGCATTTTATTTTATTTTTAGTTTATTTTTCACATAAAAATATATTTTATTTTAATAGATATCATATATTTTCTTAATAAATTTGTAAAATATAGTTAAAACATATTTAGTTTAATTTATTTTTCATTTCATACTTATAAATACTTATTTTTGCATATATAAAATTTTTATATTTTTTATATAATATTATTTATTATTCTAAATACAAAAAAAAATACTTAAAAAATAATACATATGAACTTTATTTTCTTTTAAAATAAAAATTAGGGTTAGGACTCCCTTCTAAAAATTATTTTCTTTTCCCTACATTTTTAGGCTTAGATTTAAATTTTCTTTTACATAAAAACAAGACAAAAACAAAAAAAATATTTTCTTACATGTACATTGTATTGCATTTTTAAATATTGTATTATATTTATTCTAATTCGTACAAATTCGATTTGGTTGTAATAATTTATTTAGGTTTATATTTTTGCAAATCCCCATTCAAATTTGTATTCCCCCCTCCCATAAATTGTTGTAATAGCTTAGAAATGTTTACATTATGCAATTTATCGCTTTATATGCCATGATTAGTAATTAGGGTTTGTATGACAAGATCAAAACGAAGTAAAATAGAAAACCCTAAATACAAGACAAAATCAAAGCATGAAAATGATACACTTGCACACAAGCATCCTTAGGGTTTCTCCACTTGGTTGCCTAAAACAAAATGGCCATATTACGCATGCGAAGTATATTGGCAAAACAAAACAAATATAAGATCATAGTCCTTCGATGACGCTATTTAAAAGTTGCCTTACAAAATGATCTTGGTCCCTCAAAATGCTAAGATACTTTGCAACATTGCTAATCATGGTTATACGATGACCCACGCTCGTCCCGTTTACATCCAAACATAGGGTTGCTTACCAAATCAATGGTAATACAACAATGTCAAAGGAATAGAAAATGTACAAGAAAGACATTTGAGTAGTTAGATTACTTCTAGTTACTTGCTCCATTTCAAACAACTATCCTTGCTATTTTCAAAACAAACACACACATTTCAAAACATCTTACAAACACTGAAAACATTTTCAAAAAGATAAACATCTTTGTATACATTCTTACGAACGAGAATCATTACAAAGATTGCCTAAACGAATGGCCTCTTTTACAAAATACTTTCAAAACCACA
Organism: Vicia faba; assembly: GCA_948472305.1. Classification (NCBI taxonomy): domain Eukaryota; kingdom Viridiplantae; phylum Streptophyta; class Magnoliopsida; order Fabales; family Fabaceae; genus Vicia; species Vicia faba. The sequence continues at coordinate 419,047,230 of OX451739.1, read as the reverse complement.
CCAAACACAATTTCAAACAAACAAAAGCAAGTGATCTAAGCAAGTAACTAAGAGCCCATGGAAAACCATGGATGAAAAGGGTGCTAATACCTTCCCTTTTCATAATCTACCCTCCGAACTCAAGAAAACATCTCAAAGGTCTTTCCTGTGCTTTTTCACCTTTCCTTTTGGATGAAAGAAAAGTCGGTGGCGACTCTTGCTAACCGCAACATTTGCGATAAAACGCAAAAACCTCAAGTCAGTTCTCCCACCGTATCACAGAACTGGCGACTCTGCCGGGGATTTTTATAAAAGTGGGGTTACCTTAGGGCTAGATCACATTTATTTGCTTAAATTTGTTTGACTTGTTTGCTTTACATTATGGTTCTTTGTTTGGGTTTGAATCTTCCACCCGGATTTGGGAAACATTATAGGTAAATAGCAATACGTTGTGGAAACTGTGCGGGGTATACCGACATGGTCTAAGCAATAGCTATGTTAGTGTGACATATTTGTGGGTACCGGTAGCCTTTGAGTTAATCAAAGAGAATACGGGGCCACTGAGTGATGTCATGAAGCACTAATGAACTTCTAGAACCATTTACTTGACCAAATTGGCCTTTAGGATGTAGTGAGATGACCGGCTTTGGTGTAGTCCTAAGTTGGTAGATACTCGATACTACACTCATTGAGGGTTGGTTTCTTTGGATATTTCGGTCGCCATTAAAGAGGCTTGAGCTGAAACAATGACCAAGGAAACAATCCGGTGATATTGAGCTCCTTAGAACCCAGTTACTATTATTAGGACAGGTCGAGCCAACTAAACTTCAAGAGGGTACTTACCTATAAAACCCCATGCAAGCCTAAACTAAGAACTTGTTTTATTTGCTTGTATATGCATACTTGTACATAAAATCATGGACATCATGAACATCATGTGCATCCACTAACCATTTCAAGGATTTTGGAGATTCATCTTTGTTCTTGTTTTGTAGGATATGGATTCACTTCGCAGGAAAACTATCCAAATCAACCTTGCAAGAATTACTCCATAACTCAAGGATCTAGCTTCAAGGATCCCTGATAATTCTCCATCCAGCGAGAGGCATTGTCGTCTACTCAACTTGGTCACCTCCAACACAGAGGAGGATATGATGAAGGTGCTCTACCAGTTCTTTGATCCTTTGCATCATTGCTTCACATTTCCCGACTATCAACTTGTGCCCACTTTGGAAGAATTCTCTCAACTCTTGAGGATTCCTATTCTCAATTAACTACCTTTCAACGGTACGGAAAGAGATCCAAAGCCAGAAGAGATTGCTCAAGCCCTGCACTTGCACTCTTCTGAGTCACAACCCATTTGGAAACTATAAGTGGTGTCAAAGGCTTCTTAGCAAAATTTATGTTTGAGAAGGCCCAAAGCTGCTGGAATTCCCTTGACTTGCAAGCTTTTGAGGAGATTGCGGCTCTTCTTATCTATGGGATGGTCTTGTTTCCTAATCCTGATCAACTCATAGATGTAAGTTCCATCAAAATCTTCATGTCACGCAATCCGATGCCTACATTACTAGGAGATATCCTGCACTCTTTTCACACACGTACAATGAGGAAAAGAGGTGTCCTTATGTGTTGCACTCCTCTCCTGGAAAGATGGTTTATTTCTCATCTTCCCCAATCAGTCTTAAAGAACGAGCAAGGATTAAGGTGGTCACAAAGGTTAATGACGCTCAAACGTTCAAATATTCATTGGTGCTCTCGATCCAAAGAGAATGTTATCGTTATTGACCGTTGTGAGGAATTCCCTAATGTCCCTCTACTTGGCATTAGGGGAGGAATCACCTACAACCCATGCTTAGCTCTAAGACAGTTTGGGTATGCCTGAAGGGATGGCCCACATGATATGTTGATTCAGGGCCTGGTATTCGACTACGAAAACGACGATCAAGGACTTCGCCAGAGATTCATTCGAGCTTGGAGGATGCTAAACAAGGGGGATAGCAAGACTTTGGGACACAAGAATTCCATCCCTCTTGAGCCTTACCTCAAGTGAGTACGAACCCGCGCTCAAAGTATTATGATGCCTTATCCTTCCATTCTCCCGGTGATTATTGAGCCTGTTAAGGAAGGAGAAGTTCCATACACTATCCTACATCCTGACATGCCCACATCTCTCGAAGACCTACAAAGGGATTGGATACAACTCAAAGGAGAGCGAGATACTTTCGAAGCCCAATTCTACGCAAGCGAGAAGAAGGTTTTGGAACTCACTAGGCTACTTCATGAAGAGCAGACTCTAAATGCCTACATAGCACCAAAGAGGATGCGCACTACTTTTTTATCTTAGAGTGTTGTATTATTTTTCCCAAGGGGCATTGATGTACTCAAACTCTGTTTTATTAATATAACGTGTGTTTCTTTTTGTTTAAAACAAATTTGAATTTTTAAATCCTTGAAAACATTGCATGTACACATATCATTCATCATAAAATAAACAGGTCTTTTGCAACAAGTTTCCTCATCTCTCTACTGTTTATTTCGGTAAGATGGATCTCGAACAGACGGTCAAAGATCTTCAAGCTCAAAATATGCAGTTTCAACAGTTACTCATGACCCTAGCCAAGGGGCAGGATGAGTTGAAGACTCTGTTAGTCGAAGAAAGAAAGAAGAAAACAAAGAAAGCCACTGGGGTTTTGAATATGGTGAGAAGGTTTCAGGGACAAACTAGAAGAACCTTGAATTTTGCAACCACTTTCGGGGAAGGAGAAGGAAAAGGAAAAGAAACAGCAGTTCCGTCAGAAACTGAAGAGGAGGAAGAAGAGGAAGACTACTCCGAGGAACAGTATCCCCCCGCAGATGATAAGTACAAACATCTTGAAGAGCGTTTGAGCGCTATGGAAATACAAAGGGTACTAGGTATAGACTTTGAAGAATTGGGGCTAGTGTCGGGATTTGTGATCCCACCAAAGTTCAAGGTGTCGTTGTTTGCAAAATATGATGGGGTGTCATGTCCTAAGATGCACCTCCGATCATACGTGAGAAAGATTCAGTCGCACTCTACCGATAAAGACTTGTGGGTACATTTCTTCCAAGATAGTTTATCTGGAACACAACTCGATTGGTTTTACCAATTAGAAAGGGGAAACGTCCACAACTGGGAAGACCTTTCCGCAGCTTTCTATAAACAATACCAGTATAATGAAGATTTGGCGCCTACCCTTACTCAACTTCAGAGTATGGCTATGGCTTCAAATGAGGGTTTCAAAGATTACCCGCAGAAATGGAGAGATCTAGATGGACGAGTGAAACCCCCTCTGTCTGAAAGGGAGTTGGTGGATATGTTCTTGGGCACTTTATCGGGCCCTTTCTTCAACCATTTGATTGGAAGTTCATCTGCTGGATTTACTGAGTTAATACTAACCGGAGAGAGGGTGGAAGCTGGCATAAAAAGTGGAAAGATTCAGAAGGATCCGTCTACCTCTACGGCTGTGAAAAAACCCTTCATTGTGAAGAAGGAGGTATCTGCTGTTTATCCACAAAGGAACAAAGGGAGAGTTGAACGCCGACCAATGGTAGGGGCCGTTATGATCCCAAAGCTTACATTTGATCAACCAAGGAGTAATCAACCGGGGGTGGAAAGGCCGGTCCGACAATTCACCAGAATTAACATGACTCTAGCCCAGGTCTTACCACATCTTCTGAAATCTAATTTGGCAACTTTGAAGGAAGCTCCAAAGAATCCCAACATGGCGTCCCCTTATTATCACTCGAATGCCAGATGCGCATACCATTCCAAAAGTCCGGGTCACGACACCAACAACTGTTGGGCTTTGAAGAACAAAATTCAAGACCTTATAGATGCAAAAGAGATTGAGTTTGAGGCGCCCGAGAAACCAAATGTCATTTCCGCTCCTATGCCTAGGAATGGCCACAACACCAATGCTATCGAAGAAGATTTATTTGTTGCTACAGTGGATGAACTCTTGACTCCGCTCCCGATCATTAAGATGAACTTGTTGAAAGCTGGTATATTCCCAAGTTGTAATAAAGACTACCATCTTTGCTTATCCTCACCAACTGATTTCCCTCTATTGAAGACAAGCATTCAACGCTTGATAGACAACCAAGAGATTCTGTTTTAAAATGCTCCTATTTCACCTATTCCTGTTGAAGACGTTTCAATCATTACCATCTCCGCCAATCCTTCCAGGGTCCCCAAAAGACCCGTTAGGATTACATCAGTTCCAAAGACTACTCCTCTCATAATTACAATGCCCAGGCCGGTCCCATACGTATCAGACAAAACAATACCATGGAATTACGGTGGAGAAATCTACTACCATGGTATCAAACAAGATGGGCTGACCACCGAAGAAGTGAGCTTCGAAGAAGAAGATTCCGACATTAGCAATATTGCCGGAACTAGTAAGATTACCCGTAGCAGTAGAATCTTCTCTCCAGAGATTGCCCCTCCAAAGGCAGTTTTTGGACCCGTGGCTGTTCCGAAGATTACCTCTGTACCAATAATCATACCTGCAAGTGCCCCTACCGACAAAGATGACACAATCCCTGCTGTTATCCCTACCAATGCTTCTACTACTGAAAATCGAGGAAAAAGTATTCAAGAAGAGCCTGTCCGGACAAAGGCTCAACCACTAGCTATCCCCAAAACCTCCAAGAAGGAAATGGAGGAGATCCTGAGGATAATAAAAAAGAGTGACTATGACGTGGTTGAACAGTTGGGGCAAACTCCCTCCAAGATCTCCATGCTAGCATTGCTGCTGTGTTCTGAGGCACATGCGAAAGCTCCGGTAAAGTTCCTGAAGACAACCCATGTGCCACAAGAGACGTCTGCTGAACAATTCCAAGATTGTGTAGCCAGTTTGATAGCTGATAACGGCCTAGGCTTCTCTGATGCTGATTTGACACCCAGAGGGAGAAAGAACAATAAGGCATTACATGTCTCTGTGGAGTGTAGAGGAACAACTCTGGCCCATGTCTTGGTAGACACGGGTTCATCTTTGAACGTCTTACCAAAGAAAGCTCTTGACAAATTGGATTGAGAAGGGCTGACTTTGAAACCCAGTAACATAGTTGTGAGACCATTTGATGGCTCAAAGAGGATGGTCCACGGGGAGGTGGGCATCCCCATAAAAGTGGGAACTCAGACTTTCAACTCAACCTTCCATGTAATGGACATCCGCCCCTCTTACTCCTGTCTGTTAGGACGACCTTGGATCCATAATGTCGGCGCTGTCAACTCTACACTACACCAGATGCTGAAGTACCCAGTCCATGGAAAAATTATCACTGTCCACAGAGAGGAAGAGTACATGATTAGCCATCTAAATTCTTTCCGGTATGTGGAGTTGGATGGCGAGTTCATTGAAACTCCTTTTCAACATTTCGAAGAAGTCTCTCAAGAGGTAGCGGTAACCAAGGCGATATCCCCAATCCCCAAGATCACAAGACCTCCGCTTTGGATGTCATCTCTAAAAGACGCCAAGGCAGTAGTAGAGGAGGGTGGATGCACCATCTGGGGGCAGCTTCTAGACATTACGTATAAATTAGACAAGTTTGGCTTGGGGTTTACTTCAAATGCTCAGAAGGTTGTGCGCCGTGCCCGTGCTGGAGGGCCACCTTTGAAGATTAGTAACCAAGAGGTCAACGCAGTGGAAGATGGTAAAGAAGATGGCAGCTTGGAAGATTGGATATTTCCTACTGTCAACGGAGGACTTCGCAATTGGGAAGCCAGAGACTTTGTCCCAATAACTTTCATCTCTCAGTAATTTATCTTTTACATTTCTGTTGGACTTGTAATATTCACAAACAATTCGCACATTAAAAACCTTGTGTCTTACCCGAGGCACAATGGTCCATTTGTAAGGGTTTTTATTTCATCTTCATATGACATTCAATGAATCATGGACGCTTTTTCACATACAAACCTTTTTGTGCTCATTGTCTTTCTTTTATATTTTATTGTTTAAAGATGGCTATACCCTTACACACACCCACACTCACAAATGCAGGTACCCCTCCATTCCGGATCCCATGGGTAACGATACTGCTATGGCCTTTAGTGACTCTTAAGATCTAATCTACCAAGCTGAATACGAAGGTGAGGAAGATTGTGAAGTACCAGGGAAATTGGCCAGACTACTACAACAAGAGGAAAGACTTATTCAGCCTCATGAGGAACCGTTGGATACAATCAAATTGGGTACCGAGGAGGACAAAAAGGAAATCAAGCTGGGTGCCAGTCTAGAGCTGAGTATCAAGGAGCATCTAATTCAGCTATTGCATGATTATGTTGAGATCTTTGCCTGGTCATACGAAGACATGCCAGGACTTAATGCAGACATCATGGTACATCGTCTACCCACAAGAGAAGACTGTCCACCAGTGAAGCAAAAAGTCCGCCGCATGAGACCTGACATGTCAGAGAAGATCAAAGCGGAAGTTATGAAACAATTCAATGCTGGGTTCTTGGCTGTCACTTCCTATCCTCAATGGGTTGCCAACATTGTTCTCGTGCCTAAAAAGGACGGTAAAGTACGAATGTGTGTGGATTATAGAGATTTAAACAGGGCCAGCCCTAAAGATGATTTTCCACTTTCCCACATTGACATCCTGGTTGACAATACGGCCCAACACAAAGTGTTTTCCTTCATGGAAGGATTCTCAGGTTATAACCAGATCAAAATGGCGCCTAAGGACATGGAGAAAACTACATTTGTCACACAGTGGGGCACGTTCTGCTACAAAATGATGCCATTCGGACTGAAGAATGTTGGGGCAACCTATCAACGCGCCATGGTAGCTTTGTTTCATGATATGATACATCATGAGATAGAAGTCTATGTAGATTACATGATATCCCGATCACAAACTGAAGAGGAACACCTTGGTCATTTGCAAAAGTTGTTTGAGAGATTGAAGGAGTACAAACTAAGGTTGAATCCAAACAAGTGTACATTCGAAGTCTGGTCTGGTAAACTCTTAGGTTTTGTTGTCAGCAACAAAGGTATCGAGGTTGATCCTGCCAAGATTAAAGCGATACAAGAAATTCCTGCTCCTCGTACCGAGAAGGAAGTCAGAGGATTCTTGGGACGCCTGAACTATATTGCCAGATTCATTTCTCACTTGACAGCTACTTGTGAGCCAATCTTCAAACTATTGAAGAAAGATCAATTAGTCAGATGGAATGATGAATGTCAGATTGCTTTTGACAAAATCAAAGAGTACTTACAAGAGCCTCCTATTTTGATGCCACCAGTCGAGGGAAGACCATTGATCATGTATCTGACCGTTTTAGAGAACTCAATGGGGTGTGTATTGGGGCAGCATGACGAGTCTGGCCGAAAAGAGCACGCTATTTACTACCTGAGCAAAAATTTTACCGACTGTGAAACCAGATATTCACTGCTCGAGAAAACTTGCTGCGCTCTGGCATGGACTGCTCGTCGGCTAAGACAGTATATGTTGACTCATACTACTCTGTTGATATCTAAGATGGATCCGATAAAGTACATCTTCGAAAAACCCGCTCTGTCTGGAAGGATAGCTAGATGGCAGATGATCCTAACAAAATATGACATACAGTACACTACCCAGAAAGCTATAAAAGGCAGTGTACTAGCTGATCATCTTGCTCATCAAGCTGTAGAAGATTATCAATCCATGAAGTTTGAATTCCCGGATGAATACATCATGACATTAGACGACTGTGAAGAGATCAGACCATATGACGGACCTGAACAAGGATCCCGGTGGACCCTGTTCTTTAATGGGGCATCCAATGCACTTGGTAATGGTATCGGCTCTGTACTCATATCTCCGGAAGGGTGTCACACTCCCTTTACTGCCAGACTTTGCTTCAACTGTACGAACAACATGGCGGAATACGAAGCATGCATCTTTGGTCTCAAGGCTTCCATAGGCTTGGGAATCAAATCTTTAGATGTGTTTGGAGATTCAGCTTTGGTCATCAGTTAGATCAAAGGAGAATGAGACAATAAGCACCCAAACCTTATCCCTTACAAAGAACATGTTTTGACATTGCTTCCACATTTTGAGCAGATTACCTTCGAGCACTTCCCGCGAGAAGAAAATCAGCTAGCAGATGCTCTAGCCACAATGTCATCTATGTTTAAACTTAATTGGGATAATGAGGCTCCCCAGATTACCATCGAATGAATGGATGAACTAGCACACTGTCACGAGATTAATACTGAAGAAGTAGTGGACCAGCCTTGGTTTCATGAAGTCAAGAGGTATCTCGAGGCTCAAGAATATCCAGAAGGAGCTTCAATCAATGATAAAAAGTTCCTAAGGAGATTCTCCGCTAAGTTCTTCCTGAGTAATGACATCATGTACAAACGCAATCATGACTTTGTTTTGCTCCGGTGTGTGGATAAGATTGAGGCTGAAAAGATCATGGCTGAATTACATGAAGGTACCTTTGGCACTCACTCCAGTGGGCATACGATGGCAAAGAAAATCCTACGGGCAGGCTATTATTGGTCTACCATGGAAGCATATTGCTATCAACACTTTTGGACCTGCCATAAGTGTCAAATTTATGCTGACAAGGTGCATGTACCTCCGGTTCCTTTGAATGTCTTGACGGCTCCTTGGCCCTTTGCTATGTGGGGAATCAATATGATTGGGGAGATCAAGCCTACAGCCTCCAATGGACACCACTTCATTCTAGTGGCCATTGACTATTTTACAAAATGGGTCGAAGTAGCTTCCTTCGCATCCGTTACTAAGAATATTGTTGCCCGCTTCATCAAGCAGAATCTCATTTTCTAGTACGGTATCCCAGAAAGGATCATCATTGATAATGGTACAAACCTTAACAACACTATGATCACCACCTTGTGCGAGCAGTTCAAGATTAACATCATAATTCATCCCCCTATCGGCCAAAGATGAATGGTGTCGTCGAAGTTGCTAATAAAAACATTAAAAAGATCATACAAAAAATGACAGTCACCTACAAGGACTGGCATGAGATGCTACCATTTGCTCTCTACGGGTATCGTACCATGGATCGCACGTCAACTGGGGCAACACCTTATTCTTTGGTTTATGGCATGGAGGTTGTCTTTCCTATTGAGGTTCAGATCCACTCTTTGAGAATTATGAAGGTACAAGTTTGAATGAGGACGATTGGATTCAGACTCGGCTTGATCAACTAAACTTAATTGATGAAAAGAGACTCACTGTTGTTTGCCATGGTCAGATGTATCAAAAACGGATGATCAAGGCTTTCAACAAGAAAGTTAGACGCCAGGTATATCAAGTTAGAGATCTAGTGATCAAACGCATTATCTTACCACAATGGACGGAGATGACCTGCCACACCCTGTGAACACAGACATAGTCAAAAGATACTACGCATAAGAGACCCGCTAGGTTGACACACCTAGGCAAAAAAGGGTGTTGTACCCCAAAATTTGCCCTCCCATTTCCTCAACATTTTCTCATCACAAGACCCTTGGAGCTCAAGATCCAGTTAGGGTTTCCTCTGCTCAAGACTTCTCCTTGCACTGTTGACCCAAATTAGGGTTTGTGTTTGCACAAAGATATTTTGACCTAAAATGCCTAAGATGACTTTCATGCTTCATGTTGGACTCCCAAGTTTATCCATACCAAGTTTCAAGTCTTGATTCCAAATTTTGCCCAGTCAATTGGACAGTTGACCTAGAAATCAATTGTATTGGGGAAAAAGTCAACTGTGGCCAATTGACAGTCAAACCTCATGAAAATTGACCCACATCAACATTATGAACTCATATGGACCAGTTGATCAAGTTTGGATCACAATTCCACAAGAAATTTGATCAGATCACCAAAAGGGCAAAATGGTCATTTTTAGGGTTTTGACTGCACAAAGGCAATTTTTGACTGTTTGACCTAGCCAATGGCAAACCAAGCTCACATATGGACTCAAGGGCTCCATGGAATTGTCTTGACATGCTCAACAAGTTCAAAATATCCCAAATGCACAAGATTGACAGTTGAATTTCCCAGTCAATTGATCAATTTTGACTGTATACTGAAAAGTCAAACTTTGACTTTTTGGTCAAAATCAAGTGTCAAGATTCATTTTTCATTAAAACATGCCAAATCATAAAACTTTTTCATCAAGAAATCAAGAATCACAAATTAGGGTTTGAAATGAAGATTTTTCATAACAGAATTTTTCTAAGTTATGAAAAACCCTAATTTTTTCCTAACTTTGTCCCACTTTCTCACCAAGATTCATTTGGATTCAAGGAAAAGTCAAAACATGAAAGTTGTAGTCCATTGCAAAATCTACAACTTTTAATCACAAAGTTTTCCCAAAAGAAGCTTATAGCTCAAGTTACAATTTTTGGAACAAGGGTACCAAACCATTCTTAACTTAGAGAAATTTTGAACCATTTTAGGCAGGATTTTTGCCTAACTTCAAGACCATTTTTCACATACTTCCACTTGGAATTTCAATTTGCATTTTAAAGATGGATTGTAGTACACATTCCAAGCTTTCCAAAATGTCCAAGAACTCATCAAAAAACCTCATGGTTAGGGAGAATCGAATTTGGCAAGTTGGGAAAAACTCACTTTGTTTATGGCCAATTTACATGTTCATACACTTGTGCCATTTTGAACTCAGCTTGCATTCCTTGATTACAGGTCCTATATCCCATTTGCACTCAATAATTTAATGCTAACTCATTGTGCCAAGGCCTTGTTTTATGTGTTTAAGCATTACATGGAAGTTTAACCCTTAAATAGAAAAAGCTAATTATCCATTTTAGAAAAGTATGGATTTATGTCAAAGTTGAAAATCAAGAAGTACAAGGCCATATCTTTGGGCACAAGTTCAGAAGCAAAACACACTGATCAAGGGGGAAGGTTGCAGCATAGATTGGGGGCCTGCATCAGTCTAGAACACCACTTGACACTTTGTTGCTTAAAGTTGAAGAAACATTGCATAACAATACACAACTCTCATTCCTGTGAACCAGAGCTTAAGCAAAGATTGTGAACACATTCTAAACATCCACCCTGACCTAAAACACGAGCTAACCATCTCCATTGCCCTCTCTAACACAGAATCACCATAAAACTGCCAAAACAGGGCACCTGCTGCAGATTGAGTTCCATAACTCAGTCCATTCGTGCATTCTTGCTGAAACCACTTCAAACACATCCCACATCATCCCTTGAAACTGTTCCAAGCCCTAAACACGACCTGTAACATCCCTAGCTAACATCACCATTTTCATTTTTCTGTTTTGCAGTTGAAGTACCATAGCACGATTCTTTTGGTTTCCAAGCAAACTAAAGGTTGGAATAGCATCCTGAGACATCAAGGAAGCTATACAAATCATTACCTTGCCTTGTAAGCATCTCCTTTGTTGCACACGTTTCCAACTGAACAGGTAAGTTCATGAACTTGTATCTCTCTATCCAGGCATTGTTAGGTTTAGATTTATGAAGAAATTATGTCACATTCATAGCCCTGAACATGCCCATATAATTAGTTTTCATTTATGTTATGTGTGCTATGAGAATTTGATGTCTGAACATGGAACAAAAACTAGGTCAGGAATTGGGGGAGAAGAAATTCTCTCTCATTTCTGAGAGTTAGATTGATTTCTTTATATGTCTAGAATCGTGGCTTCAAGCTCTACAGGTTTCATGTTGCAAGATTTGGGAAAAGATCAAGGAATCTGGAGATAGAAAACGCGTGTTGTTGTTCATACAGGTCCTGAGGTTGAAGACAAAGTCTTCATGGGCTGGGCCTGTTTCATTTTCCTATTTGCACCTTGTTTCTACTTTTGAACCCCCCTGGCCCATTTTGAGTTTCATTTGCTATTTTTAATTTTTTCCTTTGGATTCTGATTTGTTATTTTTCATTAAAGCATAAAAATATTAAAAAACATTTTTCCACATTTTTTTTGCATTTTATTTGATATTTATTCGCTTTAGTTAGTTATATATATATAAATAAATACACAATGCTTTTTGTTTAGAATATTAGGAATAATACCAAATACATTTATTTTCTAATTTTTATTTTATTTTATCTTCTGAAAATATTTTATATAAAATATACTTTTTTTTATATAAATATTAAATATTATTATTTTGTACATATTCAATATATTTAGTAAATAATACAAATACATACATATATATTAGTATATTTAGGTTAAAAAATACAAAATATATGCATTTTTATTTTTTATTAATATTTAATATTAAAAATACCTTTTTGACAAATATACTTCTCTTTTATTTATTTTTTGTACATAACTAATAAATATTGTATATATTAAATAATTAATACCTTTTATTTGCAAAATTAGGGTTTTGCCCTAAATACATAAAAACTCCAAAAATTAATACTTTTTATTTTGTTTATTTGACATATAAAAAACACTTTTTCATACATATAAAAAAAAACATTTTTTTGCATCTTGCATATTTATTCCATTTTTATTTAATTATTGTATATTAAATAATTTGTATAATTCAATTTTGATGTAATAGTTAGGTTTAAATTCCTTGTCAAAGTACCCCCATTTGAACATTTGTACCCCCCTTCCCATATATTGTGTTGTAATAACTTAGGAACTTTATTTTTTGCATTTTTAAAGCTTTCTAAATATACCATGCTAGAATTAGGGTTTGTATGCAAATCAATTAACCAAAATAGTTTGACCTAATTTCAAGATAAACAAGCATGAAAATGGACAACACTAATCACACTTGCACCCCTAGGGTATTCCACTTGTTGCCTTCAATAATGGGCCATATTGCATGTTAGGTCTCTTTGGGCAAAACAAATACAATTCCAATGATCATAGCCCCTCGATGACGCTTTCAAAAGTTGCCTAAAAAATGATCAAGTCCCTCCAAGGAAAAATTGCCCAAAGATACTTGGCACCATTGCAATTATGGTCTAAACGATGACCCGCGCCCGTCCCTTTCACATCCTAACACAAGATTGTCCACCAAATGCAATGGTGGAACAAAATTGTTAAAAGGGTTAAAACATAGCAAAAATCTTTGAGAAATTTAGAGTAGACAAACTCTTGGTTACTTGTCAACTTGCAAAATAAAACACTTGCCTATTTTCAAACCACACATCACTACACTTTCAAAACAACTTTCAAAAACATTGAAAACCTTTTCAAAAGACATACACCTTTTGTATACATCCCAACATGGATCATTACAAAGGTTGCCACCACATTGGCCTCTTTTCAAAACATTTTTCAAACCCACACATACAAAGCACCATTTCAAACAATTGAAAATCAAGGCAAGTTGATCTAAGCAAGTAACTAAGAGCCCATGGATAACCATGGATAGAAAGGGTGCTAATACCTTCCCTTTCTATAATCTACTCCCCGAACCCAAGAAAACATCTCAAAGGTTTTTTGCTGTGCTTTTTAACCTTTCCTTAGGATAAAATAAAAAGTCGGTGGCGACTCTTGCTCAACCGAAACATTTGCGAAAACAAACGCAAAACCTCAAGTCAGTTATCCCACCGTATCACAGAACTGGCGACTCTGCTGGGGATTAATTTAAAAGTGGAGTAACCTTAGGGCTTTGATCACCCTCTTGCATGACTAATTGTTTGTTTTGATTGCTTTATATCTTGGCTCTCTTGTTTGGGCTTACAATCCTACACCCGAATTTTGGGAAACATTCATAGATAGCAATACGTTGTGGAAACTGTGCGGGGTATACCGACACGGTCGAAGCAATAGCTATATTAGTGCGACATATTTGTGAGTACCGGTAACCCTTGAGTTCAATCAAGGAGAGTACGGGGCCGCTGAGTGATGTCACTAAGCACTAATGACCTAGAACCTTACTTGACCATCTTGGCCTTTCGTTAGGGGTAGTGAGATGACCGGCTTTGGTGCAGTCCGAAGTTGGTAGATACTCGATACTACACTCATTGAGGGTTGTTTTCTTGGAATATTTTGGTCGCTAGTTAAGTGGCTAAACCAAAACAATGAACAATGAAAACAATCCAGTGATATTGAGCTCCTTAGAACCCGGTTACTATTTATAGGACAGGTTTTTAAGCCAACTACACTCAAGAGGGTACTTACCTATGAAACCCCATGCAAGCCTGAAACTAGGGTTTGGTGTGAATTGCTTGTACATATGCTTGTGCATACATCATGAACATCATAAAGCATCATATGCATTTACTAACCACTTCAAGGGTTTAGATCTTCATCTTTGTTCTTGTTTTGTAGGTCATGGAAATTCCTCGCAGAAAAACCATCCAAGTCAACCTTGTGAGAGTCCCTCCTCAACTCAAGGAGCTCACATCAAGAATTCCGGAAAGCTCTCCCTTCAGTGAAAGACATGGTAGACTGCTCAGCTTAGTCCACACCAACATTGAAGAGGACATGATGAAAGTGCTATTCCAGTTCTTTGACCCTCTTCATCACTGTTTCACTTTCCCCGACTATCAGTTGGTGCCCACTTTGGAGGAGTTTTCTCAACTCCTGAGAATTCCTATCCTTAATCAACTACCTTTCAACGGTACGGAAAAGGAACCAAAGCCTGAAGATGTTGCTCGAGCATTACATCTACAGCCTTCTGACATCAAGGGGCATTGGGAAACTAGAAGCGGTGTCAAAGGCTTCTTAGCAAAATTCTTGTTTGAGAAGGCACAAGAATGTTGGAATTCATTGGACCTACAAGCCTTTGAAGAAATTGTGGCACTCCTTATCTATGGGTTGGTCTTGTTCCCAAATCCTGACCAGATTGTAGAGGTCAACACCGTCAAAATCTTCTTGTCCAGAAATCCAATACCAACATTACTTGGGGACATCCTTCACTCATTTTACACACGAACAATGAGAAAGAGGGGTGTTCTCATGTGCTGTACTCCTCTCCTTGCAAGGTGGTTTATTTCGCACCTTCCACAATCTGTCTTGAAGAATGACCAAGGCTCAAGGTGGTCCCAACGGTTGATGACTCTTACTCACTCTGATGTACATTGGTGTTCTCGGTCCAGAGAAAATGTCATCATCGTCGATCGTTGTGGAGAGTTTTCTAATGTTCCTTTACTTGGAATCAGAGGGGGCATTACCTACAACCCTTGACTAGCTTTGAGGTAATTTGGATATGCACGGAGGGATGGCCCTCACGACATGTTGATTCCTGACCTAGTTTTTGACTTCGACAACGATGCGCAAGGACTTCGCCAAAGATTCATCAGAGCTTGGAGGATGCCCAACAAGGTTGATAGCAAGACACTGGGACACAAGAACTCCATCCCTCTTGAACCTTATCTCAAGTGGGTACGAGCCCGAGCCCAGAGTCTAATGATGCCTTATCCTCATGTTCTCCCTGTGATTAAAGAGCCCGTCAAGGAAGGAGAGGTTCCCTACACCATCCTACATCCTGACATGCCTACATCGTGGGAGGAGATGCAGAAGAGTTGGATCCAACTCAAGGAGGAACGGAACACCTTTGAAGTCAGCTTCTACGCCAGCGAGAAGAAGGTTTTAGAGCTCACCCGCCGACTCCATGAGCAAGAGGCCCTTAACACCTACATTGCGCCAAAGAGGATGCGCAACGTCTTTTTACCTTGAGAAGTTGTTTTTGTAATATTTGGCCCATGGGGCACTTATGTACTAACAAATTTCTTCTTATTAATATGACGCGCGTTCTTTTTGTCTGCAACAATTGTGAATTTCTAAAAATCCTTGAATGCATTGCATAGATAGCATCTCATGCATCATGTGCATAACAGGTACCCCTTTTTCTACAGGTTGCTTAATCTCCTTCGCTGTTTATTTTGAACAGTCATCATGAATCCAGAATCATCCAGTGAGCAAGCTATCAAGGCCCTCCAGGCCCAGAGTTTCCAGTTTCAAGAAATGGTCATGAGCCTGGCCCAAGGTCAACAAGAGTTGAAGGCTCTTCTCTTAAAGAAGAAGAAGAAGAAGAGGACTGCGTTGTTCAATACTGGACGCAGGTTTGGGAATACACTCCATAACGAGGATGATCCAACTACTTCCTCTGCAGAGAAAGACAGTCCCCAAGGAGGAGGGGCTCATAGTCCTGCAGTCTCTGACAACGAGACGGATTACAATGACGAACAATACCCTCCTGCTGCTGACCGATACAAGCAATTAAAGGACCGCTTGAGTGCCATGGAGATTCAAAATGTGTCGGGGATGGATTTCGGAGATTTAGGGTTATCTTCTGGGGTGGTAATCCCACACAAGTTCAAGGCGCCTGCCTTTGCAAAATACGACGGGGCTTCCTGTCCAAAGCTGCATCTCAGATCGTACGTAAGGAAGATCCAACCTTACACGGCAGACAAAAATCTTTGGATCCACTTCTTCCAAGATAGCCTTTCGGGGTCACAGCTTGAGTGGTTCTATCAGCTAGATGGAACCAGTATCCGACATTGGGAAGATTTGGCTACCGCTTTTTATAGACAATATCAATATAATTCTGACCTCGCTCCTACGCGTACCCAACTTCAGGGTATGTCACTAGGAACGGGCGAAGGGTTCAAAGAATATGCGCAAAAATGGAGAGATTTGGCTGGCAGGGTGCAACCTCCATTGACTGACCGTGAGCTGGTTGACATGTTTCTAGGGACCTTGTCTGGTCCATTCTTCAATCATCTGGTTGGTAATTCCTCCGCTGGGTTTCCAGATTTGATCCTGACGGGTGAAAGGATAGAAGCTGGCATCAGGTCAGAAAAGATACAGAAAGGAGCCGCCGCAAGTACTGAGAAAAAGCCTTTCAAGAAGGAAGCTAGTGCCGTCTATGGTCCTAGAAGACAAATCAAGCCAGAACACCGCCAAGCCGTCAATGCCTTGGTAATTTCAAAACCTGTTGCTGCTCCTCAGCAGTACAATCAACAAAGGGGTGAGAGGCCCAAGAGGCAATACACTCGGCTGAGTATGACCTTGTCACAAATCTTACCGCAACTGATATCAACCAACTTGGTGACCATCAAAGAGGCTCCGAAGGTCGTGAATACTGCATCTCCTAAGTATAACCCAAATGCCTGTTGTGCTTATCATTCTGATAGCCCCGGGCATACTACTGATGATTGCTGGGCCCTGAGAAATAAGGTCCAAGACCTTATTAATGCGAAGGAAATCCAGTTTGAGGCGCCTGAGAGGCCAAATGTTGTAACTGCTCCTATGCCCCAGCATAGAGTAAATGCCATTGAGGAAGATTTGTATGCTGTTTCGGTGAATGATGTTGCTACCCCTCTATTGACTGTTAAGAGGAACCTACTGCTAGCCGGTTTATTTCCGGGTTGTAGCAAGGGTTACCTCCTGTGTGCTGTTATCCCTACCGGTTGTCCGCTGCTGAAATCAGGCATCCAAAGCCTGATGGATAGCAAAGAAATTCTGTTCAAGAAAACTGTTGTTCCGTTTGTTTCCGCTGAAGAAGTATCTGTCGTCACAATTTTCAACAATCCTACCAAGGCTCCCCCGAGGAAGCCAGTCCAAATTATGTCTGTTGCACCCATTACCATTACTGTTCCGGGGCCTCTCCCCTATGAATCTGACAAGGCTGTCCCATGGCACTATGGGGCAGACGTGTATGTGCTTGGAGTGAAGCAGGAGTTCAACACTGGTACCAGTATCGGTAACATCACTGGTCCCGCCAAGATTACTCGCAGTGGCAGGCTCTTCTCGCCTGACATTGCACCACCAGTTATCCGAAAACCTCTTATCATCACACCCGCAAGTGTGCATGTTCCAAATCAAGTTCCTGTGTCTACTACTGCTGTCGAGTACTCTGATGCTCGGGGCAAAGAAGTTGCTACCGATTTGCCTGCCCGGACGGAGGCACCAAAAAAGACCGCTGTTGAAGCCTCCCAGCAAGAGATGGAGGAAATCCTTAAAATCATTAAAAAGAGTGACTTCAATGTCATTGAACAGCTGGGGCATACCCCCTCCAAAATCTCCATGCTATCATTGCTGCTGTGCTCAGAGGCCCACGCCAAGGCCCTGATTTCATTTCTGAAAACGGCCCATGTGCCGCAAGAGACATCTGCAGATCAGTTCACTGACTGTGTGGCTAATTTGACCGTTGACAATGGTTTGGGTTTCTCGGATGCCGACCTGACCGCCAAGGGAAAAAATCACAATGATGCCCTGCATGTCTCTATAGAATGCAGGGGCACTACTCTCGCACACGTGTTGGTGGATACCGCTTCTTCCCTGAATGTTTTGCCCAAGAAGGCCTTAGATCGGTTCGATTGTGAGGGCCTGGAATTGAAGCCTAGTAACATCATTGTTAGAGCCTTCGACGGTTCTAAGAGGATGGTGCACGGTGAGGTAGACATTCCTATCCGTGTGGGTTCCCAAGTCTTTGAATCAACGTTCTATGTAATGGATATTCGTTCATCTTATTCCTGCTTGTTGGGTCGACCTTGGATTCACAAGGCTGGGGCGGTAACATCCACTCTACACCAGAAGCTCAAATACCCTGTCAAAGGGAAGATTGTTACTGTGCAGGGTGAGGAGGAATACATGGTAAGTCACTTGAATTCATTCCGGTATATCGAGATGGACGGGGAGTTTATTGAAACCCCCTTTCAACATTTTGAGGAGGTACCTCCAACGTTGGCGTCAGCTGAGACAGTGGTTGAAGAAGACTTTCCTTTGAAGATGGCTTCCTTGAAGGATGCCCGGGCTGTGATCGAGAAAGGCAAGTGTGCAAACTGGGGTCAACTTCCTGACTTCACTCAAAAGACCGACAAGTTTGGGCTGGGCTTCACTGCAGAGGCTCAGAAGGCTGTTCGCAAAGAAAGGATCAGAAAGGCTCCGGTGTTCATCACCAACCCAAGGGTGAATGCTATCGAGGAGGACGTAGAGGAAGCAAAATTTGACAGTTGGATCTATCCAACAACCAGCAACGGACCAAGCAACTGGACGGCAAAAGATTTTACACCTATTACATTTGTCACGCAGTAATGAACTCTTTTGTTTTCAATTTGTAACAAACAATATGTTGAAACTTTTATTGGCTCGGTATCCTACCCGGGGCACCGTGGCTCCATTTGTGAGGGCTTTTTGTATGACATTTCCATATATCATTAATCAAAACATTGGACGTTTGTTGCATTTCAAATCTTGTGCTCTTTTTTCTTTTTGTGTTATATATTGCAAAACAGCTATATTTACACACACTCACTTATACAGGTTCCAATCCACTCTGGATCTCACTGGTAACAGCTCTGCTACTGCCAGTTATGACTTCGAAAATCCGATCAACTTGGCCGAAGACGAAGGTGAAGATGATTGCGAAGTGCCTGGTGAACTCGCAAGACTGCTACTCCAGGAAGAGAGGGCCATTCGGCCGCATGAAGAGCCAGTGGAAACAGTGAACCTGGGTACTGAGACAGATAGAAAAGAAGTCAAGATTGGTGCCAATCTGGAGCTCAGCGTGAAGCAACGATTGATTCAGATGCTGCATGATTACATGGAAATCTTTGCTTGGTCTTACGAAGACATGCCTGGTTTGGATGCCGACATTGTGGTTCATCACCTGCCTACCAAGGAAGACTGCCCTCCGGTAAAGCAGAAGGTCCGTCGCATGCGCCCAGAGATGTCCGAGAAAATCAAAGCTGAGGTTATGAAGCAGTTTGATGCCGGGTTTCTAGCAGTGACTTCCTATCCTCAGTGGGTGGCCAACGTGGTTCCAGTGCCAAAGAAAGATGGTAAAGTCCGAATGTGTGTTGATTACAGGGATTTGAACAGGGCTAGCCCCAAGGATGATTTCCCTCTGCCTCACATCGATGTTCTTGTTGACAATACTGCTCAACACAAGGTGTTCTCCTTCATGGATGGTTTTTCAGGGTATAATCAGATCAAGATGGCTCCTGAAGATATGGAAAAGACTACCTTTGTCACTCAGTGGGGCACCTTCTGCTACAAGGTCATGCCATTCGGGTTGAAAAATGCTGGGGCAACCTACCAACGTGCCATGGTTGCTTTATTTCATGATATGATCCATCATGAGATTGAAGTCTACGTCGATGATATGATTGCAAGGTCCCAAACTGAGGAGGAACACCTTGACCATCTGCGGAAGCTGTTTGACCGACTGAAGTTGTACAAGCTGAGGTTGAACCCAAACAAATGCACCTTTGGGGTGAGGTCTGGAAAATTGCTAGGTTTCATTGTAAGCGACAAAGGTATTCAAGTGGACCCTGCCAAGGTGAAAGCCATACAAGAGATGCCGACTCCCAAGACAGAGAAAGAAGTCAGAGGCTTTCTAGGACGACTGAATTACATTGCCCGATTCATCTCACATCTAACTGCTACCTGTGAGCCAATCTTCAAATTGCTGAAGAAAGATCAAGTAGTACGTTGGAGCGATGAATGTCAGGCCGCTTTCAAATAGATAAAGGAGTATCTCCAAGAACTACCCATTCTTATGCCTCCAGTGGAAGGGAGACCTCTAATACTATACTTGACAGTACTTGACAACTCAATGGGGTGTGTGCTGGGGCAGCATGACGAGTCTGGCCGAAAAGAGCACGCTATTTATTACCTGAGCAAAAAGTTTACCGACTGTGAGACTCGGTACTCACTGCTCGAGAAAACTTGCTGCGCTCTGGTATGGGCTGCTCGCCGGCTGAGACAGTATATGTTGACTCACACTACTCTGTTGATTTCAAAGATGGATCCAATCAAGTACATATTCGAAAAGCCTGCTCTGTCTGGAAGAATAGCAAGATGGCAAATGATCTTGACGGAATATGACATCCAATACACGACTCAAAAAGCAATCAAGGGAAGTGTATTGGCAGACCATTTGGCACACCAACCTGTGGACGATTACCAATCATTGAACTTTGAATTTCCGGACGAAGACATCATGGTAGTAACTGATTGTGAAGTACCTGGACCGGATGAAGGACCTGAGGAAGGATCCCGATGGTCTATGCATTTTGACGGAGCCTCGAACGCTTTGGGTAACGGCATCGGCGCTGTAATCATATCCCCTAAAGGTACTCATACTCCACTCACCGCCCGGCTGTGATTCAACTGCACCAACAACATGGCAGAATATGAGGTATGTATCATGGGTCTTCAAGCGGCAATCGACTTAAGGATCAAGTTTCTGAGTGTTTTCGGAGATTCCGCTCTCGTGATCAATCAGATCAAAGGCGAGTGAGATACGAAACACCCAAATCTTATTCCTTACAAGGAGTATGTGTTGACTTTGCTTCCCCACTTTGAAGAGATAACTTTTGAACACTTCCCGAGAGAGGAGAATCAGTTAGCGGACGCACTAGCTACGATGTCTTCAATGTTCAAAGTCAAATGGGACAATGAGGCTCCCCGGATCATTATCTGGAAGTTGGACGAACCTGCTGTTAGAACAATGTTTGAATCTAGTACCCTATATTTAAGTTTTGATGATAACAAAGTGAAAAGATATAGTATTTGTATGTTTCATGTTTGAACTATATGCTACCTAAAATTACTATGCTCTGACTTGCAGATACGCTGATTAAAATAAGCAAGATCACTTCTTCAGCATCAGAACTTGATTTGATACACCAGCATCAGAAGTTGCTGAATCAGAACGTGAAGATCAGATGATCAACTCACGCACATGCTGAAGCTTGATGAACAGAACTGCGCGTAAACACTCTGATACAGAATCAATAGTTCATCAGCAGCGAAGCAGAATCAGAATGAGCCAAGCCAGAACGTGCATTGAAGAAGCAACGGTACTGTGCATTGAACGCTAATTAATTCCAACGGCATCATTCTAGACAAGATCTGCTCAAAAAGGAAAGCTTGTTATTAGCATTGAATCAAGAATATTTGCATTCAACGTTCATCTTCTCAAGTGCTATATAAACAAAGCTTCGAAGATTATAATGGCTAATGCTCTCAAATTCTCTACACGCACAAAGCTGAACAATAATCTTCATCTACCAGTTTTGCTAAACCAACAAACTCTGATACTCCATTAGTGTTTAGCATTCTAAGTTTCTAAGCTTAATTTGTGTATACATCACAGTTGTGATAAAGTTTTGTAGAAAACATTCACACACATTGTTTTATACCTTTGTAAGAAAGTGTTGCCTTGACAAACCGGATTGTGGTTTGAATCAAGAAGGCTTTAGCAGTTGTTAAAGCAGATTTGTATTCAGTTGAATATAGTGAATTAAGACCTCGTTGGAGAGAGGCGAAATCACCTTGACGGGTGGACTGGAGTAGTTTGAGATCAAACGAACCAGGATAAAAATATCTTGTCAATTGCTTTAAGATTTCAGTTTTACAATTCAACCCCCCCTTCTTGTGTTTTTCACCCCTTCAATTGGCATCAGAGCGCCTGGTTCTGAGCTAAAACACTTAACCGTGTCAGTACAAGATCCAGCGTCAGAAAAACACAATGGCAGGAAACAACTCTCATTTCAGCAATGACAACAATGAGGACAGAGACAGATTCAGCGGTAAACCTCCAGTCTTTGATGGAGAAAACTTTGATTACTGGAAAGACAGAATTGAAAGCTTCTTTCTAGCACATGATGCTGATCTGTGGGATATGGTGACAGATGGATACACGCACCCTGTGAATGCAACTGGTCAGAAGATTGATAGAAAATCAATGACTGATCAACAAAAGCGTGATTTCAAGAATCACCATAAGGCCAGAACTATCCTCCTCAGTGCCATCTCATATACTGAGTATGAAAAGATCTCCAACAGAGATACAACTAAGAACATCTTTGATTCTCTCAGAATGACGCATGAGGGCAACGTTCAAGTCAAAGAAACAAAAGCTCTGGCGCTCATTCAGAAGTATGAGGCGTTCAAAATGGAAGAATCTGAATCCATTGAAGCTATGTTCTCTAGATTCCAGATTCTGGTAGCTGGTCTCAAAGTTCTGGACAAAGGATACTCTACTGCTGACCATGTCAAGAAGATAATCAGAAGTTTACCCAAGCAGTGGAGGCCTATGGTTACTGCTCTGAAGCTAGCGAAGGATCTCAACAAAATCACTATGGAGGAACTTATAAGCTCCCTCAGAAGTCATGAGATAGAGCTAGAAGCTGATGAGCCTCAGAAGCAAGGTAAGCCTTTAGCTTTAAAATCTAACAGAAAATCTGAATCTAAAGTTTTGCAGGCAGTTGAAGAAACATCTGATGGATCCTCATCAGAAGAAGACGAACTTTCCCTTCTCTCCAGAAGAGTAAATCAACTGTGGAAGCAAAGACAAAGGAAGTTCAGGAATCCCAGAAGATCTGATCAGAACGAGTCTTCTTCCAGATACAGAAGGACAGATTCTTCCTCTGGATACAGAAGATCTGAAGGCTCCTCCGGTAGCAAGAAGCCAAACACAAAAGACATCATCTGCTACGAGTGCAATGAGCAAGGACACTACAAGAGTGACTGCCCAAAGCTTCAGAGGGAAAAGCCCAAAAAGAAGTTTGGAAGAGAGAAGAAGAAAAGTCTCATGGCCACATGGGATGACTCTGACTCATCTGAAGCTGACTCAGAATCAGATGATGAAAGGGCAAACATAGCGCTCATGGCTAACATTCCAAATGACAGTGAAGCTTCTGAATCAGACTCAGAATCAGACACAGAAGAGGTATTCCCTAACTTCGCTGTTAATTTTACAAAGGCTGAACTTGCTGAAAGCCTCAATGAAATTCTGGAACGTTATCAGCAGATTAGAGCTAAATTCAGAGACCTGAAAAGGAATCTTGAAACTGACTCTAATAAGTCTGAGAGTCTCAAATTGGAAAACTCTGAGCTGAGAGATAAAATTTTAAAATTAGAAAACTCTTTACAAAACTCTCAGAAGGAACCAATTTCTGAAACTCCCAGCAACGCTGATGAGATCATCAAGGAGTATGATCACAGTTTCCAGAAGTTCCTTGCTAAAAGCATAGATAGAAGCAGAATGGCTTCAATGATCTATGGGGTTAGCAGAAACGGCAGGAAAGGAATAGGATACCAAGGTAAGGTTCCTACACCTAAGAATGTCATGGATTTAACCATTAAACACACTCCTCTAAATTCACACTTTGTGTATGGTCACACACACGACATCAAATACACTAGCAGTAATCACTCTGTGAAACCAAAATTCAACCAGAGTTTTGGTAAAACTAACAAATCAGGACCCAAGAAGATCTGGGTACCTAAGGATAAAATAATACATGTTGCAGATATCTTTAGCAGCAAGTCAGAAACACCAGTCATGGTACCTGGACTATGGCTGCTCACGACACATGACGGGAAGAAGGCATATGTTCCAAAGCCTGGAACTTAAGCCTGGAGGCCACGTTGGCTTTGGAGGCAATCAGAGGGGAAAGATAATTGGCTCTGGAACTGTAGGTAACGGAAATCTTCCCTCTATTAATAATGTTCTGCTAGTAGATGGATTGATGCATAATCTGTTATCCATAAGTCAATTAAGTGATAACGGTTATGATATAATCTTTAATCAAAAATCATGTAAAGCTGTTAGTCAGAAAGATGGGACTATCCTGTTTAATGGAAAGAGGAAAAACAACATTTACAAAATCAAACTTTCTGAACTAAAGAGTCAGAACGTAAAATGTCTTCTGTCTGTTAACAACGAGCAGTGGATCTGGCACAGAAGATTGGGGCATGTTAGTATGAGAAGAATATCTCAGATTAACAAACTCAATCTGGTCAGAGGGCTTCCAAATTTGAAGTTCAATTCAGATGCTCTGTGTGAAGCATGTCAGAAAGGCAAATTTGCAAAACCTTCTTTTAAATCCAAAAATGTTGTTTCTACCTCTAAGCCATTAGAACTTCTGCACATTGACTTATTTGGACCAGTTAAAACTGCTTCAGTCAGTGGCAAGAAGTATGGGTTAGTAATCGTAGATGACTATAGCAGATGGACATGGGTAAAGTTCTTAAGACACAAGGACGAGTCACACTCTGTGTTTGTTACCTTCTGTAACCAAGTTCAGAATGAAAAAGATCTTAGAATCGTTAAAGTCAGAAGTGATCATGGTGGAGAATTTGAAAATAAAGATTTTGAGTCATTCTTTAATGACAAAGGCATTCTGCATGATTTCTCTTGTCCTAGAACTCCCCAACAAAATGGAGTTGTAGAACGAAAGAACAGAACATTGCAAGAAATGGCCAGAACCATGATCAATGAGACAAACGTTGCTAAGACTTTCTGGGCAGAGGCAATAAACACAGCGTGCTACATTCAGAATAGAATCTCAATAAGACCTATTCTGGAAAAGACTCCATATGAATTGTGGAAGAACAGAAAGCCCAACATTTCGTATTTTCATCCATTTGGATGTACTTGCTATATATTAAATACAAAGAATTATTTGAACAAGTTTGATTCTAAGGCACAGAAGTGTATTATGTTAGGATACTCTGAACGCTCAAGAGGGTACAGAGTATACAATACAGAAACACAGATTGTGGAAGAATCAATTAGTGTTCGTTTTGATGACAAGCTTGACTCTGAAAAGTCAAAGCAGAATGAAAATCTTGCAGGTATAGAAATTGAATTTGCAGGTTCTGAAGACAAGTCATCAGAAGCTCTCAACACAGACATTCCTTCAACGTCTGAAAGAAGCAATGCTAGAAATCCTACAATTGCTGTTGATCAACCTCAGAAGAGATTACCCAGAAGCAGTTTGGATCACCCAGAAGAAACTATCCTAGGAAGAAAGGAAGATCCAATCAGAACAAGAGCAAGCTTCAGAAACTCTGAAGAAACTCTTATGGGACTTGTGTCTCTGATTGAACCTTCTTCTATTGATGAAGCACTTCTGGATAATGACTGGATTCTGGAAATGCAAGAAGAGCTGAATCAATTCACCAGAAACGACGTATGGGATCTCGTTCCCAGACCAAAAGGATTCAACGTCATTGGAACAAGATGGGTGTTCAGAAACAAGCTTAATGAACAAGGTGAAGTCGTCAGAAACAAGGCACGACTGGTTGCACAAGGTTATAGTCAGCAAGAGGGGATAGACTATACAGAAACCTTTGCCCCAGTCGCCAGGTTAGAATCTATCAGACTTTTAATTTCATTTGCTGTTAATAGAGGCATCACTCTGTATCAGATGGATGTCAAAAGTGCATTCTTAAATGGTTATATAGAAGAAGAAGTTTATGTTCACCAACCCCCAGGTTTTGAAAATACAAAACATCCAGAACATGTTTTCAAACTGAAAAAGTCACTGTATGGTCTGAAACAAGCTCCCAGAGCTTGGTATGAAAGGCTAAGTAACTTTCTGCTTGAAAATGAATTCACCAGAGGGAAAGTGGACACTAATCTATTCTGTAAAATAGTTAAGAGTGACATTTTAGTCTATCAAATTTATGTTGACGATATTATTTTTGGTTCTACTAATCCTTCTCTTGGAAGAAAATTTGCTATGTGTATGCAGGCAGAATTTGAGATGAGCCTCATGGGGGAACTGAAATTCTTTCTAGGAATTCAGATCAATCAAACTCCAGAGGGAACTTACATTCATCAGAGCAAATACATCAGAGATCTTCTGAAGAAATTTGACCTCTCAGAATGTAAGCCATCAAAGATTCCAATGCATCCCACGTGCATTCTGGAAAGAGAAGATGTAAGCAAAAGTGTAGAACAGAAGGTCTACAGAGGTATGATTGGTTCTCTCCTTTATCTGACAGCTTCAAGACCTGATATCTTATTCATCGTATGTATTTGTGCTAGATTCCAATCAGATCCTAGAGAATCTCACTTAACAGCTGTTAAGCGAATTTTCAAGTATCTGAAAGGTACTACTAATCTGGGTTTGTTTTATAGAAAATCTAGTGATTACAGCTTAGTAGGATACTGTGATGCTGACTTTGCTGGAGACAGAGTGGAACGTAAAAGTACTTCTGGAAGCTGCCAGTTTCTGGGAGAAAATCTGATCTCGTGGTCCAGCAAAAGGCAATCAACAATTGCTCTGTCAACAGCAGAAGCTGAGTACATAGCAGCAGCAGGATGCAGCACACAAATGCTCTGGATGAAAAGTCAGCTTGAAGACTTCCAGATTTTTGAGAGTAACATTCCTATTCTTTGTGATAATACTTCTGCTATTTGCTTAAGTAAGAATCCTATTTTACATTCTAGAGCTAAGCATATAGAAATAAAACATCATTTCATTAGGGACTATATTCAGAAAGGTATTTTAAACTTGAAATTTATAGATACAGACCATCAATGGGCTGATATCTTTACTAAACCCCTTTCAGAAGATAGGTTTAATTTCATTCTGAAACATCTCAGCATGAAAGTATGCCCAGAATGAAAATGTTTTAATTCCATGTATTTATCTTCAGAATATAATTATATTACTATGAACTTCTGATCAATCTTCTTTCAGAAAGATAGAACATGCAGATTGTATCAGATGCAAGTCTAAAGATCTGAGAGTCTAATCTCAAGGACAGACGTGTTGATCACTACATCAAACAAGTGTCATCCAATCATCAGCAAATCCCTGAAGCAGAACACGTGCACGCTTCTGAGAAGGCAAAGCGCTGATTGGGTGCATTGAGACACATGTCTGGTAACCGTTTTTAAGTATCTTTCTCAAATCCCCCAAAATCAGCAAGCATTTAATGAAAAGTAATCACGCTTGTTAATGGCAATCATTATTTTTTTTCTCTCTCTTAAAAACGTTTAATTTTTCAAAATAATTTTTGAAAACTCTATTTAAGCACACTAATTCCTCATTCTTATTCTTTACGCTTTCTCATAATCATTCAAGTATTCTCTGCATATTTCTGAGTTTATCTCCTTCAAACCTTTTTCTCTCAAATCATTCTCAATCTTTTTAGTGAGAACAATGGCATCCTCCAGCATTTCTGCAGGAAATCAGAAGAAATAAACCTCTGAACAATATCAGGTGCCTATCAGAACTCTTCTCACACCGGTAAAGAATCTTGAGGTTCTCTCTGAGTTAATCATCGACTTTGAAAGTTTGAAGGAAAATGGATTTGACCTAACTGAAGAGATTAGGGCTCAAAAGTGGGAGAGGTATTTCGATAGGTTGGTTGGACCAACTTTCCCAGAGCTTGTCAAGGAATTTTGGATTCACGCCAAGATTCATAAACATCTAGTCATCTCTTCTGTCATGGGAAAGAAGATAGTAATTTTTGAAGACCTCATTGCTAGGTTAATTGGTCAAAGTGGTGGTGGAGTCCGTTGTGTGGACATGGCTGACAGATGCCCTGATATAGGTGTGGTAGCCAACAGCATTTTCACTCTTGGTTTTCCCAGCAGCAAAATTAAGGATCTGAAGGATCACTGCAGAGTATGGGCCAAGATTGTTCTTGGATGCTTCAATCACAGGAAACCAACAAGTTCTCTTGATTATATAAACGTGGATCAGCAATTTCTGATCTACTTTATTGATCAGAGGGTGAAGATCAATCTGGCACACTTTCTGTTCAACCATCTCAAGACCAGTGTGAAAGAGACTAGAGAAGAAGAAAGGACCAAAAGGGACTGGATACCGTTTGGAAGGCTCATATCAGATATTCTGACAGAGAATAAGCTGATAGATTATCTGAGCGAAGCTCAAGTGCTGAGTACCCTTGAACCTACTGTTGGAAAACCGCTGAACGCTAAGAACCTGAAAAAGATGAAGCTGATAGAAAATATTAGGAAGGAACCCAGAGCTACTTCAACTGCTGACATCTCCAGCAGAAGAGTGCCTCTGAATGATTTCCCAAAATTTTCTGAAATGGAATCCAAACCGGATATGTTTCTCAAGTATCCAGATTCATACAAGGAAGAAGATACAGGTTCAAAGCTGAAGATCAAAGATCTGAGTCAAGTCCAACCAGAAGTGACTCAGAAGAAGACAAAGAAGAGGAAAGCAGAAGGATCATCTCATCAGACTCCAAAGAAACGAGGTAATTCATCTGCTGCCCCTATTTCAATTTCATCTACTATTCCAACATCTGCTGCCCCTCCTAAAACCTCTCATAGAATATCAATCCCAATCCCTACCATTGATGAAACCATACCAGAAGACCCTTCTGAGGCCTTACTGCTCAGAAGAACCAGAATTAAAATTCCCAAACAACCTCTCAGAAAACCGTTGAAAACCCCAGCAGAACTTTCATTGACTTAACAAGTCTTGAACGTCTTGCTGATCTAAGACACAAAATTGCCATACCCAAACCAAAGCAACCAGATGTTGGCTCTGGTATTTTGAATTTTGAAACAGGTATGCTGCAATGGATTGCTTCCTTGAAGCAAGTCTGTCCGGGGATGATCGACCCAGCTGCTTCTGATCAGCTCTGGTCACAGTTCAGAGTATGGGTACGTGCTGAAGCCCTCAAGCTGCAGGACGTCAACTATGAGCAGGCTCAACAGAACTTTAGCAAGCTGCTGAAGGAAGTTGAGAGTCAGCTGCCTCAAGAAGTTGTGCTCCCTCTGGACAGTGAATCTTGGTCTGAGAAAGAGCAAGCTGCACAGGTGCAACCATCAGAAGAAGACAAGACCATGCAGGCTGAAGAAAATCCAGCAGAAGATGTAGCTGAAAGTTCTGAGAAGCTTCCTCCTTCTGAAAGCTCTCAAGCTGCCTTGGACAGGCAGGCTCTGGAAGAACTAAGGCTGAATGACTTGCGTCTACAGCAGCGGATGGACGAGAATGATCAGAAGATGAAAGCAAGAATGGATGTACAGGACAGCAAGATTGACACTGTTGTCACCATGGTTCAGAAGCAGAATGAAACTTCTGAAAAGATTCAAGCAATGCTGGAAAGCCTGTTCTCACGCATGCCCCCACAACCTTAAAATTTTTTTTGCATGACATTCTCTATGTTTTCTTCATTTTCTGATGTATTGTTTTGACTATGTTTTGTAATGCTATTTTGCTCTGATTATGAACTATTTTAATATAATTTGTTTTTCTGATCTAAATCGTTTTAGCACATCACCAGCACTTTTTGATTGCTGACAAAAAGGGGGAGAACAAGAATGATATTTAAAATCAATAACGGCTAACTAGACAGAAATTCTCAAACATTCTAACTCTATTACTTGAAATGTTTTTCTGTTTTGTTTTTAAGTCTACAGGCACAAGGAAGCTCCTGAACACTATGAAGACTAGAAGCTAGAAGCTCTGATCAAAATGTAGAAGCTCATGTTGCTCTGATCTAATATGAAGTTCTGATCGACCAAACACTCTGATCCGAAGCAAAGCTCTGACAGGAAAAGCTCTGAAGCTCTGCTCTCTGATAAGTCAAAGACCTATAATCTGATGCTCAAAGATAGAAAAAGATCTGATCCTGAAGAACACGCATATCAAAGGGAAGTAACAAACTCAGGGGGAGTATCTCTTAACTCTGATTTCTCTTTACTTCTTAACTCTGAAACATTCCCTAGATACCTTTTCACGTTATTTTTTATTTAAAATATCTAGTTTTTGTCATCATCAAAAAGGGGGAGATTGTTAGAACAATGTTTGAATCTAGTACCCTATATTTAAGTTTTGATGATAACAAAGTGAAAAGATATAGTATTTGTATGTTTCATGTTTGAACTATATGCTACCTAAAATTACTATGCTCTGACTTGCAGATATGCTGATTAAAATAAGCAAGATCACTTCTTCAGCATCAGAACTTGATTTGATACACCAGCATCAGAAGTTGCTGAATCAGAACGTGAAGATCAGATGATCAACTCACGCACATGCTGAAGCTTGATGAACAGAACTGCGCGTAAACACTCTGATACAGAATCAATAGTTCATCAGCAGCGAAGCAGAATCAGAATGAGCCAAGCCAGAACGTGCATTGAAGAAGCAACGGTACTGTGCATTGAACGCTAATTAATTCCAACGGCATCATTCTAGACAAGATCTGCTCAAAAAGGAAAGCTTGTTATTAGCATTGAATCAAGAATATTTGCATTCAACGTTCATCTTCTCAAGTGCTATATAAACAAAGCTTCGAAGATTATAATGGCTAATGCTCTCAAATTCTCTACACGCACAAAGCTGAACAATAATCTTCATCTACCAGTTTTGCTAAACCAACAAACTCTGATACTCCATTAGTGTTTAGCATTCTAAGTTTCTAAGCTTAATTTGTGTATACATCACAGTTGTGATAAAGTTTTGTAGAAAACATTCACACACATTGTTTTATACCTTTGTAAGAAAGTGTTGCCTTGACAAACCGGATTGTGGTTTGAATCAAGAAGGCTTTAGCAGTTGTTAAAGCAGATTTGTATTCAGTTGAATATAGTGAATTAAGACCTCGTTGGAGAGAGGCGAAATCACCTTGACGGGTGGACTGGAGTAGTTTGAGATCAAACGAACCAGGATAAAAATATCTTGTCAATTGCTTTAAGATTTCAGTTTTACAATTCAACCCCCCCTTCTTGTGTTTTTCACCCCTTCACCTGCATACTGCTGCGATCTTGAGGCCGAAGAGGTAATCGAGAAACCCTGGTATCATGAGGTGAAGAGATATTTGGAAGCTCAAGAATACCCCGAAGGCGTATCGGTCAATGACAAGAAGTTCATGAGAAGGTTTGCGGCAAAATTCTTCCTCAGCAACGGCATTGTCTACAAACGAAATCATGATTCAACTCTACTGCGTTGTGTGGATAAAATTGAAGCGGAGAAGATCATGGTAGAACTACACGAAGGTACATTCGGAACACATTCCAGTGGACACACCATGGCAAAGAAAATCCTTCGGGCAGGATATTTCTGGTCCACAATGGAAGCCGACTGTTACCAACATTCTCGAACTTGTCATAAATGCTAGATCTATGCTGATAAGGTGCATATCCCTCCGGTCCCTCTGAACGTTCTGACGGAACCTTGGCCTTTTGCAATGTGGGGCATTGATATGATCGGCGAGATCCGACCGACGGCGTCCAACGGGCATCGCTTCATCTTGGTAGCGATTGATTACTTCACGAAGTGGGTTGAGGAAGCTTCCTACGCCACGGTAACCAAGAGTGTCGTGGCACGTTTCATTCGGCATAACCTGATCTGTCGGTACGGCGTCCCGGAAAGGATCATTACGGACAATGGTACCAATCTTAACAACAAGATGATCACTGAGCTCTGCGAGCAATTCAAGATACAGCACCACAACTCTTCCCCTTACCGGCCGAAGATGAATGGAGCTGTCGAAGCGGCAAATAAAAACATCAAGAAAATTGTGCAGAAGATGACAGTGACCTATAAAGATTGGCACGAGATGTTACCATTTGCTCTTCATGGGTACCGTACCTCAGCAAGGACGTCAACCGGGGCAACACCTTTTTCCTTGGTCTATGGCATGGAGGCAGTCTTGCCGATTAAAGTCCAGATACCCTCTCTCCGGATAATGAAGGAGGCAGACTTGAGTGAAGATGACTGGATCCAGACTCGACTTGATCAATTAAACCTAATTGACGAAAAGAGACTCACTACTATCTGTCATGGTCAGACGTATCAAAAACGGATGATTAGGGCATTTAACAAGAAAGTCAGACCACAAGAGTATCAAGTTGGGGACCTGGTAATCAAACGCATCATCCTTCCTCAAAGTGATCCCCGGGGAAAATGGACCCCTACATACGAAGGGCCATTTGTGGTTAAACATGTGTTCTCAGGAGGAGCCATGATTCTAACCACCATGGATGGTGACGACCTTCCTCACCCCGCCAATGCAGACATAGTAAAAAGATACTACGCATGAATCAAAGACCCGCTAGGTTGACATACCTAGGCAAAAATAAGGGCTTCCCGGCGAACCAAAAGGGTTCGAGCAAAAATAAGGGATGAAATGAAAAAAATCTGTACACCCGGCAAGTCGAAAACCTGAAAAGGCAG
The DNA here is from genome assembly GCA_948472305.1 of Vicia faba. Classification (NCBI taxonomy): domain Eukaryota; kingdom Viridiplantae; phylum Streptophyta; class Magnoliopsida; order Fabales; family Fabaceae; genus Vicia; species Vicia faba. Next base: position 419,014,382 of record OX451739.1, on the reverse strand, counting down.
CTTGGGCAAAAATGGGTATCCCGGTGGACTGAAAACCCGAAAGGGAGGTCCAGGCAAAAGTTAGGGATAAAGCGTAACACTATGTCTCATTGGATCACCTTGCATCCAGAATTCGGCATCAACTATCTGGATCAGACTTCGGCATCGATCAATCAGCTTCATCTTCAACTAAGCAGCAAAGTGATGAGACGCTTGAAGACATAAAGGCGATAGCAGAGTTGGAACCCAGTGGGAATTTTGTGCACATAGCTGTTTTGTTTCCTTTTCAAAATTGTATAAACTTTATGTTATTCGGCGGCGTTCTCTTACTAGGACGTCGGCCTCTTGTACAAAAAATGCCTATTTACAGGCAAATTTCAAAATCAATACAAGTTCACTTTTCCAAACAAATTGCCAATTGTTTTTCCTTTTTCTGTTTTGTCTTGCGAAGAACGTCCAATGTTCATTTTTGATATATGCATTTGACATTAAATTGCTAATTCATAAATACTTGCATATGAAACAAAAGACTAATTACAGGTTACATCAGAAGTAGGGGCAATGTAGAATTGTCCAGGCAGTCTAGTTGCTTTGACCGCCAGGGTGCCAAAGTAGATTCAACTGAAGAATGTGACCAAGTTATCTCAACTCCCCACAGAGTAAGACAAGAATCAGCAATACCCTTCTAGGGAAGATTTAGTCTATCATCAACCCTACAATAGGCACCCTGTTCCCCTAGCAAGTCAGCAATACTCTCCTCCAGAAGAGTTAGTCTATGGTCAGCCTAAAGGAAGTTGGGTAGCCCCAGGAGATATCAACATTCCCCAGCGGAGTATAGGCATTCATCAGCAAGCATCCCCAGCAGTCTTGATCTAAGATTGTTCCCCGACGGAATACAGACACCCCAGTGGAACCATTTACCAGTACAGTCTGAAGGTTTCCCCAGGAAAGTGGAATTCATATCCCCAGCAGGTCTTGAAGCTTATCCCCAGTAGATTCTGGAAGCTCGTCCCCTGTAGAGTACGGACGTCTCTCTCGAGCTTTATTCAAAGTTATTCCTCACAAGGGCTTATAACTGGGTTATCCTCAGCTAATTGCCACGGAAGATCGCCCTCAGTGAAGTTCTTTCAATCCCCAGCGGAGTTCATCAAAGTTCCCCAACATAACTTATCAACAGAATCCCCAGCGGAGTTTATCATTGTTATCCCCAGCAGAGTCCATCATCGAAATCCTCAGCGGAGCTCTCGTCAAAACTTCAGCGAAGTATCTCTTCCCACAGAGTAATTCCCCTCAGAGTAATCTCTCCAACAAGTTTATCCCCCAACGGAGTCATCTTCTCCTACCGGTGTATTCTTGCAACCATCATCCCCAGCGGAAATGAAGAACTCCACTCTTCAACGTCGGCCCAGGATTTAATTTCCCAACCGATCGTCAAGGATTTATTTTCCTAGACGAAAATACATTCATAAACATTTCACATTTCATACATCTTGCTTACATACATGATAAAGTGCATACAACACTATGACATCATGCATTTCATACATCATGACATTGCATACAATTGATGTTTTGCCTTTTCAGGGAAAAAGACAACCCAAAAGACAACTACTTTCAACTGTCACAATTCCAGATTCGATTCCTGTATCTAGCCAGGGCACATCTGTGAGTGATGAGTTTCCAGATTCGATTCCTGTATCCAGCCAGGGCACATCTGAAGAGTTTGAAGATTCGATTCCTGTATCCAGCCAGGGCATATCTGTTGACGACTATTTCCAGATTCGATTCCTGTATCCAGCCAGGGCATATCTGTTGACGACTATTTCCAGATTCGATTCCTGTATCCAACCAAGGCATATCTGTTGACGACTATTTCCAGATTCGATTCCTGTATCCAGCCAGGGCATATCTGTTGACGACTATTTCCAGATTCGATTCTTGTATCCAGCCAGGGCACATCTGAAGAGTTTGAAGATTCGATTCCTGTATCCAGCCAGGGCATATCTATTGACGACTATTTCCAGATTTGATTCCTGTATCCAGCCAGGGCACGTCTGAAGAGTTTTTAGATTCGACACCTGTATCCAGCCAAGGCATATCTGCGAGCAACCGATTGTAGACTCGACACCTGTATCTAGCCAGGGCATGTCTGCATGAAGAGATTGAAGATCAATACCTGTAACAAGCCAGGAAAACATCTGCCTTTCTCAAAAAACACAAGTTCTCGCTAAGGAATCTCTTATGCGATTAACACTTCCAAATGGCATCTATAAGCCCATTCCTGACAAGGTTCTGTCACGCCTTCAGGTGGCATCTATAAGCCCATCTCCCTATCCACCAACTCACCAAATGGCATCTATAAGCCCATTCCCGACATAACATTTGCTGATATTCTAACATGCGAGTGCAAATTTCCGGGCACTCTAGTGTCCAATCTCCTTTTACCCTCGAGTCACGAAAGGCAAACTTGCCAATCTAACTCTTCAGGTTCAAGAAGATTGAACAGGGGCAACTGTTGTACCCCAAAATTTTCCCTCCCATTTCCTCAACATTTTCTCATCACAAGACCCTTGGAGCTCAAGATCTAGTTAGGGTTTCCTCTGCTCAAGACTTCTCCTTGCACTGTTGACCCAAATTAGGGTTTGTGTTTGCACAAAGATATTTTGACCTAAAATTCCTAAGATGACTTTCATGCTTCATGTTGGACTCCCAAGTTTATCCATACCAAGTTTCAAGTCTTGATTCCAAATTTTGCCCAGTCAATTGGACAGTTGACCTAGAAATCAGCTGTATTGGGGAAAAAGTCAACTGTGGCCAATTGACAGTCAAACCTCATGAAAATTGACCCACATCAACATTATGAACTCATGTGGACCAGTTGATCAAGTTTGGATCACAATTCCACAAGAAATTTGATTAGATCACCAAAAGGGCAAAATGGTCATTTTTAGGGTTTTGACTGCACAAAGGCAATTTTTGACTGTTTGACCTAGCCAATGGCAAACCAAGCTCACATATGGACTCAAGGTCCCCATGGAATTGTCTTGACATACTCAACAAGTTCAAAAGATCCCAAATGCACAAGATTGACAGTTGAATTTCCCAGTCAATTGATCAATTTTGACTGTATACTGAAAAGTCAAACTTTGACTTTTTGGTCAAAATCAAGTGTCAAGATTCATTTTTCATTAAAACATGCCAAATCATGAAAATTTTTCATCAAGAAATCAAGAATCACAAATTAGGGTTTGAAATGAAGATTTTTCATAACTTAGAATTTTTCTAAGTTATGAAAAACCCTAATTTTTTCCTAACTTTGTCTCACTTTCTCACCAAGATTCATTTGGATTCAAGGAAAAGTCAAAACATGAAAGTTGTAGTCCATTGCAAAATCTACAACTTTTAATCACAAAGTTTTCCCAAAAGAAGCTTATAGCTCAAGTTACAATTTTTGGAACAAGGGTACCAAACCATTCTTAACTTAGAGAAATTTTGAACCATTTTAGGCAGGATTTTTGCCTAACTTCAAGACCATTTTTCACATACTTACACTTGGAATTTCAATTTTCATTTCAAAGATGGATTGTAGTACACATTCCAAGCTTTCCAAAATGTCAAAGAACTCATCAAACAACCTCATGGTTAGGGAGAATCGAATTTGGCAAGTTGGGAAAAACTCACTTTGTTTATGGCCAATTTACATGTTCATACACTTGTGCCATTTTGAACTCAGCTTGCATTCCTTGATTACAGGTCCTATATCCCATTTGCACTCAATAATTTAATTCTAACTCATTGTGCCAAGGCCTTGTTTTATGTGTTTAAGCATTACATGGAAGTTTAACCCTTAAATAGAAAAAGCTAATTATCCATTTTAGAAAAGTATGGATTTATGTCAAAGTTGCAAATCAAGAAGTACAAGGCCATATCTTTGGGCACAAGTTCAGAAGCAAAACACACTGATCAAGGGGGAAGGTTGCAGCATAGATTGGGGGCCTGCATCAGTCTAGAACACCACTTGACACTTTGTTTCTTAAAGTTGAAGAAACATTGCATAACAATACACAACTCTCATTCCTGTGAACCAGAGCTTAAGCAAAGATTGTGAACACATTCTAAACATCCACCCTGACCTAAAACACGAGATAACCATCTCCATTGCCCTCTCTAACACAGAATCACCATAAAACTGCCAAAACAGGGCACCTGCTGCAGATTGAGTTCCATAACTCAGTCCATTCGTGCATTCTTGCTGAAACCACTTCAAACACATCCCACATCATCCCTTGAAACTGTTCCAAGCCCTAAACACGACCTGTAACATCCCTAGCTAACATCACCATTTTCATTTTTCTGTTTTGCAGTTGAAGTACCATAGCACGATTCTTTTGGTTTCCAAGCAAACTAAAGGTTGGAATAGCATCCTGAGACATCAAGGAAGCTATACAAATCATTACCTTGCCTTGTAAGCATCTCCTTTGTTGCACACGTTTCCAACTGAACAGGTAAGTTCATGAACTTGTATCTCTCTATCCATGCATTGTTAGGTTTAGATTTGTGAAGAAATCATGTCACATTCATAGCCCTGAACATGCCCATATAATTAGTTTTCATTTATGTTATGTGTGCTATGAGAATTTGATGTCTGAACATGGAACAAAAACTAGGTCAGGAATTGGGGGAGAAGAAATTCTCTCTCATTTCTGAGAGTTAGATTGATTTCTTTATATGTCTAGAATCGTGGCTTCAAGCTCTACAGGTTTCATGTTGCAAGATTTGGGAAAAGATCAAGGAATTTGGAGATAGAAAATGCGTGTTGTTGTTGTTCATACAGGTCCTGAGGTTGAAGACAAAGTCTTCATGGGCTGGGCCTGTTTCATTTTCCTATTTGCACCTTGTTTCTACTTTTGAACCCCCCTGGCCCATTTTGAGTTTCATTTTCTATTTTTAATTTTTTTCCTTTGGATTCTGATTTGTTATTTTTCATTAAAGCATAAAAATATTAAAAAACATTTTTTCACATTTTTTTTGCATTTTATTTGATATTTATTTGCTTTAGTTAGTTATATATATAAATAAATACATAATGCTTTTTGTTTAGAATATTAGGAATAATACCAAATACATTTATTTTCTAATTTTTATTTTATTTTATCTTCTGAAAATATTTTATATAAAATATACTTTTTTTTATATAAATATTAAATATTATTATTTTGTACATATTCAATATATTTAGTAAATAATACAAATACATACATATATATTAGTATATTTAGGTTAAAAAATACAAAATATATGCATTTTTATTTTTTATTAATATTTAATATTAAAAATACCTTTTTGACAAATATACTTCTCTTTTATTTATTTTTTGTACATAACTAATAAATATTGTATATATTAAATAATTAATACCTTTTATTTGCAAAATTAGGGTTTTGCCCTAAATACATAAAAACTCCAAAAATTAATACTTTTTATTTTGTTTATTTGACATATAAAAAAAACTTTTTCATACATATAAAAAAAACATTTTTTTGCATCTTGCATATTTATTCCATTTTTATTTAATTATTGTATATTAAATAATTTGTATAATTCAATTTTGATGTAATAGTTAGGTTTAAATTCCTTGTCAAAGTACCCCCATTTGAACATTTGTACCCCCCTTCCCATATATTGTGTTGTAATAACTTAGAAACTTTATTTTTTGCATTTTTAAAGCTTTCTAAATATACCATGCTAGAATTAGAGTTTGTATGCAAATCAATTAACCAAAATAGTTTGACCTAATTTCAAGATAAACAAGCATGAAAATGGACAACACTAATCACACTTGCACCCCTAGGGTATTCCACTTGTTGCCTTCAATAATGGGCCATATTGCATGTTAGGTCTCTTTGGGCAAAACAAATACAATTCCAATGATCATAGCCCCTCGATGACGCTTTCAAAAGATGCCTAAAAAATGATCAAGTCCCTCCAAGGAAAAATTGCCCAAAGATACTTGGCACCATTGCAATTATGGTCTAAACGATGACCCGCGCCCGTCCCTTTCACATCCTAACACAAGATTGTCCACCAAATGCAATGGTGGAACAAAATTGTTAAAAGGGTTAAAACATAGCAAAAATCATTGAGAAATTTAGAGTAGACAAACTCTTGGTTACTTGTCAACTTGCAAAACAAAACACTTGCCTATTTTCAAACCACACATCACTACACTTTCAAAACAACTTTCAAAAACATTGAAAACCTTTTCAAAAGACATACACCTTTTGTATACATCCCAACATGGATCATTACAAAGGTTGCCACCACATTGGCCTCTTTTCAAAACATTTTTCAAACCCACACATACAAAGCACCATTTCAAACAATTGAAAATCAAGGCAAGTTGATCTACGCAAGTAACTAAGAGACCATGGATAACCATGGATAGAAAGGGTGCTAATACCTTCCCTTTCTATAATCTACTCCCCGAACCCAAGAAAACATCTCAAAGGTTTTTTGCTGTGCTTTTTAACCTTTCCTTAGGATAAAATAAAAAGTCAGTGGTGACTCTTGCTCAACCGAAACATTTGCGAAAACAAACGCAAAACCTCAAGTCAGTTCTCCCACCGTATCACAAAGGGCATCCCGGCGAACCAAAAGGTTCGGGCAAAAATTAGGGATAAAATATAAAAAAAATTGTACCCCCGGCAAGTTGAAAACTTGAAAGGGCAACTTGGGCAAAAAGGGGTTTCCCGGTGGACTGAAAACCCGAAAGGGCGGTCCAGGCCAAAGTTAGGGAATTAAAGCGTATGACTATGTCCCTTCGGATCACTTTGAGGACAATCTCTTTGCTGAAAAACTCAGAGTTTCTGATCAATTCAATCATCTTCGGACGAAGCAACAAATAGACAAGATATTCAGAGATACAGAGGTTATAGCAGAATGGGAACACCATGGGATTATCACACATAGCTATCTTTCTTTGTATAAATTTTTATTACTTTTATGGCACCATCCTCTTACTAGGATGTATGTCTCCTTTGTACAAAATACTTATTCAAAGTAAATACAAAGATATCTCTTTAAAGTACATAAAACTATTTGCCTTTTTCTTTACACTTGTGTTTTATTTGCAAAAAACGTCCCATGATTCATTAATGAACATATGCATTTGAACATAATTACTGTTTACAAATAAACAAAATGAAAAAGACAATTACTGACAGGTTGAAAGAATAGGAAAACGTCTTTAGGATATTCCATGAGCAATCCCCACAGTACGTCATTTAAATCCCCAGTGAAACTAAAATTTCAAATTATTAATCCCCAGTAGAAGTCATCAAAATTCTCTGGATTCCCCAAGCAGATTCCTCAAGCAGTATATGGCATTGCTCTCACATTAGGATTTTGTCAATACTTCAATTTCAAGATGTAAAGAATCCACATCATCTTCAGCAGCAGTCAAGGATTTATTTTCCTCAATCATAGAGAAATACAGCAATACAACAAATCAGCTTACATGCGCATACATTACATTCACATATCATAAATATTGATAAAACACATATATTGCATCATACATTTCATGCAACATAATTTTGTGTTCCAGCTTACATTTCACCCTTTTTAGGATAAGATTAACAGCTACCATTAACAATACGCAATCATGATACAGTTCAGATACGCTCCAGACACGGATGCCATTTTGATACTCATTCAGATTTCAAGTTCAGATACAGTATGGATACGCTCCAGACACGGATGCCATTCTGATACTCATTCAGATTTCAAGTTCAGATACAGTATGGATACACTCCAGACACGGATTCCATTCTGATACTCATTCAGATTTCAAGTTCAGATACATCTCAGAATACGCTCCACACACGGATTCCATTCTGATACTCATTCAGATTTCAAGTTCAGATACAGCTCATATACGTTCCAGACGCGGACACCATTCTGATACTCATTCTTTCAGCTTACAACTTATAATTCAACAAACATTCTTGGATGGCATCTACAAGCCCATCTCCAACAAGATTCTATCACTTCTCCAAATGGCATCTTTAAGCCCATTCCCTCAACTACACGTTGTCGGGTGCAAATTTTTGGGCACTCTAGTGTCTAATCATTCTCTCACCTTCGAGTCACGAATGGAAAAACTCGCCAATCTAACTCTTCAGGTTTAAGAAGATTGAATAGGGGCAGCTGTTGTACCCCAAAAGTTTCCCTCTCATTTATCAAGACTTTTCTCACAAGATTCCTTTGACTCAAGACTGGATTAGGGTTAGTCAGCTCAAGACATCTCATCTTGCACTGATAACCCAAAATTGGGGTTTGAGTTTGCACAAGGATTTTTGGACTATCAATTCTTCATATGACTTTCAAACATCATTATGGATCCCTAAGATCACTCATGACAAGTTTCAAGCCTTGAACCTTATTTTTGATCAGTCAATTGGACAGTTGACCTAAAAATCAGCTATGTTGGGGAAAAAGTCAACCATGACCAATTTACAGTCAAACTTCATATTTTTTGATCCACATCAACATTTTAAACTTATATGTATAATTTGATCAAGTTTGGACCATAATTCCTCAAGAAATTTGATCAAATCACCAAAAGGACAAAATGGTCAAAATTAGGGTTTTGACTGAGGAAGGGAAATTTCTGATTTTTAACCTAGCAAATGACCAATTAAGTTAAGACATGATTTCAAGGATTCAATTACATCATCTTTACTTAATTACTTGGCTCAAAACATCTCAAATTCATTAGATTGGCAGATGAAATTTGCAGTCAACTGTACACTAAAAAGTCAAACTTTGACGTTTTGGTCAAAATCAAGTGCCAAAGGTCATAACTCATCAAAACATGTCAAAATGTGAAACTTGTTCATCAAGAAATCCAAGTTTGAAGATTAGGGTTTGAATTTGAAATTTTTCTTAACTTAGAAAATTTTCTAAGTATTCTTAACTTTAGGCCACTTTTTCACCATGATGCATAACGATTCAAGGAAAGTTCCCAACATGAAAGTTGTAGACCTCCATGAAATCTACGACTTTGCTTCATACACTTTTCCCTAAAGATGCTTGGATCTCAAGATATAAATTTATGAATACATGGTCATGAACTAAGTAACTTAGTGAAATTTTGCCCTAATTTAGGCAGGTTTTGGACCCAATTTCATGGCAATTTTTCACCTAGTTCCAAGAGGTATATCAAAATTCATTTCAAAGATGAGTTATAGAGCACATTTCAAGCTTTCCAAAATGTCCAAGAACTCCTCAAGATCATTTTTGAGTATGGAGAATCGAAGAGATGAAGTTGGCAATTTCTCACTTTTTGTCCAAGCCATTTCATGAAGAACAAAGTTGCAATCAGTACCTATGCTGCCTAATCCATGCTTTACAGGTCCCAAAATTGTTCCTCACTCTTTAATTATATGCTTACTCAGTTTACAAAGCTTTGATCCATGCCTTAGAACCATTATCCAACTTGCAATTCCATAAATGGCATAAAGTGACCATTGCCATTTTGGAAAAGCACAACTTTTATCACTTTCCAATTCTTGAGCATTGCACCTGTCTCCATTGTACACACAAGTCTCACAGGTCTAAAGAAAATTGTACAAACTGATACCAACCCTAAGGGAGCAAGTACAAGCATGGCAAGCATTGTCCCTTCACTTTACTTCAAATGCAAGAAAAGTTGCAAAAAGGCTAGAACAGGCACAGCTGTTAGAGGGTTGACATAAAACCAATTCCATACTAATATACAAAGATAATACAACTGAGCACACCATTAGTTAAGGCCTGAAACACTCCTAAGCACAAAAACCCCATAAATCTGTCCAAACCTACAGTTTTGGCATAAGCATATCCATCTTCCATTTGGCTCGTGCGTTTCAAGTTTTGATCATTCAAACATCTTACATACTTGATATCAAACCAATCCAGACCTTCATCCCTGTTCTGTAATCACTTTTCCATCATCTTCCATTGTTGATTTCAGAGCTTGCAGTTTGACTTGGCCAAGGAGTTTCAGATACTTTCAGAGTAAGGCAAGGGTTGGAATACATTCAGGGAAGTTTAAGGAAGCTTAAGCAAGCATCAAGCCTCCATCAAACTCACTCCAGTTCCATCCACGATTCCAACTGAAGGAGGTAAAATCTAAAACTCTATCTCCTTGTACAGGAAACCATAGGCCACGATTTGTGAATAAAAAATGTAATCCTCCTCATAACGAAACTGTACATATCTTTATCTTGCATTGATTTTACTTGAGTTGAGAGAATTTGGAACTTGAAATTTCTGAAAATATTAGGGTTAAATTTAGGGTTGTTAAAATTCTTTCTGACCTTTGATTGTTAGTTCACATAACTTATATGGTTGGAATCGTGAGTTCAATCACTACAACTTTCATGTTATGAGTTTTCATTTTCATTGAAGTATGAGAGAGTTACAGGATGTCTGGCCAAGCTTGAGGAAGAAGATGAAGTACAGGGCAAGGACTTGTTTTGGGTTATATTATTTTTGTTTTCCTTAAGACAATGGATGTATAGCCACCCCAGTGGAAAAGTAACGCGCTGGTGAGACCCATGTCCTGGGTTCGAACCTGGGCGCTACTTTTGTGTTTTTTACATTTTTTCCCTTTTCCATTTTGCTATTTTTACAGGTTGGGCTTAGTCTTTTGGGCCAGGATTTTTTTTGCTAACATTACTATCAATCTGCTACATCACCTCCTTGCCAGCTTTTTTATATTTTTATTATTTTTATTTTATTTATCTTATTTTCATTTATATATATATATATATATATATATATATATATATATATATATATATATATATATATATATATATATATATATATATATATATATATATATATATATATATATATATATATATATATATATATATATATATATATATATATATATATATATATATATATATATATATATATATATATATATATATATATATATATATATATATATATATATATATATATATATATATATTAATGCATAAAAATCCCATAAAATGTAAATTTCATAATATTGCATTTTATTTTATTTTTAGTTTATTTTTCACATAAAAATATATTTTATTTTAATAGATATCATATATTTTCTTAATAAATTTGTAAAATATAGTTAAAACATATTTAGTTTAATTTATTTTTCATTTCATACTTATAAATACTTATTTTTGCATATATAAAAATTTTATATTTTTTATACAATATTATTTATTATTCTAAATACAAAAAAAAAAAACTTAAAAAATAATACATATGAACTTCATTTTCTTTTAAAATAAAAATTTGGGTTAGGACTCCCTTCTAAAAATTATTTTCTTTTCCCTACATTTTTAGGCTTAGATTTAAATTTTCTTTTACATAAAAACAAGACAAAAACAAAAAAAAAAAAAAAACCTTTTCTTACATGTACATTGTATTGCATTTTTAAATATTGTATTATATTTATTCTAATTCGTACAAATTCGATTGGGTTGTAATAATTTATTTAGGTTTATATTTTTGCAAATCCCCATTCAAATTTGTATTCCCCCCTCCCATAAATTGTTGTAATAGCTTAGAAATATTTACATTACGCAATTTATCGCTTTATATGCCATGATTAGTAATTAGGATTTGTATGACAAGATCAAAACAAAGAAAAATAGAAAACCCTAAATACAAGACAAAATCAAAGCATGAAAATGATACACTTGCACACAAGCATCCTTAGGGTTTATCCACTTGGTTGCCTAAAACAAAATGGTCATATTACGCATGCGAAGTATCTTGGCAAAACAAAACAAATATAAGATCATAGTCCCTCGATGACGCTATTCAAAAGTTGCCTTACAAAATGATCTTGGTCCCTCAAAATGCTAAGATACTTTGCAACATTGCTAATCATGGTTATACGATGACCCACACTCGTCCCGTTTACATCCAAAGATAGGGTTGCTTACCAAATCAATGGTAAGACAAAAATGTCAAAGGAATAGAAAATGTACAAGAAAGAAATTTTAGTAGGTAGATTACTTCTAGTTACTTGCTCCATTTCAAACAATTATCCTTGCTATTTTCAAAACAAACACACACATTTTAAAACATCTTACAAACATTGAAAACATTTTCAAAAAGAAAAACATCTTTGTATACATTCTTACGAACGAGAATCATTACAAAGATTGTCTAAACGAATGGCCTCTTTTACAAAATACTTTCAAAACCACACCAAACACAATTTCAAACAAACAAAACCAAGTGATCTAAGAAAGTAACTAAGAGCCCATGGAAAACCATGGATGAAAAAGGTGTTAATACCTTCCCTTTTCATAATCTACCCCCCGAACTCAAGAAAACATCTCAAAGGTCTTTCCTGTGCTTTTTCACCTTTCCTTTTGGATAAAAGAAAAGTCGGTGGCGACTCTTGCTAATCGCAACATTTGCGATAAAACGCAAAAACCTCAAGTCAGTTCTCCCACCGTATCACAGAGGCACATATGGAATTTTATATCTTTGAATGCCCAAGGAGGTGATAGAAAGTATTATAACTCACTGCCATGCGGCGCCTTATGGAGGCCATGCAAGCACGTCTAAAACCTGTGCGAAAATCCTACAATTTGGCCTATATTGGCCCATTTTATGGAAGGATGTACACGCGGCAGTTATAAATTGCGATTGTTGTCAAATAACTGGTAACATCTCTAGGCGATACAAAATTCCATTGAATAATATCCTAGAAGTAAAAAAATTTCACGTGTGTGGTATTGACTTTATGGGGCCCTTCTCACCGTCCTTTAGAAATAAGTTTATACTTGTAGTTGTTTATTACGTGTCAAAATGGATCGAAGTTGTTGCTTCCCCTACAAATGACACGCGTGTAGTTATTAAGCTTTTCAAGAATCAAATCTTCCCTAGATTCGGTGTGCCAAGACTTGTCATTTGTGATGGTGGGTCTAATTTTATCTCCAAAATATTTGAAAAATTATTACTTAAGTATGGACTCAGACACCACATAGTAACACCTCACAACCCACAAACAAGTGGCCAAGTGGAAGTCTCCAATAGGGAGATTAAACAAATTTTAGAAAAGACGATTGCTACATCTAGGAAAGCATATAGAACAATGCTTTATGGGCATATAGAACATCATATAAGACTCCCATAGGAACAACGCCGTTTAAATTAATCTATGGTAAGTCGTGCCATTTGTCGGTTGAAATAGAGCATAAGGCTTATTGGGCCATTAAGGCCCTCAATATGGACTATACAGCCGCAGGTGAAAACTGAGTGTTAGATATTCATGAACTTGAGGAATTACGACTAGATGCTTATGAGAACACTAAAATTTACAAGGAAAGAAAAAAGAAATGGCACGATAAATGCATAGTAAGAAGAGAGTTTAAAGAAGGGGACTTAGTCCTTCTGTTCAACTCTCGACTTTGACTCTTTTCGGGTAAACTTTGCTTTAGGTGGCCCGGTCCCTTTGAAATTACCAAAGTTTTTCAAAACGGCGCGATAGAAATCAAGGATAAATCCACTGAACCATGTATAGTGAACGGACAGCGTTTCAAACATTATCATTGCATCAACGACAGAGGCTATTATACTAGTCTAAAGCCTTAAGAGGTGCACGCTCATTCACCAAATTATTTTTTGGTAAAAACTTTATCGAGCTTACGACATTAAACGAAGCGCTTGGTGGGAGGCAACCCACGTTTAACTTTAATTTTAATTTTCTCTTATTATTCCAAACTACTTTTTATTTTTATTTTATTTTTCTTTTATAATGATACGCGATATTATTCTTTTGAATTAACCATTACTAACTTAGTAAAATTGTCTACTTACTTTCAGGATAACTTAACTTTATCTAGCTACTAACTTTCACGAACAAGTGGACTATATGAATATCATTTTCAGAGGCAGAGCCCAGAGGAGGCGTTTTGAGGTTTTAGCTCAGAGAGAAATGACATTCACTATCTATCTGATGTACTTACCATGACTAAACTAGGTATCAGAGAGAGTGTTATGTTTCTTCTTAACGAAATTGGTTGGGAACATTTTGGTGTAAGGAGAGGATTTAGTTATTACCGTATGATGACCCTTGAATTCTTGAGCAATCTTGTTTATTTACCTAACCATGGTCTGGGATTAAATAGAGGCTTAATCATCTTTAGGATGTTTGGTGTAGACTACCGCTTTAACCATAGAGAAATGGCCGAACTCCTAGGATTTCCAAATGTCCCTGATGCCTTTACCATCACCCAAGAATAACTCCTCATGAACCTTGAACTAAACTATTTTTGAGGTAGTATTTCCGGAAATAACCATCCTGAGCCAAATGACATGCATTATGAGAACATCCACAATCCCACATTCAGTTATTTTCATAAGATTTTAGCTCGCACCTTATTCGAAAATGATCAAAACATCACCTTAGTGTCCAAAGATAAACTTTTCATAATGTACTGGGCTTCACAAGCCCGTTCTGTAAATGCCAAAACATTTATGTTTGCTGAATTTGCTCATATTTCCCAAGCTACCCATGGACCAATCCTAATAGAAGGCTTAATAACCATGATTGCCACTGCCATTGGATTGTAACAACCACTTATTATACTTAACCCTCTAGGTGGATTCCGACCTATGCACCTTCAATTCTGTTTTAACACTAGAATTATTGGAAACTTAGGCCTGGATGAGTTTGACTTTCTTATCAACAATCATGTTGGGCACTTGTTTACTTTGCCAAACCATAGGACTAGTGTGAATGACAAAAACAATTGGCTCTTTGATTTAGACAGACCACAAGATGCACCACTCTCTCCTCTAGAGACACCCCAAATAAATGACCATTTTTATGGTTATCTCTTTGATGCTAACTCAAGTTCCTCTGTTGCCTCTGTTGCTTCTGCTCAACCTATTAATCACACTGCTGCAATCACTACTTTAGAGACAGATATTTCCAACCTTAGAGGCGAGTTGAGCACTTTGCGCGTGGATTTCCATGAATTTATGGACATAATGACATAGCAATTGGATCACATATATCAACACATTTATTCTTCTTCTCCTCCTACCGGTGGCCATCATAGTGGCTAATGCTTTTGGATAATACTGCGTTTCCAACTCTGACATTTAAAATAGTGAGGATAATGTCTGTTTTAAGTGTAGAGGAAGGACGGACTTTAATTTTAGGATTTCCACTGTTTTCTATATTAGGATTTCCACTGGTTTCTAGATTAGGATTTCCATTGTTTTCTAAATTAGGATTTCATTGTTTAAGAATTTAATCATTTTTTATTAATTAAGAATTTTATCATTTCAGTAACTTTGTAGAAACTCTGAGTTTTACTTCATTTCATAGTTAATGAATTATGTTGTTTATTTTACTTTGCTAATATATTCTGCTAAGTATTAAATATACATTATTGTCAAAAGAATTAACTGACACATGCAAGACTGTAATGGTCAAAAATAAAGAAAGACTCACATGTACACAATGAACTGTCCAATTAAATTGCATGCAAAGCCTTGAAAATATGAATGTTCAGCACCATAAAGTGAAACGGTTAAAAGCATGCACAAGTGGCCCTGTCACCTTTTAAATGGTCTAATTAATATGCATGTAAAACACCAAGTGTGGTGCCCACCACCATTACCAACATGTGGCGCCTGCCACCATCCCTTATGGCGCCTGCCACCTAGCCTAGTAGCGCCTTCCACCCTTCTCTATAGTGGCACCCGTTTCTCCCCACCTTGCCTTACATGCCTGCCATGTTCAACTTCCAACCTACACACACTTTCCAATTTATTTCTTTGACCATAATAAGTTCACTGCATTTATATCACCACCCACACTTAACATTATTTATAACCATCTTCAATACCATTTTAATATCCACAAACCTTCCAACGTCTCTCTTCTTTAAACTATATTTCTTCACCATATTCTCCTCATCAAAAGAAGAAATAACAGAAAAATGGCACAAAGGCAAGGGTACAAGATAATATTCAGAGAAGGCATGCATGGTGAAATGCAGAAACAACTCTACAGGGCTCTAAGCGACATAGACATAGAATCAACAAGGTATGCTAATGAACCGTGCCTAACAACTTTAGGAATTTCTGATACTATTAACCTTATGCTTAATACGTTGAGTTTAAAGTATTTCTTATCTTTTAAGGATCCTGCTACGTCCAACTAACCCTTGAATTCCTTAGTTCTCTGATTTTTCACCCAACCCCCGACACTGGTTGTTCTCATGGGATCATTCAGTTTCGCATGTTTAATGTTAAATATGCATTTACTTTTGACCACCTTGCTGGTTTGCTACATTTTCCCCACGGGAATAAAGTGGTATGTGAGGTTCCAGATAGTGAGGGATGGAAAAAAGCTTTTCAACCATTCTGGAGGGTCATAATGGGTACAGTGACACATAGCTTTAAAGGCAACAAAGCCTCGTTAATTCACAACTCAGCCATACGCTATTTCTGCTAACTCCTGGCTTATGATATTTTTGGTCGGGTAAATTCTAACAAAGTGAACGAAAAATAATTTTTCTATCTGTTCGCCCCATTTGTTCCAGCAAAGGGAGAAATAGTCACCGCGAAAAAGGAGCAATATTCTTTGGCAGATTAATAACCTTTATAGCTCGAGTCCTAGGACTCGTAGAAAAGTTTCTGACCCTGATGCGACTCCTGTCACTTGTCATAGATATTGATATGGTTAGGAGCATGAATTTAGTTAAACGACGACCAGACAGTAAATTTTAATTAATGATTAATAATCGTGTTTTCCTAAATTTCATTCTCCCAAACCAAGACAACACAAATGTGCGCAATTCGAATAACTTTTTCTATATTGATGACCCATTGCCTAACCCAGCCCTCGTGCACATTCTTGAGAATATAGCTGCTGATGGGAACACTAATGACGAGTATGACCAACGAGAGGGGGATATCTAATGAATACCCAACCCCCTCTCTCTCATGCTAATGTTGCACATGCATATACTGCACCTGGTTCTTCTAACTTCTATGCATGTACCTCTTCTGACGACTATTATTTTATTGAAGATATAATGAGGAAACACATAGCCTGTGAGGAATAGCATGATAGGTTGTTTTATACTATGTACGAGCAACAACAAGAGATAATGGATTACATGAACACATATCAAACTTAAGCAACAAGCTCTTTCAACCGGATACAAGAAAACCAAGCACACATGGCTAACACCCTCCGCCAGCTGCAAGATTCTGATGCCACACTAGCCACCCAAATTCAGCAGCTTTAGCTCTCTGAACTTCCCCACCACACCAGGAGTCGTCGCCGACGAAAATATTCATCCGATGAGTCAGGGGGTAATGGAGGCATGCATCTGCCTTATTTTCAGGTTTGCTCATCCTTTTTCATCTTATTTTGAAACATTGGGGAAATGTTCGGTTTAAGTGTGGGGGACGTACTTTATCATTTTTATTTATTATTTTCTAGGTAGATTTCATTATTATGTTTATTTCCTTTTGTTTAGTGTTAATTGAGTCAAATTCATGTGTTGTCGAGTCTTTATGTGTGGTTTTCGTTATGTATTTTATTCTCCCAGTTTTTTAAGCCATAACAAAAAAAACTATTTTTTGGTTTGATGCATGACACGACACTCTAAGAGTATATAGGTTGTTTTTCACTTTAGGCTATATTAGAGCGACTTAGGAAAAGTTCAATAAAATCGATATTGTTTTGACACCCTAAACCCCCTAAGTATGCAACATCAATTTGAATACCTATTGTGCCGAGACCTTAAGTTTTCCATAATAAATTTAAAATAGGAAATGCACCTATTAAGTTAGGTAACCCTCACCCGGTCACTTAATCCAATGATTGTGGATCCTACCAAAATATAATAAAAACAACCTGTTGTCAGTTGGTTCAGAGGTATCTGGTACTGAACTTGGTAGGCGAACTATGGTCTGATCCTCGTAAATTTGATTGGTTAAATAAAAGGGGTTACCAAACTTATGTACCAGAACCTCGAGACAAAGGATCAAAGTCACTAACTTATTCCTCTATTATGCGCATGTACAAATAAATGGCTTAATGTGATTGCGCCTAAATGAAAATGGGTAAAATGAAACAAAATAAATAGGTAGAGTTATAATAGAATGATTCAGATTGGTTTGCATAGGGAGGGAGTTTTTGATTTCATTCTGTGATTTTGTGTCGCTACGGTATCCTTGGTATTGACATTTAGTACCTATCTTTCTAACAAAAGCCTCGTAACCACGTATAATTTGAGTTTTGTCATGTTTTAGTTTCAGACCCGTGTTTAGTATAATTACCATATTGGTTATTTGCTTGAGGACAAGCAAATGTTCAAGTATGGGGGAACTTGATAACACAAATTATATCGTATACTTGACTTGAATCGCATGAATTTTTAGTTTATTTTTCCTTTATTTATGTCTTGTTAGACCGGTATTATTCTCTTATTTCAGGTATCTTAATCCGAATTGGAGATTTTAGTGAAAAGAAGAAAAAAAATAATTAAATTCGAGTAAAGTGGTAAAAGAGCTACATATGGCACCTACCACGCATGAAGGAGTGGCACCCACCACCACTAAATTTGGCCCCTGCCACATCCAATTTTCAAGCAAGTGGCGTCTGCCACTTCCATACATAGCCCCCGCCACTAAGCAATTTTCTCATGGATTCTCTTCGCGTCAATTTTTCTCGTTCAATGCAACTGTTCCTAAATGCATGTATTCGCCAAATTTTCAAGGAGGAGATTACACTATAATTGGAACGAACACTGGCAGTAGAGGGTTCGTCATTTTTTTTACCAGCCAGAACTTTGTTCTTAGAATTGTAGGCAGTTAAATTACTCGCAAATAGCGATAGCTTGTCCACATCGGGGGACTAACACAACTCTAGTCTTAGGATCTTATTATTTTCAATTGTGTGCTGGATTCTTCAAGCATGCCAGTATAATTTCAATTTCTTTCGAGTCATTATACGCAGAGATATTTTCCAGAATTTAATCAGAGTTAATTTTATTTCAGGTTCTATGTTTATAGTATTTTTAGTTTTAGTTTTGATTCCCTCTTTAATATTATCTTTGTATTGTTATATTTTCTGAAATGTTGTTTTGTTTATTGTTCAATAATCATACTAGCATGTTAGTGTTTAAAACCATGTTCGACTAAATAATCAGATACTGGTATGTAACAACAGTCGTCCGGACGGAATTCGACAAATATTGGTGTTATTTCTTATAAGTTATTTTTCTGGTTTTAGTTTCCAATTTAAAAATAAAAGAGTTTTTCTACGATAGTAAAATGCCAATAAAGGTTAGGATTAATAGACAAAGATTTGAGATTTTAACTGATAGTGGAAATTAGGCATTAATCCTAAACACATCGACAATGCTTTAGGATTAGTTAGAACATATTGATTTTTTTAAATTGCTTTTAATTCAAATGAGTGAGCGACAGCAAAGCATTTTGGATTTAAAGTGTAGTCAAAGTCAATAGCACGACAATGTGAGATAAAGTCTTTTAAATCAATGTTTTTCACAGAAAAGTATTTAGACATGCCAACATTTTGTTGAATCCCTGAAGTATGATGAGTATATACCAGTGTCCCATCATTAAATATTTCTATTAAATTTGAACTTATTTTCTGATTTCCTCAAAACCAAAGGTTAATCATTAGCCTTAAATTTACACAGTAACATTAGATTGATTATCAGTCTCTGGGTTTGATATCTTTTAAAACTACGCGATTAAACTGTACACATTCAGTCAGTAAACTCGATAGACTCTTAAAGTCACGATCAGGAGAAAATGGTTGGATGGCCGAAAAAACATAACAACGACAAGAGTTAACAAGGGAAGAATTTGGAGTTATTCCTGATTTATTTCCCTAAGTAGTGAGATTCCAGATTTAAATGACTATTTTATGGAGATTAAAGACAATAATGATAGTCATGTGGGGGAGAGCAAGAATAAAAAAGGAAATGGAAAAAATTAAGGAAGTTAATGCAGTGATTGAAGAGGAGGTTATTAGTCAAAATGGCGTGGAAGATGGAACTGTAAAACCTAATGATGTGTTGGTTATCTCATTGAATGGACCAGATCTTAAGAATAAAAAATTAAATACCAATCACATAGGAAATAATGAGGGAATGAATCAAAATCTTACAGGTTGAAAAGGAAAAATGGAGACACGTAAAATACATGGTAAAAGTGGAACAAGCATTAAGAAGAAGGACAATCGGCTGGAAACACGTGGAACCTTAAGGTTTAAAGAAAAAAGTTTTGTTGGAAGTGATAGGGGAGTGGAGAATACTTGGGAGAAAGTTTTCAGTGGAAAATAAGGGGACTTCAACAAATTAGATCTTATTGTTATTAAGAGAAGAGAGAGAAATGTGATGGAAAGTGAAACTCATATTTCTAAAAAGGGTGTTTACGTGAATAGCGATAATATTACTTGATCTTGTCGGTTGATCAGAACCTGTAAGGTGGCCAGATGATGATCTATAGTCGGGCAGTGATGTCGAGAAGGAAAAAGGGGAGTTGTACCTGCAAGGCACTCTGAAGATCAAGTAAGAGTGGGAACAAGGAGATGCAAGCAAAGTGTTAAGGTATTGGTGGTGAATAGTGAATATTCGATACATGGCCCTCATAGTTGTGAGGGTTTATATAATGTCTCTGACGCATGGCCATTGGTTCCTGTTTTTACGCCTGGATATGCGGGTTCGTAAAATCAGGTAACTGCCATGACTTGGTCACACTGTGTAGATATGTGTTGTACCCCAAAATTTGCCCTCCCATATTCTTCAAGAAATTGCCAAGTCAAGCTTCAAAATCTCCCCAAGGGTTGCACAGTCAAGGGTCTCCTAAACAGTCAAAATTAGGGTTTTGGTTCTGATCAAGAAAATGAAGTTTCCAAGGGTCCAATCAAGTCCCACATGCCTATAAACATGGTCAAGCATCCTTACACCAAGTTTCAAGACTTTCAGCACAAGATTGCACAGCCAAAAACCCTAATTGCACTACAGTCAACTGTAGGGGCAAAATGGTCATTTGACAGTCAAAAGTTCAAATTTTTGGTCAACATCTCATTTTGAAGGCACAAACATCATTTGATCAATGCTTGATCATGATTCTCAAAGCTTGGCTCAAAAATCATCAAGATGCAAAAGTTTCCTTATTTGGACAGCTGAAAAAGTCAACTGTAAATTGACCAGGGCATAACTTCCACATGGATTATCATAAAAATTCCATCCAAAGCTCATTTTGAAGAGAAATACATTTCCTACAACTAATCTTCATACTTCAAGTCCAAGAAATGCTCTCACAAAAAGTTATCAATTTCAACATTATAGGTCATTTTCAAAAGTCAACAAAAAGGGACTTTAAGTCAAAGGCCATAACTTGAGATTGGTAAATCAAAATGACATGGGACCAAAGACATTGGTTAGAGGACTCAAATACCTCTCCAAAATGTCCAAGAACATGAGCAAAGCTTAAAAATTGAGCAAGTTATGCCTTGTGGAAGTTGGGAAATTTTTGAATATTTTGAAAAGTCAACATTGATTCAAATGACCTAAAATTGCTAATGGGCTTCTTTTTTCTTCTTTCTTCCACAATTCATTATCCAAAGCATGCACACGACCATTTGGCCCAAAGGGAAGTTTTTTATTATTTTTATTTATTTATTTGAATTTTTTATTACAATTAATTCATTTAAACTAAATAAAATATGAAAAAATGCTAAACTAATGAAATCAAATCTTTTTGTGCAGAAAATACTCTCATTGGACACTCAAGATTCGTGCATGATCATTTTTGGAAGGAATTGGCCATGATTTGTACAAAATAGCATGAAAAAATATTGAAAAAGATCTTGAAAAATCAAATCTTACAAACCATGAATGCAAAGGATTTTGATCAAGTTTTTAACCCTAATCACTCTCCTATACATACATAAGCAAGACCTAATGCCTCAGAACCAAAAAGCTGCGCCAGAAATCCTTACAAAAACTTGAAATTTTTGCTTGAAAATCAAAATCTGAAAACCTAGTTCTAGGACGATTCAAGGCAAGATTTTCATCTCATTAGCTTCCTGAGGCTTCAAGGAGAGTTTTCCAATCGAAACCAATCATTCTAACGCCCTAAATTGGTAACACGACCTCACCCTGTACAGAAAGTATTTGAAACTCTTGCATTTCGATTCATGCACTTTTAATAATTTTTTATGCTTGATTTGTGTTCATTATAAGACTCTAATGCTAACCATGTAAATTAATTGTGTTTTTGAGCATTGTATACGATTTCACCATTGTTGCTTTTTAGGGTTCTTAAGTTTTCAAATTAGGGGTTTTCGTTTAAGGGACAATTGGCATGTAAGACCTAGACCATCCAATTCAGTGCGCTTGGACGAAGAGAATGCAATCCTCGCGCTCAATTTATGAGCATCCCTGGGCTAATCGCTATTTTTCAGAAACTGGCCTAAAAGAACGTTTGTAAAACCGTTGCCAATGTTTGTGTTTCAGAAGAAAAAAAATAAGGCAACGAAGAAGATGACCCCTGTGGCGCTCAACGATTGGCCTATTTGAATTTTGCGCGCGGAGGCCCCACTAACCATTGTTTTATTTTATATTTATTGTTTGTTGTTTAAGGTACAATACGCGCGTTTGGCTTGGTTGGTTAGGCATGTGTGTGGTGACATTCAGGACCTGGGTTCGATCCCAGGTCCCTCACCCTTTCCATGTTATTTTTCAATTAATGATTCTATGCAGATTATGTCCTGGAGACTACCATGCGTCTCTCAAATCAAGCCGTCCACGCACATGCCAGGACCAATCAAGGGTCACGATTGCAGGACTAGGATGAATGTCAGTCAACGCCTGGACATACTAGTGGAAAAAGTCAATGAGGCCAAAAACGCATTGGGCCCAGATTGCTGAAGAAAAACCTCCCAATTTAAGGGCAGACCCCCTTTAGGTTTGCAAATGTTTTTTTACATTCTTTATTTTATCTTTTTACTTTCTTTTAATTATTGTTTTATTAATTAATTTAATATTTTCATAATATATAAAAAACACATAAAAAATCAGAAAAGATAAAAATAATAAATATTTTATTTAACTAGTATTTTTTGTAAATAAATTATATTAATTAACTTTAGTTATTAAATTAGGTTTAATTGTAATATTTTCATTAATTAATTTAAAATTGGTAGAACTAGGGTTTAGTTAATTTTTTATCCTTTTTCTTTTCTTTCATAATAATTAAATATTTCCTATTATTTATTTTTATAATTAAATTGCATGTAAAATAATTAGGTTTAATTTTAGGTTAAAATTTAATATTTTCTCAATAAACTAAAAACAACTAGAATTAGGGTTAGCATTTTATTTCAATTAATTCCTTTTGCATTAAAATCATATAAATACAAAAAACCAAAAAAATAATTTCTTTTCCTTAATTAATTTAATCATTCAATTCAATTTTGCAAAAAAGGGTCCAACGCCCTCGTTTTAATTCTTATTTAATTCGCATATTTATTTTATTTCTTTTAATATTTATGTATCTCTCCCAAAGCCGTGTAATTAATTTCTCGCACTTTATTTTCTTTACTTTCTTTATTTTTCTGTCAAATCGGGTTCAAGAAATTTTGGCGATGTGGACCCGCGCCTTTTGTAATAGCTTTAGAATTTTTACTTCTCGCAATTTTTTAACTGTTAATCAAGGCATGCAAGAATGAATGACTAAAATAAAAACAAACGCATAGATCACTTTAACATGACAAGATAAAATATCTGAATCTGACACACAAATCACACACCACCCCTAGGGTATGCCTCACTGTTGCCTTGCCTCGAAAGGTGATCGTCGAGTAGAGGATGTCTTAGTAAGTCCTCATGATCCGGGAACCTAGCATGAGGGTAGCTTCTAAGGTGTCTTCCCATTGCTCTGGTGATCACCATGTCCCGAACCCTCGAATTGACCCGAACACCTCCAACGGTGGTGCTACCTACCTCTCAATGGTGGGATGGCACTACTTTAAAGGACATTTATACAGACGAATTCCTTAGGGTAGGTAGGTTCTCGTAGATACTTGCTCTAATTTCAAAACAAATCAAAAATACTTTTCACACCGACACCTTTTCAAAAAGCTTTCGAAAGCAATTTTTCAAACACTCTTGAGGACCGATACAAGAGTCGAACTGAAATTTTCAAAGAAACTTTTTTAAAACCCACAATTGAAAAGCGAACAAACCTTTTTGAAAACACAATGAGCAAGTATCTAAGAGCCTATGGATAACCATGGATAGAAAGGGTGCTAACACCTTCCCTTTCTATAATCTACCTCCCGAACCGAGAGCAATCTCTTTAAGGAATTTTTCTGTGCTTTTGTCCTTTCCATTTGGAGAAAATAAAAGACGATGGCGACTCTTGCTTCCGCGACATTTCGCGAACCAGCGTTAAATAGTCAGTTCCAGATCCACCGATCACAATATGCCTGTAATTAGCCATTGGTTCCAAGAAGGAGGCAAGTTACTGGAATCTCTCTAGTCGGTTCCGGGTGGTATGCATGACTTGATGTCGGGAAGAATGAGAGGTGCTCATCGATCATCCTAGGCTAGCATCGTCTTGGAAGGACAAAGGGTAGATACTGCCCAACACAGAGCAGGGCGGTTCGGGCGATGGACATGCGGGTCATACCTAAAAAAGGGTTAGACTGGGCCCGTTCTAGTTGTCGGGCCAGTCCAGAATAGTTGCTCCCCCAAGTCGTTGCTTCTGGGTACATGAGTGAAGACTTTAACACATGCTCGTGGAACGGGGCGCATCTTACAGAGGAAATGAGTGTTGCCCATTGCGCCTTTCTCACAGAGAGATGAGGAGTTGGTCGTTAGGAGCCTTGAACTTTGAAGAGGTAGCATGTTTCGGGTAGCATGCTGGCAAAGCGGTGCAATGATGGCCTAGAGGCTAGGTGTTGTACCCCAAAATTTTCTCTCTCATTTTATCAAGATTTCCCCTCACAAGACTCTTGAACTCTAGACAGGATTAGGGTTTGCTCAGATCAAGACATCTCCTTGCACTGTTGACTTGAATTAGGGTTTGAGTTTGCACAGGGATTTTTGTACTTTAAATGCCTCATGTGACTTTCATACTTCATGTTCGACTCTTAAGATTTCCCATACCAAGTTTCAAGCCTTGAATCAAATTTTTGCCCAGTCAATTGGACAGTTGACCTAAAAATAAACTGTATTGGGGAAAAAGTCAATTGTGGCCAATTTACAGTCAAACCTCATAATTTTTAATCCACATCAACATTATAGGCTCATATGAACCATTTGATCAAGTTTGGACCACAACTTCTCAAGAAATTTGACCAGGTCATCAAAAGGGCAAAATGGTCATTTTTAGGGTTTTAACTATAGAAGGAAAATTTCTGATTTTTCACCTAGCCAATGGAAAATTAGGTTCGAGCATGGATTCAAGGACTCAATGGCATCATCTTGACCTAATCTCAAGGTTCAAAAGATCTCAAATGCATTGGATTGACAGATGAATTTTCCAGTCAACTGATCAAAAATCAACTATACATTGAAAAGTCAAACTTTGACTTTTTCGTCAAAATCAAGTGCCAAGGGTCATTTTTCATCAAGATGTGTCAAAACATGAAACTTATTCACCAAGAAACCTAATTTTGAAAATTAGGGTTTAAAATGGAAAATTTTCATAACTTAGAAATTTTCTAAGTTATGAAAATTTCTTATTTTTTCCCAACTTTTTCACCATGATGCAATTGGATTCAAACAAATCTTCCAACATGAAAGTTGTATTACTCCACAAAATCTACAACTTTTATTCACAAAGTTTTCCCAAAAGATGCTTGGATCTCAAGTTATGATTTTGTGAACAAGGGTCCATGAAACTTTTAACTTAGTGAAATTTTGCCCTAGTTTAGGCAGGATTTTGACCTATCTTCATGGAAATTTTTCACATAGTCCCAAGTGGAATCTCAAAATGCATTTCAAAGATGGATTGTATATCATGTTACAAGATTTCCAAAATGTCCAAGAACTCTCCAAGATCATTCATGGTTAGGGAGAATCGAAGGATTAAAAATGGAAAATCATCACTTTTGGCCAAGGCATTTTGCACATTGATACAACTTGCAATTCTGTCCAAACCATGCTTGTACTTGGTTTACAGGTCCTTAAACCTTTCCACACTCATAAATTAAATGCAAGCACATTGGATTAAGGCTTTGTTCTGATCTATGAAGCATTATACAAAGGTTTAATCCATTTTTGGCAAAATGTTAACATTGCCACTTTGATAAAGCATGCTTTATGTAAAATTGTTTATCTTGAGCCATACACCAAGACTTTTGCAGAAAACAACATCCACAAACTTAGGGCAAGGTACACCAACTATGTGCATATTAGGAGCAGGCCTGTACAGGCCTTGGCATTGTCAAAATCAACTTTTGCTTCAAAAGCAAGTCAACTTGCAAAAGGTCCATAACTTGGTAATCTGATAAGAGCAAGTGTTGTGCACATTCCAAACAAGTTCAACACAATATACCAAGTCTAAAACACGAGCTCTAAGCCTCTCAAACACCCTTAAGCACAAAATCACAAGTTCTTGCAAAAACAGGGCAGGTTCTGCAGATTCACTTCCAAAACAAAATCCACTCGTGCGTTTTGCTTGAAACCAGTTCCAACACACTCTATACAACATACCTAAACTATCCCAACCATTATCAAGCCACTGTAACTCCATTTTCACACTTCACCGTTTTTGCTTTGAAGCTTTGCAGGTTGAGTTCTACAAGCATATTCAGGCCATTTCAAAGCAAGCCAAACATTGGGGAAGGTTGAGTGAACTTCAGGCAAGCTAACACCACCTTCAGGCCTCATCAAAAACCCCTACATTGCCATATCCAAACTTGGCTGAAGCAGGTAATTTTCAAACTTCTATCTCCTTATTTAGGAATCATTAGGCTTAGGTTTGTGAAGCAAAAATATAGTCCTCATTGTCCTTGAGTTGTACATATGCATAGAATTCATTTATGTTAACTGAGCTAGGAGTATTTGATAGTTGAACTTACTGAAAAAATTAGGTTATAAATTAGGGGCACTGAAATTCTCCCTGGTTTCTTAGAGTTAGATTACGTTTTTTTACATGGTTGAAATCGTGGTTTCAAGCTCTATAATTTTCATGTTATGAGTTTTTGATTTCAAGCAAAGAACAGAGAGAACAGGTTTCAAGGTCAAAAGCGTGCGCGTTTGGTCGTTGTCCAGAGGACAGGGACGAAGGACATTGGGTTGGGCTTGGTTTCTTCTACTTTTTGCACCCCCTAGCTTGCTTTCTGCACCCCCTTTGTCCCATTTGCTTATTTTTGTATATTTTTTTTATTTCTTTTACATTTCTGACTTTTTATTTATTTTTCTAAATATTAAAAATCAAAAAAAATATTCTCTTAATTTTTCACATTTTATTTTATTATTTTTATTATTTTTTGGACATAGAAATAGTTTATTAAATAATATATACTTTTATTTTCTTAAAATAAATTTATAAATAATACAAAAATATTATATATTTTTATTTTTATTATTTATGCACTTAAATAATATTTTTTCACACATTTTTATTTTTTTAAACATTTGTATATTTTATTTTTATTATTTCTTGTACATAAATAAATAATATAATATATATATTTTCTTAAAACAAAATTAGGGTTTTCACCCTTTCAAAAATAATCATTAATATTTTTTTTATTATTTTGAGTTAAATAGACTTATTTTTACATACATAAAAATAAATACAAAAAATATTCTTTGCATATTTATGTTTATTTGCACATTTAAATATTTGTCAATTTATTATTTGTACAATAAATTCAATATGGTTGTAATAACTCTAGGGTTTTATTTTTGAGCAATATCCCCCTATTCAAACTTGTACCCCCTCCCCATAATAATGTTGTAATAGTCCTAGATTTACTTTTACGCATTTTATTGCTTTCAAATATGCATGATAGTAAGATTAGGGTTTGTATGCAAAAGACCAAAATCAAACAAATAGCATGACTAAACACAAGACAAAAATGCATGAAAAATGACAACTCAATGCACACAAGCACCCCTAGGGTTTCATCCACTTGTTGCCTTAAAAACATGGCCATGGTATGCATTCTAGGTATCTTGGCAAAATCAATCAAAAAAACAAAAGATCATAGTCCCTCGATGACGCTATCTTGGTTTCCTATACAAAAATAATCTAGTCCCTCAAAAAACTTGCTAAGATACTTGGCAATATTGTTATCATGGTCATACGATGACCCACGCCCATCCCGTTTAACATCCAAAGACAAGGTTGTTTACCAAATGAATGGTAAAACAATAATGTTAAAGGGTTAAAAATGTGTAGGAAAGATCTTTGAGTAGGGTAGACAACTCCTAGTTACTTGATAAAACTTGAAAACATCCTTTCTATTTTCAAAAACACACAACACAATTTCAAAACATTTTCCCAAAACAAACTTTCAAACATTGAAACATTTTTTGAAAGACAAACACCTTTGTATACATTCAAACAAGAATCATTACAAAGGTTGCCACAACGATGGCCTATTTTCAAAATACTTTCAAAACCATACACAAAGCACCATTTCAAACAATTGAAAAGCAAAAGCAAGTGATCTAAAACAAGTAACTAAGAGCCCATGGAAAACCATGGATGAAAAGGGTGCTAGCACCTTCCCTTTTCATAATCTACCCCCTGAACCCAAAAACAATCTCAAAGGTATTTCCTGTGCTTTTTGACCTTTCCTTTGGATAAAATAAAAAGTCGGTGGCGACTCTTGCTAAACCAAAACATTTATGAACACAAACGCAAAACCTCAAGTCAGTTCTCCCACCGCATCACAGAACTGGCGAATCTGCTGGGGATTATTCTAAAGTGGGGTTACCTTAGGGTTTATATCACCTTTACATGCTTATCTTGTTTGACTTGATTGCTTTACATTTGATTATATTGTTTGAGTTTGAATCCTCTACCCGGATTTGGGAAACATTCATAGGTAAATAGCAATACGTTGTGGAAATTGTGCGGGGTATACCGACATGGTTGAAGCAATAGCTATATTAGTGCGACATATTTGTGGGTACCAGTAGCCTTTGAGTTGATCAAAGAGAATACGGGGCCGTTGAGTGATGTCATGAAGCACTAATGGACTTTTAGAACCTTTACTTGACCAACTTGGCCTTTTTAGGGGTAGTGAGATGACCGGCTTTGGTGCAGTCCAAAGTTGGTAGATACTCGATACTACACTCAGTGAGGGTTGTTTTCTTGGAATATTTCGGTCTCCAGTAAAGTGGCTAAACTGAAACAATGAACACATAAAATAATCCAGTGATATTGAGCTCCTTAGAACCCGGTTACTATTTATAGGACAGGTTGAGCCAACTAAACTTCAAGAGGGTACTTACCTATGAAACCCCATGTAAGTCTGAAACTAGGAACTTGTGTGATTTGTTTGTACATATATACTTGTGCATAACATCATAAACATCATGAAGCATCATATGCATCCACTAACCATTTCAAGGATTTGGATCTTCATCTTTGTTCCTGTTTTGTAGGTAATGGATTCACTTCGTAGGAAAACAATCCAAGTCAACCTTGTAAGAATTCCTTCTCAACTCAAGGAGCTAGCTTCAAGGATTCCTGAGAATTATCCATTCACCGAGAGGCATGGTTGTCTTCTCAACTTAGTCAACACCAACACTGAGGAAGTCATGGTGAAAGTTATCTTCCAGTTCTTTGACCCCTTACACCACTGCTTCACATTTCCCGATTACCGGCTTGTGCCTACTTTGGAGGAATTTTCTCAACTCCTGAGGATTCCTATTCTCCATCAACTACCCTACAATGGTACAGAAAGAGAATCAAAGCCTGAAGATGTTGCTCAAGCCCTACACTTGCAACCATCAGATATCATAGGCCATTGGGAAACTAGAAGTGGTGTCAGAGGTTTCTTGTCAAAGTTTTTGTTTGAGAAGGCCAAAAGCTGCTGGAATTCTTTGGACTTACAAGCTTTTGAGGAGATTGTGGCTCTTCTCATCTATGCGATGGTCTTGTTCCCAAACCCTGACCAGCTTATAGATGTCAGTGCTGTCAAAATCTTCATGGCTCACAACCCGGTGCCTACATTGCTTGGGGATATCCTCTACTCATTTCACACTCGAGCAATGAGGAAAAGAGGTGTTCTCATGTGTTGTACTCCTCTTCTAGCAAGGTGGTTTATTTCTCACCTTCCCCAATCAGTCTTGAAGAATGACCAAGGTTTGAGGTGGTCACAACGATTGATGACTCTTACACATTCAGATGTTCATTGGTGTTCTCGATCCAGAGAAAATGTTATCATCATCGATCGTTGTGGGGAATTCCCTAATGTCCCTCTACTAGGAATTAGGGGAGGCATTACCTACAACCCCTGCTTGGCTCTTAGACAGTTTGGGTATGCCCGAAGGGATGGCCCACATGACATGCTAATTCCAGACTTGGTTTTTGACTTCGACAACAACGATCAAGGACTTCGACAAAGGTTTATCCGAGCTTGGAGAATGCCCAACAAGGTGGACAGTAAGACCTTGGGACACAAGAATTCCATCCCTCTTGAGCCTTATCTCAAGTGGGTACGAACCCGCGCCCAGGGTATTATAATGCTGTACCCCTACATTCTACCGGTGATCAAAGAGCCTGTTATGGAAGGAGAAGTTCCATACAACCTCCTACATCCTGACATGCCAACATCACGAAGATTTGCAAAGGAGTTGGATACAACTCAAGGGAGAACGCGATACTTTTGAAGCTCATTTCTACGCCAGTGAGAAGAAGGTTTTAGAACTTACTCGTCAACTTCATGAAGAGAAGACTCACAACACCTACATTGCACCAAAGAGGATGCGCAACGTCTTTTTACATTAGAATTTTGTATTATTTTGCCCATGGGGCATTTATGTACTAACAAATTCTATCTTATTAATATGACGTGTGTTCCCTTTTGTTTAAAACAAATTTGAATTTATGAATCCTTGAATGCATTACATGAATAACATATCATTCATCAATGCATAAGCAGGTCTTCACACTAGGTTTCCTTATCTCTCTGCTGTTTATTTCAGCAAGATGGATATAGAGCAGACGGTCAAAGACTTACAAGCGCAGAATTCACAGTTCCAACAGCTACTCATGACCTTGGCAAAGGGTCAGGAGGAGCTCAAAACTCTACTGGAAGAGGAAAAGGAGAAAAAGAAAAAGAAGAGGGTTGGTGTGGATACCATGGGTAGAAGATTTGAAGGTCAAGCTAGAAGGGTCCTGGATTTCCCCTCAACATCTGATGAAGGGGTAGGAAAAGGAAAGGGAGCTGCAGTGCCATCTGAGTCTGAGGAAGAAGAAGAAGAAGAGGATGAAGACTATTCTGAATAGCAGTACCCTCCTGCAGACGACAAATACAAGAACTTAGAAGAACGTATGACAGCTATGGAGGTACAAAGAGTGCCTGGGCTGGACTTTGAGGAGCTAGGGTTGGCTGCTGGGTTTGTCATTCCCCCTAAGTTTAAGGTGCCTCTATTTTCTAAATACGATAGTTTGTCTTGTCCAAAGATGCACCTACGGTCCTACGTCAGAAAAATCCAACTGCATTCTTCTGATAAAGACCTATGGGTTCATTTCTTCCAGGACAGTCTTTCGGGGACGCAGTTAGATTGGTTCTACCAGCTAGAGAGGTCTGATGTGCACAATTCGGAGGATTTGGCAGCTGCCTTCTACAGACAATATCAATATAATGCGGATTTAGCACCAACCCGTACTCAATCACAGAGTATGGGCATGGTCTCAAATGAAGGTTTCAAAGAGTATGGCCAGAAATGGAGAGACTTGGCGGGACGAGTGCAACCACCTCTATCTGAGAGGGAGCTGGTAGATATGTTCTTGGGTACACTGTCAGGCCCCTTTTTCAATCACCTGATTGGAAGTTCGTCTGTGGGGTTCACCGAGTTGATTCTGACTGGTGAGAGAGTTGAAGCCGGAATCAAGAGCGGAAAAATTCAAAAGGATGCATCTGCTTATGCTGTCATCAAAAAGACTTTTCCAGCAAAGAAAGAAGTCTCAGATGTCTACTCCCAAAGAAGTCAAGGAAGAGTTGAGCGCCGTCCAGCGGTGGGGGCTGTAATGATTCAGAAGTCTGCAGCTGATCAGCCTAGAAACAATCAACCCAGAACCAATCAAGCAAGGGTGGAAAGGCCTGTACGGCAATTCACCCGGATCAACATGACACCTGCTCAGGTTCTACCTCATCTCTTGAAGTTAAACCTTACAAGTTTGAAAGAGGCACCGAAGAATCCGAATATATCTTCTCCTTACTACCATTCAAATGCCAAGTGTGCTTATCATTCAGACAGCCTGGGGCATGACACCAACAATTGTTGGGCCCTCAAAAATAAGATTCAAGACTTGATAGATGCTAAAGAAGTTGAATTCGACGCCCCTGAAAAGCCTAATGTGATCTCTGCTCCAATGCTAAAACATGGTCACAATGTCCTTGCTGTTGAAGAGGACCTTTTTGTTGCTACTGTTGATGATTTGATGACTCCGCTACCAATAATAAAGTTGAATTTGCTGAAGGCTGGGATTTTCCCAGGTTGTGAAGAAGATTGCTTCCTTTGTTCATCCTTACCAACCGACTGTCCGTTGTTGAAGTTAGGCATCCAACGCCTAATGGATAATCAAGAAATCCTTTTCGAAAAGACTCCTGTTATACCGACTCCTGTCAATGATGTTTCGATAATTACCATATCCGCCAATCTTTCCAAGGTATCCAAAAGACCTATTAAGATTACATCCGATCCGAAGATTGTACCTTTGAAGATAACCATGTCGGGGCCTATCTCGTACAAGTCCAACAAATCAATACCGTGGAACTATGGGGGAGAGATATTTTACCACAGTATTAAACAAATTGAATCAACTGAAGAGAGTTATGATGAAGAGACTTCTGACATTGGAAACATTGCCGGAACGAGTAAAATCACCCACAGTGGAAGAATTTTCTCTCCGGAGATTGCCCCTCCAAAGGCAATCTTCGGACTCTCAACTGCTCCTAAGGTTACCCCTATATCGGTTAACATATCTACGAGAACTCCAATTATTGAAGAAGTTGTAACTCCTGTGGTTGTCCCCTCTGTTGTTTTTGATGATAGAGGGAAAGGGATCCAAGAAGAGCCTGTCAGGACGAGGGCTCAGCCGTTGATCATCCCTGAAACCTCTCAAAAAGAAATGGAAGAGATTTTGAAAATAATCAAGAAAAGCGATTATAATGTTGTGGAGCAACTGGGGAAAACCCCCTCAAAAATCTCTATGTTGGCCTAGCTGTTTTATTCAGAAGCTCATGCCAAAGCTTTAATCAGATTCTTGAAGACGGCCCATGTGCCCCAGGAAACCTCCGCGGACCAGTTCCAGGAATGTGTAGCTAGCCTAACAGCTGACAAAGGCTTAGGATTCTCTGATGCTGATCTAACAATCAAAGGGAGAAAACATAATGACGCTCTGCATGTCTCGGTGGAATGCAGAGGGACTACTCTGGCACACGTTCTGGTAGACAATGGTTCATCGCTGAATGTCTTACCAAAGAAAGCATTGGATAGGTTATATTGTGAAGGTTTAACCTTGAAGCCCAGCAACATCATTGTCAGATCCTTTGACGGTTCTAAACGGATGGTCCACGGGGAGGTGGACATCCTAATTAAAGTGGGAACTGAAACCTTCAACTCCACATTCTATGTCATGGACATCCGTCCCTCCTATTCTTGCTTGTTGGGAAGACCCTGGATTCATCATGCTGGAGCCGTCACTTCAACTCTGCATCAGAAGCTCAAGTACCCTGTCCAGGGGAAAATTGTGACAATTCACGGTGAAGAGGAATACATGATAAGCCATCTTAATTCTTTCCGCTATGTGGAATTGGATGGTGAATTCATCGAAACCCCCTTTCAGCATTTTAAGGAGGTAGCTCAGGAGATTGCGGCAACCAAGATAATGCCTTCTGTACCCATGATTACCCGACCTCCGCCTCGGATGTCGTCACTCAAAGATGCAAAGGCTGTGATTGAAGAAGGAGGAAGCACAATCTGGGGGCAGCTTCCCGATTTTCCTTTCAAATCTGATAAATTCGGCTTGGTTTCACTGCTTCTGCTTAAAAGGATGTGCGTCGCTCCCGGGCTGGAGAGCCACCAGTGAAGATCACCCATAATGGAGTAAATGCTTTGGATGAGGGTGAAAAGGAGAGAAACCTAGAAGACTGGATTTTCCCTACCGTTGAAGGAGGATTGTGCAATTGGGAGGCAAAGGACTTTATTCCCATTACTTTCATAAATCAGTAATTTATCTTTCAAACATTTTTGTTGGTTTGTAATAATTCTTAAACAATTCGTACACTTTTAACCTTGTGCCTTACCCGAGGCATATAGGTCCATTTGTAAGGGTTTGATTTTTCATCTTCATATGCCATTTTAATGAATCATGGACGTTTTCATATATAAACTTTTGTGTTCATTTTCTTTCTTTTTTACATTTTATTTGTTTAAAGGTGGTTATCCCTTACACACACCCACACTCACAAATGCAGGTACCCATCCATTCCAGATTCCATGGGTAACAATTCTGCTATGGCCTTCAGTGACTCTGAAGATCTGGTCTACCATGCCGAATACGAAGGTGATGAAGACTGTGAAGTGCCTGGAGAATTGGATAGACTGCTACAATAGGAAGAAAGGGCTATTCCACCTCACGAGGAGTTGTTAGAGACAATCAACTTGGGTACAGAGGAAGACAGAAAAGAAGTTAGAGTGGGTGCCAACCTAGAGCCAAGTGTCAAGGAGCGCTTAGTTCAGCTGTTGAATGAATATGTTGAGATCTTCGCCTGGTCCTACGAAGACATGTCGGGACTTGATATAGATATTGTGCTTCACCGTCTACCTACAAGAGAAGACTGCCCACTAGTTAAACAGAAAGTTCGCCGCATGAGGCCCGACATGTCTGAAAAGATCAAAGCTGAAGTTATGAAGCAGTTCAATGATGGATTTCTTGTTGTTACCTCCTATCCACAATGGGTTGCTAACATTGTGCTCGTGCCTAAGAAGGACGGCAAAGTCAGAATGTGCGTGGATTACAGAGACTTAAACAGGGCCATCCCTAAAGATGACTTTCCACTACCGCACATTGACATCTTGGTTGACAATACAGCTCAGCACAAGGTATTTTCTTTCATGGACGGATTTTCAGGGTACAACCAGATCAAAATGGCCCCTGAGGACATGGAGAAAACTACTTTTGTTACACAGTGGGGTACGTTCTGTTATAAAGTGATGCCATTCGGACTGAAGAATGTCGGGGAAACCTATCAGCGTGCCATGGTGCCTTTGTTTCATGATATGATACATCATGAAATAGAGGTCTACGTAGAAGACATGATAGCCCGTTCACAAACTGAAGAAGAACATCTCGAACATCTGTAAAAGCTGTTTGTCAGGTTGAAAGAGTACAAGCTCAGACTGAATCCTAACAAGTCCACTATCGGAGTCAGGTCCGGTAAACTCTTGGGTTTCATTGTCAGTAACAAGGGCACCAAGGTTGATCCTGCCAAAGTCAAAGCTATACAAGAAATGCCTGCCCCTCGCACTGAAAAGGAGGTCAGAGGTTTCTTGGGACGCCTAAACTACATTGCAAGGTTCATTTCTCACCTAACATCTACCTGTGAACCAATCTTCAAGCTGTTGAAGAAAGATCAGGTGGTTAAATGGAATGATGACTGTCAAGTTGCTTTCGATAAAATCAAGGAGTATTTGCTAGAACCTCATATCTTGATGCCTCCCGTCGAAGGAAGACCGCTAATCATGTATTTGACCGTCCTGGAGAATTCAATGGGGTGCGTATTGGGCCAACATGACGAGTCTGGACGAAAAGAGCATGCCATTTATTACCTTAGCAAAAAGTTTACTGACTGTGAGACCCGATACTTAGTGCTCGAGAAAACTTGCTGCGCTTTGGTATGGGTTGCTCGCCGGCTAAGGCAGTACATGTTGACTCATACCACTTTGTTGATCTCTAAGATGGATCTGATCAAGTACATCTTTGAAAAGCCTGCTTTATCCGGAAGAATCGCTAGATGGCATATGATCCTAACGGAATACGATATACAGTACACAACCCAAAAAGCTATAAAGGGGAGTGTACTATTTGATCATTTCCCCCATCAAGCTGTCGAAGATTACCAATCCATGAGGTTCGACTTCCCCGGCGAGGATATCATGACTTTGGATAACATTGAAGACTTCAGACCATATGATGGACCTGAACAAGGATCCCGATGGACCCTGTACTTTGATGGTGCTTCTAATGCACTTGGCAACGGTATCGGCGCGGTACTTATCTCTCCAGAAGGTTGCCATACACCTTTTACTGCCAGACTCTGCTTCAGCTGCACCAACAACATGGCCGAGTATGAAGCTTGTATCTTTGGTCTCAAGGCCGCTATTGACTTGGGAATCAAATCTTTGATTGTATTTGGGGACTCAGCTTTGGTCATCAGTCAGATCAAAGGAGAGTGGGATACTAAACATCCAAACCTCATCCCTTACAAAGAACATGTCTTGACATTGTTACCTCATTTCGAGCAGATTACCTTCGAGCACTTTCCGCGAGAAGAAAATCAGCTAGCAGATGCTCTAGCTACAATGCCATCCATGTTTAAACTTAACTGGGATAATGAGGCTCCCTAAATCACCATTCAACGGATGGACTAACCTGCGCATTGTCACGAGATTAATACCGAAGAAGTAGTGGACCGACCTTGGTTTCATGACGTTAAAAGATATCTTGAGACTCAAGAATACCCTGAAGGAGCTTCAGTCAATGACAAAAAGTTCTTAAGGAGTTTCTCAGCTAAGTTCTTCCTAAGCAATGGTATCCTATATAAGCGCAATCATGATTGCATTCTGCTCCGTTGTGTGGACAAGGTTGAAGCTGAGCAGACCATAGTTGAACTGCACAATGGTACCTTTGGCACTCACTCTAGCGGATATACGATGGCTAAGAAGATTCTGCGGGCAGGCTACTACTGGTCTACCATGGAAGCTGACTGCCATTAACATTCTCGTACTTGTCACAAATGTCAAATCTATGCGGATAAGGTACATATACCTCCAGTTCCTCTAAATGTCTTAACAACTCCTTGGCCATTCTCTATGTGGGGAATCGACATGATTGGAGAGATCAAGCCTACAGCATCCAATGGACACTGTTTCATTCTGGTGGCCATTGATTACTTCACCAAGTGGGTCGAAGCAGCTTCCTTCGCATCCGTCACAAAGAGTGTGGTTGCCCCCTTCATCGAGCAAAACCTTATTTGCTGGTATGGTATCCCTGAAAGGATCATCACTGACAATGGTACAAACCTGAACAACACTATGATCACCGCCTTGTGCGAGCAGTTCCAGATTCAACATCACAATTCATCTCCCTATCGGCCAAAGATGAACGGTGTTGTCGAAGCTGCGAACAAAAATATTAAGAAGATCATACAAAAGATGACAGTCACCTACAAGGACTGGCGTGAGATGTTACCGTTTGCTTTGCACGGGTACCATACCACGACACGCACATCAACTGGGGCAACACCCTATTCTTTGGTATACAGCATGTAAGCTGTTTTACCTATCGAGGTTCAGATTCCCTCCTTGAGAATCATGAAAGATGCTGGTTTAAGTGAAGACGATTGGATTCAGACCTTGCTTGATCAACTTAACTTGATTGACGAGAAGAGACTTACTATTGTTTGTCACGGTCAGACGTATCAAAAACGGATGATCAAGGCATTCAACAAGAAAGTCAGGCGCCAGGTATATCAAGTCGGAGATCTTGTAATCAAGCGGATCATCTTGCCGCAAAGTGATCCTAGGGGAAAATGGACTCCTACCTACGAAGGACCATTTATGATCAAAAACATCTTTTCTGGTGGGGCAATGATCTTAACCACCATGGACGGCGATAACCTGCCGCACCCTGCGAACGCAGACATAGTCAAAAGATACTACGCATGAACGACCTGGCAAGTTGAAAACCCGAAAGGGCGACTTGGGAAAAAATGGGCATCACAGTGAATCGAAAACCCGAAAGGGCAGTTCAGGAAAAAATTAGGGATAAACAAAAAATCTGTACACCCGACAAGTTTAAAACCCGAAAGGGCGACTTGGGCAAAAAAAGGGTTTCCCGGTGGATCGAAAACCCGAAAGGGCGGTCCAGGAAAAATTTAGTGAATTAAAGCGTATGACTATGTCTCGTCGGATCACTTTAAGGACAATCTCTTCACAAACAAGCTCCTGGCTTCTGATCAATCCATCTTCGGATGAAGCAACGAATGGACAAGATATCCAGAGTTATGAAGGCTATAGCAGAATGGGAACCCCATGGAATTTTTACACATAGCCATATTTCTTTGTATAAATTTTTCTCATTTTTATGACAACATTCTCTTACTAGGATGTTTGTTTCCTTTGTACAAAATACTTACACAAAGTTAATACAAAGATACTTCAAAGTGCATAAAACTATTTACCTTTTCTTCTTTTTTACACTTGTGTTTTATTTGAAAACGTCCAATAATTTATTAAATGAGCATATGCATTTGAATATAATCACTGTTTACAAATAAACGAAATGTGAAAGAATAATTACTGACAGGTTGAAAGGATAGGAAAACGTCTTTAGGCTATTCCAAGATAAATCCCCTGCAGTACATCATCTAGATCCCCGGCGGAGCTAAAACCTTGAAATACATATTCCCAGCGGAATTAAATTTCAAAATCCTCATCAGAGTTAAGTTTCCAAACTCCCAATCCTCAGCGGAGTAAAACTTTGGTTCATAAATCCCCAACAAAGATGAAACCTTCTTCCCCAGCGAAGTCAAATTTCCAACTACCAATCCACAACGGAAACCATCCAAATTCGCCAGCAAGTTGTCTTAAATTCTGAGAATCAACCAGATAACAGTTAACTTTTATCCCCAACCTCCGGATAATTCCCCAATAGATTGGCATACAACCAAAACTCTTGAACTTTTTCCAAACAGGAATAAGCTTTTTCCCCAGAGAGTCTTGAACTTACTTTCCAGCAGGATAGCTACTCCCCAGCAGTATAGCTATTCCCCACAGAGTTTTTACTCCCCAATAGAATGAAGATTCTCATTCTTAACTCCTCAGTTTGAAGTCCCTAAGGATTCAAATTCCCCTGCAGATTGAATATTCTCACTCCTGATTCCCCAGTGAAGTTACCAGAGTTTTCATTACTTCTAAGCATGAATTTGTCAGAATTTTTAAATCCCCTGCAGATCGAAGATTCTCATTCTCACTTCTCCAGTGAAGCCCCCAAGGTTTCAATTTCCCCAGGAGATCAAAGTTTCTCATTCTTAATTCTCCGCATGAAGCCATCAGAGTCTTCCTTTTTCTCCAGCAGATCAAGGTTTTCCTTTGTTTGATCCCCGGTAGAGATCATCAGAAGTTTCCTTATTCCCCGCCCAGTAAGGATTTCCATTGTGTAATCTCCAGCCATAGTCATCAAAGATCTCGGGATTCCCCAAGCAGGTTTCTCAAGCAGACTTGAAGGATCCTTATATACCCAAGAAAGTCATGAAGGATTCTCACATCTCCACAGAAGTGGTCAAAGTTTTTGATAATCCCCGCGAGTTGCCAAGGATTTTCTATCCCCAACAGTGGTCCAAGGATTTCTCATCCTCAGCAATCAAAGATTTTGAATCTTCAACAGCGGTCAAGGATTTATTTTCCCTGACAGCAATCAAAGATTTCATTATCCCCAGCTATCAAGGATTTATTTTCCTCAGCAATACAGCAAATCAGCTTGCATGCACATACATTACATTCATATATCATAAACATTGATAAAACACATTTATTGCATCATACATTTCATGCAACATAACTCTGTGTTTCAACTAACATTTTACCCTTTTCAGGATAAGATTAAAAGCTATCTTTAACAAATATTCAAAGATTTCAGATACAGTACGGATACACTCCAAACACGAAAGTCATTCTGCTGCTCATTCAGATCTCTTATTCAGATACAATATGGATACACCCCAGACACGGAGGTCATTCTATTACTCATTCAGAATTTCAAAGTCAAGATACAGTACGGATACGCTCCAGACACAGATGTCATTTTGTCACTCATTCAGACTTCAACAATCAGATACAGATTAGATACGCTCCAAACAAGGAAGCCATTCTATTTCTCATTCAGATTCAACTATCAAATTTCAAAGTTCAGATACACTCCAGACACTGAAGTTATTCTGTCAATTATTCGGATCCCAGTTACAGTTCAGATACACTCCAGACACAGAAGTCATTCTGCTGCTCATATAGATCTCAACTTCAGATACAGTCCAGATACACTCCAGACACGGAAGCCATTATGTCACTCATTCAGACCATTTCCCCATCCCAAAGATGCTCCGGACACGGATGTCATTCTTTCGCTTATTCAGACTTCAGATTCATATACAATATAGATACACTCCAGACACGGCAATCATTCTGTTATTCATTCAGATTCAATCTCCAGTTACAACTTGGATACGCTCCATACACGGACGCCATTGCTCATACAGATTCAATCTCCAGATACAACTCAGATACGTTCCAGATACGAATACCATTTTGATGTTCATTCTCCTGATATTCAACAAACATTCTTGGATGGCATCTTTAATCCCATCTCCAACAAGTTTCTACCATCTCCAAATGGAATCTTTAAGCCCATTCCCTCAACTACATTTTGACGAGTGCAAATTTACGGGCACTCTAGTGTCCAATCATCTTTTACCTTCGAGTCACAAACGGAAACTCGCCAATCTAACTCTTCAGGTTCAAGAAGATTGAATAGGGGCAGTTGTTGTACCCCAAAATTTTCCTTCTCATTTTATCAATATTTCCCCTCACAAGACTCTTGAACTCCAGACAGGATTAGGGTTTGCTCAGATCAAGACATCTCCTTGCACTGTTGACCTGAATTAGGGTTTGAGTTTGCACAGGGATTTTTGGACTTTCAATGCCTCATGTGACTTTCATACTTCATGTTGGACTCCTAAGATTTCCCATACCAAGTTTCAAGCCTTGAATCAAATTTTTGCCCAGTCAATTGGACAGTTGACCTAAAGATCAACTGTATTGGGGAAAAAGTCAATTGTGGCCAATTTACAATCAAACCTCATAACTTTTATCCTCATCAACATCATAGGCTCATATGAACCGTTTGATCAAGTTTGGACCACAACTCCTCAAGAAATTTGATCAGATCATCAAAAGGGCAAAATGGTCATTTTTAGGGTTTTGACTGTAGAAGGGCAATTTCTGATTTTTCACCTATTCGATGGCAAATTGGGTTCAAGCATGGATTCAAGGACTCAATGGTATCATCTTGACCTAATCTCAAGGTTCAAAAGATCTCAAATGCATTGGATTGACAGATGAATTTTCCAGTCAACTGATCAAAAATCAACTATACACTGAAAAGCCAAACTTTGACTTTTTGGTCAAAATCAAGTGTCAAGGGTCATTTTTCATCAAGATGTGTCAAAACATGAAACATATTCACCAAGAAACCTAATTTTGAAAATTAGGGTTTAAAATGGAAAATTTTCATAACTTAGAAATTTTCTAAGTTATGAAAATTTCTTTTTTTTTCCCCAACTTTTCCAAACTTTTTCACCATGATGCAATTGGATTCAAACAAAACTTACAACATGAAAGTTGTATTCCTCCAAAAAATCTACAACTTTTATTCACAAAGTTTTCCCAAAAGATGCTTGGATCTCAAGTTATGATTTTGTGAACAAGGGTCCATGAAACTTTTAACTTAGTGAAATTTTGCCCTAGTTTAGGCAGGATTTTGACCTATCTTCATGGCAATTTTTCACATAGTTCCAAGTGGAATCACAAAATTAATTTCAAAGATGGATTGTAGAGCATGTTACAAGCTTTCCAAAATGTTCAAGAACTCTCCAAGATCATTCATGTTTAGGGAGAATCGATGGATTGAAAATGGAAAATCATCACTTTTGGCCAAGGCATTTTGCACATTGATACAACTTGCAATTCTGTCCAAACCATGCTTGTACTTGGTTTACAGGTCCTTAAACCTTTCCACACTCATAAATTAAATGCAAGCACATTAGATTAAGGCTTTGTTCTGATCTATGAAGCATTATACAAAGGTTTAATCCATTTTTGGCAAAAAGTTAACATTGCCACTTTGATAAAGCATGCTTTATGTCAAATTGTTTATCTTGAGCCATACACCAAGCCTTTTGCAGAAAACAACATCCAAAAACTTAGGGCAAGGTACACCAACTATGTGCATCTTAGGAGCAGGCCTGTACAGGCCTTGGCATTGTCAAAATCAACTTTTTCTTCAAAAGCAAGTCAACTTGCAAAAGGTCCATAACTTGGTAATTTGATAAGAGCAAGTGTTGTGCATATTCCAAACAAGTTCAACACAATATACCAAGTCCAAAACACGAGCTCTAAGCC
Source organism: Vicia faba (assembly GCA_948472305.1). Taxonomy (NCBI): domain Eukaryota; kingdom Viridiplantae; phylum Streptophyta; class Magnoliopsida; order Fabales; family Fabaceae; genus Vicia; species Vicia faba. Next base: position 418,971,675 of record OX451739.1, on the reverse strand, counting down.
TCTCAAACACCATTAAGCACAAAATCACAAGTTCTTGCAAAAACATGGCAGGTTATGCAAATTCACTTCCAAAACAAAATCCACTCGTGCGTTTTGCTTGAAACCAGTTCCAACACACTCCATACAACATACCTAAAATATCCCAACCATTCCCAAGCCACTGTAACTCCATTTTCACACTTCACCATTTTTGCTTTAAAGCTTTGCAGGTTGAGTTCTACAAGCATATTCAGGCCATTTCAAAGCAAGCCAAGCATTGGGGAAGGTTGAGTGAACTTTAGGCAAGCTAACACGACCTTCAGGCCTCATCAAAAACCCCTACATTGCCATATCCAAACTTGGCTAAAGCAGGTAATTTTCAAACTTCTATCTCCTTATTTAGGAATCATTAGGCTTAGGTTTGTGAAGCAAAAATGTAGTCCTCATTGTCCTTGAGCTGTACATATGCATAGAATTCATTTATGTTAACTGAGATAGGAGTGTTTGATAGTTGAACTTACTGAAAAAATTAGGTTATAAATTAGGGGCACTGAAATTCTCCCTGGTTTCTTAGAGTTAGATTAAGTTTTTTTACATGGTTGAAATCGTGGTTTCAAGCTCTATAATTTTCATGTTATGAGTTTTTGATTTCAAGCAAAGAACATAGAGAACAGGTTTCAAGGTCAGAAGCGTGCATGTTTGGTCGTTAGCCAGAGGACAGGGACGAAGGACATTGGGCTGGGCTTGGTTTCTTCTACTTTTTGCACCCCCTAGCTTGCTTTCTGCACCCCCTTTGGCCCATTTGATTATTTTTGTATATTTTTTTTATTTCTTTTACATTTCTGACTTTTTATTTATTTTTCTAAATATTATAAATCACAAAAAATATTCTCTTAATTTTTCACATTTTTTTTTATTTTTTTTGGACATAGAAATAGTTTATTAAATAATATATACTTTTATTTTCTTAAAATAAATTTATAAATAATACAAAAATATTATTTATTTTTATTATTTATACACTTAAATAGTATTTTCTCACACATTTTTATTTTTTTAAACATTTGTATATTTTATTTTTATTATTTCTTGTACATAAATAAATAATATAATATATATATATATTTTCTTAAAACAAAATTAGGGTTTTCACCCTTTCAAAAATAATCATTAATATTTTTTTTTCTTATTTTGAGTTAAATAAACTTATTTTTACATACATAAAAATAAATACAAAAAATATTCTTTGCATATTTATGTTTATTTGCACATTTAAATATTTGTCAATTTATTATTTGTACAATAAATTCAATATGGTTGTAATAACTCTAGGGTTTTATTTTTGAGCAATATCCCCCTATTCAAACTTGTACCCCCTCCCCATAATAATGTTGTAATAGTCCTAGATTTACTTTTATGTATTTTATTGCTTTCAAATATGCATGATAGTAAGATTAGGGTTTGTATGCAAAAGACCAAAATCAAACAAATAGCATGACTAAACACAAGACAAAAATGCATGAAAAATGACAACTCAATGCATACAAGCACCCCTAGGGTTTCATCCACTTTTTGCCTTAAAAATATGGCCATGGTATGCATGCTAGGTATCTTGGCAAAATCAATAAAAAAACAAAAGATCATAGTCCCTCGATGACGCTATCTTGGTTGCCTATACAAAAATGATCTAGTCCCTCAAAAAACTTGCTAAGATACTTGGCAACATTGTTATCATGGTCATACGATGACCCACACCTGTTCCATTTAACATCCAAAGATAAGGTTGTTTACCAAATGCAATGGTAAAACAACAATGTCAAAGGGTTAAAAATGTGTAGGAAAGATCTTTGAGTAGGGTAGACAACTCCTAGTTACTTGATCAAACTTGCAAACATCCTTGCTATTTTCAAAAACACACAACATAATTTCAAAACATTTTCCCAAAACAAACTTTCAAACATTGAAACATTTTTCGAAAGACAAACACCTTTGTATACATTCAAACAAGAATCATTACAAAGGTTGCCACAACGATGGCCTCTTTTCAAAATACTTTCAAAACCATACACAAAGCACCATTTCAAACAATTGAAAAGCAAAAGCAAGTGATCTAAAACAAGTAACTAAGAGCCCATGGAAAACCATGGATGAAAAGGGTGCTAGCTCCTTCCCTTTTCATAATCTACCCCTCGAACCCAAAAACAATCTCAAAGGTCTTTCCTGTGCTTTTTTACCTTTCCTTTGGATAAAATAAAAGGTCGGTGGCGACTCTTGCTAAACCGAAACATTTGCGAACACAAACGCAAAACCTCAAGTCAGTTCTCCAACCACATCACACAAGGGTATAATGATGACGACCCTAGGGTTTCCTAGGCGCATGTCTCGTACACACGGATAGCCTCAGCTATAAATATGAGAAGAGTAAGAAATTTAGTGTTTTTCATCTTCTCTCTCAACTGCTCGTAAATCGCTCGATTGTCGACCACCATCGTTTCTTGGGATTTGTTGCTCGTTGCTGCTACTTCCTTCCTTCCTTCTTCTATTAACTGGTAAGTTTTCATTTTTCCACCGTCGTTCGCTTTCAGTAGTTCATATTTCAGTCATTTTCTTTCTACAGATGCATCCGACTAGGGTTTAGCATTTCGTCTGTTGGAACGACTTTGGGGAGTGTTGGTGGTAGGCAGCGATTCTGTAGTTTAGAATCGCCGGAGCCGTCATGGAATCTCCCCAGGAACTTTGTGATGTGTCGTAGATGGTCCCTTAGGGCCAAGGGATTTTTCTTTAACTCCTTCCCGTTTATGCGCCTTAGTGAGGGTTCTGGTCGAGGACACGATCCTAATTTCCCAGCGTCCTTTCGCTTGATAGCGGTGGAAGGGTGGTTATGGAATTGATGTTGAACTCATATTTATCCTCTGCTTTTCAGGTACTATGGCCGACAACGCCTGGGTTGATCTCTCGAGAGAATCTTCAGAATCTTTAAAAAGTTCTTCAGCCGAGACGAGTAGCTCATCGAGTATTCTGGAGATTTCCGGGGATGCGCAAAATCAACCAGAGCAACAAGCAGAGGAAGGCGATGTGAAGATAACCTCCGCCGATCAAGGTTGCTTATTTCCCCCGGGGACGAGGAGGATCCATGGGTTTGGGTCGCGAACAATCCCTTGGAGTGTGTTATACGGTGGCAGAACCGACTGTTATACTGGTTTTGCGTTTTTGTATTCGCAAATGTTGCGGTAAGCAAGAGTCGCCACCGACTTTTATTTCATCCAATAAAGGAAAAGGGAAAAGAACATAAAAAACATTTTTCGAGATGTTTCTGAGTACGGGGGTATATTATAGAAAGGGAAGGTGTTAGCACCCTTTCTATCCGTGGTTTTCCACAGGCTCTTAGGTACTTGCTCATTTTTAAATTTCTTTTGTGTGTTTGTTTTGAAAAGTTTTGTTTTACTTTGTTTTAACCATTGTTTTTGTCCTCAAGAGTGTTACGAAGTGGTTTTTGAAAACTTTGTTTGGGAAAGTGTTGGTGTGAAAAAGTTTTTGTTTGTTTGAGCAAGTACCTAGGAACTAATCTACCTACTCGAAAAAGGTTTGTTCGTTTTCCTTTTAGACAATGCTATCCAATTATTGCAAAATAGGTAGCATCGTCGTTGGAGTTTTTAAGGGACGTTTGAAGGGATGAATATGATCACAAAAGCAATGTTAGGAAATGTTAGTAATCATCCTAAAGCCTTAAAGATCTTTTTCCGAGGTAACATCCGAATGGGTCATTTTAGATCTTTCGGGGCTAGAGGACAACCACTAACAAACCCTATACTTCATGACCGTTTACCGAAGGCAACCAGAGTGGAGTAAACCCTAGGAGTGAGCATGTGCGAGTGTAATTTTCAGTTAATTTATCTTCGCACATTTAGGGTTTTCTACCATATTAATTTTCAGTTAGTCTTTCCATACAATCCTATTAACATACATCTAAGCAATTTATAGTTTGCGGAAATTAAAGCAAGAAAGTTAAAGTCCTAGCTATTACAGGGCTTTTGCAGATACATAATTATTTTGACCGAAAATAAAGATGCGGAATTGAAACCCTAATTATTATTATAAACTCGAAGCAGTTACAATAATAATAAAAAGGAAATTAAAAAATGCGCGCGGCGAATTAAATGCGAGAATAAATTAGGAAACCTAAAAAAAATCTAATTGAAAAATATTTAGGTTAGTTTTTGAGAAAAAATTAGGTTATGTACAAAATTAAACCCTAATTTCTAATTGATTTAAATTATGAAAAAAGGATTAAATTGCCCTAAATAATTAAACTAATTAATTAAGGAAATAAAATATTTTATGAAAAAAATGATTTTTATGTTTTGTGATTTTTTTGATTTAAATAAAAAAAGAAATATTTTTTGTGTTATTTTTGTAAAAGAAGTAATTAATAAATAATTAAAAAATAAATAAAAATAGAAAAAGAAAAGAATGGGCCTGTATTGCTGAAATGGGGGTGTGATGTTGAAACATCTAGGCCCAAGAATGTTGAGCCCATTTCCTGCGCTAGATCCGGTGCTACCCATTTCTGATGGTGCACCATGGTCTTTCTTTGATGGAGCGCTGGATTTGGATTTGAGATGCATCAAACGGCTGGATGGTTGTAGCGTATGGTAGATGCCTGGAAGCGTGGAGCATGGAACGTGCGTGTAAATGTTAAGAAAATAGAGAAAATGTTGGGACCTGAGATCGAACCCAGGTCCTCTCCACTTTCCAACGCGTGTTTCACCACTGGGCTACATGTTATATTTGTTATAATATTGAAACAAGAATAATATGATAAAATATGAGTCAGTATGATAAAAAAGTGCGCGAAATTCAAATAAGCCAATGGTGGTCAACCACGTTATTGTCTCTTTCCCCAGGACTGTCGTTTTTTATATCAGCTTTTACCTACGGACAAAACTGTCACTAAAGGCTATAGTGATAGTTTTTATCCATAGCTACATCCCTGCAAGATTCAAAAAAATAATACAAGCAAGATGTGATTGGTGGGAATGAGAACTGACTGTTTTGGAATGCTGGTTCGCGTTTGCGTTTGTTTTTGCAAAATGTTGCGGTAAGCAAGAGTCGCCACTGTCTTTTATTTTATCCAACAAGGAAAGGACAACAACACAGAAAAATTCCTTTTTGAGATGTTTCTCGGGTTCGGGAGGTAGATTATAGAAAGGGAAGGTGTTAGCACCCTTTCTATCCGTGGTTATCCACGGGCTCTTAGGTACTTGCTCATTGTGTTTTCAAAAGTTTGCTTTTCTTTGTGATTGTGGGTTTGAAAAGAGTTTTTTGTTTTGAAAGGGGTGTAAGTGCTAAAAGTTTTTGTTTTGTTTTAAAAAGAGCAAGTACTTAAGAACATCTACCTACTCAAAAAGGAATTAAACTGTGCAAATGTCCTTTAGACAGTGTTATCCCACTATTGAGGAGTAGGTAGCACCGTCGTTGGAGTTTTCGGGTCAATTCGATTTAAGGGACATGTGGTCACTAAAGCAATGTTAGGCACCTTAGCGGTAACCCTAATGTCTTAGATCATTTTATCCGAGGCAACTGTTTCGAGGCAACTTATGATGTTTGGACAAGAGGGTGACCTCTAAAACTTCCTATACTCAATGACCACGTTCGAGGCAACCAAGTGAGGCGTACCCTAGGAGTGGCATGCGCAAATGTGTCAATTTTCAGTTATGTTATCTTTGTACATGTTATGGTGAGCTACGATTGATTTTAAGTTAAGATAGATCTTGTCATGCATAGCCTATTATTCATACATCTAGCAGTTAATGGTTGCGGAAAATAAAACTAAGCTATTACAAGGCGTCGGGTATTTTACATCACCAAAAACAAACCCTTGAAAATTAAATTGAGAAAAATAAATAAAAGCGGTAAATAATCCTAATTTAAAGCTATTACATCCTTGGAGCAATTACAATTATATGGATCAAAAATAATATGCGCGAGAAAAGTTAAATCAAATTGTCCTTTATGGTTTTGACCCTTTTTTCTTTTTGAGTAAAACAGGTTTTTGGTCTTTTTTGGAATTAAGAATTAAAGCTAACTTAATAATGGAATTAAAGAAAATATTTTTTGAGTTTTAACTTAATTAAGGAAATAAAATCAGAAATAAAAAAAAATATATTAAAAACCTAATTCTAGATCAATTTTAATTTATTGCAAAATATTATCATTAAACCTAATTAAAACTAAATTAATTGGTTAATTTTATTTACAAAGATAAATAATAACATTAATGGAATTTAAATAAAAATATTTTTTTTTCTAATTTTTTGTTATGAAAAAAAGTTAATTAGTTAATTGGTTAATTAAATAAAAATAATAAAATAAATTAAGTAAAAGAAATATAGAAAAGAAAAAGAGCAAACCAAAAGGGGGTCTGGGCCTAGAAGGGGGGGTTGATTCATCAGAATTCCAGGCCCAAACGTAAGCAGCCTTGTTGGACTTTTGTGGTTCAGTGCATGCTTGTTGACCAAGGAGCATGGTGATCCTTCATTCATGACCATTAGATCTAGGTTTGGAGCCATCTGGCGCACTGAGATTTGAGGTGTATGGTGGACCTCCCTTTGAAAACTGCACATGAATACCTGAAGGAGAAAAACAAATAAGATTTTGGGGGACTTGGGATTCAAACCCAGGTCCCAATACTCATATGCCAACGCGCTTACCACTCAACCAACTGCATCTTTTTGTTATTGGAATAGCAACTAAATATAATATATGCAAACCACTTAATATGCTGGGAAAAAAAATAAAAAAACGCGCTATGATTCAAATTGGCCAATCACGCTGTGACACCTCTCCATCTTCCTCACAAAACCTGGTTCGATTACCTGCGGATTTTTATCCGCAGGAAATTTCGTAGGACGTTTCAAAAATTGTCTCTAGGCCATGAAAACGCTATCCAAGATTACAGACATGTTCGTCTTTGTCTCCTCGTCATCCTTGTAACCACCATTCATCTTGATTTTGCCTATATGAAAAACGCCTAAAACACAAGAACATGAACCCTAGGTTCAAGCATCATGATACAGGGTCCAATAATGAAATTGAACAATGCAAAAATGTTCTAAATCAAATAACAAACATGAATATGCCAATATTTTGAAGAAAAGATGCAAGAACTGGAAGTTTGGATTCCATGTTCAGAGGCCAATTCGTGATGACTTACAGTGCGATGTAGGTGATGAAAAGACTTCCTTTTGATTGGTATAGCACCACTGGATGTCAAGGAAGAGAGTTGCGTTCTTCTTTTGGTCTGAAAGTGCCTCCAATATCATTTTTGATCTCACACTTTTTCAAGGATTTTTGAAAAGTGGTATGGCAGTTTCTGCAAGATTTTGTGCGTGTCTTAGGTTTGTGTGGCTTGCTTGCATATAATGGAATCAGTTTAGGTCAAAATTTGGACCCATATCCATGTGCATTGAAGATGGAATATTGGATTTGATCACCATTGACAACCTTTCCAAAAATAGGCCAAATCTGATATTTTGTGCTTGAATGAGACATGATGCGATTTTATTGAGTGAATAATGATAATTGAAAGTTGTACAAATCACAAAGATCCCTTTACATCAATTTTTGGATTTTATTTGATTTAATATTGATTAATAATGAATTAAATCAATAAAAATGAAATAAAATAGAAAAATAAATGTTTGGTCATGAAATTAAGTATGGGACACGTGTGTGGCATGACAAGACCAAATCAAGTGGAAAAATGTGGGCCCTTTTGTCAAAAATTGGAGTTTTGAGGATAGTTGACTTTTGGCAAATTTGGAAAAATGCCCAACTTCAACAATGCATAACTTCCTCAATTTTGAACTTTTGGAGGTTTTCTTGGACTTTTTAGAAACCTTGAGATGTCCTCTAATCAACCCTTTTGGTATCATATCATTTTGATCTTCCATTATCAAGTTATAAGCTTTGGCAAAAAAGGTGTTTTTGTTGACTTTCAAAAATGACATATAATGTCCAAATTTGTAACTTCTTGTGAGTGCATTTTCTGATCTTGGTGTATGAATATGGATTGTGGGAAATTTAATCCTCTTCAAAATGAGATTTGTATGGGTCATTTCTCATAAAGTATGAGAAAGTTATGCTTGGTCAAAGTTGAGTTGACTTTTCCTACAAAACCCTAATTTAGCAACTTTTGAATCTTGATGAGTTTTGAGCAATCCTTGATGAATCATGATCAACCCTTGATCAAATGATTAATTATCCTTAAAAATGAGAATGTTGACAAAAAATCTGGAGGTTTGACTATTTGTAGGTCACAGTTGACTTTTGCCCTAGCATAGTCGATTCTTAGGCTTCTTGAGCAATTGACTGACCAAACTCTCTTTGCAAGGCTTGAAATTTGACATGGATGAACTTGAGAACATATTAGGACATTGGGGAGAACTTGAGGTCATTTGGATGTAAGGACCTTGATGCAACACAAAACCCTAATTTGAGATTGACTGCCTTAGGAGATGATTTGACTGTCTAACTCTTGAGCAATCTTGAACCATTTGGAGATGATTCTTGACATATCTTGAGGAATATGGGAGGGAAAATTTTGGGGTACAACACAAGATAAATCAAAACCAAAGGCATAGATCAGTTGTAAATCACGCCCTGAGTTCATTGGTATCCATAATTTGGTCTAATTTCGCATCTACGGAGAGTCCCCAATTTGGGACCTTAAAACCCTAACAATGGCGTCGTGCCATTCCTGCATTTAAACCCAGATTAAACCATCCGGAAACAATGAAAATATGATAACAAGTGTGGATATGTGATCAAAACAAGTTTATAATGGGTAAATCAATAAGTTTGAGTTTGAGAAAAATATGAAAATTGTGGTTCTGTAAGGGCACGATTCTTGATCTTTTTGGCCTTGAGGATGATTGGTATGTTAGAACAAAGTTTGAATCTACTACCCTATATTTAAGTTTTGATGATAACAAAGTGAAAAGATATAGTATTTATAAGTTTCATGTATGAACTATCTGCTGCCTAAAATTATTATGTTCTGACTTGCAGATACTCTGATTGAAATAAGCAAGATCACATCTATTCAGCATCAGAACTTGATTTCAGACACCAGCATCAGAAGTTGCTATATTAGAATGTTAAAATCAGATGATCAACTCATGTACATGCTGAAAGCCTGATGAACAAGACTGCGCTCAACACTCTGATAAAGAAACACAATAGTTCATCAGCAGCGAAGCAGAGTCAGAATGAGCCAAGCCAGAACTTGCATTAAGTAAGCAACTGTACTGTGCATTGAAAGCAAATTAATTCCAACGGCCTCATTCCAGACAAGATCTGCTCAATAAGGAAAGCTTGTTATTAGCATTGAATCAAGAATATTGCATCCAACGTTCATCATCTCAGTGCTATATAAACAAGGCTTTGAAGATTGGAATGGCTAATGCTCTCCAAATCTCTACACGCACAAAAGCTAAACCATAATCTTCGTTCTCTCAGTTTTGCTAAACCACACACTCTGATATTCTATTACTGTTTAGCAATCTAGTTTCTAAGCTTCAATTTGTGTATACATCACAGTTGTGATACAGTTTTGTAGAAAACATCCACGCACATAGTTTTATCTCTTTGTAAGAAAGTGTTACCTTGACAAACCGGGTTGTGGTTTGAATCAAGAAGGCTTTAGCAGTTGTTAAAGCAGTCTGTAATATTCAGTTGAATATAGTGGATTAAGACCTCGTTGGAGAGAGGCGAAATCACCTTGACGGGTGGACTGGAGTAGTTTGAGATCAAACGAACCAGGATAAAAATATCTTGTTCATTGCATTAGATTTCAGTTTTACAATTCAACCCCCCTTCTTGTGTTTTTCACCACTTCAATTGGCATCAGAGCGCCTGGTTCTGAGCTAAAACACTTAATCGTGTCAGTACAAGATCCAGCGTCAGAAAAACACAATGGCAGGAAACAATTCTCACATCAGCAATGACAACAATGAGGACATAGACAGATTCAGTGGCAAACCTCCATTCTTTGATGGAGAAAACTTTGATTACTGGAAAGACAGAATTGAAAGCTTCTTTCTGGCACATGATGCTGATCTGTGGGATATGGTGACAGATGGATACACGCACCCTGTGAATGCAAGTGGTCAGAAGATTGATAGAAAAACAATGTCTGATCAACAAAAGCGTGACTTCAAGAATCACCACAAGGCCAGAACCATCCTCCTCAGTGCCATCTCCTATACTGAATATGAAAAGATCTCCAACAGAGACACAGCAAAGAATATTTTTGATTCTCTCAGAATGACGCATGAGGGCAACGTTCAGGTCAAAGAAACAAAAGCTCTGGCGCTCATTCAGAAGTATGAGGCGTTCAAAATGGAAGAATATGAATCCATTGAAACTATGTTCTCTAGATTCCAGATTCTGGTAGCTGGTCTCAAAGTTCTGGACAAAGGATACTCTACTGCTGACCATGTCAAGAAAATCGTCAGAAGTTTACCCAAGCAGTGGAGGCCTATGGTTACTGCTCTAAAGCTAGCTAAAGATCTCAACAAAATCACTCTGGAGGAACTTATCAGCTCCCTCAGAAGTCATGAGATAGAGCTAGAAGTTGATGAGCCTCAGAAGCAAGGTAAGCCTTTAGCATTAAAATCTAACAGAAAATTTGAGTCTAAAGTTTTGCAGGCAGTTGAAGAAACATCTGATGGATCCTCATCAGAAGAAGACGAACTTTCCCTTCTCTCCAGAAGAGTAAATCAACTGTGGAAGCAAAGACAAAGGAAGTTCAGGAATCCCAGAAGATCTGATCAGAACGAGTCCTCTTCCAGATACAGAAGGACAGATTCTTCCTCTGGATACAGAAGATCTGAAGGCTCCTCCAGTAGCAAAAAGCCAAACACCAAAGACATCATCTGCTATGAGTGCAATGAGCAAGGACACTACAAGAGTGACTGCCCAAAGCTTCAGAGGGAAAAGCCCAAAAAGAAGTTTGGAAGAGAGAAGAAGAAAAGTCTCATGGCTACATGGGATGACTCTGACTCGTCTGAAGCTGACTCAGAATCAGATGATGAAAGGGCAAACATAGCTCTCATGGCTAACATCTCAGAAGATAGAGAAGCTTCTGAATCAGACTCAGAATCAGACACTGAAGAGGTATTTCCTAACTTTGCTGTTAACTTTACAAAGGCTGAACTTGCTGAAAGCCTTAATGAGATTCTGGAACGTTATTAGCAAATTAGAGCTAAATTCAGAGACCTGAAAAGGAATCTTGAATCCGACTCTAATAAGACTGAGAGTCTCAAATTGGAAAATTCTGAGCTGAGAAATAAGATTTCAAAATTAGAAAACACTTTACAAAACTCTCAGAAGGAACCAATTTCTGAAACTCCCAGCAACGCTGATGAGATCATCAAGGAGTATGATCACAGTTTCCAGAAGTTCCTAGCTAAAAGCATAGATAGAAGCAGAATGGCTTCAATGATCTATGGAGTTAGCAGAAACGGCAGGAAAGGAATAGGATACTAAGGTAAGGTTCCTACACCAAAGAATGTCATGGACTTAACCATTAAACACACTCCTCTGAATTCACATTTTGTGTATGGTCACACACATGATATCAAATATACTAGCAGTAAGCACTCTGAAACCAAAATTCAACCAGAGTTTTGGTAAAACTAACAAATCAGGACCCAAGAAAATCTGGGTACCTAAGGATAAAATAATACATGTTGCAGATATCTTTAGCAGCAAGTCAGAAACACCAGTCATGGTACCTGGACTCTGGCTGCTCACGACACATGACGGGAAGAAGGCATATGTTCCAAAGCCTGGAATTTAAGCCTGGAGGCCACGTTGGCTTTGGAGGCAATCAGAGGGGAAAGATAATTGGCTCTGGAACTGTAGGTAATGGAAATCTTCCCTCTATTAATAATGTTCTGCTAGTAGATGGATTGATGCATAATCTGTTATCCATAAGTCAATTAAGTGATAACGGTTATGATATAATCTTTAATCAAAAATCATGTAAAGCTGTTAGTCAGAAAGATGGGACTATCCTGTTTAATGGTAAGAGGAAAAACAACATTTACAAAATCAAACTTTCTGAACTAAAGAGTCATAATGTAAAATGTCTTCTGTCTGTTAACAACGAGCAGTGGATCTGGCACAGAAGATTGGGGCATGTTAGTATGAGAAGAATATCTCAGATTAACAAACTCAATCTGGTCAGAGGACTTCCTAATTTGAAGTTCAATTCAGATGCTCTGTGTGAAGCATGTCAGAAAGGCAAATTTGCTAAACCTTCTTTTAAATCCAAAAATGTTGTTTCTACCTCTAAGCCATTAGAACTTCTGCACATTGACTTATTTAGACCAGTTAAAACTGCTTCAGTCAGTGGTAAGAAGTATGGGTTAGTAATTGTAGATGACTATAGCAGATGGACATGGGTAAAGTTCTTAAGACACAAGGACGAGTCACACTCTGTGTTTGTTACCTTCTGTAACCAAGTTCAGAATGAAAAGGATCTTAGAATCGTTAAAGTCAGAAGTGATCATGGTGGAGAATTTGAAAATAAAGATTTTGAGTCATTCTTTAATGACAGAGGCATTCTGCATGATTTCTCTTGTCCTAGAACTCCCCAACAAAATGGAGTTGTAGAACGAAAGAACAAAACATTGCAAGAAATGGCCAGAACCATGATCAATGAGACAAACGTTGCTAAGATCTTCTGGGCAGAGGCAATAAACACAGCGTGCTACATTCAGAATAGAATCTCAATAAGACCTATTCTGGAAAAGACTCCATATGAATTGTGGAAGAACAGAAAGCCCAACATTTCATATTTTCATCCATTTGGATGTACTTGCTTTATATTAAATACAAAGAATTATTTGAACAAATTTGACTCTAAAGCACAGAAGTGTATTATGTTAGGATACTCTGAACGCTCAAGAGGGTACAGAGTATACAATACAGAAACACAGATTGTGGAAGAATCAATCAGTGTTTGTTTTGATGACAAGCTTGACTCTGAAAAGTCAAAGCAGAATGAAGTTTTTGCAGGTATAGAAATTGAATTTGCAGGTTCTGAAGACAAGTCATCAGAAGCTCTCAACACAGACATTCCTTCAACGTCTGAAAGGAGCACTGCTAGAAATCCTACAACAGCTGCTGATCAACCTCAGAAGAGATTACCCAGAAGCAGCTTGGATCACCCAGAAGAGACTATCCTAGGAAGAAAAGAAGATCCAATCAGAACAAGAGCAAGCTTCAGAAACTCTGAAGAAACACTTATGGGACTGGTGTCTCTGATTGAACCTTCTTCAATTGATGAAGCACTTCTGGATAATGACTGGATTCTGGCAATGCAAGAAGAGCTGAATCAATTCACCAGAAACGACGTATGGGATCTCGTTCCCAGACCAAAAGGATTCAACGTCATTGGAACAAGATGGGTGTTCAGAAACTAGCTAAATGAACAAGGTGAAGTCATCAGAAACAAGGCACGACTGGTTGCACAAGGTTATAGTCAGCAAGAGGGGATAGACTATACAGAAACCTTTGCCCCAGTCGCCAGGTTAGAATCTATCAGACTTTTAATTTCATTTGCTGTTAATAGAGGCATCACTCTGTATCAGATGGATGTCAAAAGTGCATTCTTAAATGGTTATATAGAAGAAGAAGTTTATGTACACCAACCCCCAGGTTTTGAAAATACAAAACATCCAGAACATGTTTTCAAACTAAAGAAGTCACTGTATGGTCTGAAACAAGCTCCCAGAGCTTGGTATGAAAGGCTAAGTAACTTTCTGCTGGAAATTGAATCCAAACCAGAGGTGATTCTCAGGTACCTGGATGCGTGCAAGGCAGATGGTACAGATCCAAAGCTGAATATCAGAGATCTGCATCAACCTCAACCAGAAGTGACTCTGAAGAAGACCAAGAAGAGGAAGGCGCCATCAGAAGGATCATCTCAGCAGACTCCCAAGAAAAGAGGTAATTCATCTGCTACCCCTGTTTTAAATTCTTCTACTATTCCAGCATCTATCCCTCCTCAAACCTCTCATAGAATCTCAATCCCCATCCCTACCATAGATGAAACTGTACAAGAAGAAGACCCTTCTGAGGCATTAAAACTCAGAATACCCAGAACCAAACACCCCAAACAACCAACAATTTCAACAACATCAGCACTTAACCAAGTGCTGTCTGATATTGATCAACATACCTCTGATCAACCAAACTCTGAACCACAAAATGTTCCTCCTCCACAACCAGAACAACAGCAATCTGCTGAAGAACCAGAACAACAGCAATCTGCTGCAGAACCAGAACAACAACAACCACTCTCAGAAGAACCTCTGATCCCTGAGCAATCAGAGATTCCAACTCCCTCTCCCCAACCAGAAATTAATCCACCATCACCACAAACAGAGTTTCACCACTCTGAAACTCCTTCCCCTCACCAATCTGAACCTCATTCACCTCAACCATCACCGCTGGCAATACAGTTGCCATGTGGAACAACTGTTATCATGCCCCAGTTACCATCCTCATCAGAATCGACACCACCAAATACTCCCAAAACACCACCCAGTCCAATCGTAATATCTGACACTGATACTCCTTCTCCAAAACAAACAGCTTCTCAGAAAACCTCTGAAAACCCCAGCAGGACCTTCATAGACTTAACCAGTCTTGACCGTCTTGCTGATCTGAAACACAAAATTGCCATCCCAAAACCAAAGCAACCAGATGTTGGCTCTGGTATTATGAATTTTGAAACAGGTGTGCTGCAATGGATTGCTTCTTTGAAGCAAGTCTGTCCTGGAATGATTGACCCAGCTGCTTCTGATCAGCTCTGGTCACAATTCAGACTTTGGGTACGTGCTGAAGCCCTCAAGTTGCAGGATATCAACTATGAGCAGGCACAACAAAATTTCAGCAAGCTTCTGAATGAATTTGGAAGTCAGCTCCTGAAAGAGGACGTGCTCCCTCTGGACAGTGAACCTTGGTCTGAGAAACAGCAAGCTGCAAAGGTGCAATCATCAGAAGAAGACAATACCATTCAAGCTGAAGAAAGTCAAGCAGAGGATGTTGCTGAAAGTTCTCAGAAGCCTCCTGTTTCTGATGCTTCTCAAGCTGCCTTGGACAGGAAGACTCTGGAAGAACTAAGGCTGAATGACATGCGTCTGCAGCAGCGGATGGATGAAAGCGATCAGAAGATGAAAGAGAGAATGGATGTGCAGGACAGCAAGATTGACACTGTTGTCAGCATGGTGCATAAGCAGAATGAGACTGCTGAAAAGATTCAAGCCATGCTGGAGAACCTGTTCACACGCTTGCCTCCTCAACCTTAGTCTCTTTTTTTTCATGCATGACCTTTTTCATGTTTTCCTTGATTTTCTGATGCACTGATTGAATATGTTTTGTAATATTTTCTTGTTTTGATTCTGAACTATCTTAATATGATTAGTTTTTCTGATCTTAATTGTTTTAGCACATCACCAACACTTTTTGATTGCTGACAAAAAGGGGGAGAACAAGAATGATATTTTAATCAATAACGGCTGACTAGACAGAAATTCTCAAACATTCTAACTCTATTACTTGAAATGTTTTTTCTGTTTTGCTTAAAGTCTACAGGCACAAGGAAGCTCCTGGACACTCTGAAGACTAGAAGCTCTGATCATTATGAAGTTCTGATCCGCTCTAATATTCTGATCCAAAGCAAAGCTCTGACAAGATAAGCTCTGAAGCTCTGCTCGGACATAAAGCTTCTGATAAGTCAAAGACTCTGATACTCTGATGTTCAAAGAAAGGCAAAAATATCTGATCCTGAAGAACACGTATAATCAAAGGGAAGTAATAAACTCAGGGGGAGTATCTCCTTACTCCTTATTCTTTTGCTTCTTATTCTGATACATATTCCAGATACCTTTTCACGTTATTTTTATTTAAAACATCTAGTTTTTGTCATCATCAAAAAGGGGGAGATTGTTAGAACAAAGTTTGAATCTACTACCCTATATTTAAGTTTTGATGATAACAAAGTGAAAAGATATAGTATTTATAAGTTTCATGTATGAACTATCTGCTGCCTAAAATTATTATGTTCTGACTTGCAGATACTCTGATTGAAATAAGCAAGATCACATCTATTCAGCATCAGAACTTGATTTCAGACACCAGCATCAGAAGTTGCTATATCAGAATGTTAAAATCAGATGATCAACTCACGTACATGTTGAAAGCCTGATGAACAAGACTGCGCTCAACACTCTGATAAAGAAACACAATAGTTCATCAGCAGCGAAGCAGAGTCAGAATGAGCCAAGCCAGAACTTGCATTAAGTAAGCAACGGTACTGTGCATTGAAAGCAAATTAATTCCAACGGCCTCATTCCAGACAAGATCTGCTCAATAAGGAAAGCTTGTTATTAGCATTGAATCAAGAATATTGCATCCAACGTTCATCATCTCAGTGCTATATAAACAAGGCTTTGAAGATTGGAATGGCTAATGCTCTCCAAATCTCTACACGCACAAAAGCTAAACCATAATCTTCGTTCTCTCAGTTTTGCTAAACCACACACTCTGATATTCTATTACTGTTTAGCAATCTATTTTCTAAGCTTCAATTTGTGTATACATCACAGTTGTGATACAGTTTTGTAGAAAACATCCACACACATAGTTTTATCTCTTTGTAAGAAAGTGTTACCTTGACAAACCGGGTTGTGGTTTGAATCAAGAAGGCTTTAGCAGTTGTTAAAGCAGTCTGTAATATTCAGTTGAATATAGTGGATTAAGACCTCGTTGGAGAGAGGCGAAATCACCTTGACGGGTGGACTGGAGTAGTTTGAGATCAAACGAACCAGGATAAAAATATCTTGTTCATTGCATTAGATTTCAGTTTTACACTTCAACCCCCCTTCTTGTGTTTTTCACCACTTCATGGTATAGCTTCAGAACACGTCCAGGAATAAATTGCTGGCTTTGGAGTTACTTGAAACGGCCTATGGAATCAAAACCGACCTGCACTTTTTTGACAAAAAATTGAGTTTTGTTCTCTTGTTTTCACGACCCAAAAACTTTTTTTTGCCTTGGAAATGTTGTGTATATATCATAGAATGATTTAGGTCAACAAAAACTGATCATATCTTTGCAAATTATGGAGATTTGATTTCGTTCTTTGCCTTGTATGATTTGTTTCCAAAATAGACCAAATTAAGATCTTTTCCAATCAATTAGCTCTTGCATGAATTTTTTTATTTTCTAGCTGTTCATGGACTCATAATATGCTCATAAAATCAAATCTTTGATTTTATTTGATTATTCTACTATTTAAATTGATTTATTTTGATTTAAATGGATAAAAAATCAAAATAAATAATAAAAATAATAAAATAATAGGTGGATAAGCTCAGGGGTCGTGGGTCCTCTTAGGAACTGTAAGTTCAGATGCGCCTAAGAGGGGGGTGAATTAGGTTCTTTAAAACTTTTTCTGAATTGTATGAATATTTTTGCACGATTTTATTTTATTTCTTTTTCTGATAAGTGATGAAAGCAGTAAATGCGGAAAGTAAAGAACACAGAGATGTATCCTGGTTCCCCTCACAGTCCAAGAGTACTCCGGTCCCCTTTCAACATGAAAGAGATTTCCTTATAGTTGGTAATTTGTACAAAGACTACCTAACAAGCCAAGAACAATCCTCTTGGACCAAGAATAATCCTCTTGGATTTTCACTAAGACCACAAAGAGAACAATCCTCTCTAAGTGTCTTTCTTGTTTCCAACAATCCTGAAAACAAGTATACAATAGTTTGTTTGATTTGTATAAGAGTTTGAATGATGAAAGAGCAATGTCAATCACTTGATTGATCTTTTCTATTCAGTATGAAATTTAAGATGGAATACTCTTCTAAGTGCTCAAGAACAATTTTCAGTATGCATATGAAAATGATGAACAAAAATCTTGAGTATAAAGAGTATGATCAAAAGAATAGAAAGTTGTTAGTGATTGTTGTTGTGATTTTCTTTGATTGTGTTATTTTCAAAATTCTAAATGAAAATAATTTATAGTGTAGTAATGTCTCTTCAATGAAACATAGCAATGTTTAGGCCATTTTTACTAAAACAATGTATATGAAAAGATACAAAGATTTCCATGAAAAGGTGTTACAAAGAGTTGCTGGAAAAATAAAAATTTTCAAAATTTAATGCACAACAACTGGTTGCACTAAAGCAACAACTGATTGCACCAGCAACATTTTTAAAAAATTGGAAAATATAATTATGACAACCGATTGTCATTGAGGAGCAATCGGTTGCTCTAAAGCCAACGTTCAAAAATTTGAAAATAAAACACATGACAATCGATTGCTGCTAGGCGACAACCGATTGTATGTCAAACAAAATCAAAAGTTTTTTGGATGCAACCGATTGTCGTTTGATGACAATCGATTGCTTGTGTACAAGAATTGAAAAAAAAACATTATTTTTCAAAGATTTTAAGCAATTTAAAATATCCTTCTTTAATCATACATAGTATATACTCAAAATATTATTTTAATAAAGTAAATGCATGATTAAAAATATTTTTGAGCACTAAGACCATAAGATCAAAATGTTCATATACCTTAAGCCATAAGTCTTGAAAAGTTGATCTTGATCAATGAATCTTTGCTTGAGATAAATCTTCTATCTTGATCCATTCATTTTTGCATGCTAGCTTGTCTTCATCAAAACATTTGGAAAGCTTGATTTCACAGGAACAAGTTTCAAACAAGAAAACATGGGCCCATTTGGAAAAAAAGTCATTTTGATCAATGTTGACTTCATGCATATTTCCAAAAATTGGTCAACTTTGACAATACACATCTCTCTCATTTTTGACCCTAAGAAGGTGTTCTTGGACTTTGTAGAAAGCTTAGGATGTCCCCTAAACAACCCTTTTAGTTTCATCTCAATTGGGTCTTCCATGTTCATGTAAGAAGCTTTGGCCCAAAAGGTATTTTTGTTGACTTTTCAAAAGGACCTATAATGTAGAAATTCATATTTTTTGATGAGTGTATATTTTGAACTTGTGGGATGAAGATGAGTTTTAGGGAATTGAATCCTCTTCAAAATGAGCCTTGGATGGAAAATTTATGATAAAGTATGAAGAAGTTATGTCTGGTCAAAGTTTGGTTGACTTTTCTTGAGAAATCCTAATTTAGCAACTTTTGGGTTTTTATGAATTAGGAGCATTCCTTGAGGAGTCATGATCAACCCTTGATCAAATGATGGATATCACTTCTCAATGTTGATTTTGACCAAAAATCTTGAAGTTTGACTGTATGTGGGCCACAGTTGACTTTTGACTTAGTACAGTTGATTTTCAGGCATCTGAGCAGTTGACTGAGCAAACTTCTTGTGCAAGGCATGAAACTTGACATGGATGATCTTGAGAACATATTAGGACCATGGAAATCATTTGGGACCTTTCAAGTTCCCACACCCTGATGAAACTGGAAACCCTAGTTTGAGGTGCTTTGCCTTAGGAGAGAGTTTTTCAGATCCACTCTTGGGCATCCTTGAGCAAGTTGAAGATCTCAATGGGCATGTGTTGAGTAAAATGAGAGGGAAAATTTTGGGGTACAACAGCTGCCCCTGTTCAATCTTCTTAAACCTGAGGATGTAGATTGGTTGTCTGCCTTTCGTAATCTGAAGGGGGAAGATGATTTAACACTAAAGTGCCGAGAAATTTGCACTCGTCTGGTGTTGGACTGTGTGGGTAGTATCGGGAATGGGCTTACAGATTCCATTTGGAGGATATGACGAAAGGTGATCGGAGATGGGCTTAAAGATGCCATCTGGAAGATATGATGGAGAATAGTCGAAGATGGGCTTAAAGATGCCATCTAGAGGATGTTGATTTCCCGAGATTTTCCTTTAATGAGAATTCTTGTTCCTGTCATTGAGGAGGAATCTGCTGAGGAATGTTGGTCTCTGTCTTGGGAGAGATAGAATTTTAGGAACTTCAGTTGTCCGTTACTCTACTGGGGAATCATCTCTTAGTCAAGGAGGTGAAAGTGAGTTGCTATTTGGTCGTGCTCCAGACTTTACAGTGATTTGCTGAGGATAATAAGACTGGCTGTTATCTGGTCGTGCTCCAGGTTTTACAGTGACTTACTTGGGAGATGAGATTACACTTGCTATCTGGTCGTGCTCTAGGCTTTGCAATTTCTCAATTCTTATCTGGTCGTGTTCCAGGCTTCAGAAGGAATTAAGTGGTTATCCGGTCGCATCTGGGTTTCAACTTGAATTTAAGGCATACTAATATCCTGTCGTTTCCAGGCTTCAATAGTAATTGGCCGAGTAAACTGCTATTTGGTCGAATTCCAAGATTCGCAGTACCTCATACTATTATCCGGTCGTGCTCCAGGTTTCAGTGTCTCTTGACGCTATCTGGTCGTGCTCCAGACTTCACAGCGTCTTATACTGTTATCTAGTCGTGCTCCAGGCTTCAGTAATTTGGAGAAAATAAGCTATTATTCGGTCAGTTTCCGGGCTTTATAGCTTCTTTAACTGGAATAGAAATCTTAGTATCGATTTGACTGAACTAGGGGAAGGTCTCGAGCTGTCTTCAACCAGGAAAGAAATCTTAGCATCAATTTTACTGAACTGGGGGAAGGTCTCGGATTAACTTTGATTGGCATAGAAATCAGGAGAATCTTAGCAGCGATTCGGATGACCCAGACGAAATTCTTACAACATCTTCAACTAGAATAGAAACCTTAGTGTCGGTTTGACTGAACCAGAGAAAATCTTGAAACGTGTTGGAATATCTTCAACTGGAATAGAAACCTTGGTGTCAGTTTGACTGAACCAGAGAGAACTTGATTGCATCTTTTCCTGAAAGGTAAATAGTTAGTCGTATGTAATGTCATGTTGTATGAAATGTATTGAGTAATGATGTTCTCAAAATAAATGAGATTGTGTTGTATAATATGTATGCACATGCCATGATGTATGGATATGTGTTATACCCCAAAATTTGCCCTCCCATATTCTTCAAGAAATTGCCAAGCCAAGTCACAAAATTCCCCAAGGGTTGCACAGTGCAAGGGCCTCCTAAACAGTCAAAATTAGGGTTTTGAGTCTGATCAAGAAAAGGAAGTGTTCAAAGGCCCAATCAAGTCTCACATGCTTACAAACATGGTCAAGCATCCTCATATCAAGTTTCAAGGCATTCAGCTCAAAATTGCACTACAGTCAACTGTAGGGGCAAAATGGTCATTTGGCAGTCAAAAGTTCAAATTTTTGGTCAACATATCATTTTGAAGCCACAAACATCATTTGATCAATGCTTGATCATGATTCTCAAAATTTGGCTCAGAAAATCATCAAGATGCAAAGTTTCCTTATTTGGACAGTTGAAAAAGTCAACTGAAATTGACCAGGGCATAACTTTCACATGGATTATCAGAAAAATGCCATCCAAAGCTCATTTTGAAGAGAAAGACATTTCCTACAACTCATCTTCATACTTCAAGTCCAAGAAATGCTCTCACAAAAAGTTATAAATTTCAACATTATAGGTCATTTTCAAAAGTCAACAAAAAGGGACTTTAAGTCAAAGGCCATAACTTGAGATTGGAAAATCAAAATGACATGGGACCAAAGGCATTGGTTAAAGGACTCAAAGACCTTTCCAAAATGTCCAAGAACATGAGAAAAGCTTAAAAATTGAGCAAGTTATGCATTGGAGAAGTTGGGAAATTTTTGTGAAATGGCAAAAGTCAACTATCCTTGAAACTTCAATTTTTGACAAAAGGGCCCACTTTCTTCCACTTGATTCAGCCTTGTCATGCCACACACGTGTCCCATGATTAATTTCAAGATCAAACATTGATTTTTCTATTTTATTTAATTTTTATTAATTTAATTCATTTTAAATCTTTAATAATTCAAATAAAATTTAAAAATCAATGGAATAGTGTCATTTGAACTTGAATAGCTTCCATATATCATGTGCCAGCTCACAAACTCATGCTAGGGTTATGTTGTACACCAAGTCTTGGTTTTGCTTAAAAAAGGGAAAGTTTGTTAATGGTGAAAGACCTAAGACTAATTCTCTCATGGGCATGGATCAAGGCCAGCTAATGACCTAATTCCCTTCCCTCATAAGTGCTGAGTCAAAACCTAATGCCCACACACTGAATGCTGCGCAGGAGACACCATTGCCAACTTGAAAAATTGTCCAAAAAACTCAAAGCTGAAATCATCATTCCAGGTCAATTCAAAGCATAAGAATTGTTCCATTAGCTTCCTCAAGGTTCTCTGAACGAGTGCCAATCAAAAACAACGACCAAAACTCCAGGAATCGGTACTTAGGACCCAAACTGCATCAAGAAAATTCCATTATCGTGTTTCATGTTTTAAGCATTTTCATAACATTTTGTGCATAGATTCTTATTCCTTATTCGATTCTAGAGCTAACCAATGCATCTAATTTGATTATTACGCCGTATATTTGAATATGCCATGAGTAAATTTTAGGGTTTTCAGAAGCTGGAATTAGGGATTCTTAAAAGAGGAAAAATTGGGATTCCAAACCACCACCATTCAAACCAGAGAGCTTGGACGAAGAAGATGCAATAGTCGCGCTAAATTTATGTTTAGAGATGAGCTAATCGTTATTTTCTCAAAACACCTCTAAACCCACGTTTGCAAAACCGTTGCTCAATGTTTTATATTTCAGGGCAAGTGGAGAAGATGACTGCATGTCACGCGTTGATTGGCACGTTTAAAATTCGCGCGCATTTTCCAGCCTTCATCCACTTTTGTTTTATATTGTTTATTTGATAATATATATTAAACGTGATTAAAGTGGTTCAGTGGCAGGTACCTATGCATGCAACGTCCAAGACCTGGGTTCGAACCCCAGGTCTGTGTAAATTTCAATATTATTTTTCATTCACAAATCCCATGCAGCGCTTAATGACCAGATGTACCATGCACCTCTAGATCAAGTGTGACACGTCTCCCTGATGACCCGATTAATGGCCCAGATCCAAGGAGTATGATGAACTCCAGTCAATGCTGAAGCAGGCTAGCAAAAAAGTCAAAGATGGACCAAAGCTTAATGGGCCAGCATTCTAAGGCCTATACCTCACAATTGGGACTGAACCCCCCACTGGTTTGCAATTTCCTATTTTTTGTCTTTCTTATTTTTTAATTGTTATCTTATTTTCTTTATTATTTTTAATTTGATTAATTATTTTACAAAATACAAAAAAGGTTTAAAAATCAGAAAAGACAAAATATAATAAATAATTTTTATTTTAATATTTTTCTTGTAAATAAATTAACATGTAATGAATTTAGTTTTAATTAGGATTTTTGCAATTTTAATTCTTTTCATAATAAATATAAAAAAGGTAGAATTTAGGCTTAATTTTTATCCTTTTTAATTTTTCCTTTTATCATAATATTATTTATTTATTTATTTTCATAATTAAATTGTACATAAAAATTAGGGTTTCATTTAGTTAAAAATTTCAATATTTTCTTAATAAAAAAAAATAATTAGAATTAGGGTTTGACATTTTATTTTAATTTGAATTAATTCTCTTTTTCTATTAAATCTAAAAAACATTTTCTTTTAAATTTTAATTTCAATCCTTCATTAACTTTAATTTTTTGCAAAAGGGTCCAACGCCCATGTTCGTAATTTATTTAATTTCGCGCATTTATTTTATGTCGTTTATTATAATTATGTATCTCTCCCAAAGCCGTGTAAACAATTGCTCGCACTTTTATTTCTTTCGCTTTATTTACTTTCCGTCAAATCGGGTCCGGTTTAATTTTGGCGATGTGGACCCGCGCCATTTGTAATAGTTTAGATTTATTTTCCCGCAAATATTTTTTAACTGTTAACAAAAGCATGAAAGAATGTATGGACTTAAATAAAATCAAGCGTAGATCACAATGAACATGACAAGACAAATATCAATGAAAACGACACACAAATCGCACACACCACCCCTAGGGTACGCCTCACTGTTGCCTTGCCTCGAAAGGTGATCGTCGAGTAGAGGACGTCTTAGTAAGTCCTCATGATCCGGGAACTTGGCATGAGGGTAGCTTCTAAGGTGTCTTCCTATTGCTCCGGTGATCACCATGTCCCGAACCTCGAATTGACCCGAACACCTCCAACGGTGGTGCTACCTACCTCTCAATGGTGGGATGGCACTACTTTAAAGGACATTTACACAGACGAATTCCTTAGGGTAGGTAGACGACTCATGGATACTTGCTCTCTTCAAAACAAAAATTCAAAGACTTTTCACACCAACACTTTTCAAAAGCTTTCAAAGCAAATTTTTCAAACACTCTAACGTACGAGTCGAACTGAAATTTTTCAAAGAAACTTTGTTAACCCACATTGAAAAGCAAACAAACATTTTTGAAAACACAATGAGCAAGTATCTAAGAGCCCATGGATAACCATGGATAGAAAGGGTGCTAACACCTTCCCTTTCTATAACCTACCTCCCGAACCGAGAGCAATCTCTTTAAGGAATTTTTCTGTGCTTTTGTCCTTTCCATTTGGAGAAAATAAAAGACGGTGGCGACTCTTGCTTCCGCGACATTTCGCGAACCAGCTTTAAAACAGTCAGTTCCAGATCCACCGATCACAGAACTGGCGACTCTGCTGGGGATAGAGACTTAAAGTGAGGTGTACCTTAGGGATAGTTCATAACTGTGTTTTCAATTGTATTGACTTGCTTGCTTTAAATTGTGGGACTGTCTTGGGAGTTCTATAGATCCTAACCCGGATCTGGGGGATACCTTCTTAGAAAGTAGCAACAAGGCTGTGAGGGAACTGTGTGGGGTATACCGACATGGTTGAAACAGTCTGCTACGTTGATGTGGCACTTTGGTGTGTACCGGTAACCCTTGAGTTCAGTCAAGGAGAGTACGGGGCCTCCGCGTGGTGTCGTGAAGCATCAACAGACCTTAGGAACCTTAATTGAACTATCTTGGCCACTTTAGGGTAGTGAGATAACTGACTTTGGTGCAGTCCGAGGTTGGTTGATACTCGATACTACACTCAATTGAGGGTTGCTTTCCTGGAATATTTCGGTCGCCAGTTCAGTGGCTAAATCGAAACGATGAACAATGAAAGAAATCCCGTGATATTGGGAACCTTAGAACCCGGTTACTTTGATTAGGACAGGTTGAACTCACAAACTTCAAGAGGGTACTACCCAGACCCCATGCTGGCCTTAAACCTTAAGGGCTTGTCTTGTGTGCCTTGTGTGCCTTACATGTTTGTCTTTGTACATATCTGTGGTGTGTTTAATCATAGCATCATGACATCATCCAGCATCATATGCATTAACTAACCATTTCAGGGGTTCGGATTTTCATCTTTGTTCTTGTTTTGTAGGACATGGAAACTGTTCGTAGAAAGACAATTCAAATCAGTCTTGTAAGGGTACCTCCTCAGCTTAAAGAGCTTATATCCAGGATTCCCGAGAAATCTCCATTCAGTGAAAGGCATGGAAGCCTCGTCAGCTTGGTCAACACCAACATTGAGGAAGATATGATAAAGGTCTTGTTCCAGTTCTTTGACCCTCTGCATCACTGTTTTACCTTCTTGGATTATCAGTTGGTACCTACATTGGAGGAGTTCTCCCGGCTCCTGAAGATCCCTATCCTTGATCAGCTACCCTTCAACGGTACAGAAAAGGAACCTAAGCTTGAAGAGATTGCTAAAGCCTTGCACCTACAGTCATCTGACCTCAAGGGACATTGGGAAGTCAGAAGTGGTATTAAAGGGTTCTTAGCCAGGTTTCTGTTTGAAAAGGCCTATGAATGTTGGAACTCCCTTGACTTGCAAGCTTTTGAAGAGGTTGTGGCCCTCCTTGTTTATGGTTTGGTGTTGTTCCCTAACCCGGATCAGCTCATTGATATTAGTGTTGTCCAGATCTTTATGTCCAGGAATCCTATACCTACATTGCTGGGGGACATCCTTCACTCATGTTACACTCGAACCATGAGAACAAGAGGTGTCCTTATGTGTTGCACCCCTCTCCTGGGAAGGTGGTTTATTTCGCACCTTCCACAATCAGTCCTGAAGAATGAGCGGGGTTTGAGATGGTCACAACGGTTGATGACTCTTACACATGCAGATATACATTGGTGCCCTAGGTCCAGAGAAGATGTCACTATCATTGATCGTTGCGGGGAGTATCCTAATGTTCCTTTACTTGGAATCAGAGGGGGTATTACTTATAGCCCATGCCTGGCTTGGAGACAATTTGGTTATGCTCGGAGGGATGGTCCTCATGACATGTTAGTTCCTGACATAGTTTTTGATTTCGACAACGATACTCAAGGACTTCGCCAGAGATTTATCAGAGCCTGGAGGATGCCTAGTAGGATAGACAGCAAGACACTGGGGCACAGGAACTCCATCCCTTTGGAGCCTTACCTCAAGTGGGTACGAGCCCGCTCTCAGAAGTTAGTAATGCCTTATCCTCACATGCTTCCAGTAATCAAAGAGCCTGCCTTGGAAGGAGAAGTGTCTCACGTTATTCAGCACCCTGATATGCCCGCATCCTGGGAAGAGATGCAGAAGAGCTGGATCCAGCTTAAGGAAGAGCGGAATTCTCTTGAGACTAGTCTGCGTGCCAGTGAAAAGAAGGTCTTGGAGCTCACCCGCCTGTTGCATGAGGAGAGGAACCTCAACACTTACATAGCTCCAAAGAGGATGCGCAGCATATTTTGGGATTGATTTGATTTTTTGTACTTTTGCCCATGAGGCTTTGATGTATTAAACAATGATTTTCTTAATAATAACGTGTGTTCCTTTTGGTCTACAACAAATTTGAATTTTCGAACTCTTGAATGCATTGCATAAACACATATCATTCATCATGTGCATCACAGGTACTCTTCTTTTCAGGTTGTTTACTGTTCTTCGCTGTTTATTTCAGCATCATGAACCCTGAATCATCAACCGAGGCATCTATCAAGGCTCTTCAGGCGCAGAACGCCCAATTTCAGGAGCTGATCAAGGGCTTGGCTCAGGGTCAACAAGAGTTGAAGACCATGCTTCTGAAGAAGACTAAGAAGAAGAGGAGGACTGTGCTATTTAACACTGGGCGCAGACTCGGGAACACCTTATAGGTTGAGGCTGAAAGGACTACTCCATCTGTGGGGGAAGGTAGTCACCAAGAAAGGGAGGTCCCTACTCCTGTGGGCTCTGATACTGAAACAGACTTCAACGACGAACAGTACCCTCCTGCTGAAGACCGGTACAAGCAGTTGGAGGACAGATTAAAGGCTATGGAAGTTCAGCAGGTGCCTGGACTGGATTTCGGAGACTTGGGGTTATCTACTGGGGTGGTGATCCCACACAAGTTTAAGGCACCTGCCTTTGTGAAGTATGACGGGGCTTCCTGTCCCAAGATGCACCTCCGTTCTTACGTAAGGAAGATCCAGCCTTACACAGCAGACAAGAACCTTTGGATCCACTTCTTCCAGGAGAGTCTTTCAGGGACTCACCTCGAATGGTTCTATCAGCTGGATGGAACCAGCATTCGTAACTGGGAGGATCTGGCCACTGCTTTTTACAAGCAGTATCAATATAATTCCGACCTCGCTCCTACGCGTACCCAGCTCCAGGGTATGTCGCTAGGGTCGGGTGAAGGTTTTAAGGAGTACGCCCAGAAATGGAGAGACCTGGCTGGCAGGGTGCAGCCACCATTGACGGACCGGGAGCTGGTAGATATGTTTTTAGGGACCCTATCTGGTCCATTTTTCAATCATCTCATTGGTAATTCCTCTGATGGGTTTACTGATCTGATCCTGACTGGTGAAAGGATCGAGGCCGGTATAAAATCGGGGAAGATACAGAAGGTTGCCTCCTCCAGCGCTGAAAAGAAACCCTTCAAAAAGGAGGCTAGTGCTGTATATAGCTCCCGGAGACCAGAGCGACCTGAACGCCACCAATCTGTCAGTGCGGTAATGATTGCCAAACCTGCTGCCGCTCCTCGGCCAACTAATCCTCAAAAGTTTGAAAGACCCCGGAGAGAGTTTACCCGGTTAAGCATGACCTTATCACAGATCCTGCCACAGTTGCTATCCACCAATTTAGTGATTGTCAGGGAGGCTCCAAAGTTTCCCAATACTGCATCCCCCAAGTTTAATCCAAATGCTCGCTGTGCTTACCACTCTGATAGCCCGGGGCATGGCACAGATGACTGTTGGGCCCTAAAGAATAAGGTTCAAGACCTCATTGATGCAAAGGAAATACAGTTTGAGGCGCCCGAGAGGCCGAATGTTGTAACCGCTCCCATGCCCCAGCATGGAGTGAATGCCGTTGAGGAGGATTTGTATGTAGCTTCGGTGGATGATGTTGCTACTCCGCTGCTGACGGTCAAGAGGAACCTGTTGCTAGCCGGTTTATTTCCGGGATGTAGCGAAGGTTGCCCTCTATGTGTTGCTTCCCCTGCTGGTTGTTCTCTGCTGAAGTCAGGCGTCCAAAACCTGATAGATAGTAGAGAGATTTTGTTCAGAAAGACTGTTGTTCCTGCTGCTCCTGTTGAAGAAGTGTCGATCGTTACCATCTTCAACAAACCTTCCAAGGCTCCTTCAAAGAAGCCTGTCCAAATTTTGCCGGTTCACAAGATTGCTCCCATCACCATTACTGTTCCGGGGCCTATCCCCTACAAATCTGATAAGGATGTCCCATGGCACTATGGGGCGGATGTTTATGTTCTGGGTGTGAAACAAGAGTTCAATATTGATGCTGGTGTCTCCAACATCACTGGGCCTGCTAAGGTCACTCGTAGTGGAAGACTGTTCTCGCCAGACATTGCTCCTCCGGTAATTCATAGGCCTTTGGTCTTCACACCTGCCAGGGTGCCTGTTTCTCCCCCTGACCAAGTATCCACCCCTGCTACCGAGTCATCTGATACTCGGGGCAAGGGGATTGCTGTTGATTTGCCTGCCAGGACGGAGGCACCAAAGACCATTGTTGAGGCTTCCAGGCAGGAAATGGAAGAAATCCTCAAGATAATAAAGAAAAGTGATTTCAACATTGTAGAACAGCTGGGGCACACCCCCTCTAAAATCTCCATGTTGTCACTGCTGCTGTGTTCAGAGGCCCACACCAAGGCTCTGATTGCTTTCTTAAAAACAGCCCACGTACCCCAAGAGACGTCTGCTAACCAGTTCACCGACTTTGTGGCCAACCTAACCGCTGATAATGGCCTGGGTTTCTCTGATGCCGATCTGACAGCAAAGGGGAAGAACCATAATGACGCCCTGCATGTCTCCATTGAATGCAGGGGCACTACTCTTGCTCATGTGCTGGTTGACACAGGTTCTTCATTAAACGTGCTGCCCAAGAAGGCTCTGGATAGGCTGGATTGTGAGGGTCTAGAGCTCAAACCAAGTAACATTGTTGTCCGGGCCTTTGACGGGTCCAAAAGAATGGTACATGGTGAGGTGGACATCCCAATCAGGGTTGGGTCACAGGTATTTGATTCAAAATTCTATGTGATGGACATCCATCCATCCTATTCTTGTTTGCTGGGTCGCCCGTGGATCCACAAGGCTGGAGCTGTGACCTCCACGTTGCATCAGAAGCTCAAGTACCCGGTTAGGGGGAAGATCGTAACGGTGCAAGGGGAAGATGAGTACATGGTCAGCCACCTCAACTCCTTCAGATACGTAGAAATGGATGGGGAGTTCATTGAAACCCCCTTTCAACATTTTGAGGAAGTGCCACAAACTTTGGCAACAGCAGAAGCAGTGGATGAAGAGGTTTCTCCTTTGAAGATGGCCTCCTTAAAGGACGCCCGGGCTGTGATCGAAAGAGGTGAATGTGCAAACTGGGGCAAGCTCCCTGATCTTACTCCCAAGACTAACAAGTTTGGGCTGGGTTTCACCACAGAAGCTCAGAAAGCAGTGCGCAAGGCGAGAATTGGAAGACCTTCTGTGCTCATCACCCACTCAGAAGTGAATGCTATTGGAGAGGAAGACGAAGTGGAAGAGTCAGAGTTCGATAGCTGGATCTACCCGACGACCGACGGTGGATTGACCAATTGGACTGCTAAAGACTTTACACCCATAACTTTTGTTCCCCAGTAATGAACTTCTTTGTTTTGGATTTGTAATAAACAATAATTTGAAACTATATGGCCCGGTGTCTTACCCGGGGCACCGTGGTTTTGTTTATGAGGGCTTTTGTTTGTCACTGTCATATATCATAAATAAAAGCATTGGACGTTTTTCACATTTCAAATTTTGCGCTCCTTTTCTTTCCTTTCTTTACATATTGCAAAACAGCTGTATTTACACACACACTCACTCATACAGGTTTCAATCCACTCTGGATCTCACTGGTAACGACTCTGCTACTGCCAGTTATGACTTCGAAAATCCGATCAACTTAGCCGAAGACGAAGGTGAAGATGATTGCGAAGTGCCTGGTGAACTTGCAAGACTGTTACAACAGGAAGAGAAGGCAATTCAACCCCATGAAGAGCCAGTGGAGATAATAAACTTGGGTACTGAAGAAGACAAGAAAGGGGTAAAGATTGGTGCCAACCTAGAGCTCAGCGTGAAGCAACGGTTGACTCAGATGTTGCATGACTATATGGAGATCTTTGCCTGGTCCTACGAAGATATGCCCGGATTAGATACCGATATTGTGGTTCATCACTTACCAACTAAAGAAGATTACCCTCCGGTTAAGCAAAAAGTCCGCCGTATGCGTCCAGAGATGTCTGAGAAGATTAAAGCCGAGGTTATGAAGCAGTTTGATGCCGGTTTTCTTGCAGTGACTTCTTACCCTCAGTGGGTTGCTAATGTGGTGCCGGTACCTAAGAAGGACGGCAAGGTCAGAATGTGTGTCGATTACAGGGATCTGAACAGGGCCAGCCCCAAGGATGACTTCCCTCTACCTCACATTGATGTCCTTGTTGATAATACAGATCAGCATAAAGTGTTCTCTTTTATGGATGGTTTTTCAGGCTACAATCAGATCAAGATGGCTCCTGAAGACATGGAAAAGACTACATTTGTTACTCAGTGGGGCACCTTCTGCTACAAAGTCATGCCTTTTGGACTAAAGAATGCTGGGGCAACCTACCAACGTGCCATGGTTGCTTTATTTCATGACATGATCCATCATGAGATAGAAGTGTATGTTGACGACATGATCTCTAGGTCCCAGACTGAGGAAGAACACCTTGATCATCTACAGAAACTGTTTGACCGTTTGAAACTGTACAAGCTGAGGTTGAACCCGAACATGTGCACCTTCGGGGTTAGATCTGGAAAGTTGCTAGGCTTCGTGGTAAGTGACAAGGGAATTCAAGTGGACCCTGCTAAAGTCAAAGCCATTCAAGAGATGCCAGTTCCTAAGACAGAGAAGGAAGTCAGAGGCTTTCTAGGACGTCTGAATTACATTGCTCGGTTCATCTCACACCTAACTGCTACCTGTGAACCAATTTTCAAGCTGCTGAAGAAAGATCAGGTAGTACGTTGGAATGATGAATGTCAGGCTGCTTTTGACAGAATCAAAGAATATCTCCAAGAACCACCCATCCTTATGCCACCAGTTGAAGGGAGACCTTTGATACTTTACCTGACAGTGCTTGATAATTCAATGGGGTGTGTGCTGGGGCAGCATGACGAGTCTGGCCGAAAAGAGCATGCCATTTATTACCTTAGCAAAAAGTTTACCGACTGTGAGACCCGATACTCACTGCTTGAGAAAACTTGCTGCGCTTTGGTATGGGCTGCTCGCCGACTGAGACAGTATATGCTGACTCACACTACCTTGTTGATCTCAAAAATGGATCCTATAAAGTACATATTCGAAAAGCCTGCTCTGTCTGGGAGAATTGCAAGATGGCAGATGATCTTGACGGAATACGACATTCAGTACACGACCCAAAAAGCCATCAAGGGAAGTGTATTGGCAGACCACTTAGCACATCAAGCTGTAGATGACTACCAATCAATGAACTTCGAGTTTCCGGATGAAAGCATTATGATAGTAACTGACTGTGAAGTACCTGGAC
The DNA here is from genome assembly GCA_948472305.1 of Vicia faba. Lineage (NCBI taxonomy): Eukaryota > Viridiplantae > Streptophyta > Magnoliopsida > Fabales > Fabaceae > Vicia > Vicia faba. Next base: position 418,939,576 of record OX451739.1, on the reverse strand, counting down.
CGGATGAAGGACCTGAACCAGGATCCCGATGGTCTATGCATTTTGACGGAGCATCCAACGCTTTGGGAAATGGTATTGGCACCATCATCATATCTCCACAAGGTACTCATACTCCACTCACCGCCCGGCTGTGTTTCAACTGTACCAACAACATGGCGGAGTATGAGGCGTGTATCATGGGTCTTCAAGCTGCGATCGACCTGAGGATCAAATTTCTGAGTGTCTTCGGAGATTCCGCTCTTGTGATCAATCAGATCAAAGGAGAGTGGGATATGAAACATCCAAACTTGATTCCTTACAGAGAATGTGTGTTGACCCTAATCCCCCACTTCACAGAGATAGCATTTGAGCACTTTCCAAGAGAAGAGAATCAGTTGGCGGACGCGTTAGCCACAATGTCTTCAATGTTCAAGGTCAAATGGGATAATGAAGCTCCCCGGATCATCATCTGGAAACTGGACGAGCCGGCATACTGTTGTGATCTCGAAACTGAATTGGTGACCGAGAAGCCTTGGTACCACGAAGTGAAAAGATATCTGGAAGCTCAGGAATACCCTGAAGGTGCCTCTATCAATGATAAGAAATTCCTGAGGAGGTTTGCAGCCAAATTCTTCCTTAGCAACGGCATCTTGTACAAGCGAAACCATGATTCAACCTTACTGCGTTGTGTGGACAAAACTGAAGCAGAACAGATCATGGAAGATCTACATGAAGGGACCTTTGGTACGCATTCCAGCGGACATACTATGGCTAAGAAGATCCTACGGGCAGGATATTACTGGTCCACAATGGAAGCTGACTGCTACCAACACTCCAGGACGTGCCACAAGTGCCAGATCTATGCAGATAAGGTGCATGTTCCTCCGGTTCCTCTGAATGTTCTGACTGCGCCATGGCCGTTTGCAATGTGGGGCATAGACATGATCGGCGAGATTAAACCTACGGCATCTAATGGACATCGCTTCATCCTAGTGGCAATTGATTACTTCACGAAGTGGGTTGAGGCAGCGTCCTATGCTACAGTAACCAAGACTGTTGTAGCACGGTTCATTCGGCATAACCTGATCTGTCGGTACGGCGTCCCTGAGAGAATTATTACAGACAACGGTACCAATCTGAACAATAAGATGATCGCTGAGCTTTGCGAACAGTTCAAAATACAGCACCACAATTCTTCTCCTTACAGACCGAAGATGAATGGGGCTGTAGAAGCAGCAAATAAGAACATCAAGAAAATCGTGCAGAAAATGACAGTGACTTATAAAGATTGGCATGAGATGTTACCGTTCGCTCTACATGGGTACCGTACCTCAGCCAGGACGTCAACCGGGGCAACTCCTTTCTCTCTGGTTTATGGTATGGAGGCAGTCTTGCCAATCGAAGTGCAAATACCCTCTCTCCGGATAATGAAGGATGCAAATCTAAACGAAGATGATTGGATCCAGACACGACTTGATCATCTCAACCTTATTGATGAAAAGAGACTTGCTGCTATCTGTCATGGTCAGACGTATCAGAAACGGATGATCAGGGCATTTAACAAAAAGGTCAGACCACAAGAATATCGAGTCGGGGATCTGGTAATCAAGCGAATCATCCTTCCTCAGAGTGATCCAAGGGGCAAATGGACCCCTACGTACGAAGGGCCATTTGTGGTTAAGCATGTGTTCTCAGGAGGAGCAATGATATTAACCAATATGGATGGTGACGACCTTCCTCACCCCGCCAATGCAGACATAGTAAAAAAATATATTACGCATGAAAAAAAAAAGACCCGCTAGGCTGACATGCCTAGGCAAAAATCAGGGCTTCCCGTCGAACCAAAAGGGTTCAGGCAAAATGAAGGGATGAAAATGGAAAAAATCTGTACACCCGGCAAGTCGAAAACCTGAAAGGGCGGCTTGGGCAAAAATGGATATCCCGGTGGACTGAAAACCCGAAAGGGCGGTCCAGGCAAAAATTAGGAATAAAAGCGTAATGCTATGTCTCATTGATCACTTTGCATCCAGAATCCGGTATCTACATCAAGATCAGACGGCATCGATCAGTCAGCTTCACCTTCAACCAAGGTCATCAAGTGATGAGACGCTCGGAGTTATAAAGGCAATAGCAGAGTTGAAACCCAGTGGATCATTCATTTCACACGGCTGTTTTATTTTCTCTTGTACAAAATTTGTATAAACCCTTTTTGCTTGGTGGCGTTCTCTTATTAGGACGTCAGCCTTTTGTATACAAAATGCCTATTCACAGGCCATTCAAAAATCAATACAAATATACTTTTCAGTTAAAATGTGCCTTTTGTTTTTTCCTTTTCTGTTTTGTTTTGCGAAGAACGTCCAAGGTTCAATTTGTGATATATGCATTGACAATAATTTGCTAGCTCATAAATATTTGCATACGAAACAAAAAATTAATTACAGGGGACATTAGAAACAGGGGCAATAAGGAGTTGTCTAGGCAATCCAATTGTTCTATCCTCCAAAGTACCAAGGTAGGTTCAGCTAAAGAACCTAACCAGGCATCTTAAATTCCCCAGAGAGTGAGACAGCAAGCAGTATACTCTCCTCAAGCAAAACAGTCATCAACCTTAAGGAAGTTGGGTGTCCTCCCGCAGATCTCAACATTCCCCAGCAGCATATATTCTTAACAAGCATCCCCGGCAGTCTTGGTCTAAAGATTGTTCCCCGGCGGCATACATCAACATTCAAAGGAATCACTTCCCCAGCATATCAAAATTCCCCAGGAGAGTCCAATTAGTTTCCCCAGGAAAGATGGAATTCATATCCCCAAGCAATAAGCTTATCCCCAGTAGATTCTGGAAGCTTATCCTCTCGCGGAACACGAACGCGTCGTCCGGCTTGATTTAAAGAGTTATTTCCTTAACAGGATATAACTGGGTTATCCTCAGCCAAAAGCCACGGAAAGAGCGTCCTCGACGAAGTCTTCCTATTCCCAGCGAAGTCCATCAATACTCCCAACATAATAAGGGTATCCCCAGCAAGTTATCATCAACAACTCAGCAAAGCATTTCTCTCCCCACAGAGTATTGCTTCCCAGCATGGTCGCTAGGGTATCTTTTCTCCCCGCAGAATCCTCCATTTGCCAAGTTTATTCCGCAACGGAGTCATCCTCTCCTACCGGTATTCTTGCAGTTATCATCCCCAACGGAAGCAAAATCTATTCTTTGACATCAGCCCAGGATACGACTTCCCGGCACCCGTCAAGGATTCACTTTCCTAGACAAAAACATACATAAAACATCACATACATCATTATAACATGCATATATACATCATATCATACAAATCTCATTTATGTTGAGAACATCATTGCTTGATCCATATCATGCATTGCATATGACTGACTTTTACCTTTCAGGAAAGATTCAGTTAAATTCTCAATCATATTTCAAGACCTTGTCCGGTTCAGTTAAATCGACCCTAAGATTTTCCTGATGCTTATCCAGTCAAAGGCCTTCTCTGGTTCAGTCAGATCGACCCTAAGATCTCCCTGATGCTTATCCAGTTGAAGAGATTTCAAGACCTTGTCCGGTTCAGTTAAATCGACCCTAAGATTTTCCTGATGCTTATCCAGTCAAAGGCCTTCTCTGGTTCAGTCAGATCGACCCTAAGATCTCCCTGATGCTTATCCAGTTGAAGATATTCCAAGACCTTGTCCGGTTCAGTTAAATCGACCCTAATATTTTCCTGATGCTTATCCAGTCAAAGGCCTTCTCTGGTTCAGTCAGATCGACCCTAAGATCTCCCTGATGCTTATCCAGTTGAAGATATTCCAAGACCTTGTCCGGTTCAGTTAAATCGACCCTAATATTTTCCTGATGCTTATCCAGTCAAAGGCCTTCTCTGGTTCAGTCAGATCGACCCTAAGATCTCCCTGATGCTTATCCAGTTGAAGATATTTCAAGACCTAGACCGGTTCAGTTAAGTCGACCCTAAGATTTTCCTGATTCTTACCCAGTCAAAGGCCTTCTCTGGTTCAGTCAGATCGACCCTAAGATCTCCCTGATGCTTATCCAGTTGAAGATATTTCAAGACCTAGACCGGTTCAGTTAAGTCGACCCTAAGATTTTCCTGATGCTTATCCAGTCAAAGGCCTTCTCTGGTTCAGTCAGATCGACCCTAAGATCTCCCTGATGCTTATCCAGTTGAAGATATTCCAAGACCTTGTCCGGTTCAGTTAAATCGACCCTAAGATCTCCCTGATGCTTATCCAGTCAAAGGCCTCTCTGGTTCAGTCAGATCGACCCTAAGATCTCCCTGATTCTTATCCCAGTAGAAGACATCCAAGATTTTTTCTCAACGAGCGTTGTTGAAGTTAAAGTCACCCAAGATTTTTTCTCAACGAGCGTTGTTGAAATTAAAGTCGCCCAAGGTTTTCTTACCATTCACGCTAAGGTAGTAACCATCCCTGGTTCTTTCATCGCCGTTTGAAGCTCCAGACTCAGCTCCTGTAACTAGTCAGGACACATCTATACCAGGCATCTAAAAATCAGCTCCTGCAACGTGTCAGGTACTCATTTTCTGTTTTGCAGGTATGCAGGTTCTCGCCAAGGAATCTCTTACGCAATCAAACATCCAGATGGCATCTATAAGCCCATTCCACCATCACTGCCACTATGTGAGCGCAAATTTCTGGGCACTCTAGTGTCCAATCATCTTCTACCCTCGGATTACGAAAGGCACGTCCGCCAATCTGCATCCTCAGGTCTAAGAAGATTGAACAGGGGCAACTGTTATACCCCAAAATTTGCCCTCCCATATTCTTCAAGAAATTGCCAAGCCAAGTCACAAAATTCCCCAAGGGTTGCACAGTGCAAGGGCCTCCTAAACAGTCAAAATTAGGGTTTTGAGTCTGATCAAGAAAAGGAAGTGTTCAAAGGCCCAATCAAGTCTCACATGCTTACAAACATGGTCAAGCATCCTCATATCAAGTTTCAAGGCATTCAGCTCAAAATTGCACTACAGTCAACTGTAGGGGCAAAATGGTCATTTGGCAGTCAAAAGTTCAAATTTTTGGTCAACATATCATTTTGAAGCCACAAACATCATTTGATCAATGCTTGATCATGATTCTCAAAATTTGGCTCAGAAAATCATCAAGATGCAAAGTTTCCTTATTTGGACAGTTGAAAAAGTCAACTGAAATTGACCAGGGCATAACTTTCACATGGATTATCAGAAAAATGCCATCCAAAGCTCATTTTGAAGAGAAAGACATTTCCTACAACTCATCTTCATACTTCAAGTCCAAGAAATGCTCTCACAAAAAGTTATAAATTTCAACATTATAGGTCATTTTCAAAAGTCAACAAAAAGGGACTTTAAGTCAAAGGCCATAACTTGAGATTGGAAAATCAAAATGACATGGGACCAAAGGCATTGGTTAAAGGACTCAAAGACCTTTCCAAAATGTCCAAGAACATGAGAAAAGCTTAAAAATTGAGCAAGTTATGCATTGGAGAAGTTGGGAAATTTTTGTGAAATGGCAAAAGTCAACTATCCTTGAAACTTCAATTTTTGACAAAAGGGCCCACTTTCTTCCACTTGATTCAGCCTTGTCATGCCACACACGTGTCCCATGATTAATTTCAAGATCAAACATTGATTTTTCTATTTTATTTAATTTTTATTAATTTAATTCATTTTAAATCTTTAATAATTCAAATAAAATTTAAAAATCAATGGAATAGTGTCATTTGAACTTGAATAGCTTCCATATATCATGTGCCAGCTCACAAACTCATGCTAGGGTTATGTTGTACACCAAGTCTTGGTTTTGCTTAAAAAAGGGAAAGTTTGTTAATGGTGAAAGACCTAAGACTAATTCTCTCATGGGCATGGATCAAGGCCAGCTAATGACCTAATTCCCTTCCCTCATAAGTGTTGAGTCAAAACCTAATGCCCACACACTGAATGCTGCGCAGGAGACACCATTGCCAACTTGAAAAATTGTCCAAAAAACTCAAAGCTGAAATCATCATTCCAGGTCAATTCAAAGCATAAGAATTGTTCCATTAGCTTCCTCAAGGTTCTCTGAACGAGTGCCAATCAAAAACAACGACCAAAACTCCAGGAATCGGTACTTAGGACCCAAACTGCATCAAGAAAATTCCATTATCGTGTTTCATGTTTTAAGCATTTTCATAACATTTTGTGCATAGATTCTTATTCCTTATTCGATTCTAGAGCTAACCAATGCATCTAATTTGATTATTACGCCGTATATTTGAATATGCCATGAGTAAATTTTAGGGTTTTCAGAAGCTGGAATTAGGGATTCTTAAAAGAGGAAAAATTGGGATTCCAAACCACCACCATTCAAACCAGAGAGCTTGGACGAAGAAGATGCAATAGTCGCGCTGAATTTATGTTTAGAGATGAGCTAATCGTTATTTTCTCAAAACACCTCTAAACCCACGTTTGCAAAACCGTTGCTCAATGTTTTATATTTCAGGGCAAGTGGAGAAGATGACTGCATGTCACGCGTTGATTGGCACGTTTAAAATTCACGCGCGTTTTCCAGCCTTCATCCACTTTTGTTTTATATTGTTTATTTGATAATATATATTAAACGTGATTAAAGTGGTTCAGTGGCAGGTACCTATGCATGCAACGTCCAAGACCTGGGTTCGAACCCCAGGTCTGTGTAAATTTCAATATTATTTTTCATTCACAAATCCCATGCAGCGCTTAATGACCAGATGTACCATGCACCTCTAGATCAAGTGTGACACGTCTCTCTGATGACCCGATTAATGGCCCAGATCCAAGGAGTATGATGAACTCCAGTCAATGCTGAAGCAGGCTAGCAAAAAAGTCAAAGATGGACCAAAGCTTAATGGGTCAGCATTCTAAGGCCTATACCTCACAATTGGGACTGAACCCCCCACTGGTTTGCAATTTCCTATTTTTTGTCTTTCTTATTTTTTAATTGTTATCTTATTTTCTTTATTATTTTTAATTTGATTAATTATTTTACAAAATACAAAAAAGGTTTAAAAATCAGAAAAGACAAAATATAATAAATAATTTTTATTTTAATATTTTTCTTGTAAATAAATTAACATGTAATGAATTTAGTTTTAATTAGGATTTTTGCAATTTTAATTCTTTTCATAATAAATATAAAAAAGGTAGAATTTAGGCTTAATTTTTATCCTTTTTAATTTTTCCTTTTATCATAATATTATTTATTTATTTATTTTCATAATTAAATTGTACATAAAAATTAGGGTTTCATTTAGTTAAAAATTTCAATATTTTCTTAATAAAAAAAAAAAATTAGAATTAGGGTTTGACATTTTATTTTAATTTGAATTAATTCTCTTTTTCTATTAAATCTAAAAAAACATTTTCTTTTAAATTTTAATTTCAATCCTTCATTAACTTTAATTTTTTGCAAAAGGGTCCAACGCCCATGTTCGTAATTTATTTAATTTCGCGCATTTATTTTATGTCGTTTATTATAATTATGTATCTCTCCCAAAGCCGTGTAAACAATTGCTCGCACTTTTATTTCTTTCGTTTTATTTACTTTCCGTCAAATCGGGTCCGGTTTAATTTTGGCGATGTGGACCCGCGCCATTTGTAATAGTTTAGATTTTTTTTCCCGCAAATATTTTTTAACTGTTAACAAAAGCATGAAAGAATGTATGGACTTAAATAAAATCAAGCGTAGATCACAATGAACATGATAAGACAAATATCAATGAAAACGACACACAAATCGCACACACCACCCCTAGGGTACGCCTCACTGTTGCCTTGCCTCGAAAGGTGATCGTCGAGTAGAGGACGTCTTAGTAAGTCCTCATGATCCGGGAACTTGGCATGAGGGTAGCTTCTAAGGTGTCTTCCTATTGCTCCGGTGATCACCATGTCCCGAACCTCGAATTGACCCGAACACCTCCAACGGTGGTGCTACCTACCTCTCAATGGTGGGATGGCACTACTTTAAAGGACATTTACACAGACGAATTCCTTAGGGTAGGTAGACGACTCATGGATACTTGCTCTCTTTAAAACAAAAATTCAAAGACTTTTCACACCAACACTTTTCAAAAGCTTTCAAAGCAAATTTTTCAAACACTCTGACGTACGAGTCGAACTGAAATTTTTCAAAGAAACTTTGTTAACCCACATTGAAAAGCAAACAAACATTTTTGAAAACACAATGAGCAAGTATCTAAGAGCCCATGGATAACCATGGATAGAAAGGGTGCTAACACCTTCCCTTTCTATAACCTACCTCCCGAACCGAGAGCAATCTCTTTAAGGAATTTTTCTGTGCTTTTGTCCTTTCCATTTGGAGAAAATAAAAGACGGTGGCGACTCTTGCTTCCGCGACATTTCGCGAACCAGCTTTAAAACAGTCAGTTCCAGATCCACCGATCACAATATGCAATGCTATTGTGATATTCTCTAGCTGGGAAAAATAAATCCTAGACTGCTGTTAGAGAGTATAAGGAGTTGAGTTCTTCGTTTCTGCTGGGGATAGTGACCGAAGATGATTAGCTGGGGATTTACATCCATTCTGCTTGAGAACATTCTGTCGGAGGAGACTCTGTCTGAGAATAATCCTGCGGGGGAATGACTCTATGGGAAAGAGAGATACTCTGTTGGAAGATTTGCTGATTTGGAGAAATAAACTTAGCTGGGGAATGCATATATCAGCTTTCTGAAGGAACCTGCTGGGGAAGGAATTCCTGCTTGGGGATACGGAGGTCGGACCTTGGTTGTCTCGGCTCTGTGGGGAATATAAATATCACGGGCGTGTATGTGATAGTGACTTCGCTTCCAACTGTCTCTGCCCCTTTTACCATGATGGAAAAAGTACATGCGGATATTTTATGGATGGATCTATGTCGTGATTGTACTTGAACATGTATTTAATGAGTGTCAGGATGACATCCGTCTATGGATCGTATCTGAACTGTACTTGAAACATGTGTTGAATGAGTGTCAGAATGACATCCGTCTCTGGATCGTATCTGAACTGTATTTGAAACATGTGTTGGATAAGTGTCAGAATGACATCCGTCTTTGGATCGTATTTGAATTGTATTTTGAGGAGAATCTAGAGTAAGTATTAGGGTGACATTCGTCTCTGGATCGTACCTAAACTATTTCTAGAAGAGAAATCGGGAATAAGTACCAGGATAACATCCGTCTCTGGATCGTACCTGAATTGTTTCTCAATGTATGAAAATCTTGAATAAGTAGCAGAATGACATCCGTATCTGGATCGTATATGAACCGTTTCTCGATGTATGAAAATCTTGAATAAGCAGCAGAATGACATCCGTATCTGGATCGTATCTGAAACGTTTCTCGATGTATGAAAATCTTGAATAAGTAGCAGAATGAAATCCGCATCTGGATCGTATCTAAATTGTTTCTCGATGTATGAAAATCTTGAATAAGTAGCAGAATGACATTCGTATCTGGATCATATCTGAACCGTTTCTCGATTCTGGTGCTCTTGATGAATGTTGATCAAGGTATAAGTCTTCCACTGATAGACAGGTGACGGGACATAGTCGTACGTTTTAAATCCCTAACTTTTGCATGGATCGCCCTTTCGGGTTTTCAGTCCACCGGGATACCTTTTTGCCTAAGCCGCCCTTTCGGGTTTTCGACTTGCCGGGTGTACAGATTTTTTCATCCCTAATTTTTTCCCGGCCCTTTTGGTTCGCCGGGATTCCCTTATTTTTTCCTAGGTGTGTCAACCTAGCGAGTCTTTTTTTCATGCGTAGTATTTTCCGACTATGTCCACACTTTCAGGATGTAGAGAGTTGTCACTATCCACAGTGTTGTGTTGTATTACTATCAAAAATATTTTCTTGATGGCACCTGATTCGTTACTGGAATGCGTGCATAATTCTCCAAGCAATTCAGATGGAGATCTGCCCCTGGTTATTTGGCACTTTTGGAGAGACTGCCCCAGGTGTGTTTAGATATCATGTCATTCCCCTTGCTTATGGAAGACCTGTTATTGGAAGTGTCTTTCCCACTAAGGTGATTTTGTCCATTGAGAGGATGTTTGTTTATTGAATATCCATTGTGCGGAATTCTCTACTGTCAAACAATTAGTCATATGCAAACAATGTCATTTAAAGAATGCAAAACTCATGTATGTCTTGAAATTTTTTTTGAAAATGTGTTTTGTGTAGTAAAACTAAATTTTCAAGAACGTGATATCAACTCAGGGTTCGTAACGAAGCCTACAGGAGTCAGGATACCTTTGTAACAGTATGCTCTCAAACTAACCCATGCTTCAGCTAGGACTTTTAAGGGTTATAACGTATCCTAGTTCACGGTTCAAGAAACAACGGATAAACGCTCAAATTTTATTTGTACCCAACCCGCTCTTCATGATGTTCTTCAATCCTATGCTCAGTTAATTGCACGTTTAGATCCCGATTGAGTCTGGAATCCTTGCTCTGATACTTGGTGATGATTTGTTTTGAAAAGGCAGTCATTTTTGTAATCTTCTTTTTGTCGAGGATTTGTAGTAACATCTTTTTTTTGTTTTCGTTATCCCTTTTTTTTCCTGAATTGTTTCATTTGTGATTACAGTCAGTGGGATGCCCCAATTTTTCTCTTAAGTCTCCTTCATAGGCTTTGACTTACTGGGCTTTTATTTCGAGAGATAATGACTTCATGTCTTGACGATTATACAGAACCATCACCATATTTTGTTTTGGAAGGACATCTTTGATGCCATTCATTGTGTACGAAATGACAGATTGTGACTGAATGCGCCTCTGAATTAACTGAGAAAACTACCCTGCCACAGGTTATGATTAAGGGTTTTAATTTGTGTGAAAAGAAAAACTCCTACTTCTTTGGCTCGAAGGGGTTGACTAGGGATTATCTTCCTTATAACTCCACCGTTTAAGATTTAAAACAACGCCTGTACATCGTCAGCGGGGTCTGTCCAAAAGCATATTGTAGAGATTATGGTATCATTTTCGTCATCCTCCCTCTAAGGATTAGATTTTTTAATCGAGAGTTGAATATCACAAAAGGAAATAAGAATGCATTTTTGAAATAGTGAATATGAATGAATTGATTCAAGACAAACATGTGCAATGCATTGATGAAATAACGAGGTTTGATATGAATAAATGTTCAAACAAATCAAAAGAAAATTACACATTGAAAATTCTAATGAACGGAAATTCTTCTTGTGGGAACTTGTCACTTTAGATGGTATGCCTTGGAGGGATGGCAGAAGAACTCAGCATGACCGTCTTGTGCAAATTCTAGCGCTCCTTCATCAATTAGGTCTTGAATTTTATTTCTCAATGCCCAACAGTTGGTGGTGTCATGTCCAGGACTGTTGGAGTGGTACGCACATCTTGCATTTGGATTGTACCTTAGGGAGGCTATGTTGGGATTCTGAGGAGGGTCCCTTAACATAACCAACTTGGCCTTCAACATGCGTTGCAATGCTTGAGCCAATGACATGTTGATTTCAGTGAAGCGTCTTTCGGGTGTATTCTTCTTATGCCGATTGCCCCGTTGTCGTGTACGAGGTTGTGGTTGGGCTTGTGATGTAGTATCAATCTGGAAAGGTTTGTTCCTGACCAAACCAACCTCTTCTCTCACTGGGGGCTAATTAATTCCTTGATCCATAATTTTAACTGTTTGTTTCATGGATCTGCATCTATCTTGGTGAAGCTTGTTAAGGAAGGCTCTTAGCCCTTCTTGTCCTTAAGCTAAGTTTTGCATAAGATCCATCTGCCCCAGCATCTGGATTCTCATTGCTTCTACCTCAGCTTGCAATTGTTCCAATTGTTCATCCTTGTTGTTGTTAGGACGTTCCTTGGTCAGATTCCCGACGAAGAGTGTTTTCAGGTCCTCTTGCCCCTTGGATAGATTCAGGAGAAATTCCTTGAATTGGGCATCTTGAGCTTGGAGATCTCTGTTGTCTTGTTGGAGAGCCATTGCTGAAATAAACAGCGAGAACATGAGAGACCTAATTTGGAACCTGGTTATGCAATGATATGTATTATATATGTATGCAATGTTTTCAAGGATCTCGCGGGGTAAATAAGAAAATGTCAGAAGTTGAATTTTGCATCTTTGATTGAAGAACTTTGTATCATTGAGAGTCCTTCTACGAGAGTCAAGCTCACCATATCAAGTGGGTGATAGCCCCTGACTCAAGTTGTTGAGTTTTGATCTTCTGACGACATTGGCTATAGGAAAATAAATCCCCTTGCCCCTTGCTAGACGTCTGATTTATCATAACATGCATCACAGGCCCTTGAGATCCTTGAAATGGTTAAGGAAATGTTAAGGCATGATGTTATGATGTGTATGTTATGATGTGTATGTTATGATGTGTATGTTATGCTTTTAAGCAAAGGTGCGAAGTGATGTAAGCAAGTAAACCCTGCAAGAAATCCAAGTTATTGGATAATAACTGTAAACAAAACCTGCAAGGAACTCATGTTGTCAGGTAATAAAACTCTGCAAGTAGTTCAAATTGAAAGCACACAAGTCCCGCAAACAAATTAAGGTTTAGGCTTGCATGGGTTTTAAGGTCATACCCTCTTGAAGATAGATTAGTTCAACCTGTCCTATAAATAGTAACCGGGTTCTAAGGGATCTCAATATCACTAATCTTTCCCCCAAGCCTTGTTCAATCGATGATTGACTCGTAATCAAACAAAACTCAGAAGTCAAACCTCAATGAGTGTAGCATCGAGTATCTGTCGACCTTTGGCATACACCAAAGTCGGCCATCTCACTACGTCCTACTGGCCAAGTTGTGCAATTAAAGGTTCTAAGATCATTAGATGCTTTATGACACCACGAGGCGGCCCCGTACATCTCCCTGATTGACTCAAGGGTTACGGGTACCAACCAAAGTGCCACATCAACGTAGCTACTGCTTCAACCGTGTCGGTATACCCCAGCACAACTCCCTCACAGTTTATTGCTACTTACCTAAAAGGTGTTCCCTGATCCGGGTGTAGGATCAAATAACCCAAACAATTCCCATAAATATAAAGCAAGCAAGACAATCAAGAGAAGGCAATTAAATATGACCTAGATCCTAAGGTTTACCCCACTTTATATTCTTTTCCCCAGCAAAGTCGTCATTTCTGTTATACGGTGGCAGAAACGACTGTTATACTGGTTTTGCATTTTTGTATTTGCAAATGTTGCGGTAAGAAAGAGTCACCACCGACTTTTATTTCATCCAACAAAGGAAAAGGGAAAAGAACAGAAAAACCTTTTTCGAGATGTTTCTGAGTACGGGGGGTAGATTATAGAAAGGGAAGGTGTTAGCACCCTTTTTATCTGTGGTTTTCCACAGGCTCTTAGGTACTTGCTCATTTTTAAATTGCTTTTGTGTGTTTGTTTTGAAAAGTTTTGTTTTAACCCTTGTTTCTGTCCTCAAGAGTGTTACGAAGTTGTTTTTGAAAACTTTGTTTGGGAAAGTGTTGGTGTGAAAAAGTTTTTGTTTGTTTGAGCAAGTACCTAGGAACTAATCTACCTACTCGAAAAAGGTTTGTTCATTTTACTTTTAGACAATGCTATCCCATTATTGCGAAATAGGTAGCATCGTCGTTGGAGTTTTTAAGGGACGTTTGAAGGGATGAATATGATCACAAAAGCAATGTTAGGAAATGTTAGTAATCATCCTAAAGCCTTAAAGATCTTTTTCCGAGGTAACATCTGAATGGGTCATTTTAGATCTTTCGGGGCTAGAGGACAACCACTAACAAACCCTATACTTCATGATCGTTTACCGAAGGCAACTGGAGTAGAGTAAACCCTAGGAGTGAGCATGTGCGAGTGTAATTTTCAGTTAATTCATCTTTGCACATTTAGGGTTTTCTACCGTATTAATTTTCAGTTAGTCTTTCCATACAATCCTATTAACATACATCTAAGCAATTTATAGTTTGCGGAAATTAAAGCGATAAAGTTAAAGTCCTAGCTATTACAAGGCTTTTGCAGATACATAATTATTTTGACCGAAAATAAAGATGAGGAATTGAAACCCTAATTACTATTACAAACGCGGAGCAGTTACAATAATAATAAAAAGGAAATTAAAAAATGCGCGCGGAGAATTAAATGCGAGAATAAATTAGGAAACTTAAAAAAATCTAATTGAAAAATATTTAGGTTAGTTTTTGAGAAAAAATTAGGTTATGTACAAAATTAAACCCTAATTTCTAATTGATTTAAATTATGAAAAAAGGATTAAATTGCCCTAAATAATTAAGGAAATAAAATATTTTATGAAAAAAAATGATTTTTATGTTTTTGTGATTTTTTGATTTAAATAAAAAAAGAAATATTTTTTGTATTATTTTTGTAAAAGAAGTAATTAATAAATAATTAAAAGAATAATAAAAATAGAAAAGGAAAGAATGGGCCTGTATTTCTGAAAGGGGGGTGTGATGTTGAAACATCTAGGCCCGAGAATGTTGAGCCCACTCCCTGCGCTAGATCCGGTGCTACCCCTTTTTGATGGTGCACCATGGTCTTTCTTTGATGGAGCACTGGATTTGGATTAGAGATGCATCAAACGGTTGGATGGTTGTAGCGTATGGTAGATGCCTGGAAGCGTGGAGCATGGAACCTGCGTGTAAATGTTAAGGAAATAGAGAAAATGTTGGGACCTGGGATCGAACCCAGGTCCTCTCCACTTTCCAACGCGCGTTTCACCATTGGGCTACATGTTTTATTTATTATAATATTGAAACAAGAATAATATAATAAAATATGAGTCAGTATGATAAAAAAATGCGCGAAATTCAAATAAGCCAATGGTGGTCAGCCACGTTATTATCTATTTCCCCATGACATTCGTTTTTTATATCAGCTTTTACCTACGGACAAAACCGTCACTAAAGGCTATAGTGACAGTTTTTATCCGTAGCTACATCCCTGCAAGATTCAAAAAAATAATACAAGCAAGATAAATCAAAAACAAAGGCATAGATCAGTTGCAAATCACACCCTGAGTTCATTGGTATCCATAATTTGGTCTAATTTCGCCTCTACGGAGAGTCCCAATTTGGGACCTTAAAAGCCTAACAATGGCATTGTGTCATTCCTGCATTTAAACTCAGATTAAACCATCCAGAAACAATGCAAATATGATAACAAGCGTGTATATGTGATCAAAACAAGTTTATAATGGGTAAATCAATAAGTTCGAGTTTGAGAAAAATATGCAAACCGTGGTACTGTAAGGGCACGATTCTTGATGTTTTTGGCCTTGAGGATGATTGGAATAGCTTTAGAACACGTCCAGGAACAAATTACTGGCTTTGGAATTACTTGAAACGGCCTATGGAATCAAAACCGACCTGCACTTTTTTGAAAAAAAATTGAGTTTTGTTCTCTTTTTTTCATGACGCAAAAACCTTTTCTTTGCCTTGGAAATGTTGTGTATATATCATAGAATGATTTAGCTCAACAAAACTGATTATATCTTTGCAAATTATGGAGATTTGATTTCATTATTTGTCTTGTATGATTTGTTTCCAAAATAGACCAAATTAAGATCTTTTACAATCAATTAGCTCTTGCACGAATTTTTTTATTTGCTAGCTGTTCATGGACTCATAATATGCTAAAAAAATCAAATCTTTGATTTTATATGATTATTCTACTATTTAAATTGATTTATTTTGATTTAAATGGATAAAAAATCAAAATAAATAATAAAAATAATAAAATAATAAGTGGATAAGCTCAGGGGTCGTGGGTCCTCTTAGGAACAAGTTTCAAACAAGAAAACATGGGCCCATTTGGGAAAAAAGCCATTTTGATCAATGTTGACTTCATGCATATTTCCAAAAATTGGTCAACTTTGACAATACACATCTCTCTCATTTTTAACCCTAAGAAGGTGTTATTGAACTTTTTAGAAAGCTTAGGATGTCCCCTAAACAACCCTTTTAGTTTCATCTCAATTGGGTCTTCCATGTTCATGTAAGAAGCTTTGACCCAAAAGGTGTTTTTGTTGACTTTTCAAAAGGACCTATAATGTAGAAATTCATATCTTTTGATGAGTGCATATTTTGAACTTGTGGAATGAATATGAGTTGTATGGAATTGCATCCTCTTCAAAATGAGCCTTGGATGGAAAATATTTGATAAAGTATGAAGAAGTTATGTCTGGTCAAAGTTTGGTTGACTTTTCTTGAGAAACCCTAATTTAGCAACTTTTGGGTTGTGATGAATTTGGAGAATTCCTTGAGGAATCATGATCAACCCTTGATCAAATGATGGATATCACTTTACAATGTTGATGTTGACCAAAAATCTTGAAGTTTGACTGTATGTGGGCCACATTTGACTTTTGACTTAGTACAGTTGATTTTCAGGCATCTGAGCAAACTTCTTGTGCAAGGCATGAAACTTGACATGGATGATCTTGAGAACATATTAGGACCATGGAAATTATTTGGGACCTTTGGAGTTCCCACACCCTGAAGAAACTGAAAACCCTAGTTTGAGGTGCTTTGCCTTAGGAGAGAGTTTGTCTGGTCCACTCTTAGGCATCCTTGAGCAAGTTGAAGATCTCAATGGGCATGTATTGAGTAAAATGAGAGGGAAAATTTTGGGGTACAACATAGTGGCCCTCATATTTCTTTGAGCATCGAGATAATTTTTTTACAGAGGTGTATACTCACGAGGAGGGGAACCAAGGAGAGTGATCGTTATACATCCCCGGGAAAGAGAGAAGAATCTGCTCAAAATATGATAGGAGGTTGTGATATGGTGGAAGAACTGACTTGGTTGTTTTTCATTTTATCGCAAATGTCGCGGTTAGAAAGAGTCGTCGCCGAATTTTCTTTTATCCAAAAAGGAAAGGCTAAAAAGAACAGGAAAGACCTTTTAGATTATTTCTTGAGTTCGGGGGGTAGATTATGAAAAGGGAAGGTGTTATTACCCTTTTCATCCATAGTTATCTATGGGCTCTTAGTTGCTTGCTAGATCACTTGCTTTTATTTGAAAATGTGCTTTGTGTGGTTTTTGAAATTATTTTGAAAAGGTGCCATCGTTTAGGCAAAATTTGTAATGGTTCTCGTTCGTAAGAACGTATACAAAATATTGACATTTTGAAAATATTTTATGTTTGGAAAATGTTTTGAAAGTGTTTTTGAAAGTGTTGGTGTTTGTTTTGAAAATAAGCAAGGATGTTTGATTTGAAAATGAGCAAGCAACTAGGAATAATCTACCTACTCAAAAGTTTTAGTTCATTTCTTCCTTTCCTTCGACATTGATATTTTACCATTGATTTGGTAAGAAGCCTTATCTTTGGATGTAAAGGGACGGGCGTGGGTCATCGTATAGCCATGATAGCAATATTGTGAGATATCTTAGCATTTCTCTCTAAGGGACTAAGATCATTTTGAAAGGCAACATTTGATAGTGTCATTGAGGGACTACGATCTTGTATTTTTTATTGCTTTTTGCTAAGATATCCCACATGCATAACATGGCCATTTTATAAGGCAACTAACTGGAATTAGCCTAAGGGTGCAAGTGTGCAAATGTATTTGATTTACATTCATTGATTATCTTGAATTAGGGTTTGCTACTTGTTGATTTTAGTCTTTCCTTACAAACCCTAATTTACTAGCATTTATATTGCGGAAAGTAAAAATACTAAACTACTACATCATTAGGGGAAGGGGTATACAAATTTACAAATAAGGATTTTGCAAGAAAATTAAACCTAATTATCTATTACAACTATATTGAATAATATGTACAAGGATTGAATAAATAATGTACAAGGAGATAAATGGAAAAGAGATGATTTTTGTTTGGTTTTCATGAAACGGTTTAGTCTAATTAAAGAAGATGATTAATTAAAAATTAAACAAAATTAAACCTAAACTAATTAATAAAAAAAATAAGTTAAAAATGATTTTTTAGGGTTTTTATGAAAAAGGTTTTAAATTAATAGAAATAAAAATGAAAATTATTTAATTAAAGGAAACCTAAGTTCTAAATTAATTTTAAATAAAAAGGAAAATAATAATTAAACCTAATTCTCAAAATTTATTAATTAAGAAAAAAAAAATTAATTTATTAAGAAAATATTTTTGTTCTTTTGTTTTATAAATAAAATAAAATATATAAGTGTAAATAATAAATAAAATAAAAATATTTTTATATTTTTCATTAATAAAAATAATAATAATAATAATAATAATAGTAATAAAAATATAATAAAGAAAAAAGAAATAAAATAAAATAAGAAAAAGAAAATAATAAAAGAAATTGGGCAAGGGGTGCAAAACTAAGGCAGGGGGTTAGAAGAATCAAAAAAAGTGGAAGGCCCAACAATAAGGGCCCAGGCGTTGCAGCTGAAACAAAAAAATATTGAAAAATATTGAAAAATTGTCCATAAGGTAGCGCTGGATGTTAAACCCATGACCTCCCATACATACGCGCGCTACCTTTGCCACTGGTGTGGCTGTACATCCGTTAACTTAACTGAAATAATAAATACATAATACAAAACAAGTTCCAGAAATGAACTTCACCTTCAACCTCCAGCCATGGATCCTGTAACTTCACCATTTCTCAACAAAAATGAAATATGCAAACATGAAAGTTACTCCATTTTTCCATACGAATCCAACCATGTAAATATCATAAGCTATAAATCAAAGATGAATGAGATTTTCTAAAAGTACCAAATTCTGACCAGATTATTTCAGGAAGTTCAAACTCAAAATTCTCACTACTCAAGCAATATAAACGAAATCTATGGACATGTGTAGTTTCAGGGCAATGATGTCTATATTTTATCTTCACGAATGCAAGCCTAACAATGCCTAAATGAGAAGATAGAAGTTCAAAAAATATACCTAAAAACTGGAAATTGTGAAATGAGTTTGAGCTTGATTCAAGGTGCTTCAATTATCAGGTTAGCTTCCTCAAGTTAACAGGAAGCTAATGCAATGGTTAGCTTGAGCAATGGATGGCTGGAATGGCTTGGAGAAGTCAAGTTACAGACCCCTGTGTTTGAGCTTGGACAATGATAAAAATGGTGTTATAGTTTAGAAACAGGGATTGGGATGAGTTGTATTTGAAGTAAGGAAGCTTTTCAGATGATTTGGAGAGAAAACGCATGAGTGGTTTGAGAGATGGGAGTTCAAGGTCAGAAACTGTGCAACAATGGAGTTTTTGGGAAATTTCTGGTTTGAGGGAGTTTGGGAGTGTTTCAGGGTGTTAATGCTTATCCCTTAGCTCACAAATATTGTGTCTATTTATAAGCAACAAGTTTGGGGACTTGTTGTTGATCAGAATTCAAAAACAAATGTTTAAGCTCAACATGTGATTTTTGAGAAATCCAAGTTTCAAAGTCTTGTGTACTTGCTAATGTAGAGTGTTTATGATTTAAACACACTTGCTTATGACTTTTTAGATGGAGTGTGATCAGAGGGAACAAGTTAGAGGCTCAAGAATTGACTTTGTGCATAAAACTTGCTTTTCAAGAATGGCATTCTTCACTTTCTTCCCAAAATGGCAATGTAAATTGGATAAAGCTTAAACCACTTGGATTATAGCTCAAAATTTTGTGTAATCCATTAATTATGGATAGATACACAAGATAGAAGGTCTGAAAAGCAAGATTATGCAGCCTAACAATGAGATTGGATTATGTGTTCATTAAGAAATGACTTGTAATTCAAGAATGAAACCCTAACTTCTTGCCTTCGATTCTCCTTGCTCAAGTATGATATCAATGAGTTCTTAGACATTTTGGAAACCTTGTAACATCCTCTACAACCTCTATGTTGGACATGTTTGAAGATTCACCTTGGAACTATGTGAAAAATTCCATGAAGTTAGGTCAAAATCCTGCCTAAACTAGGGCAAAATTTCACTAAGTTTCCAAGTTTCATGAACATGTCTTCTTAAAATCATAACTTAAAATCCATGAATTTATAGAAAAAGTTGTGTTCTAGAATGTTTTAGATCTCATTGAGATCTACAATTTTCATGTTGGAAGTTTCCTTTGAATCATCTTGCATCATGGTGAAAATTTGGCTCAAAGTTATGAAAAAATATGAATTTTCCAACACTTAGAAAAATTTCTAAGTTTCGAAATTTTGACTTTTCAAAATGAAATCTTGACTTTTTGATTTTTTTTATGAAGAAGTTTCATATTTTGACATGTTTTGATGAATTGTGATCTTTGATACTTGATTTTGACCAAAAAGTCAAAGTTTGACTTTTCAGTGTACATTTGACTAAAATTCATCTGTCAATCAATTAATCTTGAGAGATATTTCGAACCATGAAATTAGGTGAAAATGAAGCATTTGAATCCTTGAGATCATGCCTCAAACCAACAAGTCATTTGCTAGGTTAAAAATCAAAAATTACACCTTCTCAGTCAAAACCTTAATTTTGACCATTTTGCCCTTTTGATGATCTGATCAAATTTCTTGAGGAATTGTGATCCAAACTTGATCAAATGACATTTTTGATTTCATGATATTTATATGGACCAAAAATCATGAATTTTGACTGTAAATTGACCATAATTGACTTATTCCGTAACACATGTGATTTTAGGTCAACTGATCAATTGACTGAGCAAAAATGTGATCCAAGACTTGAAACTTGACATGAGCAATCTTGAGGGTCCAAAATAATACATGAAAGTCATATTGTGCATTAAAAGTTCATTTGTCCTTGTGCAAACTCAAACCCTAATATTCAATCATTTGTGCTTGAGGAGGTGTCTTGAGCTGATCAGCCCTTGTGTAGTCTTGAACCAAGGGAGATCTTGTGAGAGATTATTTAAGAAATGAGATGGCAAATTTTGGGGTACAACAACTGCCCCTGTTCAATATTCTTAGACCTGAAGAGTTAGATTGGCGGACCCGTCATTCGTGACTTGAAGGAGGAAGATGATTGAACACTTGAGTGCCCATTAATTTGCACTCGAAGATGGATTGGGAATGGGCTTATAGATTCCATTTGGAGGAATGATGGTAAATACTGGAAGAAATATCAGCATAAATCTTTAGTCGATTTATACTAAAACTTGATGTTTTACCTGTGGAAAAACGGTTAGTAAAATGCAGATGTATGCATGATATTCATAAGATGAATGAGATCATGCTAAATGCATTTTGTATGTATATGCTATGATGTATGAATGTGAGATGTATATTTGTCTGGTAAAATAAATCTCTGACTGCTACTGAGGGATTCTGAATCCAAGATTGTTGTTGGGGATGAAGAGTATACATATCTTCAAACTTTTTTGAAAGGATACTTTCGCTGGGGAATATCTCTTGAATGTCAGATGTTATCTGGTCGGATCCAGGCTTCACAACTTAATAAATATAAGGAAGCCAACTTCTATCTGGTCGGATCCAGGCTTCACGGTAGCTTACTGGGGAAGGATAAATTAACTGTTATCTGGTTGGGTTCCATGCTTTGTAGAAAATTTCTTAGGGAGAGTGAAGTTGGGCTATTATCTGGTTGGATTATCAACTTCACAACAACTTGTTGGGGGTAAGGAAGTTATCTGTTATCTGGTCGGATTCCAGGCTTCATAATAACTTGCTTGAATAGACGAATTTGAACTGATATCTGGTCGGATCCATGCTTTACAGGTTTTGAGGTGGATGAATTTAATTGTTATCTGGTCGGGTCAAGGCTGCACAATAAACTTGTTTGAAAAGATAGAGTTGAACTGATATCTGGTCGAATCCAGGCTTCATAGCAACTCGCTTGGGGAACTTAGTTGTTATCTGATCGGATTTCGGGCTTCAAAATAAACTTCTGAGGGGAATTGCTATCTGGTCGGATCCAGGCTTCACAATAACTTTCTTGAGATGATGAAGTTGAAAACTGATATCTGGTCAGATCCAGGCTTCACAGTAACTTGTTGGAGTAGAGGCAAACTCTACTGGGGAAAAGAAGTTAAACCTTGGTCTGGTTAAGTCCATGTTCTTCTACATCTTTGAAGAGGTAAACTATTATCTAGTCGGGTCAAGGTTTCATAGTATTTAAAAGTTGTACCATTATCTGGTCGGGGCCAGGCTTCATAGTATCTGAAAGGCTTTCACTAACATCTGGTCGGGTCCAGGCTCTATAGTGACTTGAGAATTTGACTATTATCTGGTCGGGTCTAGGCTTCATAGTAACTTGAAAATTGTACTAATATTTGGTCGGGTCCAGGCTTCATAGTATCTTTTAGAGATAGTAAAAGTTTTGTTGATGACTTTACTGGGGATTAGGGGTTTTGGCCCTCTGATTTGCAATAGTCTGAAAGGAAAACTCAAGCTGGAGAGGATAAACTCAGCTGGGGAAGACAGGCTCGGCTGGGGAGGATAGACTCAACTTTGGAAGATAGACTATGTCGGGGGAAATTAAACTCAGCTGGGGAGTTATGCTACTCATCGTTTGTTGGGGAAATAAGCCCTGTTGTGGAAATAAACCCTATTGATGAATACTCGATTAACTGCTGAAGAGGTGAGTTCTTTGAGAAAAAGGTCCACAAGGCTTTTTCTTGTAGGATCAATTTAGTTGGGAGAAAGCTGTCAAGAGATTGAGACTCTGGCTGGAGATTGGTTTATTGTAATTGTCTTGTGGGGATAATGTTAATGAGATAACTCTGTGGGGATATTCCATATACATTAAAGAGGTGCTTGCTGCTTAGAAGGACACATGTGCCAAATAGTTTTAATTATGTTCATATGCATATGTTCTTTCAATTTTAGTCATTGGACAAGTTTTCATTCAAAACAAAGACAGAAAGTTTGCACTTCAAAGTATGTTTGTATTGATATTTTGCCCGTGAATAGGCGTTTTTGTACAAAGAGACGGAAATCCTAGGAATAGGAAATCGTCAAGAGGAAAACAAAAATTGAAATCAAAACAAAATAGACATGTGGAAATGATCTCATTGCACTATTTCCCCAATGTCTTCAAATGCTCCTTGCCGTTGACATAAGTTGATTGGATTGATCTTGGACCGTTTGAACTCGGACCTTGGTGATAAAGTTGACTGTGGTGATTCCACGAGACATACTAATACGCTTTCAATCCTTAACTTTTTCCTGGACCTCCCTTTTGGGTTTTCAGGCCACCAGATACCCATTTTTGCCCAAGTCGCCCTTTTGGGTTTTCAACTTGCCAGGTGTACAATCTTTTGCATATATCCCTAATTTTTGCCCAAACCTTTTGGTTTGCCGGGATGCCCTTATTTTTCCTAGGTGTGTCAACCTAGCGGATCCTTTATGCGTAGTATTTTTTATTTATGTCTGCATTTATAGGATGTGGGAAGTCTTCACCATCCATGGTAGTCAGCATCATGGCACCGCCAGAGAACACTCTCTTGACAACAAATGGCCCTTCGTAGGTGGGAGTCCATTTGCCTCTGGGGTCGCCTTGTGGCAAAATGATGCGCTTTATCACCAAGTCACCAACTTGATATACTCGAGGCTTGATCTTTTTGTTGAAAGCCTTGATCATACATTTTTGGTACGTCTGGCCATGGAAAATAACAGCCAGTCGCTTTTCGTCGATCAATTTCAATTGATCCAATCTTGTCTGAATCCACTCGTCTTCACCTAGGCTTGCCTCATTCATAATCCTTAGTAAGGGAATCTGAACTTCCACTGGCAGAACAAATTCCATGCCATAGACTAGAGAAAAGGGAGTTGCCCTAGTTGATGTTCTAGTTGAAGTACGATAGCTATGTAGAGAAAACAGTAACATCTCATGTCAATCCTTGTATGTTACTACCATCTTCTGCACAATCTTCTTAATGTTTTTGTTGGCCGTTTCGACTGTGCCATTCATTTTAGGTCTATATGGAGAAGAATTGTGATGCTTGATCTTGAACTGGGTGCAAAGCTCATTAATCATAGCATTGTTGAGGTTAGTCCCATTATCGGTGATGATCCTTTCGGGGATACCATAGCGGTAGATGAGGTTATGCTTGATGAATCTGGCTACCACATTCTTGGTGACTGAGGCGAATGAAGTGGCTTCGACCCACTTGGTGAAATAGTCGATAGTGACAAGAATGAAGCGATGTTTATTGGAAGCGGTGGGCTTGATCTCTCCAATCATGTCAATGCCCCACATTGCAAATGGCCACGGAGCGGTCATGACGTTCAAAGGGATAGGAGGCACATGGACCTTGTCAGCATAGATTTGGTATTTGTGAAAAGTCCTAGAGTGTTGATGGCAATCAGTCTCCATCGTTGACCAATATTAGCCAGCCCTCAAGATCTTCTTGGTTATCATGTGTCCGCTTGAATGAGTGCCAAAGAGACCATTGTGCATATCTTCCATGATTTCCTCTGCCTCCTTCTTGTCCACACATAGAAGTAGAGTAGAGTAATGGTTACGCTTGTATAAAATTTCGTTGCTTAGGAAGAATTTGGCTGAAAATCTTCGTAAGAACTTTATGTCATTGACGGATGATCCCTCGGGATACTCTTCTGCTTCAAGATATCTCATCACCTCATGGTACCATGGCTTTTCCGTGTCAGTGTCAAGCTCACAGAAATGTGCAGGTTCGTCAAATCTATCAATGGTAATCATAGGAGCTTCGTTGTCCCATCTGACCTTGAACATTGAATAAATGGTGGCCAAAGCATCAGCCAACTGCTTTTCTTCCCTAGGGAAGTGCTCAAAGGTGATCTCTTCGAAGTAGGGAATCAGGTATAGCATAAGTTCCTTGTAAGGGATGAGATTAGGGTGTTTAGTGTCCCAATTTCCTTTTACTTGGATAATCACTAGAGAGGAATCCCCAAACACATTCAAATGCTTAATCCTTAAGTCAATGGCAGCCTTCAGACCCAAAATGAATGCTTCATACTCGGCCATGTTATTCGTGCAATCAAAGCATAATCTGGAAGTGAAAGGAGTGTGGCACCCTTCAAGAGATATGATCACAACACCAATTCTGTTACCCAAGGTGTTGGAAACCCCATCGAAGACCATAGTCCATCGGGATCCTTGTTCAGGTCCGTCATATGGTCCAGGTTTCGCACAGTCGGTCACCAGCATGATGTTCTCATCTGGGAAGTCAAAGTTCATAGACTGATAATCATCAACATATTGATGGGCCAAATGATCTGCTAGTACGCTTCCTTTGATGGCCTTTTGTGTAGTGTCTTGAATGTCGTACTCAGTCAAGATCATTTGCCATCTGGCTATCCATCCGGAAAGAGCAGGTTTCTCAAAGATGTACTTGATTGGGTCCATCTTAGAAATCAACTGAGTGGTATGAGTCAACATATATTGTCTTAGCCGGCAAGAAGCCCATGCCAGAGCGCATAAATTTTTCTCGAGCAGTGAATATCTGGTTTCGCAGTCGGTAAACGTTTTGCTCAGGTAATAAATAGCATGCTCTTTTCGGCCAGACTCGTCATGTTGGCCCAAAACACACCCCATAGAATTCTCTAGTACTATCAAGTACATGATCAAGGGTCTTCCTTCAACTGGAGGCATGAGAATAGGAGGCTCTTGCAGATATTCCTTGATTTTGTCGAAGGTAGCTTGGCATTCATCATTCCATCTGACTACTTGATCTTTCTTCAAGAGTTTGAAGATTGGCTCACAAGTAGCGGTCAAGTGAGATATGAAGCAGGCGATGTAATTGAGACGACCCAAAAATCCTCTAACTTCCTTTTCAAAGTGAGGGACTGGCACTTCTTGGATGGCCTTTACTTTGATGGGATCAACTTCAATGCCTTTATTACTGGAAACAAAACCTAGAAGCTTTCCGGATCATACTCCAAATGTGCATTTGTTAGGGTTTAACCTCAACTTGTACTTTTTCAACCTTTCGAACAGCTTGTACAGGTGATTGAGATGTTCCTCTTTAGTTTGTGATCTGGCAATCATATCAGCCACATATACCTCTATTTCATGGTGGATCATATCATGAAACAAAGCTACCATATCCCTTTGATATGTTTCCCCTGCATTCTTCAATCCAAATGGCATGACCTTATAGCAAAAGGTGTCCCATTACGTAAAGAAAGTAGTCTTCTCTATGTCTTCGGGAGCCATCCTTATCTGATTATAGCCGGAGAAACCGTCCATTAAAGAGAAGACTTTATGCTGAGCAGTATTATCGACTAAGACGTCAATGTATGGTAGAGGGAAGCCATCCTTGGGGCTTGCTCTATTCAGATCCCTATAGTCTACGCACATGCAAAATTTTTCGTCTTTCTTTGGCACTGGAACCACATTGGCAACCCATTGGCACTGGAACCACAGCTAGGAACCCTACATCAAATTGTTTCATCACTTCAGCTTTAATCTTCTCAGACATGTCAGGCCTCATGCGATGAACTTTTTGTTTGACAAGAGGAAAATCTTCTTTAGTCGGCAGATGATGAACTACCTTGTCGGTATCCAACCCTGGCATATCTTCATAAGACTAAGCAAACACTTCCACATAGTCGTGCAACATTTGAACCAACCTGATCTTGACACTACTTTCCAAGTTAGCGCCGATTTTGACTTCTTTCTTGTCTGTCTTAGTATCCAGATTGATGACTTTAACTGACTCTTCATATGGTTGAATAGCTTTTTCCTCTTGTAGTAGAAGTCTGACTAGTTCTCCCGGTATATCACAATCTTCCTCGCCTTCGTCTTCGGCTTGGTTAATTGGGAATTCAAAGTCATAGTCGGCAATAGTAGAGTCATTAGCAATAAGATCCAGAGTGGATAAGGACCTGCAAGAGTGTGTGTGTGTGTGTGTGTGTGTGTGTGTGCATGTAAGATACATGGCTATTTTGAAAAATGCATTTGAAGGAAAAGAAATACAATGAACACAAATATTTGAATGCAAAAAGAGTCCAACGATTTGTATTGAATGATCATATGATTAGATAAATATAAATAAAACCCTTGACAAATGGACCAAAGTGCCTTAGGCCAGGCACATGGCTTAAAAGTCATTGTTTAAATATTACAGACAAAATGTTCTTGACTTGAAAAGCAATAAACAAATGATTACTCATCAATGAAGGAGATGGGCACGAAGTCCTTTGCATGCCAATTCTTAAGCTCCGTTGTAGTTGGATACACCCAATCTTCAAATGCAGCTTCTTCATCAGAATCACCCACAGTGTTAACCTTATTGACATACTTACCATGCTTCGGCATAGGCGCGGTGATTACATTCGGAGTTGGAGGAGGATCAAATTAAATAGTCTTGTTATCGATCAAATCCTGGATTTTATTCTTCAAGGCCCAGCATTGGTCAGTCTCATGTCGGGGGCTACTTGAGTGGTAAGCACATTTAGCGTTCGGATTAGACTTTGGTGAAGAGGTATCAGGGTTGGCATGAGGATTGCGCAATGTCACCAAATTAGCCTTTAGCAAGTGTTGTAAGGCTTGAGATAATGACATGCCTAACCTATTAAATTATCTTCTTGGAGTTTTGAACTGTTGATGGTTAGCAGATGGTCTTTGAGTAGTAGTTATATTGGAGATTCAGACAGCATTAACAGACGGGTGATCATTCTTCTTGGTACGGGCCCTTGCCTCGTACACAGCATTGATTTTATTCTTTGCAACAAAAGGTTTCTTGACAGGATTTGAAGTGGAGGCAAATTCCATGGAGATCTTTCCACTTTTGATGCCGCTTTCAACTCTTTCACTGGTTAAGATTAGCTCGGTGAAACCAGAAGAAGAGCAGCCAACCAATAGATTAAAGGATGGACCAGATAAATTACCCATAAACTTGTCAATTTTCTCCCTATCAGTCAAAGGTGGTTGAACCCTACTGGAGAGGTCTCTCCACTTTTGTGCATATTCTTTAAATCCTTCATTCTTCCGTATTGTCATATCTTGCAACTGATCCCTTGTTGGTGCCAAGTTGGTGTTATACTGGTATTGATAGTAGAATTTGGTGGCTAAGTCTTCCCAAGTATTAATACGGGAACCATCTAACTGATAAAACCATTCTAGTTGCGTTCCGGCCAAGATCTCTTGAAAAAAGTGAACCCAGAGCTACTTATCAGCGGTGTACGGATGTATCTTGCGCACATAAGATTTCAGGTGAAGTTTAGGACAGGAAACTCCATCGTACTTTGCAAAGACTGGTATTTTGAATTTGTGGGGAATGACAACCCCAGAGATCAAACCCAAATCATCAAAATCTAAACCGGGGACAGCTTGGATCTCGACGGCCTTTAATCTGTCTTCTAACTGCTTGTACTTGACATCGGCGGGTGGATACTGCTCGTCAAAATAATCATCATCAGATGCTTGATCATTAATACGGTCATCCTAAGTACTCCTAACTTTACCAATATGGTTCTCGTCTTCCTCAGATGAGTCTTCCACTACCGGGATCTGATGGTCTTGCTCTTTGAACCTTCTGCCCATGTTGACCAGAGCTCTCTTCTTGGGTTTCTTCTTAACTTCCAGCAATGCCATCATATCTTGTTGCCCCTTGGCTAGGGCCAGTAGAGTCTCTTGGAATTGATAGTTTTGTGTATGAAGATCCTTCACAGTTTTCTCTAGATCCATCTTGCCGAAATAAACAGCAGAAAGATAAGGAAACCTATTGTGTGAAAACCTATCATGTTATGATGCATGGAATGTATATGCAAATGATTTCAAGGATTTATGAAATTTAAATTTGTATAGACAAAAGAAATGAACAAATGTCAATTTTCATTAATTAGCTCAAAAATATTACACCATGCCTCTTGGGCTTACAAAGTAACTTTCTAAGATAAAAAGACTGAACACATCCTCTTC
This sequence comes from Vicia faba, assembly GCA_948472305.1. Lineage (NCBI taxonomy): Eukaryota > Viridiplantae > Streptophyta > Magnoliopsida > Fabales > Fabaceae > Vicia > Vicia faba. The sequence goes on along the minus strand of OX451739.1, from coordinate 418,910,789 downwards.
GGCGCAAGGTAGGCATTCACACTTTTCTCTTTATGTAGCTTCTTTGTAAGCTCCAAGACCCTCTTCTCACTAGCATAGAATTGAGCTTCGAAAGTATCTTGTTCTTCCTTTAGCTTAATCAAAACCTTTTGCAAGTCTTCAAGAGAGGTAGGCATGTCGGGATGGAGGACGGTGTACGGGAAATCTCCTTCAACCACAGATTCCATGATGACTAGTAAGATGGAAGGATAAGGCATTACAAGTTTTTGAGCACGAGCTCGTACCCACCTAAGGTAAGGCTTAAGGGGAATGGAATTATTGTGTCCCAGTGTCTTACTATCCATTTTGCTTACTATCCTCCAAGCTCGTATAAACCTTTGGCGGTAGCTTTGATCGTTGTTCTCGTAGTTGAATACCACTCCTTGGATGAGCATCTCATGAGGACCATCCCTTCGGGCATATCCAAACTTGCGTAAGGCTAAGAAAGGGTTGTAAGTGATACCTCCTCTAATTACAAGCAAATGGACATTAGGGAATTCCCCACAACGATCGATGATAGTAACGTTCTCTAAGGATTGAGAACACCAATGGAAATCTGAATGTCTGATCATCATCAACCTATGGGACCACCTCAAACCTTACTAGTTCTTCAACACAGATCGGGGAAGATGCAAAATAAACCATCTGGCCAAGAGAGGAGTGCAACACATGAGGGGCCCTCTCTTACTCATAGTGCGAGTGTGGAGAGAATGTAGGATATCTCCCAACAAAGTAGGCACCGGATTACGAGACATAGAGATTTTGACAACATTGACATCTATGAGTTGATCAAGGTTTGGGAACAAAACCATCCCATATATGAGAAGGGCCAAGATTTCCTCAAAAGCTCGTAAGTCCAAAGAGTTCCAACAATCTTGAGCTTTCTCAAACAAGAACTTGGCTGAGAAACCTTTGACATCACTCCTTGTTTCCCAATTAGTTGTGACATTAGATTGTTGCAAGTGTATTACTTGGGAAATATCTTCAGGTTTTGGATTTATTTCCGTACCGTTGAAGGGTAGTTGATTGAGAATGGGAATCCTCAAGAGTTGTGATAATTCTTCTAGAGTAGGCACAAGCTGATAATCATGAAAAGTGAAGCAATGGTGTAGAGGATCAAAGAACTGGAAAATCACCTTCATCATATCTTCATTTGTGCTAGAGGTAACCAAGTTTAGGAGGCGACCATGTCTTTAGGTGAATGAAGTATTCTCAGGGACCCTTGATGATAACTCTTTGAGTTGAGGAGGAATCCTTACGAGATTGACTTGAATGGTTTTCCTGCGAATAGAAGCCATGTCCTACAAAACAGAACAAAGATAAATCCCAAAAATCCTTGAAATGGTTAGTGAGAATGAGTATGATATTATGATGTTTATGATGTTATGTACAAGTAAGCATATACAAACAAGAAAAACAAGTCCTAATGCTTAGGCTTGCATGGAGTCTCATAGGTAAGTACCCTCTTGAAGTTTAGTTGGCTCAAACTTGTCCTAGAAATAGTAATCGGGTTCTAAGGGATCTCAATATTACTGATCTGTCTTCTTGGGCATTGTTTCAGTGCAAGCCTCTTTCACGGCGACAGAAATATCCCGAGAAGTCAAATCTCAATGAGTGTAGTATCGAGTATTAACCAACTTTTGACTGCACCAAAGTCGGTTATCTCACTACGTCCTAATGTCCAAGTTGGTCAAGTAAAGGTTCTAAAAGTCAGTTAGTGCTTCATGACATCACACAGCAGCCCCATATTCTCCTTGACCATTCAAGGGCTACCTGTACCCACAAATGTGTCACACTAATGTATCTATTTCTTAGACCATGTCGGTATACCCCGCACAGTTTCCACAACGTATTGCTACTTACCTATAAAGTATCCCAAATCCGGGTATATAAACAAACCCAAACAAGGAACCAAAATGTAAAGGAAACAAATCAAACAATGAAAGCACGTAAAGGTGATCTAGCCCTAAGGTAACCCCACTTTTAAGATACACCACAGCAGAGTCGCCAGTTCTATGATACGGTGGGAGAACTGAATTGGTTGTTTTGCATTTTATCGCAAATGTTGCGGTTAGCAAGAGTCGCCACCAAAGTTTATTTTATCCAAAAAGGAAAGGCTGAAAAGAACAGGAAAGACCTTTGAGATTATTTCTTGAGTTCATGGGGTAGATTATGAAAAGGGAAGGTGTTAGCACCCTTTTCATCCATAGTTATCTATGGGCTCTTAGTTGCTCGCTAGATCACTTGCTTTTGTTTGAAAATGTTCTTTGTGTGGTTTTTGAAAGTATTTTGAAAAGGCGCCATTGTTTAGGCAAACTTTGTAATGGTTCTCGTTCGTAAGAACGTATACAAAGTGTGGAGCTTTTAAAAATATTTTATGTTTGGAAAATGTTTTGAAAGTGTTTTTGAAAGTGTTGGTGTTTGTTTTGAAATTAAGAAAGGATGTTTGAGTTAAAAATGAGCAAGCAACTAGGAACAATCTAATTACTCAAAAGTCTTAGTTTATTTCTTCCTTTCCTTTGATATTGCTATTTTACCATTGATTTGGTAAGAAACTTTATCTTTGAATGTAAAGGGAGGGGTGTGGGTCATCGTATAGCCATGATAGCAATGTTATGAGATATCTTAGCATTTCTCTTTGAGGGACTAAGATTATTTTGAAAGGCAACATTTGATAGCGTCATCGAGGGACTACGATCTTGTATTTTTTTATTGCTTTTTGCTAAGATATCCCACGTGCATAACATGGCCATTTTATAAGGCAACAAAGTGGAATTACCCTAAGGGTGCAAGTGTGCAAATGTATTTGATTTACATTCATTGATTATCTTGAATTAGGGTTTGCTACTTGTTGATTTTAGTCTTTCCTTACAAACCCTAATTTACTAGCATTTATATAAAGCAATAAATTGCGGAAAGTAAAAATACTAAGCTATTACATCATTAGGGGAGGGGGTATACAAATTTACAAATAGGGATTTTGCAAGAAAATTAAACCTAATTATTTATTACAACCATATTGAATAATATGTACAAGGATTGAATAAATAATGTACAAGGAGATAAATGGAAAAAAGATGATTTTTGTTTGGTTTTCATGAAAGGGTTTAGTCTAATTAAAGAAGATGATTAATTAAAAATTAAACAAAATTAAACCTAAACTAATTAATAATGAAAATAAGTTAAAAATGATTTTTTAGGGTTTTTATGAAAAAGGTTTTAAATTAATAAAAATAAAAATGAAAATTATTTAATTAAAGGAAACCTAAGTTCTAAATTAATTTTAAATAAAAAAGGAAAATAATAATTAAACCTAATTCTCAAAATTTATTCATTAAGAAAAAAGAAATTAATTTATTAAGAAAATATTTTTGTTCTTATGTTTTATAAAGAAAATAAAATATATAAGTGTAAATAATAAATAAAATAATAATATTTTTATATTTTTCATTAATAATAATAATAATAATAATAGTAATAAAAATATAATAAAGAAAAATAAAATAAATTAAGAGAAAGAAAATAATAAAAGAAATTGGGCCAGTGGTGCAAAAGTAAGGGGCCCGGGCGCTGCAGCTGAAACAAAAAAAAGAATGAAAAATGTTGAAAAATTATCCAAAAGGTAGTGTTGGGTGTTGAACCCATGACCTCCCATACATACGCGCGCTACCTTTGCCACTGGTGTGACTGTACATCCGTTAACTTAACTAAAATAATAAATAAATAATACAAAACAAGTTCCAGAAATGAACTTCATCTTCAACCTCCAGCCATGGATCCTGTAACTTCACAATTTCTCAACAAAAATGAAATATGCAAACATGAAAGTTACTCCATTTTTCCATACGAATCCAACCATGTAAATATCATAAGTTATAAATCAAAGATGAATGAGAATTTCTAAAAGTACCAAATTTTGACCTAACTATTTCAGGAAGTTCAAACTCAAAATTCACACTACTCAAGCAATATAAATGAAGTCTATGGACATGTGTATTTTCAGGGCAATAATGTCTACATTTTATCTTCATAAATGCAAGCCTAACAATGCCTAAATGAGAAGATAGAAGTTCAAAAAATATACCTCAAAAATGGAAATCATGAAATGAGTTTGAGCTTGATTCAAGGTGCTGCAATGATCAGGTTAGCTTCCTCAAGTTCCCAGGAAGCTAATGCAATGGTTAGCTTGAGCAATGGATGGCTGGAATGGCTTGGAGAAGTCAAGTTGCAAACCCCTGTTTTTGAGCTTGGACAATGGTGAAAAATGGTGTTATAGTTTAGCAACAGGGATTGGGATGAGTTGTATTTGAATTAAGGAAGCTTTTGAGATGATTTGGAGAGAAAACGCATGAGTGGTTTGAGAGATGGGAGTTCAAGGTCAGAAACTGTGCAACAATGGAGTTTTTGGGAAATTTCTGGTTTGAGGGGGTTTAGGAGTGTTTAAGGGTGTTAATGTTTGTCCCTTAGCTCTCAAATAGTGCCTCTATTTATAAGCAACAAGTTTGGAGACTTGTTGTTGATCAGAATTCAAAAACAAATGTTTAAGCTCAACATGTGTTTTTTGAGAAATTTAAGTTTCAAAGTCTTGTGTACTTGCTAATGTAAAGTGGTTATTCTTTAAACACACTTTCTTCTGACTTTGTAGATGGAGTGTGATCAGAGGGAACAAGTTAGAGGCTCAATAATTGACTTTATACATAAAGCTTGCTTTTCAAGAATGGCATTCTTCACTTTCTTCCCAAAATGGCAATGTGAATTGGATAAAGCTTAAACCAATTGGATTATAGCTCAAAAGTTTGTGTAATCCATTAATGATGGATAAATACACAAGTTAGAAGTCCTGAAAAGTAAGATTATGCAGCCTAACAATGAGATTGGATTATGTGTTCATCAAGAAATGACTTGTAATTTAAGAATGAAACCCTAACTTCTTGCCTTCGATTCTCCTTGATCAAGTATGATCTCAATGAGTTCTTGGACATTTTAGAAAGCTTGTAACATCCTATACAACCTCTATGTTGGACATTTTTGAAGATTCATCTTGGAACTATGTGAAAATTTGCGATGAAGTTAGGTTAAAATCCTGCCTAAACTAGGGCAAAATTTCACTAAGTTTCCAAGTTTCATGAACATGTCTTCTTAAAATCATAAATTGAAATCCATGAATTTATAGAAAAAGTTGTGTTCTACAATGTTTTAGATCTCATTGAGATCTACAATTTTCATGTTGGAAGTTTCCTTTGAATCATCTTGCATCATGGTGAAAATTTGGCTCAAAGTTATGAAATAAATATGAATTTTCCAACACTTAGAAAAATTTCCAAGTTTAGAAATTTTGACTTTTCAAAATGAAATCTTGACTTTTTGATTTCTTGATGAACAAGTTTCATATTTTGATATGTTTTGATGAATTGTGATCTTTGATACTTGATTTTGACCAAAAAGTCAAAGTTTGACTTTTCAGTGTGCAGTTGACTTTTCATCAGTTGACTGAAATTCATCTGTCAATTAATTAATCTTGAGAGATGTTTTGAACCATGCCATTAGTTCAATGAAGCATTTGAATCCTTGAGATCATGCCTCAAACCAACAAGTCATTTGATAGGTCAAAAATCAGAAATTGCACCTTCTTAGTCAAAACCCTAATTTTGACCATTTTGCCCTTTTGATGATCTGATGAAATTTCTTGAGGAATTGTGATCCAAACTTGATCAAATGACATATATGAGTTCATGATATTGATATGGACCAAAACTTATGAAGTTTGACTATAAATGGACCACAGTTGATTTTTTCTGCAATATAATTGATTTTAGGCCAACTGATCAATTGACTGAGCAAAAATATGATCCAAGACTTGAAACTTTGACATGAGCAATCTTAAGGGTCCAAAATGATCCACGAAAGTAATATGGGGCATTAAAAGTCTATTTGTACTTGTGCAAACTCAAACCCTAATTTCAGTCATCAGTGCTTAAGGAGGTGTCTTGAGTTGATCAACCCTTGTGCAGTCTTGAACCAAGGGAGATCTTGTGATAGATTATTTGAGAAATGAGAGGGAAATTTTTGGGGTACAACAAAGGAGGATTCCTATTTATCACATCGTATTTCGGGAGATGGGTCTTCGGCTTCCTTTCTCGGAATTTGAGGTGGCCGTATTCAAGCATTTGTGTGTGGCTCCTTCCCAATTGAGCCTGAACGACATCACATTCATGCGAGCGCTTGAAATAGTTTTTGATTACTTGAAGATAGGGAACACCATTCCTTTATTATTTTAATGCTTCCACCTCCAGAGGAGTGAGGTCGACGGTAAATGGGGATGGGTTTCCCTGAAGCAAGGCAACGGGAAGCTGTTTAAAGCTTATCTGGAGTTTATTCTTCGCTTCAAAGAAAAATACATATTGGTGCAGCCTTCTTTGAGCAAGGAGATGCTGAATGTCTTTAGGACCATACTGTCGTATAAAGAGGATGGTACTCCCCATCTGAACGAGCTAGGAGACCCCGTGGTAAAATTGGTTTACAAGTTCCTGTTCTAGTGGACAAGTAAGCACTTTAATAATAAATCGAGCTCCTATAGCTAGAGGGAGGGGGAGCTCGGTGTCGAGGACTTGGAGAGCTTCGCTATCTTAACTACCTTCAAGGCTCAAATCCTTGGCGTACAGCGAGTCGTCAGGGGAGGCAGGCCGGTGATTGACAAGAACGAGGAGCTTGTATACAAGTCGGACCTCATAGTCATCAAAGAGCTCCTCGGGAGCGAGGACCCCATTAAATACTTGGGTATTTATGTTTTAAATAGTAGTATGTGGTATTCGTTTATTTGACTCCTTTTTTGCTAACTACATTTATTTATGTTTGTTATGCAGATAGCATGAATCCCGCCCAGGAGCGCATAGCCAAGACTCTTGCTGCTAGAGCGAGGAAGGCTCAAAAGGCTCAGACTGGCTCGAGGGTCGGGAGACTCTTCTTAGGCCCAAGCTACAATCTCTCTTCCTCCTTCCGTTGTGTCCTTGAAAGAGAAGAGGTTGCAGCCCGAGGGAAGTGTCAACCTGACTGGAGAAAAGGGGAAGGGGACGTACGACTTGCCCTCTTGCTGGCTAGATAAGGCTTTCTTCAAGGGCGCATCTCTCTGTCTCCCCCGGGAAGAATCCCTTCATCTCGAGGGTTTGGGCCGCCTAGAGAAGAGGGCGATGCTGGTGTAAGATGTCGATGGTTTGATGCAGATTCTGGAGATGGCCATCTCCTACACCGAGGGAAGTTCCTCTCAGGAGGACGAGCTAAAGAATCTTTGGTCCAAGCTGGCAGCGAGTGAGAAGGCTCGGATTGAAGAGGAAAAGGCTCGGAAGCTGTCTGATGAATAATCGAGGAGGTTCTCCGAGGAACGCATGGTCCTCTTGCTCGAGAAGAAAGACCTTGAGGAAAAGGTGGCATCCCTGACTGCTGAGATTATGCCTGCTGAAGACAACTCGGAGGATACCAAAGATCTAAAGACTCGGGCCGAGCTTGTTTCTCGGTTTAAGTTGGTGCTAGACGATGCTCGGGCCACTTCTGAGTGGAGTTTTAAAAATGTTGTAAAGCAGATGCATGTGCTGAACCCCAGTGTTGAACTCAACACCTCAGGAATGAGGTTCAACTATTACGTGGTTGTCGGTAAGATCCCGGTCCCTGACTATCTCAAGGAGTTCAACGCTCAACCAGCTGGGGGTCCTGCCCAGTTGTCGCCTGTCGCTAAAGAAGAAGTTGGAGGATGATCGTTCTATCTATTCTGGCCTACGTGTTATATTGTTGTATTTTTGTTTCTCCGGACTTTTGCTCGTTTATCTAATTTTCGAACAAGTGTGGTTTCTGGCAACAAATTTATTCTTTTCGGATGGGGGAATTAAAAGCCTCTTTGTTGTAATATTCGCACACTAGCGGCCCAAGTGGTCGTTTCTTTTAACTTACCAGCCGTGGTGGTCGTTTCTTTAAAATATTTAACTTGTGTTTGTATGTCTATTGATAAACCTATTCGTTTGGAACATCTTTTATTTTTCTAAGAGTTTGTAGGGGGATTCACTCGTCTAGTATGTATGTTTGTCATTATAGGGAAACTGATCAAACGACCAGGGTGTATACTAGGCATAGGCCGAAACTCAGGTCTCGTTTCGACGGACTCGGGTTTGGCTGCGTGAACTTTCTGTCGCGAGTCGGGCGTTCTACCGTCGTGGCACGAGGACTTTGGAGCTCGATTGAGCTATCCATGTCAGGCTGAAGGTGCACTCGTTATAAGAGTGAAGCTTCGCCCATGTGATACGGTGGGAGAACTGACTTGAGTTTTGCGTTTGTTTTTGCAAATGTTTCAGTTGAGCAAGAGTCGCCACCGACTTTTTATTTTATCCTAAGGAAAGGTTAAAAAGCACAGCAAAAACCTTTGAGATGTTTTCTTGGGTTCGGGGGGTAGATTATAGAAAGGGAAGGTATTAGCACCCTTTCTATCCATGGTTATCCATGGGCTCTTAGTTACTTGCTTAGATCACTTGCCTTGTGTTTTCAATTGTTTGAAATGGTGCTTTGTGTGTGGGTTTGAAAATGTTTTGAAAAGAGGCCATTGTAGTGGCAACCTTTGTAATGATCCATGTTTGAATGTATACAAAGGTGTATTCGTCTTTTGAAAAGTTTTCAATGTTTTTGAAAGTTGTTTTGAAAGTGTTTGAGGAGTGTGGTTTTGAAAAGTAGGCAAGTGTGTTTTGCAAGATTGGTCAAGTAACCAAGAGCTATCTACCCTAAATTTCTCAAAGATCTTTCCTATGTTTTAACCCTTTTAACAATTTTGTTCCACCATTGTATTTGGTGGATAATCTTGTGTTAGGATGTTAACGGGACAGGCTTGGGTCATCGTTTAGACCATGAATGCAATAGTGCCAAGTGTCTTTGGCAACTTTTCCTTTAAGGGACTTGATCATTTTTAGACAACTTTCGAAAGCGTCATCGAGGGACTATGATCATTTGAATTGTTTTGTTTTGCCAAAGAAACTCAACATGCAACATGGCCCATTATTGAAGGCAACAAGTGGAGTAACCCTAGGGATGTAAGTGTGATTGGTGTTGTCCATTTTCATGCTTTTTGTCTTTTGTTTAGGTCAAGCTATTTGTTATTTGATTTTTGCATACAAACCCTAAGTCTATCATGGCATATTTAGAAAGCTTTAAAATGCGGAATTTAAAGTCCTAAGTTATTACAAAATAATCATGGGGATGGGGGTACAAATGTTCAAATGGGGATGAGACTTAATAGGAGAGTAGTGTCCAAATAACTTTACAACCAAATCGAATCGATCGCAATGTCAAATGTATCAAATGTACAAGAATAAAAGATAAGCAAATGTGTATTGTAAATGTATTAATGTATTTGTGTAAGTGTATGATTTATTTACAAGTGAAATAAAAATAATAAAAAAAGTTAATTTTTTGGATATTTTCATGGTTTAGGGCAAAACCCTAATTTTGTAAATAATAGTATTTATTATTTATATCATATACAATATTTATTAATTATATACAATAAATAAATAAAAGGGAAGTATATTGTAAAAAAAGGTAATTTTTTGAGGTTAAATATTAATAAAAGAAAAAATGTATTATTTTTATGTTTTTATCCTAAATATTCTAATAAATATATAAGTATTTATGTTATATATTAAATATATTAAATATATACAAATATATATATATATATATATATATATATATATATATATATATATATATATATATATATATATATATATATATATATATATATATATATATTTATTATTTATATAAAAAAGAAAGTGTATTTTAAGAAAATGTTTTCAAAAGGTAAAATAAAATAATAGCTGAAAATAAATATTATTTTGTATTATTTTTAGTATTTTAAATAAAAGTAAATGTATTATTTTGCACACATAAGTATAAATAAAGCAAATAAATTCAAAATAAATGCAAAAATGGGTGAAAAAATATTTTTAATGTTTTTTATATTTTGACAAAAAATAATAAGTCATAAACAAAAAGAAAAAATCAAAAATGATAAAAATAACACACAATGGGCCAAGGGGGTGTAAGTGAAAAAATGTGGTGCAAATAGAAAAAACAGGTCAGGCCCAGCCCAAGGCAAGCTTCTTCAACCTCCAGCCATCCCTGTTCTCAAAAACGCGCGTTTCTTTGCTTGATTCAAACATCCTGATTCTTTGATTTTTAGCACAAACTTATAACACAAAAAATGTAAAGCATCAAATCACGAATCCATACATATAAATAACTTGATCTAACTCTCAGAAATGAGAGAGAATTTCTCCTCCCCCAATTCCTGACCTAGCTTTTTTTCAATGTTCAGGTTCAAAATTCTCTCAGTACACACAACATAAATGAAAAGTAATGATATGGGTAGCTTCAGGGCCATGAGTAGGACATAACTTCTTCACAAACCTAAGCCTAGATATGCTTGGATAGAGAGATAGAAGTTCAAACTCTTACCTGTTCAGCTTGAATCGTGTGCAACAATGGAGGCACTTTCAGTGGAATTTGTGGATTTGTACAGCTTGCTTGAGGTCCAAGGATGCTTCCTCTATGCTTGGCTTGCTTTGAATCTTACTGAATCGAGCTATAGAAGTCAACCTGCACAGATGAAAAATGAAAATGGCACACTTGGCTATGGCTGTTACAGTCTGTTTCCAAGGCTTGGGATAGTTTGTATGAATGTTATGGAATGTGTTTGAGGTGGTTTGGATGAAAACGCACGATGGAATGATGTTGGCCAAGTCAATCTGCAACAGGGACTATGTTTTACAGAAAAAATGTGCTTTGATGGATGAGGAGGTATTGAGGGTTAAGGGCTCGTGTTCTAGGTTGGTTAGGGAGTATGCAATGTGTGGACAAAAAGTTGGTTTAGGCTCTTGCTTGCAGGAAGTGAATGTTGGATCAGTTTTTGCAAAGTTTCTTCTTCTTTAAGCCAAAGTTGTCAACTTAGATTGTAGGCTCCTACAGGCCCCTCAATCATGCTGCACAAATCACTCTTGATCAGTAGAATTTGTTCATGAATCTTGTGCCCAAAGATCTGCTTTGTACTTCTTAGATTGTGAACTTGACATAAAGTGCTTCTTTACAAGAATGGCTAAAATGCTTTTTCCATTTTAAGACTAATCCTTTGTGTAATGACTTAATGAACAAGATAATGCTAGGACACAAAGGTTTTGCATTAAATTGTTGAGTAAATGGGATTAGAGGCCTGTAATCTAGCTTGTGCAAGCTGACTTGAAAAATGCAAAGTGTTATGAACATGAAATTGGCCATGAACAAAGTGACTTCTGCCCATCTTGACAAATTCGAATCTCCCTAACCACAAGGGTGTTTGATGAGTTCTTGGACAATTTGGAAAGCTTGGAATGTGTACTACAATCCATCTTTGTAATGCAAGTTGAAATTACAAGTGGAAATATGTGAAAAGTGGCCATGAAGTTGGGCAAAAATCCTGCCTAAAATAGGTCAAAAAATTTCTAAGTTAAGAATGTTTTGCAACCCTATTCCAAAAATCATAACTTGAGCTACAAGCTTCTTTTGAGAAAACTTTGTGAATCAAAGTTGTAGACTTTGAAATGTACTATAACTTTCATGTTTTGAGTTTTGTTTGAATCCAAATGTATCTTGATGAAAAGATGGGACAAAGTTAGGAAAAAAATTAGGAAATTTCATAACTTAGAAAATTTCTAAGTTATGAAATTTCTTCATTTCAAACCCTAATTTGTAATTTTTGGTTTCTTGATGAACAAGTTTCATAATTTGACATGTCTTGATGAAAAATGAATCTTGGCACTTGATTTTGACCAAAAAGTCAATGTTTGACTTTTCAGTATACAGTCAAATTTTGATCAGTTGACTGGAAAAATCATCTGTCAATCTTGTGCATTTGGGATCTTTTGAACTTGTTGAATATGTCAAGACCATGCCATTGAGTCCTTGAGTCCATATGTGGGCTTGGTTTTCCATTGGCTAGGTCAAACAGTCAAAAATTGCCTTTGTGCAGTCAAAACCCTAAAAATGACCATTTTGCCCTTTTGGTGATCTGATCAAATTTCTTGTGGAATTGTGATCCAAACTTGATCAAATGGTCCATATGAGTTCATAATGTTGATGTGGGTCAAAAATCATGAGGTTTGACTGTCAATTGACCACAGTTGACTTTTTCCCCAATACAGCTGATTTCTAGGTCAACTGTCCAATTGACTGGGCAAAGATTGGAATCAAGGCTTGAAACTTGGTATGGATAAACTTGTGAATCCAACATGAATCATGAAATTCATTTTGGGTATTTTAGGTCAAAACATCTTTGTGCAAACTCAAACCCTAATTTGGGTTAACAGTGCAAGAAGGAGTCTTGAGCAGAGCAAATCCTAACTTGTTCTTGAACTCCAAGGGTCTAGTGGTGAGAAAATATTGATGAAATGGGAGGGCAAATTTTGGGGTACAACAGCCCCTTCTGAATATTTTGGGTGATATACTTGTGCATAGCAATGCACACGTGGTCGGGCCTGGGTGAGTTTGTCTTGTTGACCAAACTCACCGACTACTCAGTGTTTTTAACTGTAATATTGTTTTAGATTTTCAGTGTTTCATGATCGAACGAGTTATTCCCCTTGTAGGTTTTCCAAGTAATACGCTTCAGTCCCCATTTTCACGTAGACGCGGTAAGGAACTTCACAGTTCACTGTGAGCTTTCCCTCACGAGATTCTGTGTGATTTTTCTTTAAGACAAGGCTACCGACCTCGAATTCTCATCATATGACTTTGGCATCATAGCACATGGCTATTTTTTGTTTGAGCGAGGCCTCTCGTAGGGCCGCTCCTGTTCTGATCTCTTCTACTAGATAAAGTTACTCCTGAAGGGAGACGTCGTTCATTTCCTTGTCTGGAGGAGCCTCGGTTCGTCTGGAAGGTTCTTCGATCTCCATGGGAATAACGGCCTATGTTCCGTAAGCTAGTCAGAAAGGGGTCACCCTGGTTAACGAGTGCGCAGTTGTTTGATATCCCCAGAGTACACTGTGTAACTCGACCCATCTTTTCTTGGTTTCATCCAATCTTCACTTGAGGCCCCTGAGTATTATTTTGTTCGTAGGTTCAACTTGGCCGCTCGTCTGGGGATGCTCGATAGATGCGAAGTGTTGGGTGGTGCCCAGTTTGGCGATGAATTCCTGAAAGGTGTGGTCTATGAACTGAGTCTCGTTGTCGGTGGCTATCTCTTGTGGGATGCCAAATCGAGTGAGGATGTTTCTTTTATAGAAGCGAAGGACGTTTTAAGAGGTGATTTTGGCCAATGCTTCAGCTTCTATCCATTTGGTGAAGTAGTCGACTGTTACGATCAGATATTTGTTCTGATTGGTTCCGACCATGAATGGACCGAGGAGATCCAATCCCCACCAGGATAATGGCCAAGGAGAGGAGAGGGACTTAAGCTCGTTAGGTGGATCTAAACCCATGTCTCTATCGTTGGCATTTATCGCATTTTTGCACGTGCTCTTTCGCGTCGTGATGCATGGTGGGCCAATAATATCTTACCCACAAAGCTTTTCTCGCGAGGGATCTTTCGCCCAGATGTTGGCCGCTCATGCCCTTGTGGATTTTGAGCAAGACGCAATCCGCACCACTTCGGTCAACGCATTTGAGAAGGGGAATGGAAAATCCTCTCCTGTAAAGTTTACCCTCAACCCAAATGTACGAGCAAGATATTTTCCTGACAACGGCCGCTTCTTTTGGGTCGTCGGAGAGTTTTCCCTTAGTGAGGTAATCGTGTACGGGGGTCATCTAGCAACCATTGTCCCCGATGGAGAACACTTCTAAGGTAGAGGATGGCTTCTGAGTTCTTGGTCATGGAAGGATTTCTTGTATCACCGACTTATTCCCTCCTTTCCTCTTCGTGCTTGCCAGCTTAGATAGGATATCTGTGCGGGTGTTATGCTCGCGGGGAACATGTTGTACGGCCACTGATTTAAAATTCTTTTTTCTCTCCTGGACCAGGGCCCAATATTCATCAAGTTGGTTGTTTTTTATCTGATATTTTCCTCGGAATTGAGAAGCGACCAGCTGAGAGTCGGTGAAGATCTTTACTTCTTCGGCTCCCAGATCTTCGGCCAGTCGTAAGCCTGCGAGGAATGTCTCGTATTCGTCCTAATTGTTGGAGGTTGGAAAAGATAGATCAAGGGAGACCTCAATTATGGTCCCTTCCTCGTTTCCCAATATGATTCCAGCGCCACTTCAAGTCGAACTGGAGGCACCGTCGGCGAAGATCGTCCAGCAGTGTGATTCATTGGAATCTACAGGAGAGGTCATTTCATCTATGAAGTCGGCCAAGGCCTGAGCCTTAAGGGCTTTCCTGCTCTCGTATTGGATATCAAATTTAGAGAGCTTTAAGGACCATTTCAACATTTTGTCGGCCATGTCTGATCTTCCGAGCAACTGCTTTATTGGCTGATCCGTTCGGACGACTATGGTGTGGGCCAGGAAGTAGTGTCTGAGTCTCCTCGCTGCGTTAACAAGGGTTAGAGCTACCTTTTCGATTTTTTGATATCTCGCCTCAGGGCCTTGTAGGGCCTTGCTCGTGAAGTAAATTGGCCTTTTCCCTCTGGAGTTTCTCTAATCAGTGTTGCGCTTATCGCCTCAAAGGAGAATGCCAGATAGAGGTAGAGGACCCCGTCTTTCTTGGGTCAATAAAGGATGGGGGATTGTGATAGCACTCGTTTTAAAATGAATGGGGTCTCGCTCGCATTCGAGCGTCTATTCGAAGGAAGCTTCATTGCATAGGAGTTTGAACAATGGAAGCGTGTGTTGGGCGGATTTTTCCACGAATCGAGAGAGAGAAGCGAGCATGCCGTTAAAGATTTTGATGGACTTTTTCGAGGTGAGCGTCGGAAATTTGAAAAATGCCCAACATTTTTTGGGGTTCGCTTCAATGCCCCTGTTAGGTAGAATCCGAGGAACTTTCTTGCTTGTACACCGAAGGTACACTTTTTCGGGTTGAATCACATTCGGCACTTTCAAGCCTGCTCGAACACTTTATTTAAGTGGGCAGCATGGTTGAGCTCCTCGGTGGACTTAACGATCATTTCGTCCATATATACTTCGAGCATGTCGATTATCTCGTTGTAAAAAACTTTGTTCATCATGCACTGATACATAGTGCCTACGTTTTTCAGGCCGAGGGGCATTACATTGTAGTAATAGTTGCTCGATTAGGTCATGAAAGCATTGTATTTTTGTCTATTTTCACCATTGGGATCTGGTTATAACCAGAGTATGCATCCATAAATGATAACATTTTGAAACTGACCAAGCTGTCGACCAGTTTATCAATATTGGGGAGGGGATAAGCATATTTCAGGAAAGCCCTGTTGAGATCAGTATAATAAATACACATGTGCCATTTTCTATTATATTTTTTCACAAGAACTACATTTGAGAGCCAGGTTATGTACTGGGCTTCAAAAATAAAATGTGCCTCTAGGAGGTCTTTTACAGCTAGTTCTGCAGCCTTTGTTTTGTCGAAAGACTGTTTTCTCCTATGATGTGCGACTTCCTTAAGGGTAGGATCTATAGTCAAGTGATGGCATGCAACTTTTGGATCTAATCCGGGAATCTTGGTCGTACTCCAGGAGAACAGATCATTATTCTCCCTTAGGTAAACTTTGAGTTGCCTTTTTTCCAAGTCGGGGAGGTCTGCTCCAATCTTCACTCCTCTGGTGGGAATTTCTCCAAGGGGAACTAGCTCGAAGTCGCCGTCCGAGACTGGTCGTGCGTGACTCAAGAGTTCGTCGTGATCAGAAGAGGGGTTTGAACCTTCACCTTCGACAATAGGCTCATTTCCCTTCCTTCTTTGCTTGACACGATCTTCCTTAGAGAAGCGGTTGTCGAGGTCAATGGTGCCGACCCTCGACAGTGGCTTGACTTCCTCGGAGCTGGAGGGCAGTGTGGCTCCGGTGGTCGTTTGAGGTTGAACGCTGATAGAACTGAGGCCCTTGGATGAAGCTTTAAAACACATTCTTAATGCTTGGATGTCCCCGTGGAGGGTGGCGACCAAGCCTTCGAAGGTTTAGTACTTCATTTTGAGATGTACAGTAGAGAGAACCACAGTGAGTTCGGAGAGAATGGGTCTCCCGAAGATGCACTTGTAGAGAGACAGGAAATCTATTACCAGGAATTGGGTCTTGATGGCTCTGGCCGTTACCCCTCTCCCGAAGGTGACGATCTGCTCGATATATCTCTAGGGTGTCATGTTGGCTCCATTGAATCCCTAGAGATCTGATCCCACATAAGGGACATATGGCTTTCATTCAGATGCAAGGTGGTGAACATCTGGGCGTACATGATGTCTACCGAGCTGCCTTGATTGACCAATATGCGTCACACGTTGAAATTCTCTGTGCGAGCTCTCACGAGTAGTGGGATGGTCGAATTCAGGGCTCCGCCCGGCAGTTCCTCCCTGTATAAGGTGAGGGGATGAGAGCCTCCTCAAAATTTTACGAGCGTGGCATCCATATCCGAGTTGGCTTCGATGAGTTGGTCAAATCTTCTTTTTACCGAGCCAACCGTGTGCCTGTTGAATCCCCCGCCGGAGATGACCATGGCTGCAGGGAAAGATTCCCAAGGACTGTGGAAGGAGAAGTACAGGGGGACATTCTCCATGTCCGGGTAGTAGAAATCTTCGGGCTGCGAGATGCTCATGGCGACCGGAATAGTGTCGATGTCAGAGGACTTCTTCCCTTCCTCGATGTTTTTAGTTTTTGGTGCTTCTTCGCGAGCGCCCTCCTTCTTTTTGTATTGTTTGAGGTGCCCATCTCGAATCATTATTTCAATTGCATCCTTGAGATGAATGTAATCCTCGATGTTATACTTGTGACTTTTGTGGAACCTGCAATATTTACTCTTGTCTGTTCCTGGTTTGGACGGTGTTTATCATGGGAAGTGCATCCTGGCTTGCTTAAATTCAGAATTGGCGCATTCAGAAAGAATACGCTCCCTTGAGGTAGTCAGAGGGGTGTAGTCATGGAAACAACCGGCTGGCCTTCTGTAGTCCTTGGAATCCCGAGACTTGTCTTCTCGTTTCTTTTCTCCCTGACGGGATGTCGAGCGCTCGTCATTTCTTGAGGACTTGGAACTCTCACCGTGCCTCGATACCCTTCCATTGTTGACTACTTCCTTTTCCTTGTATTGGATGTACGCCCGGGCCTTGAGGAGGAGGGAGTCGAGTGTGGTCGGTGTCTCAATACCTACAACTTTGGCAAAGTCAGTACGGGGACGGACCCGCGCTCGAGGAGATATTTCTTTAAGTTATCGATCATTGAGACCCTGACTGCTTCCTTGTTGAAGCGTTCAATGTATGCCCGCAGAGATTCGTCTCTTCCCTGGATGATTGCTTCGAGCGAAGCCTCCGATTTCGGGTGTCGGCAAGATCCGGTGAAGTTCCTCAAAAATATCCTCCCGGGCTACTTCCAGGAGGTGATGGATTCGTCCAGAAGACTCTTGTGCCAAGACATCGCTTCCTTCCTGAGAGTTGTTGGGAATAATCTGCATTAGATGGCCCCTCTAACTCCTCGGTAGTCGAGGAGAGCGTCAATATTCTCTATGTGCTCGTCGGGGTTTATTGTTCCATCGTAGGTTCCCAACTGAGGTGGATTCTCCAGGACGACAGGGAGTGGTGCTTCTGTAATTTCCCTTAATAACGGGCCACGTGGCTCGTCATCTTCACTATCCGTGGGGGACGAAGAAGGGGAGTGATAATTTCTGCCTCGTTGATTGTCGCGGTCTCGTCGGAGGGAGGGACTCCTCCATTTCTGTCTTGGTTCGGGCAAAAGTAATCGAGCGCAGTCAATTTGACAGTCGTCTTTCCTCTTCTTGGATGAAGGGGAGCCTTGATATTTTGTAGGAGGTGTGTGGTTGCGTTTCTTGAAGAAAGAAATGTTGCGCTTCTCCTTTCTTGGTGGAGGGCCGTGCCTAGATGATGATATACTAGAGGAGTCCCGTCGTCGAGTTCTCTGAGGAGGAGACCTCGACCTCTTGTTCTCCTAGGCCCCCACCCTCTGGTTCTGTTGTAGGATGAGGGTGTTGGTCTGATTCATGGCAGCGAGCAACGCTGTAATGGCCGAATCTGTGCTGAGAGGGATGAAAACTGGTTGCATGATTTCTGACAGTTCCTCTGTGGGATTCTTGGGGCGTCCTGTTTACAGTGATTTCTGGTAAACAATCGCTAGTCCTCCAAACTATCGAATAAACTTACTGACTGTTATTCAATTTCTCTGGTAACTCGCAGAATCGACTAGATTGATCCTAGGACGTGTTGGTCATTAGGGTAACTCTCATGATCGAACAGGTATTCATGGTTGGTATTTAGAATGTTGTGTAGGTGTTTGACTTATTTCGATTTCTCTCTTAAAGATCTAAAGGTGTAATCAAAATATATGTGCGCGAAACTAAATTGCATGAATAAAGGTTAATTGTAAAGACATGAAAAAACTGCATAAAAGACAAGTAAATGACTTCGAAACGTAAAAACACAGTTAATGTAAAAGATTCGAAATGTGAAGAAAGCGTTTAATGCAAGAAAAACTGTAAAATGGCTTTAAGTGAAAAAGGTGTTCGAAGGGTAAAAACTTGAAGATAAAGGCATGAAATGTATAACAGTTTCTGAAATGTAAAGTATTTGAAATGGAAGGAAAGCATTTAAATATAAGGCATCAGTGAAAAGATTTCGAATAAAAAGACTTTAGATGCAAAAATTTGTAAATGGTATTGACATAAAGATAAGGAAAGTACTAGAAATGATAAAGGGTTTTCATTAAATCATAAACATGTGGTGTTATCATACGTACATTGCTCTTGCATTCGTTTCCCTAGCCATGTGGTAATTGGAATGTTTACTGAGTTTTTTGTACAATAGATATGACACACGAAATCCTAATGCTAAGACTTCTATTTATACTACTTCGACCATAACGGTCTTGCTATAAGATTCTGCCACGTTCAGAACATGCAGAGCAATGCCTCTCTCTTGCTTCCATGTGTCTTCGAATGCTCCAGCGCGTATATTTCAAATTTCGAACATCCCGCTTGCATTTGAATTTCAAATGTTTTGGCTCTTCTTCGCTTCGAATGCACTTCTTAGACACAGCCTTGTTGTCATTTCGAGACTTCTTTGGATATATTCTCATAATTGTCACTCGAAGCTCCAAGCTTTGATATGCTCATTCGAAGCATTGCTTCTACTATTTCGAAACATGACATTTTGTTTCATTTCGATCGAAACGTCCAATTTACTTTGCTTCTAATAATATCATCAAAATCTTCAGCCAACAAAATGCCCCTTTAAAATATGTATTTCGATTCCTTTGAGAAATACTTATTTTAAACATATACACAAGATTTTGGTGCGACCTTCGAATCATCGTAACATTTATTGCATTTGACTCCAGTCATGTCAATCATAACACTTTTTGATTCCTTAACCGCCTTGAACCACTTCACAGTATGGTGCAGTTACAAAACAATGATTATCTTTAATCACGCCTATTACCAATGTTAACTTTACGCCACCTCTTTATCAAACCAACCCATGATTACCACGTATCACAACCTTACTCAGTGGATGCTTAAACTTCCATATTATAAAAACCCATCAACTTAGTCTTTTTTCTTTTCTTCCCACATTCTGAATCTTTTCTCCTTCTTTTCTCACCGAAAACCCCAAGCTTTCAACATTCTTCCAACAATGTCTTCTTCTACTTCATCCCAACTAAAAAAGGTTTCCAAAAAGAAAGGAAAGACCGCAGGAACTACAATGGAAAGCAAGGTTGTCACTCACCAAGGTCAGTATGTTCTTGTTCCCCAGATGATATCAAAAGAGAAAGAAATGCTTTATGCATCCCAGGTACTTATTCCTACCACCGCTGCTGGTAAGAGGTTAGCTTTAATGGGCCCTCTTACAGTTTTTGAAATTTTAAAAGACACCAGGAAAATTTTCCCAGTTTGTTATAATTTCAAACCCCTGTTTAATAAAATGGACGCCCCTAAGGCAACAGAATCTTCTGGCTCAAACACCGTGGAAAATCCAAATGTTCCTCCTAAGGACCCTTTTGTATTAGACTATGTAAAGAGTAACTTCAAACCGTTTCGATCTTGCCCCACCTCCGACACTGCTTATCAAAACTGGTTCAATAAGGTAGAAGCTAAGAAATCCCAGCAATGGGAAGAATTAGGTATCTACAACTTGATTAAGCTGTCGAAGCCAGGTTTTACTTACAGCCACCCATTGTTATTCGCGTCCCTATATTTCTGGGACAGTACTTATAATACTTTCCATCTCCCTGGTGGAATGATTACCCCTACCTTCTTTGACATAGCGGCCATCACTGGGCTATCACCAGTAGGAGAAACATATATCCCTGACAACGAATAACATTCGAGTATAATCGACTTCGAAGTCAAACTAGCAAGCTTTTCAAAGTTTATCAGCCACTACCATGCTGAAGGAGACAGTGTGTCTGATGTAGAACACATTGCTTTCCTTAACTTATGGCTGTCAAGATATGTCTTTTGCAGTAGATCCCTACAGGTAGCCAGTAGGTTTATTCCTCTAGCTAGAGATTTGCACGAGAATCAAAGAGTGTGCTTGAGCGAATTGCTACTAGTTGATCTTTATGAAAGCCTAAGGTCAGCTGTTTCGAGCCTAAAATCTCACACCTCCAAGAATATCATGTTAGCTGGCCCTTTTTGGTTACTTCAGCTATGGCTAAATGCCATGTTCGAACCTTCCTTGTCAACTGCCAACACCATTGCTGAACAAGACCCTGAAATAACAGATAGAATGATCGAAGGCACTCGGCTGCGAAGACTAACCCCAAATGATGATAAGGATGACTTCAAAGTCCTATTCTCAAAATACATCATGATATTCTCCAAGAGGCATAAGTTCGAAGAGACCATGGCGCCTTTTGCTTCAAGGGCTCATGGACCTTCATGGTTCACCATGGCTCTCTCAGAAGCTGTCAAGAGCAAAGAGATTCAAGATGTATGGAGAGCCTTTTTGCTACCCAGACTAATCTCTTCAAGAATAACTCCTGCCAAGAATCAGATTTTCCTTTTCGCTTACCAGCCAAATTTTGTTTCGAGACAGTTTGGCTTATGCCAACTAATTCCTGAACCCTTATTTCAAACTGAGAGTGCCATTACCTCTGGGCGAACCTTCAAGGCACGGGAAGCCAAACTACAGCAAGAACAATACCAAGGCTTTGCCCAGTTTGAGCTAATAACTTTCGAACCTACCCACCTTACAGCAAAAGGGTTTCTGGAATGGTGGACAAAGTTTTATCAGACTTATATGTTCGATACTCTTACTATTCAGCAGAAACTAACTGATGCCTTCGATGTGCAGGTACCATCCAAGAAAGGTATGTTCACTCATGCCAAAGAGATTAAAGCTTTTCAAAATTATTTCGAAACTACTTATGATCCCACACACTTGGAATCCACTGTGCATCAAGCGGCTGAGACCTTGAAGGAAAAATTCAAACAAAAAGTTTCTAAGTTAAAACTTCCTTCAGGGTTGTCACCTGAGGATAGGTATAGGTAGGCATTCGAAATGCATCCACCTAAATTTCCTAGATTACCTACCTCAGAACTGGCTCTGGCTTGGTTTCCTCCATACCCTTGGTGGTTCACTTGCAAAGAAATGTTCAAACATCTTCAAAAGAAACCAAAGCCATCTGAGACTGTGACATGGGCTCGACACTGGCTCCACGATTTCCCAGGACATCTTCGCTATGACCTTTCTGCCATTTCGATTAAATCTGATCAAGGCACAGGTGCGAATGCTTGGGAAAATCCCAAACGCTTTTCATTTTCCATATCTTTAACCTTTGCCTTAATTGTTTCGATTTTCAGCCATCAGGATAAAGACAGCCGCTTCAAAGTCGAAAGAAGGGAGCGCCTCTCAAGCCTCTATCGAAACCACTGACAATGTGACTCCATCCGAAACAACAACCATTGCTGCAACAACAACAACAACAACACCAACAATAACCAGTGTTCCAACTCCACATGTAATCACTTAGCCTTGATGTTTCGAATTCACTAATGTTTCATGATTTGCATCTAACTCTTTGTTTAAATCTTTTCAGACCAACAAACTTCCGCCTACCACTCCAAAGAAGCGAAAATCAAACACCACTGGGGAAGACCCCAAGGCTGGAGGAAACTTACCAGCTGCTTCGAAGAAGAAGCAGAAGAAGGATATTTCAAATAGCGTTGTACCAACTAGTGTCTCTGGACTCGATTCCAGGGATGCTGCTCCCTCACCTAAATCCAAAATTCCATCTTCGACCTCCAACGTAATGTTGGAACGCATAGCTAGCAACCTCTCTTCCGAGAGTCCACAGGTAAATTGAACTTTAAACTTTTGGAAATAATTTCTCATTACCTTGGTGCATGCTTTTAATATTCTTTCGCTCCTTGCAGAATATCTTAAATCCAGCTTCTACCACTTCGACCTCACCATCAAAAGCTGCTGCTCCGCTCAACTCCTCTCCTCAAGGAGACTCCAGCAACCTTGTACAGAACAAAGGTTCCTCCAATATGGCGGTTCTGGCTGGGACTTCTGAGCAGCAGGATGATCAGAGTACTTCCCCTCCTCTAAAAGAGACAAATGAAACACCACTTCATGAATCTGCAGAGGCTTTGCAAAGAACTTCTCTTCAAAAGTCCCCTCTTGAAACCCTTCAAGAGGACCCAAAGGATACTCATGCTGAAGGAGAGAAAGCTGATTCTGGTCAAAGAAACGAAGAATCTGCAGAAGAAGAGTCTGAGGAGGAGGATGCCAACGATGGTTCGACTGCTGGGACAGAGTCCAATGCAAATAGCAGCGAAAAAGAAGACATCGAAGTGGTGGACTTGGATGACGATGAAGAAGATAATGAGCACGAAACGAATGAAGGGGATGGTGACACAACCAACAAACCCATGGAAGTCGAATTGGACGTGACTCCCCTACGTATGGAACTCCCTCAATCGTCTTTGTCTCGAATGACTGACGAGGAGCTTGCACTCCTGAGACGAAATGACCCTATTGGGTACATGAAGGTGAAGCTGGCTCAAAGGGACATTCCACTTGCTAGGGATGGCACAAGTTCGACTAGCTATCCTCTTCCCACAGATGAAAGAATTGTACTTCTTAACAGGATCAGGAAAACAATTCTTAATGTGGATATATTCGACGTGCTCAAACAGGATAGCACTGCTTGCTACACTATGAAGGAGTTGCTTACAAAAGTCAACCTTGCTACCTGCTCCTTGCCAGTTAGTACTATCTTGTTTGATCTTCAATCTTTGCTAGACAACGTAACTGGTTACCTTATCCAAGATGAATCTGCTGCCAGAAAGGTTCAAGAAAAACGCACTGCAATGGATGCTGCTTATGAACAAGCTTCGAAACTCTCTCAATAAGTTGAGGATCAAGCTATGCATCTAAAGCAAGCAAAAACTGATTATAAGGCTCGAGCTGAGTCCATCCTTCTCTGGGAAAGGCAGATTCAGGAACTTCAACAGAAGGTTAAAGAGGCTAAAGAACAACAAATAGCCTTCGAAACCAATACTGCTGGTAACCAATTCGAAGAGCTTCTCAACCAGGGGCTTGCAGAAATGGAAACTACAGAACAACTCAAGGGAGAAGTGGCAACCTTGGAAGGAGCCAGGCGTTTCGCTCAACAGAGACTTGAATCTTTTCGAAGTACCTTCAACAGACTGAAGAATAATTCTTATTTCTAAATTTCAGTGTTCATTTTATTACAATTTGGTTTTTTATATGTAATATTCGAACAACGCCATTTTGGCATCTCATCTTGCCATTTTGGCATTTTTATAATATTTTGGCTACGTTGTTACTATTCGAATCTCCTGCAGGCGTGGCTTATATTTCTTTAAATATTTCCCATTAACCTTTAGGATACGTTTATCATCCGTCAATTCTTCGATTTCATATGCATTGTTTGAGAAATATCCCAATTTCATACTTTCTAGATCTGAAGGTGTGAATCTAGTAGCCATAACTCTACCCCTTAATTCAACTAAATCCTCAAAGTTCCTAACAGAAACTTTATAACCCGGAGCCAACTGTGCTAAGTCATTTGCTTCTTGGTTCTCTATTCTTGGTATGTGTTGAATATCCATGTATTCAAATTTCCTAAGTAACCTGTTGACTATGACGAAGTATATCATCAAGTTTTCCTTTATGCATTTACACTCCTTTGTAATTTGTTTGACCACTAATTCTGAGTCTCCTTTAATTTCGACTCTAGTTGCCCCCAATTCCAACAAAGCTTCAAGTCCAACAATGAGCGCTTCATACTCAGCTTCGTTGTTCAAGCAAAGAGGACCATCTAATTTATACTTGAATTTTGTTGGAATTCCTTCAGGAGAAACTAGAAGGACTCCAACACCACTTCCATTCCTGTGGGTTGAACCATCAAAGTATAATTTCCATGGTTGTATTTCGACGTAACTCATGACAGTCTGCTCAACCAATGAATGGTCCACAATAAAATCAGAAATCACTTGGCCTTTCACAGCTTTTAAAGGCATGAAAGTCAAAGAATATTCTGTTAAGGCTAAAGCCCATTTACCAACTCTGCTATGCATTATTGGTTTTGAAAGCATGTGTTTAATGACATCAAAATGAGATGAAACATAAACATCAACAGGCTTTATATAATACTTGAGTTTCATACAAGAGAAATACAAACAGAGACATAGCTTTTCTAAATTGCTATATCTGGTCTCTGCATCATTCAATACTCTACTTAGATAGTATATGGCTCTTTCGATACCATTGCTATCTTCTTGTGCTAACATACTACCTATACTAACTTCAGAGGCAGATATGTACAATCTCATGGACTTCCCCCATGAAGGTGGAGACAAGATAGGAGGCTGGGAGAGGTATATTTTTATCTTGTCAAATGCCTCCTGATGGGCTTCGTTCCATTCGAAGGCTTGGCCTTGCTTTAGACGAAGCAACGGAGAGAAAGCTTGGGTTCTCCCACTCAGATTCGAAATGAACCTTCTGAGGAAGTTAATCTTCCCTAGCAGAGATTGCAGCTCCCTTTTTGGCGTAGGTGTTTTCGTCTCCATTATGGCTTTGGTTTTGTTCTGGTTGATCTCAATCCCTTTCTTGTGAACCACAAAACCAAGGAAATCTCCAGCCTGCACAAAAAATGCACATTTAAGGGGGTTCATCTTTAAGCCATGTTTTCTCATTCGTTCGAATGATTGGCTCAAATGATGCAAATGTGTTTCTGCAGATATAGATTTGATGACTATATCATCAATGTACACCTGCATAAAGGTTTCAATGAAATCATGAAAAATCAAATTCATTGCCCTTTGATAAGTTGCCCCAGCGTTCTTTAAACCAAAAGGCATCACCACCCATTCGTAGGTGCCTAAGGCTCCTGGGAAACGAAATGCTGTCTTGGCAACATCTTCTTCAGCAATGAAAATATGATTATACCCAGAGTATCCATCTAACATACTCAAGTATTCGAACCCTGCAGCAGAGTCTACTAGCATTTTTGCCACAGGCATGGAGTACTCATCCTTAGGGGTTGCAGTGTTTAAATCCCTAAAATCTATGCAAATTCTTAAAGAACCATTTTTCTTAATAACAGGTACTATATTTGCTAACCATTCAACGTACCTTGTGGTTCTGATGAATTTGCAATGCAGCAACCTTTCGATCTCAGCTTTAATCTTTGTGAGAACCGCTGGTGCGAATCTTCTAGGAGTTTGTTTGATGGGCTTCTTGCCATCTTTGATTGGCAGTCTGTGTTCGACCAACTCCCTCTTTAAACCAGGCATTTCGTCATAATCCCATGCGAAGCAATCTTTGTTTTTCTTGAGGACTTCGATTACTTCCTGGTTGAGGCCTGGGCTAAGTTTTTCACTTATGTAGGTTATTCTTTTCGTGTTTTCATCCCCTAAGTTGACTTCTTCGAGTGGATCCTGCGCCAACATTTTGGCACCTGAGTCTATGGGGTCCCTTTCGAAGCCTAAGGGTTCTTTATCGTAGATGGCGTCCAACCTTTGATCCATCTCAAGTTCTTTAAAGGGCGAGCATTTCGAGCCATCCCCACTTATTTCTTTCATCTTTACAGCTAATTTATTTATTTCAGCCTCTAAGGCCGCCTTTGATTCGTTCTCAGCCATATAGGCCGAAATCCTTTCAAAAAAGGTGGACTCAGTCATGGATAAGGTTGTCGAAGTCCCAGCCTACTGGCCGTCTTTGTATAGTACTTTCGACTTCCTCGTCTTCACTGATTATTCTTCTATCCCAGTATAGGCCATCATGGCGAAGGGTCATGTAGTAGTGGGCGTTTCTGGTTTCGTTGATCTCATCATTTGGAACACACGGAGCAATCTTTGCCAGATGTTTGTCATAATCCCTCTTGTCAACTAAATTGACTGTTGACATGAAGTAACTCTGGTCTGCTTCGATGTTTTCCACGATCCCATCTTCTCTCCATAGAACTAATCGCTGATGCATTGACGAAGGAACTGCCCCTACGCCATGGATCCACTCCCTTCCCAACAATAAGTTGTAGTTGGCCTTGGCTTCGATCACCATAAACATGGTGGGCCTACAGCTTGAGCCTATTGTCAAGTCCAACTGAACCACTCCCAGTGTTTTGCCCACTTTCCCTTCATAATTGGATAGAACCATATTGTGGGGCTTGATGTCTCCTTCGCGGATCTCTAATCTTTTCAGCATGAAGTGGGGTATCAAATTGACTGCAACACCCCCATCCACTAGAACCTTATTCACGCCATGGGCGCCAACTTTTGCCCGAATAAATAGTGGCTTAAGATGGTTCTGCATAGCTGGTTCTGGACGTTCGAAGAACGCATTTTGCTCCTCGACAACCCCATTGTCCATCACATAGTAGCACACAGGCCTATGCTTCATCAAATCTATGGTATCTTCTTCCTCATATTCATCAATTTCAGTTTCCTGTCCAAATTCACAGGGAAGCACAGATACCACGTTGCAGTTTAGGTTGAACGAAGACTCCCCCTCCGATTCGAAGTTATCCGTGATCATATCTTTGTCTTCTTCTGGGCCTGGAGTGTATTCCTTTGGTTCATCTAGTTGTACTTCAGAGAAAAGCCTCCTATTAACTGGGGGTTTGTCTTCAGTTTGATTTTTTGGTGTGGGTTTGTTGGTGCTAGATTCACCTTGGTTCCTTGTTGAGGTTGCCCCTTTATTTGCCACAGCTTCCCTCTCAGCCTTTCGAATCCTCTGCTGCCTTCTCCATTGGGATCTCGACATGGGGTTCCTCCCTTTGTAGTTCTCTAATCTTACCTCTTCCCTTTTTGCTATGTTGAATTGCCTCCTGTATGTCATAGCATGGCGTGCATTTCGTTCGGTGTTTCTCCATCTGTCTTTGCCTTTGTCATTTCTGACTTGCAGCCATCTGTCGGTTGGCACTTCAGCAGGGAGTTTGAAAGTCACTCTTCGAGCAGCCTTGGGATGAGGACTATCAGGCCTTCGTTGTTTGTGTCTGATATCGAAACGTGGCCCCATCTGAACATTTTCTTGATGGTTCCAGCAAGGGGCGAAGGGAATCATTTCGAAGGCTCTGGCCATGCTTTGATCATACACAGCAGAACACCTTGGGCATATCAAGCACTTGGTTGCCCCTTTGTAGCAACGAAACACAAATTCCAGTAAACTTTCTCCAGCCTTAGGATAACACCTGAATAGCTGGTTATCCTGGCGCCAATTGTTGCCAGTTCGAGCCCTCTGTACCCTCTCGAAGTTCGCAGTGATTCTCTGATTGCAGAGGATGCTGCACCTAGGGCACAGTATCATGCCTGTATCTCCCTTGTGGCATGTCATGAGTTAATCCTTGAGACTAGCATCTCCAGCACGATTATCCTCCATTTTATACTTCTCTTTTTCTAAGTATCTTTCTACCTCCTCCATCTCAGAGCGAGGCCTCTTCATATCCACCATGTTTACCTCAACATCTTCCCCTTCAGCTTCATCATCTCCCCATCCTGTGGGTTTTATATCTTCAATGTGGACTTTTGAACTCTCTGGGCCAGAAAATTTGACCAAATAGTCAAATTTTCCACTGGGTTCCCCTAAAGTGTCCCATATTTCTTTCTGAGGGGAAGTTGGCTTCGTGATTTGGACTTTCTCCAATTCCAGCCTCAGGCCTTCAGTGACCTGTGTCAATTCTTGGTTTTGATTTTCCTGGCCTTCAGTAGCGTGGATTTCTTTTGCAACAGCCAAAGGTGCTGCTTCAATCGAAGTCTCTGGTAGCTTCTGGACGTCTTCAGTGACCTCCTTATCGACTTCGACTATCACCCAGCTTTCATTTTCAGTACCTTTCTCTCCTATTGGGGCATCACTTTGGTCAGCTTCCACCATATTAATCTCTCCAATGCATGCAGGCTCGGAGTAGTTGGTGTCTGCCACGTCCAAAGGATCTTCGTCCACTTTCATCTTTGCTTTATCAGCAAACTTCAGTCTGCCATCTTTGATTGCATTCTGAATTAGGTCCCTGAAAAGAAAACACTGTGAGGTTTTGTGGCCTAGGAAACTATGATATTTGCAAAATCCTCTCTTCTTTCTTTGATCTAAAGGAGGTATTTTGACATTTGATGGCACAATGAGTTGGCCATCTTTGACAAGTAAATCAAAAATCTCGTCACATTTAGTGACATCGAAGGTATAAACCTTCTTTGGGAATTTGTCACTTTTCTCATTTTCAACAATCTCTTTCCCTTTTGTGGGAACCAATAATTTGCAGGAGTAGGGTGGTGCCTGTTTTAATTCAGCGAGGTCGATTTCGACCTCTTCGAATTCGAATTCAGGATAATCTTCTGCTTCCTCAGTTCCAACATAGGAGATCCTTTCCTTCTTATTATTTTTAAAGACTCTGGCCTTTTCGGCCTTTAGCCTTTCGACCTGTCGAACCCTGTCGACTAACTGAGCCATGTCCCTCAAATATTGAGTGTCTAGTTTCTTTCGAATAGAGTAATCCAAGCCACCAGCGGCCATTTCGACTAACTATGTTCAGGCACCACTGTGTAATATCTGGATTTCAAAAGCCTAAATCTATTCAGATAATCATCTATGGGTTCAATGAACTTTCTCTTGACACTGGCTAATTCCTTCAAGCTTATTTTTGACTGTCCCATGTAAAACTGTTCATGGAATAATCTCTCCAAAAGAGCCCAAGTATCAATGGACCCAGGAGGCAAAGTGGTGAACCATGTGAAGGAGTTTTTAGTCAGGGAACTTGGGAAGTATTTGATCCTGAGGTCTTCATTATTGGCTATATCTCCCGCTTCGGTTAGATATCTGGCTATATGTTCGACTGTTGACTCATTGGTATCCCCAGCGAATTTTGTAAATTTAGGGACTTTATATCCCCGTGGTAAATCAGTATGCATTATGCAATCTAATATAGGAGAAGCATAATTTGGCCTTCTAATTCCTGTGTTGAGGCCATTCTGGGCCATGACTCTCTCTATCATGGTGGTTAAATTATTTTCTGCCAAGATGTTATCGTTTCGAATTCTATAAACGACAGCATCAACATCTTGATTTCGACCCACCATGACAACCCCCCTAGGTTGTTCTTCTCGAAACTCTGGGACTTCCAGCCTTTCGACCCTTGCCCCTGGTTCCATAATTTCTCTTTGTGGGCCTGGGATCATTGGGACTTCTAGCCTTTGTGCCCTTTCCCCCAAGTTAACTTCTTCTCTAGGTGGTCTATAAGTTGGGTCGTTAGCAACTTGTTCCACAATAGGTATGTTTGCTCGAACTCCCGCCTGATTCTGCCTACGCCTATCTGGGGGAGCAAAGAAATCTGCTATTCGACTCATGTTATCTGCGTTTTCTCTGTTCGGCACAGTCACATTTTGTACTATTGGGGCAAATATTTCCTGCATAGTTTGTGCTAATACCCCTATCATGTTATGGTTACTGTCGTCCATCAATTGCCTGAAAGCCAACTGGTTTTCTGTGGTTAAAATAGGCATTGTGCTATAACCCACTGACCCTTGGTTATTTGTCATAAACTGATTCTCCCCAGACCCAGACCCTAATTGTGGTGATGAATTCGATGTGGAATTGTGTAAACCTGCCATAAAAGATGTTGGCATTCCATAAGAGGAATTTCTGGTTCTATTACCATCGAAACCGGGTGGTCTAGTTAGTGGAGTGGCGAAATGGGTTTGTGTCCCTGATGGTGGAACAAATCCCCCAGGATAACCAATGGTTCCAGTATTTCCTAAGATCGAACTATTAGTTGATATGCCACTTACTCCATTAGTGGCTATATTACTGGTAGAAGATGCAACAGACTGTGCATTCGAAGGGATCACATTAGACGTTCCCATCGAAGCGGACACATTAGTGCCTGTTGTATGTGGGGCATTTTGTTCCCCTTGTTGATTGTCAGAACTAGACATCTTGTTCAAACGTTTTCTTCTGGATACGGGTTGGTTGTTGTTGGTTATTTTACCACTTCTTAGGTTCATAAAACAACAAACTTATCACTCAGAGGGTCTTTTTATAATGGTTACGTCTCAACAATATTTATTTCTGTTCTAAATTCCGTAACGTCCAACTATGGGTCCCACCGGGTGTGCCAATTTGTTTACAGTGATTTCTGGTAAACAACCGCTAGTCCTCCAAACTATCGAATAAACTTACTGACTGTTATTCAATTTCTCTGGTAACTCGCAGGATCGACTAGATTGATCCTAGGACGTGTTGGTCATTAGGGTAACTCTCATGATCGAACAGGTATTCATGGTTGGTATTTAGAATGTTGTGTAGGTGTTTGACTTATTTCGATTTCTCTCTTAAAGATCTAAAGGTGTAATCAAAATATATGTGCGCGAAACTAAATTGCATGAATAAAGGTTAATTGGAAAGACATGTAAAAACTGCATAAAAGACAAGTAAATGACTTCGAAACGTAAAAACACAGTTAATGTAAAAGATTCGAAATGTGAAGAAAGCGTTTAATGCAAGAAAAACTGTAAAATGGCTTTAAGTGAAAAAGGTGTTCGAAGGGTAAAAACTTGAAGATAAAGGCATGAAATGTATAACAGTTTCTGAAATGTAAAGTATTTGAAATGGAAGGAAAGCATTTAAATATAAGGCATCAGTGAAAAGATTTCGAATAAAAAGACTTTAGATGCAAAAATTTGTAAATGGTATTGACATAAAGATAAGGAAAGTACTGGAAATGATAAAGGGTTTTCATTAAATCATAAACATGTGGTGTTATCATACGTACATTGCTCTTGCATTCGTTTCCCTAGCCATGTGGTAATTGGAATGTTTACTGAGTTTTTTGTACAATAGATATGACACACGAAATCCTAATGCTAAGACTTCTATTTATACTACTTCGACCATAACAGTCTTGCTATAAGATTCTGCCACGTTCAGAACATGCAGAGCAATGCCTCTCTCTTGCTTCCATGTGTCTTCGAATGCTCCAGCGCATATATTTCAAATTTCGAACATCCCGCTTGCATTTGAATTTCAAATGTTTTGGCACTTCTTCGCTTCGAACGCACTTCTTAGACACAGCCTTGTTGTCATTTCGAGACTTCTTTGGATATATTCTCATAATTGTCACTCGAAGCTCCAAGCTTTGATATGCTCATTCGAAGCATTGCTTCTACTATTTCGAAACATGACGTTTTGTTTCATTTCGATCGAAACGTTCAATTTACTTTTCTTCTAATAATATCATCAAAATCTTCAGCCAACACGTCCCTTGTCCAAGAATTGGTCGTCGCCGCGTCGGGCGTCTGTTGAATCTAGAGATGCAGTATGTCCATCTCAGAAACCCTGGTTGTCCTCGAGGTGAGGATGTTCATGACTTCCATCGGTTTTGTGAGCAGGGGAAAGAATAACCTTTCCAAGCGGATGGAGATCATCATGGTCGGCCATGATTAGTGAAAAGGAATTTTGGAAAGTTGTTTTGATCTTTGAGTTTCGAGGAAAGAAATATGGGGAGAGCAGAACCAGTAAGGTGGTTGGATGATGATCTGTAGTCGGGAAGTGATGTCGAGGAGGAAAAAGGGGGTTCTACCTGCAAGGCACTCCGATGATCAAGTAAGAGTGGGAACAAGGAGATACAAGCAAAGTGTTAAGGTATTGGGGGTGAATAGTGAATATTTGATACATGACCCTCACAGGTGTGAGGGTTTATATAATGCCCCTGACGCATGGCCATTGCTTCGTGTTTTACGTCTGGATATGCGGGTCCGTAAAATCAGGTAACTGTCAGGACTTGGTCAAACCGGGTAGATGTTCCCGTAACTAGTCGTTGGTTCCAAGGAGGAGGCAAGTTACGGACATCTCTCTGGTCAGTTCCTGGTGGTCTGCATGACTTGATGTCGGGCAGATCGAGAGGTGCTCATCGATCATCCTAGGCTAGTGCCGACTTGGAAGGGAAAAGGGTCGATATTGCCCGATAGAGAGTGGGGAGGTTCGTACGATGGGCGTGCGGGTCGTACCGAAAGAAAGGGTTAGACTGGGCTCATTCTAGCTGTCGGGCCAGTCCATAACACTATTATTTCTTCTAGTAGCAATCACATAATTATTCTTGGACAAAACATTAAAGTACCAAATCGCCGAACATTCTAGGAAATTAAAACACAGATAAAAATCAGAATGAGAGTAGCAAAAAAGATTTGGATGTTTGCATGGATGTTAAAGCCTCAGTAGAAGCAGGTAGCCAAGCCCTAGCTATGGAGCTAGAAGAAAGGACAAAAGAAGTAAAGGAAATTCAATTTGTGATCTGAGTTTCTTTTGTTAGTAGGAGTTATCAATTTTCAACTTTGTGTTTATGATATTGAGTACAAATAACAAATTGCTAGTGTGGAATTATTGAGGTGCTGCGAGTAGAGCTTTCTATAAATATAGTAAGCACTATATATATTAGTATAAGCCTGGCATGTTTGTTGTTTTAGAAACAAGGAGTGACACGAATAAACTCATGAATCCTTTTAAGATATTTGGGTTTGATGGTAGCTTAGATATGGATAAAATTGGTTACTCAGTTGTATTTGTGTAGCTTGGAAGAATGATTCGATGGCAGTTTAATTATGTCACAAAAAGCCTCAGTTTATTCACATGAGACTTAATGTTCAGACTAGAAAAGATTGTTTGTTTACAGCCATTTACGCAAGCCCCAAATTAATAGAAAAGTTCATTGGGAGGAGTTAGGAGTATTGTTGAAAATGTGAAAGAACCTTGGCTTCTAGCTTGTGATTTTATCGATATCGCTGGTAGTGTTGATAAGAAAGGTGGTGTCCCAGCTTCGACAAGGAAAATGCAAAAAATTTCGTGATAGAATTAATTATTGTAAATTTTTAAATAAGGAGACTGTCGGCCCGATTTTTACGTGGAGAGACCCTTTGTTTCATGGGGGACAAAAAATTTATGAGAAGTTTGATAGAGTTTTGAGCAATGAAGAGTGGAGCCGGGAATTCCTGGATGCTTGAGCTAAAGTGCTTATTATTGGTTAAATTCAAATCTGCATTGGGTAATGCAAAAGACATATTATCTTTGAGAAGTGGGAAGTTTATTTCTTTGGGACCTAGAAATAGTTAATGTTGTAACATTTAATATTCTATCTTGTGATCTCTATATAAATCACTTTGTATTCATATCAAAATTCAGTTGAACAATTTTATAAAGAAAGCAATTTTAAAGTCCACTCCCATTTTTCTCTTCAAATTGGTATCAGAGCATGTGGCAAATATGATGGGTCAAATGTCACTGCCACGACTATCAAAGTCGAATTATGAGAACTGCATTATCCATATGAAGGCGCTTCTGGGATCGTTAGACGTATGGGAAGTAACTAACGATGGGTTTGAAGAACCATCAGATACGATGTCAATCACAACTGCTCAAAACAAGGCATTGAAAGAAACGCGAACAAATGATAAAACAACATTGTACATGCTATTCAGAGCAGTCGACAAATCAGTTTTCAAAAAGATTGTTGGTTCGACTACATCGAAGGAAGCGTGGGACACGCTAGAAAAGGCTTTCAAAGGAGCAGATAGAGTCAAGCAAGTTAGCTTGCAGACTCTTCAAAGAGAAATGGAGAGAATGAAGATGAAGGAGACAGAGTTCGTGTCGGACTACATCACTCGTGTGCAGACAGTGGCAAATCAACTCAATAGAAATGGAGAAGCAATGACTGATGCTCGTATTGTCGAAAAGATTCTGAGACCTTTGACAGATAAGTTCGAAAATATAGTATGCCCAATAGAAGAGGCGAAGGATCTTTTGACAATCACTGTCGAAGAAGTCGCTGATTCACTTGAGGCACATGAACAACGCAAAATAAAGAAGAAGAAGGAGACACTTGAGGATGCAGAACCCAACAGAGACGAAAAGGAACTTTTCTCTCAAAATTAGTGTGGGAGAGGACATGGTCGTGGAGGACGTAATGGTGGTCGAAGTTACCAAAATAATAACTTCGACATAGGATAATCAAGCCAAAAAAACTGGCGTGGCAGAGGACGTGGCCAGAGAGGTGGTAGGTCGAATTACAACAATATCGAATGTTACAAATGTAACAAACAGGGGCACTATGCGAAAGTTTGCAACTCCTACAGTTGCTACAACTGTGGCAAAATGGGACATCTTGCAAAAGATTGTCGAATCAGAAGAAAGATAGAAGAAACAACAAATCTTGCCCTAGAAACAGAATGAATGAAGGATTTCTGTTAATGACTCAAAAGGAAGCAGATTCAGAAAATGACACTATGTGGTACCTGGACTCAGGAGCAAGTAACCATATGTGTGTTCATAAGCACTTATTCAAAGAAATAAAGAAAATTGAGGATGATCATGTTTCCTTTGGAGATGCGTCAAAAGTAAGGGTCGAAGGAAAAGGAACTATCAGTTTCTTGCAGAAGGATAATTTGATAGGATAAATCCAAGATGTGTACTATGTACGAAACCTCAAAGCAAATATTTTGAGTCTGGGACAACTCACAGAAAAGGGCTATTCGATACTCATGGAAGATTGATGCTTGCACTTAAAAGACAAGTCAGGACGTCTGGTTGCTCAAGTCGAAATGGGGAGAAATCGAATGTACAATTTGAATTTGAGAAGTATTCGAGAAAAGTGTTTGCAAGCCAATGTCGAAGACCAAGCATCCTTGTGGCATCTATGCTTTGGCCATCTACATCAGGCTAGACTAAGGAGGTTAGCAAAGAAAATATGGTGCATGGACTGCCAGACGTAGAATTCGAAGGAAAGTTCTGTGAAGAATGTGTGTTTGGCAAACAGACAAGAACCTCATTTCAAAGGAAGGCAGAATATCAGGCTAAACAAATTCTAGAATTGATTCACACTGACATATGTGGACCAATTACCCCAGAATCATTCAGTTGCAAAAAGTACTTTATATCCTTTATTGATGATTTGTCAAGGAAAACTTGGGTGTATTTTCTAAAAGAAAAGTCAGAAGTCTTCGAAGTATTCAAGAAGTTTAAGATAATGGTGGAGAAAGCAACAGACAGGCACATCAAAGCTCTTCGATCAGATAGAGGTGGGGAGTATACTTCGACAACCTTTATGAAGTAATGTGAAAAGTAAGGCATAAGGAGATTTCTTACTGCAGCATACTCTTCTCAACAAAATGGTGTGGCGGAAAGAAAGAATCGAATAGTCCTCGACATGGTTCGATCAATGCTTAAGAGAAAGAACATGTCGAAGGAATTTTGGGCAGAAGCTGTACAATGTGCAATCTACGTCCAGAATAGATGTATACATTCGAAGTTGGGAGATTTAACACCTCAAGAAGCTTGGAGAGGATGAAAGCCAATTGTGTCTCACTTCAAAGTGTTTGGAAGTGTGGCTTATGCACATGTACCTGATCAAAGAAGAACAAAGCTGGAAGATAAGAGTCAGAAATACATACTCATTGGGTATAATGAGAAAATGAAAGGTTACAGACTTTTCAACCCAATAAACAAAAAGGTGATAGTGAGTAGAGATGTTCGACTAAACGAAGGAAACAAGTGGGACTGGATCAATTCGACTAAAGTTATGGTCGAATTACCAGGTTCTATATCGAAAAACACTTCGACAGAACCAGAAGACTCTGATGATGAAGATGGAATCTCACAGCCCAGGCTGCGAAGTTTACAAGACTTGTATGAAAACACAGAAGAAGGGCATTTCGTATGTTTGTTGGCAGACACTGGAGATGTCAATTTCGACGAAGCAGTAAGAAACAAAAATTGGAAGGATGCTATGAATGAAGAAATTGAGGCCATCGAATGCAATGATACTTGGGAACTAGCAAAGTTACCAAAAGGAAGTCAAATAATTGGTGTGAAGTGGGTGTTCAAGAAAAAGATAAATGCACAAGGTGAAATCGAAAGATACAAGGCGCGACTTATAGCGAAAGGATACAAGTAGAAAGCAGGAATAGACTATGATGAAGTGTTTGCACCTGTTGCGAGAATGGAGACAATTCGACTGCTCATATCTCAAGCTGCTCAATACAAATGGCAAATATATCAGATGGATGTCAAGTCAGCCTTTTTGAATGGCATGCTTGAAGAAGAAGTTTATGTCGAACAACCACCTGGATACATGAAATTCGAAAATGAAGGAAATGTGTTAAAGCTAAATAAGACACTTTATGGGCTAAATCAGGCACCACGAGCATGGAATACACGAATTGACACATACTTCAAAGAAAATGGATTTTAGCAATGTCCCTACGAACATGCCCTGTATGTGAAGAAGGAAAAAGAGAAAATATTGCTTGTTGCCTTCTATGTCAACGACTTAATTTTCTTGGGCAACAATAATCAGATGATAGAAGAATTCAAAGGCACAATGACACAAGAATTTAAGATGAATGATTTAGGCCTGATGAAATACTTTCTTGGTCTGGAGGTTCGACAAGAAGAAACATGAATCTTCATCTCACAAGTAAAATATACAAAAGATATCCTGAAAAGATTTAAAATGGAAAGTTGCAATCCAATTTCGACACCAATGGAACCAGGAGAAAAGCTTTCGAAATTTGATGGGGGGGGGGGGGGCGTGTCGAAGCAAACAAATTTCGAAGCTTGGTGGGAATTCTTCGATACCTCACATGCACAAGGCCATATATTTCGCTGAGTGTTGGAATTGTGAGTCATTTCATGGAAGAACCAGTTTTTGCACACTGGAAAGCTCTAAAAAGAAACCTTCGATATGTCTAAGGAATTGTGTCACTTGGAATGTTTTATTCAAAAGTAGAAGAATACAAGTTGACTGGCTACTCTGGCAGCGATTAGTGTGGTGACATAGATGATCGAAAGAGAACTTCAGGATATATGTTCTTCATGGGAAGCACTGCATTCACCTGGTTGTCAAGGAAGCAACCCAAAGTAACTCTTTCGACCTGTGAAGCAGAGTATGTGGAAGCATCTTGGTGTGTATGCCATGCAATATGGCTGAGAAGATTGCTGAGCAGGATGGAGTCGAAATAGAAAAACGCAACAATAATTCAAGTCGAAAAAAATCTGCAATCGAACTGGCGAAGAATCCAGTCAACCATAAAAGAAGCAAAGACATTGATGTTCGATTCCATTTTATTCGAGAACATGTGTAGGATGGAAGCATTGAACTGAAGCACGTTGCAAGCAAGGATCAAGCAACAAACATTCTTACAAAACCATTGTCAAAGGAGTTATTCCATAGAGGCAAGAAAATGTTAGGCATGATGGATTGAAGAAATATTTGAATTTATGAGGGAGTTTTGTTGGTTAAATTTAAATCTGCATTGGGTTATGCAAAAGACAGATTCTCTTTGGGCAGTGGGAAGTTTATTCCTTTGGGACCTAGAAATAGTTAATGATGTAACATTTAATATTGTATCTTGTGATCTCTATATAAATCACTTTATACTCATATTGAAATTCAGTTGGACAATTTTATAAAGAAAGCAAGTTTAAAGTCCACTCTCATTTTTCTCTTCACTTATTAGGATAGAATTAACTTATCATCACTCTTTATTGATTACTCCAAAGTTGTGTTTAAATTATAAGGTTCCTCGAGAATTTAGATTTGAGAGTGCATGGCTGACTGATCCCAACTACAAGGAGATGCTTGGAAAGGCGTGGAAAATAGTTATAGCTTGGATGTTAATTTGAATAATGTTAAAGAGGAGATTAAAAAGTGGAAAGTGGATACTTTTGATCAGGTCATTATTATGAAGAAAAAGATCATGGCAAGGCTCAATGGAATTCAATGATGTCTTCAAAGGAATTATAATGTTGCTGGCATGACGAAGCTTGAGAAAAATCCGCAGTTAGAGTTGAGTAGCATTCTTAAAAAGGAAGAATCAATATGGTATCAAAGGTCGAGAAACACTAAATATTATCATATGAAAGAAATTAATAAAAGAAAGAGGAACAAGATTATTATGCTTAAGGATGACAATGATCAGTGAATTGAGGACAAGGAGCAGTTGTATGTGCTCGTGAGTAACTTCTACAAAAAGTTGTTTGCTCTCAATTATAATTAAAGTGAGAAGAAGAAAACTGATATATAATTTTGTAGTCTGAATGAGTCAGAGATTCAAAGGTTAGATGAACCTATTAAGGATGACGAGGTCAGAAGGGATTTGTTTTCCATAAAGCCTTGGAAAGCTCTAGGTCCTGATGGTTATCCGGCAGGCTTTTATCAAAAATTGTGGGTAGTCGTAGGAATGAGTGTATGCGACTTTGTGAAGAATGTTTTGTGTAATCTTTGGAGTATAGAAGAGGTTAACAAGACGGATATCATCTAGATACCCAAAGTTGAGCAGCCTCAAAATGTTTCTCATCTTCGACCAATTTCCTTATGCAACACTATATATAAGGTTATCGGTAAGGTGATCGTGGAAAGGTTGAAGAGTTGTATGGATAAGTTGGTTTCTCTAATTCAAACGAGGTTTGTCCTAGGCAGATCTATACATGAGTATATTGTAATTTCCAAAGAGGTAATGAATATTATGCATAAAAAGAAAGGTAAGAAATGTGTTTTTGCTATCAGGATTGATCTCACTAAATCTTATGATAAGCTTAATTTGGATTTCATATGGTATGTATAAATGAGATAAAAATACATGAAGCCATGACCAATGTTATCATGCATGTTGTGTCGAGTGGGAAGACGAATGTAAGTTGGTATGGAGATAGAGATGAGGTCTAATAATTAGCATGCGATCCAAATGGTAAAACATGGTCCTAGGATATCTCATCTCATATTGGCAGATGATATCTTACTGTTTGGAGAATCTACTAAGAGATAAATGATTTGTGTTATGAATACTCTCAAAAGGATTTATAACATGTCATGGCAAGAAGTTAGTAAGGAAAAATCTATTATCCTCTTCTCTAATAATGTGACGAGAAGCATGAAGGTTAAACTGGTTCAGATTTCTTTCTTCAGAGAAACCAGTTAGTTTGGTAAGTATCTTGGTATGCCGTTAAGTGGAAAACCAGTATATAGTGAAACAGGTTGAGAGAAGGCTGACTAATTGGAAAACTAATATTTTGTCTTTTGCAGGTAGAGTTACTTTGAGGAAGAGTGTCATAGAAGCAATTCTGACGTATGCTATGATGACTAACGTGTTACTGATATGGTGTATTGAAGAGATCCAAAGATTGCAGTGAAATTTTATTTGGGGAGACACTTATGGCAAGAAGAAAGTTCATATGGTGAAGTGGTACATTCTAACGAAACCAAAGAACCTTCGTGGACTAGGGCTGAGGAATTTATAGGTCATGAATAGAGCCTGCATTATGAAACTAAGCTGGAAACTGGAAACTAATTTAAATGAAATGTGGTGTAAAGTGGTTGGAGGAATCTATTTAGACACTAAGATGCATCATCCTTACAAAACTAGAAGAACAAACTTTAGTTTATGGAGATCGTTGTATACGATGTCTCATCTTAGGGAGACCATAGTTTGGAGAATTGGCAATGGTTGTAATATCGAGGCTTAGAGGAATAGTAGATTGGAGCCATGTATGTGAATTAAAGAGTTTAACGTTCAAATTCCAGAGGATATGCAAGGGTGAAGGTGGGGTATTTGGTGAATGAGAATAGGGACTGGAATTGGCAAGTTATACACGATATTCGAAACAAAATTCGACCCATTTTTCCGCCTAATGCTGAGAATGGGGAGGAAAATTTTGTTTTAGCTGGGACTGGTGATGGTTCATATTCAGTGAATGATATGTATCATGCACTTTTGAAAATAGATGAGTATGAAGAGGATTTAGCCTGGTATAAAATTTGTCTATGAAGGTTTCGGAAAGAATCGGTCACTTCATGTCGTTGTTAAATCATGATAAACTCCTGACAAATTATAATAAAATCATAAAAGGTTTAGGTTCTACTGCTTGCAACCTATGTGACCACATGAGCGAATCAATGTTGCATGTGGTTCGTGACTGCCCTAGAGCCATGCAGTTATGGAAGCAATTGATTCTGAGTGGTATTGTGTAGCATTTTTTTTCTGTGGAACCTGAAGCTAGATTAGTGGAATATGATGAATATTTCCTACACTAGTAGTCATATGTTTCCTTAGAGTGTGATTAGGCTATGAGATGCTATTACATTTGGTTATAGAGGAACAAAGAGGAGCATGGTGAAGAGTTTGATCGTCCCTTTGATCTAGGGGAATTCATATATTCAAAAAATGGAGTATGAAGAAGTCATGCGAATGAATCAAGTTGTTATGGGTAAGGTTAAAAAAGCCAAAATTATTCCTTGGATTCCTCCGAGTATAATTGGGTGAAGTTGAATACCAATGGTGCTTGTAAAATCAATTTGTTAGCTGGTTGTGGGGGGAGTGATAAGAGATGAGGAAGGTACGTGGTTGGGCGGTTTTTCGAAATACCAGGGTCATTGTAATGATTTTATGGTTGAATTATGGGATTTGTACGAAGGCCTCAAGCTTACGTTGTCTCTCAGATAATGGAAGGTTGAAGTTAACGTGGATTCTACCAAGGTGGTTCGGGCAATTGACAAAGGTAGCTCGAGAGTTAGAGAGAGAATGGAGATTATTATTCGGATAAAAAGTTTATGGATAAGCATGAGGAAGTTCGTGTGGCTCACTCCTTTAAGGTAGTGAACAAGTGTTGATGCGCTTGCGAGTGTTGATTGTAATTTAGGTCTTGATACTGTGTATTACAAGTGTAATTGAATGAGAATTCTAAAAGTGTCTCCTTTTCTAAATTGGTGTCTATGTAGTTGGCTTATTTTCTTAGGCCTTTGATCCTTTTATAATAAAAAATGCACTCTCTTCGTATCATATTATAAGTAAATTTCACATTTTTTTAATTTATTAAATAATTAATACATCAAGTCAATATATAAATAGATATATCAATTATTCAATTAATCTAAAACTGTAAAATTTGTTTATAATATGAGACTGACAAATATCTTTAAAAAAATTAATTCATTATGTTTTAATTAGATGATATATGAAATATTAAAATATTAGAATATAAAAATTAACTCATTCAACACTAAATTAATTTATACAATAATTATTTTCAATCTTATACTTTCATTTCAATTACATAATTTAACAATGAGTTGCCCATTAAAAATTTACATCCAAGATTTTTCAAAGTCACGTGAGAATTCCATTTAGTCCACAGCACTCAAGTGCGGTTCAAAGTCTTACCTCTTAACTCTTAAGGCAACACCCTCCACCAATCATATGCACCCATAGATTCAACTTCAAAGGTAGGTTGATTTATAATATTAAAAAAAAACCACGTTTTTCTTTCTCTTCCTTTTCCATTACATTCACTTATATATAAATACACCTATCACCCTTCCCCTTCAATTCATCCTTTCTATCTCAATCTCTCCCTTCTCTCTCTCTCCCTCTCTTTCCATAAAAAATCTCTCTTAAAAAAAAATCAATACCACTATACAAAATGGAAAATAACCTACCAATAATAACAAAGAGAGTATGGAACATGATACGTGTGGCCTTGTTCATGTTAAGAAAAGGCGTATCAAAGGGAAAACTAATGATGGACCTAAACATGATGCTCAAACGCCGCAGCAAACTCGCCGGAAAAGCCATCACCAACCTCATCTTCCCTCACTACCACGGAAGCTCCACTTCAAGGGACTACGAATTCAGCT
Source organism: Vicia faba (assembly GCA_948472305.1). Taxonomy (NCBI): domain Eukaryota; kingdom Viridiplantae; phylum Streptophyta; class Magnoliopsida; order Fabales; family Fabaceae; genus Vicia; species Vicia faba. The sequence continues at coordinate 418,868,499 of OX451739.1, read as the reverse complement.
GCAGCAACACACCAAACTACAAGTTTGTCCTCAACAACAAGCGTCACCGCAACAACCATTTCTTCGCGTGTGCTCACGCTCCTCTCACGCAAGAGGACGACATTGTGACCGTTAATGCAGTTAAGACTATATTGGAGAATATGGTTAATAATCATGAGGTTATGGTCGAGGCTTCCCCGGCGCTCCCCGGGTTCGGGCGGACACCTAAGGCGAGACAGTTGAGGGTAACTGACTCGCCTTTTCCGGTGGACGACACCGATACGGTTGCCGAGGTTGACAAGGCTGCCGATGCTTTTATAAAGAGGTTTTACTTGCAGTTGAAGAAACAGGATTGAGTCTTGTTTACATAATTTTGTTTATTAACATTTAATAAATATTAATTATGATTTTTGAACTTTAAGCTATATAGTAAGCTTTTTTGGATAATATTTTTGTACGAGGAACTTAAGAGAGGATGCATGCTATTTTATCTTCAGGATGATTAATTTTGTAGCCTTAGTTTTTGGCTTGTATTACTTATATATGAAAAATAAAAAAATAAATAAAATATTATAACAAGTATAATTAACTTGTTCTCTATTTTTCTCTTCAGTTCATTAATTTCTTATACAATTATCACTTGGTAATATTTAGTTCATGAAAATAATAATACTCTAGAAAACATGAAAATTTAAAGGAAAAGAAGAAGAAGATGGGTTTGTGTTATATCTTTGATTATTGATTGAGATTATAAAATTGAAAGTATTTAGGGTATCCCTAACAAATTGGGTAGTATGATTGATCGAATATTCCAGAGAGGTACCTTATTGAACGTACACACTTTTGGTACTAAAAGTATTTTTTGATATTGTTGACAACAGCACTTAAAAAATGATTGAATCTTCTAATTTGGGATTATTAGCATATTCCAACACACCGCATGTTCATGAGATATTCATTCATAATAAAGTTTCTTTTATTCTCGTAATCTATTTGAAAGAATATAAAATCAAAATTTAACTATTTTTCTTTTTTATATTCAAAGTTTAAATAAATTGAACTCCAAAGATATACTTAGAGATTATCTTGCTTGCAGTATGATTATAAATTAATGACGCTTTCTAAATGTATAATTAACGACCACAATTGGTAACAAATTATTGTACTGTATGCATGTATTTTTGCCAAAAATACATACATAATTGAGCTATGACTTTTAATTCTGTGTGATTGGTGACCCTGATTTGGTTTAAAGTTTAACATGCTTTAAGGGGAAGACCCCACTACATTGTCTTCATGCAACTCCACTAACCTATCAAAGTGAAACAATAGCTGGCCCCTCTTCAAAAAACTATTGCTGTCTTTCTTAACTTTGCCTTTCTTTTTTCTCATCTTTTAATGCCTTTGCTTTTGTTTTTGCAATTCGATGACTTTTTTTTCTTCAAGTTTTATAAAGATACCACTTTTCTCTTGTTTAATTAAGTTGGTTGCCAAGAAAGAAAGTATCCACGCCTATACTTGGAAGACACAAAATAATGGGCAAGTAAATTTTTTTGCCATAGTATACCATATACATGCATAATTTTGATATTTCACATTTTCTCTCCTTAATTACCCCTCTTTATGTTTTGTACTTTTTCTATGTCCCTTTTTCCCTTCATTAAATTACCTATTATATATATATATATATATATATATATATATATATATATATATATATATATATATATATATATATATATATATATATATATATATATATATATATTTTTTTTTTTTTTTTTTTTTTTTTTTTTTTTTTTTTTTTTTTTGCTTTCTTTTCTAATATAGTATTCTACTTGGTTTAATTTTTTATGGAGGCCAAATTTATTGAAAAGAAGAAAAAAAAGGATGAACTCAGCCAAAACTCGATAAAAAAATAATGAATCTAAAAAAAACAATTCAACCCTATCTTTTATAAAATTATTTCTAATCCTTATAAAAAGGGATTTAAAAAAAGTTAGAAAATTAGTTGAGAGACCTATATTAGCAAAATAAAATCTACACAACTATTTTCTTCTCCATACCGGTGAGTAATGTAAAAGTTCATATTTGCAAGAGATTTTATGTAAGATTTTTATCGATTGCTTAGCTGTCAAGACACTAAAAAACATTAAGTTTGCACTACCATAAGTGAATTTGTTTAGATATCTAAAGAATGTTTAAATTTTTTAATCACAAAAAAAATGAAGTGTCAATCAAGGTCGGCAAACATGTGAGGTTAGGGAATTCACAGTTGAAGGACAAAGTTTTTTTCTTAGTGCAATCACCTGAAGACGAGGAAATCAATTTTGAGAGTTATCAGACGATCCTCACCTAAATTTCAAAATTCGATAACAAATTTGGCACATCGGGTGAGAGACTAAGGCTAATATCATTGAGAAATTCCAATAATTAAGTCAACACTAGGCTTGAAATGTGCACGCACAATTTGAAAAGATACTCAAAGGGATAGATAAACCATCATCATCATCTATGAGAAAGTTATCCCAATAGTAGTCGTATGAACCTCTACACAGACTGGGAATACCAATGATTGTGCCTCTTTCCTCTACTTCTAGAGTTGCTTTGGTCGATCCACTTAAGAGGTTAGTGGTAATAAACTCCTCTTTAATTAGACAATAGTTAGATTTATGGAGACGTGATATTATTTATCAAGTCTCTTAACAATTTGGTGACATTGTAAGACATGTGGTTAATAACAAGGTCCGACAATTCTGCAATTTAGATACCAAATGGACCAATTCGGGTTATGGTTATGCCATGTCTAACATGCAAGGAGTTGTAGGGAACCAAGGTTGAACATACATTGTGACTCAAAGACATATGATCAATATAACAGTAGATTCTTCCAAGATTTAGTCACTTCCTATATATCTGGTATCTTTGTATTTCTCAACTTAGTCATTTTTCCACTGCTAACCTTGAGGGAACCCTATGAAGAGTGAATATATAATCAGAATAATCTTCAATTAATGTATGTACATATGGAAAATACCACCAAAATAAGTTGTATAGATGAGTATCCTTCAAGTATGACCTTATGTAAACATTATGCAGGCGAGCAACATGTCTTACAATAAAGGATATGCTTTCATCCCAGCACCTAAAATTCAACGACCAATTATAGGCTTATTGATTCAAATGCCATGGAAAAATTACACATATGTATGAGATAATCACACAACATATTTGGCACGATCTAATGTACCAGTACCTCCCTCGGTGGATTTGACGACAATTAGATCAATTTTTGGTTATAGGTGATCTGCCATGGAGAATTAATTTGCTTTATCAATGCAATATATTGAGGTAAACTAAGAGAAATCATGGGGAAATTTCCCATATCTGGTTCAATGGGGAAATATGCGGCACCATCCATTTACACCTAGAATATGCTTTCGGAGAAATAGTTGTTAGATCCCAACCTTTTAATCGATACAATCAAGCAATAATTTAGGATGAAACTTAAGCTCATGGATATGCTTATGTATATGAAGCCTTATCCTGATTGGGTAAATAAAGTATCGCCTCCTCCCAATTATTATATAAAACTTCTGACTTTGTTACCTTTTTTAAGAAATACAATAAGTCAACTATGGAGCATATTAAAAGGTTTAATGTATAGTGCAGTGAGGGAAACTAGAATAAATTACATAAGCTACAAACGTTTGCTTTACAAGTACAATATTTTATGGTATTATTCTCTCCCACCACACTCAATAAAAATGAAGGAAGATTTGGAAAGGTATTTTCATGATATGTTATAATGGTATTGGTCTGACATTACGACAACCGGTTTAATGAACTTGAAACAACAAGTAGATGAATCGGTTGCTGACTTCATTGAGAGGTTCAGAAAGAAAGTTAAAAAAATGTTTAGTATAATTTCTTGAATCAAAATATACATATTAGGAAAATTAATGGCATGTATCCTTGGCTAAAATATAAATTGGTCAAACAAGTTTGCTATAATCTGGAGAAATTGGCTTTAAAAGAAGCATGCACCAAAATTTATTTAATAAAGGAAGAAGAAACTTGTTAGCCTAGAAATGGCCCACACCTGGTCTCCATATTTTGTATGGAGGAACATCTCAGTTGATTACAATAGACATATTTGCAGTTGAGATTTTGAAAGGGAAATGTTATTTTTGTCCTGCCTTTTAAGTAAGCTAAAGGGAATGACATTAACTCATCATAGTGGAATATGTATTTTATATCAAAAAATCTGACCAAATATTTGATTACATAGTTTCGGCTAGTAGATGGTTACTGTGATACGGTCGGAGAACTGACTTGGGATTTTGCGTTTGTGTTCGCAAATGTTTCGGTTTAGCAAGAGTCACCACCGAATTTTTATTTTATCCTAAGGAAAGGTCAAAAAGCACAGGAAATACCTTTGAGATGTTTTCTTGGGTTCGGGGAGTAGATTATGAAAAGGGAAGGTGCAAGCACCCTTTTCATCCATGGTTATCCATGGGCTCTTAGTTACTTGTTTAGATCACTTGCTTTTGCTTTCCAATTGTTTGAAATGGTGATTTGTGTGTGGTTTTGAAAATATTTTGAAAAGAGGCCATCGTTGTGGCAACCTTTGTAATGATTCTTGTTTGAATGTATACAAAGGTGTTTTTGACTTTTGAAAAGATTTCAATGTTTGAAAGTTTGATTTGGGAAATATTTTGAAATTGTGTAGTGAAGTGTGTTTGAAAATAGCAAGGATGTTTTTGCAAGCTTTTGATCAAGTAACCAAGAGCTATCTACCCTATTTTACTCAAAGATCTTTCTTATATGTTTTTAACCCTTTTGACAGTGTTATTTCACCATTGCATTTGGTGAACAACCTTGTATTAGGATGTTAAACGGGACAAGCGCGGGTCATCGTATAGACCATGATAGCAATTGTGTTAGGTATTTTTGGAAAAAATTTGAGGAACTTGATCATTTTGTTTAGGCAACCAAGATAGCTTCATCGAGGGACTATGATCTTTTGTTTCGTTTTTGTTTTGCCAAAGTACCCAACATGCATAACATGGCCCATTTTTGAAGGCAACAAGTGGATTGTAACCCTAGGGGTGCAAGTGTGTATTGTGCTTGATTTTCATGCATTTTGTCTTTGATTAGGTCAAACTACTTGTTGATTTTGATTTTTGCATACAAACCCTAATTCTCTAATCATGGCATAATTGAAAGCGTAAAGTGCGAGAATTAAAGTTCTAAGCTATTACAACATGATTATGGGGATGGGGGTACAATTTTTGAATGGGGGGTATTTGACAAAAAATATAAACCCTAATTTACTATTACATCCAAATTGAACCACAATGCATAAATATTTAAATGGACAATATTTAAATAAACAAAATAAAATAGATATCAAATAATATGTATTATGAAAAAAGGTTTTTGTTTACCTATGTATGTAAAAGTATTTAATGTAAAAAATAAAGAAATGAATAAAAGATTTATTTTTATTTGGTTAAGGGGTAAAACCCTAATTTCTTTAAGAAAATAAATATATTATATTATTTATATACAATAAAATATATTAATATGTACAAAAATAAAACATACTTAAAAAAAGGTATTTTTTAGTATGAATAATAATAAAAGTAAAAATATAATATTTTATATTTTTATTCTAAAGTATTTAATAAAATAAAAGTATATATATATATATATATATATATATATATATATATATATATATATATATATATATATATATATATATATATATATATATATATATATATATATATATATATATATATATATATATATATATATATATTAATTATATTAAATATGTGTAGTTGTTTAGGTATTGGCTTGCATTTTTGGTAAAACCCAAGTGTATGTGTGAATGTCATGACTGATGTCATAACATTCTAGTTTAGTTTGTACTGATTCATTAGGTACCTTTGCAGAAAAATATTGTCATTCAGGAACTGATGTTTATAAGTGTGTATCTGAGCATTTTGCAAAATGATCACATTTTGCTAAATCAGTAGACAGGTTTTCTCAGATGTCATAATAGATGTTAAGACATCCTGTTCTGAACTAACAAGTTTGCAGGTTGGATAAGTCTGAGTTTTTCCAGGAAAATAACTCAGTCTTTCCAGAACAGAATCCTGCGTTTTCTGAGGAGTAACCTAGCTCAACCCTAACCTGGTTAATAAAGTCCTGTGACCTGGTCTTGAGGTCAAACGGAATTAACCCTAGGTTTTTGTGGAAACCCTAACTGAAGTTGCAGCTGCTATATATTCAACAGAGCTGCTGTTTTGAAAGTAATCCCTTGTTGATCAGAAGATCATTTGTAATCTGTATAGATTTGATTATTGTACTCCAAGCAATTATCATTGTGATAAGTGACTTGGAATAGGTTTTTAATTGTAAGGGTTGTGTAGCACTCAAAGCTTTGAAGCAAGAGTGTTTGAATGTTCCTTGACTAAAGTTGTGAAGCAGAGTCAAGTCAGTTGTGTGCGTCACTCAAAGCTGTGAAGCAAGAGTGATTGTTTTGCTTGATTAAAAAGCTGTGAAGCTTAATCAAGTGTTTGTTTTTGAAGAGTGTCTTCATCAATTCATTTGTCAAATTGTTTTATATATCACTGCTGTGATTGAGGGGGAGTGAGTAGGAACTCAGGTTTAAGTTGTACTTAGATTGAAATTGCATTGGGTAGGTCTTAAGTGAAGGAGATAAACTGGTTGGTTTATTCCTGAATTAACATCTCTTATAGTGGATTTCCTCCCTGGCTTGGTAGCCCCCAGAGTAGGTGTTGTTGCACACTGAACTGGGTAAACAATTGACTGTGTTCTTTATTGTTTTTGTATTTACTGTCATATAGTAAGTCAGATACGGTGTCATAACATTGAACGTGACATTGAGTATCTGCAGCCAGAATTTCAATTGGCATCAGAGCAGGCACCCTGCCTGTATTACTGGGTGAGATCTAGGGATATCACTTTCTGGCACTATGGACAAAGAAGGAGTTTTTGGAAATAGACCACCCATTCTGGATGGAACTAATTATGACTACTGGAAACCTCGTATGATTGCCTTCTTAAAATCTCTGGACAAAAAGGCTTGGAGAGCTGCTGACAAAGGATGGATTCATCCCACCATAACTGAGAAAGATGGGACAATCAGTCTGAAGCCTGAGGAAGATTGGAGTAAAGAAGAAGATGAGTTAGCTCTGGGAAATTCCAAAGCTTTAAATGCCTTGTTCAATGGAATTGATAGAAACATTTTCAGACTAGTACATCAATATGAACTGGCCAAGGAAGTTTGGGACACTCTTAAAACTACTCATGAGGGCACTTCCAAAGTAAAAATGTCAAGGCCTCAAATGTTGACTACCAAGTTTGAGAATCTAAAAATGATGGAAGATGAAACCATTCATGAGTTTCACATGAACATCTTGGAGATTGCCAACACCTCAGGAGCACTGGGAGAAAAGATGTCAGAAGAAAAACTGGTGAGGAAGATTCTCAGATCCTTGCCTAAAAGATTTGCAATGAAGGTAACTGCCATAGAGGAAGCCCAGGACATCAGCAAGTTGAAAGTGGATGAACTTATTGGGTCTCTTCAGACTTTTGAGATGGGGATCACTGATAATGGTGACAAGAAGAACAAAAGCATAACACTTGTATCCAACACTGATGTTGAATACAAGGAGGATGAAGAAGAAAATATATCAGAAGCTATTGCCATGCTTGGAAGACAGTTCAACAAGCTCATCAAAAGAATGGATCCAAAGTCAAGGTCTAATGTTCATAACATTTCCTCTGACATTGACAGTTCCAGCAGAAGACCAAGGTCAGAAGATAAGGGAAACCAAGGCAGAGGTATTCAATGCCATGGATGTGAAGGATATGGACATATTCGAGCTGAATGTCCTACCTTTCTTAAGAAACAAAAGAAAGGAATGACTGTTACTTGGTCTGACTATGATTCAGAAAGTAATTCTGAAGAAGAATCTGCCAAACTAGTTACTGCTCTAACTAGTGTTTGTACTTCTGAAAGTGACACTAGTGATGAAGAAGTGACATTTTAAGAACTGGCTGATACCTACAAGAAATTGTGTATCAGAAGTGCTGAAGTCTGTGTGCAGAATGAGAAACAATCAAAACTTATTATAAAGCTGGAGGCTGAAAAAAGGGCAGATCTTGAAACTATAAGTCACCTAGAAGGGGAAGTTCAATTACTGAACTCACAACTGAACTAAATGACAAAATCTGTCAAGATGTTGACCAATGGATCAGATAAATTGGAAGAGATCCTACAAGTTGGACAAAATGTGGGAAACAAATCTGGTCTAGGATTTGTGGAAGCTAAGAAACCTGGTGTAGACAAGAAGATCAGGCATGTTAAACAATTGTCAAAGCAGATGTCTCAACACAACTCTCAACATCAGAAATACATGAAGAAAAAATACCAAAGATGGAGATGTCATCATTGTGGGAGGTATGGACACATAAAGCCCTTCTGCTTCAAATTACATGGATACCCTAATCAAAACTCAGGTGCTAAACCTAAGCCAAAAAGGGTACCACATACTCCTCATTGGAAGAAAAAGGCTACTGCCCTGATAGCCCATACTTCCCTGAGAGTGTCTGCAAAGGAAGGCTGGTACTTTGACAGTGGATGTTCCAGACACATGACTGGAATCAAAAATCTCCTCAATAATGTTATGCCTCACACCACCAGTTTTGTGACCTTTGGAGATGGTGCTAAAGGTGAAGTCAAAGGAGTTGGTAATTTGGACTGTCCTGGAGTTCCAAGTCTGAATAAAGTACTGCTGGTAAAAGGGCTGACTGCTAATCTCATTAGTATCAGTCAATTATGTGATCTAGGATTCAAGGTCAACTTCTCAAGATCTGAATGTCTAGTAATTAATGAAAAACTAGAAGTTGTAATGAGAGGAATCAGATCCAAAGATAACTGCTACTTGTGGCAGCCTGAGAACACTGATATCTCCACTATGTGTCCAATTACCAAAGAAGAAAAAGCGATGAAACTGTGGCAGCATAAGCCTGGTCCTCTTCATCTAAGAAGAATGAAAAGAGCTATTTCTATGGAAGCAGTCAGAAGAACTCCAAAACTACAGGTTGATAATGTCTGTGATATAGCAAATAAACTTGAAGAAGGATGTGTTGTCAGAACCATGAGTTATCTTGACAAGGATGTTGGAAATAACAAGTCTAATAAATTCTGTTTCCCTGAAGAAATGAGGCTTGAAGTCTCCTCTCCTATAGCTCTCCATCAAAATGGACTGGACAAACAGAAAATCATTCAAGAATCAACCAGAACTATGATTCATATCAAAAGAATGCCTTCCCAACTCTGTGCGGAAATAGTTGCTGCTAGGAAAAACTGTTCTCAAAATATCTGGTCAAAACAGATGCTCACTGAGTATAATGTCACACAAGATGTTGTGACATTGTGTTGTGACAATCTGAATACAATCAATATTTCCTTGAACCCTATTCAGCATAACTGGAACAAGCACATTGACTTTGTAGAGAAGAAGTCATTTAAACTGGAACATAGTGTCTCTAAGCTTCAGCTGACTGATTCTTCTACCAAGGCTCTTGTTGGAAATAAACTTGAAAATTTGAGGGGCAGGTTGGGTATTTACCAACATGAGAAATTATAGCAATTAATTTTGCTTAAAACAAAGGTTGAAGGAATTAATTTTATTAAGTCTATCTTTAGTGGGTTAATCATATGCTTTCACAATTCTTTCAAAATCTTTAAGAAGTTGAAAAGACTCCCTTTTGCCTCCTACCTCTCTCGTCCTTGCAACCTGTTTCCTCCTCTCAATCAAAGATTTTTCTCAAATTGCTACCGTTACTCAAAGTCAATCAAAATGTCTCAGACATCGTCTTCAACCATGGCGACTTCATCATCCTCATCATCTTCATCATCTGACCAAGACTCTAGAGCAATCACCACATGCATAGAATCTGAAGTTCTTGAGGTCACTCCTCTCAGAGAGATGGCAACTGACCCAGCCAAAGTCAAAAAGCTAAGAACTAGACATGCAGGAAGAGCTCAAGCTACAGCCTCTGGTAATTCTTCTCATCCTTCTTCTTCTATTCCAAATAGAGAAGGATCAGTTCAAGTTCATCAAGCCATTGCTAGGCTTGTTACTAGTATACTGAGTGGAAACCAACCTGTACCGGGGATTTCTGTCCCTTTAAATCAATCAGAAAGCCCAAATGTGGAAGTCTCTGAGAATGTAGATGTCACTGAGAATGTTGTGACACAAAAAGACAACATTCAGAACCCTTCAGAAAAGGCAGCTGATCCACCTATCATTGATGTGGATGAGGATTACTCAGATAATGATCTGATTGCTAATGTGAACCCTAGCATATCTAGGAGATTGATGAAAAGAAAGAGTAATCAGAATGATGCAAAATGTGTGTCCAAAGACAAACCTGCTGCTAAGAAATCCAAGGCTGAAGGCATGGCTGAGAAAAGTATTCAGACAAAAGGGAAGAAGGCCCAGGTGCATACTGCTAGACAACCAATCTCTAAGAAGAGAAAAGAACCTAAATCTTCTGATGAGGAATCAGAATTTGAGATTGATGCTGGAGAAACTCCTATCAGAAGGAAGCTCCCTTCCAGCAAAATTGCTAGAGTACCTGAAGTCCCAACAGACAACATCTCTTTTCATCATCCTGACAATGCAAACAGATGGAAGTATGTTTGCTTAAAGAGAATAGCTTTAGAGAGAGAACTCAACAATGATGCCTTGGAGTGCAAAGACATCATGGACCTGATCAAGAATGCTGGACTGATGAAGACAGTAATAAAATTTAACAAATGTTATGAAAATCTGGTCAAGGAGTTTGTAGTGAACTTGTCTAATGATTGTGCTGATGGAAGGTCAGCTGACTTTGAAAGTGTTTTTGTTAGAGGAAGAAGGGTCAAGTTCTCTCCATCAGAAATTAACAAGTTTCTTGGAAGAACAAATGAGGATTGTCCTGATCTGGAGGCCACTGACAATGAAGTTTGTCAAACCATCACAGCCAGGCAAGTGAAGTGCTGGCCCTTGAAAGGCAAGCTGAATGCCAGCAAACTCAGCATGAAATTTGCCATCCTGCATAAAATAGGTGCAGCCAACTGGGTGCCTACAAATCATAAATCAACTATCTCCACAGGATTGGGGAGATTTATTTATGCTGTGGGAACCAAGACTGCTTTTGACTATGGCAGGTACATCTTTGAACAAACTTTAAAGCATGCTGGTAGTTATGCTGTCAAAGGACCAATAGCCTTTCCCTCCCTCCTTTGTGGAATCATCCTTGCACAATACCCTGATATCCTTGTGGCAAGAGATACAGTCTGCAAAAGAGCTCCTGCCCTTGGCTTGCACTACAAACTGTTTCAGGGATCTCATGCTCCAGACATTGTCATAACATCAGCTGAGACATCGTCTGTGAAGACCCAGTCCAAGACATCAGATGTCATAGCTGTTTTAAAAGAGACTTGCAAAGAGCTGGATGCTAGGAAAAAGACCCTAGAAATCCTAATTGCCAGGCTAGAAAAGGAGGAAGCTGAAGAAAACGGAAGGGAAGAAGGTGTAGAAGCTGAAGGTCATCTCAACATTGAAGAAACTAGCTCCTCTGAGTCTGATGACAGTGCTTAAAGGCTGGTTGCTATTTGGTGGTGTTGCTGGTTGGTGCTGATATCTGGTGGAGTTTGGAAGTGTGTTCAGTTTTTTTCTACTGCTGCTCTTATTATTTGTTTTGGATTACTGTATAATCATTATGAACATGTATCTTTGGCCCATTTGTGGCTAAAGAGGGGAAGAATATTTTGGTACTTAATATGTACTTGCTCAATTAGACATTCTATTTTTCTGCAGTCATTTCTTTCTGCTGCTATCTATCTCTGATTGCTTAGGGTCTTTAGCCAAAAATCTGCCAAAGGGGGAGTTTGTAGTTGTTTAGGTATTGGCTTGCATTTTTGGTAAAACCCAAGTGTATGTGTGAATGTCATGACTGATGTCATAACATTCTAGTTTAGTTTGTACTGATTCATTAGGTACCTTTGCAGAAAAATATTGTCATTCAGGAACTGATGTTTATAAGTGTGTATTTGAGCATTTTGCAAAATGATCATATTTTGCTAAATCAGTAGACAGGTTTTCTCAGATGTCATAACAGATGTTAAGACATCCTGTTCTGAACTAACAGGTTTGCAGGTTGGATAAGTCTGAGTTTTTCCAGGAAAATAACTCAGTCTTTCCAGAACAGAATCCTGCGTTTTCTGAGGAGTAACCTAGCTCAACCCTAACCTGGTTAATAAAGTCCTGTGACCTGGTCTTGAGGTCAAACGGAATTAACCCTAGGTTTTTGTGGAAACCCTAACTGAAGTTGCAGCTGCTATATATTCAACAGAGCTGCTGTTTTGAAAGTAATCCCTTGTTGATCAGAAGGTCATTTGTAATCTGTATAGATTTGATTATTGTACTCCAAGCAATTATCATTGTGATAAGTGACTTGGAATAGGTTTTTAATTGTAAGGGTTGTGTAGCACTCAAAGCTTTGAAGCAAGAGTGTTTGAATGTTCCTTGACTAAAGCTGTGAAGCAGAGTCAAGTCAGTTGTGTGCATCACTCAAAGCTGTGAAGCAAGAGTGATTGTTTTGCTTGATTAAAAAGCTGTGAAGCTTAATCAAGTGTTTGTTTTTGAAGAGTGTCTTCATCAATTCATTTGTCAAATTGTTTTATGTATCACTGCTGTGATTGAGGGGGAGTGAGTAGGAACTCAGGTTTAAGTTGTACTTAGATTGAAATTGCATTGGGTAGGTCTTAAGTGAAGGAGATAAACTGGTTGGTTTATTCCTGAATTAACATCTCTTATAGTGGATTTCCTCCCTGGCTTGGTAGCCCCCAGAGTAGGTGTTGTTGCACACTGAACTGGGTAAACAATTGACTGTGTTCTTTATTGTTTTTGTATTTACTGTCATATAGTAAGTCAGATACGGTGTCATAACATTGAACGTGACATTGAGTATCTGCAGCCAGAATTTCAATATGTATAATATAAAATAAAATATGTACAAAAATAAATTATATTTATAATAATATTTTCAGTGTGAATAAAAATAAGAAATAAAAATAAAAGTATAATTTACATATATTTTTCAAGTTTAAATAAATAAGATAAAAGTATTTAAATGCTTTTTATGTTAGAAAAATTAAAATAAAATGCCAAATAAATGTGAAAAAATTATGAAAATATTTTTGAGTATTTTTTATATTTGGAAATAAATAAACAATTAGAAATGAAAACAAAAATGCAAAAATATGAAAATACAAGAAAATGGGCCAGGGGGTGCAAAAAGGAAAAGAGGGGGTGTCAATAGTGAGTCAGGCCAAGCCCAGCCCACCACTTCATCTTCAACCTTCAGCTTTTGGAAAAAAAACGCGCGCGTGCCCTGTACAAACTTGGACATCCTGCATACGAGCTCTATTGCAAAAACACATAACACCAAACTTATAGAGAATTTCAAGACGATTCCAACCATATAAAAAACTAATCCTAACTCTCAATGACCAGAGAGAATTTCTCTGGCCCTAAAATCTGACCTAGTTTTTTCAGCATGTTCATGGATGAAATTCTCTTAGCACACTTAATATAAATGAAAACTGAGCATATGTACAACTTCATGGCAATGAATACTACATTTTTTATTCACAAACCTAAAGTTAAATGTTCCTAAATAGAGAGATATGAAGTGGAGAAAAACTTGTTTCAGATGACTTCGTGTAGGGCAATGTAGTGCTTTTCAACAAGGCTTGGGATGTATGGTAGCTTGCTTGAACTTCACTTGACCTTTTCCAATAGCTAGCTTGCCTTGATGTCCTTGAATCAACCTGTAGAACTCAACCTGCACAAGCTCAAAGTGAAAATGTAAAACATTGTAAATGGAGTTACAGTTGGTATTTGAGGTTTGGGATAGCTTGGGTGAGTTGAATGGAAGGTGTTTGAAGCAACTTGGGGCAAAATACACGAGCCAAATGAGCTATGGAACTCAAGTTGCAGAACCTGCCCTGTTTTGCCAAAGGAATGTGATTTCTGGCTATGGGGTGTTTAGAGGCTCAAGCAATCGTGTTTCTAGCTCAAAGGGGTGTGAGAAAGATTTTCAAACTATTTGCATAAGTTGGTATTGGTTGGTTTTCAAATTCTAAGGTTTTGGACAAGTTTCTTGTTTTTGAAGTAAGAATGTGGAAGTTGTCGTTACAGGCCTGTACAGGCTATCAAATATGCTTGCATCCTTTGCCCTTGGCCCCTCCAACTTTTGGATTTGATTTGCCCTCTGAGATCTGGACCAATGCTCAAGGGATTGTGGTTTGACATAAAGCACATTATGGCAAAAATGGAAATGTGCCTTTTTCTACTTAGGGCTTAATCTTGTGTACAATGTCCAAATGACTAAAACAAAAGCTTAGACTGATGTATTTGTATTTAATTATTGAGTGTGAAGTGGTTTAGAGGCCTGCAAACTAGTGTAAGGCATGCTGACTTGAAAATGTAACTTGTACGAACATGAATATGCCATGGATGAAAAGTGAGTTTTTGCCAACTTCAAGCCTTCGATTCTCCCTAACCACAAATGTGTTTGAGGAGTTCTTGGAAAATTTGGAAAGCTTGCAACATGCCCTATAATCTATTTTTGAAATTCAACTTGAGATTCCAAGTGGAACTATGTGAAAAATGGCCAATAAGATAGGTCAAAATCCTGCCTAAACTAGGGCAAAATTTCACTAAGTTAAAAGTTTTAGGGACCCTTGTTCCAAAAATCATAACTTGAGATCCAAGCTTCTTTTGAGAAAACTTTGTGAATAAAAGTTGTAGACTTTGTGGAGGAATACAACTTTCATGTTGGAGGTTTTGTTTGAATCCATTTGCATCATGGTGAAAATGTTGGGCGAAGTTAGGAAAAATTAAGAAAATTTCATAACTTAGAAAAATTCTAAGTTATGATTTTTTTTCAATTTCAAACCCTAATTTGCAATTTTGGGTTTCTTGATAAAAAAAGTTTCATATTTTGACACATCTTGATGAAAAATGACCCTTGGCACTTGATTTTGACCAAAAAGTCAAAGTTTGACTTTTTAGTGTACAGTCAAATTTTGATCAGTTGATTGAAAAATTCATCTATCAATCCAATGCATTTGAGATCTTTTGAACTTGTTGAATAGGTCAAGATGATGCCATTGAGTCCTTGAGTCCATGGTTGAGCTTAATTTGCCATTGGCTAGGTCAAAAGTCAGAAATTGCCTTTGTACAGTTAAAACCCTAAAAATGACCATTATGCCCTTTTGGTGATCTGATCAAATTTCTTGTGGAGTTATGGTCCAAAATTGATCAAATGGTTCATATGAGTTCATAATGTTGATGTGGGTCAAAATTCACGAGGTTTGACTGTAAATTAGCCATAGTTGACTTTTTCCCCAATACGACTGATTTCTAGGTCAATTGTCCAATTGACTGGGCAAAAATTTGATTCAAGGCTTGAAACTTGGTATGGACAAACTTATGAGTCCAACATGAAGTATGAAAGTAAATTTTAGCATTGAAGGTCCAAAAATCCCTATGCAAACTCAAACCCTAATTTAGGTCATCAATGCAAGGAGATGTCTTGAGCAGTGCAAACTCTAGCTTGGTCTTGAGTTCAAAGAGCCTTGTCAGGGGAAATATTGATAAAATGAGAGGGAAAATTTTGGGGTACAACAGTTACAATATTCCTCTAGATGAGGAAATTAAAGGTATAAGGAAATTCAAATAGAACATCTCCTATAACCATGCAGTGGCTAACTGTTATATCTCATGAAGATCAATTTATAAGAATAACAAAGAGGGGTGTTTAAATTGGATAATGATGGATTGGATGAAATGGATGTTGATATCAATCATTTCCATATCATGAATATATCTATGGTGTCTTTTGAAAGCCTACATAATTCAAGACATGTGAAAGGGATAAGCATGAGGGTGGCGAAAATTTGGTTGCTTAAAGTCATATTAGTTGAATCCTCACAATGAGAGAGATAGACGGATATAACTTTTGTGTTCGATAAGCTGGCCAAAACATTAGTCTTAATGATTTGTAATTTTAAACTAGAAACCAGTCAAGGTTAGTGGAATCACTCATTTTAGAACTTGGGTATGTGTGGCATATGTCATGATTTCTGATCCAAAGCGAGATAAACTCTTTAGTATATCCTATGAATGTGTAATCATTGGGTATGAAATAAACAAAATAACCTCAATGGTAAAGTGATCATAAAACCAAATGATTTTGAATTCTATGGAGATAAATATCCTTTTGAATTGAGAAATAGTGGAAACACTGAATCAAATCACATTCCTATGATAAGAAGCATGAAAAGCAACTTTGAAATAGAAATAGAACTTTGATGAAGTAATAGAATAAGAAATGCTAAAGACTATATACCTAATTACGTGGCCTATACAGTAGAATAAGATCCAACAAATCTTCAATAATCTTATCATCTTTGAATGCAAATTTATGGCAAGAATTTATTAACAAATTGAGATAGATTCTCTAGAATCTAGCAGGAACCGGTACTTGGTAGAATTGAATCCTAGTTGAAAACAAATAGGTTCTAAATGGTTTTTGAAAAAGAAATTAAAATATGATGGAACATTTGATAAGTATAAGGATCGCATTGTGTCCAAAGGTTTTAGACAAAGAGATAATATACATTTCTTCAATATTTTCCCTTCGGTCACTACAATTACATTTATTAGGGTACTTATTTCAATTGTTGCTATTTATAACTTAATAGTACACCAAATGGATGTTAAAACATATTTTTTAAATGGTAACAAAGAAGAAATCTATATGTACCAACCAGAAGGGTTTTTTTTATTCATAGGCAAGAAAGCAAAGTCAGTAAGTTAGATAAGTCTTTATATGGTAAAAAAACAAGCTCCAAAGCAATGAGATAAAATTTTTGATAACGTAATAATATTGAATGGATACTAAGTGAATAAAAGTGACAAATGTGTTTAATACGAATCTGAAAAATAGCATTTTCACTATCATATGTATTTATATAGACGGTTTACGAATATTTGGATCAAACATTCAGGATGTTAATGATGTAAAATCATTTTTGTGTAAAAAGTTGATATGAAAAACCTCGGAGAAGCCAGTGTGATTCTTGGAATCAACATCACTACATATGAGAAGGAGATATCCTTGGATAAATCTCACTATGTGGAAAAAATATTTAATATTATAATTACTTGAATCTAAACCTGATTGCACAACATTTGATCCTAGAGTAAAATTGTTAAAGAACACTTATGATAGTATTATATAAACTGAGTATGCGAGCATCATTGGCAGTCTTAGATATGCAACTAATTGTACTAGACCTAATATTGCATATATCGTAGGACTGTTGTTTAGGTTTACTAGTATCCCTAATAATGAGCATTGGCAAGCCATTGAGAGAGTTGTGTGATATGTTAAAAGAATCATGAATCTTGGTCTACATTATCATAGATTTATTGTTGTACTTGAAGGATAAATAGACAACAGTTAGAACACATTATAGATTATTCGAAAGAAACTAGTGGCCATATATTCAATATAGTTATAGGAGCTGTATATTGGAATATAACGAAACACATTATCTGTTAGACAATGACAACTGTTAATTCTCTGAATTATGTGATCGGCATTATGTTTGGTAAAACTAATATAGCAGTAAAATGTTAGATAGGGTGTGCTAACTTGCTAACAGGAATAGGTCGAGCAAGAATTCATATCTTATGTTGAGACATGTTGAGTTGAAGTATTTCAACATCTGGAGCAACAAGTCGGATAAGATGTCCTATGCAGGTTCATTCAACATCGCGCCTAAGTTGAATTGATTATTATATTCAGTCAAGTAACAAAGACAGAATATATTTTAAGAATATTATATTATCCTATGTGACACTGAATTACAGGTCAAGAAGAATAAAGTCAAAATATTGAATAATATGTTGTTTCTAAATATGTAGATTATTTAGGAAACAAATGATTGAAGACCTTGTTTGTAGTAGAAGTTACTGCTAGTTTGTAACAGTTGGCGTGCTGTGTTTTGAAGGCCCAAATCTAGTTGGGTATAGGTTATAAATAGAAGCTTTATAGCCTAGGATTGGGACTAGAAGTGAATTGAAAAGGTGTAGTCATTAGGGTTGAGTCGGTAGCCACTCTCTAGGAGAGTTGGTGTAAGTGAACCACTCGGGTTGTGAGATGGCCATTGTGTTCTCACTCAAAAGCCTTTAGGTAATGAGACGAGTATTGTTCTTAGAGGAAGTTGTTAAGCAACACTAAATATTATTCTTGATCAAAGTTGTGAAGCAAGATCAAGTATGATCATTTATCCTCTAGGTCATGATAAATGCACAAGATTATCCTCGTATTATATATCCTCTAGGTTGTGGTATGTATGTGAATTATCAAGTTTGTGTTATTTATCCTCTAGGTCGTGATAAATACACAAGCCTATACTCATGTTATCTACCCCTTAGGTTGTGGTAGGTATGCAAAAATATATAGTTCATTGTGTCAGTCTCTAAATGATAATAATTTATCAGGTTTGTGTTATTTATCCTCTAGGTTGTGATAAATACACAAGCATATCCTCGTATTATCTATCCTCTAGGTTGTGGTAGGTATACGAATTATCAGGGTTAAGTTATTTATCCTCTAGGTTGTAATAAATACATAAGCCTATCCTCGTGTCATTTATCTTCTAGATTGTGATAAATGCACAAGCTTATCCTCATATCATTTATCCTCTAGGTTGTGGTAGGTATGCAAATTATCAGGGTTATTTTATTTATCCTCTAGGTCATGATACATACATAAGCCTATCCTCGTGTCATTTATCCTTTAGGTCGTGATAAATGCACAAGCTTGTCCTCGTATTTTCTATCCCCTAGGTTGTGGTAGGTATGTGAAAATCTGCAATATAGTTCACTGTGTTAATCTCCATGCGATAATCGATTATAAAACTGTGTTATTTACCCCCTAGGTTGCGATGAGTATAAATAATCTTCTTTAAGCTTACTATGTTAGTCTCGAAGCATTAGTAAGTCAATTTTCAAACTTGTGTTATTTATCTCCTAAGGCGTGGTAAATACGCAAAAATTTACTATCACTTTTCTAGGTATTGACAAGCTATCAGTGTCTTCATACTTCTTGTGTTAACTGTGGTAAGATGATACATCATCATCTTTGTCTATCTTTCTTCATTCTCTGGGGTATGTTTTACAGAATATCCTTATCTAGCCAACCTTGGGTCAAATTTTGGGATCTTCATTATTTAATAACCCTCTGATTCGAATGTGCGAGACCTGCGTATTCTCGCACCCTTCAATTGAAGAGTGATTAAATAAGGGCAACCGTCATACTCCAAATTTACCCGCCCTTTATTTCTACAGTCGAAAATATTTTCAACATTGGTTTTTATAATATTCTTTGGTTCAATTTTACTAACATTTTAACAATAATTTATTTCTCTCATTTAAAAATGTATAATAGTTTATTTCAAATTTTTTGTATTTTAAATAGCAAATACTTGTTCACTTTCATATACTTTCAATTGGGTTTTTATTTCAAATGAGTGACATAGCATAGTTGGTACAGATTGAAGCTTTCAAGCATGAGGTCGCGGTTTTGAATCTCTTGTGTTGCACTTTTAACATTTTCTTTTTCTATTTTTTATTACTAATTCTTTTTTCTTTTTTAGAGATCAGGCTTTGGGCTTCTCTGGGTTTTTGGGTGACTTTCTTAATAAGTTTTTTTAACCTAATTTTAACTCTATAAATGGGAGTATTGTCCCTCATAATTTTTTCATCCACAATTTCACAATCTCAATCTTTCTCTTATTTTTGGTTTATTTCAGGATTTCTGAACAGACACTCTGAGAAACAGATCCAAAAATTTCCAAGAACCCTTCGGCCCTTCCGATCTAACACCCACAACCGCGCCTCTTCGCCGTTCACGCCTCCCTCTTCGTACAGGTTTGTTTTTATTTCTTTTTTTATATATTATTATTATTATTACTAACAAGTATTTTAAGAAAAAATAGATTTTTTTCTTGGGGGCCTTAAGACCTATTTCTATTTAGTGCATGTATATAATTCTTTCCATCCCTTTTATTTTAGTTTATTTTGTTAATAGGTTATTTTGTTAGTTTTATTTTTAGTAATTAAAAATACAAATACTTTTCTTCTTTCTTTTAGACTGTTCTCTTAAATAATTAATTTTTTTACGATAGACTAATTTCATTAGGATTTTAACTAGGTAGCTTTTTAAGGTAGGTTATTTAAATTATATAAAAATAAAAATATTAAAAAAATTAATTATTAGTTAATTAAGTTATGTGTTTCTAAATGTTTAAATAATACAAAAGTGAAAAAATCAATTTCAATTAGGTTATTTAAGAAAAATAATATTTTATACATAATTTAGTTTTTCCAAGTAATCTCACACATCACTTGTAAATAATACTGCTAATCTTGTACAAACACTTTTTATAATTAAATTGATTAATTCAATATTTTAAAAAGATATTAAAAACCATGCAATTTACCGATGAGCGACACGTGGTCAATACTTGACCACATGATGAGGAGACTTTATCAGACTCTCCCCGCTCTGTGACTTACCATATTCTTTAATCAAATCGAAATTTAAAACAACTAACCAACAATCAAACCATTTTTCCACTAACATAATCAAAACCTCAAGAGCATTTCATAAAAGGATTAAGGAGAATTACTTTCAAAATTAACAGCAAACTGCGTCTACGATCACTCAACTTACAATCCAGACAAGGTTCAAGGATAATTCGAAATCAATTATACGCAATCCTATTAAAACACCAACAAACACTTCGAACTACGAATTGAGACTCTGATTCCTCATAAAAGGATATGAAGGCATATGGCTTTAAAACGGTGGCGAGTCCCCTAATTAAAAAACTAAAACCATATTCTTAAACATTTAACCTAAATCTTAGTATCTTTGTGAACAAGGTAGATGAAGGGGGCCTAACACCTTCCCTTCGTCTAAAGTGAGTCAAGAATTTAAAATCTTTGTATCGACTTTAGGGTTATTCCGTTATATTCTCATTTTAAGAAGAAAAAAAATTAATGGTGACGACTCTATATTTTTTTTCCGGTTATTACACTTGTTAGTTTAAAGTTGAAAAGAAGTAAGCACAAGTATGAGCTAGTGAATGAAGAGGTGAGTTAGAAAAAATTTCTTATAATCTCAAATTGGAAGGATGTCACACTTAGTAGTATTTATATATGCTAGGTTAGCCTCTTGGAATGTGCCCTAAAGGAAATACAATTTTGTGAAAGGACGAAGACGTCTCACCATAAACCATCACACATGCGTTTGCATCTGTTGTCTATCTAGCCGACTCAGATCGGACTAGATTTGAGCCTAAGTTTGAGTGATACATAATTACTATTTTTTATATCTAAAATGATAAAAAAATAACTAATATTAATTAATTTAATTAATGTGTTGTTCATTAACAAGTAATCCTAATTATTGATGAAGAATCGCCTTGCCATCCACGTTCCCATATTTTCCTTGCTAACCAATACTTCCCTAATTGGTCAGTTCCTATATTTTCTACTCCATTTCTTTTTTCCTTTTTCTCTTTTTTTTTTTTTTTCAAGAGAGCGATATAGTTGGTGACTTTATCTGATGTATAATTTCATAAGTGACAATTTGTTCAAAACCGTAAAACAACTTAGACTTTAAATACTTTCAATTTTACAATCTTAATTAAACAAGTTCATCTATTTTATTTTCAGTTTTTCATGTTTTAAAGAGTACTATTATTTTCAACTCACATATTCATTTATATAAAGATGTCAACAAATAACTTGGTCACGAAAAAATAAATGGATAAGCATGATAGAAAGACAGAGATCAAGTTAATTAAACTTTTCGTAACATTTTTTTATTGTTCCTCAACATAATTAACATGCATCCTCTCCTACTACCACAAAGAAGTACATAAAATTATCCAAAATTGATTACGTAGTTTGAAGTTCAAAAATGATAATTAACATTTACTAAATGTTAATAGACAAAATTACGAAAGCAAGACTCAATCCTGCTTCCTCAACTGCAAGTAGAACCTCTTTATAAAAGCATCGGCAGCCTTGTCAACCTCGGCAACCGTATCGGTGTCATCCACCGGAAAAGGCGAGTCAGTTACCCTCAACTGTCTCGCCTTAGGTGTCCGCCCGAACCCGGGGAGCGCCGGGGAAGACTCGACCATAACCTCATGATTATTAACCATATTCTCCAATATAGTCTTAACTGCATTAACGGTCACCATGTCGTCCTCTTGCGTGAGAGGAGCGTGAGCACACGCGAAGAAATGGTTGTTGCGGTGACGCTTGTTGTTGAGGACAAACTTGTAGTTTGGTGTGTTGCTGCAGCTGAATTCGTAGTCCCTTGAAGTGGAGCTTCCGTGGTGGTGAGGGAAGATGAGGTTGGTGATGGCTTTTCCGGCGAGTTTGCTGCGGCGTTTGAGCATCATGTTTAGGTCCATCATTAGTTTTCCCTTTGATACGCCTTTTCTTAACATGAACAAGGCCACACGTATCATGTTCCATACTCTCTTTGTTATTATTGGTAGGTTATTTTCCATTTTGTATAGTGGTATTGATTTTTTTTTAAGAGAGATTTTTTATGGAAAGAGAGGGAGAGAGAGAAGGGAGAGATTGAGATAGAAAGGATGAATTGAAGGGGAAGGTTGATAGGTGTATTTATATATAAGTGAATGTAATGGAAAAGGAAGAGAAAGAAAAACGTGGTTTTTTTTTAATATTATAAATCAACCTACCCTTGAAGTTGAATAACCCATGGGTATATGATTGGTGGAGGGTGATGCCTTAAGAGTTAAGAGGTAAGATTTTGAACTGCACGTGAGTTGTGTGGACTAAATGGAACTCTCACGCGACTTTAAAAAATCTTGGATGTAATCATGTAAATTTATAATGAACAGTTACACATAAGTGAAATGCAAGAATAAGTTTGAAAATAATTACTTCCTCTGGTTTTTAAAATAAGAAAAAAATTTACTTTTAAGATTTATTAATTCTTTAATAAATTTAAAAATTAATTTTTTTTTATATTAAGAAACATAGATAGTATTAATGTATATATCTAACTCTTAGAAAAGAGGACTGATATATGAACATTAAAAAAAATTGGGATACTGTATGCATACTATACCAAAGTACTTATTCAATAAGTCTTTTTTATTTAAAAATTTATTCTTTAAAAAGAAAAAGATATTGTAATCAACCACAACCCTATTTAAATATGGTGTGGAACACCTTTTAAGATGTTAGAATAACTTTAATCCTTAGAAAAATATTTCATTTCTACGCGATTTATGTTTGGGAGTATATGTACATGTTCAGCCTATTTTGAATCTTGAATCAGGTATTTGATAATTTAGAAAGAAGCACACACCTCAAAAGTGGATAGAGTTGTAGGATGGAGGAAAAAGAACTTACCCCAAATTATAGGTCGCCCAATAGAGTAGGGTCAGCTGCTGGATCATGTTTGTCCAAAACTAACATGGAGGAAACATTCGAATAAATGGAGACTTATAATACGTAGATAATTGATAATATTATGGTACAAGATCTTGTGATAAAGTTTGATTCCAATCACCATTAAGAGGTCACATATAATCAAGAACAATCGACTTAATGGTCCTTAATGGGTTTTACGTGCGAAGAATATAAGGGTTAATATGTAAGCATATGACCAATGAAGGAGAAGATATAGACAATTTCAGAGAGAATTTGACTAGGACTTTGTTGGCCCTCACTAGTAAAGTTACACTCGTGCAATTCTCTAATATATTTGGCGTCTAGCGTGGTACCCGATAAAACTCATTCGGGCCATACAAATCACTTCCAACGGCAGTTTGATCCATTCTCAAGATAGTAAGGGTTGTCACTAGTAACAGCTATGATCGAGCTTTCATAGCGGATATGCTAGTCGCTATAGAGGAATTGTGTCGCTAGAATGAGATGTTAAATGATAACGTTTGTGACCTGCAACAACAATAACAACCACAATTGTTTATAGTTAAGCAAGAGGAGTTAATGGATCTTCAACCACTTTATACTGAAATTTGGGACGCCCTAGTTTCTGATGATTTCAGACCACTGTCCTTTGTAGCATTTTATGACAAGATCTACCCCCATAAACACATAATCTCCATTAACACGGAGATCACTATCATGAGGGCAACTGACTCACTAAAATGAAAATTCATGGTTGGAACTTTGAAGGATCATGTCGTCTAATGGTATATGAGTATCCCAAGGTTCTCGCTGTAAAGCTATTGAGATCTGACGATAAAGATGATTCACTATTTCTCAACCATCAAGCATATAAAGATTTACATGACGAACTTGTTCAATGTTTGTGAAGGCTATTCATAATTCTTATGGTAATTTTTTGCCAGTTTTAATTAAGATACCATCAAGGTCGTCAACCCAAACTATGATTTTATATTCGTCGGGGAATTCCAGAACAACCTCAAAGTCGGACATTTCAACAATTCTCTGGCCTAGAAGTTGATAGCTTTAATGGAACAAATAATTGTGAGTTAAATATTATGTTAAAAGAGAAGAAAACAATGAAGAAAATAGGACTTGAGATGAAAATGAGTGGCTGGCAGGAAATCTGAGGTGTCCGACCAACAGAGAAACCATAACACAATACCCGTTCGAGAGAAGGTCACATTCAAGCCCACCAAGAGACCTTTGGAATAGTTCACACGACTAAATACAATGTGGGAGTAGATTCTTTGTGAAGTTTATCAAACAAGGTCCATTTCGGAACCCTCCCCCCCCCCCCCCCCCCCCAAATGAGGTGTAATGGGAAGCAGTTCAGGTAAATGGTGCAAGTATCATATGGTATAAGGTCATCATACTAATGATTGTCATCGCCCAGAGAGAGAGAGAGAGATATCATCTAGGAGGGTCGCCTCCAGAGGTGTGTTTTAGGTAATCCCCAAAGTTTGGAAATGATATCCTTTTCGCCTATAGTTGACCGTTAGAGAGCAATCTAACCTAAAAGAGACTGGAGTCAAGAAGAAAGCCATGACCCTGATCAAGCACGCCATACATTGAGCAAGATCGATGGATACTTCGCAGAAGAAGAGCTTAGTTCATCCAGAAAGAGATATGCTTGCTAAGTCATGCACATCGACATCGTGTTTCCCATTAAAATAGTAGCTTTCTCACTAGAGATTAGATTCTCCACCAAAGATGTGGATGAAGTCATACCTCACAAATATGACCATATGATGTATCCACTTGAACTTTAAGAGGGCCCTGGTATATATGGGTAGCTCAATTGATGTTGTCTACTGGGACGCGTTCAAGGTTTTGAAGCTAGATCTCAAGCTTATTCAACTTTTAAGGCAACATTAGTAGGTTTTTTTAGAGAACACGAGCCAGTATGTGGATACATCACAATCTTGAAAATGTTCGGGAGGGGAGGAAACACCAAGGGCATAAACTAATATATATGGTGGTGAATGCTTTTTCCTCGTATAACATCATCATACGCAGGTCAGCTCTCAACGCCCTTGAGGCCCTCCTTTCAATTATTTACTTAACAATTACCACATGGACAAGAAGATGGTAGGTGTAGCTAGAGGTGACTAAGTGGTGGATAAAAGATGTTATATGGGAAGTTTAAAGCTGGAAATAAAAGGAGGGAAAGAGGTTACCATATTGTCCAACTCCCATAGGATTAACTATGTGGATTTGGACTCTATGATTTATTTCTTGTAAGATAGGATAACACCACTGGAGGAATTGAAGAAGATGCAAGTAGGTCCCAAGAATCACCTGACTACCCATTTAGGGACCTCATTAAAAAAGGAGGGGGAGAGTTACATTGTCCAACTTCTTTAGAATAATGTTAATTTATTCGCATGGGCACCATTCGATACGCCCATAATAGACCCTGGCATGGTGTGCCACCATCTAGCAATCAAGCCCGATTCAAAACAATTGTCTAGAGGAAATACAAAGAATGATGGATAAGAGAGTAGCCTCTTCAAAGGATGCAAAAAAGTTGATAGAGGTTAGATTTATACAAGAAATAAAATACCCAACTTGTTTGGCTAACATGGTGATGGTGAAGAAAACATCAGGAAAATAGTGAATATGTGTAGACTTCACTGACCTTAATCAAGCAAGTCCCAAAGATACATACCCATTTTTGAGCATCAATTGACTGATTGATGGAGCCTCGAGTTTCCATGTTCTCAATATTATGTATGCTTACTCGATTTATAATCAAATAGGGTTAAACCCCCACAATGCACTAAAACGGTGTTAATAACCAACTAAAACAATTTCTACTACTAGGTAATGTCATTCACCATAAAGAATGTAAGAGATACTTATTAAATACTGAAGGACACTATCTTCCCTGAATAAATCAGTCAAAATTTGTAAGTCTATATTGACGACATGGTGATTAAGACTTTGAATGAATGGAAGCATGGTGATAACATGAGTGAAACTATAGTATATGTGAGAAGATCCAAGGTGTCTGTACCCTAACAAATGCTCTTCTGGTGCACATGCCAGCAAAATATTAGGATTCATGATAACTAGAAGGGGAATCGAAGCAAATTTCGATAAATGGTAGGCAATTATCGACATGATAAGCCTGACTTTATTAAAAGAGGTTCAACTGATAATAGGAAGAGGTGATGTGTTATGCATGGTTCTATCATGTTCGGGAGAGAAATGTATTTATATATTTTCAACATTAACGAAGTTATAAATCTTTTCAATGGTCAAAGAAATGTAAAAGAGCATTTTAGGAGTTAAAAATTTTAGGGTTAAATATATAACATCTTCCTATAACACCCTTAACTGCTACATTGATACATAGTGTAAGACTAGACACATTTGTGAGAGACACATCACTTATCTATCTAAAATTTTAAGGTGATAGGTGAGTGAGTTCTTCCACTTATATATATTTAAGTCTCCACATTCTTATTCAATGTGAGATTATTTCCCCACTTACTCGCACTTGCTATATTATTTCAATAATTTTCACATTTGATTCAATTTTTTAAGAATAATACGATATGAACTCACTAATACGTAAATAACTTCAAGCTACCAATTTTGAATAGAAGTCTACAAGAGCAATCCCGACCAGGGGCGGATCCAGACTTTATATATTGGTGTGGCTAAACATAAAAGAAATTATCGACTAAAATATATTGAAAATAAAAAATAATATTGTTTGATGAAGTGTATTTACAATGAAAACCGTATAGTATCAATTTCTTGAAAATGAGCTAAAATAACATCATTGTTAATTGTTCCAAGAAAATCTCTTTCTATAAAAGTTACAAGACGATCATTTAACCATTGATCCCCCATTTTGTTATATAGCTGACTCTTCACAAACTTCATAGCTGAAAAAACACGTTCCACGCTCGCAGTTGCTACTGGCAAGACTAAAGCCAACTTCATAAGCTTATAAACTATATCAAAAGTGTTGCATTTTTTTGTTTCCACAAGTTTTGCACAAAGATCTGAAAGTCCGTTTAAATTTGCAAATTTTGGATCACATCGAACATTTCTAACATAATTCTGAAGCTGATGTCGTACCGCCACTTCCGGCACATCTACAAAATCATTTGGATAAAGTTCAACCATCCTCAATAATTTTTTCACATCAAAAGATTCAAATGATGATGAGGGACTCAAACATGAAACACATTGTAAAAGTTCAGTATTCTCTTCATCAAACCTAGCATTGAGCTCATGCAACTGCAAATCTAAAACACTACATAAACAATCATGCTTATAATGATGCAAATTAGAAACACTAGAAGTGATAGCATGTCGTCTAGGTTTCTTCCCTTGCACGTACGCTGCATCCAAATCAGGCACATCAATATCATGCTTATTTCAAATTTCCATAACCTTAGATATAAGTTCTTCCCATCCATCATTTCTCATTTCTTGTAATTCCTGTTTGGTGGCTTTGACAAGTGATAAAGCATTCAAAAGATCTTGATCACGCTTTTGTAGCACTACACTTAAATCATTTGTAAATCCTAAAATCTCAACCATCATGTATAACATGAAAATAAAATCAAAGGACTGAAGCACATCTACCAAAAGCATAGTTTCACCATATTTTTCAAATGACGTATCTTTCCCGACTTCTTCAAGTACCTAAATAATGGCACCATATAAAGTCATCAAACTAGTGAGAGTCCTAAAGTGGGAACCCCAACGAGTGTCACCCGCTCTAGCAATAGACGATTCTTGATTTAATCCACTACCAGTCTATATCTCACCCTCTTCAATCAATTTAGCAAATTGAGATACTTGTTTGTCCCGAAGCAATTCTTGTCTCTTGTTAGAAGACCGTATGAAATTAACAAGCATATTGACCTTACCGAAAAAAACCACTAACATCTTTGTGAGTCTTAGCACATGCAACAAGTGCTAATTGAAGTTGATGGGCAAAACAATGCACATAATAAGCTGATGGATTTTCATTTTGAATTAAAGTTCTCAAACCACCAAACTTACCTCGCATATTGCTAGCTCCATCATATCCTTGCCCCCTTATGCTAGATAAACTCAAGCCATTAATAGACAACAACTTCTCAAGTGTCTCCTTAAGTGACTTAGCACTTGTTTCTTTAACACTAACAATCCCAAGAAACCTTTCTTTTACCAAACCATCACTATTAACATAGCGAATAACAACAGCCATTTGTTCTTTACCAGCAACGTCACCGGATTCATCAATCAAAACACAAAACACATCATCCGCAATATCACATACAATTTGTTTAGTTATTTCACATGCACAAGCAGCAGCAAGATCCTTTTGAATCTTAGGGGCAGTCATAAAGTTATTTCCTGGAGCACAATTTATTACCTTAGCTATCTCTGGGTTAATTTCCTTTAGAGTGTCCACCAACTCAAGAAATGGCCCCTTAAATAAAGAGTTAAAGGACTCGTCACTCCCTCTAAATGGCATGCCACACCTCAAAAGAAACTTAGTAGCTATAAGAGATGTGTTTACACGAACACGATATTCAGAATTCATTTGTTTAGTTTGATTAACAAATGCAGCCTTAATACTTTGGTTTGGGTTCATGAGAGCGTAACTCATATGCACACAATCAATATGACTATTGGAAGAAGTTCCATGATTAGCCAATCTGTGAGAATTCTTCCAATCACCAAACCCCTCTGTCACAAAGTGATCTCCCCCGTATTTAGAGACATTCTTAAACAAAAAACATGGCAAGAAAAATGCCAGGTCCTTAGATTCACTATAATAAATCCAATCATACAAATCAAACCAATTTTTGCAAAATCTACGTCTTTGATTACCTTGAACAGACCAAGGGTAAACAAAATTGTAAGGAGGTTTATGACGACCTATTTTTAAATAAGCTTTCCTTACCTCATTTTGGATGTCAGGATGATAGCTTGAAATTGGAGGCCTAATTCCTGGATCGGTTTCCAACAATTCATAATCGACAACTTTAATACTCTCACTTGGATGTTGAGTTTCCGATGCTTCTAGATTTACCGAAGAAGTAGCTTTGTCTCTAGAAAGTACAGGAAAAAATTTCTTCATCCTATAAAGAGAACAATGAAACCATTAAAATTAGCTATTCACTCTATAAAGAAAATAATAAGAACAATTTATTGTAAAGAAAATATTTATGAGAAATTGAAAATTTACTTTTTTAAAACAAATTGGGGTTTTAGGGTTCAACTCAAATAGAACAAAAGAATAAGAAAATTTTGAAGTAGTTAGTTTACCTTTGATTTTCAATCACCCATAAACAATGCAAAATAGTGGGGTTATTGGATTAATGAGAGAAAGAGACAAATATGGAAGTTGGTGGGGTTTGAGAAGAAGAGAAAGGGTTTACTGTGTGAGAGAGAAAGAAATAAAAGAGAGAGAAAATTAAGAGATAAAAGTAAGTTGAAGAGTTATATAATATTAAATATTAAAATTAATTAATTAATTAAATATATATTAATATTAGAAAGAAAAAAAAAATCTGGTGTGGCTATAGCCACACCTAGCCTAAACATGGATCCGTCCATGGTCCCGACGTAAATGTATTGTTACTACAGGTGTTATAACCGTGAGTTTGTTGTAGAGGTCCCAAATTTGTTTATCCATGTATTTCATGATAATATCAGAGTTTAACAACTCCAAAATTACAAGTCTGTAGGTTCCAAATTTAAAGTGTGTTCCAGAATTTTTTGTGTTTTCAACTCTATTTGTCATGGGAATATATATATATATATATATATATATATATATATATATATATATATATATATATATATATAGTAAATTGAATTTGAATACCAGGCTTCAGCTTCGAGGGTGTTGCAGGAGACATGCAACTATATTAGAAATTTTCTTATGCAATAGATCAATTCATGTTTAACTATGTTGTCAAAATTTTCATAGTTAGTTAGCAGTACCATGTGAGCTGGTGTATTTCTTCTACGTTTTCCTTGTATTTCCTACGTTTTCCCTTTCTCAATTTTGTCTTGAGTGAGGCTTTCATGTCATTTAGTCTAGACATTGTCAATAAACCAAAGTCAAGGTTGATTCATATACATACATGCATGCATGCCTTAGAAAGATAGATCAAGGAATGTCATTGTTGTGTTACTGTGTGCAAGTGGGTGGTATGTTGTTGTAATGTATGTTGCTATAATGCAAATGAATCCCATATTGCCTAGTAGTAAAAACAAATTAGTGTTTATAAATCAAGGTCACTTATGTAAGTAAAAATTGAATCAGGTTGAGTATATGGGTTGATATTGTAACAAAATTGAGCAAAAGTCCAAATTTTTTATTTTGATAACTTATAAACAAAATTCATAAAAAATATTAATTAATACATATTATATAATGAATAATAATATAAATAAATAAACGTATATTATTAATTAATACACATTATATAATAAATAAATTTAAAATAATACAATTATTAAAATTAATGAAAAAAATAAAAAAAATCTATATGTTTTTAACAAAAATAACTTAAAAAATATCACATGAACTACCACGTAGTTAGAGAGAATATTTATTACATAAACAATTAGAGAGAATCTTTACTACAATATATAGTTAAAGGTGTATACGAGGGACCATGTGTTTTCACATATGGACATTATTAATGGATGGGTCTTCAAATTTTAAAGAGAGTGGAGAACAAATAGTATTAGTGGGACCGTGTGTGATATTAATCAAACTATCATTATATACCGAGTTCACGTCCAACAACTGAAATTCTGGTAGGTCAGAATTCAGATGTCCTATAGGATGTCAAGACATCTGATCCGACATAAACAAACATGGTAAGACATAAAACAATATAAAACAGTACTGAAAAGCATAAACAACATAAGAACTGTTAACCTAGTTCGGTGACAACAACACCTACTCTGGGAGCTACCAAACCATGAAGGAAATCAACTATCAACATTACTAATTTAAAGTTAAACTCCCTCGTTTGCAACTTATCATTTAATCCCTACCAAATGCAACTTTTACTGGGAACTCCTAGGTATGAATATACTCACTCACTTTCAATTACTGCAACAATGTCTAACAGTCCCAGTCTCAGTCCCAGTTACTGTATCGACGACCTTTCACCTAAATGAAGATCACACTTCAAATACAAACAAACCCCTTAGTCAAGACACCCCTTGATTAAGAACAACATACTTGATCTCATAAACAAAACAGGATGCCTGCTCTGATATCAATTGAAACTTTGGTAGGTCAGAACTCAGATGTCCTATAGGATGTCAAGACATCTGATCTGACATAAACAAACAGGGAAAGGCATAAACAATATAAAATAGTACTAAAAAGCATAAACAACACAAGAACTGTTAACCCAGTTCGGTGACAACAACACCTACTCCGAGGGATACCAAGGCAAGATGGAAATCCACTATCAATAGTACTAATTCAAAGCTAAACTCTCCCATTTACAACTTATCACTTAATCCTTAACCAATGCAACTTCTACCTAGAAACTCCTAGATATGAGTATATCCACTCACTTCCAATCACCACAGCGATGTCTAATAGTCATAGTCCCAGTTACTGTATCGACGACCTTTCACCTAAATGAAGATCACACTTCAAATATAAACAAACCCCTTAGTCAAGACACCACTTGATTAAGAACAACATACTTGATCTTGCTTCACATCTTTGATTAAGAACAATACTCAAAGTTACTTAAAAGCTTCCTCCAAGAACAGTACTACCTCTTGCTTAAAATCTTCGAGGAGAGTAATAATATAGACTATAACTTTATAACATCAGTCCAACTCACAACTGAGCGGAACACACAATCAACTCTCCTAGAGAGTGGTACAGACTCAGCCCTAATAACTATATATTTTCAATTCTCAACTGGTATAAAAACTAGGTTACAAATACTTCTATTTATAATCTTTTGCCAACTGGATTTGGGCTTCAAAAATGCATAAGAGAGATTATACAAAGTCTTAAAAAACTTATCCAAGAAAATAGATCTTCAATCAAAGCTTTTCTAAAATACCTCCATATTTAGAACTTTAAATATCTTGAATACCAATATAAAATATCTTATTTATCAATCTTAGATGCCCCATAGGATTACTAAATATTCCCGGAATATTCAGTAATTAAATCACAACAACTGAATCCAAACTGTTAGTTGTAGTAGACCTGATGTCATATACTTCTGGTTAGGACATCCCATTCGACATGTTCAAACACCAAGTTGAAACAACTTCCCAACTGAAAAACTATAACATACTAGATGTCCTATACTTCTGGTTAAGACATCACACTCGACATGTTGAATGTGCAACTTGAAACATCTTGTTCAACATGTTTCTACAAAGTTAGTTTTATAAAAATTCATGTCAATCATAATTTCAGAGAAATAACAACAACTATCAAGCAGAATATGAGGCACTGGTTATAGAAAAAAATAGCAAAAGAAATGGGAGCAAACATCCTACACACAAGAAGAGACTCCCAGCTAGTCACCAATCAAATTAAGGGTGACTACCAGACAAAGGAACCCGATTGTCGAAATACTTGCATAAGATTTAGGCGATGGCTAAAGGTTTTAAATTTTTTTTGAAATGATCAATTTCCCCTTATAAAAGATTACCTAAGTTGGCCTATCCTCAAAGCTCTCCAATAGAAAAAGACCAAGCCTCAATAAAACACTGATACAAGCAACCCTACTCAACCCTAGTACAGAGAGTGGAGCCTTCCAAATGATGGTGTTTGATAGAAATAAGGGATAGATTTCTCCCATAATCAAATACCTAACAAATGAGTAACTACCCAAGGATGAAGGATAAATAAGTAAGATAAAAAGTCTCTCCACCAGATACATCATGGTGGCTAATAAGCTTTATTTGATGGGGGTGATATATGCATATGTTGATATGCTTGGAAGAAGAAGAGATAAGTTTGATCTAGGCAGGAGTACATGAGGGCATATGTGGAAGCCACATATGTGAGAGAGCTTTAGCGAGCAAATTGTTAAGGATTGGATACTATTGTTTATACATGTTAAGGAAGAACGTTGAGTTTGTGAACCAATGTGAAAAAATGCCAAATATTTTTCCATTTTATTCACGCCCCGACCAAACCTTGACCTTTTGATGAATGGAGAGTAGACATCCTAAGACCGTTCATGTTGGCCCTAGGACAACCCAAGTTTATACTAGTGGGGGGAGGAAGAAGCAATAGCAAAAATAACAGAACATGAAAATATTTTGGATAAATATAATATGTAGATTTAGGTTGTTGAAAACTATTGTCTCGATTAATGGAAAATAGTTTTCTAGTTGCTTTGTGATCTTCTTTTGTCAACAGCTTGGAATTTAAATGAAGTTTATTTTGGTCGAGCCCCCACATGTGAATGGTAACTTAGAATAAAAAAAAGATCATAATCATCAGGATGAGAAATAATTTGAATGAGGTGACGGGACTTTGGGCAGAACATCTTCTTCACAAGGTAATTATGTTCTATTTTCATATGTAACAAACTATAAATTACTACACGTAATATTCTATCCATTTGATAACATAATTGCAAAGGTCATCACTGAGCACTATATGTATTATGTTCATATCACAAGACCCCACATCTATCAACCAATGAGACACTTTTTAGAATGGTTTATGGTTCAAATTCAATGATCCCGATTAAAATCAACATGCCCACATGGCGACACAAAAGCACTTTAATGATGATGGCAACCATGTCGATCTAAGAAGTTATTTCCGACTTTATATAAGAAATCAAATAAATTGCTCAAACTGAAGAATTCACAGCAAATCAAAGAGCAACAAGGAGAAATAATACCAAGGTGAAGCGCATAACAATGTGGAAAGGTGATTGTTGTTTAAGCAGGTAGTGGTACCGACTAGAAAGGGCAAGATATTCCCCAACAAGAGGGGCTTATTGAGTACAACAAAAGTTATCCGAGAGAGCATATAAATTAGAAATATTGGAAGGAGAAAAGGCTCTTAAAGCTTGGAACATTGTAAACATAAGAAACTATTATAGTTGAACAAATCCTTCAAGGCTAGACGGTATATCACATTGAAACTATGATCAATAAAGCAACAACACATTAGGGTGACACTTTTTTCTCCTGCAAGGGAATGGGCTTTTTATGAGGCGCCCTAAGTGTTTTAATAAGCCATGTGTTGTATATCAGGTGCATAACTAGAAGAAAAAAAATACACGCATTCCTCGAAAAGATAAGATAGAACTATCTTGCTTAAAGTGACTCCCTATAAGGTATATGCTGAAACCCTATAGAGAATATTGCGCTTATGAGCGACTCCCTACAAAGTATATGCTGGAACCCTACAGAGAACCTTACACCTACAGAGGAATATGTACTGATGGATTTCCTCTTTAGCTAGAGGAGAAAACGAAGGTGAATTAACCAATAAAAATGGTAGTTATGAAATTAAAGGAATCGCGAGTTTTTCTAAGAAGTATATGGAAACTAAAGGAGAAAAACTCTCCTTGAATTATAACTTCTCTTTGCTATCTTTCATTGGTTATAAAATCCATACTCTAATATATCAACAACATCCCCGTAGAAAAAACCTTTTGAGAAGAAAATTCAAACGAGTTTAGCCACCATTTATGTTTGGTGAGATTGTAATAATAACATTTGAATTCTCATTCATTTTTACAAAGAAGTTATTAGTGTTACTTCATTGATACTATTGTTAATATTATAGTGTGGGAAAAGTAAGATCTTGGGGTAATCTTTTGCTGGCCTTATATTAGGCGTTTTAAGTTATATCTTTCCCAACAAGTGGTTTCAGAGCTTCAGTTCACCACAAATTTTAACTTCTATTATTCATAATGGACGAGTCAACCTCGATGACATCAACAATAATTAGTAAGTTAAACTCTTCAAACTACTCCATTTGGAAGCCCGAAATGGAAGACATACTCTATTGCAAAGATTTGTATGAACCTTTGCAAAATAAATGGACG
Organism: Vicia faba; assembly: GCA_948472305.1. NCBI lineage: Eukaryota > Viridiplantae > Streptophyta > Magnoliopsida > Fabales > Fabaceae > Vicia > Vicia faba. Next base: position 418,832,774 of record OX451739.1, on the reverse strand, counting down.
GAGCCAACCAGAAAGACTGATGATGATTAGAATTTGATGAATAGGAAAATTGTTAGACAAATTCAAAAATGGATAGATCAAAGTGTCTTTCATCATGTTGCACAAGAAAAAATTGCATACACATTATGAACGAAACTAGAAACCTTTTATGGGAGAAAGACATCCTAGAATAAAGCCTCTACTATTCGGCGATTGGTGAACCTCAAGTATAGAGATACCTGGAGTATTTTCGAACACTTGAGCAATTTTTAAAGATTGATAAATCAACTCACCAATATGAAAATGGTGCTTGAAGATGAATTGCAAGCTTTTTTATTACTAAGTTCTTTGCTAGACAATTGGGACACACTTGTGGTTTCATTGAGTAACTCAGCACCACAAAGTGTTATAACATTAGAAATAGTAAAAGATAGCATGTTTAATGAAGAATTTAGAAGTAAGGAACAAAGAATTATGTTAGAGTCTGAGGCGCTTTTCACAGAGTATCGTGGAAGAGGTGTCCACAAGAAGTACAATACTAGAGACAAGTCAAGGGGCAAGTCTAGAGATAATTTTAGGGGAAGATCATGGACAAAAAAATATGTATAATTTTATCATTTTCACGAGAAACGTCACTTGAAGAGAGAATGTAGGAAGCTCAAAAGAGAGCAGCAAGAAAATGGTGATGCGAGTAACATAACCGCTACCATTTTTCAAGGTAATTAGGTAATATTTTTTTGTGGTAATGGTCATGTTAATTTGACATCACAAGATATGTGCTGAGTTGTGGATTCTGGTGCATCATTTCATGTAACATCACAAAGAGATTTCTTTTCCTCCTATATAACTAGTGATTTTGGTCATGTAAGAATGGGGAATGATGATACATATAAAATCATGGAAAAGGGAGATATTTGTCTAGAAACAAACACTGGTTGTTACCTAACATTGAAATATGTGATACATGTCCCTAACATGCGTCTCAATCTAATATCCATCGGGCTACTAGACAAAGAAGCCTATATTAGTGTGTTTGGGGACAAGAAGTGGAAGCTAACAAAAAGTTCCTTGGTAAGCTTGGGGAAATAAAGTGAGCACTCTTCATGTGATATAAGCCAAAGTAAATAATAGGTTTGTTAATGTTCTCAAAGAAGACTCATCGATCGAGCTATGGCATAAACGACTCGGACATATGAGTGAGAAAGGACTTCAAATTCTATCCAAAGTAGGTATTTTGGCATGTATGAAAGGATTGAAAATGTCTCTTAAGCCATGTACATATTTCTTGTCTGGAAAGAAACATAGATCTTCATTTCAATATAAGGCCATACATAGAAAACCACATGTTTTAGATTTGGTACACTTTGATGTTTGTGGTCCAATGACCACTAGTACTCTTGGAGGTGCAATGTATTTTGTTGCCTTTATTGATGACCACTCTAGAAAGGTTTGGGTGTGTGCCCTCAAAACAAAAGACAAGGTGTTTTTAGTATTCAAATTGTTTCACACTAGCGTTGAGCGAGAAATTGGAAAGAAGTTAAAATGTGTTCGCTCTAACAATGGACTGGAATTTATTGGAGATTTTAAACATTATTGTATAAGTAATGGAATTTGGCATGAAAGATGTGTTCCAAAGAAACCTCAGCACAATGGAGTGACTGAGAGAATGAACATAACTATTGTTGAAAGATTGAGAGCAGTGTTATCTCATGCTATGTTACCTAAAAGTTTTTGGGGTAAGACTCTGATGATTGCAATTGATCTAATCAACTTATTCCCTTTAGCTCCATTAAATGGTGATGTTCCAAATAGATTTTGGACAGGTAGAGATGTATCCTACAATCATTTAAAGATCTTTGGTTGTAGAGCATTTTTTCATGTTCCAAAATATAAGAGATAAGAACTCGACTCAAAGTCGAAGGAATGCATCTTCTTGGGATATGGAAATGAAGAATTTGGGTATATATTATGGGATTTTATAGAGAAGAAGATAATTAGAAGCAGAGATGTTATCTTATTTGAATACCAGAATATTGAAGATATTAAGAAATAAGTTAAGCTTGTTATTCTAGAGAACATCCAATCAACTTGGTGAAGGAAAATTGCGATCCAAAACACAGCGAAAACTAAAATTCTCCTTTAACGATCCTTATGAATGGGCATGGTCAGTGATATAATACAATACCTCTTGTGGCAATTCAAACTTTCGATGTTGTGATCAAGAGCGTTGACGAAGAACAATGCCTCTACCCAGTCCACATGAACATATTGCTTCCAGTCACAGTGTTAGCGGCTTACGAACGAAAACTTTGAGTGAGAGAGTGAGACAAAATACTGCTATAGTTTCAAGACCGAAATTTCATCAAGTGAAATGCTTCAGCACAAGGGCTCTATTTATAGAACCACTTGTATGGAATGCAAGCTAAAATTCTAATTAAGGTTGCAAGCTAAAAGCCTAATTAAGCATACGGGCATCATACCTTATGATATATCGCATATCACTTAAGCGTGTGGTATCTTACCATATTCTGTATTTCACTTAAGTGTGTCGTACCTTACGGTGTTCTATAATTTACTTAAGTGCATCGTACCTTAAGATGTTCCTTATTTACTCTATCTCTAATCAACATGTCCTTATGTGTGTGACCCTGTAGGTTTTCGCGACATTGGAAATTATATTAAATCACACATTTAATATAATAAACAGTGAGCGGTATCTAGCAACACATCACTGCTACCCAAGTCACGAAAATGTCATGGGATCTGAAAAAACTTTTCCGTGATAATATTTGTGTGTATAATTACCCTTTTGCCCTTATGTTTATATTGAACACAAGGCATAGACTGTGTCACCCTTGTCCAGTTCAATATTGGGCCCTTAGAAATTTATCCTGTTATACGGGATGGGCAAATTCCATCTAGGTCACTCATGTCCCTCAACATGCTTTGTGAAGTACCCATTAACTGTCTTTATTGTCATCCAGTTACGGATAACATTTGATCAGCAATAAATTACTTAACTCTACATCTAGGGTCCATAGTGGTTTCAGGTCAAAGAGTGGTATACACCATTATCACTATGAGAATAAATTATGACACCTTGCATAACATTCTATGCAGTATTCTTATAGCGGGTCAATCCAGTATAAATATTACTCCTAATATTCATACCTATGTCAAGACTTGATAATTCCTTATCCATGATCCATGAGATGTGATCATCAGTCTATCTTTATAATAATCTCAATGTTTTAATGTTATCCCACTTTGCAATAAAGCTCGACTACGGCTACTTTAAAAATAGTGTCCTTATGTTTAATGGGATCTCATGATAAATCACACTTAACATTTTATTAAAATATACGAACTATTCTAGGGACTTTATTATTTTGGAAAAGCAAACATAATAAATAAATGCCTTTTATTATTAATAAATAATTTGATACAAGTACCAAAAATATTAGCCTCTATGGCTTACACCAACACTTGGATCCAATTCCTCCTCTACAACATTACGAGGGAGATAAAATAAAAGATATTGGAGATGCAGAGAATGAACCTCCAATTAATAATGGTTCAACTTAAGAAGTAACAGATGGTAATAGAAATGGCAGTGCCACTGAAGATATGATTGAAGACTATGATGATGAACAAGAGTCCCAATTAAGAAGGTCATTAGGATACCTAAACCACAAACCAAATATCGAATAATGGAATTTGTGTTACTCACTAATGGAGGTGAACCAGAGTATTATGAAGAAGCTATGATGGATAATCACAAAGAGGAGTGGTTAAAATCCATGCAAGAAGAAATGAAATTCTTGCAAGAGAACTCGAATTATAAGCTGGTAGATTTACCAAAAGGAAAAAGAACACTAAAAAACAAATGAGTGTACAAGTTGAAAATTGAGGAGAATAACTCACGACTCAGATATAAGGTGAGCTTAGTCGTGAAAGGCTTCAGTCGAAAGAAAAGCATTGACTTTGAAGAGATTTTTTTACCTGTAGTAAATATGTCATCTATTCGGGTAGTGTTTGGTTTGGCGGCAAGTTTAAATCTAAATATGGAACAACTGGATGTGAAAACTACATTTCTTCAAGGAGATTTAGAAGAAGAAATTTACATGGAGAAGCCAGAGGGAATCAAATTCAAAGGCAAAGAAGACTTAGTATGTCAACTGAAAAAGAGTTTGTATGGACTTAAGCAGGCATCACGTCAATGGTAAAAGAAATTTAATTCCTTCATGATTGATCATGGATATGAAAGTACTACTTTTGATCATTATGTATTTATGAAGAGATTTGTTGATTGTGAGTTCATAGTACTACTTTTGTATGTTGATGATATGTTGATCGTAGGATAAAATAGTGAGAAGATAAGAAAGTCGAAGAGTGAAATGAAGAAGTATTTTTCAATAAAATATTTGGGACCAGTAAAGCATATTCTTGGTATGTCCATTCGTCGTGATCGAAAAGAACACAACTTATGGCTATCACAAGGAAAATATATCGAAAAGGTATTGGAGCAGTTTCACATGGAAAAGACAAAAACTATTGTTACTCCACTTGCTAGTCACTTTAATCTTTGTTCAAAGAAAAGTCCTACAAGTGAAATTGAAAAGGAAGAGATGCATAAGGTGTCATATACATCAGTCGTTGGTAGCTTATGTATGGAATGGTATGCACACGAGTAGATATAACACGCACGGTTGGAGTTGTTAGCAGATACTTGGGGAATCCAAGAAAAGAACACTGGAATGTTGTGAAGTGGATCTTACGATATCTCAAAGGAACTTCCAAAATGAGTTTGTGCTTTGGAAGTAGAAAACTAGAACTCATTGGTAGATATTGATTCTAGAAAATCAACTTCTAATTTTTTGATTACATTTTCAGAGAGAGATGTATTGTGGCAGTCAAAGCTATAAAAGTGTGTTACTTTGTCTACCACGGAGGTAGAGTTCATTGCAACAACAGAAGCTTGCAAGAAAATGTTATGGATGAAGTGGTTCTTGCATGAATTAAGGCATGAACAACAAAAATACGTCGTACATTGTGATAGTCAGAGTGCAATCTACTTGAGCAAAAACTCAAGTTTTCATTCGAAATCAAAACATATTGATGTGAGATATCACTAGATACGTGATATGTTGGATCCCGAGCAACTACGGCTTGAGAAAATTCATACTTATAACAGTTGTTCGGATATGATGACCAAGTCCTTACCGAAGGACAAGTACGAGTTATGTAGAAGAAGTGTTGGATTGATGGAGTCTTCCACCTAAATCGGAAGGGGGAGATTGATAGATTTCTTCTTTAGCCAAAGGAGAAAATGAAGGAGAATTAACCAATAAAAATAGTAGTTATGAAATTAAAGGATGCATGAGTTTTTCTAGAAAGTATATGGAAAATAAAGGAGAAAAACTCTCATTGAATTATAGCCTCTCTTTATTATCTTTCATTGGTTATAAAAGTCATACTCTGATATATCAATAACATCACCGTAGAAACAACCTTTTGAAAAAAAAATCCAAAAGAGTTTAACCACCATTTATGTTTGGTGAAATTATAATAATAACATTTCAATTCGCATAGCAGGATCTTAGGACAATTTTCGGTTGGCCTTGTATTATGCGTTTTAAGTGATATCTTTCCCAACACCTGCAAGGCATATGTTGTATGGAAAAAGCACCTGCAAGCGATCAAATCATTCACATAAAAAATCATATTTAACCTAAACAAAACACAAGCATTGAAGATGGAAACAAAACACAATTAGAGTTAGTTAAGTTCCTTTGCTAATAGTTAGGCAGTTGACATAGTTCATATGAATATATTAGAGTTAGTTATACACTCTTAGCTCCTCTTGTAATAGTGAAAACTCATATATACTAAATAATTACTTTATCGTATCTGCAAAACTCAATTGATGATAATCAGAAGTTCAATGTCAAACTCTTAGCACACTACTGCATAATGCTTATTGGCTAATGATCAACTCTATTACGTGAAAAGTATAGAAAATCTAGATTTGTTTACAAACATCAAATTTTGAAAAAGAATCCATGATGGAAAATCATTTAAATGCACACAATTATAACTCTTGAATATGGTAACTCTTTTATGGATTATTAAAAATAAATATTAACATGAGCTTTTAAGACACTTGTTAGTGTACTAACAATAAAAATGTTTGCAGTAAAAATTGTGTGTTTATTTCTTTATTTTTTTTTTCAAAACATAATTACTGTTTGTGGACCTAAATGCACTTAATTGTTACAAAATCTAAATGGCTAGCCTAGTCTAAAATTGCCACACAAAAAAAAAAGCATGGAGTTGAAGTTTCATTAATTGAGTGCTAAAAAGAATTCATAACGAGAAAAGAAGCACTCACATTACTTCTTAAAAGTTGTTTAATGCAGCCATATGCTTTATGCCTTTTTTTTTCCACCTTTGTTAAAGCTGATTCAATTTTGTTGTTCTCAACACTCAAGCTTTTCTAATGTATTTAATCACACACACTCAACTTTTTCTAGTGTGTACACTTTTTGCTGTTAAAACATTGTTTTTAACCTGGAAATGTATTTAGACAACCAGGGTGAATTTTTATTTCTTCTAATGACATTTTCAGAGGTGAAAGTAGTTTAAGTGGGTGAAAGTAGTTTAAGTGTATGTTTGGTTTGACTTTTAGAATGGCCAAAAGCAATTTTAGAGATATAGAATTGATTCGGAGTGATTTTGAGATGTTTGGTTTGACAAAAGTAGAATTGATTCCGTTTCTAGAATTGATTCTATTTGAACTTAAAATTTATAACTTCTGCCTCCAGAATTGGTTCTGGATGATTTTTACGCAGAAATTTATTATTCAACTCATTTTTATATAAATGCATTTTAACATAAATCTATTCTACTAAACTCAATTCTGATAAAATCAATTTTACCAAATTCAATTTTACTATAACAAATTTTATTCATCGTCAATCCAAATACCCCTTAAGTTTTCTTTAGAATGAGCTAAAAGTGAATTTAAATGAAATTTCACTAAGTAGCTATTTTTACATTATGTTTAAAGTTAAAATTTCAAATTTTAAAATGAAATCCGGTGTATATACCATCAAATACTATCAAAAGTGTTTTACTTGTTCAAATACTAAACTAATAACAATAAGAATCGATAAGTAATACACATTTTTTTAAAGCAAGGATATAATACAAGGAGTATTGGGGTACTCAATCTCAATTACAAAAGTTGATGAAAAACTCGGAGAAAGGAGAAATTACCAACCAAATGAAATTTAACTTAAATAATGGAATAGATCTTTGCAAAATTTATAAAAATTATATTTGGCATAAGTAATATCCCCAATAAAAGACCATTTCCAAGCCAAAACTTTAATATTTCAAACTAAGTTGGGGATAAAACAACTTTCGTTGTTGAACACAATTGCATTCCTCTTCAACCAGAGACTCAAACAAACTGCTAACCACACGCCTCCTTCATTGCCCTCCTTCACTTTCTTGCTTTTAACAAGTGTGAAAGCATGAAGAAAGCTCCTCCAAACATTATCTTCTGATCCCATCTCCAACCCTACCCAACTCAAAACTATACTCCAAACCGCCTTAGAAATGTCATAAACCAATAGAAGATGATTCAAGGACTCCTCCTCAACTTCACAAAAAACACAATTCAATTGAGAAGGAGACAATATTATACCTCTATGCAAAAGTTGTGCCTTCGTCGGAAGTCTGTTTAACAAACATCTCCAACCAAATACTTTAATTCTAAACAGAACCAAAGCTTTCCATACCAGTCCCAATGCCTCTTCTCTGTCTGAGTCGTAAACTGCTAAAAACTGGTGAAAAAAGAGCATATCATAACTTGTTTTAGCCGTATATCCATCCTCTAAATTCGGCCTCCATAAGACCAAATCCCCATCCTCTCTTTTCGGCACAACCTGGAACAACAACAATTTCAAAATCTGCAACCTATTCAACAAATTTGAATCTGAAGGAACTTGAATACCTAAGTCTCCCTAAATCCATATATTATTAACCCAAATTCCCATTCCAGCCACTGACTTTTTCTTTAAGATAGACAAAGAAAATAAATATGGGAAAGAGAATTTAAGACTAACATCATTCAGCCAGATAACATGCCAAAATGGAATAGAACATCCCTTACCAAGAGTAAAGTTCAAATTAGTTCCAAACTCATCGTCCTTATACCTTTTCTCCAGTCCTACGATATCTTTTCACCGAGTGGATTTAGATCTACAACAGTTCAAAAAATCACATGACAGAGCCGAGAAATTTAGATTTCCATACCTGGCCCTAAGGATATTAACCCACAAAGATTCCTTGCCTTAAAGAATTCTCCATGTCCATTTTAGCACCAAAGCGACGTTAAATTCCTCCACCCTTTTCAAACCTAAACCTACATTGTCAATGGGCAAGCAAATATTATCTCACTTCCCCCAATGAATTTTCTTCTTATCTTCGACTCCACCCCCACAAGAAATTTCTTTGAATACTAGCAATTTCTTTAAAAATTCTCACAGGTACCCTGTAAAAAGACATGAAAAATGTAGAGACTCCTAAGCACCGATTTTAAGAAGGTAATTCTACCACCTAGGTTGAGCAATCTTCCTTTACAGTTTGAGAGTCGGGTTTTCAACTTGCTAATAAACAGATGCAAAAAGGAGATTCTCCTTGGATTAGATCCAATCGAAATCCATAGATAAGAAAACTCTTTTCTCTCAATCATGCACGATAAAAAGTTAGTAGAAACACATAAAAATTAATTATTAAGCTTTATGCCAATTAACCTTCTTTTGTGGAAGTTGACACCAAGACCCGAGGCTAATTTGAAACCTCTAAGGACCGTTTTGAGCGACTGATGGGAAAAAAGCAAGTGTACTAATTTTTCCTCTTGTAATAATAGGGAGATTTCCTGAATGTCGATCTCAAGGACTACGTATAATTATCGAGTTAAATTTGTGGTTCAATTAAACAAAACTTGATATGGGTTTTGGTTTTGAAATTGTAACTTAACAAGTATTAGAAATATAAAATGATTTTTTCACAGATATGAGGAGCATGCTAGGGTATGGTGTATAATTTTTTCTATAACAATCTTGAATCCTGATTTCTTCAACAAATTCATAAACTCAATTACCAGCCCTTTAGGTTATTTTTCCCTAAGTCCTTAGTGGGAAAACCTTTGAACATTCATCCTAAATCCTAAGTCCTTAAAGATATTTGATGGATTCAAGCCTTTGTTTTATGAAGAGTTATCTGGTAACTATAGGGTATCCCTAGTCCTAGGTGATATATATTACAGTCTAATTGTACAAAAACCTTAATAATTACAATTCAACTAATTGTTAACCGTAGACCAATCCTTATTTGTCCGATAAAGAAAGCATGAAAATCTTGTACAATTAAATCAAATAACAAAAACTATGTAATTGATGAAATCGGAAATTCAAAGTTATTACATAATCAAATCAGGGACACCCCCTTGAATTGGGGGATTTAGCTACTCATATTGTTCAAAATAATCACAAGATAAAGATTAGACATTACAAGTAATTTGATAGTTTCGATCTTCAATTGCTTCCGCTCATGAGAATCTTCCGCTCTCCAAGAACCTTGATCTCCCCAATCTTGAGTCGTGTCCTATTCTCGCATGGTCAAAATTTCATCTTCCTCTTATCACAATCAGTTTTTAATAGTATTAGGTCATCCCTCACCAATGCAAAAATGTCCAAAGTATCCTTAATAATTCAAGACACTTAAAACTCAAAAAAATAAAATTCCTAGTGCATTGGCCGACACGTGTCGTGTCACTAACACGGGCACCCGTGTTAGCCTATGTCCATTGCTTCAAGTTACATGTCCATGCATATGTTTTGACACGGGCCATGTCATGTGACACGGGCACCCGTGTAAGCGTCTATGACTTTGCTTTCTCACGTCTTTGGTGCAGTTGGTTTGACACGGGCATCCGTGTCAGCGTCTGTCTTGTGCTCCCAACTTTAACTTTTTCCTCTTCTCCTAACACGGCTCGTGTCAGGTGACACGGGTGGTCGTGTCGGGACCCATGCAGCTTGGTTTTGAGACTTCCTCCAAAACTCCGAATTTTCACTTTTCACACTGATTTTCCTGGTTTTATTCCTCTGAGCCTGAAAAAAAAAACAAAATACACAACCAATGCATAAAACATAGAAGAATGAAATAAAACAATTGGCAAAATAAAGAAACGGTAACTAAAATCAACTGTAAATAAAGGTGGAAAAATCACTGATCAGATATCACACATGCTTCCAACTCCCTTCTCCCCCTAACAGTGTATCATCCGCAAACTGAATAATATCCACCAATGTACTCTCCCTTAACATTGAAATCAGTATAATCTCCAACTTTTGTCGCCTTTCATACCAGACCCGATAACCCTTCTACCTCCAAAATGAACTAAAACGGGGATAAAGGATCGCCCAACCTGAGATATTTACCCACTCTAAACTCTTTAGTATAACTCTCACTCACGAGAACATACATGTGATTTTCGAACACTGCCACCTCCATTCATCTCACCCAAAGATCACCAAGCCCTATTGTATGCAATAAATCACTTCAGAAAAGGTTTGGTGATCTGGATCTTAGTAAAGTTTTTAAGCAAACTAAGAGTTTTTAGAGTTTGTGAGTGACTTTAAACCTAGTATTCATGACATCATGCCTATTCAAAAGTTCATGATACAAAGTATGGTTATGAAAGGATAATATCCACATGTGTCCTTGAAGAAGTCAGAGTTCCTGGAAGTATTCTCAAGGAGTGAGAATATCTAACTCTAGTTTGACTCTACTGAGGGAGTCAAGGTTCAGCATATGCGGGAAGTGATGAAGTTTTTCATCTAGTGCTCAAGTCTTTATCTTCAAATGAAGCATTGGTTATCCATGATAGGGGGAGTCATGTATTTGTCTTTAGATTGTTGTTATAATGGTACATATATTGTTTGGGTGTTATTCAAAGCTTGTGGAGATCTTATGCCTCTTATCAGGGTATGATGTCAGACAACACGTTACGATATTATGAAATTATTGGTGATCTTGGCAATGTATGGTTGTTTTTAGCCATGTGAAGTTGGATGCTAAATCAGAAGTTCATATTTCCCTCAAATGGTTAATGGTTAAGTCTGGGAGAATTTATTTTTCTATACAAAGTTATTATTGAGAGATGTCACAAATGTGATATTTTGATATCTTTGTATGTGTTACTAAGTCTAAGTGAAAGGAGAACACTTAGAATCTAGTAGAAGACAGTATGGTTGAAGATGTGTTGGTCAATATGCAAGCAGAAGAAGACAATATCTGGCTGGATGTTAGGATATTATTCAGGACATGTTTCATGTATGATCAACAAAGGAGTTTTGTTAACAACTTATTCAAACACGGTCAGTAAGCATGTTTGAGTGAGCATGTGCATTTATTGGGACTTGTTTTGCTCAAAATAAATAGTCTTGACTGATTAAAGATGTTCAATACTGTTTTTGGATGGTGCACATTGATTTTGGTGGAAGTTTCTCCTCAAATAACATATGATTTTGAATAAGATTATTGCTACATTCAAGGATCGTTATTTACCAAGTAAATTGACCAATTATTTATAGAGGGTTCTCCTCTTTTCTTTCACCCCATAAGGATTTGTTGTGTCCATAATTATTATGGCTTTTGTTTGGGTTTGGGTGAGTTGTGCTTGGGTCTGGTTTTGTGTGTCATACCCCAAATTTGTCCTACCTTTTCACTTTTATCTGGCTTAGGCTTTGCATTTCATTTGCATCATTTTCATTAGGTCAATCACATATCATTCCTTCATTCAATAAGGCAGTGGTTCAAAGCATCAGTGGTTGTGCTAACTATGGTTTAATTTTGGCTTGAGACTTCTGCATTCTACAATTGATTTCCCTATTTCCTCCTTGGGTAGTGGATAGTGGAATCGGGTTTTGAAGTATGGTTATCATGAGTTTCTTTATCGTCAAAGAGCTATTCTCTATCCAAATTCGTCACTACCAAGGATTAGGGTTTATTTCCCTACCCAAGCTCAAGGAATTAGGGTTTCATGGGACTAGAGGTTGTGTGTGATTTTCTTCTCTCATCAAGTCACTACAAGGTTCCATCAAGAGCACCAAGATGCTAGGGTTTTTCTTCAATGTTTCAAAGGAGGGTCTTGTGAGTTATGATTTGTCTTATTTTTCAATACCTCAAGCCATTTATTTTTCAAGAACTATTCAAGGCAATAATTTTATCAAGTGAAATTCCTTTGCAGATTGAATTGCAAGGTTTAAATTATGGTACAAGGATGATGTTGTGTACTTGTATTATGATCATGGCATTGTTATCTTTTGTCACTTCAATTTCAAGATAACTTTGATTTTAGAAATCGAAGTTAAGGGTTGAAGATTTATCAAATGGGTTTGGATTGCTTAGAGAATAAGTCACAAGTTACAAGACCTTTACAATATTTTGTTCCAATTCAAGTTGCGAAGGATATTCATTCCTTCAAAATTCATTCAAGTGTTTACTTTGGTTCAAAAAATTTGTCAAGTTTGTCTAGCCCATTTGAAAAAGGCATCTTTGAGAGGAAAGATTATGTGTGTTGTGAACTATGTGAATCAAGAAAAGGAAGACATTAAGAATTAAAGTTCTATTTAGAGATAAATTGGTGTTATTTCTTTTGATTTTCAAGTTTGTTTTCATCATTGAATCTTTAAAGAATTATAAGGCATCACGATGATTCAAACTTTGATTTTCATTAAATTTTCACTTAAGAAGCTTTCAAATAGAATTTAATTTCATAATTTGGAAAGTTTGTTGTTCCAAGATTTGTTTTCAAGACAAATATGAAACAAGATCATTCAAGTTTAATGGTAATTACATTTTGAGAAATTTACAAGGAAATTTACAAGTATGAAACAAGATCATTCATGTTCATGTTCAATTACAAATTTGAAACAAAAGTTACAAGTTTCTTATTTGTTCTAAAGATACAAAGAAAAGAGGATTCTTCTTCATACTTCTTGCTCAATCTCCAAGCGTCTTGTTCTCACACCTCACCATAACTTCTTCTTCAAGTCTTCCTCTACGCACTTGCAAGCTCATCCATCAACATCACATGAAAACAAACAAGGAAATGGTTAGTACGAGTTCAATCAATGAATCATGAACATGGAAGCTTCCAAGCAAGTATTTCACAATTTATCATTAGGGATTTTGTGAAGGAATCAAAACATAAGGAGTTTAAATTCAATCATATGCCAAAGCCTAGCAAAGGCCTCATTATCTTGCAAACAAAATTAGATTCAAGGGTAAAATCATTTGCCCAAGAGTATTCCTATTGAAAACCACAAAAACAAATTTGATTCACAATAAGACAAACTTAAAAAAAGAGACAAGTTACTGCAGTAACAAAATCGATAAAACATTGTCAAAATGCAGCCCTGCTACAAACAGCCTGCCCTGTATCAGACAAAAACTATCCAAAACCTGTCAAAACAAACCAAACATAATAGTCCAAAACCTGTTGCAACATTGCACAAAAATAGGCAAAGCAAACTACATCAAGAAAGCAATAAAGCAGAGCAGTAAAAGTGTTCAAAACTTATCCCCCCTCCAAAACCCCGTCTTTTCATGAGAAGACAAAAATATATATAGCAAAATGAGGGGTAATAATACGGTTCACAGGGAAGAATCTCAAACAAAAAAGTCCAAAATCCAAATATCATCATCTTCCTTTTCAAAAACCCATTCAGAATATAAAAACTACATATTGTTCACATAAATAAAAAACGGCCGCAGTAGAGGAAAACAAAAAACCCTAATTTTGTTCATCGTTTTACTAACTACAAACCCTTCAGATATAGAGAAAGAAGAGGAGAAAAATAATTTTTGGTAACGAAATCAGAAGGATCTCACCCGAAAAACACCGGAAATCGCATGTGAGGCACTTCGGGTTTCTGAAACCCCCTTCAAGATCTACTCGATTTCATTCAAAATATGCAAAAATTAGTACCAGATTGGTAATCAGAAGAGAGAGACGAAGAGAATGATGTTAAACAAAATAAGAATCAGAGGAGATTTGCGGCAGCGCCACCGCGATGTTCATCATCACCATCACGATACTCATCATTGCCGCTGTGATACTCATTATCACCGCCATCTTGTTCTTGAGGAGCCGCCGCCTCATATCTCAAACCACCACCCTTTTTTTCTTTGTTGTGTTTGAAGATGAATAACATAGAGAGATAGGTGAGAGAGCTGAAGATAACAGAGAGATATATAAACCTCTTGTGATTATATTTGTCACTAATTTTCTATTTTGTTAATTTAATCTGGTTTAATCACTAATTATGCGATGACACTTGTCACCGCCCTTATGGTTGTTGGTTATTCTGTGCAGGTGTATCCACAGTAGCAATCATGCTCCCTCGCCTCATTACCATCGGATTTCAATATATCCATATCTAGCGGCCTACAAACGTGCGTCCATGGTTTACCTCTTTTGGAGAAGCTTGTCAGATTCCACGCGTGTATGTCCAACGGACCTACCATGCGCCCTCAATTCTCAGCCATTAGATCTCATAATCCTCAACATCAAGCACTTCAGACACTTCTCCATGCTACACCCCTGGAGTTGCAATGCACCGGATCCACACGGACCTCACTCTCATTGGGCCTAAGGCTTCTGCTCTTAAGCACCCCCTGAATTACTGATTTCAGGCCCATTAACTATTTCTTTTTTTTCTTTCTTTATTTATAATCTTTTTTGTATAGTTTTGTTTAGTTACTTTATCAAATAAAAAATACAAAAATATCATTTTTTTTAAATAATCAATTAAATTGAGAAATATTATTTAATATGATTAATTAATTTATTGATTAATTATATTAAATAGGATTATTTAATTTAATTAGTTATTTAAAGTAATTTTCAATTAGGTTATATTGTTTGTTTATTTAGACTTTTAATCGTATTGTCGATTCGATACATCCCCATTCGTAAACTTGTACCCCCATTCCCATATGGTTTGTAATATCTTAGAGTTTTATTTCTTTGTTATTCCTTTATATGTTTTAATTATTTCCATTATGCATATATCATTAAATTAGAACATATGGCTTCCTCTTGGGTCCCTCATCAACGAACAGGTATACACTTACAAACGCACACTCACACACATTCATATCTTGGTTCTGGGCTTTCTTACATTGACAACTACTCGATCATTTGTCCTAATCGGTCATTTAGAATACTAGCATCACGCTAGCCCCACTTTCTAGGAGCATGCATTTAGCCACCTTGTATGGGCTTGCTTGTTTTTTTATCTTGAATAAAGTTTTTGTCTCCTTATCTTGTTAATTGAACTCTTCTCTTCTCTTGGTCCATATACCAAGCCTTTTTCCTAAAGGGTCTCATAGTTGAGTTTGGGCTTGGTCATTCTCACGAGATTAATCAAGTTTAGCCCTTGGTATATCATAACCTGAATCAACCACTTTGATCCATATATCAAGTTTTCCATGCAAAAGGGTCTCGTGGTTAGGCGTAGGATCACCTATTCTCACGAGATTAATTAAGTATATCCCTTGGTTAAACTCCCTTGATCCGTGCACCATGCATTCCAATTATTCTTTTCATGATATTACTCATTTTTTTGTTGCTTTTTCCATGGTTTCGCGATTGATTATTTGCGCGACCCTTGTGCGCTTGAGCATTAATTTGGTTGATCATCGGAAAATTTCCCACAAGTTTTGGAGCTTATCATACGCATTTGAAGAGGTAACAGACCTTCTTCGTTTGGTATCATCGTAGCTCTCTTTATTTCTCATTCTTGTATCTCTTTTCAATTAATCTTGACCATTACCTTACTTATTTTAAATTGTTTTGCACCATGATCCCTAATCCCCAATTGCATTACCTTTGCACATCATTTGACACTTCACTCCTCACTATGCATGATCACTCTTCACAAACACACCGTCTCTTATTGCTTGATGCTTACTTTCTTTTTCTTCTTTGAATAACATGCTCCCTTAGGGTGTTAGTTTCATCTTCTTTAAGATGTGAACTGATTAGACATTAGGTTCTTATCCGTGCATGCTAACTTAGATAGAAGTTTCCCTTTCAAACCTAACCTTAAGACCATCATTGTATGATAACATTAAGACTAGAACTAGGATAGTCTCCCTTGGACTTTTTCTTTTGCATTGCATATTTCCTAATATAAAACAAAAACTTATTTCTTTATTCAAAAATCCAAAAACACTTAATCATTATTCAAACTTATTCCATACTTAACAAAAACACTCAACAAATCAAAGATTTATTCAAAAGGGCATGTTATCTCCATTTTATCGCGATATAGGCCATGCTTATTGCTAGGATGCATGCGTTAGCGTCTCCCACTAAAAAAAACCAACAAACCAACATTTTCTAGAAGAACTAGTGTTCTGATTCCTTCACGAGATATGTAGGAAAAGGGTTGCGAGACCCTCACGAACGCACTAATAAAAACCATTTCATTTCCCTTAGCGAGTATAGTTTTAGATAGACACACCCTTAGAAGAAAACAATCAAAATGGATCTCGTTGAGTAAAATGGATATGAGGGGTGTTAATACCTCCCCCTTGCATAATCGAATTGTGTACCCTCTCTTTTGGATGCAAGACCATCTTATCCATCCTCTTGGGATTTTCTTGATATTTCCCCTTCCTTCAGGATAAATAAAGTTTGGTGGCAGCTCTGTGCTTTTTGCCGGTCACTTCATTGTGAAGGCCTTATTTGCCAATTTTTGGCTAAAAGGGGGAGAAAGGGTTAGCTCAGATGTTGAAGCCACAAGAATTTATTACATTTTCTATAGACAGATGTCGGATAAGATGTTCGGTCCTATTTCAGTATCTTGTTTTGTGATATGTGATCTGAGTTATGAACACAGTTGTGACCTATGTTCTGAGTTACCCAAGGTGGTGGTTGGATACTTCTTAAGTTTCCTCTTATGCCATAAATTGACTGGTGGTTGCTTCATAGTCCTCTTTTCCACCATTTGAAAGGAATATCTATTCATCTGTAACAAGAATAGGTTCTTAGGTTGAGGGGGAGTGTAGACCTATCATCTTCCTTGCCTGGATTGGTTGCATCAAATACCTTCAGGACTTTCCTTCCTTTTATCCTGAGATTGTTGTTCTTTGATGCTGGAGTTTGTACTGCAATGAGGTTCATTCAAATTTCTGGAAAGTAGATGTCAAACAAAGATGTCCAAACATCTTTACTGAAGACTGACTCCATGTTGTTGTGTTGTTGTGATCAGTAGTTTCTGAGGACTACTGTTGGTGGATGTTTTTATTTATTGTTGTAATTTGGGTTGTAATTTTTAATGTATTTCTTTTAGACAAAATTTTCCAAAGGGGGAGATTGTAAGTTCCTTATTTTTAAGGATTGGCATTAATTTTTGTAAAACAAATATAGCAGAAATGTGTTAGATATGATATATTAACTTGCTAATAGGAACAGGTTGACCAAGAAGTCATATCTTATGTTAGGACATGTTGAGTTGAAGAGTTTCAACATCCGAAACAACATGTCCGATAAGATGTCCTAGGAAGGAGCATAGGACATCGCGCTTGAGTTGAAGTGGACAATTAGATTATGTTATGATTTAACTGATGCATAATATTTTGGGAATATTATGCAATCATATATGGCTCTGATTTAAAGGTTAAGAAGAATCTAATCATAATATAGAAGAATATATAGTTTCTAAATTTTGAGATAATTTAGGAGGATTTTATTGAATACCTTGTTTGTAGCAGAAGTTACTTGTTACACCTGATATGTTGTATTTTGAAGACCCAAATCAAGTTGGATATAGGTTATAAATAAAAGTGTTTGTAACCTAGGAAAGGCACGGGTTAAAGATGTGGAAGTCTAGAGCTTTGTCTTTGTGCCACTCTATAGGAGAGGTGGTATTAGTGAACCACTCGGGGTGTGAGATGGTCTCTATATTCTCACTCATAAGTTGTGAAGTAATGAATTGAATATTGTTCTTGGAGGAAGCTATAAAGCAACTCCAAGTTGTGGTATTAGTCAAGATTCTTGGCCAGCGATTATCATGGAAGTGTGTCTTCCTGTTTGTTCATAATTGTGTTAATCCAATCACCGTCTGTGATTGAAGAGGGATTGAGGAGGGCCTCATATCTAGGTGAGTCTTAGATAGAAGTCTAGCAAAGGTGGTGATTAAGTGATTAGGCCTTAAACTTGATGTTTTTTGTAGGGTCTATGAATTGACACGATTTTAGTGGACTTATCCCTGGCTTGGTATGCCCTAGAGTAGGAAGGTTATTCCAAACTGGGTTAACAATTCTAGTGTGTTGTTTATGCTTTTCAGTACTATTTTTATTGTTAATATCTTGCTTGTTTGTTTATGTTAGATCAGATGTCCCAACATGTCATAGGACATTTAAGTTCTGTCATACCAAAATTTCACACATGTGTTTTTTAGAGTTACTCTGGTAACTGGTGTTGGTAGAGCCTTGAAGTCTAGAAAGCTCACGTTGCGTTTTGTTGATCTATATCAGATTGAGAAGAAGATAGGTAAGGTGGCCTATCAAATTACTTTGTCGTTTTCGCTTTTAAACCTTCATAATGTGTCTCATGTGTCTCAATTGAGGAGATATATTTTGGATCTATCGCATGTAATCCAAATGAATGATGTACAAGTGAGAGATAACTTAACAGTTGAAGCATCACCCATGTAGATAGGTGGTCAGAAAGGGAAGCAATTATGGGCTAAATAGATTGCCTTAGTGAAGATAGTATGGGGTGGACCAGCGGGTGGAAGTATGACTTGGGAGTGTGAGGATCAGATGAGAGAGTCGTATCTGACTCTATTTTCCTCGGGTTATTTTTGAAGGTGAAAATTCTTTAAGTGAGGGAGAGTTGTAATACCCCAAAATCTAGATTTCTCTATTGTATTGATTACTTGTGATTTATGATTAATATTATGTAACTTGATGATGATATGTTATGGGATAGAGGTTATGATTAGAATTATTTAGATTAAATAATTATAATTTGTATTATTTATAATTATTATAATATTAATAATTAAAATAGAATAATTAGGTGTGTAGAGATGTTAAAGGCATGATGGTAATAATATAAGGATAAGTGAGCGCGTAAGAGGAATAAAATAAAAAGGATCTAAGGTTAACAAATAAAAAGGAAAATAAGAGAGATAGGGAACCATTCTATACGATCGTGAAAAGTTGGGAGAAACCGCGAAGGGAGAGCTATGGCACAGAGGACCAAGGGGAGATTTCCATAGAACTTGAAGGAAAGAATCAAATCGCTAGGAATTCAAGGTAAGAGGGTAACTGGGTTTATTATGATTGGTATGGGGTTAAGTTAGATGTAGGTTTGTCTTATGTGATGATTTGATGAAAAGTATGATAAATACCATGATATGTTGTGTGATGATAATATTAATATGCCATTATTCAATATTACTATATGCATATGAATGTTTTGGTGTTAAAATGTGATATATGGTGTTTAAAATGCATTTTGGGAGGAGTATGATACCTGGAATTAGAATTGGTGTGGTATGGAAATAGTAGAGAATCACGATTGATAAGTTGCATAATCGCGAGTCTCACTGGAAGAGCGGGTCTTCCAAGCGTCGCCTGGCAAGCATCAGGCAATGGATTTGGGGAAAAGGAAGTTTTGCTGGGCGAGAGTCAGGCGAGCAGTCTAGAACAAAACATTAAAAGCGTCATAAATTGAGTTTTAGGATTCCGTTTGATGTGTCGTTCGAAGCGTTTGGAAGCTAACACACAGAACTATCTTATGGAAAAATTGTATGAAGTATTTGATGCATTACAATACTATGACTTTGGATTATTATATGTTTGGTATACTATGATGTTTTGTTGTAATGATGAACTTTATGTTGTTATAAAGTGTGATATGGTGTTGATATTTATGATGATATTATGATGATATCTTAATTATGTACTTGTTTAAATATGTATACATTCTATATGAAGATGATTATGTGAATGATGATGCAATTTACTAGTTATGGTCGACTTATATGTGACGTTGTTGTGCATCATGCATTCATGGCATTTTTTGGATGATGGTCTGCTTGCGATGAGCCTCGATCTCATTGTGTGGATTGGGTGTGAGTATTTAGATCCTTGTCTGGGGATTTAGTGAAGCGTTACTATGATGGTGGTAGCTATTTTTTGATGTGCTCCAGTTCCAAGAGGATATCGATCATATGGTGGGGATCATGGAGGGTAATAAACCAGGTGTTCATAATTTGGCACCACATGCATTGAGTCAATGTTGTTGCATTAACATCCTAGGCAAGATTACATGAGTTTTGTTGATGAGATGTGATGTGTTAACTTTATGATGATTAGTTGATTATATGATTATTTTTATGACGAAAGTTGTATGTGTGATGATTATGATGCGTAGGCGTGAGTATGGATTATTAATGAATGTTATGTGTTGTTATATGATGATGTTAATTGTAACTACTAATCTTTTCCTTATGTCTTTTATAATAAATTGTGATCACTCACCCTTTCTATTTGAATGTTGTCTCTACGTGAGTAACACACATATGCTCATGAGTAGCTTATAGAAGTGTTGAAGATAGATTTGGAGTATCTTATTAATTTCGTTAATTAGAGGTGTCTTACTCTGATATGTAACATTGAGTTGGGAACACTTTGTTTTGTGAATGTTATGTTCCTTTTATGTTGACATACTTTATGAAGGTCTTTGATTGTTAAAATGGTTTTACTTCCCACTTTGGGATGAGAATAATTTGTTATGAGTTTTGAGAAGTTAACTATGATATTATGACGATGATTCTGCTGCGATGCTTTTCTAAGTGATGTGTTGATTTTATAAAGAGGTGTTATTATAATTGTGGTAACCCATGTTAAGGAGCAGGATAGTAATTATGATGTTTTATTATAAAGTGTGACACTCTTGTGTGGTGATTTTATTTTGAAGTATTCTTAAATTAATCGTGATTTTATATGGGGTTTAGAAGGGTGTTACACCATGTACAAGATAAGCAAATGCCATAGAAAAGTACCTTTTCTAGATTACTTTAAGATCAACTTGTTTCTTTCTGGGATAAGAATGACATCTTGAAGCAGAGACAGAAACTCATCCAAAACGGGTATGTCTCTAAGGACTATGCCATCTAAGATGTCAAGTAAAGATCACATTAACAACTACTCATGTCTCTCCCATCAAACAATCAGACAAAAGAGAGGTGGAAATCAAAATAAAAAACTTAGACTTTAATGGAGTGCTCCCTAACCAAGGGTCCTTCTAAAATGAAGTTTGAGAATCTAACCCAACTTTCCCGACCACACCATTAGTAAACCAATTTGAATTATCTTCCTATTTTTCCCCCAAGAAGAGATACATTTTTCCACCATGAAGAGAAAGAGTGTAAGTCCTGAATCTTAACCCCACCTTCCCCCCACTAGGATAGAAAATAGATAAAACATCATACATAGCTATAAGAATGTCCCTTCAAATCCCTAAGTCCCCTATAAGCAACCTCCATCTCCATTTTAAGAAAAGGGCGAGATTAACCAACCGGAGATCCCTCACTCTTAAACTTCCTTTATTCTTAGATTCACCAACATCTTCCACTGAATCCAAGGAATCTTAGAATCTCTTTTTGCTTCCTCCTCCTCTCAAGAAAACTTTTTTTTTCAACTTAACAATCTTCTTCCAAACCATAACAGGTATTTTCAAATAAAAGACGAGTAGAAGATGGTAATAACATTAAGCATAGAATTAAGAAGAATCACTCAATCACTCAATATGACATATTTATGCTTCCAAGAGTCTCTTTGTCCAACAAGACAACCAGAGGATCCCAAGTAATCTCAAAACTGAGGTTAACCCCCACTAGGAAGCCAAAATACTTAAAAGGAAGAGAATCAATCTCATAGTAGAGGAAATCCTCAGTCAATGAAAGAAAAACATGATTTATATAAACCTTAATAAGACTATTCTTGGAGAAGTTCACTTGAACACTCGTTGATTATTTTGCTTGTTTGATTATGGGTTAATCTGTGACAATATTATTATCTCTTTATAAAAGATAAATAGTATTATCTATTGTTATATTACGTTTGGACTTATCAATTTTGTAAGTGTTGGAGTATCTCTTTGCTTTCGTTAATAAAATAATTTCATATAAGAAAAAAGAAATTCTCTCTCTTGAAAATAAATTTTAAAAACTACATTAATTATTGAAAAAATATATATTATTACAATTTTTAATTCTTATAAATTTATTTAAAAATAATTTATATTTAGAGATGAAGGTAATAATATTTAATTAAATCAATCATAAAATATTTAAATAGTTTTACAACCAAAGTAAATCTTAAATGGAAATTATGAAATAAACTCTTAAATGACAACTTGACATGTATCCTGATAATGACCTTCTTTGTTTCAGCTTTAAAAAAATTGATTTTTTCTTTATATTTTTTAAAATAAATTTTTTTAAATATTACAATTTTTTTATATTATTTTTTTTAAATTGAAACACTAATTTTGATATTCTATAACATTTACATTATTGAAGACCAACACATAATCAAAATCATAAATTTTTCAAAAAAGTTATATTTCAAAAATGATTTTTATGAAAATCTATTTGAAATAGCTTCAAAATTAAGTGATTTTTTGAAATTTTGATATCTAAATTTTTTTTAATAAAAAGATGAAATATCTAAAATAACATTTTAAAAATGATTATTCAAAATAAATTTTTATTTGAATTTTTTATAAAAAATTTCTTTATAAATTTTTTTCACAAAATTATATAACACTATAAAAAATATTTAAAAAATAACCAAAACAAATGGACTCAATAACTCCACAAATAATTTATTTTGATTAAAGAAAATGACAAGAAATTAAATATAAAAAAATAGAGTTGTTAGAAGGCATAGCAATCGTGATGAATTATTTAATTCTTGATAGTTCAGTTCTCCTTTTGTAGTTTTTCTTATATTCATCCCTCTTTGTCAACAACATTTGTTTTTCTATGATTATTTGTGTTTAGTGAAACAACTTTTTATTAATTTATAGATTGTTTCTATATATGCACGTCGCACCAAAGTAAAATGAAATTACAAACTTGCTGACTTCAAACCATTTGATGCGTGACATCCAGATTCCATCATTCCACGCAAATTCTATTACTTTCTTTTACAATAAAATTTGATCAAAGAAAAATACGATTGACAAGGAATAATTCATGCCATCATATTTAATTTGTACCACAACAAAATCTATAATGCTATATTAAACCAACTCCCAAATTAACTAGTATTTTTTTCAAGTATGCTATCTATCTATAAATAAAATAAAAAATTGATGTATTTAATTGTTTGAGAGGATAATCTAAATTAAGTAAGTCAAGTTTAAACTCAAGTTAATTAGAGTTTGTTATGATAATTATTTAATATATATATATATATATATATATATATATATATATATATATATATATATATATATATATATATATATATATATATATATATATATTACAATTTTTAATAATATCAATTCTCAATTATTTTCATTCTCTCTCTCTTTTTTTTTTCATTCAAAGTGCATCAAGCACTAATAAATTGATATCTAGAGTTTCAGTTAGACTCTTGATCATGTTTTCAAGAATCACACGTCGGTGATCGTATTTCTGAAATCGTAGATTGTTAATCAATCGCTGCAAAGATGAGCGGTAACAATGACAATATTCTATATTCTCTTCCAATTGATCTTGATGGTAAAAATTAGATTTGATAGAGTAAACAAACACAATCATTGTTTGACTTTCATGAAACTTTAGAAGTGGTTAATGATATTCCTGCGGTGCTCAGAATGCAACTGAAGCCCAGAGAACCGTCCACAAGGATGCCAAGAAGAAGGATCACAAGGTGGTTGTATTCAATCAGTGGTAGATGTGGCAAACTTTGATCGAATTTCTTATGCTAAATCAGCGAATTAGGTATGAGATATTCTTGTCAAGTATTACGAAGGAGGTGAGAAGGTGAAAGTTTGTCAAATTGCAGGCGTTACGAATGCAGTATGAATTACTGCATATTGGAGAAGATGAAAAGATTGCAGACTATGTCACGAAGGAGCATAATCTTGTTTATCTCATGAAAGATTGTGGCGAAGTCCTAATTGATAAGATGATAGTTGAGAAGGTAATACGTACGTTAACCTCTCACTTTGATTACGTCATCGTAGCTATTCAAGAATCCAACAATCTTGATTCATAAAACTGGAAGATTTGGTTCGTTCATTGGAGGCACGTGAGTTACAGATTATTGAGAGGAAAGGGGCACTACAGGTACAGACATGAAAGAAGTATGGTGGTTCTAACAAGCTCAAAGGCAAAGGAGACAAGACTCTGAGCAAGAAGTCTTCGGTGAATCCTCAAAAGCATAAAGCAGATGATGGGGCTCCTGAATCCTTGAAAAGACGAGAATAAATCTCATATAAAAAAGACAAGAAAGGTGTGCAGTGTTATAATTGTGAAAACCGGGATCCCTTAATCAAGAATTGTTGGTACAGAAAAGACAAGGAAGCAACAAAAGGCATGGATGAATGAGCAAACCTTGCACGCCAAGATTCATATGCTTATGGAGATATAATGGTTATGGTTGTATTTGCAGAAGAGTATGTTGATGCCAAGATTCAATTTCTTGACACATGACTGGTAGAAGAGTGAGTGTAACATCTCGTACATATATGTCAAGAATAATATGCAGTGATGCTATAAATGGTACATATAAACATACATAAGCTGGAAAAGACAAGAAATTAAAATCACATGCAACCAAGTCTTAAAATAAAATTATACAATTAGATTATCTTCAACAATACACAGCGGAAAAATAAGATTTACTAAGTTCTTCCTGTCAACTGCTGGCTCCCAGTCTTCAATTCTGACCACCTAGCAATTCTTCTACTTATAACATGTTCCTAGAAAAATAATAATAGAAGTGGGGTGATATTACTAAATCTTAGTGAGTCTCTATATCTTATGGTTTCTCTAAGTTCAACAGGGTGCGTGCATCAGACGGATCCGCCAAGGATCCGGGGTTTCCTCACGGTTAGGTGCAAGTACACAACAGAGATAACACCGCCATTGAAAGTCCCATAACAATCCAATGAGGCAACAAGAAAACACAATTAGCACAACAAACACAAACAATGGGCACAACGACCACAAACAATCGGCACAAGGCCCGACACAACGATCATAAACAATCGGCACAAGACCCGGCACAGTAGCCACGACAATATGTAGACTCATACCCATGTACGAGAAATCCAAAAGTAAGTTCTCCCCATTGTGTAGTGTATATATTCACATTCTCGGTGAGTAACCAAGTGCATCACATCAAGAGACTTGTATTGGCAAGCTGCAAGATGAAACATATGAGTCCTAAGTGGAATTCCATCTCTGACCAGTTCATAAGAACTTAACCTGGAAAAAAGTAACATTGCCTACATGGCGTCACCTCCCCGTCAATCATCAAAAATGCATGTGTGGGAACACATCCAACTTAGTACAAAAATGTCATCTTGACAACACGAGCCCATCGGGCAAAGGCCTAGTGGTGTAGCCTACGGGGCACCATTAGAGGTGAGTTAAAACCAAGGATTATCTACAGGGAAATTTTCCTCGACACCGTACCAAGCACACGATGTTATTAACTGCTGGTGAAATGCCACTAACAGACCCACACAAGCGCATTACAATGGTATCTCAGATGTGTATGACGTACCGATAACGCTGATGAGATCACACAACACATTGTGATAGTATAGTGCATATAGCGGTCATAAGTGAATCACTATCAGTCAGTTGGGTCTACTCTGATTTAAGCACATATCACACACAATCACATCAAGTCACAGAGGCAAACACATTTGAACGTTCAACTGGAACAAACAGGGAACATACAAATGATCATATCATAACTTTTATCATATAATGTGATTTCACAATTTTACACATATTCAGCATACATATCCACAATGATCATATCATGGCATCATACAATGCATAAAATCAGTCACACGGACATTTATCACACATGAAAGGAGGCTTCTGATTCCCAACACAGAACAAAATTGCACTCAAGGGAAAACATATTGTTCTGCATAAGCATGTTCTCTAAGTGAACCTGTAGCAAGTCCTCGACTCGCTCAGCAAACCGGTAGCGAACAAAGTCAGAGACTTTAACATGTCTTGGGAAGGGACGTTCGCTAAGCAAACTTGCAGCGAGGTCCTGACTCACTAAGTGGAGTTCCAGCGAATAATTTTTTTCTTCTTTTTCTTCAACCATACTGTCGCTACACAAACACAGAGTTCGCTACGAGAAATTTGCTGCACATGCCTTTTTGCCAGCTTTAGACCGTCGCTAGGCGAACTATAGTTCACTAAGTGAACTTCTCTGCTTTTAGAAAAACAGAAATGGCAGCAACTATTATTTTGGGTTCCAAACCCCAAAATCTCCACATGTATCCAACAACAAATGAAATACAAGTCATAGAGAAGATGCATGTACAAGATAATACAAGAATAGGTCATTTCATGCATAATCAAGGATTATTGATGAACACATTTCACTCAAACCCTTATCCCAACATGCACTCATACAATACCCACAAAACCCCCAAGATTTATAACTAAGAGACTCGCCTTGCATCTAATTAAGTTAGGAGGTTGAACATTTTGCATTAGAACTCTCATCTTGACCATAATTCTCCCTCCATCATCATCAATCCCGTAACCCTCTCTTTTCCCATTTCTTGCATAAATTCCTGAACTTCAATTGTATTTTTCTCTTTCAATAAATAACTTTTCGACACAAAATCATATATCAAATTGAAGGGAATTTTGTAAGCTTTCTAAAAAGTCGAGAATCAACTTAAACGAAGTTACGAGCAAGAAATTGTTACCTGTTTAGTGGAGGTTGTCCAAAGTGTACGCAAATGACAAAGATGATGATGAACTTTGAGTTATTCTCCTTCTCTCTCTACTTTCTATTCCCAAAATCTGATTTTTTGTATGCCTCTCTACTAAACAACTCCTTAAGAATACATGAAACATGTCTTTTATCCAAAATTCCCTTCAACTAAGCCAATATTACTAGTTTGTCAGTTGATCACCATCTAACCAAAACCTTAGGATCTCTACTAATCTTTCCTAAATTTCCATTAGTTTCATAAGGTAGATAAATATGGGATATTACATTCTTTCCTCTTTAAATATAATTCTCCCTCAAATTCCTTCCAATCATCATGAAAACAAGTTCCTCATATTCGTTTCTAACAAGAGGGCGAAATGTTCCTTACATTTCCCTTCGGGTAAACCTCGTGAATCCATCTATGATGTTCCATCCAAAAAAACTTCACTCTTTGATGCGCTTGTGTCTAACAATCTTGACTGGAAACCTTAGTCATTGCATAAAACATCTCTCTTAATACTTTGTCTTGATATACCTAAGGAATGACCCTTATGAGGTTTCCAACCTTACTTCTTCGCACTGAGTCTGTGTAGCTTCGAAATTCCTGAAAATCCATTGTGGTTGGATATTCCTCATCCTCAATGGTTTCCAAGCTCATCCTTTCTCAACATATTCCATTTATCTTCACTCCCTTCCCTTTGGCTTCTTACATTACCTCAAATTCATACATTATTCCTGCAACGTCTCTCTAATAACAACATTTTAGATTTGCTTCCATTTGATTCCATACAGCGTCACACAGATGTTTGTTGAATCTCTTGGTTCTAATTTCTCATTCCCATATGCTCAAGTTGACTGGTTCCAAGTCTACCTTCTTTGTATCACAAAGCTTCTTACTTCATTCCTTAGACAAAGCACTGCCCCCAGAAAGTTTGTGGCATTGTTCCCCAGTGGAGTTATAATCTCTTCCCCTATAGGATTACTTTATCATGTGCTTGGTTTCTCCAGAAGTAGTTTGTCTCATGTGGCGTCATTCCCTATAAAATTCAGAGCATTGCATTCATATTATATCATAAACATCATTGTGGTATCTTAGGACCAAAAATTGTGTACTCTATATTTAAGTATCTTCAATATCGTCGAAATGAAGATTTCAATCTTCATATCTCCGAATAGAAGAAACTTAAATATGGGAAGCTGTCATGCCCAAATTTTTGACCTAAGATCCCACCTTCATTTGCATTTTCATAAAGCATTAAGGTCACGAGATACATTTGGTTTTTAATCTGCTCACCTTCGAGCATTGCTTGTGCAGAGATTATCAATTGTTGTGGACATTTTATTTTATGCATCACTAACTTCTAATCCCATACTGTGATACGGTGGGAGAGAACTGACTGTATTTTGGAATGCTGGTTTGTGTTTTGCATTTGTTTTTGCAAAATGTCGCGGTAAGCAAGAGTCGCCACCGAATTTTATTTTATCCAACAAGGAAAGGAAAAAATCACAGAAAAATTCCTTTTTCGAGATATTTCTCGGATTCGGGGGGTAGATTATAGAAAGGGAAGGTGTTAGCACCCTTTCTATCTGTGGTTATCCACGGGCTCTTAGGTACTTGCTCATATTGTTTTCAAAATTTCTTTCTTTGTGCTTGTGGGTTTGAAAAAGTTTTTGTTTGAAAAGGAGTGTAAGTGTGAAAAAGATTTTGTTTTGGAAAGAGCAAGTACCTGAGAACCATCTACCTACTCGAAAAATGAATTGTTCTATGCTATATTCCTTTAGACAATTCTATCCTAGTATTGATGAGTAGGTAGCACCGCCGTTGGAGTTTGAGGGTCAATTCGATTTTAGGGACTTACGGTCACCAAAGCAATATTAGGACGCCTTAGCGGTAACCCTAATGTCTTAGATCATTTGTTTTGAGGCAACAATATCCGAGGCAACCGTTTCGAGGCAACTATGATCTTTGAACAAGAGGGCGACCTCTAAAACTACCTATACTCAATGACCGCGTACGAAGGCAACCAAGTGGGGTGTACCCTAGGAGTGCGCATGTGCGGGTGTGTCGTTTTCAGTTAATTTTATCTTTGTACATGTTAATGGTGATTTTAAGTTGAAGCATTCATTCTTGTCATGCATTCCTATTATCAAACATCTAACAGATATATTTTGCGGGAAATAAATTGGGAAAATTAAATTACAAGGCGTCAGGTATTTACATCGCCAAAAGCAACCCTTTGAAATTTAAATGCGGAAAATAAATAAAGCAATAAAAATATTTAAAATCCTATTAAGCTATTACATTCCGGGAACAAATACAATATTGAATAAAATAGATCACGTGCGGGAAATTAAATTGGGCGCAAGTTCTAGGGTTTTGACCCTTTGATTATTAAAGAAAATATTTTTTTGGTTATTTTTGAATTTAGAAAGAAATAAATTATCCTAAATTAATTATTAAATTAAGTTAATTAAACTAATTAATAAAAAATAAATATTTTTGGGTTTTTTTTATTTAAAGAAATAAAATAAAATAAATCAATGTTAGTAAAAACCTAATTAAGTCTAATTGATTTTAATTATTTTACAAAATATATTAAAGTTATCCTAATTAAAACTAAATTAATATAATTAGTATTTATTAATTAAAATTAAAATTTGGTTTTAATGAAGAAAAATATTTTTTGGTTTTACTTTTATAAAGAAAAATATTTGATTGGTTAGTTAATAATAAAAATAATTAAACAAAACAAATAAATAAAATAAAAATGAAATAGAAAGAGTTAGGGGTGTGGGCCTGATTTGGAGGTCTGGATATCAATTCCAAGGCCCAATAACACGCTGGCCTGGTGGACTTTTTGAGATCTCCTATGCGTGTGTTGACTGGATCCCATGGTGGACCATCATTCTAGATCACCAGATCTAGCCTTTGGCCACCTGGCTGTTGGAGATATGGAGGCGCATTGTGTGCCACAAACCTGAATCTGCACTTGATTACATGAAGAGAAAAAATAACAAAGCATATGGGGGACCTGGGATTCGAACCCAGGTCCCAAGGCATGTTGCCATCGCTCATTTGCCACTCAACCATCATGTTCTATTTGTCAAGTATATACCAAATAATGATAATAAAAGAAAACACGTTAATAACCAGAAGAAAAAAAAATGCGCGAAAGTTGGTTTAAACTGGCCAATAGGAGAACGACAGCTTGTCGTCTCCTACCTCTGAACCCTGTACATGTTACCTGCGGATTTGGATCCGCAGCTGAATGCGTAGGTTCGCTCTAAAATCCATCCCAGTCCATGAAAATCAATTCCAAGCGCATGGCTGAGTTCGTCTGGGCTTCCTGATTAACCCCATGCCCTTCTTGAGTCTTGATTTCTCCTGAAAAAGAAAACCCTAAAACACGAACGAAGAATCCTAGTTATGGGGGTTCTTCATCTAGGCCATAAAAACACAATTGGCTAATGCAGAAAGTTTGGAAACTTGATGAGGATCATGAATATGCCAATAGTTTATACAAAAGATGTTGGAATCAATATTTGTGAATTCAAACGAAGAGCGGTTTTTTGAGATACTTACAGAGCTTTTGAACGTGTATGGGAGCTTGCTAGGGATTGGTTCTGCTTTAGTGATTGTCAAGGAAACGATTGAGATCGTTCTTGGCTTCTGAATTTGCCTCTAAGTGTGATTTTGGTTTCACACTTTTTTTGTGAATTTTACAAGTTTTGTTTTCAGTATTCTTGCAGCCTCTAGCCTGTTTTTCGTGCCCTCTAGCTTCTATATGTATCATGGAATGCATTAGCTCAAGAATTATGATCCAAATCTTCTCCCATCATGGCTTGCATATTTGATTTGATTTCTATTTGAAAACTTGCCAAATTGGTCAAAAAACCATCTTTTTGCACATGATTTTGTGTGATACGAATTTGATGATGATATTGATAATGATTAAGTCCTGAAAATAGAAAAAGATCTCATGTAATCAAGTTTTGGGATTTTATTTGATTTAAATTGATTTAAAATGAAATAATTCAATAAAAAAATCAAATAAAATAATAAAATTGATAAATGGACACAAGGATGAAGCTAGGACACGTGTTCAATGTGGAAAGTTCAAATCAAGTGGAAAAGAATGGGCCCATTTGACAAAATTTGAAGTTTTGGGGATAGTTGACTTTTGGCAATTTTGCAAAAATGCCCAACTTCAACAATGTATAACTTCTTCAATTTTGAACTTTTGGAAGTGTTCTTTGACTTTATAGAAAGCATGATATTTCCTCTAACCAACCCTTTTGGTCTCATTTCATTTTGATATTACATTCTCAAGTTATAAGCTTTGGAAAAAAAGGTGTTTTTGTTGACTTTCAAAAATGACCTATAATGTCCAAATTTATAACTTCTTGTGAGTGCATTTTCTGATCTTGGGGTATGAAGATGTGTTGTACCCCAAAATTTGCCCTCCCATTTCCTTAACATTTTCCTCATCACAAGACCCTTGGAGCTCAAGATCAAGTTAGGGTTGCCTCTGCCCAAGACTTCTCCTTGCACTGGTGACCCAAATTAGGGTTTGTGTTTGCACAAAGATGTTTTGACCTAAAATGCCCAAGATGACTTTCATGCTTCATGTTGGACTCCCAAGTTTATCCATACCAAGTTTCAAGCCTTGATTCCAATCGTTGCCCAGTCAATTGGATAGTTGACCTAGAAATCAGCTGTATTGGGGAAAAAGTCAACTGTGGTCAATTAACAGTCAAACCTCATGATTTTTGACCCACATCAACATTATGAACTCATATGAACCATTTGGTCAAGTTTGGATCACAATTCCACAAGAAATTTGATCAGATCACCAAAAGGGCAAAATGGTCATTTTTAGGGTTTTGACTGCACAAAGGCAATTTTTGACTGTTTGACCTAGCCAATGGCAAACCAAGCTCATATATGGACTCAAGGACCCCATGGAATTGTCTTGACATGTTCAACAAATTCAAAAGATCCCAAATGCACAAGATTGACAGATGAATTTTCCAGTCAATTGATCAATTTTTGACTGTATACTGAAAAGTCAAACTTTGACTTTTTGGTCAAAATCAAGTGTCAAGATTCATTTTTCATCAAGACATGTCAAAATATGAAGCTTGTTCATCAAGAAATCAAGAATTGCAAATTAGGGTTTAAAATGAAGGATTTTCACAACTTAGAAATTTTCTAAGTTATAAAAATCCCTAATTTTGTCCTAACTTTGTCCCATTTTTTCATCAAGATGCACTTGGATTCAAGGAAAACTCAAAACATGAAAGTTATATTCCATTGCAAAATCTACAACTTTGATTCACAAAGTTTCATCAAAAGAAGCTTGTAGCTCAAGTTATGATTTTTGGAACAAGGGTGCAAAACATTCTTAACTTAGAAAATTTTTAACCTATTCTAGGCAGGATTTTTGCCTAACTTCATGGCCACTTTTCACATGCATCCACTTGGAATTTCAATTTGAATTACCAAGATGGATTGTAGTACATATTCCAAGCTTTCCAAAATGTCCAAGAACTCATCAAACAACCTTGTGGTTAGGGAGAATCGAATTTGGCAATATGAGCAAAAGTCACTTTGATTCATGGCCAAAGGCATGTTCATAACTTGTGCATTTTCAAACTCAGCATATGCAAGCTACATTACAGGCCTCTAATCTCATTTACACTCCAAAATTAAATGCTAATACATTGTGCCAAGATGTTGTTCTATGAGTTTGGTCATTACATGAAGGATTAGTCCTTAATTAGAAAAAGCACTTTATCCATTTTTGAAAAGTATGGCTTTATGTCAAGTTTGAAAATCAAGAGGTACAATGCATATCTTCTAGGCACAAGCTAATGGACATATCCCACTGATCAAGACAAAGCTTTGCAGCACATTTGAGGGGCCTAGAGGAGCCTGTAACAGCACTTGGCATTTTTGACTTACATTAGAAGAAACTTGGCATATTGATATCCAACTCTCATTGCTGCAAGAACTAGCTTAGACAAACTTGTTAGACACATCCCAAACAACATAACTGAGCTAAGGCACGACCAAAACACCTTCCAAACCTCACCATTCATCAAAACACCCTCCTACTGCAAAAAAACAGAGTCACCTCTGCAGTTGGACTTCCATAACTCAATCCACTCGTGCATTCTTGCTAAAACTAGTTCATACACACTCCATACCACATATACAAGCTATCCCAAGCATTGGACACGACCTGTAACACCTCTAACCAACTTCACCATTTTCACTTTTTCTGTTTTGCAGGTTGATTACCATAGCTTGATTCACTTGGTTTCAAAGCAAGCTAAAGGTTAGAATAGCATCCCTGGACTTCAAGCAAGTTGTACCAATCTCACCTTGCCTTGAAAGTGCCTCCATTGCCAGACACGATCCAAGCTGAACAGGTAAGTTCATGGACTTCTATCTCTCAATCTAGGAAGAGTTAGCTTTAAGTTTATGAATGAAAAATGTTCTACTAATGGCCCTGAAGCTATACATATCTTCACTTTCCATTTATATTGCATGTGCTGAGAGAATTTGGAACCTGAACATTAGAAAAAACTTAGGTTAAGAATTAGGGATGGAGAAATTCTCTCTCATTTCTGAGAGATAGATCAAGTTCTTGGTATGTATGGAATCGTGGCTTGATGCTTGACATTTTTCATGTTATAAGTTTGTGCTAAAAGTCCAGGAATCAGGATGTTTGAACCAGGAGGGAAAGGCGCGCGTTTTTTGACATTTTTGTCTGGAGGTTGAAGACAACCTCTCATGGGCTGGGCCTGAGATTGCTTTTCCTTTTCACACCACTGCATTTCACATGCACCCCCTGGCCCATTTTGAGTTTTATTTATCATTTTTATTTTTTTCCTTTTGATTTTGGTTCTATATTTTTATTTAAGCATAAAAAAATATTAAAATTATTTTTCTCACATTTTTTGCATTTTATTTGATATTTATTTGGTTTCATTTAAGTTTTGTACATAAATAAACATAAATATACTTTTATTTAAAATAACTAAAAATAATACAAATATATTTATTTTGTGATTTCATTTTATTTTACCTTTTTGAAAACATTTTATAAAAATATACTTTTTTTTGTAAATATTAAATACTTAATTTTTGTACATATCTAGTATATTTAATAAATAATATACATACTTATATATTTCTTAGTATATTTAGGTAAAAAACATAAAAAATAATACATTTTTGTTTTTATTAATATTTAACTTAAAAAATCATTTTTTGGCAATATACTTTCTTTTTATTTATTTTTGTACATAATTAATAAATATTGCATATATTATATAATAAATACCTTTTATTTATAAAATTAGGGTTTTGCCCTAAATGCATAAAAATACCAAAAATTAATTCATTTTATTTTTGTTTATTTGACACATGAAAAATACTTTTTTACATACATATAAAAATCATTTTTGCATCTTGCATATTTATTTTATTTTTCTTTAATTATTGTGCAATTAAATACCTTGTATAATTCAATTTGGATGTAATAGTTTAGGTTTAATTTCTTGCTAAAATATCCCCATTTGAACATTTGTACCCCCCATCCCATATTTGTGTTGTAATAACTTAGGACCTTTTATTTTTCGCATTTAAAAGCTTTCCAATTATGCCATGTTAGACTTAAGGTTTTGTATGCAAAAATTAACCAAAAATAGTTTGACCTAAATTCAAGATAAACAAGCATGAAAATGGACAACACCAATCACACTTGCACCCCCCTAGGGTTATTCCACTTGTTGCCTTCAATAATGGGCCATATTGCATGTTAGGTATCTTTGGCAAAAACAAAACAATCAAATGATCATAGTCCCTCGATGACGCTTTCAAAAGTTGCCTAAAAATGATCAAGTCCCTTAAAGGAAAAATTGCCCAAAGATACTTGGCACCATTGCAATCATGGTCTAAACGATGACCCGCGCCCGTCCCGTTCACATCCTAACACAAGATTGTCCACCAAATACAATGGTGGAACAAAATTGTTAAAATGGTTAAAACCTAGCAAAGATCTTTGAGAAATTTAGGGTAGATAGCTCTTGGCTACTTGCCAACTTGCAAAACAAAAACACTTGCCTATTTTTCAAAACACACATCACAACACATTTTCAAAACAACTTTCAAAAACATTGAAAACTTTTTTAAAAGACATACAACTTTGTATACATCCCAACATGGATCATTACAAAGGTTTCCACCACATTGGCCTCTTTTCAAAACATTTTTAAAACCCACACACAAAGCACCATTTCAAACAATTGAAAATCAAGGCAAGTTGATCTAAGCAAGTAACTAAGAGCCCATGGATAAACATGGATACAAAGGGTGCTAATACCTTCCCTTTCTATAATCTACTCCCCGAACCCAAGAAAACATCTCAAAGGTTTTTGCTGTGCTTTTTAACCTTTCCTTAGGATAAAATAAAAAGTCGGTGGCGACTCTTGCTCAACCGAAACATTTGCGAAAACAAACGCAAAACCTCAAGTCAGTTCTCCAACTGTATCACAAGATGGATTGTAGGAAATTGCATCCTCTTCAAAATGAGCTTTGGATGGGTCATTTCTCATAAAGTATGAGAAGGTTATGCTTGGTCAAAGTTGGTTTGACTTTTCCTACAAAACCCTAATTTAGCAACTTTTGAGTCTTGATGAATTTTGAGCAATCCTTGATGAATCATGATCAACCCTTGATCAAATGATGAAATATCCTTAAAAATGAGAATTTTGACAAAAAAAACTTGAGGTTTGACTGTATTTGGGTCACAGTTGACTTTTGCCCTAGCACTGTCGATTTTTGGACCCTTTGAGCAATTGATTGAGCAAACTTCCTATACAAGGCTTGAAACTTTACATGGATGACCTTGAGAACATATTAGGACATTGGGGAGCATTTTAGGTCATTTAGACTCAAGGATATTGATGCAACACAAAACCCTAATTTGGGGTTGACTGCCTTAGGAGATGATTTGTCTGACCCACTCTTGAGCAACCTTGAGCAACTTGGAGATTTTTCTTGCAATGTTTTGAGAAATATGAGAGGTAAAATTTTGGGGTACAACAGCTGCCCCTGTTAAATCTTTTTTAACCTGAGGATATAGATTGGCCTTCGTGCCTTTCGTGATCCGAAGGTGGAAGATGATTGAACACTAGAGTGCCCAGAAATTTGCACTCGCATGAAGTGGTATCAGCCTGGTGATGTCGGGAATGGGCTTAAAGATGCCATTTGGAGACTGTTTGTAGGAGGTTTGAACTTCGACTAGAATAAGAATCAGGGAGATCTTAGCATCGATCTGACTGAACCAGAGAAGGTCTTGGATTAACTTTGGCTGGATAAGAATCGGAAAAATCTTAGAATCGATTTAACTGAACCGAACGAAAGTCTTGGAATATCTTCAACTGGAATAAGAATCAGAGAGATATTTGCGTCGATCTGAATGAACCAGAGAAGGTCTTGGATTAACTTTGACCGGATAAGAATCAGAAAAATCTTAGAATCAATTTAACTGAACCAGACGAAAGTCTTGGAATATCTTCAAATGGAATAAGAATCAGGGAGATCTTAGCGTCGATCTGACTGAACCAGAGAAGGTCTTGGATTAACTTTGACTGGATAAGAATCAGAAAAATCTTAGAATCGATTTAACTGAACCATACGAAAGTTTTGGAATATCTTCAACTGGAATAAGAATCAGGGAGATCTTAGCGTCGATCTAACTGAATCAGAGAAGGTCTTGGATTAACTTTGATCGGATAAGAATCAGAAAAATCTTAGAATCGATTTAACTAAACCAGACGAAAGTTTTGGAATATCTTCAACTAGAATAAGAATCAGGGAGATCTTAGCATCGATCTGACTAAACCAGAGAAGGTCTTGGATTAACTTTGACTGGATAAGAATCAGAAAAATCTTAGAATCGATTTAACTGAACCAGACGAAAGTCTTGGAATATCTTCAACTGGAATAAGAATCAGGGAGATCTTAGCGTCGATCTGACTGAACCAGAGAAGGTCTTGGATTAACTTTGACTGGATAAGAATCAGATAAATCTTAGAATCGATTTAACTGAACCAGGCGAAAGTCTTGTGAGAGCATCTTTCTGAGGAATCCGCTGAAATAACCCTCAATAGATGTAGTTTTTGAGGGGACTACCAGGTTATATAAGTAGTCAACGGTGTTTATTGATTCGTCTTTCCCTGAAAAGGTAAAGAGTTAGTCATATGCAATGTTATGATGTATGAAATGCATGATATATATCAAGCAATAATTCTCTCAAAATAAATGAGATTGTGTGGTATGATGCGTATATGCTTGTATCATGATGTATGGAAATGTAATGTTTCTAGCGGGGAAAATAAATCCTGGATAGATGCTGAAGAATAGAGCTGGATTCTTCGTTTCCGCTGGGAATGGCGAACGAAGAGAATAAACCTGCAGAAGAGGATGATTCCGTTGGGGGAATAAATTGATGAGGAGATTACTCTGTAGGGAAGAGATGTTCTGCTGAAGATTCCACTGATAAATTCCGTCTGGATGAATTATCATCGCTGGTGATATTGAATCCTATTGGGGATTGAATTCCTGTTTGTGAAAGGAATGAACTTCGTTGGGGATGATCTTTCAGTTGCGACTTCACTGGGGATAACCTGTTAGACTTTTGTGGGGATAATCCTTTGAGTTCTGCTGGGAATGATCCTTTGAACTCGGCTGGGGAGATTTATTTTTGTACTCCACTGGGGATAAACTTCCAGAGTCTACTGGGGATGATTCTCCCAACTCCGTTGGGGAAGCTTTTTCAGACTGCGCTGGGAAAATTTGACTCCACTGGGGATATCTTGTACCCTGTTGGGGAGCATTCTTATACTCCGTTGGGGAATATTAAGACTGTCGGGGATATCAAGCCTTTTTAGTGCTGATGGTAGATAAACTCTGCTTGGGGAGAATATTACCGATTCATTCACAGTTGCAAGTCTCAGCTGGGGAAAGCTATCATTACTGTCTTACTCTGCGGGGAGTGAAAGTATCTTAGCCATATTCTTCAACTGAATTTACCGTCGTACCTGGTGGATAGAGCAACTGTACAGTTTGGACAATTTTATTGCCCCTGTTTCTGATATTGCCAGTAATCGTCTTTTGTTTCGCATGTAAATATTTATGAGTAGCAGTTAATGTCAAGTGCATATATCAAAAATGAACATTGGACATTCTTTTCAAAACAAAAACAAATAAAGGAAAAAACAGTTTGAAATTTCTTTGAAGATGAATTGTATTGATTTTGAAGTTTGGCCTGTAAATAGGCGCTTTTGTACAAGAGGCTGACGTCCTAGTAAGAGAACGCCACCGAACAGATATAGTTTATACAATTTGTGAAAAACTAAACAAAACAGCTATGTGAATAATCCCACTGGGTCTCAACTCTGCTATTGCCTTTATGTCCTCAAGCATCTCATCACTTTGCTACTTGGTTGAAGGTAGATCAGATTGATTAGTGCCGTCTGAGCTTGATAGTTGATACCGAAGTCTGGATGCAAGGTGATCCAATAAGACATAGTGTTACGCTTTGATCCATAACTTTTGCCTAGACCGCCCTTTCGGGTTTTCAGTCCACCGGGATACCCTTTTTTTCCCAAGTCGCCTTTTCAGGTTTTCGACTTGCCGGGTGTACAGATTTTTCATTTTCATCCCTTATTTTTGCCCGAACCCTTTTGGTTCGCCGGGAAGCCCTTATTTTTGCCTAGGCCAGTCAACCTAGCGGGTCTTTGATTATGCGTAGTATCTTTTCACTATGTCTGCATTGACGGGGTGAGGAAGGTCGTCACCATCTATGGTGGTTAGAATCATAGCTCCTCCTGAAAAAATGTTCTTAACCACAAATGGCCCTTCAAAAGTAGGGGTCCATTTGCCCCTGGGATCACCTTGAGGTAAGATAATGCGTTTGATAACCAGGTCCCCGACTTGATACTCTTGTCGTCTAACTTTCTTGTTAAATGCCTTGATCATTCGCTTTTGGTACGTCTGACCATGACAAATAGCAGTAAGTCTCTTCTCGTCAATTAAGTTCAGTTGATCAAGTCGGGTCTGAATCCAGTCATCTTCGCTCAAACCTGCATCCTTCATAATCCTAAGAGAGGGTATCCGAATTTCAATGGGCAAGACTACCTCCATGCCATAAACCAAGGAATAGGGTGTTGCCCCTGTTGACGTCCGCGCTGAGGTACGGTACCCATGAAGAGAAAATGGTAACATCTCGTGCCAATCTTTGTATGTCACTGTCATCTTCTGCACAATCTTCTTAATGTTCTTATTAGCCGCTTCAACAGCCTCATTCATCTTCGGCCGGTATAGAGAAGAGTTATGATGCTGTATCTTGAACTGTTTGCAGAGTTCGGTGATCATTTTATTGTTGAGATTGGTGCCATTGTCCGTAATGATCCTCTCTGGTACACCATATCGACAGATCAGATTGTGTCGAATAAACCGTGTCACGACGTTCTTGGTTACAGTAGCAAAGGAAGTTGCTTCAACCCACTTCGTAAAGTAATCGATAGCTACCAGGATGAAACGATGCCTGTTGGATGCCGTAGGTCTGATCTCGCCGATCATATCAATGCCTCACATTGCAAAAGGCCAAGGTGTTGTCAAGACGTTCAGAGGTACTGGAGGTATGTGCACCTTATCAGCATAGACTTGGCACTTGTGACATGTCCGAGAATGCTGATAACAGTCGGCTTCCATAGTGGACCAATAATATCCTGCCTGTAGGATTTTCTTTGCCATGGTTTGTCCACTGGAATAAGTTCTGAAAGTACCTTCATGTAACTTCACCGTGATCCTTTCTGCTTCATTCTTATCCATACAACGCAGTAAGGTCGAATCATGGTTACGCTTGTAAAGAATGCCATTGATGATGAAGAACTTTGCCGTGAACCTCCTCAGAAACTTCTTGTCATTAACAGATGCACCCTCAGGGTATTCCTGAGCCTCAAGATACCTTTTTACTTCGTGAAACCAGGGCTTTTCTGTTACCTCTTCAGTCTCAATGTCACAATAATGTGCAGGTTCGTCCAATCTTTCAATGATAATCTGGGGAGCCTCGTTGTCCCAATTGACTTTGAACATAGAAGACACCGTAGCTAACGCGTCCGCCAACTGATTCTCCTCTCTAGGGAAGTGTTCAAAGGTTCTCTCCTCAAAGTGCGGAAGTAAAGTCAACACATACTCCTTGTAAGGAATAAGATTTGGGTGTTTCATATCCCACTCGCCTTTGATATGACTGATCACAAGAGCGGAATCTAAGAAAACACTTAGAAACTTAATCCTTAGGTCAATTGCTGCTCGAAGACCCATGATGCATGCTTCATACTCCGACATGTTGTTGGTGCAGTTAAAACATAGTCGGGCGGTACGGAGTATGAGATCCTTTAAGAGATATGATTACGGTGCCAATTCCATTACCCAAAGCGTTCGAAGCTCCATCAAAGTACATAGACCATCGGGATCCTTCCTCAGGTCCTTCATCCGGTCCAGGTGTCTCACAATCAGTCACTATCATGATATTCTCGTCCGGGAATTCAAAGTTCATAGACTGGTAATCATCCACTGCCTGATGTGCCAAATGGTATGCTAATACACTTCCCTTGATTGCCTTTTGGGTCGTATACTGGATGTCGTACTCAGTCAAGATCATATGCCATCTTGTTATTCTTCTGGACAAGGCAGGCTTCTCGAAGATATACTTGATTGGATCCATCTTTGATATCAATAGAGTATTGTGAGTTAGCATATACTGTCTCAGACGGTGAGCAGCCCATGCCAAAGCGCAGCAAGTTTTCTCGAGCAACGAGTATCGGGTCTCGCAGTCGGTAAACTTTTTGCTAAGGTAATAAATAGCATGCTCTTTTCGGCCAGACTCGTCATGCTGCCCCAGCACACACCCCATTGAGTTGTCGAGTACTGTCAAGTATAAGATCAAAGGTCTCCCTTCAACTGGAGGCATCAGAATGGGTGGCTCTTGGAGATACTCTTTGATCCTTTCGAAAGTGGTCTGGCATTCATCATTCCATCGTACCACTTGATCTTTCTTTAGTAACTTGAAGATTGGCTCACAAGTAGCGGTCAGGTGCGAGATGAATCAGGCAATGTAGTTCAAACGTCCCAGAAAGCCTCTGACTTCTTTTTCTGTTCGGGGTGCTGGCATTTCCTGTATAGCCTTCACCTTGGCAGGATCCACTTGAATACCTTTGTTACTTACGACGAAACCCAGTAGCATACCAGATCTCACCCCGAAGGTGCACTTGTTTGGGTTTAACCTCAGCTTGTACAATTTCAACCTGTCAAATAACTTCTGCAGATGGTCAAGGTGTTCTTCCTCAGTCCGGGACCTTGCAATCATATCATCGACGTATACTTCAATCTCATGATGGATCATGTCATGGAACAAAGCGACCATGGCGCACTGATATGTTTCCCCAGCATTCTTTAATCCGAAAGGCATGACCTTGTAGCAAAAGGTACCCCATTGAGTAACAAAGGTTGTCTTCTCTATGTCTTCGGGAGCCATTTTAATCTGATTATAACCGGAGAAACCATCCATAAAGGAGAATACCTTATGTTAAGCGGTGTTGTCAACTAGAACATATATATGAGGTGGAGGGAAATCATCCTTGGGGCTCGCCCTGTTCAGATCCCTATAGTCAACACACATTCGAACCTTACCATCCTTCTTCGGTACAGGAACCACGTTGGCCACCCACTGTGGGTAAGAAGTAACTGCTAGAAAACCTGCGTCAAACTGTTTCATAACTTCAGCCTTGATTTTCTCAGACATATCCGGGCGCATTCGACGGACTTTCTGTTTCACTGGAGGACATTCTTCCTTGGTAGACAATCGGTGAACCACAATATCGGTATCCAACCCAGGAATATCTTCATAAGACCAGGCAAAGATCTCAACATAGTCACGTAACACCTGAATCAACCGTTGCTTCACACTAAGCTCTAGATTTTCCCCGATCTTGACCTCTTTCTTGTCTATCTCTGTACCCAGATTTATTGATTCCACCAGCTCTTCGTGCGGCTGTATGGCCCTCTCTTCCTAGAGTAACAGTCTTGCAAGTTCACCCGGCACCTCGCATTCATCTTCACCTTCGTCTTCGGCTAATTTGATCGGACTTTCGAAGTCATAACTGGCAGTAGCAAAGTCGTTACCAGTGAGATCCAAAGTGGATGTAGACCTGCATATGTGAGTGTGTGTAAAATAGCTGTTTTGCAGTATGTAATAAAAGAAAAACAAGGAGCGCAAAATTTGAAATGCAAGAAACGTCCAATGCTTTTATTAATGATATATGTAAATGACACACATAAAACCCTCACAAATGAAGCCATGGTGCCCCGGGTAAGACACCGGGCCGTTAAAGTTTAAAACATTGTATGTTACAAATTCAAAACAAAAAGTCTCATTACTGGGTGATAACAAAAATGGGCATAGAATCCTTCGTTGTCCAATTGCTTAGTCCACCATCAGTAGTCGGGTAGATCCAACTGTCAATATCAAACTCTTCATCATCGTCATCCCTGATAGCATTCACCCCTGCGTCTTGTTTAGGCTTTTCTGGTGCTCCGAACTCGATCTCCTTAGCATCAATCAAGTCCTGTATTTTGTTCTTCAAAGCCCAACAATCATCTGTATTATGTCCCCGACTATCTGAGTGAAAAGCACAGCGGGCATTAGGGTTGTACTTTGGTGATGCAGTGTTGGGATTTTGCGGAGCCTCCCTTGGAGTTACTAGATTGGTTTTCAATAACTGCGGAAGAATCTGAGACAAAGTCATGTTGAGATGGGTGAATTGCCTTCGAGGTCTCTCGGTCTTTTGTTGATTGTTGCACTGAGGAGCCCCAACAGGTCTTGAAATAACAACCGCATTAATAGATTGGTGGCGTTCAGGTCTATTCTGGCTTTTCGAACTATAAACAACACTGGACTCTTTCTTAAAAGGCTTCTTCTCGGTGCCTGATGAAGTACCCTTCTGTATTTTACCAGACTTAATACCAGCCTCAATCCTTTCACCGGTCATAATTAGCTCTGTAAACCCAGATGAAGAATTTCCGGTCAGATGGTTGAAAAATGGACCAAACAAGG
Organism: Vicia faba; assembly: GCA_948472305.1. Taxonomy (NCBI): domain Eukaryota; kingdom Viridiplantae; phylum Streptophyta; class Magnoliopsida; order Fabales; family Fabaceae; genus Vicia; species Vicia faba. The sequence goes on along the minus strand of OX451739.1, from coordinate 418,789,503 downwards.
TCCCCAGAAACATATCAACTAGCTTTCTATCAGCCAAGGGTGGTTGCACTCTTCCAGCGAGGTCCCTCCACTTCTGAGTATAATATTTGAAACCTTCACCCGCACCTATTGACATACCCTGGAGTTGGATACGCGTAGGAGCGAGGTCAGCATTATATTGGTACTGCCTGTAGAAAGCAGTAGCCAAATCTTCCCAACTACGAATACCGGCTCCTTCTAACTGGTAAAACCATTCAAGCTGAGTCCCTGAGAGACTGTCTTGAAAGAAGTGGATCCATAGGTTCTTATCAGCGGTGAACGGCTGAATCTTCCTTACATACGACCGAAGGTGCAGTTTCGGGCAAGAAATTCTATCGTATTTAGCAAAGGCTGGTGCTTTGAATTTGTGGGGAATCACCACCCCAGATGACAGACCCAGATCGCCAAAGTCCAGACCAGGCACCTTTTGTACTTCCATCGCACTCAACCGATCTTCCAGTTGCTTGTATCTATCCTCAGTCGGAGGATACTGGTCTTCGTCGAAGTCCGTCTCATTGTCTGAAACCACAGGGCTAGGCGCCCTCCTTTCTTCTTGACTATCTTTTCCTCCAGATGAGGTGGTCAAATCAACTTCATCTCGTAGCCTGTTTCCAAACCTGTGACCTGTGTTGAACAAGATTGTCCTCTTCTTCTTCTTCTTCTTCTCTTTCAGAATAAGGGTCTTCAGATCTTGCTGACCCTTAGCTAGATTCATGAACAACTCTTGGAATTGGGCATTTTGAGCCTGCAGGGCCTTGATTGCTTGTTCAATCGATGGTTCAGAAGACATGATGCTAAAATAAACAGCGAAGAAGATGAGAAAACCTGTAAGGGTACCTGTTATGAGGTGCATGGAATGAAATGCGTATGATATGATTTCAAAGACATCGAGAGATTCAAATTTGTAAACAAGAAATGAAACACACTTTTATTAGATAATCTTGAAATTCAAACTGTTCACAAATTCCCTTAAGGCGTTACAAGAAAGGAAATACTGAAAAGTAAATAAAAAGCTGGAAGTAATCAAAGGACATCAATGCTCCCATGGTCGTTTGCCTTTAGTGATGACATAGTCGTTTATGATCTGCTCCCTTTCCAGCTGCCTAGTCAACTTCTGGATCTTATGCTCTTGCTCGTGATACTTTTCTCTATAAGTATCCCGCTCCTCCCTTAGCTGCATCCAGGACCTCTTCAATGCCCCAATGTCAGTAGGCATGTAAGGATGGAGGATGGTAGGAATAACCCCCTTTTCATTAGCAACTTCAACAATGATAGGCAAGACGGCTTCATACGAAATTCCCAGCTTTTGGGCACGGATGCGAACCCATCTGAGATATGGCTCCATCAGAAGAGAAGTCTTTGGACCCAGCTCGTGTGGATCAGATCTATGAACTCTAACCCAAGCCCTTATGAATCTGCGGCGTTGCTCGTCACTATCCCCTTGAAAATCAAAGATTATGCTAGGCATTAGCAGCTCATGAGGTCCTTCCCTTCTGGCTCGCCCAAACTGACCTAAGGCCAAGCATGGATTGTAAGTAATTCCTCCATTGGTTCCTATCAGTGGAACATTGGGGTATTCCCCACAGCGATCAATAATGTCCACCTCGTCCATACCCTTAATAGTCCAAATGATGTCATTATGAGAGAGAGACATAACCCTATAAGCCCAACCCATGCCTTATTTGTTCTTTAAAACTGATTTGGGAAGGTGAGAAATAAACCACCTTGCCAATAATGGAGCACAGCACATCAAGGCTCCCCGCTTCCGAGCAGTACGGGCATAGTGCTGATGAAGAATGTCACCCAGGAGAGTGGGTACAGGATTACCAGAGATGAAGATTTTTACCGCATTCACATCAACAAAGGAGTCAGAGTTAGGAAACAATACCAAGCCATATATTAGAAGAGCCAGAATATCTTCGAATGCCTTGAAGTTTAGACTATCCCAGAAATGATTAGCCTTACCAACCAAGAACTTAGTCAGAAAGCCCTTTGCTCCACTACGAGTTTCCCAATTAGCCATTATCTCATCCTTTGTCATATGAAGGGCTGAAGCAATCTCTTCCGGCCTAAGGATCTTCTCCCAACCTGTGAACAGGGTCTGCTCCAGAATAGAGATACCAAGTAGATCAGAGAATTCTTCTAAGGTAGGGAACAATTGGTAGTCCTAAAAAGTAAAGCAATGGTACAGTGGATCAAAGAACTGGACTAGGACACTCATCATCTGCTCGTCCAATTTGGATGTGACCAAACTGAGAAGATGCCCATGTCTTCTGATGAAGGAGTTAGTATCTTACATCTTTGCAACCAACTCTTTGAGCATAGTGGGAACCTGGACAAAGTTGATCCGGATGGTGTTCCTACGCATAGGTGCCATGACCTACAAAACAGAACAAAGATGAATCCCTCCTGTCTTTGAAATAGGTTAGTCCAATGCAAGATGTATGCAATGTTATGATGTTATGATGTCATGATAGAAAGCACACCACAAGTATCCACAAATAGCAAACACGGTGAAGGCACACAAGTCACACAGAGAACCCTTAGATTTCAGGCTGGCAAGGAGTCTAGGTACTACCCTCTTTCAGTTTAGTTGGTTCAAACCTGTCATAAAAATAGTAACCGGGTTCTAGAGGATCTCAATATCACTGACTACCCTCGATCGGTCATAATTCCAGTTTAGCAACCTTTTCTTGCAGCCGGAATCATCGCGAGAGTTTAGTCTCAATGAGTGTAGCATACTGCTACTGTTCTATGGCCAAGTTGGTCAATTTAAAGGTTCTAAGGTCAGTTGGTGCTTAATGACCCCTTATAAGACCCATATTCTCCTCGTTCCAACACAAGGGATATAGGTACAAACTAAAGTGCCACACCAACGTAGCTACTACTTCAACCGTATCGGTCTACGCCATACAGTTCCCTCACAGTTTATTGCTACTTACCTAAAGGGTATTCCCCAGATCCGAGTTAGGATCTATAGTAACTCCGATTCAAGCCCACAAAGATAAATCATACAAAGCAAACAATTGAAAACACAATGATCTAATCCTAAGGTACACCCCACTTATTAAGCGTCCCCAGCAGAGTCGCCAGTTCTGTGATATGGTGGGAGATAACTGACTGTTTTTTGGAATGCTGGTTTGTGTTTTGCGTTTGTTTTCGCAAAATGTTGCGGTAAGCAAGAGTCGCCACCGACTTTTATTTTATCCAACAAGGAAAGGAAAAAAGCACAGAAAAATTCCTTTTTCGAGATATTTCTCGGATTCGGGGGGTAGATTATAGAAAGGGAAGGTGTTAGCACCCTTTCTGTCCGTGGTTATCCATGGGCTCTTAGGTACTTGCTCACATTGTTTTCAAAATTGCTTTCTTTGTGCTTGTGGGTTTGAAAAAGTTTTTGTTTGAAAAGGAGTGTAAGTGTGAAAAAGATTTTGTTTTGGAAAGAGCAAGTACCTGAGAACCATCTACCTACTCGAAAAAAGAATCGTTCTATGCTATCTTACTTTAGACAATGTTATCCTACTATTGATGAGTAGGTAGCACCACCGTTGGAGTTTGAGGGTCAATTTGATTTTAGGGACTTACGGTCACCAAAGCAATGTTAGGACGCCTTAACAGTAACCCTAATGTCTTAGATCATTTGTTTTGAGGCAACAATATCCAAGGCAACCATTTCGAGGCAACTATAATCTTTGGACAAGAGGGCGACCTCTAAAACTACCTATACTCAATGACCGCGTACGAAGGCAACCAAGTGGGGTGTACCCTAGGAGTGCGCATGTGCGGGTGTGTCGTTTTCAGTTAATTTTATCTTTGTACATGTTAATGGTGATCTATGGTGATTTTAAGTTGAAGCATTCATTCTTGTCATGCATTCCTATTACCAAACATCTAACAGTTATATTTTGCAGGAAATAAATTGCGGAAATTAAATTACAAGACGTCGGGTATTTACATTGCCAAAAGCAACTCTTTGAAATTTAAATGCGGAAAATAAATAAAGTAATAAAAATATTTAAAATCTTATTAAGCTATTACATTCCGGGAACAAATACAATATTGAATAAAATAGATCGCATGCGGGAAATTAAATCGGGCGCAAGTTCTAGGGTTTTGACCCTTTGATTATTAAAGAAAAGATTTTTTTGGTTATTTTTGAATTTAGAAAGAAATAAACTATCCTAAATTAATTATTAAATTAAGTTAATTAAACTAATTAATAAAAAATAAATATTTTTGGGTTTTTGTTATTTAAAGAAATAAAATAAAATTAATCAATGTTAGTAAAAACCTAATTAAGTCTAATTAATTTTAATTATTTTACAAAATATGTTAAAGTTATCCTAATTAAAACTAAATTAATATAATTAGTATTTATTAATAAAAATTAAAATTTGGTTTTAATGAAGAAAAATATTTTTTGGTTTTTTTTTTATAAATAAAAAGATTTGATTGGTTAGTTAATAATAAAAATAATTAAATAAAACAAATAAATAAAATAAAAATGAAATAGAAAGAGTTAGGGGTGTGGGCCTGATTTGGAGGTCTGGATATCAATTCCAAGGCCCAATAACACGATGGCCTGGTGGACTTTTTGAGATCTCTTATGTGTGTGTTGACTGGACCCCATGGTGGACCATCATTCTAGATCACCAGATATGGCCTTTGGCCACCTGGCTGTTGGAGACATGGAGGCGCATTGTGTGCCACAAACCTGAATCTACACTTGATTACATGAAGAGAAAAAATAACAAAGCATATGGGGGACCTGGGATTTGAACCCAGGTCCCAAGGCATGTTGCCAGCGCTCATTTGCCACTCAACCATCATGTTCTATTTGTCAAGTATATACCAAATAATGATAATAAAAGAAAACACGTTAATAACCAGAAAAACAAAAATGCGCGAAAGTTGGTTTAAACTGGCCAATAGGAGAATGATAGCTTGTTGTCTCCTACCTCTGAACCCTGTACATGTTACCTACAGATTTGGATTTGCATCTGAATGCATAGGTTCGCTCTAAAATCCATCCCAGTCCATGAAAATCAATTGCAAGCGCATGGCTGAGTTCGTCTGGGCTTCCTGATTAACCCCATGCCCTTCTTGAGTCTTGATTTCTCCTGAAAAAGAAAACCCTAAAACACGAACGAAGAACCCTAGCCATGGGATTGTTAACCCAGTTCGGTGTACAATAACACCTATTCTGGGGGCTACCAAGCCAGGGACAACTCCACTAAATAATATCAATTCATAGACCCTTAGTAAACAACCAGTTTACGATCTAATCACTTAATCACTACCCGTGATATACTTCTACCTAAGACACACCTAGGTATGAGGCCCTACCCAAGTCCCTTCAATCACTAACAATGAAAAACAACAGAATTATTAAGATTGAAAAACCTCAATCATTCAATACATAAAAAGCATATGAATGATCCACAATTTACAACTCAAATTACAACTCAAGTATTGAAACAGTACTAGAGTGTATTACAATTAAAAGATCCAGACTTCTAAAACACACAGTATATTTTTCTTCAATTGTTGCTCTTCTATAAATAAGGATGCAAGTCCTTATAAAGGCGTCGCATCTTCTTTATGGGCTTGGAATGAAAAACAAATATTGCAATATTGAATCCCTTGAATATCTACATGAAATTAGGCCAAGATATAATCCATAAAGATGAGACAGATCGAAAAATATTCCTCCATATTTTTCGCAAGTTATAAACCATATAACCTGAATAAGTCGCGCTTAAAAACAGAAAACAGAAAATCTGAAAACATGTTTAGATCAACAGGCAGATGTTAAGACATCTGCTTTGACATCATTCAAAATCAGTTGAGATGATTTACTTCAAATGTCAAGACATTAAGCAAAACATTACCAAAGTAATGTTTTACCAAAATTGCTGCCAACAAACACTTACAAAAAGGGTGATAATACCTTCCCTTTTCATAATCTACCCCCCTTACTCAGAAAAATCTCAAAAGGTCTTTCATGTTCTTTTCATCCTTTCCTTTATTGGATAAAAGAAAAGTCGATGGTGACTCTTGCTATCCGCGAGATTTGCGATAAAACTAAAAACTAAAAAGTCAGTTCTCTCACTGTATTACAGGTAGTGTTGTACCCCAAAATTTGCCCTCGCATTTTTCCTCAAGAAATCACAGCTTCAGGCGTTTCCTGATTTTTTTCAAACTGGCTCAAGAATCGGTCGAACAGACTTTTCTCGTCAGTCAGACAAAAATTAGGGTGTTCATTGGTTTTTCATGGCTCTAGGACAGTTCTTACAGTTGCTTAGGATTTTGGTTGATTTTGGCTCAACTTTGATCAGGCGAACGTTTCTTTGGCATTTAACCAGGAATTAGGGTTTTTTATGCGCGGTTCTTCAGAAAGATTTAATTCTACGGTGTTTGTCAGGCTATTCTGAAATGTGGATTGAAACATTTGGTTTAAACTCGCAGGGTCTGACTAAATCAATGAAAAGAGACACTGGGATTGAATTTGCGTTTGCTGGATTTAATCAGTGAAAAGGGGCAGATGGACGTTTTGTTTAATTAACTGTCGCTTGGTTTGAAATTATGCGTTGCTTTGGATAATTGGAGCGCCAGGTTTGTCATAAAATCACAGTGTTTATTTAATTGTTTATTATTCTGAGTTTAAATGATTGAAATTTATTTTCAATTATTATAACTTAAAGAGTTATAAATAATAAAGTAAACAATTAAAAAAAAAAGAATTAATTGGATGAAAGAAATTTTTATTTCATTTTTAAATATTTGTTACAATTGTTATTTAAATACGAGTATTCATTTACAAAGTATTTATAATAATGATATTACATTTATTCAAATTTAAATATAAAAAAAACTATCCTAATATTCTTCTAAGTCTTCAAATTCTTCATCCTCCATCTTTTGCTATTCCTCTCCATTTAATTTTTATCTGCAAAGGAAAGAAAAAGAAATCAGAAGCAGATAAATATTAAAAAAGAAGCAGACAATTAAAGTTTGGGTTCATCATTAAAAGCAAATGACCGAGATCAGTTAACCCTCTCTGCAAATCACGGGATTTCTCCCGGTTCACAAAGAAGGGTGAAAATGTTTGCAAGTCAAAAATGAATGCACAAAGTCAAAATTGCACATTTCAAAATTGTCAAAACTGCATAGTTCAAGGACAACATATTCAAATAACAAAGTCCAAGTTACAAACTGAATGGCCTAAAGCATGTTCAAATTTCAAAACTCAGTTCCAATGTCAAACTAAACTAAAGCTGTCCAAAGGATGTCAAAATACAAAAGTATCATCACTGCTGTCAAGGCACAAAGTATGGAAAGAAGAAGACAAAATATGCAGAGTTAGACTACTATTGCAAGCAAATTCAGTTTCATCATTTCCAGGCCAATTTGCTTTTTCAGAATTAATACATGTTAAGCAATATAATATGCTTAAGTATTGGAGAGAGAGAAAAAGAGAGGAGAAGTGTAGGCTTACTGGTTTTTGGCTTTAGGCATAAAGAAATATAAACACAGAAACTGCAATAAAACAGTGAAGCAGAAGGCAGAAGTATGAAGAAATTGGAATGCAAACAAAACTGTCAAATAAAAGGTAACAGAATTATCTTTCCATATTAAGACCTTGCAAACCTGCCCATTAGCTTGACCAAAGAAAAGATATCAAATCTGGAAGCATTCAAAAAATCATAGGCGCCAAAACAAAAGAGCCAAAACATATATGAAAAGCAACACAGTCCAAGAAAAAGATATCACAAACCAAACAAAACTGAGAACATAAGCTCCCAAGCCTAAAACGAGTTCACTAAAAAAAAAACCTTCAAACCATACAGCATACCGGCCTAAGCATAAAACAGCTCAGAACTAGTTTCAAACAAAAAAGCCAAACCTGTGTTCAAGAAACATTAAGAACCTGCATAAACCAGTAAAAACTCTCAACCTTTTCAAAAAAAAACCTGAAGCCTTTCAAAGCATAAGCCTTTAGCCTCAACAACCTGTAGCATAACCTTAAACCAACAGCCATGCCAAGTAAAAACCAGAAAACATACAACCTGCTGTCCAAACCCCTGAGCCATGCCAAAAACTGAAGCATAATCCCTTAACCATCAAAAACCAGCAACATACCAATAAGCATGTCAAACAAACAAGCATATCAGTAAACCAACGATAGGAAAAGGAAGATCGAGCATACAAGGCAACTCACAAAAGACCCTCAGAAAACGTCATCACTGGGCCAACTAACAGCAACAACACAATAGCATTCAACTCAAAGTCAGAAACGAGGAAAAGAAGCATTTCAAGGTATCAACCATCACCAACTCAGTAAGCAGGCATTAGAGACAACGCAACAGGCCCTCAGACAAACATCATCATTGGGCCAACAACTCAATCATCAAAGCATAACAGAAATACTCAGAATAACCAAGGCATCAAGCGAAGCAACAGAAGCATACGAAGCAAAGAAGCAGCAAGAGGAAGAAGATAAAGATTTGTTCTCAGAATTTCATCACCAAACAAAAAGAAGTAAGACACAAATACCAGAGTACCAAGGCATCAAGCGAAGCAAGCAAGCTCAACCTCACGCATACCCCTCGCCGTCAAGCTGCCGGAGACGCCTCCAGAGCCACCGTCCTCCTCCAACGAAGGTAATCCAATTTCTTCTTTCTCTTCACACCTCAACAGGAAATAACAATAAAACTAAAATCAAAATCAAAATGGGCGAAATCCTAGACATGCAGAACATAAAACCCTAACGAGATCGAGACGGAACTTTTACCTCGCTTGAACCGCCATTGAACGACCCATGGAAGAAGGAGGAAGTGGCGATGGCGTGGTTGGCTGGGCAAGGGGCACTGTTCTGGACACTTGGCCGGAGAAGGAACGAAAGATGAACGAAGACGAAGGTGACGAAGTAAACGGCGCTGTAAAGCCTAAGCCATGTCCCAAATAAAACAAAACCCACAACCATAAGAATTTGTTTAGATGCTGGGCCTGACCCGTTTCCTAAGCCAAAAACCCAAACGAATTTCCAATTAAACCCCCCCCCCCCCCCCCCCCCCCCTAAGGCCCAAATCTTTTACTAAAAAAACATTATTCTTGTTATCACTCTAACATTTTTCTTAATACTAATTTTAATTTTTGCATTAATAATACTTTTTTTTTATAGAAACTAATCCAAATTTTCTTTAATTTAACACAATTTTCCTTTTCTTTCAATTAACGATTTGTACATAAAATGGTATTACATAATCTAGTTAAAACTTAAAAAACATTCTTTTCCTTTTTTAAAACATATTATTTTGTACATTAATACATTAATACATAAAATACATAAAAATACATTATTTAAAACACTTTTTTTTTATTTATACATAAATTCCCTTTAAGTTAATACAATTTCTTAGAAATAATTTATACATAATCAATTAAAATACATTTTTTTTATATACCTAATATAATTAAAATTTAAAACATTTTTTTTCTTTTAATAAAAATACCTTTTTGTACATATTAACAAAAGATAATAATACTTGACAAATAAAATACTTGATAATTCATTAAGTTAAACATTTCTCACCTTGTAAATAAAATACACTTACACTAGCACCTACACAATACATTTTACATTTGATGCATTATACATTTGCTATACTTTGCTATACATTGATCACATTTGATTGCGATTCAATTTGGTTGTAATTATTTAAGTCTCATCCCCATTTGTGAATTTGTACCCCCACTCCCGGATACCATTTGTAATAGCATAGACTTTAAAATTCCCGCAATTTACCTCTTTCGAATTATACCATGGTTAGACATAGGGTTTGCATGTACATAAAATCAAACGCTAGATAACCTAATACAAGACAAATACATGAAATCAACACACAATCACACTTGCACCCTCTAGGGTAATCCCACATGTTGCCTTCCAAAATGGGCCATGCTTGCACGTCGAGTTTCTTTGGCAAAACAATCAAATGATCATAAGTCCCTCGATGACGCTTTCGAAAGTCGCCTATCAAAATGATCAAGTCCCTTCAAGCAAATTGCCAAAGACACTTGGCACCACTGCATTCATGATCCATACGATGACCCGCACCGTCCCGTTTAACTTCCTAAACGCAAGATTGTCCACCAAATTCAATGGTGGAACAAAATTGTTAAAAGGGGTTGAAAACATAGAGAAAACCTTTGAGTACAATAGGGGGTAGACAAAACTCTTAGTTACTTGAGATCAACTTGCAAAAACACTTGCCTCCTTTTCAAAAATCACACCTCACAAACACTTTCAAAACAAACTCTCAAAAACATTTGAAACATCTTTTCGAAAAGATACACACCTTTGTAAAACACTCAAACACGAGTCAATTACATTGGTTGCCTAAGACAAGGCATCTCTTCAAAAACATTTTCAAAACACACACACACACCACAATTTCAAAGCAATCGAAAATCAAGGCAAGTGATCTAATAAACCAAGTAACTAAGAGCCCATGGATAACCATGGATGAAAAGGGTGCTAATACCTTCCCTTTTCATAATCTACCCCCCGAACCCACGAAATATCTCAAAAGGTTTTTGCTGTGCTTTTTAACCTTTCCTTTAGGATAAAATAAAAAGTCGGTGGCGACTCTTGCTCAACCGAACAAGTGCGAATACAAACGCAAAAATCAAGTCAGTTCTCCCACCGTATCACAGGTAGGATAGCATTATCTAAGGGGGTGGGGGGGGGGGGGGGGATAACACGAAATACTTTTGAGTGGGTAGATTGCTCATAATCACTTGCTCACAAAAACAAAACATCTTTTACATAAAAAAAATTTCTCTAAAATATTTTCAAAAAAAACAAACACTTTGTACGCATTCTTAAATTATATAAGAATCATTGTAAAGTTGTCGTACTTAGGCATTTGCAAAATATTTTCAAACATACACACAAAATCATTTTCAAACAAAGTGAGCTAAGCGATTAAGAGCCCATAGATAACTACGAATGAAAAGTATGCTAACACCTTCCCCTTTTCATAACCTACCCCCCGAACTCAGAAAATTCTCGAAGGTCTTTCTTGTTCTTTTCACCCACTAGTAGCAAGATTGGAGAATGTCAGATTGGCGGTAGCCTTAGCATGCAAGCAAGGATGGTCGACATTTCACTTAGATGTGAAATCAACATTTTTGAATGATCATTTAGATGAAGATATATATGTTACACAACCTCATGGGTTTTTAAACCAAGAGGAATCAATAAATGTATACAAGTTTCACAAAGTGTTTTATGGTCTCAAACTGGAACCTAAGGCATGGGACAAGAAGATTGATTCATATTTAGTACAATTGGGATCCATCACATGCAAATCTAAATACGGGTGTCTATGTGCAGATCATGACACAAGATATAACCATTATTTGCTTATATGTCGATGGCTTTCTAGTAACTGGAAATAACATGAAGAACTTGTCGAAGTTCAAAGAGTTGGTGGTGAGGAAATTTGAAATGTCAGATCTGAGAAACTTATCGTATTTCCTATGCACAGAATTTAAAATTACTAAGAAAGGTATGGTGGTGCATCAAAGGAAATAAGTCAAAAAAGATACTCAAGAGATTTAGGATGGAATATTCGGATCATGCATCCTCACATGTTGAACCAAATTTGAAAATGGAGAAGCACGGAGAGAAGGACAAAGTCGATATAACTTTGTTCAAACAAATTATAGGATCTCTGAAGTATGTGCAATAGCTAACCTAATATAGGTTTCTCAGTCAGATTGGTGAGCAGATACATGAGTGAACCAAAGGTGTCACACTTGAAGGCTGCAAGAAAAATCCTGAAATACCTTTAAGGATAAACTGTAGAATTCTATTTCCATGAGATTCTGAAAGAAAAAAAGTTATGATTACTTTCTATTCAGATGTTTATTGATGTTGAGATAAAGATGATCGAAGAAGCACAACTAATTACTTCTTTTAAGTATTTGGTGCCTCAATCTCATGGTACTCGAGAAAGAAACGTTGTGGTAGCATTATCATCGCGTGAGGTTGTGCTGAGGTGGTAAAGCGGCAAGCAAAAGTAAGTATTTTATTTTATGTGTGTATAGGTTATATCGTATCGTCTCCACAAGGATTAATGCGACGGAAAACTATCGTTCAACAGTTTCAATCCTTCTAAGTTTGGAAAAGGTTTGCGGGAAAAGTAAATAAAGCCATAAAGAAAGCGATAAATAATTATTTGTAGCCTAAGAGAATTCATTCATGAATTGTATTTCACTCTACCTGTCAAATACTTAAACTCGTCGATCAATTGTATTCAACCTAAATCACTTGTCAATACCATCATATATCGCTCACACTAAGGCTATTTCTAACACAAAGTGAGACATCACACGTATTTCTCTCGGAGGCGATTTCACGCGCAACTCAAATAACTCGGATGCATTTCATAACCGATATCCACGTGAATATTAAGCCTAAATCTACTTCTACAATCTAGGACCTAATAGATATTCATACAAGAAAGAGATTCAGAAAGCATATGTCTACGACAAACTAAAACTCCCCGATAAAGCAAAAATCAAGAGAAAACACCGGTATTAATTCATAAAAGAGATTTCATACAATCCCATGATCAACAAATGTACATACATAAAGAGTAAAGATATACATACAAAATCCACAATTGGAATGAAACATAGGGAAGAAGGAGATGAATAGGAAACTTCTCGCGGGTGTCAACATGATCCGAGATAACCCATAACCAAATAACAAGATGTAGCACCCAATGATCTTGCCTAAACTTCTAAACTATAAAAAAAATTGAATCAGATCTCCTTCATGAGGGAAGAGATGATAAAACCTAACAAAAATCTATTTTGAGCTATTTATACAAAACTATAAAATCGCATACCGCACTAAGCGCGCACTCATTTATTCAATAAACCGCCTTAGAGCGTGCTAAGCACCAAATACCGTGCTAAGCATGCTCGCTTCAGCTTGGCCACTCAACACGCGCACTGTAATTGCGCTAAGCTCGACCTGAAACTTAAAAAATCCTTATTTTGTTCAAAAATGCCTATATAGAGTCATGCCTTCGACACCTTATTCCTCGATGCTCCAAATACGCGAAAATACCTACAAAAAGACATTAAAAATATCAAACAATACATAAATGAATCATAAATACAATTATACACTAAGTATACATATTTACTCAAAAGTCGGGTTTATTCAACCGATAATAACAACAAAGAGTTGATAAGTGCAACAAAAAATATACAAAAATAGCTACAATTTGCACTTATCAGGCTGGATATATAGCAGGATCGTATGTTGTGTGTTAAGCAATTTGGATCAGATCTGTGCTGGAAGAGAAGAAGGTCGAAGTGAAGAAACCTTTGGTGATGCAGATCAATAACAAGTCAGCCTTAAATTTTTCGAAGAATT